>CM060188.1:0-2500000 GCA_030549335.1 Pontederia crassipes | reverse complement strand
AAGAAGTTCAAGTATGCATATATAATTCACTTCAACTTACCATTTTCCCATACTCATATGCTTGATCGAGCAAATAAGAATACTCCAAGTCCTCAAAACACTTTTGAAGTGAAGACAACGGTTCATTGAAGTAAACGGGGAGGCAAACTCTTGTGAGATCCTTCCCGATATTATCTTTGATCATTGACCACAGACTTACACTTTTCTCCTTCTCGATCGGGTCTGGTAGCTTCGACCGCCTTTTAACATGTGTAAATGTTTTATGTTCCCTAGACTCTGAATCTACATCCATGGTATCCACATCACCTAAATTGCCCTGGAATTGAGAACTCATAACAGAACTTGTTGAGAGTCTGTGAGTGGCAGAGGTATTCAAAGAATCACCAAAATATTCCTTTGTATCAAAAAATGCAAGCTCTTCGTCATCTGATAATTCATCAAGCTCTTGCTTTTCTATATCATCTGATGACTCAGTGGTGCTGTACTCTGATCAGAATATGACACTATGAGAAGAGATATATAAAGAATAACGATGGATGAACCTCAAGTACTTATGGTTGCACATAAAGATGAAACAATTGACATAATTCCCAAATTTTGGAAAAAGAGTCCAAAATGAGGTTAACTTTTTGAGGGGAAAAATGAGGTTAACTTGAAAGTATCTAAAATGAAATGTGACATTGGTAGAAAATTTGAAACCCATAAATTTAAATCTTTTTATGATAAAAAATGACATAATTCATGACTTCTCCACACCCAGAACAACTTAACAAAGTGAAGTGGTAGAAAAAAAGAATAGAACTATTCAAGAAAATCTACCTTCATTTAAATAGTTAGAACTGTTTTACATGAAAATAAATTGCCTAATTATTTTTGGATTGAGGCCATGCACAGATAGAAGTATACATGTATGTTTAGCAAAATAATCAAATATTTTATCATTTCTAACATATTATATTCAAAACACATCCCCTTTTATGTAATATGAACCCAGATTGCGCTCCACGGGAGATGGAAAAAAGAAATTGATAACAAGAGAAAAGAATAATATACACAAGAACGGTTGCCTGCAGGAGTTGCCACATATATCAAATATATATTTAACTAAACATATTGGCATGCTTAATTAAGGATGTAAAACAGATATTGACTTGTGATTGCGTGCATAAATAATTTGTGTAAAAGAATCGTATTGTTGATGTAAACCATTATTTGTCTTGAGATATGAAAGGACACAAGCCAACAGGAATAAGCTTGAAGTACCATCATACCATGATATGTCTCGTGTCCAGAGAGAGAATACTGATGCTTCAATTGCAGCCAGACCTCAGTAGTCGAAATGTCAATGTCTGAGCCATCAACTGCCTGAATAATCACAATAATCGCTCAAGAAATGGAAAAAGGAATAGTATATTAAAGATGCTCCAGCATGATGAAAATCCTAGTAAAATCCTCCATTATAAAGAGAAACAGCTCACATCGTTTCAAATTATATGAATTCAAACTGATTTGGAAATATTTAACTGTGTGGATGAGAGTGTAACCATGACAATACTATTCTCACATGATTTAACATTTGCAGTAGCACACATGACCTATTTCAGAATAGGACGATTATAAAATATTGACGGTAGCACCTTTCTTCTCCAAAGATGATGAGAATGGAAAACAAATTTCAAATTTGAGCATTTGTTTTGAGAAATAGTTACTGTTGTGGAAGAGAGAAAAAAAGACTTTAAATGATGCACAGTGAAGTTCAATCACCCCGAATTGATGCCGAAATGTTCCAAGGAAGCTTAAATGGTCATCATATCGGATCTTTAACTGCCTTTGATAGTTAGAGAATTCTGAACGCATGATCTGTTCACAGTCTCTGATAAAAACCTCATCTAATCCCTCAGCATGCATTCGTGCCCTAAGTTTATCAGTTGAAAAGGATATATCTTGCAAGCACGATATTCCTCCATTAATAGAGAACTCATATGTTGCCGAGCTCAAAGCCTCCAACCAGGCTACACGATCTAAACTTGAATCAGTTCTCAAGTAAAGTGTCTTTGTTGGAGAAAATATATAGAATTTCCTATCATCTGATTTGCTTTCACGAAAAGAAGATATCTGCAGAAAGTCCAAGAGAAAATAATTGGCAGATGAAACACAACAATAGAGAAAAAAAAATGATGAATATAATAATGGTCGTCCTAAATGGAAAATGGCCGGAGGAATATGGTTATAAATAGAAAGATATAGGTATCAACTATTCAACTGTCATACGTATATTTGAAAAAAAAAACTGTCATACATATAAAAGTTGTACTCAAATGAGAAGAAGATTCTGTGCATGTGCGCGTTTGTGAAATAAAATTCACAATTAATAGTTTGGGTCAAAGGAGAAAAAAGAAGAAAAAGAACATGAATTTGTAAGAAAAACAGGCATAGAACAAGGATAAAATCGAAACTTTGGCCGATATAATGCAGGGAACTTTGATCACGGAAACAATGCGATGTTATAGAATTCGAAAGGTACAAATACTTCGGATGCAGATAACCGTGACATTAAGCAAGTGTACAATCAGCTACCTTGCAAACTCTGTAACTAGAGAAAGGAGAACGGGTAAAAGCCTAACCTGAGAAGGTAAACAACCATGGTAAAGAATTGAAAAGAACGAGAAAGAAAGAAAAGAAAAGGTGCGAGGAAATTAAGGGACCAAAAACAAAAAAGAAGAGCTAGAAGGGAACAAAAGAGGTAAATGATACCAGAGGCCGTATCTATTTCCTTTTCATGATCGCAGAGAGAGGAGAAAGATCCAAAGTCCTGACGAGCAAAGAATCGAGCTGTCGGAAGCTCTGCATACGGGGCTCCCCGGAGGGGGACCATGAACAATGGAGTCGACCTCCTCCTCCTCGCCCCCTTCTTCCCCTATCCCTTTCCCTTCAACAGTTCCTTCCTTCTCAATCCTCTCTCTCTCTCTCTCTCTCTCTCTCTCTCTCTCTCTCTCTCTCTCTCTCTCTCTCTCTCTCTCTCTCCCTCCCTCCCTCCCCCTACCGGCAAAGGAGACGCGAACAAGATCTCGCACAGCGAAGTTACTGTCCCGCGTCGGAACAAAGCACGCACAGTTCGCCACGCCCACCGACGCCGTCCTCCCCCCTGCAACTCCCCCCGCGCTTGCTCCCCCCGCCACTCTCAAAGGCAACGCACAGACCGAAACGTGTTGCCGTCACGCCGCAATGTTTTACCGGCACAAGCGTTCGCTATTTAAATGGTTGCTTACAATTAAGGATAAATTGAAAACGAAACATATACATTTTATATCATACGGAATACGATATCGATGTATTAAATAGAAATTTGACAATCTTATCCTAAATGAAAATTAAAAAAATATTTATGTTCAATCATATGATTAATTCAACTGAATTTGATATTTTTTTTAATAAAAATTCAAAACAAACTATACAAGAAATTCAAAATAAAATGGTTTGCAATGTACAATAATTTACCAAAAAAGAGAGTAACGGTTTCAAATCTGTATCATTTTTTTAATAACGCGACAAATATGACAAAACACTCGATGCTTCGGGTGGCTCATCGAATTGACAATCTAAATTCAGATCCTAAAGAATTGTGACTTTTTAAATATCGCTATCAAATCCCATAAAAAAACTCGACTCATAAAGAAAGGTGTGTAACGTAACGCCAGCCATTTCGCGAGATAATAGTCGCTTGTGGTGGCGCAACGCTTTGATATGTTTCAGTGTGACGTCAGCCATTTGATTTGATACATCTTCTAGATTACTAGTAGCTGTTGGATATACAAGGGCGAGGAGTTCTCTGCCACAAATTTATAATAATCAATCCATCTAGCACATGTGTTATAATTTAGACTTTAAAAATAGAGTTTAGTTTGTAGTAAGCACCATCCTAATCTTATTAATTATCATTCAATTTATAATAGATGATAAATTAATTAATTGAATAATTTTTTGATCTACCATTTATTATGAATTATGATAATACTACCTTTTAAATAATATTTTTTTCTTAAAAATAAATTGTATAATCCTTTTAGTGTATATATATATATATATATATCTTTGGTGAAAATAAATAATAGATAAACAAAAATGGAAAGTCTTTATTTCCGAAAGGAGGACCAGGTCCATGCAATTAATATCTGGGCAGGGGGTTCATCAACTTTTGCCCATCACATATTACAGTCATTTATTTTTTTATTCTTTAAAACACTCGTAGATCAAATATCAATATGAATAAATTGATTCAATAAAAAATGTATATTGGTATTTTTTCATTTACAAAAAGATTAAAAAATTTGTTAATTAAATTATTTTTTATTCTTTACATTTAATTTTTTTAGTTTAATTTCATAGGACTCTCAATGTTAGCTGCTCGGAAGTAGAAGAAGGACCAGAACTGGAAAGCAGATATTTCCAAATGAATACGATCCAATTAACGCCGAGTAGAAGTAGAACACGGACCAGCAGCGACTCGACGTCGGCGTACCTTGATCTGGACGACCCCATCGCCGGCTCCGGGCCGCGAGAGACGGGCGGCGGCGGCACCGATGATGTGAACTCCGTCGAGCAGCGCCGGGGGTGGGTGCTCCCGGGGCCGGACCTTGGAGTAGCTGAGCACGCCGTTCCTGAGCGAGAACCACCGGCGTTGCCACCCCTTGCCGATGTTAGTCCACTTGTGGAGGATCCCCGCGACGGCCGCCGAAGAGCCACCGGGAGGCGGAGGATCGGCCGCCGTGGCGATCTCAGCGTCGGACGACGGCGGCTGTGTCGAGCGGTCGACGACGCCGGAGAAGTCGTCGGAGATGCAGCACAGTTGGTGCATGTACCTCGCTCGCATCTCGGCAGGCGACGGCGAAATCGGGATGGGGCTGCGCGTTCTCAGAAATGACCGTGGGATCGCCGCTTTCTAAGGTTTTGTTTCATCATAAGCTTCGCTTCTACGTCAATAATAATAATAATAATAATAATAATAATAATAATAATAATAATAATAATAATAATAATAATAATAATAATAATAATTTAATGTACTAGTGAAGCATTTTTCGTGTAAACCGATTTAAACATACTTTTCTTTATCTTTTTATATCTTTATTAATTAATAATTTAGAAGATCATCATAACAAAAATACAATTCAAATCATTCTCTTATCATTTTAATTTTTTTATAAAGTTATGCACATTATTATTCTTCATAAATAATCATTTTATATAATTTCTAATCTTGTAAAATTATTTTTATTATAATGAATGATTCTCTAAATTATTAGTAAAGAAATATATCAAAAAAATATATACGTAAAGTTGTTTGACATGTATTTCACACGAAAAATACTTCACACAATTATTTTTTATAATAATAATAACAACAACAATAACAATTTTAAAAATAAGCAAATAGTGATTATCATTGTAATTAGAATAATAATATCTAAGAAACGATCATAGTAGTAAAAAAGAATTCATTTTTATTTGGAGTTTCCAATAAATTTCAGTTTTTCTTCTAAATTTTAATTTCCTAGGTAAACGAAATGTATATAATAATAATAATAATAAATGAAAGATACAATAATTAGATATTAATCGATTTGTTAATTAGTATCATTCATTGTGGAGAGTAAAGAGTGTTAAAATAACTAGTATTTAATAACAAGTTATTTTATTTAATATTTAATAACTAGTATTGTTTTTATAAGATGATTGTGAAGAGATGAAAGTAGTACTGTAATATCTTGATTTTTTTTTCATTAAGGATAAATTGGACTTTTTATTCAAATCATCATAACTTCCCTTTATATAAGACTTCTCTTCTCTCTCTTTCTTTCATTTTTCTCCACATCTTAGCAGTTAGGGCTTGAGGAAGAAGAAAGATGATATTAGGGACAAGGAAAAAGAGGAAGAAGGAGAGAAAGAAAGAGGAGAAAAATCTAAGATCAAGATCCAATCTCTCTCTCTCCTCTCAAAGTTTTATTGATTGGATTGAGAGTAATAGGGCACCTTGCTCCTATTAGAGATTTGTTTGAGGAATTTATGATTCATGATTAGATCTAAATATTAGGATTGCATGATTTAAGTTACATAATTTGTTAAATTTGTGATTATTTTGTGATAATTGTTTGGATAGATTTTTCTTATCGGGAATTCGTGACTGTTTTGTAATAATTGTTTGGATAGTTTTTTCTTATTCAAAAATTACAAATAATATATGGATGGAAACTCGAAGTCTAGTTTTCACATAAATTGATTTCATATGATTTGGAGTTGTATACAAATAGTTGTGATCCAAATATCGGACTGGTGTCATTCTATCTCGGGTAATAGCGAGACCAAATTATAAAACGTACAGTAAATTGAAAATACTAAATTAGGGTTTGAAATTTATTTCAATTTAAATGTTCGTGTTATCTTTCTACGAAAATTAGAATCACCTGAAAAGAACAAGTATAGATTAAGTTATTAATATTTTATTGACTGCTGCCAAAATACTGTGCAGAGAATAAATTTTGATAGTTATATGAATTTTTAGGAAAAAATCCCAACTCTTGTTAACGAATGAAAATTGCATATTTTAATGTGTTTTATGATGCATAGATGCTAAGAGATTATATTTGAAATATTTATGATGTTTTAAATTATTTTTATTGGAATTTTAATCTAAAAAATTGAGACTTTCGGGTGGAAGATCGGACTTTCAGGACGTTGGCACGGCCGTGCTAGGTTCCAGAACGATCGTGATAGACCGAAAAACTGATTTATGTTATATTTATGTTATTTTTAAGATATTTGCTATTATGTATTATTAATTGATGATTGTATATGAACCTAGATACACGAATTGTATGGATAGCCATGACTAGGTTAAAATATGAAAATCGAGCGACGTAAATGATTATTGTTTAAAAAGCATAATGAACCGAGTTGTGGATGATATTACATGTCGCCCCTTTATGGCATTTTATCGAAAAATTGTCCGGAATGATCGTTACACACATCGGCAACGGTGTGTCATTCCGATGTCACCATTGGATGAGAGTTCAGAATGATCGTTACATGCATCGACAACGGTGTGTGCATTTTGATGTCACTTTCGGGTGAGAGGGGAGCATTGTCTCATAGGCCTAGCTAGCTTATTGAGAGGATAATGACATAAGTCTCAACTATCGAAAGATATAACGTTAATAAGTAATGGTCAATGATCAATCGAATGGAATAAAGTCCTAGGAAAGTGAAAGTTCAAAGAGTTATAAAGCAAACCTGAGAAAAGTTATGGAATGATTTCCCACAAAGTGGAAGTCCAATGAATTATAAAATAACTCTGAGGAGAGTTATGAAGGTTGTTATGGTAAGTGCGCCTCAGTTATATGCTTATGAATTAAATGAATGATTAATATGAATGTTCATACTTTATATGATGATATGATTATATGCGTGCCATGCCATTATTATAGTGCATGATGATTATACATTGATATTGATGGATCACATGATAAGTACATGTCATACATATTATTTTCTTCTTATTTTATACGAACATGATGATGCATATCATGTAATATCCTGTCATACATGATCTTTACATACTCTAATCGGAGAAATCCCTGCACTCTGGGTCGTGCATATGCGTAATATTTGGATGGATGGTGGTATTAGGTAATAGAGATGCTTGACATGCCCCTCGCACCGACCAGGTTGTGCGCGCCCTTTAATGGCTGGTTGACGAATAAGATTACATAATGGTTTAGAATGTTGAGTCATCATGTTTTAGAGTCTTTTGACTATATTGTTAAAGAGATATTTTAATTGCGATTAGTAATGGTGTCTAAAGATGTTTTCAATTCTATAATTATACTTTTGATGTTTCACGAAGTTTTTCACATTTTTATTGAAAGAGTATTTTATTATATTTAATTGATTTTTTATGCTTCCGTTATAATAGATGAAAAATTATTTTTCTTATTATTACGTGACGACGAATGGACTAACATAGTCAAATGACCCAATTATCCTCGATAATTTAGAGGTGAAATTCTGGTGTTACATGTTAATGAGATGAACAATTGGATGATGGCGAGAGGTATGATGATAGATGCTGACTTCAAAATATGGCTATGAGCTAGTGTGTGTATATATATAGATACAGTAATATGAATAGTGATTTAATTAATTTGCCATTTCGGGTGATTAAATTGAACCCCATGTGTAAGCTTAATCAAAGCATATAGCACCAATTAATGAAGACCTTCCAAATTTCATAAATGAAATTGGACGGCTCATATGAATGTTCTCTGAACAGCATGTCTTTTTTTTATGTCGTTTTCGGTGTTAGAACATTCTCTCTCTCTCTCTCTCTCTCTCTCTCTCTCTCTCTCTCTCTCTCTCTCTCTCTCTCTCTCTCTCTCTCTCTCTCTCTCTCTCTCTCTCTCTCTCTAAGCAGGAAAGATAAAATATTACAAAAGTGGTCAGAAAAACTAAAGAAAAAACAATAATAGTGTCTTAGTTATTGTATTATCTACGAATGTGTAAAAAATTAAAAGGAAGAAAAATCTTGAGAGAATAACATTGGATTTGATATATATATATATAGGATAAGAATTATGCGAGGCAAAAGATGAATCATTAATTTGACAATTCATAAATAAATATTTATTTGAAAAATAATATTTATTTGTGAATCGTGATTATGATTCAATGATGATTCATGTATATATATATATATATATATCATTTTTTCACACAATTCTTAATATATATATATTTTTTGTACAATTTATATCATGATTATATGCAAGTATCCCTAAACCAATGTGGCACTCAGATCGTAATTTCAGCATTTTCAAGCTCCATTCAAATGTTTGTTTCGAGACTAATTTGAGATCTCGAGTGGGTGCCACAAAAAATATATTTATTTCCCTAAAGAAAATCATAAAAAAAATATATGTGTGTATCTTAACAACTAATGCGTATAATTATAAAATATAAAATTATAATTTAGATAAGCCGTAAATGCGCAATTTACGTTTTAGTGGCAAGTTAAGCTCAACTAAAAACGAATATAACCAACTTGATTAGATAAAATGTTCATCTTTCATGCATCATAACAGTTGTACAGTGTCACTTCTGTATCCAAAGTAGGAAGAAGCTATTAAGAATCAATCAGTCAGTCAGTCAATCGTCCAAGCTTCATTCTATTTGAAAACCCACCTAAATCAACTGGAGCTACAAAAACCAAGGGATACGAATGTCCCTCTTGAGTGCAGCAAAACTTGCTCAATGATGACCAAATGCATGTGACCTTGTTCTTATCGAGCCTCAAGGAAGGGGGAGGAGGAGAGAGAGAGAGAATCAATCTTGATATCGACCAAATTAATGATGAAATTCACTTTCCAACATCGAGAAAACTTTAGAAAGCATGGTACATAGTACATGAGGGATTGTAATTTGATTCTCCCATCATGTTGCATGCACTATTAATAATAAGGATTTAATGATTATACTACCCCTTCAAAGGGATAGCAACGTACGACGACGTTTAGTGGTGAATCAAAGTATGCACACTTACGATCTGATCCAACTTTTTCTCAGTATGAATCACTCTCGTTTTTTTTGCGACGTGATTATTCTTTTCCTTTCGATCAAATGTGATTCCTCTCCCATTAAATGTTAGGACTCATTTTTTTGTGGCTTCTTCCTTCTCGATGACGGTTCCGATAATTCAACGTTGCAACTTCAAAGTTCAAACCTCATTTTGATTGATCGTTTGTAGTTTTTCGTGCTTGCCTCATACTGCACAACCATTTTCTCTAGCATCGATTAATATTTTTTCCACACTAATCATGATATCGACCAAATTAATGATGAAATTGAGTACCCATCATCGAGAAAACTTTAAAGAAAGCATCATACATTTTACATGAGGGATTGTAATTTGATTCTCCCATCATGTTGCATGCACTATTAATTTAACTCTATAATAATAATAATAATAATAATAATAATAATAATAATAATGGATGATCCCCCATGCAATATGTGCCCACTCATGCCCGGGGAAAAACCACAATGTAATATTTCCGGACACTTTACCTCCTTCATTAACGTTATATAATAATGTACACACTTATCATCCATGGATTCATACAACAACAACAATAAAGCCTTATCCCACTAGGTGGGGTCGGCTACATGGATCATACGACGTCATTTCGCTCTATTAGTAACCAAACCTTTCGGTATATTATTCACCAATAGATCTTGTTCTATTAGTCCGTCAAGTGTCCGCCTTGGCCTCCCTCTCCCTCTTTTAATCGGACTCCAGATTATTTGATCTACTCTTCTTACTGGCGCATCTAATGGTCTTCTCTGAACATGACCAAACCATCTCAAACGATTCTCTACCATTTTCTCACTAATAGGAGCCACTCCGACTCGTTCACGTATATGGTCATTCCTAATCTTATCTAATCTTGTATGGCCACACATCCATCTCAACATCCTCATTTCGGCTACCCCCACTTTACGTTCATGTTATCCCTTCATAGCCCAACATTCACTACCATATAACACTGCTGGCCTTATAGCAGTACGATAGAATTTTCCTTTAACTTTATTGGGTACCTTTCTATCACAAAGAACTCCAGTGGCTTTCCTCCACTTACACCAACCAGCTTGAATTCTATGATTAACATCATCATCAATCTCATCATCTTGTCTTACAATTGATCCTAAATATTTAAACTTTGTCACTTGAGGAATTATATCCTCCCCTAACCTAACTTTCAAATCGTCTCTAAGTTGTTTATTTGTGAAATTGCTATGCATATATTCTGTTTTATTCCTACTTAAACGAAAACCCTTTGACTCCAACGTATTTCTCCATATTTCCAATTTTGTATTAATCTCTTCTCTTGAATCCGCTAAAAGTACTATATCATCCGCAAATAGCATGCACTTAGGTACCTCCTCTGTGATACTCTCGGTTATAGCATCGATAACTAAGTTAAATAGATACGGGCTTAAAGTTGATCCTTGATGTAGGCCAATTCCTATAGGAAATTCATTTGTCTCACCTCCGGGTGTCCTAACCCTAGTCAATGCCCCATCGTACATATCTTGTATTACCTTAATGTAGGCAACATTCACCCTCTTCTTTTGCAAGGCTTTCCAAAGTACATCCCTTGGTACCCGATCATACGCCTTCTCTAAGTCAATGAAAGCCATATGTAAGTCTCTTCTCCTACTTCGATACTTCTCCATCATCCCCCTTAGTAAATAAATCGCCTCTGTAGTGGATCTTCCTGGCATGAACCCAAATTGTCTCTCAGAAATACTAGTCTCCATTCTCAATCTATGCTCAATTACTTTTTCCCATAATTTCATAGTGTGACTCATAAGTTTAATCCCTCTATAATTTGCACAATTCTGAATATCCCCTTTATTTTTGTAAATAGGAACTAATGTACTTAATCTCCAATCATCAGGCATCTTTTTCGACCGTAAAATCTCATTAAATAGTTTACATAACCACAACACACCTTTTTCTCCTAAACATTTCCAAACTTCAATCGGTATACCATCCGGTCCAACGGCTTTACCATTCTCCATTTTCTTAAGAGCTTCGCTAACCTCCGAGACTCTAATTCTACGATAAAATGACCTATTAAGCTCACATTCGCTAACTGTCAAGTCCTCCAAATCACAATGCGAACCTTCACATCCATCATTAAATAGCTTATAGAAATACTCTTCCCATCTGTTCTTAATATCTCCTTCAGTAACTAAAACATTGCCAACTTCATTTTTTATGCATCTTACTTGATCCAAATCTCTCGACTCCTTCTCTTTGTTCCTTGCAATCTTGTAAATCCTTTGTTCACCTGCCTTTGTCCCTAACTCCTTATAAAACCCCTCGTATGCTTTAGCACGAGCATCACTAACTGCCTTCTTAGCCTCCCTTTTCGCCAAACGATACTTTTCTCAATTGTCAGAACTATTGTCCAAGTGTATCGCCTTGAAACAATTCTTCTTATTACGCACCTTTTCTTGGACCTCCTCATTCCACCACCAAGTCTCCTTATCTCGTGGTCCAAAACCTTTTGATTCTCCTAAAATGGCTTTAGCAACCATTTCAACCTTTTTTGCCACATTCTTCCACATTATACTAGCATCTCCTTCTAACTCCCACACACTTTCCTCTAATAACTTACTTCTAAAAGTCTCTCGCTTCTCCCCCTTTAACTGCCACCCCTTGATCTTTCGATCAAAAACTGTTCGGGATTTTGGTTTTATACATTTTATTTGCATATCAAGAACTAACAATCTATATTGTGTAGTCACCCCATGCCCAGGAATTACTTTGCAATTAGTGCAACGTCTTTTATCAGTATTTCTTATCAAGAAAAAATCGATTTGAGACCTATGAGTTCCACTTTTGTATGTGATTAAATGTTCCTCTCTCTTCCTAAAACAAGTGTTGATAATCTTAAGGTCGTATGTTAAAGAAAAATCAATAATAGTTTGTCCTTCCTCATTCAACTCCCCAAAACCAAAACCACTATGAACACTTGCATGTGGTCCTGCCTCTTTACCAACATGTCCATTAAGGTCTCCTCCAATATAAACTTTCTCGGTTGTTGGTATACTTTCAATCAAACCCTCCATATCTGCCCAAAACTTCTCCTTGAGATGTGATTCTACTCCTACTTGGGGTGCATATGCACTAATAATGTTCATAGTCTCCTTTCCAACAATTACTTTCACGGATATGATTCGATCCTCAATCCTTTTAACTTCCACAACATTCTTCCTCCATTCTGCATCCGCGATAATACCAACACCATTCCTTCCATTTACCTTACCTGTGTACCAAAGTTTGGAACCATTTAACCTAATCTCTTTACTTCCCTCTCCTACCCATCCAGTTTCTTGCAAGCATAAGATACTAATCTTACGCTGGTCCATTACTTGTGCCACCTCGAGACGCTTCCCATTCAACGTCCCAATGTTCCAAGAACCTAATCTGACCTTAGTCTCATGAACTAGCTTCTTTAACCGCCTCCGTCCATTAGAGTGCGGTAGCTCTTGCTAATTTAACACTGTATTCAGGCGAGGATGCAGCGGCTCTTGCTCTCTTATCACTGTACCCGAGCTGTACAGCGCGTTACTTACGGGTAACGACCTAGCATTAACACAATATATTCGTTGATCCATGTTCATAAGATTCGACATGATTTTATGTTGGCTGTCGGGGCCTAACACAACCCTCCTCCTTTATCCGGGCTTGGGACCGGCTATAAAATATAGGCAGAGTTCATAATGATATATAAATCCCTTACAAATCGTTTCACTTTCACTTCATTCATATTTCATAATAACAATCAAAACAAGAGGTGTCGCGATCATCTCGTATATTTAATTATGCAATAAAATCAGTAAAAAAATATACGATTTGTATTTTTTAAACATATGAGATGAAAGTCAATGCAAGGGTGAGAAATGTTTCCCTTTTATGAAGTTGTATACAATTTTCTTATCAATAGAAAAATCTTTCTGGTTGAATAAAAAAACTATTTTTCTTTCAAGCAACGACATTTTTTTTATGTCGGCTCATGTTTACGGGAGATTTTCGATGTCCAAAGTTATTAACACTTGATTAATCCGGAGTCAGAAAAATAAAGCACTCGTTTAATCTCTGATCAAAAAACACCTTCAAAATTCGAACGTGAGATTATTAACTCTCAGCGAATGCTCGGGGCTCATCCTTTCTTGGTTCTTTTTTCTTCGATCTTGATTTCATTTGTGCACAGCAGCTGCTGAGCCTGCGAAATGGGGTACATGTCTGGGGCGCATGGGAAGTAACTAGTCAAAGGCAGGTGTTATATATTATGCGTCATCCACCATTTATTGTCTCCCCTGTTCACGAGTCTTTTTGCCGTCACGTTTTCTGGTTGCAGTTGCAGTCAATCAAGACATCAAGTCCAGTAATCTTACTATACATAAATGTCTAATCAACTTTTGCTGTGGACTAAACCAAGATAATTCGACATATGATTCAGGTTGAACCTCCAAAAGAGAACTTAAAGTTCGAATCTCAAAAGTTTAGGAGACAAATTTTATAAACAATCAGCTGTTTGAAATGATGAAACTTCAACTTAAACTGCCATAATCCAACTGATACTGATCTTGTGTGAACGAATGAAAGCAAATGAAAAAAGAAAGAAAAAAACTGCGGACACAGGGATGGACTTGATTCTAATGGTTACAGATTGCAACCTTTAAAGAGAGATCTTGTCAAGCAGAGAGAATAGTTAATAGATAAGCCTCCAGTTTTCCCCACGAGAAAAAAGAGATGTAGAGAAACAGAGACAGAGAGCTCACTCACCTCCAGAATTTTAGACGAATATTAAGAAATATATCAGAAGAGGTCGTGGTTTTCCCATGGTTTTAGTTTATGAATAAGTTTCCAACGTTGTATACTGTTATTGTTCAGTTTGTTTACATTTGTGAAGGGCAAAAAAGTGGATCGCATCTGTTCAGAACGCCTGTGTATATGTCAATATATAATCTTAAAGGACATGTTAGAACAGCATTTGAACAATGAGAGCTTTGTTGGGGTTCATGACCAAAAGGACTCGAGCAGATACGCTCGGGGATCTGCAGATGATCAGCTTGCACTTGTGAACTGGCAGTCGTCGAGCAAGGCAACGAGACTTCGTAGCAGTGCTCCAATTAAATGCTTGCTCCATGTTTTCATGCTGGAGAGGGAGATTCCCCTCAACTTGGCTGTTTTCCAATGTTGTAAAATATTATTTTCTTTTTAGTGAAAAATGCTGGGCATGAACTTAAAGACAGCATGGCAAATAATTCTTGAAAATAATATGAAATGCTCATAAATGATTGCAGCAGTTGAAATATAAGGATCGCCAATATCTTACACAATCTCTGGAGAGGTACTTAGGTGGTAGTCAGAAATATTTACCATCCGGAGGGAGGCTAGGGACAAACAAGAAGACGTAATTCACATGCAAAAATGACCTGAAATTGCACGTCGAAAGATTAGAAGGTTACAGAAACCAGAAGATCCAATCAAAGGGCCTGACGCACTACCATTTTTGCATGATCTTATACTTCATGAGATAGACCGCTCCAAGGTGGAAACAGAACAGCATTTGATTCTTTCCCTTGTGCAGTTTTAGTTTAATAATTCACTCAAATGTTTTTTTTTCTTTTTCTGAGAGGGGAAAGGATGACCTTGTTGTTATCGATCGTGGAATGAATATACAAGTGTACGCTCTAAAAAAAAAGCAACAAAACATGAAAAGTGTCCCGGCTAGTTTAACAACTCACTCAAATGTTTAAGAATTCCGACTTGGATGATGCACTGCACAATGTCCCAACTGGTTGACAACTCTGTTTCTTGAACTTTGGACAACATTCTCGGACTTGGGGGCATTAATGTAACAAAAGGCTCTAGATCTCTGCTCTGGCTTCACTGACCTGTCTGCTATAATTTCATCAATAGAAAGCATGTGCAACCAGCTTTCGCTGATGCTAGCTGCAGTACTCAATTTCAAGTTTTTGCATCACTAACAGTATATCCTAGAACAAAAAGTTAGCGGATACCAGGAAGATGGTAAAATAAGGGAAATACCAAGAAACATAGTTGTTAAAAAAAACGAGAGCTATAGATGCTTCCATTACTGATCTTGCTCACCACTGGCCACCAAGTGCAGAAACAGACCAAGAATGATCGACTCCATTTTCAGTGGAACTTGTAAAGAATGATCAAAACTCCGTCTATGTTTTATAGTCGATTTCAAAACCGGATAAAGGAGAAGGATTATGTTAAGCCCCGACAGTCAACGTAAAATCCTGTCGAATCTCATAAACATGAATCAACGAATCGGAATGGCGTCGTATGATTCATGTAACCGACCCCACCTAATAGGATAAAGCTTTGTTATTGTAAAGAATGATCAACTCCTTTCTCAGTGGGACTTGTAAAGAATGATTGACGTGAAATCACTTTGTTTGCGAGACTAACTGTGTAACTTTCTTCACCTGTCCCGTCCACAATGCAATGAACAAGTTCCTCCGTTAGATGATTCCAACTACTAGCCAACTGGTTGGTGACAAGAAAGCCTTAGGTTGAAAATATGGGATATTTCCACATCATAAGCAAAAAAATGAAAAGCTGCAGTGCCACCTAATATTAGTGATGCTTGCCTACTCTCTTTTATTTTTATTTTTATTTTTTGAAAGGGGATGCTTGCCTACTCTCTTATGTAGTCCTGCAAACTAATCTATCAATGAATTCATGATAATACCTCAAATTCAGAAATCACTTAACATGATGTGCGATAATCTTGATAGACTTCATCCATCAGGGGTGCATGCTGAGCATGTCACTGATTGAAGGTCAAAGGCATGTTAGTTAGTTTCCTCCCACTCTAACAAACTGTACAGAAAAGCATTTCATAAAACATACGTAGTAACTGTTTTGTCTTAACTTCAGAGAGGACACTATACCTGGATCTCATATCCATAGCATTAGTCGAAGAATTGGCAGAAAGACCTTTACAGCAACAATAAAAATGACAATAATGATTATGCCTACATGACATATGAATATAAATTTTGTGTATGCCGCATTTACTAAAGTTATCTTAAGACTATATGCATCGGCGAGTTTGATAAACACTGAACTTCACAGGATTTATCTGTTATGGACAGAAAATTGTGTGATAATAAGTATTTTCTTTCAAAAAGAAAGAACAGAAAATAGTTAGTTGTTTCACTGGAAGCTTACAATCTTTTGCAAGCTGCAAATATTGCAAACCACAATCAACGTAACTTTTCAACTGACTTTTTTATATAGTTCAAGTCCTTTTTCCTGATATTGTTTTGGTGATGAGCAAAATAACTTCATTTTTTTCTAAGGTTCTACAATGTCTCCTTATTGCACTCAAACTTTTACGCGACAACAAGAAACAAGAGAAAATATATGCAACAGCTTGATTACTAGAAAATATAAAGATGGTACCGTTTCTCATTTGTAAGGAGGTTATTAATCCATCATGTACGATTGAAAATTGGTGCTAGTTCTTTGGAAATTAAGTTCACAAGATGAAGGGGTCATCTTCTATAAACTTGGAATATGAATCCTCACACCACTCCAAAAGAAAGAAAAAATACAGCACTAGTTGAAAAATATATAGAAGAAAACGGAGAAGGAAAGAACAGAAGATAGGACCAACAAGTAACAGATCTCCTTTTTCAGTAAAGCAAACTTGTACTAACTTGAATTTGTCAAATACAAGAATCTCATGCATATACGAACCTTGCTAATGATGTATTCTGAATAATTTTTCTGTTAAAAAGAAACAACAATTAAACTAAAGTTTGAAAAAATCTATACAAATCAAGCTTCCGCAAATTTAACAGTTTAACCCGATTACTAAGCATCATATTCTTATCATTCAAAACTGAATTTAGGCCTCAATATGGTAAAACACAAGTTAATATATCAGATTGATAATGTTGGTTAACAAGAGAAGCCATTGGACTTTACTTCTTGGAAAGAAAAGAGAGGAGCAAATTAGCAATTCCCAATGTAATACCAACAAGGCTCCTAGAAATATGATTAAATAGAAACCTCCTTAGGAACCCTCTTCTTGAATATGATAGAAACACAGAATTGTAGCATATCCAGAAGTAACTAAGTAAATCCAACAAGTTGACGCTGCAAAAGGATCTTTAAATGCGGCAGTGGTCTTGACCAGTATGCAGGTCATCTCTGAGACAATTTAGCTGGTGAAAGCTAGGATTTAAAAAGTATGCATGCAGCATGTTATTAATCGGTGGTGATTTAACGATATTTATAGCTGATTGTCTAATTGTTTTTGTCTCTCATGCATGAAAATAAGAGGTGTCGGCCTTTGGATCCTCTCATATTCTGAGTATGATGCATTTTTGTACTATTCAATTCATTAATGATGAGTAGATGAGTATAACATTTCCAGGGTACACTTATGTAATCTCTTGAAGGTGAACATGAAATTTGGAGTTTTCTTGAGATAATGATGGAATTATGTTATGTATTTTGTTATCTGCATTTTGTTCCTTTTCTGTTTCCATCTTGAAGTGTTAGGAGTTAGGAATGTGAACAAGAGAACACTTTTCATGTTGCTTAATAAATTGTTTGAAATTAGATTATTCAGTCCCAAAAAAAAAATTAGATTACTCTGCAGATGCTTATGTCCTTGTTGAAGAGAAAAGGAAGTTAAGGGTTTACTTTGTTATATAAAGTAGTATGTAATTATTATCTGCATTTTTTCCTTCTCAGTTTTTTTTCCTTTCCATTTCCATGTCAAAGTGTTAGCAATTAGGCACGTGAATAGGGAATTTTTCATGTTGCCTAATGATTTGATTGAAAATTTGATTACTCAGAAATTTGATGATGAGTAAATTGATGATATGTCGCAATATTAAACCATAGAAGTTTCTAAGAGATTGCATGCAAATGATTTCTTATATTTACTCGTTCAGTTGTCTTGAATTCTGTTATTATTTAGATCATATGATGTGTTTCTTTTATATTTTATAGCCGGTTCCAAGCCCGGATAAAGGAGGAGGGTTGTGTTAGGCCCCGACAGCCAGCATAAAATCCTGTCGAATCTTATGAACATGGATCAACGAATATAGTTACTAATAGAGCGGTATGGCGTCGTATAATCCATGTAGCCGACCCCACCTAGTGGGATAAGGCTTTGTTGTTGTTGTTGTATGTTATGTATATAACACTTGAATAAATGTATTCTTATGATGCAAATTGAAGATAAACTTTTATGCTTTGTAGTATCAATGATCCCATGAATTTTTGGCAGCCAACGGCCAAACATTCAGTCGTAAATACCATTTTCTGAGGAAGAAAAACAATTAATTCAACTTAAAAGAACAATGGATGCATGAAGCATTCTCTTTCTTTACATTTTTTTTTTTTTACTTTTCCTTCAGCATTTGAGATTGGTACACCTTCTCTATTGCAGTGCTAGAATATATTCGCATGAGAATGAGCAGTATTCGTTTAACCCATCTAAAAAAATGGGATTGCTTTTGCCAGTATGAAATATAAATCTTTAGCTCACAGTCATAGCATCTTATAATAACCAGATTTGTTACAAATCCTGTTTTTTATTGTAACAGATTTCGTCCTTTGTCTTTCCAACATACTCATTATAGGTTTCTCGTGCATGTAACATTAGGCTTATAGTGAATTTATTAATGGAATTGCAAATCATATATCTCTTGCCCATCATTCTCATCCAAAATTCATTTATGAATTTCCAGTATGGCTGTCAACCTGGATGTAGAACCACAAATTACCAGAATGGCAATTTTAGATGACGAGACTAATCCAAATAAGTAATTTGAACTTGATAAAGTCGCAAAGTTTGCAATTTCTGGAATTTTTTTCATAACATGTATTATTGAATCAACTGCAGCCAATAGACATATAAGATGTTCAATAACTGATCAAACTAACACGTATAAGCTAAACAAATAGAAGACAAACAACGCCTCGAAAACGCCCAAGCACGCGCCGGCGAGCACGTCAAGAACGAAATGCCTACCAAGAAGGACGCGAGATGCCGAGGTAGATACTGACCACGACGATACCATCCACAGTAACAGCTCAGCGGGATCGCCACGGTACCATTCCCGAATCCATTGGTGGGCCTGCGCTAGGTTCCCTCCGTCGGCGAGGAATCCGCGCAAGGTTCCCGAATTAAGGCGAAGGAAGGCGGCTATGAAGAATACCCGGGAGGAGTGGCCGCTAGGGAACGACCAGTGGTCGACGGCGAACGCGAGGCGCATGCGCTTGTTGTAAACTGGGCGGGGACGGCGAACGAGGTGCTTGACGAGTCCGACGAGGAGGAGGTCAAGGAGGGATCCGATCAGGAGTCCGAGAGACAGGCGATAGGAGGCCGGGAAGGAGGACGCGCCGGCACCTCCGTTTCGAGAGAGGGCGAGGAGAGCAATGGGGATGGGGAACCAGAAGCGGCCGTCGCCGGCGACCTCGAGGGCTTTGAGGAGGAAGCGGGGGATGGGGCTGCATAGAGAATGGATCTGGAGGGAGAGAGCAGTGTCGGCGGCGATCAGGCGGCCAAGAACGGTGGGTTGGACGGCGGCGGCGGCGGCGGCCGTCATTGGTAATTTGGTTCAGACTTGGATTGGACGAGCGCTTTTGGCTGCGTTCGACTTTTTTTGTTCTTTGTTGACTTTGGGCTTTCTAGAGAGGCCCAAAAAGATTACAGAAAACTTGAACTACTAAACATGAGCATTTTTATTTCTCAAAAACGTTTTCCCCCTTTTTTTAGTGTAAAAATTAAAAAATAAGAGTTGACTAAAAAAGTTTTATGTTGTCATTAAATCGGACTGGATCATCAGGCAGGTTAGACCTTTGGAGAGCTTTGATTTATGTTTTAATATTTTCAATACAATTAAGACTAACTTTCAGTTTAAAATAAAATACAAATAATGCTATTACTAACTAAAACAAATGATATCAAGAATAAATAAGCATTAACATGATTGAATGTTGTTGTTTCTACTTTTTTATTTTTATAATTTTGTTGAATGACTACTATTGCAAGATTATAAAAGATTTATCATCTTTAAATTATTAACAAGTTGAGAGGGAAGGATAGTTAAATGATCATTTCAAAAATTTATTGATTAGAGTAAACTAGATAAAAAAAAAGTCTCAGAATTATTTTTTGTGAATATAAAAAAAAATTGTTAGACATCTCTTGTCATTGTAAGATATACAATGAGAGACGAATTAATTGATTAAATTGAATTGTTAATTAATTAAATTAAATTCAATGATAGATCTATTTCTAACTTATGCACCATAGACTAATATGTATGGATGTTCATGGGTCAAGTCGATCCGGTGAATCCGAAGAATCGATCCGCCCAGATCTTTTTTATGTCGAGTCGGGCGAGACGAGTTAATTGATTAAATTGAATTCCATGATAGATCTATTTCTAAAATTTGCACTATAGACATAACACGTAGGGGTGTTCATCGATCGAGTCGACTCAGTGAATTCGAAGATTCAACCCGACCCAATCCGACGACCTGGGTTTTCTTTTTTTTAATTATTTTTTTATTAATTTAAGAGTTTTATATCATTAAAATTAAAATATTTAAATGTTGAAAACATATAAATATTTAAAAAAATATGTTTTGTATTTAAAAATATTTTATTTAGTATAAAATCAAGCAATAAATATTTTTATATTAAAAAATAAAAATAATAATTAAAAATAATAATGATGGTCGGATAACTCAACCATCCGATCCAACCCGAGTTGGGTTGAGTCAGATTATAAGGAAAAAAAATCTGATTCGACCTGGTCAAACTTAATTGATCGGATCGATTTATTCACGAGTCATGTCAAATCTGATCCATGAATACTCCTAATAACATGATTTGAACAAAGGATCGGGCAACGAAAAAAGAAAAAAATTGTTCATGCCATGCTTTGTTGGAAAATGGAATCATATGGAAGAGTGGATATCTTTTAACACAACCCGCAATGATCCATTTATAATGAACTCCGTTAGAGTTCGCTTCTTCATCCTTCCCACTCTCCAAAATTGTCGGCTAATAAATTTATTTATTAATTCATCTTCTAAGTAGAAACAAAAAGGGGCAACGAACGTGGAAGGTGGAGCATGCACCATCCTTTCCTTCCAACTCTGCATGTTTCCACTTGCTAGAATAATGACCTTGAGGACATCACTCTAGAAAAATGTTTTCTATTGTCAGATGAATGATGAAAATTTATCCCTCCGCAGAAAATTAAGGTTTCAACCATTTTATCTATAGACAATTGAAGTAGGTAATCGAATTTTTATCTTGGAAAACTGAATACGATGCACAGTTATAAAAGATTTGGATTCGCATATGAATGAAAAAAGTCATTATTAGCCATTGATTTGAATCCATGGTGTAACATGCCCAGCATAGACTCTGTAAATTGAAATGGGTTGCACTCATATTACCACGAACAAGTGATCTCACATAATAAAATCGAATTCAGAACGTGAGATGGGGTCTCTGATATACAGAAAATTTGGGTAATGATTCAATTGTAAGAGGCGTGAGAGAGCAAAAGACTGGCCATATTAACATCCTGTCCCCCACCCCCACACAGCCACAGGCAGGGATCAGAGATAATATCCAAGTGCTCCACATTCCATTCAAAAAAAGAGAAGTTGCAGCAGCAGTTGATCCAGTTCCAATGCCCTGCCTCCATTGCCTTCTTCCTACCGATGCTTCTTCTTCTCCTTCTTCCTTCTCTCCTCATTGTATTTCTTGTGAATATTCCATTCCCTAAGACCTCTGTTCCCCATCATCACCAGAAAAATCTCAAAGCTGTCGTCTTTCTTATGGCCTTGTCTCCCACAAACTCCCAAGTCCCACGCATCACTTTTGAGGTACCATGACATGCATTTGCTGCTAAACTACAGTAACCCACCAATCATTTTTTTCCAAAGAGAGGGAGAGAAAGATATTGTGTATATATATATATATATATATAGAGAGAGAGAGAGAGAGAGAGAGAGAGAGAACAAAAGAATATGTGTCAACTTTGGCTGTTGAAACCTAATTTGTTGAGGAAAATGACGCTGATAACAGACAGCTAAACAGCTTAGAACGAGACGGGGTCCGTAAGTAAGCTCCATATATACAGTACAGACATGTAGTACTGCATTAATTTTGTCTTAGTTGTTAAGCAGAAGCAAGGAGCTGCTGCCACTGTTAACTGTCGCTGTTCGCAAACAGGTGGAACTACTGAGCTGCTGCAGCAGGTCAACCAACCAAGAACTCCAATTAAGAATTAGAATCCAGCTTTGGCCTGGTTGGTGTTCTTCAAGAAAAGTTCCATATAGAAGTCACTGTAACACAAAGATTTCTTTCACCAAGGTGCATGCATGCACGCAGGTCAAAATTTAAAAAAAGAAAAAGAAAAACTCCAAAATTTCATTCACCAGTACAGCATATGATGATGGCAGATTGGCAGCGGCGAGGAAGCACCTTTCACTGTGTGGTGTCATTTTCTTTTGAAATGGGGTAATGATTTCAGTCAGGCAACCAAACAGGATAAGTGCTTGGTTTCTGGGTCGACGCCTCCTTTAGCTTCCATCACTAGGCCATCCTGGAGAGTGGAAGAGTGTTGCTGCACTGTGCACACTGCACACCATGATGGCCTTTGCTGGGAGACTGAGTTGGCCATCATCAATGACTCAAAACTGTCCTACATTTCTTGTCGATTCGGTTCTGTTCATCGCATGCTTGTGCAGAGCTGAATCCAATCTGCAACAGTCTCCTGTAATGAATCCTCTTGCAGGTTGCAAGCATACTTCAAAAAATGGTTCTCGGATTCTAACAATCAGAACAGGGCTTCCTTCAGATGCAATGTTTCACCAAAATTTCAATTTGAGCTCATCTGAAGCAAGAGGAATGTGCCTTTGCTAATCATGACAATTAATTAATTAATCTTATCACAATACGTCCATGTTTTATGTATATATTCAAAGATGCATGAATACTGAATGATGTCCGGCACTTCATCACGGGATTTGAATTATGTTGGTTGAGCACATCAGTGATTACTGAAATGGTGGAATGGAGAGCACTCAGCAATCCATCCCTGATGTCCGAGGTGATTTCACCATGAGTGCTGGATGCAGGTGGCAAACATGAATGCATCAGTTTACTTATTAAAAGGTTGCAAATGGAATGGTGCAATCTACGAAATGGAGCATGGACTATTCATTATTGTTGGCGAGGAGGTACGTGGTTAAAAAGCATTAAATATGAATGAATTGTGACAGGTGAGGAGGATAGAAAGTGATCAATATTTCTGCCATGACAAGTTGCATCAAATCCACATTTCAGATTTTCCAACAAGCAGTAAGCAGTCAATAGATCGTTGGGGCAGAAAACAAGGAGTTCAACTAGATCTTCATGCTTGTGCAGAAGAAGAAAAATTTTGATTCACGAGGAGTTCAAAGGAAAATTTGAAGAACATGATCTTTTTGCCCAATCTGTACTACCCATCCACTGACCAGTTTAGACCAAATGCCAAAAAAATATAAGGAATTACTAATGCACTAAAAAATAGATTTACATAATGAGTGTGCTTATCGCCACTCTTTTAGAATAATTTTGTCTTTTGATGATACATAAAATATTATTTAACATAAGGATAAAAATAATTTAAAAGAAATAAGATTTTTAGAATTGATGTTACTTTCCCATCTGCAACAGCACAAGGTAGAGCAAACAACCCCCTCTCTTTACCACGTTTAAACTCTCCTTACCTCTTTTTAAATGTGTTCCACCACACACACTCTCTCTCTCTCTCTCTCTCTCCCCCCTATATTTATTTCTGTCATCCAACTACCAATGTGATGATAACAAAGAATGGTTAGTTTAACTGATGATGCCTTAGATCTGATGTATCCAATTTCAATGTTACTGTTGATTAATCATGATCTGTTAAACTTTTAATGCGAAGATGATAAACAAATGAAACATCTCTTACTCCCACCCACTTGAACTAACCATAAAAACAGCATTGCCAAGTGCTATAAACCAGAGGACCACCACCACCACAGCAACAGGCTTCCAGAATCCATTAACACCACCTCTCTCTCTCTCTCTCTCTCTCTCTCTCTCTCTCTCTCTCTCTCTCTCTCTCTCTCTCTCTCTCTCTCTCTGCACACTGCTCCTGTCGCCATTGCGATTGTTCAGTACACCTGCCGTCGACGGCCAGGACCGTCTCCGACTCATGGCGACGGGGTGGGTCAAGACGCTGCATTGCAAGTCCAACGCCCTGGACGACGTCGCCTGCTCGCCCACGCCTTCTAAGAAGTCCCTCCTCCCCTCGGCCTCCTGCGGCAACTCCTCCCACGCCCTGCGCGACGTCCTCCTCTTCCCCAAGTACCCTTCGTCTTCTTCCTCCGCGACCGCTCCTGCTCCTGCTCCGTGTCTTCCCAAGAAGCCCAAGCCAAAGCCAAAGCCGGCCAACCCGTCCTTGTCCCCGGCGCCCGGTCTCGTTGCCGCGCCGGCGCGCTCCCATAGGTTCCCGACCCTGACCGAACTGCCGACGGGCCACTCGTCCCGGAGGGTCGTTGAAATCATCTTCATCTCGAGCTGGTCGTCGTCGTCGTCCGCCGGCTTCCCGGGCGTCATCGAGATGCTCTTCCGCGTCCACAACCCGCCCCGTACGGTGGCCCGATTCGAGGAGTACCGGGCGGCCGTGCGGTCCCGAGCCGCCCGGTCGGAGGACCCCCGCTGCGTCGCCGACGGGAACGAGATGATGCGGTTTCACTGCGGCTCCGGGGCGGGCGACGGGATCTACGACGGGAGCCTGGCGTGCCGCTGGACACCGCCGGCCGCGGCGGTCGGGGCGAAGGTCGCGGCGGGGTTCACCGGAGGAGGCATTCGGACTTTCGCGGGGAGCGCCGGGGCGCACAGGAGCGGGGGCGGGGGGCCGGGCGCAGGGCGATGCTGGTTTGCCGGGTCATCGCGGGGTGCGTCCGGGACGAGTCGGAGGCGGACTCGGTGAGTCGGGAGAAGGGCGAGCTGGTGGTGTTTGATCCCCGTGCGGTGCTCCCCTGCTTCCTCATCATCTACAAGCTCTAAAAACATATCGAAATTATTAGGAAAAATTTAGGACCTCAAGATTCACGGAATTAATTGTTTTCTTTCTTTCTGTAATCTTGTTCTTGTTCCGGAAATTTTCTAACTTTTTAGTTCCTTTTTTTTTTTGAACTTTTTGTTTACCTGTTGAGTTGGTGCTGTCAGTGACTTGCTGTAAAGAGTTTGGTTTGACGATGGAAATGGTGTAAATTTTTTTGTCCCTCCATTTATTTTTGTGTGGAGGTAAATCAACTTTTTGTTCTCGTTTATTTTTTTAATTTTATTTATGGTGTGCATTTGTGTGAGAGAGTGTGACCACTGTCTCTTTGGTAGACTTTAATGTATTTGTACTTATTATTATGATCCAAATTATAGGACCAGCTTCTCTCTGGCCTAATAAAAATTATATATGCACTATTTAAAGACTAAAGTCTCTGAATTCTTCTTCTGGATAGTAACTTTTTAAAATGCGTTTGAAAACTTCCAAAACATCCAAAAAAGAACGTGTGTTTTCATTCTTTCTTAGTTACTATTTTTTTCAGGAAAAAAAATGAGAATACTGTATGTTGGTGTATACATATACTGCAAGTTCATGTTATAATATTATGAAATATATATATATATATATATATAAATTAAACGGACGGCATCTAATCTCAGCAGTCGTGCAACAACAACAAGAGTATCCGATGTTTGCATGCTCATTATGACATGAATATATGATTGTTTTTGTCATTGGATTCAAAGGCATGAAAATTTTTCAGTTACTGTGGAATGTTTCTAGGGTTGACAACAAGAAGATTTTTTTTTTTTTTGTATCAGCATGAAACTATAGAAGTTTTTCGATGTTCAATATTACTACCATCCGACTAATTTGAAACCTACGAGTATTCAATCATGCAAGATTATTATGGCATAATAAATTATCAGCCACTATTCACTCTTTCTTCTTCTCTCGTGTCGATGTTATTCTTCCTTCTTCTTTTTCTTTTGTTTTTAAGTAATGAAATAATCCATGCATGAATCAAAGAACAATAAGGTCGAGAGCTGATAAGCTTCGCTATCGATTAAATTAAATAGGACACCATTTCCTGGAAAAGGAATAATGGGCAAGAGTGGGGGTACTCTTTTTTTTTCCACCTCAGTATTCAGAGAGCGGAGCCGATCACCCAATTAGCGCGGCGTTAACGATTGTGCGCATCATCGCGAATCGAGATCTCGGCCCACCATGACCTTGACTAATTTGATGTCGTCTCGGGCAGCATGCCTGACTATGAGAGATGAGGCTCCCAACGAAAATTTTTTACACTCGTCGAGACTCGAACTCGAAATCTCTGCGGAGCGAAATGAAACTGCTATCCATTACACCCCGCTCCGTTGGTAGTGGGGGTACTCTTTAACAAAAAGAGAAGAAGAGTCAAAATGCAGCTGCATGCTATTAAAAGTTGTGAGATTAATTCAGTCAGGCCAACGCCACATGTAACTGTCTCTCTTGTTCAATAAGGTCTATCTAACTCCTCCACATCTCAACCCCACTGCATTATTCATCCATGGTCCCTCTTCTTATTCCCGAGGGATTTCATATGGAACAACAACTCTCTCTCGCTCTCTCTCTCTCTCTAAGCTGCCAGTTGACTCACATTATATATACATAATATCAAACTCCATATTTTTTTTATTGTGAGCTTATATAAGATGGAATGAAGAATCAGAACAGACACATGGACCAGCTGAATCAGAAGCTGTTACGTCAGGGCAGATCAAACTAACAAATTAAACCAGATAACAAGTTCATCTGTTTTTTTTTTCTCCCACACTACTTAGCATCTGTGCATGAGGAGTGCAGAAATGTTTCATCTTATTCCTTCACACTGCAGCAACAAATTAAACCTGGAAGGTTTTCGAGTGTCTTCTCTTGAGAATTGGCATAGCAACATCGGGGGATGTTCTCATCAAGTGATCTCTCATCCTTGCTTTCAAACAAAAATTGTCTGAGCATTATAAAAAAAAGTATCATTTCTGGCACTGAAAAGCTCAGTCATAATGAATTATTATACTTTTGTTTCTCGTTTTTTTTACTGCCTGCACAGACAAGAATGCACCTGACTTTGTCATTTACTACAAACGCTGCCAACATGTATTTTCTTCCTTGTTGTTGTTGTTATTTTGAATTCTTAATTAAGAAACATAATGGACACTGCACGACCTGAAATAGAGACAACACCCAGATAGTGTCATGTATCGTCCACTAGGAATGAAAGTAGTTCGGGTTGGTTCGAGTTTTCGGTCTAAAAAAATCAACTGCTATTTTTCGGGTCGATTTTTAAAATTAGAAAGACCATCCTAAAATCATTTTGAAAAAAATAAAAACCACCCTTTAGCGGATCGATTTTTTCGGATGATTTTTTCGGAGCCCTACTTTTATATAATTATATTTTAAAAATATATTTAATAACTTAAAATTAATATAAAAATATTTAATTTTATATTAAATATAAAATATACTACTAAAATTTTAAAATTATTAAATTAGAGTTTGATAATGTGATAGAAAAGTATGAAATTTTCTACAAAAAATATTATAACTATAATAAAAGAATTATTAACACATGTATTAATTATATAAATAAAAATCGGACTCCACGACCCCTACGGTTTTTTTGGGTGGGGCCTTAATTTTAACGGGTGGATTTTAATTTATTAAAAACCACCCTAAATTATATTCGGACCCCTAATTTTTAATTTTTTTGGTTCGATTTTTTCGGATCGGATGGATTTTTCGGGTTGGTCGGATTTTTCTTACACCCCTATCGTCCACCTGTTGGGATCGGGGTTATGAGCACAAGGGGCCAAAATAAATAAAAAAGCAAAAAAAACTTCAAAATTATATGAATTGCTTTGTAATTAATTTTTTAATGAAAACCGTTTTTTACAAGTTATATATGCATGGAGAAGGATCACCAATCATTTTTTTTATTTTTATTTATCTCCATATTTTTTTTATTTATCCAAAAATCCATATAGAAGGAAGATGATCGCATAAAAAGCGCCACAGGATGTGGCTCACCCGATCTGACCCAACTCAAAATTTGAAGGATCTTATGTATGTTTCGCAATAACTCTACTCAAGTTTTAAGGGACCTTGCTCAATTTCAATAATGGTTAAGATGGGTTTGTGTTTTAGAGATTGCGGCTTGAATTTCAAAGGGCGTGGAGGATTTTGTTACACGAGGAAGAAATTATTTGATGTGTGCCAACTTGGGTCGGGTTTCAACTCATCATTAATTGTATTACTTTATATTACTCTTATTATTGTTTTTTTTTGTTGTTTTCTAATTATATTGTTAGTTGATTCATGATTGTTTATCATTATAATTGGTTTAATTCATGCTATGGTTTATATATTTGTTCCTATTATATTATGCAATTACAATATGATCATGAATTATAATTGTTATTACTCTTGATTGACATGAGTATTAATTGATGTTTAATTAACTGTCATAATTCATTATGCACACGATATGGTGATCTTACACGTGTCGAGATTGATTATGATCATTTGATAATTGATCATTGATAATAGATAATTAATAATTAATGATTGACAATTGATTGATAATCAATTTATCGTTATAAGAATGTATTGCAAATTGATTATTGATATTGACATGATAAATTGTTGATAGTTTATTGTTTGATTTATGATTATTATGTGAATATTTTTTGCATGTTTGATATTATGTTTTATGCAATTGAATAATAAATGCATACTGTAAAAGAATATGCATGATTCATATATGTTATAATGATTAATTTGCACATAAATATAAATATGAATTGAAACATAATACTTGGTATTAGTAAAGAAACAATGTATAGATTGGAAGCATAACTCACATGTTACTAAATATTGTATAGTTAATTATTTTATGATAAAATTATTATATTTAAGTCTTTCCATTATATAAGTTAACAGGTTTATTCATCAAAATTAAAAAAAAATGTCAAATCATAAAAATAGATATCTTCTATTGGTCAACCTCTCCTAGGTAAGTTTTTTGAGTGTGCAACTAGGTGTTTGCATATCTTGTGAAGTGCTACATAGTCCTAACCAATGATTCAAGAACCAGAATGGATCGGACAGTCCGATTTGTTCAATCGCGAATCGATTATCGGTTCAGTCCGATCTGATGTAATAACTTGATTTCGACAAAAAATCAGAATGAACCAAATAGGTTTTTTATTTTTTGAATAAAAGAGGAAGTAAATAAAAGGAAAGTATTAAAACTGAATTTGAAAGTTGTTAATATAAAAAAGGAAATAAAAAACTTAATGCAAGAGAGAATCTCGATATTTTAAAATTAATAGGAGAAAAAGGGAAACATAATAATTAATATAGAAGGGAAAAAGAGAAAGTAAAATGAAATAATATAAAAATTTAATTCATTTGATAATACTAATAATAAGCATGATTTTGAATAATCATTATTTTTAAAACAATAATATATATTTTGAAAAATAAAATTAGTCAACTCTAAATAAAAATAAATAATTAAGGTAAATTTAGTGTAAAGTATAAGAATTTTGTTTTCGAAAAGGGAAAAATGTTGAATGAGAAATCATTAAAAATTTTAATTTAAAAATAATTATAGGAGAGGAATTAAAAATATACTAATAAAAATTTAAAAGAATATAATATTGCATCACTAATATTATATAAATAATAAATACACATATGTATATATAATATTATTGTTTATGATTGTGAATAAACATTAATTTAAAAACATAAATACATAATATTTTCATATTAATTTATCACTATTAGTGATTTGTTATTATTAATATATTATATTATGTTAATTATCATATTTATATTGAAGATTATTATTAAAAAATATTATTTTAATAAAATTCGATTGAACTCAATTGAATCGATCGGACCATGTCCCAATTAGTTTTCTGATTGGATTATAAAAACATTGATCCTAACATATCTTGTGTTAGCCATCATGATTGACTTATAATAATTTATTATGCCATTAATATATTTCTCACAAATATCATGAAAACTTATCATAGATATATAATAATGGAATATTGAATATGTTTTTTTAGTAACTCATCGAATAAGTTGATGTTTCAATAATAACAGATCAAAAGTTTGATAAATTCATGATTAGTTAACTAAAAAGTTTTTAAAGAATTAAATATAAATTACGAAGATAAAAATATGAAAATAGTGCGAGGGAATGAGACAGGAAAGAGTGAGTCAGAGCAAGGAGAGAGTGTGAGGGAAAGGAAAAAAAGTCGAGTAAACCAAAATAAATAGAGAGCGATCAACCCTTCCGTGAAGAACTTATTATTATTATTATTATTATTATTATTATTATTATTATTATTATTATTATTATTATTATTATATCAAATGAAGCCATAAAACGTAGCAAACATTTGTTAGTTAAAGTTTTCTTTAAAAAATAATTAGTGATGCACAAAAATTTACCAAAAAAAAAAAAGATTTTACGGATGCAAAACATGCAATTATACTTAAATATTTAAGAAAATTATCCCTTTTAGAAAACAGATCATTCACACCACATAAATTATGCCTTTTTTATTATGATCAAATATGAAGAATAGATTTTTTATTATATTTTGATATATGACCAGTCTTAACATTTGTCCAAAAAAACTTTTCAATAAAATTCTTTTCCCTGAGCACATACAGACTCGGCGTACACAAGATCTCAAACGAATCATTTACTTATATTATATATATATATATATATATATATATAATATTCTGAGAATGAACAAAATTTGCAAGCACTAAAATAATCAAATAAGGATGTTATTAAATTGACCACTCATTTCTTGTTCAAATATGCGAGCACCAACATAAATACATATTTCATCAAATATAAAAATACTAAAATGGTGGCCATATTTCAATCCAACGAGGAAAGTGGACATCAGAAAAACTGCATACGACTTGAAACGCCAAGGCTTTGCAATTTGCGTCATCCAGAATCCCTAAAATATGTAGTTCGAGAGAGAGAGAGAGAGAGTGGGAGAAGAGGCAGTAAACCAATCAAAATTTACTGGAGGGAGGAAGATATCGATGCCATCACCTAAGAAATGTTGGAATGTGATGCTCCAATGTACAGTACTAGGACTGCTGTAACCAGTGTCATCTGCTGAATGAGAGAGAGAGAGAGAGAGAGAGAGAGAGAGAGAGAGAGAGAGAGAGAGAGTGAGTGAGAGAAAGTATCATCAGCGTGACTCCACCAGTACGTACAATGGCTTCCCGTTTAACTTCTCACGTCCCTGCAAGTGAAATCAGAATTAATATCATCAGAGCTCAACTGTTCGATCCACAAATAGTCTGCACATAATGTCATTTGTATAATTGCTGCCTGAAACTTGCAAAAGCACAAGGGAATGTATTCTATGCACTGTAAGCCATCAACAAAATCAGAAGTTGGAATCGTAGCTTGCTCTTAAGTACACTTGAAGTGAGGTTTCTGATACCATTCAGATAAAAGAGTGGGAAGACGATTCATGGGCATCATGAAACATAAATAACATCTCAGTTGCTCACCTTAAGGTCTGGAAGTTCAATCACACATGCACATTCAACCACCTCAGCCCCGGCACGCTCTGTGAGAAGAAAAGAGACAGTATGTTACCATGCAGAGATTGCAGGTCAAAGTGCCGGACAGCAAGTTTACTGCCGCAAATAACATCAAGAAACCATCCCTGCAACTCTCAGAACTTGATTTAGGAAGACATGTTTATCATAGCTTATATAGATCCCAAGCTTCAATCAGCAATACTTGGATATAATTATGTAAGTAAGAACCAGATTAAACATGCATCATTAATAGATGATAGCAAGATGGTAACATTTTACAATTCATGATTCTAGCTACTTACAAACCATGAATCTAAGTACAAACCATGAACAGAAGTTGCTCATTGAATTATTGTAGGCATCACACTTCAAGGAAATTAACTCATCATACCAAGTAGACTCATTGCGGCGCAAAGAGTTCCGCCTGTAGCAATCAGATCATCGACCACCAGGGCATGGTCACCCTCTTCGACAGCCCCAACATGCATCTCAAGAACATCTGTTCCATACTCCAAATCATATTTTTCTGAGATCACTTTACCTGCATATACCCAAAAGGAGTAGTACATTGTTGGCCACTACAAGGAACATTACATGTTCAATTATGAATGTACCTGGCAACTTTCTTGGCTTCCTCAATGGGACAAACTTTGCACCAATAGCAAGTGCAATTGGAGGGCCGAATATAAACCCTCGAGCCTCGATTCCTGTAAAATCAGAAGGACGATCAATAACAACAGTGATGAAGCATGCACATGCATAAGAAGCATCAAGTTTTTCCACTCGAGATTATCGATGAAATAAATCCATGATTTTGGAAAGATCAAAGTGCACAATCAATAAAGATCTACAAGATTTCCTTCATTATCTTCATGGAGACAAGTAAATCCATGGGCCTAAAAGAAGTACCCTTTTGTCCCCGAGTTTTTAGCACTCTCGTTCAGGAAGGCATAAAGTCAATAGAGGAATTATACAGAAATGGAAGCACTTGAGACAGCCCACATGCTAAAGAATAAGACAAACTCCATGCAATCTACAAAGCAATACAGCAGCAGAGAGCAAAAAGCTACCTCTGAAAGGTGATTAGGAAAAGATACTTTTGACAGAGAGAGATAACGAACGTAAAACTAATAATCATGGGCAAAAATTACTGCAACAATGAGCAGCACCAGTACAGGATTCATCCTCCACAGGTCTGAACAAAAAAACATTGCTTTAGAATATTTTTCTCTAGCAAAACTATTATATACTTTTGTCTACGCATCCTCTATCCTCTACAGGCATGATTGCTGCATGTGTAATTATCAGAGCACTGTTTTTTTCCACCTAAAGAGCTAAAAGCATTCAAAAAATGCACAGCAAAGTGACCATCAATTGCATCCATCTCTCCAGTCAAATCATACCAACCAAATCTAAACAGGCAAGGACAAAAGCACTGGCAACAGAAGATTAGAATATATAGGCCCATCGAATAGTAACGAGGCCATCGCCAGTTCTACGTCAGAGTAGGGGACCGAGGACAGACGTCGATGTCATCACCACCCTCCACAAGAACAGAATCGTATGCAGAACAGTAGAAGCCATGAGAGCTTGGGCAGTGAAGCCTACAACTCACGCAGAATGGTCCATGATAGCGTTGCCACTGGGACGCCATTGCCTTCAAACTAATCGCCCCTGCCACGGCGAAAAGAAAGAGCCAGTGGCGTGGAGCCACCAAAGATTTCTCCAGCGGACATGATGAAAGCGGAGCTAAACCTCTGTTCATAGACTGATCGTTCGCTCCAATTGGATGGCCAAAACAGGAAGATGAAAAAGGAGAGAAGAAAGAAAAAAAGAAAGAAAGAAAGAAAAGAGCAAAAGCACAAGGATTAAGAGGTCCCACAACCGACATTTCTACGATTGACGACGGGCAACAAGCACTAATGGAGGGGGAGAAGAAAACAGAGCAGTCGCCAGTGAAGCAAAAAAGAAAGAAAACAGCAAATAACCGAAACGAGGCATGCATTAAAGAGTCAAAGATAGCATAATTGAGTGAGCAAAAGAAAGAAAAAAGAAAGAAGCCGAGCAAGGTTGTTTACCGGCGACCACCGTGATGTCCTTCCCGGCGTACCTCTCCACGAACAAGTCTATTGTGTCCTTGAAGGCTTTGGGGACAAGGAGCAGAGTGGTGATGTCTTGGAACATGATTCCTGCCATTAAATCATGCACTTTAACATCAAATTGTCTTACTTTTTTTTCAAGAGAGAATATACGACGAGAAAGATCTAATTTTGAGCAAAGTACTGAGAACTTAACAACAACAAAAAAAAAAGGAAACAGGAACAGAAAAGAAAAGGAACGAAGGCAATGAACAAACAAAAAGGAGCTGAAGCCGAGAGAACGGGGATCACAATACAATTTTGCGAACGGGAACAGAAACATATAGCAATTGAACAATAAGATGGAATTTGTCCAAGTAGTTCCAGCGAAAACTGAAAAGAACGACTAATTTTTGCGGGAAAAAAATCAAGTTTTTGAAAAAAAAAAAGAAGCACCTTTCTTGGGGAAATCAGGCACCACCCCGATCGACTTGGCTATTCCTTCAATGCGAGTGTCCTCTTCTTTTTCCCCGGCGTTCTCCTTCGCATTGTCGTTGGGGTCGTCCGTCACGGTCTCCTTCACGTTCTCCTCGATGTCGTCCTTGACGTTGTTGCAGGTGGACATTGCTGCTTGCCCCTCCTCCGTTGCTAGAAAGCCAAATTAAATCGTGTACGTGAGAGAGAAAAAAAAGAACAGTGGAAGAGAGGCAGTGGAAGAAAGCAGAGTGGCCAAGCCCTATATATATGGAGGAGAGGCAGGCAAGCAGGCAGAAGCAAGCAAGGCAAGGAAAGAGTATATACTATAAAAAGGGAGAGAGAAGAAAAAACGCGTTGCACGAGTAAAAAAAGAGGAGTTCGGAGCGAGAGAGAGAGAGGGAGGGGAGGGAATCGTTTGGAGGTTTTGGTTGTGTGTCGTGTGTCCTTGGCCGTGGCTTCGTTTCTTTTCTTTTCGTTCTTGACTGACTTTCTCTCTCTCACACACACAAACACACACCTGAAAAAGGGTATCACGAGGGAGATCTCCTTCCTATGTCGTGCCCTGTTCTCTCTTCCCAGTTCCCACACACAAAGCAAAGCACACCCAACTGCGGCACGTTTTCCCTCCTCGCAGTTTTAACTTTTGAAAAGGGAGATGGGCAGGGGGGGGGGGGGGGGGGGGGGGGGGGGGAGAGAGAGAGAGTTCATTCTTCCCCCTTCCCTTTATTAGATATATTAAATTGCATTGAACAGAGATTTGATGTGTGCTAAGGACCTGAACAGAACCAGAATTGAAGAGTTGAGTCAGCAAAACATTTATAGGCACGTACACTTTGTTTTGTTTTCTTGTAACGCATTGAATGCAGATATATATATATATTATATGAGATCACCATTATACTCTTTTTTAAAAGGCCATTAATAATGGTTGGTGCAACTTATGGGTTGCGTCTGATGGTGTGTTTCCGAGATTGATCTTTGGAATTATCACGTTAATCAACAGTTAAAGTTTTTCTTTTTCACTTTCACCCCCAGGATTAGTTTAATAACTTAAATATCGGTAGATTATTATCGAGAAAAAGGTCATTAATGATCGTGTTTATTGTGTTCTTGATGCTTGGAAATGCTTCATTAGTATGCCTCTTTTTTGTTCTTTTTCTTTTTTTTGTTGTTAGAAGTTTTGTAATTACTGAGGACTCTTCCCATATTCATATAGTCGATCCCATCTAGTGAGATAAAATTTTGTTGTTATTGTCGTCTTCCCAAATTTGAGTGTTGGATTGCATCACCATCAACTTTCTTGACTGAATTAACTAGTCGAGCTATTATAATTTATTGCACTGCCTACAAAAACAAAATTCTTTACTCTGTTTTCGTTTCATTTTTTCTTATTATGTTTGATCGCAGAGGCATTTCCGTATTTAGCAAATAAAAACAACTGGTTGAATAAAATTGGAGTGGTGATTTGATTGTGGACAACTTTAGAGAATTTTTTTTCCCAGAAAAAAAAAAACACGTAGTTTTAAACTAGTGGCTCTCATGTTTTCCAAATTTTATCATTTTTCTCTTGAAAATTTCAGTTTGTAGTGAAAAAAACATTTAATCTTATTTAATTAAAAATATTCATGATGCTATTATGAAGAAAAAGAAATTTGTGAATTAATATCAAATATTTATTTCCATACCATACGACTGTTTGGCAGCTACATGAATTAAGGTGATTTAATCCAACAGAAATTCCTAGGGCAAAAAGTTCTCATATCTTTTTGGAATAAAGGTGATATCCTTTTAGATGATTTTTATATGACTTGAAGTCTTGAACTTTCGTATCTTAGAAAGTATGTTAAGCTAAAGTGAAGAGAGTTTTCAATTTTATCAACAAGTGCAAATTGCAGTGTTTGGAGCAAGATGTTGTCATTGTTTCTTGCCAAAATAAAGTATATGTTGGAAAGACGAAGAGAGAGAGGTCGTCAAAATGCATGAGAAAAAAAAAGTTCGGCACAAGGAACTTGCATACTTTTTTTATCCATTTTCATGTGTCTTTCCTAAACAATGAAGACAATCTTTTCTTCACGCACGGAACATGAGATCACATATTCACATCTCTCTCTCTCTCTCTCTCTCTCTCTCTCTCTCTCTCTCTCTCTCTCTCTCTCTCTCTCTCTCTCTCTCTCTCTCTCTCTCTCTCTCTCCCCTACATAATATGATCAGAAAAATAAGAACATTATTATGGAAAAAATGCAATTCTTGTATTGATTTAATGTCAGGCTCTCATTCGTCATTGTCGAATTTGTGATATTAATAAAGCGGAGGATGATGAGTTAACTTCTGAGGCTCTCTCTTAAAACAAAACATTTTCTTCTTCTATATGTACGTACATCACGTGGTCTTCACCGGCATTTACTATGAAACGTACGTAAACATTTCGAGGTGTTCACCGGGTCGGGTCGGCCCATGAATCCGATGATCCGATCCGATTCGAACTGGGTCGGGTCGGGTCGGGTCGGGTTTGTGACCCGACCCGATCCGATCAATCCAAGTTTTTTATTTTTTTTATTTTTTAATTCAAACTTAAGTTTATATTTGATTTAAAAATTGAAATAAAATATTTTAAGTACCAAAATAATATTAAATAGTTAGAAAAGTTATTTTATGTTTTTAAAATAATATTTTTATATTAAATAAAAATATAAAAAATAATAAGAAAAATTAAAAAAAAAAGAAAATTGGGTGGTCGGGTAACCCGAACACCCGACCCGACCCGAATCGGGTCGGGTTGGATCGGATTCGAACCCTCAGCTCTCTTGACCTGACCCGACCAAAACCCGACCCGACCAATCGGGTCCAACCCGACCCGTGAACACCCCTGTATACGTTTATGTGTATATTATATTTAATAAGAAAAAATTTATGTAACGTACAGTACCATGTATATATAATATATACCTCTCCAATGGCATATATTGCACGCAGAACATATTAATGTAGTACAACATAGTCCACTTTTTTCCGTATACAAAGGAATAGTCAACACAAAAATAAAAAATAGAGCACTTTTTTTTCTACCTAGTGTTATAATCGTATGATCTGATCGGACAGTTGAGATGCAAAAGAAAAAAATCATTTTTTCTTATCAAACGTATATCTTGATCTGATGATCTCCACCCCCTCCTTCTCTGATGTGCTTTTCGATTCAGTGCCATCGGTTGCCTTCTTATTGTCTTTCGATGTCGTCGAACCTATCAATCCGGACTACGTCTCACCAGGCCCTCCTGCTCCCCCTCCTCTAATGTCAGCCGTCGTCGAACTTGTCAATTCGTTGCATGTTCTGGCGTGTCAGCGAAGAACGTCAACCCACGGCGAGCTCGTGTTTGTCAACCAAGTCCTCTGTCACAATAGAACCTCGTCATCCTAGCTCGTCCTACCTGATCTCATCGTCGCTGACCTAGCTCACCTCGTGATCACCCTGGCTAATCTCGCAAATCACGATTGCCCTGCCAGATCTCGCCATCGCGACTTGCCTTACCCTGCTCAACTCACCATCGTCAACCCGACTCAATAGCTGATCGTGTGCAGAGAAGTTGAGAGAAGTAGTTGTCGCTCAAGTCGAATGCCGAAGAGCAGGAGGCCGGCTGAATCTTCTGGTTTTTTAAAACATGTGAACCAACCAAAATGTCGAGTTTTATCTTCGAATTGCGTCTCCTATATTCTCAGTCATTTGATCAGATCGAACGATTAGCAGACTCCATTAAATTCTAAAAATAATTAGAAATATCATTTTCAGTATTTTGAAATGCGTTAAAAATCCAACATAATTTTTTATGATCTTTTAAAACAAAATTAAACCAATATAGGTCATTTCATTTGTTTTCAAATGGAGACACTAATTAGCCTTTTTTCTAATAACTAACTTATTTACTTTGGAGTAAATTACGTCAAAAGTTCTCCAACTTTAACGTTTATTCAGCGATACCCTTCAACTTTAATTTGTAACATGAATACCCTCCATCTTATAATTTGTTTTCACCTCCCCCTCTCTTCCGCCTCCACCTCCCCATCTCTATCCCTCTCCTCCGAGAACAGCCTCCCCCGGGGTGAGGCGGCCCTCCCTTGTTTTGTGCACCTCTTCGGCGCCGGAAAGTACTGGCCGCCGGCGGCAAGAGTGATAGGGAGGATGAGCGCACATCTTTTCTCTTTTTTTAATATTTCATATATTATTTTAAAAAAATACAATGTCACGTCAGTTGAATGATCGAAAAACTGAGTATTTTTTGTCGAAAAGGTATTTCGTAAAATAAATTATAAAAATGAAGGTATTTGTATTATAAATTAAAATTTGAAGGTATCGCTAAGCAAACGTCAAAGTTTGAGAGCATTTGACTAATTTTTTCATTTACTTTGGTGGATACAAATAGAGCACTTTCTTAAAGGACATATAGCCCATCTCGTGGAAAGGGATGATGGCATGCACCACAACTCATCCACACAAATCTAAATTTGTGCACGATCAACACCATCTCGATCGAAGTTAATTTATGTGGGAAAGAAAGTAAAAGCAAAAGAGAGGATAAAGTTATAACACGCCAATGCATTTAGTAAAGTGTGCATAATCAACTGGTTCGAAAATTAACGAAATAAATATGTAAATTATAAAACAAGGAAAGAAAACAAACAAAGGATGCATGCAAGAAAATGAATATTTGAGTATTAAGTTATGTATGCATTTCTTAATCGTCTTTACACGATCTTTGAATATTAAGATTAAGAAAATTAAGATCAAGATTGAGGAAATTAGTTGTTGACAAATATTGTGTGAATATGCATTGTTAAGAAATCCACACACACATTACACATACATCATTTTTCCCACTACAAAAACGAGGTTAAAAGGCTTAATATTGGAAAAGATAAATTGAAATGTCAAACACACCGCCAATTAATCTTTTTAAGGAAAAATCTTCGTTAGCGACGCAATCATTTTGTCCTCCTTAATTTCTGCACCATTATCATTTTGTCTGGCGTGAGAGACAAAGGATATGAAAAGGAATAATTATCGGTCAGTCTGGAAAATTTATAAGTAGGAATACGTGTGTACAATTCAATCAGACATATGTTTCCTCTCTCTCTCTCTCTCTCTCTCTCTCTCTCTCTCTCTCTCTCTCTCTCTCTCTCTCTCTCTCTCTCTATTGCAACTGATCACTAGCTTGTTCTTTTTTTCCCTTTTTTTGAATAATAAGATGAGCTCGCTCTAATGCTGGACTTGCATGGGGCGCCCGGACCTCTTCAGAAAAATAAAATAATAGATAAACATTAATATTATATTTAAATACTGAAAATAATTCAAAGATAAGTGAGATAATATATGAGCTAGCAAGAAAAAAAATAAGAGTAATTAGAAATGGAAAGGAAATAAAATGAAATGTGAGAGAGGATTTGGATTATGTTAGAAATTGGAATTTGAATTGAGAGATTATATGTCTTTTGGATTCTCATTTAGAATTAAATTAAAAGTTCCAATGATAATTTTATTGTAGTTTAATATTATAGATTACCCTAAACTCTCTCATGATATGCATCCTCCCTATCTCACGTTACACAATCGTTTCGTCCTCTCTCATGCAAATGTCCTAAGGAGATGTTTACTTATTACATTTTCATATTATTGAGCAACTATATTGTATAATAGAAAAATTATCACCAATTAAATTATCAGTAACGTACATTACCTTGTTTACCATATACAAGTAATATTTTCAGCAATTTAAATGACACTATACAACTTTTATAAAAATATCATTTATCACTAATATTAAGTTAAATATTATATAATACAACTAAAAACTCAAATAAAATTAATAAATATAATAAATACAATAATAAATATGTCATATATTTTTAAATAAAAATAATGGTAATGTATATAATATTTAAAATAATAATATGCAATTCATGAGAATAATAATAATATAATTTTTAAATAAATTAATATTATTAATTATGATGATAATAATATTATTTGTTGTTGTTATATGAATTTTTATATTTTATTTGTCTAAGATTGAAAAGGACACGAATGGAAAGAAAATAAAAATATATTATCATTTTGGTGACACTCTGGACGGAAATTGCCCTCCTAGTCGATGTGGTTTGTCACTTCATAAACAACTTGTATTGCTAGATAATGCAGATTACCTACAAAATAAAATAAAGTAAACAAGATAATGTGGTGGGCCCATATAATTTAACTTTAGATTATCAGTAATTTAAAAAGATTATTCATAAGGAAAAGCCCCCTAAGGGATATCAAGGGCGCACATCGATAAACGACCAGCCTCCTCTCATGATATCTTCACTAGCAATGCACATCAGAGCATCATCATCGTCATGACCGGAGCAAGGGAAGAAGTGCGACCAATTTGCACCTAATCAAGTGTGACATGTGTGATTCAGGTGTCATTGGCACTATTAAGACGTTGTTTGGTTGTATAATAAGTGATTGAATAAGTGTTTATTCTAGGAAATATCGCTAAATGAAGGTCGAAATAAGAATAAGACGCGGCAATGGATGCATGACATCCAAAACGTGTTTAATCTTGTCGGAGGATGTTTTACAGGTTATGATATTCAGTTGAAATAGTGGAATACAACTTATTCTGCTGAAACCTCTACTTTAACATACAAAATGGTACGATGATAATTTTGTAGAGAGATATTCGTGTGCCATCCAAACAAGAGCACGGAACAGGATAACGCAAGGACGTGAAAATAATCGATTTGAATAAGTCGTACGCAGAGAATAAAGCTGAATATTCCATCGAACGTATCTTGCAACCAAACGCCGCCTAAGAAGTTAGATTTCGACAATATCGAACCACATCGTACTCTTATGTATATTAGGGTACATGCCTAGAACTTGAGATGCAATGTTCTAGGCATAAAATCATAGGAAAAAAGGCAAAAGATTGTGGCAGTAACAATATCCAAATCGCTCGTGTCAAGCCCCCACTAGAATTCACCTTGGCACATGGCTCATGGAGACTTGCCTTGAGTTTTCGAGATGCGGGCTGGATTAGGGATGGAATCCGCTTTTGTTCAAGGCGGGGATATAGACATAGCTCTTGCTTGCAAAAACTAGTTCTATATCTTTACTTTTAATCATTGTCGGTCCTCGATTTCTCGCGAGAATCATGGGTCTCCATCAACTTTTATAAGCTAATAAAGTAATAACTTCAACAAGAAAACTAAAATAGTAAATATATATTAAGTCATCCAAATATAATTAGTTAAAAAACAATGTAATACAATATTTCATCGTACAATATTCAAAATTGAATATGATAGGTTTTATAAAAAACATTAATTTAATATTAATATTGTGGATTAGGATCATGCAAGCCGAGGACATAAATTCCAAAACTCCGATTAGAGATTGGGGATCCCCGACCCTCGGAGATTTTTGCCATCCCTAAGATGAATTCCAATATGATTATAGTGGATGTAAGTGGATTGCAACGACTCGACTTAAGTTCTCAATTGCATTGGCCCGAATACCCAACTAGGATTCACGTCAACTCGAGCTAAGTTCACGTAGGTTTTTGTCGGCATATCAACAATCTTGATTCACACTAAAAAAAAGAAGAGTTTATGACTCATGAACATTTTTTGTGACTTCTAGTGTAATTCATGCCCGAGTTGGTTGTGCGAAAGATACAAGGGTCACTTCATGCCCCTTCAATCAGGGTTCACGACATACAATGAAAAGTAACCTATTATGACACCCTTGTCACTGCCCTTGAATGAAATATTTCTTTTATACATCTTGATTACATAGTGTATTCATTCATGATTGCTATTGCTATGCATTTAAATTGTTTACATGCTTTTGATAACTCCCATGCTATCATGTTGGTTGTGCACCTATAAAGATATGGCATGCTAAATTTCTTATGCACCGCCTTATGCATATATGTTATGATTTCTCATTTACACAATGATAAAATGAACTAATATGTGCAGGACAACACATGCATCATGAATAAATAAAATTATCGACATTATGGTAAATAAGATAAAAAAAATGAAGGTCACATATCATCGTGATGGTGAATTATCTATGGGTTGAATTATTATTAATTGGGATAGGCTTGATCAATTGTTATCGACTCATAGTGAAACTACAATTGTAACCTCACCACCCATATGCCATGAATATCAAGGATCTAGATATGGTGGAGCTATTGAGTCATGATATGAATGTCATTGATATGGACTCATGATGTGTAATGATGGATAGATGTGGCCACATTATGATTTACTCTTAATAAGCGATATTTCTTTAAATTGAAGCATTTATGGTCTATATATTGATAATTTCTAGCAGGTATTCAATCATTGATTACCTCTCCACATTAACAAGTTAATAAAAGTTATAATATGATAACTTCTATTAAGGATAAATTATAAAGGTGACCGATGAATAATTTAAAAAAATTATTAATCAATTTTGATAAGTGATGCCAACTAATGAAATGGAATATTACCAATTTCATTACTAATCACAATATAGCTAATGATTGACAACTTTACCTTTGGGGACCGCAATTGAATAGGACCAATTGATAATGGATCGTTGATTTAATTGGCAATAAATAATGAATTACGGATAATTGATGTATTTCCTATAACTCATTATTAATCGTTCATTGACGATCGTCCAAATGTTGCATGGTATGTTATTGATGATTGATGTTCCTATATGAAATACTTATATTGTGATTGTTATATTACGAATGTATTTTGCAACTATATATAACTTGTATGGGTGACCTTATTAAATTTATACTAGTGGAAGTTTCTAGAACCATGTAGGATAATTAAATGAAGATGATGATATGCAAGTGGTGGCCTATTTATGTAATGGACGATTTGCATATGGACATAAACCTTGAAATAATAATAATAATAATAATTATTATTATTATTAATAAAAATAAAAAGACAAAAAACAAAAAGAAGGATCAAAGCACGAACCATTTGCTCTTTTTTTTTCCTTAAGATATTATTTGCTATTTGGCATTGTTCAGATTATACGCGCACAGATGTTTTAAAAAAAATTAATGAGCTCATTAAATTTTGCAGCCATGCATGTGCGTACGTCCATTCTCAATTACAGAATTAATTATATTGAAACTTATTGACCCAGTAAAACAATAGGCAGAATCCATTTAATAGAGGTGTAGAAAAAATTAGACCGACTCGAAAAATTTATTCGATTCGAAAGAATTGAATTGAAAAAAAAAATCTAAGCTCGGATCTTAAAATCTATTCGTTAAAATTAGGACCGCACCCAAAAATATTGTTGACCTATGAAGCCCGTTTTTATTTACAATTTTTATCTATGTAATTAATTCATATATTATCAATTTTTTTATTATAAATATAATATTTTTATAATAAAATTTCATACTTTCCTATCACATTATCGATTTCTAATTTAATAACTTTAAAATTTTAGTAGTATATTTTATATTTAATATAGACGAATTTATTAATCTCAGCGCAAAGACAAATCAAAGCATTTATTCTTCGGGTGAACGATCCATAATTAATGATCAGTGCAGAGTGCATGGGAGAGAGAACGAGTAAAAGCGGGCTCATAATTCTCACATGTTTCTTTCTTTCTTTTTTTTTACAACGAAGGGGAGAAGTGAGAACAATGCGAATAATGGTTTGTTGTTGTTAATAATAATAATAATAATAATAATAATAATAATAATAATAATAATAATAATAATAATAATAATAACCTAAAAATGGACACAAAAAATCTTACTTTTTCTAATTAAATTCAAGAAGGACCTCAGTGGTTTTTATTATTTATTTTTAGAAAAATCTTCATAGAAGCCAATGAAGACTTACATAATTAAATGTATAAAATAGTATTATATTTTGAATACTTCAAACATGGGTTCATGTCCTTATAAGGAACCTTTCGTTTTGTATATATATATATATATATATATATATATATATATATATATATATATATATATATATATATATACATATATTATCACATATATAATATTACTTGTATAAGTCATATATTCACTTATGGTTGTATATTACTTAAACTCTATATGTTATATCATATATGTAATTATATATACAAAGAATATGTGATTAAATAGGTGGAAAGCTTGTACAAGTCAGAAATAATATAATAGGCGTTGGAACGAGGGTTTCTCTATTATTGAATTCAGAGGTCTTGAGCTTAGTTTTCACCTCTATTAATCTTGAATTAATTAAGAGGTTTTTGCGTTTGATTTTCATTCATATACCTGATAAATAAATAAATATATATATATATATATATATATATATATATATATATGTGGTTGATGAAATCATGCACCTCTTAATATTTTTCAATCCCTTGTTATAAATATAAAAATTTATAAAAATATAAGGCCTCGAAAAAATTACTTAAAAACTGATAAGACATTTTAATTCAAAAAATGTCCAAAAAACATGGGATAAATATTTGCAAAAGGGAAAAATCCCACGCCAAATTGTTAGCAAAAATTCTATGCGCATTGAATTCAATTTTTGAATTTGATTTTAAGAACAATGTTTTCACTCTTTCACTTGGAGCATTGAATTGGTCAGATGTTGACAATAATTCAAAGAGTTTATTCAAAATAAAATAATGAATTTGAGTACCATTCATTTAATATAGTGCCAGCCAGGAGCAAAGATAATTAAATGACCAAATAAAATTGAGTATATAGTAATAATAACATAATGTACTCACACATTAATACTCATGTAGTTTCGCCAATTAATATTTCACCGTGAGCTGTCAACGATACTAATAATTGCCATAAATTAATTCATGATCGATATTCGATAGTTAAATTTCTTTATCCCTATATTTCTAGTATTTTTTTTATGCATCATTAAAAGCTTGTTACTAATTAGAGTTAAAAATTAAAATAAAATAACCAACCGAAGTTAAGATAGAGTGGATAGCATCTCCTTACCACTTTGAATGTAAAAAATTTTCGCTGAGAATTTTATCCGTCGTAGTTAAGCATGCTTCCTAATGTGATATCAAATTAATCGAGCTCAATGATGATCAGTGCGATCCTTATGCTATATGAGTTAGACAATCGTCGTAGCTTCTCAACTAATAAAGTGACAATCGAAAAACAAGGTTGAAAAAGTAAAATAAAATTGTTCTGACAAAGGAAAATGATATTACAACTTTAGGTTTGGCGATATATAAACTTGTTAATCGTTGTCAACAATCGTACTAGATTTGTCCCGACATGAGGATCTTAGTTTTCATATTGAGATTCGGATTCTGCATTATTTGATCAAAGTGGATAATCAATGCACAAGAAAAAAGGAGGCTTTCTAGAAGCAAAGAAAGAAAAGAATGCCAAATTAAAGCGTGTAGCATCCTCCCGTATATCCCAAAGAAGTGGATGGATGCATGCATTATACAATCTCAAGTTTTGATCACACTATAATATATATATATATATATATATATATATATATATATATATATATATATATTTATAATTTATCTGAATAAAGTTTATGTTAGGAATATTTCTTCGCCTCCGGTTCTGTTTACAAATATTATTAGGTCGTTTGATAGGAAAATAGTTTTACATATCACGTGTTAGGATTTCTTTAACAGTGAAATTATGCACGGATGAACGCATAAAGAACTTAAGGCAATACAAATTTTTATTAAATGAAAATAGAAAATAATTTACAAATCAATTTATTTTTTTATTGAACCCTTAAAAAATTTATATAGATACTTTCTTTACATGTGATATGAATTACAGATCGACTAAAATTTTGCATTAATCTCTAAAAATAGAAACTACTGCCCCTATTGTACCATTGTTTGGAAGATTACTTCACTTGATCTTCTTTATTTGGAATAGAAAAAAATTTTAGCTCACTCGTGAGGATTTCTTCAAATTTTTCATGTAGAAATATTGTCTTAATTTCTAATTGCTCAAGCTTATGATGTTCTATAAAGGCAAGTAGCATCCAAATGGAATTGTGCCTTACCATGAGAGAAAATCGCGTTGTACTATACTCGCTCTTTTTTTACTGTAGCTTCTTGCAATGAAACATGCTTTGTAGCTGATGCTTTCAACTTCTAGACTTTCATTCTTTTTTCAAAAATCACTTGCATATGGCCACTACAAAAAAATTGAGATTTTTCAATGAATAATTTTCGACTGAAAGAAATCCTTCGCAATTTGCGATGGATAACAATCAGTCAGAATTTCTAACGATTAGAACCGTCAGAAATAAAAAAATAAATTATGAATTTAATATATTATTATTTATTTTCCTATGATTTGGAATGTCAAAATTATTATTATTTTATTTTATTTTATTTTTCGATAGATATCTCTTGCCCGTCGGAAAAGAGTTTACGATGAGCATTCTTCCGACGGATTGTATCCATCAGAAAATTTATTAGAAACTTCATTTTCCGATGGATTCTTTAAAATTTCTGAACGTCGATTTTTCTTATAGTGGGCGATCTTTTTATTTTTTCTAACTTGACTTGTGAGTGAAGAAATTATCTCTTTACCCATTGTCGTAATTCGTCACATGTAATAGCATTCTTATATATCGATAACTCTAGCAACTCCAACTCTTTATCTACTTACTTGGAGTGCATATGCAACAATGTCATTAAAGTCATATCACTTGGGAGGATCTACTTGTCTGTGAGTACGTTCGGCAGTTAAACTTGAAGTTGCTTCTTCTGGTTGCTCTCTAGGTTTGCTTTCTTATCCTGATGCGATCCTTCTGCGTCATTCTAAACATGAGTTAATTCAAACTCTACATATTTGTTGAGACTCTCATCTATTGAGTCAGTCACATCTGTTTTCTACTATAGCATGTCTCATCAAGGAATATGTTTCTATTGTGAATAACATTATGCTCTAAAGGATATCAGATTATGTATCCTTTTACACTTGTGTTATATCCCACAAAGACTTATTTTTTGCCCCTTGATTTTAACTTTTCTTCACTGACATGATAATATGCTTGACAATAAAAAAAGGCTTTCATATTAGTATTCAACGAGATTTTCTGATCATTAGTTCAATAGGAGTCTTGAGATTGATCACGATTCACCAAATAGCATGCTATTCTATAGCCTTAGTCCAGAATGACTTGTTCGGATCAGAATTTGAGAGTATGCATTGTGCCCTCTCCAAAAGTGTTTTATTCATGTTCTGCTATACCATTCTGCTATGACGTATCCCTTACGGTACAATGTCTGTCAATATCTTCATCCTTGATGAACTAACCAATATTTCACATTTCTCGATGTTTGATTCTCCACCCAAATCTTCGGCTTTGCCTCACTTTTGTACTTTCGTCATGAATACTTATATCATCCTTAAATAGGCTTCGTTTGGATGTGCTCTTTGAGAAAGCAAAATTGAGAAAAAGCTTGCTTTCAGCAAAAGGAGAAGGGAGCCATTTGTGAAAAAAAGTAAACTGTTGGTTGTGGCGTATAGATTTTTTTTGAGAAAAAGTAACTACAATAACTTTTACCAAACATCAAATGATTAAAAGCAAGTGAGCTTTTTAAAAAGCTCCGTGGCAAAAAGCTATGCCAAACGCAGCTATAATCATCTATCATAGGAAGTATTTGGAACCTTCCAGAGGTGGAAACATAAGAAGAGCTCAAACAATTAGCGTGGATATAATCAAGAGTCGTCTTCGTCTTATGCACTACTTTGGTGAATTGAAGCCATTTTTGCTTGCCAAAAAATGCAATGCTTATCGAAATTCAATTTTGGATATTTCTAACTACCTAGAAAATTGTCTTTGCTAAGGATATTCATTCTGTTTTGACTCATATGTCTAAATCAAGAATTTGGATGCTTTTTATTCTGATTAGATGAACTAATTACTACAATCACAATATGAATTATTGTGCATTATAGTATGTACAAGAACTTTTGTGTGATTCCTTTCATAACTTCAACATCACCCTTGGTGATCGTAAGAATATCACCTACGACATCAAATATTCGACATCCTCTAGAGTCCATAATTTCTAATAATATCAATTTTTTCTTCAGTTACATGACATGACAAATCTCTATCGATCTTCTCACCCGATTGTCATGAGTTTTGATCTGAATTAAGTTGATTCTAGTAATTTTACAGATTGTATTATTTCTCATGATGATGTTTTTGCCATCAATTTTTTGATAAGTTGAGAATCACTATTTATGCGAAGTCATATGATGAAAACATACTGAATTCAGAATTTAACTCCCCTCTAAATATCTTTGATCAGGTACCATGAGAGCCAAATCGTCATCTTCAGATTCACTATCCTAGTGTACTACTGTAACAACTGTGGCCTTCTTCTTTTTCTTAGAGCATTTTTTTCACGAGTGATCATGTTATTTGTAATAGTTGTAGATGTCTTTCAAATTGATATTCTTCTTCACAATGTACGATGTCATCTCTACGTCTGTTAGAGGATCAACAATGAAACATGGCTCTAATATCGGTTTGTAAAATTTTTGCATGAAAAAAATTATGCGTCGAAGAACAAACTGAGAATTTTAAGGCACGACAAAATTTTATTGGATAAAAATAGAAGAGATTACAAATGAAATTATTTTTTGTTCGAACTCCTAAGGAGTATATATAGGCACTCCTTTTACAAATGATAAAAATTATGAACCGACTAGGATTTTGCATTAATTTTGCAAAATAGGATATCTACAGTAATGCGAGGACATCTTTTACTTCATGGTGTAAATCAATTTTTTTTTTCAATCAGAGTAAAATTTAAGGCATTATTAACATGTTGATGTCTTTATTGGATAAATTACATCAAATACTCTTCAACTTTGATTGTTTCCTAGTGACACCCTTCAACTTCACTTTATAACAAGACTTTCCTCCATCTTTTAATTTGTTTCACCTGATACTCTTTTTACCTATGATCTGTCGTCTCTCGATTACCTCGTCAACGTGGCGTTCATGTTGCCATTTTCTCTCTCTTCCACGCAAGAAGCCATCTGACTAGGCATTTTCTTTCTCTTACGTGGCATGATTAAATAATAATAAAAAATAATATAATAAGTAAAAAAAGAGTAGGGGCACTATCCCTCCCCTCGACCTCCGACGGCCTTGCCGGCACCGAAGGGAGGGGGGCCTCGTCAACGTCGGACGTGGGGAGCCTCGCCCCCCTTCTCTGCGTGCATTGACACAAAGAAAGAGGGGGGTCGCCTCACCCCCCTTTGCATCCTCCAATGAGTGCCGAAGGTCAGCGCTGCAGTCGTCGGGTTGATGCAAGAAGAACGCATCCACGGGGAGGACACGAAGATGGAGGCTGTGGGACCTTGTGGTGGGATGGAGTCGTAGCGATGGGAATGAGAGGTTATCATTCATCGAAACGGAGTTCCGTCAGCCATCTATGCTGTCATCGTCGACGGTGGCATCGGCGAAGGAGAAGCTCGGCGTCGACGATCGTGGCGCTCAGCAGTCGGCGACGGGAAAAGAGTGATTGATATGGTCACAACCAACCGGACGTACTACGACAGCATTGGCAAGGGATGACCGGCGTTCGTTCTTACAGTACCGACGGGAGCTCCTCAGATTATCCGCACCGAAGAAGAGAGGGGAAGGTGGGAGGTGGCCTCCCCTCTAGGCACCTCTCCGGTGCCGGCGGAGGGAGAGGGAGGGAGAGTGTCCCTTTTTTCTATTTTTTAATATTTCATATATTTTTAAAAAAATTAAATGTCACGTCAATCGAATGTTCGAGAAATTGGGTATTCGCGGTCGAAAGAGCATTCCGTGAAACAAATTATAAGACGAAGGACATTCGTATTACAAAGTGAAGTTGAAGGATATCGCTGAGCAAATGTCAAAGTTCGAGAGGATTTGACGTAATTTACCTTGTCTTTATTAGGTTTATAACTTTCGTAAGACTTTCTTGTTAACAATCTTAGTACGTACAGAAGTGTGAGCCCTCATTAATTCAGTTCGAAACGAACAACGCCGATCAAAATTTCAATTTGAACCTGTAAATTTAATTGACCGTATTAACTTTTATCTTTATTTAATAAGAGTTTCGACGATGAAAAATAATAAATAGAAAATTACAAGATATGTAAGCATGCGTAGAGGAAATGTATATACTCCAACCATCCTTCTGCGTGTGTTATATATGGTGTGAAAAGAAAATTCAGTACTTGTTAAAGGAAGTATTTCCTACACATCATACAATCTTGACAATTTAATACGTTTTCAATAAAAAAAAATTGCAAGCACGTATTTTAATTATCAAAATAAACTTTAATTTGACTTAAGTACGTATGCTAATTTTCAGGTTTGGCCGACCTTGGTTAATTAAAACACTTGAGCTTATTAGTTTGCAGGAAAAAAAAACGATCATTTTATACATTTGATTTGTTTATATAATTGGTGAGAGTTAAATTTAAATCTCTTAGTGCATATTTAGAAGGTGCATGGCAAAAGAGTCACTTATTCGGCAGTAAATATTACATTAGAAAACATTTGTGTCTGTGGTGGAAGAAAACTAGAAAGAAAAATCTTTATGCTTGGCAAGAGCTGGGCAAAAGCAAGGGCCTACAACAACAATATACACTGATGACCAATCAGATAAATTCAATTGATTTGAATGTGTTAAAAGGTTGAAGTTTTTTTTTTCTTCTTTCTCGGTTAATATTATTATGCTTTGAAAAAAAATTGGGTATCCACTAGCTCGATGTCCAGCATCCAAGATCACTACAACAGAGCCAAGTTCATAATTCCCAAAACAAAAATGTACTCTTAAATAGTAAAACTCTCCTCACGATCAATATCAACAAGCTGATTTGTCAACCTAATTTATGAATTAGGAATATTATTTTATTAATCCACTGGATTGTAAAGCTTCTTTCTTTGTCGCTTCCTTGAGTTGTGTGCTGTGCTGCATGGCTGGCAGTTCTTTTCATTTGCTTGGAGTGGTGGGAATAAGATCTCCAGAATCTTGTCATCCCTACGGATGTCTCTCATAAGATATCTATCTTCCTATTCTAACTAATGTTCTCCTCCTCTCCCTTATTATTTTGTGTGCACGCCTCAAGGAGTAGGACAGGGACACTGTAGCCAGCAAACTCGACCCTTCTTCTTGTAGTTAGCACGTACAATTAATTACATAGTGCACTATTACTATTAGGGAGTGCATGCATGCATGCATGGAGTGTGGGGGGAGAGAGAGAGAGTTGTTACAGTTGTAAGATACTAAAACTCAATCATCTTCTAATTGATAATATCTTACTTTGGTGGTCAAAACTGTGGACAACAAGTTTAACTGTGTAACCACTGACTCAATTCTGTTACTTTATTGTATTATCATGATCTTATCATAATTTCATGTGATTTGACCCCCTCCATCCATCGTCTTCCCCTTGGTCGTGTCCCGAAGGAGAGACTGACTGTGTGCGCGCGTGAGAGAGAGAGAGAGAGAGCGCCACGAGATGGTGGAAGTGATTGTTCATGAAAGTTATGGCCAAACAAGGCTGACTGATGACCGGAAGAAAACAATTTTAACTGCTTCATGCATGAAACTGCTACTGGAAGTAGCAGATATCGTTGAGGGGTTGGTTGGCTCATCTCTCTCTCTCTCATACACACAGACGCACACACGGATGTGTGAAATCTGACAACTTGCATGTATCTTGACAAATTATCTTATATCTTTTTTTTTTCTTGTTATTAGGTGTCATTAATGCGTCCTTCCTCTGCTGGTGTCCCCTCTTCACCGCCAAAGTCCTACCAGGGCTCGAAGAACAATGGTTAATTCAATTGCACAGGTGACACTCAATCTTAATTAATTAACTATCCACCACTTGTTCTAGGGACATGCACAATTTTCTAACAACTCTGATTAGCTCAGTTATCTTCTTGTCTTTTAGCAACGGACAAAGCTCCTTTGGCAGTCTTCGCCTTCCTGGAGATTGAACTTTTTTTTTCCTTTATATAAATGTCATCAACATTTTGTAGTCCCTAGTTAGAGTCCTTCACCTAAAAGGTGAATGCATCCTAATCTGAGCTGTATAAGCAGCGGATTGGTGGAGGGTGGAATTGACTGAAGAATAATCCCACGCCATGATTAGCCACTTTTTGTTTTTTTTTTCCTTCCCATCCATCAAAAAAAAATTTTTTTGCCACTTTCTTTTATCTTCTTCTTTTGGGTTCCATCTGCCATGACCAGTTCGGTTTTCATATTTTTTTATGGCAAGTAGGCTTCTTGAGTTTCAACTATATCCGCTTCTTTGTTGGAGTTTCTAATTGATTGAACATATTCATATTAACATGTCAAGAAGTGAACAAAAGGTGAAAGAAAGAAAGAAAAAGAAAGAAGAGCTCGAATGTCAAACAGAGAGACAGAGAAGGAATCTCAAAATGTCATGAGACAGGGACTGAACAGAGTGGAAGTTGAAGGCAGAGCCAATTTGTCATGCAGAGTAGTAGACCTTTCGCAAACGGGACTTTTGTGCACACACATTGCCATTGCCATTAGCCACCAACCCCCCATGGCTAAGAAGTTTGAACTGGTTTGGGGACATAATTATTGGAGATTGGCAACTGGTTCCACGAGTTTTCTCTTAATGGAAGGGAATAAAGCAGAGGTCAAAAGAGACGAGTCACCAACAAATGATGACTTTGTGTGATGAAGTAGCCACAGGAAGAGATCACAGAGAAGACGCAAAGCTGGGACTCCTGTAAAATCTTGAGGAACCTAATTCTCCAAATGTAACCCAAAACTTGAGCTCCAAGTTTTGATTTATAAGATGCCATGTAAAAGAAAATCTTTAAAGAAACTGGATTATATTACCTTATACAAATCCTAAGGTACAGCTACATATTTATTCGTACAATTTCGACTGAGAAAACTCATCCAGACATTTCTAATGAACTTTTTTCTGTCGCAAATGGCATTTTTCACATGATTTTAATGTGAACTTCTTGGATTATATTCGGTGGTAGATATCTGTCAGAGGGATGTTTCTAGTTTCCAAGATCAATAAAGATACGATCACTGGTAAAGAACATTGTTTGTGGGTGACATCTTTCTTTGCCTTTTTCTTCCCTCAAGGCCTATGCACCGTTTGCAGTTTGGAGTTGTACATCAACAGCATGGACGTTGATTAAAGAAAAAGGCAGGCTGGTTCGTTTCATTACCAGTTCTCCATCTAATCAGTATTACAGGCCGCATCTTTTTTCTTCCTTCCTCTAGTCTGGTAGTTCAACTAAGCATTCCCTGGGTATAACGATAAAGCACAACCTGCTAAAAGGATACCATGTTAATAGGCACGCCCAGTTTTGTCAAGACTGGAACCAAGAAAAAAGGAGCAGAGTACTTCTCTCCATTGAGGAACTTGTAAGCATGGACCATATATATGTATATGGGTATGTATGTACATGTATACATAGTAAGCCAAGTATCATTCAACAAAAAAAAGTAGACAAGTGACTAACTCGCAGTAGGATGTAGCCTCTCCTTGGGCAGCAGAAATTGTTTATAGATCTATGGGAAGCAGAGACAATTGTTCACCAATTCATGCCGTGCAGACAATTGATCACAAGAGAACATGAATGGATAACAAGAAATCGGAACGCACTAGAATGAAGTCAAATATAAGACATTACTGAAGGAGATGCCAACCAACGGGCAAATCCACTTTTATTTCAGCGTGTGTACATGTAATATAGGTCCCAAGCCCGGACAAAGAAGGAGGGTTGTGTTAGGCCCCGACAGCCAGCGTAAAACCCTGTCGAATCTCATGAACATGAATCAACGAATAGAACGGAATGGCGTCGTATGATCCATGTAGCCGACCCCACCTAGTGGGATAAGACTTTGTTGTTGTTGTTGTTGTGTGTACATGTAATATAGTTTCCATGAAGCATTAGTAATGATTGTATTCCGCATGAAACCAATCAGTTTGCCATAGTTGAGAAATATCAACCTCAGAGTACATTATTTCTGAAGCTCATTGTGCAGTAGAAACCATCATTTTTTATGTTGTAAATAAATGACCTCCATCATCATCATCAGGATCTGGACATAAACAAGACAGGATATCAAGCCAAGTTTTAGAAGAAAACAGTTGAACATGACTTGCATCATCATCTCTTTGTGTATGCCCACTTATATCCTGTAGTCCAATAATGAGAAGAAAATGCTGGGCATGAAGTTGTTGGAGGGAGGTGAAAGTGCACAAAGCACCAATAAAATTCAAATGTAGACCAGGAATTGAGACAAATACTTTTAATTTGAGTAAAAGTGAATTAATGCCGATCGCGCATGAAGCAGAGGATAGCAATTCCCCCATAACGAGGATAATGAGACATAACAAGGTGATGCAATACAACACTTTCCTACCTGTATCTTGACACTCTGACAGCCACAAGTCAATGTGTTGTATCATTTGCTGTCTCACTCTCTGCACTTCTTCAGGAGATGTGCAGTTTGTTGCATCACCTACAGAAACAAACCATGCATAACACCATCACTCAGATGACTGTTTAATGGAGACAACAAAATCTTCTATGAAAATGACATCTGGCACAGCAATTGTCTTGAGATCCCTCCACTATCTTTAGTAGTGTCCTGGATCTAACCAGACATACAGATAATTTTAATGGCAGTAGATCCATTTGCAAGGCAGGTATTTCAAAATGGGGGCCAAGTTCGAAGAAGCAATGTACCTTCGATGCTTAAGGGGGACTGAGGACAGCCTCTGAGATCAGTACAGTGTCCACAGTTATGACATTTGATCAAGTAAGAAGGCACTGGATGCACAAAAGTTGTCATTAGAAAAAACAATAGCTTTATTAATGCATCAAGCATTTGTATCTCTATATACCAATCAACAACAACAACAACAAAGCCTTATCCCACTAGGTGGGGTCGGCTACATGGATCATACGACGTCATTCCGCTCGTTGATCCATGTTCATGAGATTCGACAGGGTTTTACGCTGGCTGTCGGGCCTAACACAACCCTCCTCCTTTATCCGGGCTTGGGACCGGCTATAAAACATAGGCGGAGTTTTTATATACCAATCAACATTTCACAAATTTCCTCTCCCACAAATGAAACCTTTAAGATACCAGGAGACAAATAAGGATGAACAGAGTCTCCAAAAGATACTCTGCATTGATTACAAGTTTCTTACTCAAATCTAGCTTTTCTTTTCCATTCTGTAGCATTTAATTCAACTGATCTGGGATCATTTAATTCATATGTTATTTCAGAATTGATATGAATGCTGAAGTAATTATCAGACCTATAAGTATTCTGAAAATAGGTTTCTAAACAGGAAACTAAATAGGAAAGTTGTAACAATCGTAGCAAACAAACACCAAATATGTATGGATGAATAACTCATAGGAAAGTAGAGTAATATCACATTCTTTGGACCACTCCTGTTTTGATGCATGGCGCCAAGGATCCTGAGAACCGTTTATGAAAACTATCCTAGTGCCTGCATATATACATAAGCAGGATCAATTAATAAAGTGTTCCTATCTGAGAAAAAGGATAATCATGTGACCATTACATCATATGAAGAGGTATTAGGACTGTGTCAATGATTGAACCTTTATAATCATGCAACAAACACTTCAATAACATTGATGCTCAAGTTCTAAAATAATTTTCATCCTGTTCCAAGTATTCAATCTTACCGAGTAGTATTTGTGCAATAATTTACTTGAACATTATCTTTAATACCAAGAAACTGAAACAATTTTCATTCTTGAAATTTGACAAGTGCATCCACCAAGTGAAAAGGTTAACATTAACTTGTTTTATATCAATAGATAATCATCTTTTATCAAAAAAAAAAAATAGCCTTAACTCGGCCATAAGTTTGCATGCTGTTTCCACAATAAAGAAATACACAAACGATCATACCACTATATCAGAAAGCATGGGAAAAGGTATACCAGCAATTTTTGTGCCACCATAAAATATGTTTGTCATGTCCACTTCAGGATAGACTCCCTCACCAAAGAGAGTTTTGCAAAGGTCCAAATGGTACCTAAAAATTGTATAGAAGACAATTTAAAAAATACTATTACACATTTGCACCAGTCATTATGTTCTTAGTAATGCACCACGTGTTATATTTAGACGTCCTTGCTCTCATTTTCCGACTAATAATATTCAAATTTAGAGATAAAACAAAATTTGTATATTCACTGAAAAAATTCAGTTGTCACATCTTTAATTTTTTCATGTTAATCAATACCATGATTTTACTTGTGTACCTTGCATCAATCTTCGGTGATCGAATGGTATCATTTTTCGGTGCCACTTGGAAATATGCAACCTCTGTGCAAACTTGGAACCACCATAATCGATCAGCTACAAACAGAATGACATAGGTTCGATCACAATTCTTGTCCAAGTTGGTCAAAACAGACAAGCAGCATAAAAATATAGGGAATACGTTACCACTCTGTTCGCCAGGAGTAACATTCTTCAAATGTCGCCGATCATAACTTTCGAGTGATGCACCAAAACTTCCAAGGTAATAACCTCTCACATAGTTAGCATATACTTCCTGTGAAACCAATGTAATATGGATGTTCTCTTTAGTTTATGGGACTCTTTACTGATCCAATTAACCCATGAAGTTGGTCCAAACATATGTGTCACTTTGCTAAGTTCAGACAAGACAGGTCAGGAGAAGTCCTTCAGAAATCCGAAGAACAGCAGAACAGCTAAGGGAGGAACTTACCACCAAGTCCTTCCCGCTCTTCTTGGCTTCCACAAGAGGATGACAGAGAAGATCTGGATTGCCATATTGAAACTGAAAGTTTATAGAACATACTTTAGTAGCCAAAATACAAGAACAACAGTTTCTTGCAGAGGCAATATGCCTACCGCTACAACTGCAGCATCAGCCAACAAGTACAAAAAGTCCACATCATTTTCCAGCTGCATAAAGGTACAACCGGTTATTGGCAAGAATCAGCATATAAATTAAACTTGTCAGAAGAACTTACAGATAGAGCATATATGCCAACACGATAAAGATGTTCAATAATTCTTGCCTTAAAAGGGTAATTCTTAGGATATCATTGTTCAATCAACTTGTTGCATGAAGAATGAGCTGTCTAAGGAAGTTTCAACTAGCACACAGGATGAAACCATTATTAACCTGATATAGAAGATCTCTTCAATTAGACAAATGCATTCTGGATAACATAAAACTTTTTTTTTTCCTGCTACAGGACCAAGCCATATAAGTTACAGAAAATCCAACATGAACAAAGATCCCAGACAACATGCACACACAAAAATAGAATGGCAATGTTATTGTTTCAACAACCCCTGCAGGAAAATTTCCCCTTAACAGTATGTACTTGTATGTTATTTGATATACTAAGATATTTTTATTATTCTTGATGGACCAAACAAGGAATATTACTAAGAAGCAGTTCATTAAGAAAGTGTTTCTCATGACCTAGTACATGTAGAATATGCATGAATAATTAAAATTTACATAGATGCAATGTATCATAATGTTTTGTATCATCTCATCGGTTCATCGCAGATCAGCGTTTCCTTTCTTCTTCTTTTTTGCAGGTGCTGGATTGAAAATCCTCTTTTATATTCGTTACCACATATACTTTAACCTTGGAAAAGGCAACAAATTATGTCATAACTCTGTTTACTCAGTTATAGTATCCTCATGAGCCATGACTTTATCATACATAATCAAGCCAAAGGAACATGCCACTAAACCAAGTCTCTGAGCAGAAAGTTCAGAGTATACAGCGTGATCTAGAATATAGTTGAACAACAGGAAAGTTGGACCGGGTTTTATAAAAACAATTTGACCCAATTTACATGGAAAAAGGACTGAGGTAGCATGAAAAACTATATACTACGAACTACGAAGTAGATGTACCTGAGCTGCACCAAACAAGTTCTTCAGTGATCTTCCTTCAGATTGAAGCTTCTGATCCACTAGTTGGGTTATTTCTTGAAGAGCAGCTTTACATTCAGGACCTGCGGACTCTCCAATCTAAACAAAGGCAAGAAGAAAAGACAGGATTACACCTCTATAATACAGGATTATGCACCATAGTTTTATTTTATCAGCAGCAAATAAATGTCAAGATAATACAGAAGAGAACAAAGAAAATAACCCTGTCATGTATAAACATGCACCTGTTGGTCAAATTCTGTGAAATTGTAGACAGAAAGAACTACAGCTGAACTTGCAAGGCTTCCACAAGTTAAATGAGGGTATTTCAGTCGGAACCATGCACTGAGTGCCCCAGAATAGGAACCACCAAAGAAAAACCATGGACTCTCAATTTTGGAGAGATTAAATTTTGCATTCAAGTAACCCTGCAATATAAAGGAGCAAAGGTAAGGTACAAGGTTAATTAAAAATTAACATAAAGGGAGTCGAGCACGACTAGAAAAGAAAAATGAGCCAATCATTGGTTGTAACAACTGACAAGGACTTAAATATGGAGGTATGGTACTATAGAATATACAGCTGGAATACCCTGAATAATTGAGTCAAAAGTTATATTCTTCTTATCCAGTGAAACGTCAATTCTACTAACTTATAATTTGATCCCTTAGAAATATTGACATACCAGAATAATCACAAACTCACAATGACGAATCCTTGGAGCTTAATTACACTGTCTATTTTAGCAGTAATAAACCAACCAAAAGACAACCAAAAAATACTTCAATTGCTTCCACCATGAGTCAGTTGCCAGTTACCCAGTGGCTATAGAAATTGTTAAAGAATAACTAACAAATACTATGCCAACGGCAACTCAGGTAGAGCACAATCTCGAATTGAGTCAGATGAAAGAATTGGCAGGCAGCATAACTGAAAGCACTGATATGAAAATTCAGATAAACCTTCAGAATTTTAGGGTTCAAGTCTGTTATGAAAATACTAATAAGCCCATTAATATAGGAAGCAGAGAAACCATCTCCCAATTTATCTAAGTTGACTACATTTTTTGGAGAACAAAGTTGCCAAATTAATTAAGGAAGCATTTGGCTTAAGGAATTACTTGGTAGTATTGGCGGAAAACTGCCAAGTCAGACAAAGCCTGCTTCGAGGAAAGGAATCTTAAGTTTTCCGTTGTTAATCTCTTGAACGGGGAACTTTTTCCATAGTATCGATGCTCAAGAGAGACCACAGCAGCACCAAACTTCCTTGCAAGTACCTACAATTTCAACTGAAAGTATAATTTATCTTGCCACTAATTATTGAAAGGTAAAAGGCAGATTACTAAAGGTTACTAAAAGAACATGCTGAAAATGTTCGTCCAAGAAACAAGAGTCGGCATTGTTATGCAAGAAAGAGGCGTAGACAACCCTTTTGCATTATAGGTCTTAACTGTATTATGTACTTGCATCCTCTGTCATAACTGGAATATACCATGAACTTAGGTGCCAGCCATTACATAGAGCCCATCCTATTTGTGTAGCCAAAGAATATTGCATATCCAGAAAACAGATATCACATTTGAAAATAGTAAGTGCAAGCTTCTATCACACACCAACATGTTTAGGGACAGAGACTGACCTACATAGTAAGTGCAGTGAGTGCAGATACCTTCCTCTATATTTATATCTACATCTATATATTATCATTGAAATTGATCAATCAAACTTTATAGATAAGTATCCTACTACTTATTGTGTTATAATGAATCCCAGTGCAATCATGTTTTTTCTCTAGATATTTACAGATTAGCTCTACATACGGATTTTCCTCTTCTCTTTCTCTTGCTGTTTCCACTCTTCTCCCAATCTCATATTTAAATCATCAGACATAAAAATCAAATCTAATGATGCAAATCAAGCCAAGAAGTGTAAAGGGTTAACACATTATGGATTTAGTTCTTGCGACATTCTTTTCCAACGAATGTGAGTGACCAGCTATATTCAAGACACTAATGGCGAGACAATAGACAGTAACTAACAAAGATCAAATGTATCATCCATGTGCGTTCTTCTAGAAGATAAAAGGCTCACGGTTCCTTACAGCATTTCAAGGAAAGCCTCATTTCAAGCTATCAAGTGAGAAACATTCATTACTGCAATTTCCTTTGGCATTTACACGAAGACAAAAAATGTTCTACTTGTTATGGGAAAAGATAAGACTTAAAATGAGGCAACTTACAGTAATATAATCATTTACGATCCCCTTGCAGGCAGATTCGCCACAAATTTTCAGAAATATGGGTCCTTCGGGCGGTCTGTAGTAATCGAAAAATTCATAATACCTCTGCTGGAATTGCCGCCGATCCTGCGTACGTTGTAAATTTCAGGCAGAGTATGAAGATACGCATTTGGAACAACATACAAGAGAACAAACAAAACTTGTTAAAAAAAACCACTATATGATGCGTAATCATAAAAGAATCCTCTCTTTGAAAAAAAAAAACGAACACCATTTAGTCCTTTAATAGTTAAGAAAACAAACGCTTTTAATTTATACGTAAACAACAGAAGAGAAGAAGCTGAGAAACTCAACCATGGGGGAGAAGTGATCTATGGTTTGATTGAACCAGTGCTCCTCCCGGGTGAGGTAGTTGCCGTGCGGTTGGTGGAACCTCAGGGACGTAGCCGTCGAGAGGAGGAGCGAGACGACGACCAACAGGAGCAGAGGAGGAGGAGAGGGGAAACGTGCGAAGGTCCTCATGGACGATAAGATCACGTCGGCCGCGCGCATGGGTGGGTGCGCCGGAATGGCAAGGTGGTGTTCTTGGAGGTAAAGTTATGGTCGGAAGTTGTTCGATGTTTGTCCTCAGAGGCTCGGACGCTAAATTTAGCTGTGGCTGGTTTTTGCTTGGGGACTCGAAAGTTGACCGCCACCGAATGAGAGTGCGTGGGGCCGGGGCCAAGCAGCCAAGAGCGCGACACGTGTGTGGATAATGATGTCTCTAGTTGTGGAAAACGCGCGATGAACGGCTACGATTCGTCGCACTTGTGGTGACCCACACGAACCCCACCGCTCATGGCTCCATTCGTTGGGAGACGTCTGTCCTGCGGGACATGGTGCACAACTGTCACACGTTTGTACAAATATTTGTCTATCCTCGTATTTGTACTCATTTATAGTATACGACAATAAGTCAACAAGAATATTTACTTTATGATCTAATACCTGTAAATTCTACTTTATAATCAGCTATAGTAAAAATAAAAATGGAGGAAAATAAAATAAAAAACAAAATACTTGTAGCTTTATGTATTGATCTTCCATAAAATATTTTAGATGTTGTAAGTAGGCCCGGATTTTTCGCTATCTGTAGATTGAGAGCAACTGATATTTGTACGTTTTTTTTTTGCATTTCTTGACACGATTTAATTCACTTATTATTATTCTAGTTTTATCATAGCGACCATTAATCCCATGACGAGTAGGAACCCCACTTAGTACCCCTTGTAAATAGCATAAAATATGTTCTACAACAGACCAATAGTAGTAGAGGGCTAATGCATAAACTGACATACAGATGGTAGAGAGATGAGTTACAAAATCGTCACCATAATAAATAGAGAGATGAGGATTAAAAGCGATGGACAAGTATAAAGTTTCACATTTTAACTATTTAAGCTTCTTAATTATTTAAGTCAAGACGATTCAATTTATTATTATTATTATTATTATTATTATTATTATTATTATTATTATTATTATTATTATTATTATTATTATTATTATTATTATTATTATTATTATTATTATTATTATTATTATTCTAGTTTTATTAGAGATTCGTTTATCAAGATTAACATCAGCCAAATGTTTAGTAAAATTCATCAAAAAAGTAATTGGCTCTAAGTGACAAGATCCATAAAAAATATTCCCTTTTTTCACGGTATTGATATCGTCTAGAAATATTTAACAAACAGAACTAGTAATAATTCAATGCACTTCCACTATGTAATAAGGAAATTAAGCTTGTTTGGCTGCACTAACAATAATTCAGTGGGAAACACAAGCACATGTTACTACTTCCATATATTGCAGATGCATTCATCCCTGTTCTTGATGCCAATGGACTCGAATGTAAACTGCAAGTATTGACTCACAGCCACAATATTCTGTATCAAGCATGTACAAATATGAAGAGAATGAGTAATAGTCAATGCAATAATCTATTAACATGAAGTTGGGTGCATGAATACCTTCACCTTTCACTTACGGAATCTCAGCTGTTGAAGAAGTTGTAAGCCTGAGATCCACTGCTGCATGCTCGAACACCAACTGAAAACTCAGGATCTCCTACAGGCATTATAAATCCGTGAACGCCTGGTCCTCAAAGGCGTCAAGAAACTCTCCTCCCCAGAGTTGTGCGACGTAATTTTCCTAAGTTCATGTTTTATAGTGTGTATATCTTCACATATTTCATGCCTCGAAAGGGAGATAAGCCCAGGTAAAATATCCTTCTGGAAATCACGCAATCCCCTACCTCTCCTTAGCTTAATCCCGCAGGATTCTTTGCCAGATTCTATATTGAGTTGTTTTGAGCTGTCTGAACTTCCATCATCTTTAATCTCCTCCAGTGCTAGAGTCATTTCCTCGAAGGAATCCAATGAAAACTGTGGTTGACTCTTAGCTTCATCATTTTCAAACTCCACTTGACCCTCACAATTATAATTGAAAGGACGAGCCGGATTTTCTAAAGACATAGACACCAGTGTATCTGCGGCGTTAAAAATCATAGGATTTATTTCTGGTACTGGAGTTTGATGCTGCTCACCTTCTTGAGGGTTTGATAAAAAAATATTAAATGACCGATCATCTAAGCAGATACCAGATATCTCAGGAGCTGGAGCACCATTATTACTACAAAGCCTTTTGCGATCAATTTTTTTTTCATTTTGATCACCTTGTTGCTCACAAGAAGATATGGCTTTGCTTGAGACTGTATCTTCTTCGTTCTTCTCATGAGATGTTGGTTTCCTTCCTGGTAGTCCGTCTATGCTTGGAATCAGATTGGCACTCTGAGTCGACAGATGCAAACAATCCTCCTCTATCTCATTGCTGGACGTTACATTTGAAGTTTCACTTCTGCTGACAATATGCATACTAACATGTTGGTCGCCCAATAGTGGGGTCGCTTTTTCATCAGTATGCTTATGTAATTCTATGAATGAGATGGCTGATCCATTTGTGCTGTTCTGAGTCACACCATTTGACGTACTCGAAATTCCCTCTGCGGAGTCTCTGCAGAATTCAACAGGGCTCCCCATTCCAGATCTATCAACTTCTGTATCCATTGCAGACTTTTCATGACGCCATGCAGTCTCTCTAACTGTACTACTAAGTTCAGAACTTTGTCTGATGAACTTACAGCCATCTTTAAGTCCAGTATGCATACATTTCTCAGAATCCTTCAATTCAAGATCAGGCAGAACTGAGTTAGATTGTGTTTGATATTTACTGCTTGGTTCAGTATTATTGGGGTATTTGCAATTTGATTTCCTCCACCGATCTCTATTTATAATAAGTGATGAACTTGACGATAGAGAGGGAAGTTTTTGCAAAGGCTCAAGACAAACATCTGCAGATGGTGCATCTTGAGGTACATTCAGGTCAATGTGCAAATCTTTAGTCCATGATTGGCATTTCTGCATAATTGGACTGATAGATTGAAAACTTCCAGTTATAGAAACATCAGAAGGACCTAAGGAGATTCAGAAAGTGTACATTCAGTTGCCTGAAATGTGATAAGGCAGAAATACTAATTTTACATGCTTGAAATAATCCATATACAGCCAAGTAGACAAAAAATTTAATGTGTAATTAAATTATCAACGAAAATCTGGTTTCCGAAAATAACTAAATTGAATTCAACAATTCATAAAAGCAGAAACATCAGTAAAGGATAGAATTTTATGAGTAATGCCAACGATAATGACAACCAGAAAAATGGATGGTTAAAGGAAAAGGTATTATGGCTGTCCTTATGAAATTATAAACAAAATGTCACTTCAGATGGATTTAATTTTTCATTCAAAAGGAAAAACATGGTTTGGATTACCATCTAGACAATAATTGCATGTAGAATCATACTTTAAGAGTAACATAATCCGACAGAGCATGAAGAGAAAGTTATAAAATGAAAGTCGAAAACATAATTCAAAACAAGTACTACAAAGAAAATAACATATTGCATCTCTTGTAGGCAAGAAGATTATTTAAGATGAAAAACCACTCATTAGGCATGAATGAGAAGTTAAGGGAAGTCAGTTGTAAACTGACACTGACAATTATCAAATAATTGTAATGCTAAATGAACCAAATGTGGTGAAACAAGTTCTACTTAACTATAGACAGTTAAACATCAATAGTAAGATATATGTTTGGTGAGAAGAAAAGAATCTCCTGGAAGCAAAACATGAAAAAGTCAGCATGTAGGTTAATGGCAAAAGAATCAATTCTGAACAACATAATTTTTCAGTAAGAACACCTGAGTGACAATGGATGAATAGTCAATATGAATTCTAAGAGCCTTGATTCTATCATGCTCGCATGTCAAGACGAGAGTAATAAGTAACCTTAATAAAATATAAAAAGATCACTCCAAAAGGGCCCACTCAAGAACTTGTAACAAGCGCAAAACTGTGCAAGTGTGAAACATGTCTTATCAAAAAAAGAACTGTGAAACATGTGGATGACTAGACAATTTCCTTGATTGTCTTGTCCAATTCAGAAAAGAAGAAGTATCAGCATTGGTTTTCATTGAACCTTAGGCTATTTTTATGCCATTGATTAGCATAATTGTTTTTTGGCCTGATGTTACATTCTAATCTGTCTAGGTCCCTTTTAATCTTTTTAGCATCTCAATTTTTTTTAGCTCATTACTTTTTCAGCAATCTTATTTTATTTTAAAGGAGAGGAAGATATTTTCTGCCTTCAAAGTAAAGAAGGCCTACATGGGAGGGGCATATCCTACCACTGTGCACATAGCTTTCACCTCTCTACAAGAAAGTGTACGCACAAGACATGCTTATTGCTTGTCACACAATTGACACAATCTTTTTCTCTTGCAAACATTGAGAATATTATGGTAACGATTTAATCATTGTGTTTTATTCTCTCAGTTGAGCTGCCAACAACTTTAGAAGCAAAACAAGTAATCCGAACACATTTTGACTGCATATATCAAGAATTATCAGGGACAAAATGTTGAAAGGTATCGATTGTCAGTGTCAATATGGGGAAGATCGCACTTCAAGATACAAGTGATAAAACCACCTAATGGCCATATGAGATTGAGAGAGAGCATGGCTTAAGCAATGCTGCAACAAATTTGCGACTTACAAATTCGTACTTTGTCTTTTCTTTGACCTATTGTATGCTAGGTACATATTTGTCAACATCAGAAGGTATTTGAACACTGTGATCCTGACAAGTACTTCGCTAATCTTCTCTTCCTTGTTTCTTAATATAGCATATATCATACTAAAAATCGAAAGATTCAGATATCACAGGGACAAAACACACATCATAAGGAAATCAGTGCAACTTAAATTAAAGGGTGACTGAGAACTCACCGGAATCTGCGTGAAAATCAACACTGTATTTCTCCTCTGGAGGCTTGCCGATAGAATCTTCCTGCAATCCAGTAAACAAAAAGGAACAGGAATAAGAATTAACTCGCGGATCATTCACATCTGCACCAGTATCTTGCAGACTTTTGACACCAGATGAACAAATGGCACCAGCTTCCTCAACAGGATACATTTCCGCAGGCGTTTCTAAATCAATTACGAAACGCCCATTCCCACAACTCAAACCACGGTCAGTGCGTACATCATCGCAATTAGCTCCCCTACTTCCTAGGCCAGAGGCATCGCTTCGATCACTACCTGGAACTTTGGCCTCAAATAATTCATCCGTCGCCTCTCGCGCTGGTTCGCCATGGAAATCCATGGCAGGCACCTCGAGATCGAAGTCTCTGTGCCTACACACGTGGAACTCCCGCGAAATGCCCTGACGCTGCAGCGAGTCCGCAATGCACGCATCATTTATCATCAATTCGTCCAAACCAATATGTTACCTTTTTTGCACGCTTGGACATCACTTACCATTAGAGCGCCGCCAACTTCGTTGACATCGGCCGATCCGCAGCGGCTCTTCGCCCCGGAGATGGAAGCCGAATGCTTCCAGCGCATCTCTCTCATCAAGTTCATCTGCGTCCAGTAAAGCCGGTGGAGCTCCCGCACCTAATCATACCAAACCATCGCACTAAGAATCCCAACGCATCACGGAAGCGAGCGAGAAATTTGACCGATGTGTCAGAATTCTCAGACATGCAGAGGAAGAAGAAAAACAAATCGAACCTGATTCTTGAAAATGATCTCGTGCTGAAGCATCGTCTGTCTCAACCCATCCTTCACCGATTCCCAGAGCGCCGCCGTCGTCGGCGCGGGCGCGGGCGCGGGCGCGTGGTTCAGGTCCAAATCTCCTCTTCTCGACATCGTCACCATCGTCGCGGCAGCCGTCAACAACCCCGGTCAATGCCTTGTGTCTGCAAAAGGGAACAGCCACTCATCGCAGCAGCCTTCTACATGTCTGTGCAGAGACAACGAGGAGGAGATCAACGCATTACAGGAGACACCAAATTTGCGATAATACAATTGCAGACGATAAGAGAAACAAACCTCGGAAGGAGCACGAAGAGGAACGGACTTGGCGAGAGCAGCAGTCATGGAGTCGCGAATTATCGTCAACACGACGACGACGACAACAACAACATTAAAGAGGAGAGAGAGAGAGAGAGAGAGAGAGAGGAGTGGAGAAGGGAATCGGAGGGTAGTGAATGAAATCTAAAACTTTCTGGAGCGGGGAAAAAAAAATGGATTTTTGTATGGGGATCAAAATTGTTGGCACTTGCTGTCGCTGCTGTTTCTGAAGCCTTTTCTCCCCCTTTGGGCTCTGCTCCTGGTTCAGACAGACGCCATTCATCCTTTAATTTAATATTATTATTTCTGAACAAAAAAAGAAGATAATGATGATATTAATTATAGGAAAAATATTTATTATTATTATTATTTGTCTAATGTGTATTTAAATAATTAAATTATGTATTTGAACGTGAGTCAGATGAAGATGAGATAAAAAAAAAGTGAAAATTTAGAGCATCTTGGTTTGTACCATGATTGAATTTGTTATTCAATTCTTGAGATGAATTGATGATGGACATCATTGAATTAAGTCAATCATACAAAAGCAACACAGATTTACGATCTTTATCGCAATTTATGAAAATTTGATGCGATAAAACATTTCAGGTTTAATTATTATATAACCTGAACCTTGCGTAATTTTGTATTTGTTTTTTTTTTTTTAAATTAGTTTTGTTGTTTGTGTGTGTGTGTTCTAATCCCGTCCTGGAGTGGACCGCGTTGTTTTGTTCCAATGTTCCCTTTGCTTTTGGGATGCCTTCCTTCTTTTTCTTTCTTTCTCGCTTTTTCTCCTTCTTCCCTTTCCAAAGTGCACAGATGGATTCGCTTCAGTTCTTCCTCCGAGGCCACACATCTCCACGTCTGCGGTGCTGTGTGCATCACATTACGTGGGGGAGAGAGAGAGAGATCAATTATTTTAATCACAGGTTTAAAACTCGTTCTTTAACAATATCTACCTCGAAGCGCTAAGAATGACAAATCTTGTTATTTCCAAGGTAAATATTGCATTTCTTTGATGATAGATCCGGATTTGGAGATGACATGAGATGAGAGAGAGAGGGAGATGAGGAAGAGTGAGACCCGATCTTTTTCGGGACGGGGCGGGAGACACACTTCTTTCGCTTCGATCTCGTCGATTGGCCTCCGCCCCGCCTTTGACACCGATTCGAATTTTTGATCACGAGGAAATTTAATTCCACGCTTCAAACTTTCACGGGGACCCAATTCTCCGAACTCTCGTGGTCCGTTGCTCTTCTCAAACAGGGCCATTGCTTTCGTTCTAAGCCCAAAAGTCGGACACTAGTTTGAATCGGATTAAACCGAATCGAATCAGTCAAAACTGATTAAAATTGGAAAAATCAGGTTGAATCGTGTTTTCTGGTTCAGACAAATTTTTTTATTATTTTTTTACTAAGAGATAATTTAATAAAATTTATTATTATAAATTTGAAAAATATTCAAATATGAACCTTCTTCGTAAATATTCATATTGACTCATTAGTCTCCTCCTTCATTTATACTTATTTATTTACTCTCACTTTGCTACTACTATCAATGTGGAACTATTTGTATACTCACTTGTTCTTTAAGGTGCGAAAATTCGGGACCCCGCGGGGTGAAAACAACTCCCCCTGCTCCGATCTTCGAAAGAGGATTCAGAGAAAATTTTTTCCCACGAGAGAAAATTTTCCTGATTTCGGAGACCCAATCGAAAATTTCCCACGGAGACGAGGGGATATTGTCATTTCTAAATAAGAGTCCAATGTTTTCATTGCTTTGCCCGAAGAAGAAGTGTCAAAGGTAGGAGTTAGAGTTCGAGTTGTAAGCGTCTTCTTTTTTTATTAAAAAAGGTTCCCGAATTTTTATTAAAAAGTTTATTTATTATTGTCAAATACACGTATCATTCGATGTAATCGAATTAATTAGCTCCAATAATGAATCGAATCTCTAACGTGCTTTTTAATTTGGTGCAAATGAGATCGTCTTTTCCCGAAAATTGATTATCTAAAAAGAATAAAAATCACAAAGTTTATTTATTACTGTAATTGAGTGTCTTGTGTGTCTGCGTGTCTTGAGTGTCTTATTTATTATAAAGCAAATAATTTGGCTTTTCCTTTAAAAGATTAACTAACAACGCCATAGTTTGACTGATGTTAATAATTCTGAAATCGATTGAAATCATCGCATTGATTAGGGCTTTAAATTTTTTTTCGCTACCACCTCGATATTGGATTAGTTAGGTGCGAATAATTTTGGATACCGATAAATTGTTATGAAAAAAAATCTTAAGAAAGACTTCAATTTGCAAAATACATATTGCATTGCTATTTTAAAATACAAAATCTAATAAATATCATATTAGATATGTGATGTGTCACTGTGCCATTTGACAAAATAAAAATAAAAAATAGGATCAATTTATTTTAGATCAAAATATGGGACCATTGATCAAATGCAAGTTTTAGAAATAATTTTTGCTACCTAGACGAACTAATGAAGATTTAAATTAATCTACCATGAAGTTGGTTGATTTATGATCGAGTTTTTAAATATCAAAATGATCCCATGTGAAAAGTGAATATGTCATAAGTATTTATAACTTTGAGAAGATCTAGATTTAGTGGTTGACATTTGTGCTACTATTTCTTACTCATTGGGTGCTTATGTATAAAATTAATCAAATAACTTATTCGTAATCTACCAACTTTTCATTATAAAGTAATATAATTAGTTGAATATCAGTTTATCTGGATAAATTAATCAATTCAAACTGCTCAACAAACACATTAAATTATTAGCAAAAAAAATTGACAGAGTAATTAAATGCTCATTGTTTAATTCTTAATTATGGTCGTTTGCTTCTTAATGGACGGCATCTCAGCAGCACATTATTCCACGGTTTAGCTATTGGGTCAATGTTATTTGTGGCCATCTAATCATAAAATGTTAATATATTAATATTCTTAAAAAGAATTAGAAAACTCGATCATGTATCAACCAATTATGGCTCCTTACTCTTTGGAGAAGAATAAATTATTAAATGATGATTAATTTGATTCCTAGCAGCGTAGAGGATTCATTCGCATCTTTGGCTTAGAATTTGACCAAATAGTTAATTAATTATAAATCATGGCATTATGCTATGTTTAATCGATCAATTTGCGTATTCTTAACTAATTTTTTGATCGGTGTCCACAAACGATGAGCTTAATGTCGGAATATTTGAATTTGAATTATTTGGTTGGAAATATCTAGAATTAATTATCAGTTTAAAGTAATATTAATTAATCTTATAACTACTAAATGTAAAATGTGTGTGTATGTGGAATGGAAATAATAAATATCTCATGATGCGAAATACGTGGTCCATATTTCGCGCATTATTTTTTATCACATAAAATGGTGAAACTCGTGAATTGAAGAAAAAAATAAAAGATATTCGAAATTTATATCTTGTTTAGTTTATTTTGTCAAATGACACAGTCACACATCACATATCTAATATGAAATTTATTAGATTAATTTATGTTTAACAAAATATATTTATAAAAAATAGTTCTGCAATATGTAATTTGCAAATTGAAGCCTAATTTTAAGAAAAAAAACCAAATTATTTGTTTTATTCAACAATTAAGGATTTACGGCAGGCCACATAAACCAAGACATGAACCACTCTCTAGCCCTCCGGCACACATTCTACTCATCAATGTAGGTAAACTCTTGTGGAGTCCAACTTCCACACTTTCTTTACTTGTTCGCCCATTTTACAGTCACACGATTAACTTTCACCCTTTTTATACGAGGCCTATGAGCGTACATCATCGTGTTACAATAAGTCGATCGACTTATTGTATATAAAAAAATATCTTTACAATAAATCGTTCAACCTACTTCGTATGTTGTAAATTACAATTCAAAATGATGCAGCATATTCATATTATTCTTCTTATATTATCCTATTGAATTTTATTTCAAAATCAAAATCAGTCTAAAAGAATCATAATAACAAAACTAAATCGAATCATGACGAATTAGGAAACTTAATAAACTTAATGCGAAAATTTACAATCGTTCATTGTTCTGTTTAGATCACAAGCAAGTTGTTTATCGACTTCTTATATTCACTTTTCACAAAATAGATTTCATTCAAATTGTTGTGTGTTTTGAAAATTATGACCATCTATTTATAATATAGGCACAAGGAATTTGAAATTTCACTCATTATGAAGCCTTCAAATGCATCCTTTGATCTTTATATATGTCTTTTGACATTAATGTACCTTTTGATCATATATATATATATATATACCTATTAAATTTTATACATTTTTTAGTATATATATACACCCTTTAACATTTTGATATATACATCTTTTGATATTTACACATATAATTTTATATCATTCATGTTAATAAATATGCTCATAAATATTTTAATTATTTTATTTGAACTTTAGTATATTTTAACAAGCATTAATTATATAATTATTTTCATATTAAACTCAATATTAAAATGATATTCCAACACAGTCTCCTTCTTCTTGCCTATTACTTTGTGGGGGTATTTGGAAAGTAAAAAATGAAACCTTCTTTCAGTGGCGTGGACAGTTTGCAAGAAGGCATTGGTTAGGTTTGGGGATTATGATTGATTTCTTACATCTGAATGGATAGGTGTCTTCGCCTTCAGGCAGAATTAAAATTTATTCAATTGGATTCTTCATTGGAGAAGCCAAGGTCACCAGCGTGACATTTATTATTCCTTGTCACAACTCTTCCTTTACAGCTTAAGCACGAGTTATGCCCCCAAAGCCTCAAGTTCAGCCAACAATGGGATTTCCCAAAATCTCCTTACATCCGAACATTGAATTTGTTCCCAAAATCCTTGTCCACAAATCCATATCACCCTAAAGCACCTGAGAAGTGAGTGGCACATCTAGCACATTACTTTAATGATATTATTATTGTCGCTTTAAAATATACTACGGACACTGTTTGGATTAAAAATTTTTAATTCTCGTTAATTTTTGAAAATTAATTAATTTGATAAAAAAATTTAGACTGTGTGTTTGGATGAAAAATATAATAATAGAAATTTAAAAAGATGATTTAATAGATAAGTTTTAGTAGGTGTTTAAATAAAAAAATAAGAATTAATTATATAATTTATTATTTGATGTCGTGTAAAATTATAGTAAATTAAAATATCATGTATTTATTTATTTAAAAAAATATGAGAAATATTTATATTAATAATATAATTCTATTTTATGAAAAAATATTTATACTATTATTTCATAAGTGTGAATGATAATATATTAATAAATAAAATATTATAATTGATTATTATTTAAGATAATATAAAAAATGCTTTAATGAATAATATTAATATTAAATAGTAATTAATAATATTTTACTAATTAAAATATAATAAATAATTAAAAGGTAAAAAAAGGAAAAAAAATAAAATTCTCGTCCAACAAGAATTTTGATCAATTGATCACTTGATCATTTGTTGTTTGATCAAAATTTTGAAACTTGGGTAAGTTCCGGTCAAAGTTTAAGAGCCAAACACAACTATAAAGATAAAAATATTTAATACTTTTGCGTGATGAAGTGATAATAATATATTTTGAAGTGGAATTATTGGTATCTTATTTTGAACATTTATCATTTAGCCATTGGCAACTAAATATTATTTTAAAGAGACTAATCAATTAACCGACTACTTAGCGAACATTGGTCGCTCCATCGACAATGATGTACGTATTTGGGAGAATGACAAAATTTCCCACTATATCTATTTGGACGCTTATGATATTTATATAAATCAATAAGAAAATTTGAAGAAAAATGAAATGAACCCTGGAACTTTCTTCAGACAAAGCAATGATTTTCTTGGATAAATTTCAAAAAACACTTTATTGATCTTTCCCAACTAATTTTCTCAACTTCAAATTATAACTAAAACCGTCTTACAATTATTTACTTATTTCACCGGAGAGGACTATATGCAATTTTCTAATTATTTTTGTTTACACGGTTTGTCATTAAAAATAATAAAAAAACTAAAAGAACAAATAATTTTAAAAATAAAAAAGTTTGGGGTGCTACCACCTGCCTCTGGTGGACTCATGCATTCTTCTTTGCTTCACCAACGACACCTTTGGCATATCCAGACTCGACGTGTGGGAGGCCGTCATCCTCCAAATCGTCTCCTTCCGAGCCATCTAACTTCGACGTTGCAACCCCCCCCCCCCCCACCCACCCACCCACCCCCTACCCCACGAAGAGAGAGGGGAGTCATCAAACACACCACACTGTGATTACTGTCAACTTATAAATAGACTTGTAAAATATAAAAAAAGAAATAAAACTGTAAGGACATTAGAGAAACTAGGAGTGTTCATCGGTCGGATCGACTCGGTGAACTCGACAATCCGACCGACCCGACTTAGTTTGGATCGGATTGGGTCTTGGTCGGGTCGGACCCGACTCGAATCCAACTTTTTCTTAGATTAAATTTTCCTTTTTTTAATTTTCCTTTTCTTAGATTAAATTTTCCTTTTTTTAATTTTTTGTCTTACTTTTCTTTGATTAAAATTTTCTTTTCTTAGATTAATTTTCCACTGCAGGGATCCCACCGCAGGAATTTTTTTTTCTTAGATTAATTTTTTTTCTCGACTCGAATCGAATCGAATTGGGTCGAATTTTCTGCCTCCAAGGGGCTTGACTCAACTCGACCTGACCAAATTTGATCGAGTCGAGTCGGATTTGTTCACGACTACGAGAAACTATAGAAAATAATAAATTAATTATATATTTTTCATTTATCTAATTTAAACTGTCCTACCACAATTTGGGGGCAATTTGGGACTCATGTGCTAGAATAAAAAAATTTATTGGAGGGCGGTTGTCTTGATACAATTATAAATGTGGTGGTGGTGGTGGGGCAACTTGGGGATATGTTATATGATGATGATGATATATATATATGTTTCCAAGCTTTCTCGCTCATGTCATACGGCTTTCCTCTTTTTCGAAAGGGACTTGACGATGAAACGTGGGTGCATTTTTTGTCTCTAGTTTGGGACCCGCGCCGCATTAACTGCACGAAGCTTGACGCCAAATCTTCTTATGGGACCCACTTAACATGTGGGATCCCTGCGGTGGGAGGTCTGCGGGGTGTACGATAAAAAAAATTAATCTAAAAAAAGGGGCTATACTTTCGTGTAGAATACTTATTTTTTATTATTTAATTAATTTAATGATTCTAATTCATCATTAAATTAATTATATACTTCTTAGATAAGATAATATATATTTATTTGGATAATTTGATAATAAAAATATATCATCTAAGGCTAAATAAATTACAATCGTTGAATTAATCATATTTATTAATATGGCTTGATCATGATGATCGAATAATTGGATGATCTTGATCTTAATTATCTTTTATTTAACATATATTAAAAAGTAATATATAATTATTTTATTAGTTTAATAAAAAAAACTAGTGCTCTACAATCGTTCTACATCAAATGTTCTATATATATAATTTTTCTCCTAAAAAAAGGCTTAGGAAGACGCACATGCAGACGTAAAATCTATAATTAGTCAAATAACTTATAATAAAGTATATAAAATTACAAGGTATACTATGTATAATTTGAAATAACTTATCATGTAATATTGGAATATGCAATAATCAAGTGTGTAAAATTAACAGAGTAGGCTGCCCTGAATGCCCACCGATGGCCAGAGCTAAGTCAGATGACGAATTTGCATTAAGTTGGCACTTGGCAGCCGTACAAGCATGTCGATGATTAATTTGTTGGTCCAATGGACCTGGTCCTCTTAATTAAGGCCACTATTATTATTGTTTATGTTTTCTGCTTCAAATAGGATGAGATGCTGAGAGAAAAAATTAACATCCTAAAGCAAACAAAAAGGGAGCTAATCTTAGTTATCTCATCCTACGCAATGATATAATGTGTCTTTTTTTTTCTGTCGAGATTTATTAGTATTTAATTAATTTGATATTTGAATTAAAATGATATAAATAAATTTTTTTATCAAAATGATAATTTTAAAAATTAAATTTGAAGCTACCAGCAACTCGAGACATAATTCCATTGTTCTGTTTTGCGAACCCGACATAATGTGTCTTTTCATATGGTGAGCTTAGCAGCAGCATGGACAGCGAGCAAAGCCAGTGTCCGCGTCAACTTTGTGAGGAGTGTTGTGTGGCTCTCTCTCTCTCTCCTCTTTTTCCCTTTCTCTCTCCTTAACTCATGTGGTAGTGGGGGACGCCTCTCTGCCTCAGTGGCTTGTGTTTGACTGGTCATCCGATCACACACCACAAACTCGAAAGAGAGCAAAATATATCAATATTTTCATGATCGATCGGATCTAACTTTTTATCGGTCATGATTGAACCGATCGATCGAATTTTATTAAAATAATATTATTTATAATAATTATAAAGATATAATATAAGTTAATATAGTATATGAATATTATACTAATAATTTATTGATAATATTAAAAATTAATATAATATATTTTTTATTTATTTAAAGTTTTAATATGATTAACATATAAAAATAAATAAATTATTATTAATTTAATATCTATTATTTATTAATGATAGATGTCATATTAATAAATTTTATCTTAAATTATTCTTTTTTTTACACTTTCTTTTTTATTTTCTTTATTTATACCCTTTGATAATTTTTCATTTTAGTATTATTCAATTTTAAATACTTATCTTTTTTATTTCGATTTCTATGTAATTTTATACATGTCATATTCTCTTATTTTTTACCTTTTTTAAACTTTCCTATTTTAATCATTTTTCAAAATTTGAATTGAACCGATTGCTCAATTTTTTTCGATACAATAACAAAAAAAATTTTGTAATTAAATCGAACCGAATTTTTTGTCGCGATTAAACCGATTGAACTAGCTAGTTCGATCCAATTTTGATAATATTGATCAATATGTGGAGGCATGTCAACACTTCCAAGTTCCAATCCGAGTGGAATTAATAGGCACACATTAAAATTTTATAAATATCAAAGTTCACATGACAACATACTATTATTAATGGATAACAATACACTAACAAAAACATAATAATGTTTGGACATGTATTACGCAAACGACGCCATCATTTTGAGTCGCTGAACTCTTGACACACATACATTATATCATTTAAGATAACATGCATATATGGTTTATTGATTAAAATGATTAATTGTAATAAAACAAGATAGAATGGCCAACCACAAGTTATGACGAAAAAAAGAAAAAACTTTTTTTAAAGAAAAGTTAACTATATATTAATAAAGGTACCTGAGGAGTCCTCGTACAATAATTGAAGTAATCTCGAAGGAGGAAGTGACTCTAAAAAAAGATCACCAATAATAGAGCGAACCATATTTGCCAAAAAAATCAGCACAGTTAGCTTCACGATAACAGTGCTGTACAAAAATAAAAGGGAAACCTTTTGCAACAAGCATTTAATTTCATAAACCACATTTACAATAATGGGGATGGCCGTCACTATTGATAATCTTCGTGAGGACCTCGAAGTCGGTACATACTTGGATATGTATGAGATTTCTATGATAGCAAATTCTAAGTCCATGCAAAAGAGCGCCCGTCTCGAGTTCTAGAATCGATTTTGCTTGTCGCCTATAAGCTCCTGCAAAAAGTATAGAAAAGTCACTGTTTCAAAGAATAAATCTCATACCACCTACCGTGTCAGGCTGACGAATGACCTATTTGAGTTAAATCTAAACCAAGAGTGCGGAGGTGGCTCCCATCGATCCGTATTGAGTCTTGGGGGTTGTGTGCTCGAGGGAGGTGAGAACTGAAGAACTCATCAGATCCAACGAGCGTCTTCTACCATACCATCCCAATGGTTGCATGTTTACATCGAAGATGCACATAATTTCACATCTCCCATATCCCCCAAGACAAAAGGCAAATAATAAAAGAAGTTTCATAGGACTCCTTTGATCTATGTTTGCACCATCGTGCACCCAGGGCGAAAATCCTTGAGGATATGGGTCAAGATGAAAAAAAATTTCAACTCTTGATATATGAGTCCTAGTGCGTTACACTATCGTTATGAGGAAATTTTATTTGACAAGATATTATTTTTAGTAGTTCTTTTTTCTTACAATTAAGGAGGAAAATCTATTTGATCTTGTTTTATAGAAAAAAAATATCCAGAAAATAAAGAAGAGAAAAAAAAATAACACAGAAACATTTTAGTTTTTTTAAAGGCCCAAGTACTTGAGTCCAACCAATAATTGGTTAAGGAGCCCAGTCCAACAGATAGAAAAGCAATAATAGAATAGCATTTTAGTTTTGTTTAAAGGCCCAAGTACCGCATTGTCTTGATCAGAATATTAATTAGAAAAAATTAATATTCAAGGATAAAAGATTAAAAAAATAGTTCACAGAAAACCTCGGAAAATGATGCATGAGTGGCAAAGGCACAACAAATCACCAATTTTCTCTATTATGTTATAATAAATAAAAATAAATTATTAAGGACATGGCGGTCGATCCGAGCTGGAAGTTATGATTGAAGGCATTCAGCACCAGCTCCTCGTTCGCTAGAATGCCTTCCCAACCTCTCGTTCCTCCGCCGCTTCCCGCCGCCGCCGTCTCGCTTCCGGCGGCGGCAGTGTCCTGCAGCGTCGCAGTCATCGGAGCCGGCGCCTCCGGCCTAGTCGCCGCCCGGGAGCTCCGACGCGAGGGCCACCGCGTCGTCGTCTTCGAGCGCGAGGCCGGCGTGGGCGGCACATGGATCTACACCCCCGCCACCGACTCCGATCCCCTGGGCCTCAACCCCGGGCGGGAGATCGTCCACTCGAGCCTCTACCGCTCACTCCGCGTCAACCTCCCGCGCGAGTGCATGAGCTTCCTCGACTACCCCTTCTCCGCCCGCCGGAGCTTTTTGGATCCCCGGAGGTTCCCCGGACACCCGGAGGTTCTATGTTATCTGGAGGCTTTCGCTAGAGACTTCGATCTGAATGGGTTGGTTCGGTTCCGGACGGAGGTCGTGAGGGTGGAGAGGAGGGAGGATGACGGGCGGTGGTCGGTGATTTCAAGAGCGATCGACGAAGCATGTAGCGGCAGGAAAGGAGGAGGCGATGCCAGCGAGGTCTATGACGGAGTGGTCGTTTGCAACGGGCATTTCACTGAGCCTCGGCTCGCGGAAATTCCTGGTAAGGCTCGCGGAAATTCCTGGTAATGTTCAAATCAACTTCTTTTTGTTGTTCTTGCAGTTGTTGCAGCATGTTTTGATGCTCGTTAATTTTTATCACCTGTAATTGTTTGATAAAATTATGTGGTTGTACATGTTTTAATGCTTGTTACTGATATGCTAGAAATGTGGTAGTTGCTCAAAAGTACATGCTTGATTTAACATGCCTAGAAAATTTCGTTTTAGCTCTAAGAGGATCCGAGAATCCTAAATTGGAGGATGAGTGTTTTTTTCCTCCGAATTCTCGTCCAGTGTTAACCTTGATTCCCCATTGATTTCACCGATTTTGTTTATTTTTTCAAGTTATTCTTAGGTTGTATTGTGTGTAGATTTGTTGAGTTTTGGGATTTCCAATTTAATATCTCAATGAACACAAATGGAGTGCCCTGTATACACAAAATTGAAAACAATTTTATGCATATGTTTCTTTTTCAGGTATTGATACATGGCCAGGGAAACAAATTCATAGCCACAATTATCGTGTTCCCGATCCATTCCTTAATAAAGTAAGCTTTCTGTTTGTTTGGATTTGTCTTACAAGTTACAGTTTATGAGGAACCATGAGGGCACTGGAATTATGTCTTTTATTCTTTAGTTGTAAAACTTTCTTGCAAAGGGCAGGCCGTGGTTATAATTGGGAGTTCAGCTAGTGCTAGCGACATATCAAGAGAAATCGCTGGACTAGCTAAAGAAGTCTATATTGCAAGGAGATCAGCAGCCAATGAGCCTGCAACAAAGCTATCTGGCTATGACAACATTTGGCTTCTTCCTATGGTAAAAGCTCACTACCTTGCCAGCTGTGGCACTCACATATTTCATACATTGAGGACGGATGTCTATATTCTTGTCTTCTATTAACAGAGTTCACGCACAGATAGCCAACGCCTGTAATGACGGTACTGTGATATTCGAAGATGGAACTACCTTCCACGTTGATATCGTCATGCACTGTACTGGGTATGTCCAGAGTGTGAAAACTTTTGTATGCCTATTTGCTTTCCAGCTTTGGTGGCTTCTCTTAGTGTACTTAATTTCATTATATGCTGTGGGAGTTGATTGTTCAGAAAATATAAATGAGCTTAGGAGATTCTGCATATTGCTACTTTTATTTCTAATTGGATTAGCCTTGTTTGTTATCTCATTTCGTACACCACTTCAACATAATTGTATTCTTTGAAGGGCTCTGCTTAAAACTTTTGTATACACCATTTGATTTTGAGTTTAAAGTAGTTGACTAGATGCTGCATGTAGGTGTAAAACCTTTCCTGGCCTTCGTTGGAGCATAAATGATGCTCTCTGATATTCTATGTTCTGCTGCATGTATGTCTAAAGCATTTACTGGTCTTCATCAGAACATATATGATACTCTCTTGACATTTTTTTATTAATATTTTTTTAAAATTTTGTCCAGGTACAAGTATGATTTCCCCTTTCTTGATACCAATGGTATTGTCAGTGTGGACGACAACTGCGTTGGACCTCTTTATAAGCACGTCTTTCCGCCCTCACTTGCTCCTAACCTTTCATTCATTGGGATCCCTTGGAAGGTATAAATGACATATCTTAATGCATGACTTTATACTGGGAGCACCTTATTGACATCTTAATATGATCATGACCTCAGGTGAGTCCATTTTCCGTGTCTGAACTGCAATGCAAGTGGGTAGCAGGTGCTTTATCCGGACGAATTGCACTTCCAACTGAAAAAGAAATGTTGGAAGATGTCAAAGCCTTATACTCAGAATTGGAAGTTGCTGGGTGGCCCAAGAGATATGCTCACAGAATGTCAAAAGTTCAGGTAGTATTTTCTCCAAAATAATGTCATGCTCTAATCTCTCAAGTAAGAATTACTTCCACAAAAATGTTTAATGAAAAAATTGAGAGGAGAGAGATGCTAAATTTGTCAATGGATAAAGAAAAAGGTGCAACTTTGTTATTTGAAAGTCTAGAATTGTTTGGAAGAGGGATATCTATGTTATCCCGAAGCTGAAAAGGTTATTGTCCTGCGAGTAATGATACAGAGTGCTGTAAACATCATGCTGCAGAAAACAAGCAAGATGCGAATCATATTTCTTGCCTCAAGTTTTCCTGTCTAATGTTCGTACAAACACTTGTGTATTGGCTTTTGCAGTATGAATATGTTGATTGGCTTGCGAAAGAATGTGGACTCCCTCCTGTGGACGAGTGGAGGAAGCTTATGTACTCTGCAACATCAATGAACAGATTGGCAAGACCAGAGAGTTATCGAGATGAATGGGAAGACGACCATCTTGTTGCCCAAGCCGAGGAAAGCTTCAAGAAATTCTTGAAAATAGAATAATTATATTTAGAATTCAACAATTCTTATTGCTTTTTAAAATAAAATAATTATGTTTAGAGTTGAATTAAATAACGCATACATGCAAATCTTTAGCATATTTATGATTTTTTTTACTTGGTTCCTCTCCTTGAGGTTAGAGTCGGATGCTGCATAGTGTATATAGCATTTCTGATGAAAGATTAATGGGTGTTGTACTTATGAACATAGGCAATTCCGTCTGAAGCTTCAGATGAACCCTGGAAACTTGAAGTTGCTTAACTCATTTCGGAGAGCCCTATGAAAAGTACTCTTTGTTTTTCTCCTATTTTTTTTTTAAATGCACTGTTCACTAGGTCCTTTTTTCCTTGAGTTTTAGAAAGAGAATTTACTTAAGAAAATAAAAGAAAAGGTATCTACTTAAAATAATTTTGATCTTAAAAATTATGTAGGTATCATTAATAATAGCATACTCGAGATTCTAAATCCATTTTTGTTTTGTCTCATGTTCACTGTACATGCAGATTACTACGCATGTCCTTTAGTGGATAGTCTATTTCATATTTATTGTTATGGTGAATAATAAAATAGGATATATGATGTCGCTTTTTTAAATAAGAGATACCACCATTAAGTCTGCTTAATTTATCATTAAAACTATCGAAATAACTAGAAATATTCGATTTAGTATGAAAAATCAGGATTATTTTTTTAGCCCTAACGTAGAGGTAATAAATAAAGATGATTTTTTTTAAAGAAGCAATAATGACTTATAGGTTGGCCATTGACCTGATGGGGGACTCCATAAGATCCATTGGGCAACTCCAATGACAATTTTGTTGTTAGTAGATGTCGTAGCAGATTGAACGCAGAGAAAGTTGCGACTCCCAAAACGATTCTGTTCTATGACTAAGATTTTTTAAGAAAACATAAATTAACGTTATAGTCTAAAAGTCACAAATTAATTTGCTAAGAAAAGTCACAAATTAATTTGCTAAGAAAAGTCACAAATTAATTTGCTAAGAAAAGTCACAAATGGATTTTAAAAATAACAATTTAAGTTCAGTACTAAATAATTGATTGACTGTTTGAGAAGAATCATTATCACATCATCTATTTTTTAAAGTTATATAAATAAATAATAATTTTTTTTGTTATATTACGATTATTTATGCCTAATTCATGGAAAAAAATAAAAAAGGAAAAAGGAAAGAACATGTCAAGTTTGTGATATAGATAGTTCGTTAACTTATAACAATGTTAGAAATAAATTTTTTTTTTATTTTGTTTAGGTTAACTTAAACTCCGCCTATATTTTATAGCCGGTCCCAAGTCCGGATAAAGGAGGAGGGTTGTGTTAGGCCCCGACAGCCAGCATAAAATCATGTCGAATCTTATGAACATGGATCAACGAATATATTGTGTTAAGAGCGGAATGTCGTCGTATAATCCATGTAGCCGACCCCACTTAGTGGGATAAGGCTTTGTTGTTGTTGTTGTTTAGGTTAACTTAAGGTTACCGAGATATTTCGATACATAACTATGTTACAAATGTGTATACCATTCACTTCTTCTTTGGTTAAGTTTAAGTATTTGAAAGTGTCTTAAATAGGATCCTTGTTGTCACCAACATATTTTCTAAATTACTCTATTTCCATATTATTAGTGATAATATTAAATTATTGATAGTCAAAGTAAAAAAAATCTTAGGAGAAGCCACATTTTAGGCAATAAGCACATCCTTTAGATATTGACTATATGTTTGTTTGATTGTTATATAGCATGTTATTAATTGCGATATAATAACCTTTTAGTACATAATGAATGCTATATTATATATAGAGATCCGTAGGTTCACGGGTATCTTTATAGGTGGAAGTTAAATAGTAATAATAATATGCGTAGGTTACATATTTGAGTCATTGTTATGTAAAATTATTTTTTTTAGTGTTTCCACCCCACATCAAGAGTCCAAATCTCGATTGACTATAAAGTTCGACTAATTTAATATCACTTCGAAAAATATATTTAAGGAATGAATATTGTGTGGAGTAAAAAATGAATGATATACATGAGTTATCGTTAAAATAATTCATAAATAAATATTTATTTGAAAATATTTTAATTATACTTAATTGTGAATCGTCATTTTAAGATTTTAAGATAATTTATATATAAGTTATTTTTATCTCACGTAAAATTTATTGAAATTTTCTGATTCGAACAGGAGACAAAGGGATTCATATTTTTAGAAACATCAAATTAGACCGATTAATAATAATACTAAATTCTCACTCGAACTACTCTAAATCACAAAATTTTTCAATAGGCCTTACGACGAAATTTGAAAAAAAGAGAGGTTTTAGCATTTTTTTAATGAAAGCATGAGAGAGAGAGAGAGAGAGAGGAGTTGCAAGTTGCAACTTCCAATGCAACCCCAAAACGTCGCTGGCGATTTGACCACACGAGACCATGACATCATCCATCGGCCCTCGCGACGCGGCAGATCGAATCAACGGTCCTGATCCTAGTTGACATCGATGGCAAAAGGAAAACAATACATCACCTTGTCCCCACCCATTTATTATTCGTTTACACTCAAATTAGGACTCCACTTATTAATATCAGTATATAAAAAAACAATATTACATGAAACATGCTAAAAATATTGCGATATCCTAATATCAATTTACAACTCAAATTTTTATATTAAAATTATGCTCAGGTAGGGATGAAATCGGTGAGAATTGAATTTCTACGATAAAAAATTATTCTATATATTTTAGTTGAATTAAAATTAATAAAAGATATATCGATTTTTTTGGATTCTATATTTTATACATGATATAAAGAGATGTTTTGTTTCATAAATGACGGCATTCACACGTAATATAATAACATATTGTAATAGTATTATTTATGACATATTTATTTTGGATAATATACTTATTGAATAATTATATATTATAAAAATTTAAATTTTATAAAATTTTAATTATGTAAGTCTTCATTGGCCTCCTCTATGATTTATTTAAAATTTTAAAAACTGCCTAACCTTTTTTTTAATAAAATCTAAAAAATTTAGATTTTTATGTTTTTGGTTGTTTGCTTACACCTCTACTCATAGGTTTTATAATATTTGAATAATCAGGTTTCTAGAAAAAATCACAAATAATTTTGATTCACCATTCTAAATACGATATTTTTTACCACATAAATTTGAATTTAACTGATTTTGTTCTCAAAGATCTCTTTTGGATAATGGAACCGAGTGTGATCATCTGATCTCATTCGGTTCCTCAAACGTGAGTGAAATCGAGATGTTGAAATCAGGCGCGCACTAAATTTGACACTTGGTTCCAACATCTCAATTTCATTAAAATGGTGGAATTGAAGTGGGGCGTTTTTTTTTGTTTTGCTTTTGACCATTTTTTTGAGGTGACGTCTTACTTTTTTTTTGTCCATCTTTTTTTTCTTTATAATTTCTTTTACAATATTTCTTATATAAGTTAATTTATTTATTATCTATAAAATATAAATAATAAATGAGTCATATAATATTTTTTATTCTTTATTTTTTCATTATAAAATTTTAATACTTCATTAAATATAAAATTTTTAAAATTAATTTTTAATATTTAAATAATATATTTTTTAACAAATTTATTGACATAATTTTTTTAATATATATTATGTAATTTATTTTTAATAAATTTTATAATATATATTTATAATATATATTTTAAACTCAATCACGTATTAAAATTAATCTATCATATTTACTTTTTCATATCACGTAAACTATCTTATTTCTCTTCATCAAATTTCACTCCATCCAAACACAACTCGTATTAATTTGTCAACTCAACTATTTACGAAAACTTGGTGAAATTTCAGTTCTCGTTGCCAAATGACGCCCAAGATTTCGGGGATAATGTTTTTTTTCAAAAGTTTTTAAAAAATCTTTTTTTGCTGACAAAAAGTGAGTCCATAAATCTGGCCTGATCAGATACATTAAACTATTATTAATCAAACTTCTTAAAAAATGATAAGCTCGTGCGTGCATTAATGCGGTCTTACATTTGCTGCTTCGATTTGTTCCTTCTGTCGTGTGGAATGTTGTAGTGGCCCACAAACACAATGTAGTGGCCTTTTGGTGCCACTTCTAAATATACGAGTAAGTAATGGGATTTTTGGTTCCGATCGGGTTCGAATTAAATTATTTTTCAATATTATATTTAAATTTTGTTATTAAATTTATATATTTTTATATGTATATCCTAAATATATATTATAATATTTTATTATATATGTGACTTAATTAATAATTATTATATTGATATAAATAATATTATCATATTTATTATTTAACCTTTTACAATTAAACTAGAATAATCGTAAATTTCTCGATTTAATCGAAATGTTTCAAAGGCCGAGATCAAATTTTTAAAAGCGAACCAGATCAAAACGAAGACCGCCGGAACCCGAGCCAGCTTTGGTCACCCCAAGCTCCATGACATAATATTATCATTTCATGTGCCCAAAATGTTGAATATTTTTTTTTATAAAATAAAGTATCAATAATATATTTTGAAATGATCACCCATATGATTTAGCGTTCTTTTAAGAGGTTTGCAATATATATTTTTAAAATGAAAACAAAGGAAGTTGGAATACTAAATATCAACCCATATGCCAAGTTAAACGCTAGTATTTAAATTAATTATTAAATCGATGACTTTCCATCATTAGATGATTAATTTAATAATAAAAAATCAATTTTCAAATCTACGCAATTCCATTCCAAACAGGTCACAGATAATATGTAGGTCTACACAGCTGTACATGGATATCATATTATATGAGAAAAGTCTTAATTAATTAGTACATTAAAAAAATAATAGTTAATTGCTATATTTTTAAAAAAACAAGTGTATCAATATAATATAATTGACATTATTTAATATTATTTAATCTCATAATATTATATCATATTTCATTTATTTATTCCACTACAAAGATAATTGAGATTGAGAATAATTCATTTTTTTTTTCTGAAAATGTATACAAATAATGTTTGAAGTGTATCATATATACACATTCTATCAAATTGTAATTCAACAAGCAACATGATTAAAGTTTTCTGATTTTTTGGCATTAGAAAAAAAACAAAGAATAAAAATGGAAGACAAAAAAGGGATCAATGAAATGCCCAAAATGTGATTTTTAGGGCGCCAAGTTTGCGTCTTTACCGCCGCTGCGGGGCATTTGGCGTTCCGTTCACCGAGGAACACACAGAGAAATGTCGCCGTCTTTGCGTCTTGTCATCTCCCTTTATTTTTTTTTTCTGTTTTCCTGCTTTCATTTGCCTTTTCAATGCTTAATTTGTTTTCCATTCTCTCCGTTTTCTTCCCACGAATGGATATTATTTAATATTTTCCTTTTTTTTGGTTTTAGTCGATACGAGCAGGAAAATATCGATGCAAATATTTATTTTTCTCCTTTTTCTTCCTTGTACAATATATCTGTTTTTTTTATAAAATAGTAAACACGAAATTAACGCAATTATGATATATTTGGGTTGCACCATTAAATGCCTCCTTTGGCCACTCCTCCATGCTTCTTTTTTGCCCAACACACAGCCCCAATACCCTCCTCTTCCAGCCGGTCGCGCCGTTTCCTTTTCCCCACCTCCCTCTCTCTCTCTCTCTCTCTCCCCCCCCCCCCCCCCCCCCCATCTTTCTCTTCCGTAGCCCATGGAGAACGTGATGTTGAGAGGTGCTACTGCGACTGGGGAGAACTGAGACATCAGTACTGGCAGCCATCACTGCAACAACTACTGCTCACCGCATTTAAGCGTCAAAGCGTACTGCGACTACTACTACCATTGCTGTTGCGGCTGGAAATATGGTACGTTTCGAGATTATTCTCCTTTAAATCGGATCTGATTTGATTCGGTGTTAAAGTTGGGATCTTTTGGTCGATCGGAGGGGGGAAAGATGGGATTTTTATGCGTTTAACGGTTCTGTCTGTCTTCATTGCGTGGTTCTTCATGCAGGTCGGCTGCCGTCCCAGTAGCATGCCGAACTGGCTGGAAGCAATGCTCCGGGACAGGTTCTTCGGACCCTGCGCGATTCATGAGTCCGCCAAGAAGAACGAGAAGAACATATTTTGCTTGGATTGCGGCGTCGGTTTCTGTCCCCAGTGCCTCCCCGTCCATCGCCCGCATCGCCTTCTCCAGGTTAATTTTGTGCAGACGATTTAGCGCTTAACTGGATATAATATATCTCGCTGGAATGGCGAACAGTCTTAGTGGATCAAATTTATGCAGAAAATTTATGTTGCGTGATGATGTTATGTCCAATACGCTCTCGTCCCCACTTGAGAGATATCAATAGATTTCTTGTATGAAACTAATTGATAATGGTTCCTTTCTTCGATAGGTTCGGAGGTACGTCTACCATGATGTAGTTCGTGTCGACGACATGGAGAAATTGATCGACTGTTCTTTCGTACAGGTAATCCAAGAGGAGAAACAAGCAAATAAAAGAATCCATCTTTAAGATCCTTTTCCAGTTTAAAGGTCATCTTTTTCATTTTTTACCAGAAGAACTGCATAGTGGATGCAGATAAAATTTGAGATTTGGTTCACCAAAGTCCCTTCTTTTTTGCTACTGCGATTGCGTTGTGGTAACATTTTGACGGAACCCTTGCAGTCCTACATCACGAACAGCGCCAAGGTGATATTTTTGAACGAGCGGCCGCAGGGCCGCCCCTTCCGCGGCGCCCACAACGCCTGCCTCACCTGCTACCGCGCGCTGCAGGAGCCGTACCTCTTCTGTTGCCTCAACTGCAAGGTAGCATTTGGCCCTTCGACCACGTACTGCTCAACTGGATTCGTCCATCGTGACATGTAGTAATATGCTCAATGTGGTTGTTGTTCTTGAGCAGGTGAAGCACCTGCTGCGGAGCGACGGTGCGCTCTGGAGGGAGCTCCGGGAGTGCGAGTACCTCCCGCTGCCGAGCTCCTGCGAACTGGACGACGAGGGGCAGCTGACGCCGGACTCCGTCCTCGAGACCGCCTCCGCCACCTCCTCCGGCTCCTCCGGCGAGGAAAAAGCTTCCGCCGGGGCGACGCGGAGGTCGGCCGGGACGCTCTCGTCGGGCCCGCGGAAGAAGCGCGGCGAGGACCCCGTGCGCCAGCGGTCGGAGGCCATGAGCCGGAGGAAGAAGTGCATGCCGGTCCGAGCACCGCTGTTCTGAGCCGGTTCGGTTCGGTTCGGTCATTGGGGGGTTGTTGGTGGTACTTTTGGGCAATTAATTCTTTTTGGAAGGGTGTAAACGGCAAAAGGGGTGCTGTCAGAATTTTTTTCCCTGTTTACGGCGTTGAAGGGAGGTCTTCATTGGTTCAACGCCAAAAAGGATGTTTTATTTTTGTATCCGTTTTATTTCTCTATCTTCTTCTTCTTCTTTAGTTTCTGGCAAGATTTATTGTGCTACTTTTAAATCGACTCCTATGTTTCCTTTACATGGTTTTGCATCAATCAATGCCCTCTTATTGTTATTGTTGTTGTATAATATATATATATATATCTGTGTTTGGAGTTGGAAAAGAGTTGGAAAGTGGCAGCAAAACAGCTTTAAGTTGAACTCTGTTGGCAAAATTGGGCAAAGGGGAGGACGAAGTGGCGGTCAATCGAAAGGAACGGAAACCGGAGAAGAGAAGCCAAAACAGCAAAGAGATTTAAAAAGAAAAAAAAGGCGACTGCAACATTTGCAAGAGGAGAGAGAGAGAGAGAGAGAGAGAGAGAGAGAGAGAGAGAGAGAGAGAGAGAGAGAGAGAGAGAGGACAAAGTTAGTGTACAGTCCATTCATGAATACTACTGTTTGCTTCGTACGCACCATCTCCTGCTCAGAATAATGTTATATGTCATTTTATCGTCAGCATCATCTTCGTTCTGTTTGGCCGTTTAATATATTTTTTTCCACGAAAATCAAAATTATGAATAAGCAAGCTCAAACCGTTTGAACTGACACTCTGATAGATTATGTAGTTTAAGTAATGGGGTTATAGAGAGAACTTTTTTAGAAAATAATAATTATGAAATGTCGATTTTACCCTTTTATTGTTACAACAAAAAATATTATATGATAACCAGACATCAATTTTCTGATAACGAAATATTATGTCAATATTGTTATCTTGTTTAAATGATTGTTAATAAAAAAATGAAGATAAAACTGACATCTCATAATTATTAACGTTTGACTTGACATCATTTTGGATGGAGCTAACGGATAGATCGAAATATCAAATCTGGTTTAGTTTCGGAATTCAACTGCCTAAATTTAATTTGGAATTAAATATGAAGGGGACCTGAGGGACTGCTTAAGAAAGAGAAAAATAGTAAAACGAGGCCTCGACAGAGATAATGGATCATGACAATTGTTTAAAATCTTGACTGGATTTAAGGGGCCGAGATGCTGATTCGGCCCAATAAGTGGCATCACGTTTTGGTTCGTGGTGGGCTCTCACCATCCGCGTGGCTGCTAATACTCAGGCGTCTAATTTTTTTTTTGACGGTCCAGATTGATTTTAAAAATCGCTAGCATCCAATTAATTCCGTATTTGGATGTGTGTGATATGAATAAATATTAACTTTAAATTTTAAATCTAAGACTAGTAGCACCTTGCGCCACAAGAGACAATCTCACTATTCAATTGTCCTAAACAACATTGTTTACGCGTGAACTTGTTGATTGAACACCACCAAGATGCTACAAAATATTGCTAACTTTTACACCGAAACAAATAAATTTATTTTGCCCACGGGCCGCCACCAACGCGAATTATTTTTAGTTGAGCCTGCTACAAGCCCGAAGACTATGAGCCTTCTACTCTAGAACAAAAAACAGACGTTTCTAACCGATAAGATTTGAGGTGAAGTGGTAAATGTTCTATCAAATATTTATAAATGTAAAAAATAATTATTGAGAGTCTCTCCTGTCAATATCAGACACGCGACTCTGAACGATCTTATTAGATTAGTTGAACTCGATGATGGACCATTCTTCTAACCTGTGGGCAATGCACTTAATAGCGCCGCGTGACTTGAATAGTCAGCATTGCTTCTCAGATATCGACGATTGGCCATCGAAAAAAAGAGAGACCTAAACAGTCCGCACTACTTGATGATTGGATATCGAGAAAAATGACCTTTTATTTTTATAAATTGCGCCCATTCGATGTAACGAGTTATGCTTGAGGAAGAGGGTGGGGGGGGGGGGGGGGGGGGGGGGGGGGGGCAAAATGTGCTCTTGGAGGTACCAAGCACTAAACATTTAATTAATATGGTATTATGTCTTCATCCACATAATCCTATTATTAGTTCGAACGATTATGTCATTATCGTTCTCATGTGTTCAAGATTAATTAACCTAATTGCATGTCTAGAATTATTGATTGGACTAAGCTCTTTTTTTTTTCATTGGCACAACAAGTTGCATCTGTGATTTACTAGTTCAAGTGTTTAATTCTTAAAGTGACTAATTTAATCAGAATTTGCTGTTATGATCCCTTAAATATCGAATTAATCATGGATTAATCGTCTAGACTGAAAAGTTATAGTTTTGAACTGATAATAAATAAGTATTTTCTTAATTATTTATCAATTCTTATGTATTACAATGAAACGACATTAAACTAACATATGAAGGCTAAAGTCATAAAAAAGATATACAATAATTTTATTTGTTATCTTACATGCGATTTATTTTTTTCGGGGAAATCTTACATGCGATTTTGATAACCGTTCCCAGCAACATGATTCATTATTAATTGCGATATTTTTATCATACAATCTGATAATTTTACAAAAGTATAATTGCCTACTTATTGCTCAGCAATTTCAATTATGATTTGGTATCGATATTAAATAATTGTAGTTAGTAGCAATAACTTTAATGGTATTTATTTATTTATTTGTTTAAAATAAGCACCACAAATTCTGTTATATTAAAGCACAAATGGTGTTATATTATATTATTATGCGTGTCGGTGAGTGCAGCCGTTTCCCTGTGACAGGTGCCTCCGGCAGTCGTCGTCGCTGGGGCTCTCAACCGGCGCCCCATGCACCGTCGCCGTCCGGTCAACGGCCCACAGATCGCCTCCTTAGTCTTCGTATCCGCGAGGACATCTTTTAATTCTTCTTCCAAAAGTCTTCTCAATTTTTTTACGTTATATATACATACATACATATATCTATCTCCCTCTATATATATATTGTTATGAAAAGAAAAGAGGAAAATATATCACATATATACGAAAGAACACGAGATTTATGAAATTAGACTACGCCATCGGACGATTGACTTTTTTTATTATGAAATATTGATAATTATAAGAATTCAAAATAGTTCAATTGCCGTAAAATTTATATAAATAATTTCAATATAAAATAAAAAATAAAAATCTTAAAATCGTCAAATTTTCGGGAGCTCCATCCCCAATCCTGATATGAGATCCCATCCTAACCCCCCTCAAACACTACAAGAAAATCGCGATTTTTTGACGGATAATTTTCGACGGTTCTAAATCAGTCGCTATTTGCGACGGATTTTTCGACGGTTCCGTTTCCGACGGATTTTTCGACGGTTATGACCGTCGAAAATAATTTATATTATTATTTAATTTTTCGACGATTAGAAACGTCGATATTTTCGACGGATATCCATCCATCGTAATTTTCGACGACTTTTCCGACGGTTATGACCGTCGAAAATAAAAAAATTAAATTATGTATTTTTTATATCATTATTAAATTTTTTCGACGGATTTTCCGACGGTCACGACCGTCAGAAATAAAAAAATTAATTATATAATTTATTATATTATTATTTAATTTTTCGACGATTAGGAACGTCGATATTTTCGACGGATATCCATCCGTCGTAATTTCCGACGACTTTTCCGACGGTTAGGACCATCAAAAATAAAAAAATTAAATTAATATTTTTAATATTATTATTAAATTTTTTCGACGGATTTTTCGACGGTTGTGACCGTCGAAAATAAAAAAATTAATTATATAATTGGTTATATTATTATTTAATTTTTTGACGGTTAGGAACGTCGATATTTTCGACGGATATTCATCCGTCGCAATTTCCGACGACTTTTCCGACGGTTAGGACCGTCGGAAATTTTCGACGGATCTGGCGCCGGATCCGGCCGCCTGGCGTCGGATCCGGTCGCCTGGCGCCGGATCCCACCTCCTGGCGCCAGATCCGGCCTCCTGGCGCCGGATCCGGCTGTCTGGCGGCGGATCCGGCCCACAGCGGCCGGATCCGAACGCCAGGCGGCCGGATCCGGCCACTAATTTTTTTTATATTTAAAAAATTATTTGCGACGGTTGCGACCGTAAAAAATCGACGGTTGCGACAACTGTCTAAAGTTTCGACAGTTGGGACCGTCGAAAAGTTGCAACGGCTCGGACCGCCGGCCTTTTCCGACTGTTGCAACCGTCGGAAATTTTGACGGCTCGGACCGCCGGCCTTTTCCGACGGTTGCGACCGTCGCAAATATCGACGGCTCGAACCGCCGGAAGCCTTTTCCGGCGGTTGCAACCGTCGGAAATATCGACGGCTCGGACCGCCGGCCTTTTTCGGCGGTTGCAACCGTCGGAAATATCGAGGTTCGAACCGCCGGGGACTTTTCCGGCGGTTGCAACCGTCGGAAAATTTCGACGGGTCGAACCGCCGGGGACTGTTCCGACGGCCAGAACCGTCGATATTTTCGACGAATTTTTTTCAACCGTCGCAAATCCGTTTGCGACGAGCGTTTTTCGGACGGATCGATTCCGACTGAAAAACCGTCGGTAATTGCGTTATCGACGGTTTTCGGACTGACCGTCGGTAATCCGCATTTTTCTTGTAGTGAAACTCGATGTTCGAACAACAAGATCCTAATAAAGACTTCGTTGTCCCTACTGTAATAGCGTTAAGGGTTTAACTAGGATTGCAATTGCATACAAATTCAAATTATATATATATATATATATATATATATATATATATATATATATATTCAAGAATAAAATTATGGTGCAATGATGTAATGCCTTCTCGTGATTTAATGTTAATCGAATTATTTTTAAGATAGAAAATAGTAAAAAAAAAAAGGATGTATACGTGTTGGAATTATACAATTATTACTTTTTTTTCTTGATTAAAGGAAGATGCAGATTCTCGATCAATTGTAAATTAACTTGTGGTAGGGATCTAAAATTTAGTGATGGTTGGTTGACACAATTCGACGACTTAATGAAAACCGAGTTGAGACGGCACTCAACACCGGCTTATTATTATTATTATTATTATTATTATTATTATTATTATTATTATTATTATTATTATTATTATTATTCGCACTAGAAATAAGACTAGCTCGATGTGGACTGAAAATTACGTGTGCTTTCTTTGCCTCTAGCCTCTAAACAAATACGTGCCGTTTGGAATATAAAAAAAAGTTATGCTTAATTTGTTTATTCGTAACAAAAAAAAAAGACTTAGTCAGGCGTTATTAATGACGTAATAAGTGCACATCACTTTAAAGCAAGTCAATTAAGTCACGAGAATTGACGTGTGTGCCTTGAAATAGAGGCAACAATATTATTCTTGAAAGGGAAAAAAAAATTGGGAAGTTTCATTCTCAATAAGATTTGTCTTAATATTTCTTTTTTCCCCCACCGGCTATTAGTTATTTTATGTCTATTGGTTCGACTTTTCGATCTGAAAATGAAATAATCAATTAATTTATCATCGATCGTCGTTGATCCCAAGATGCTAAAATTGACGTATAACGGATTTGCAATTCAAGTATATGTGTCATGAATGTAGTAGTAATTACAAATTCATCATTTCTTTCGATTAAAAATAAACTTTGAATTTTCTGTTGAATTAATATTTTTTTATAAAATATTATATGGAAAATAGGTTGAGCTATGTTGTGGTAACTGATATATTGACTAAATTATAGTTTTAGAGAAATTAAATTTGCTGAACCTTTTTTTTTCTCAAAGTATAAATCTATTCTATTTCTTTGAAAATGTTGTTTTATTTTTTTATTTTTTAAATTTTATTAACAACTTTTCTCTTGCATATTTGTAACTTTATCACAGTAAAAAAAACAACATGTAATGAACCACCTAAAAAAACATGAGATTAATACTTAAAGATGAAAACATGAGAGTTAAATTATATATAAAAAAACATGAAAGATGAAATCGTGAAGCATTCATTATACCGAGTAAATTATTAATACTTAATACTAATGAGAAGTATTAAGTTATAATTATTAAGATTAATATTCAATAAGCATGAGTTTTTTCTTAAACCTTTACTTTGTTTTTTTTCTAGGATCACATGATTAAGTTGCTTACTTTAATGTGAATAACACTTTTGCAAGAGAAGTGGCTTTAATTACTGTCATAGACACATTGCGTTGAGATTTCATATGGATCACAATAATAATAGAAAAAAAAAATAAGAACAAACAAAACTATAATAATTGAGCTTGATTATAAAATTTTAAATCGTAAAATAAGGTGAATATTATGGTTGCATAAGTGTGCCCAATGTAGAAACAATCATGAACTATGGAAGGAGAAATCTTAAATAAAAACCCAAAACTTATTATCTCATGTTATTTCAATCATAAGAGTTCACATTCTACTTTTTATGTAATCAAATTTTACAGTCGCTTGGGATTGAATCATTGATCGGATTAATTTATTTTTTAATTAAGAAAAGTCCTCGTACAATGAATGAAGAATCCAAGGTTGATCTATTGGTATGTTGACATTAAAAAAAAATGTTGCATTGTTACCAAATCATGAATTATGGAATTTCAAAAATAAGCTAATAGCATGAAATAAGCTAACCACTATGCTTTTAATAAGTATATTATTATGTGTGATAACAAAAGCTTCCATAGTTTATGGCCGTTGGTTTTGATTGGGTCAGCGAAAATAATAAATTAATTACAACAACAAATTTGAGTTAAGTATCTAACAAAACTCCCACGTTTAATTGCGTAATCTCCTAGGAATATTAAAATATATCGTGTCACGTAAATAATAAAAATGGCCCCTCACTTTATTTATATTTAATTCATAGGTTTGTGTGGGGAAAAATTGTTTGACCTAACTTTTCAAACACTACAAGGCTCTCTATTATATTTATAAATAAACAACCACCACACCACGCATTTATGAAAACAACCACATGAACCTTATTAAATGACAGTCTCAATGCTACATCTACCACAAAAGTACAAAATAACTTTTTTGGCATCAAATATATTTTGGCCGCAATAGGAGTAAAAATGGTGGTTGTTAGTTTGCCTTATTTATTGCTATCAAAGGAGGAGGAGGGTGCAATACAATGTTGTAAAATTCGGATTATCGAATTCTACTACATTGATTCAAATTCAGATATTAGATCATTAGAAATGTTGTTCTAAGAAATTTATAATATAATGATCACTATACGATGATAATTTTTATTAGTTCGTTAGCTATATAGTTGCATATACTTCTTGCTATTATATGCTATTTAGATCGAAAGTTTCTCCAATAATTGCACACAACTTATTTTATAATCTACATGATTAATCTGATAGTATCACATCATGCTCTTTCAATGGATTCTAATCGCCTTTTAAATTATTGTCATATAAGGCATGGACTATGACCTCATGTGTTTTTATATATTGTAGTATCATGCATATAAGAATATAGTATATTTCAAGACGCAACATACATGTCCAAATATCCCCATCTTATTTGGGCATATTTCTTTTGGAGGTAAAAGTTTATTAGGATATTCTGATCGAGTATAATGGGTGTGATTAACGTTACTTCTTCAATTTTTTATTATTTTTTCTCTGAGTCCCCTTAACTTTCACTCGACTTTTTTTGTTTAAACATCACACTCTCCCTATACTCTTTCCTGATGCTATTGGTCATTTAGTTAATGATATAAATTTAATTATTAAGCAAACATATTAATTTAATTAATATGATAATAATAATACTAGATAAAAAATTAGAAATATATTTATTTCTTAAGATTATTAAGTTTTTGAATAGTTTCCATTGCTATTTTTTTGTTAAGAAACTAATAATACATTTTTCAAAGCAATTTGTTCAATCAATTACTTGTAATTAAACAAATATTTTTAAGACATGATGACGAACTGGATTGGATCTAACACACTTGTTACGAAAAGAGGAAGAGAGAGATCGCACGAACATAGAAGAACACAAAGATTTACGAGATTCATCATAAATCGGGTTACGTCTTCGGGAAGTGGGGGCTCTCTTTGTTATGGAATAATGATGAGTACAAGGATAAATATCTATTTGAACCCTTAGGGAGTTTATATAAGCACTCCCTAGCGAGACCCCCGTAGAGAAATTCTGCTGAAGCGCCTGACTACGTAGGGGGACTAATTGAGTTTAGATTCAAGGCATTATCAACAACACTAATTAAAGACATTTGAATCAACTTGATAATTAGTAATTTCTTAACAAAAACAATAAAAAAACAATAGATAATAATTATTTTGAGAAATAATTACTTTTAAACATAAATTTTCTAATATTTTTCCACTCTTCGTATTTCCACTTTATTTTATGTTTTCATAAAATAATTTTATATGTTTAATCTTGTTGTAATTTATATATTAATTAAATTAATATATTTATTCAATAATTTAAATTATACTACTAACTAAAAAACTTATTAATTGCATGAACCATTAGCATGAAGAGAGACGGTAGAGAGTCAATGAGTGTAAAATTATTTAATAAGCATGATTGAGTGAAAATGGAGGAGACTCAAAGTCAAAGAGGGGGAATAATAAATAACGTAAAATAAAAATGAAGAGTCAAATTGTGAATTTGGAGTAGCATTAAGTACTCGAGGAGTGATGTTAAGGACATCCTAATTGAGTTATCAAATAAAATGACCCAATATGATTTTTTTAATGAAAATGAGTTATCTATTCATGTAAGCACCAGAAATGTCAGAGTACAAAATTCGGAGAACGTCCGAAGGTGGATTCCCATACCAAAAGGTGTCAAAAGACGCCTGCCGACTCATATTAACCAAATGGTCCGCAACACGGTTAGTTTCCCTATAGCAATGGGTACATTTGTAACATTCAAAATATTTAATGATATCCCAAAGTTTAGACACAATCGTCCATAGCTGCCATGGGCATCATGAGGCGCTGGTAATGATATCTATCAAGTTCTTAGAGTCAACTTCGAGCCAAACACGTGAAAATCCCATATCATGACATTTGTGAATCCCAACAAGTGCACCCTTAGCCTCCATCATCAGCTGTGTTTGCCTCAAGTCAAAGCACATCGACAGCAACACAAGAACCATTAGAATGTCGAATAATAAAACTCGCGCCCTTGAGATTTTCGGGCTGGGTGAAGGAACCATCAGAGTTAACCTTCACCCAGGTAGATGACAGGGCCTCCCATCGGATCCACAAGGATCGTAGGGGGTCAAAGCCTTAGGAAAGGTGAGACTGGTAACCTCAGCCCAGCCAGCCAAAGCCTTCCTCCATATTGACAAAATGGTAACTTGTTTGGATGCGAAATGGGCGTCATTATGAGCGATCCAAATTCCCCAAAGACAAAAAATAATAAGGGATCCAAGTCTGGCACCAGAGGAAGGGTCAAGACCGTTGCCCTCCAGAACCCAATCCCCGTATGCCAAGAGGATCTATTAATTAAAGTGCAACCCAACTCATTTTCAAGTAAAGACCAACGGTTCAGGCAGTTAAAGAACAAATGAATATTTGTTTCAATGGAGAGACCACACAATGGACATAAGGGAACTATATTACTGTTGAAAGTGGATATCATATCAAGAGTGAGCAAACCAAGGTGACTTAATTTCCACACAAAAGCTTTGATCTTTGGGAGAACTAGAAAAGCCCATATCGCCTTCCAAACAGGCCGACCAGAGATCTCAGGAGTAGGAAGATGGCGACAGAGCGAGAAGTAGACCGATTTGGCCTTAGCTTCACCATGAGTGTTAGCCATCCAAACCCACCGACAATGGAAGAAGCAATGGGAGAAAAGTACAAATCCATCGATGAAATAGTCAATGTCAGAGACTTGCCAAAACATGACAATAAAAAAAGACATATTCCAATAATTATTTGAAAACAAATCAGGAACAAGAAGTGTATCAAAATTAACATCCATATTGATAAATGTTTGCATATGCGAAAATGGCAAGTTGAAAACCCATGGATCATGAAAAACCAGAGTGTTAAAACCATTAGAAATGAATTTTCTCATATCCATCATAACATCATTCAACAACTTCCAAGCCAAGAGGAACTAGCATCCAATTGCTGCTGCCAAGGATGCAGTGGATGGCATTTATTCCTCACCAGCTGACTCCAAATATCCTATGAATTATTAAGATCATTTAAAACTTGCTTAACCAATAATGAGGTTCTAATTAAATGTAAGTTACGAATACCCAGTCTGCCATAGTAGGAGTGCTTCTGAACCAACTTCCAATTAAGTAAATGTAAGCCAAAGCAATTACCAAAAGCCGACCATAGAAAAGAATGAGATAACTTCTCAAGAGAATTTAACATACCACTAGAGATATAAACTAAGGATATGTATGTATAGGCATAGAATTTAAAATTGATTTGATTAGAACAGTCTTTCCTGCAAGATTAAGCATCTTACCCTTCCAACCAATAAGTCTTGCAAAGATCTTATCAATTAGACCCCACTGGTGAGCCTGGGGAATATATTTAAAGGATATTGGAGCACCAAGATAATTAAAAGGAAAATTACTCTGCTTGATTTTAAGAATTCTTTGAATGGCCTGCCGTCGCCTACTATCTAACTTGGATGAAAAATAAAGCTCAAACTTATCTGCATTAACACACTAGTTAGTAATAATGCCACGTGAGTTCAAAGTGCATTGGATCCTCCTAAAATTTCTCATAGTTGCTTTCAAAGTTAGCATAAGATCATCGGCGAAAAGCAAATAGCTCAACTTGAAATTACCAATGGCAAAGTGAACAATATAACCATATGTAGTAGCCTGATTGAGCATTAATAAAAGTATCTGTGTGATAATGGTAAAGAGATAAGGTGACAATGAATCTCCTTGTTTAATACCAGTAGATGTAGAACATATGTTCCACTCAATAAAAGAAGTAATGAACTACAAAATATGTCTACTTATACATTGTATAGTCATTTAACACACAACAGATGTATAACATTATCATTTATCATTATATAAATTAATTTTGTATATATTCATTTAATTAATTATATAGTGAAATTGATAAAATAATTTTTGATCATGATTACATATATATTTTTTGTTTTACATTAACCGTCGATTAAAGTTGAGGGTCCAGACCAAAGTGTTCAATAGCCGGAAAGTAAAAGAAGTTTCAATTATTCCTTCACCTTTAAAGTTTATGACTAAGCTTACATTTACAATTATATATATCATATGAATATAATGTATACTTATCCTTTAACATATATATTTTCATCCTAATTTCCCATAACATATGCATTTATCTTTTTATAATTTGTTGGACACCATCTGCATCTACATTTCCAATAAATCTTAGGTAGTTATGTAACAATAAATTCATAATTGATACTAAATATTTTCATGATAAAAGAAAATTCATATCACTCATGAAAAAGAAAATTCCTGATCAAAGAAGTGAAAAACAGGGAAGTGATGGTGAGACTACGTTCGAAAGAAATATCACATGATCCCCATCATCTTAAATAAAGTTGAGTAGATTTAATTAAGCATCCGATGTTGTTGGAGAAAACTTCAATTTATGTTTGAAAAAATTGGCTAATATTTTGTTGTGTTATATTTATTCATATAATAATGATTTAATCTTATTATAATGCTAATTTTAATGTTGAGTTAGGGGATGACATCCACTCGTGTTCTAATGATTCTTGCAAATTTCTGCTTTCTCTTGAGAACTATGATCCCTGTCGTCTTTAATAATTAATATTTATGCCCAATTAATAAATAACCTCTGTAAAAAAGTAGCAAAATAATATATGTTTAATATTCAAATATAATTAACAAAAAAAATTAAAATTCAATATTTTATTATAGATTTAGTTACCATTTAAAAAACATTAAACTATTATTAAAATTCAAACATATTTGTTACGGTAGGTAGTTGCAGCTGCATGAGGATTAATTACAAAATAGAAAAAAGCCATGAATTTTACCATCAAGTTATTTCAAGTTTAATTTTACCATGAATTTTTTTTTCATGTGCGTCTTTTTTTTCTTTGTATTAAAAAAACAAAAGAAAAAACCAAAGTGTGGACGCCCGCACGAGGGCCAAAGCTCGGGTCGGTCGGTTAGTTAGTTGGTCCGCGCCACACGGGCACGAGGACCGAAGCCCAAAACGGGGGCACGTGCGGGACCCATCTTCCAGTCCGACAACACGTGGCCCACGTTGCAGCCCTCGCGCCACTACATGCGTCGCGGTGCCAGTCGACCTCCGTCCATGTGGCGGCCAGCTCTAAGTGGACGGTTATGACTACGACGCCAAGCCAAACTAAAACAAAAATAAATATAAAAGTGCAAAAATAACAAATGGATTCCGCAATCGGTCGTCGGTCACTGCCGCGCTCGCCGCTCCGCCGTTGCCGCGTACGCTTTCGGGTCGTTTCGTCGGTGCCCTCCCAACCGAAAAGGAGGGTGGATTCGGTTATTACTTTAATGGATTCCACGGTTATTATTTTAATTATCTTTTTCTATAAAAAATAATTTTGGAAACCCTTTTTTAAATATTTCTATTTTCTTTTACGCCCTTTTTTTATCATCCTCCCTGTGGTTAATAATTCTGGAATATGCGTTCGTGTTTTACTTGTGGCGCATGTCTCCTGGTTTGCGATCTGAAGTGCGGACTCTATAAATACGGCGCCTCTTCCGCCCCGTCGATCTCTTATCCTCTCCTCTCTCGTAATGTTATTTCTCCGTTAGGGTTTCTGCGTGCGATTACGATCACGCCGCCACTCCGCTTCGTCAGGATCACCTGGTTGGTTCGTATTGGTCCCTTACTCCGGGAGCTCGCCGGAGCTGCGGCATTACGACGAACGGATCACGACTGATTTAGATCTGCGAGGAAATTGTAAGTATTCGATCTCTCTCTTACATTTTTTTTCTCGTTCGTTCTTTTGTATGGCGTTTTGGGATGTTGTTGATGCACGTTGGTGTTATTATTGCGGTGGGAGTAGGTTGGGGGGTCTCTCTCTTCCTTTGCGGTGTTCATTTGCCCGTTTTCGATCGTTAACTTGACGATGGCACGACTGTTGTTGGTCGTCTAAAAAATAAAAAAAATCATATTTTGATTCGGTTTTCATGTCGTCCTTGATGTTTCATATTAGATTGAAGGTCTCCAGTATTCTTTGTAATTGAGGTTTTCGAATCTCATGGGTTCTGAATCTGATTTTGCTTCCATTCGGTTTCTTCCTTTTTTTTTTGACATTTGAGAGATTTCTTTTTACTTGTTTGCGAATTCGTATGCATGGCTGGCGATATTGCCGAAATCCCACCTTCACTTCTTGATGATAGGTTTTACACCAGAACCATTCTTTTGACGTCTGATCTTTTCTTACCTCGGCTTCAACCGGTGGCCTCCATTGGGGGACTCGTAGGATTTTCCTTTTTTCTTTTAAAAAAATTCCTTTTTTTGTTACACTTTTCACATCTTTTAGCGATCGGACATGATCTGTACTGCAAAACCGCAGATTCTATAGCACTCGTTGGACCAATTTTTTGTTGTCCTCTTTTTTACTACTTTAAATGCCCTTTCATGTTGGTAACCTGTAGTAAAAGATCCTTATGTCTGTTACTAGTTCTTTCTCTTGCATATGTAGATTGTTTTATTTTACTTTGTTGATTTAGAGTTCAATAATTTAATTTCGATTCTTGTACATGAGTGAGGGTGACATTTCCATGTGGTGCTATTTTGATTGGTTAATCAATAGCACTGCCACAGTCCAAATTGCCGTCGTCAATGCAAAAATAAATTGATGGCTCTGATTTGTCTTTTAATATTTTATGTTCGATGTCAATTGGCTTTAAATGCAACGGACCTGTGCGTCTCAACGCGTTGAAGCATTTACCTTCTCCTTTTATGGTCTGTCAGATTATTTGTAATTTTTTATTTGTGTGGACTTATGAAGATGAATGATCATTGTTTTTCACGTTTTGATTCATACTTGAGGTTAAATTTAAGTCGGTCTGTGCCTCAATTATAGTTTCATCTTCTAATTAAGTCATTTGAGTTTTCATTTTCTGAAGTTCCTAATCATATGTTTTGATGATTTTATTTTAAGACAATATATTTCATCGATTTTATCCCTAAATATGGGAAACTGGAATGAATTATCCAATCTGATATCTCTTTTTAATTGTTGAAACTAGAAAATTCTATTATGATATCTCCTCTTATGCTTCTGTTTAAGCAATCTCATGATTACTTGTTTTTTTTCTCATGTTTGTTTTCCAAATACATAAAGTCTGATAGTCCTCCCTCGGATTTATTGGACATCCTTCGTAGTGACAATTCTAATCCTACTTAATATTGCAGTTTTTTTCCTAAAAAATTTGTAATTTGCACAAAACTTTGCACCACATACAATTTGTGTTCTTACTATTCTCTTTTTGTGTTTCCCTTAATTCTATCCAGACAAGTCTATTAGATTGTTCGTATTAGGCCTTTCTAATTAGTGATAAACCTTGTCATGACATCATTTTTAAATTTGCGACTGCTGATAATGGTTTCTTATTTGTGTTTTTTTTTTCGTTGCAGCTTGTTTGTCATATGCTTGAAGTGGTTTTGTAAACATTCAGATGAACTATTCCCCAATATAAATGTTCTATACATCATGCTATGAGAAGGTACATGACACTTTGATTATTGTTCTTGTCATCATGTTTATCTGGTCTCTCTCTCTCTCAAAAAAAACGAATCATGTTCATGTGGTTGTTCTTTCTTTAATACTTGGCCAATCCTCAGTTTCCAGGAGGCTTCTGTTTGATGGACTGCAAGCACAATTGCAGTGACAAGAAGACGTTGAAAAGGTGGTTCTTCATCGACAAAAGGGTTGGGTAAGTAAAACAGGAAGAAAAAGAACAAGGCGTATAAATTGATTTTGAGCTGGCTGCCACTCATCAGTCATCTTCTGAAAACTATTTAGTTAGTGATTTAGAGCATATGGATTTGAAATCGAATCATGGTTCCCCTGTGTTAACTGATTCTGTACCAGTGAGCAAATCAAGGTTGCGTTTACCCTCAAATATGGCTTCTTATTCTGCTGGGACACCTGCTTATTCTACTGGTTTATGCTTGGGTAACTTAGCGGTCCCTAGAAGAAAGGTCATTTCTGGTAAAATTGATGATGTCCGTGCTGGTACTTGGCTGGATGCCATGATATCCTCATCACCTCCACGTAAGAAGTTAAACAAGGATTTGATGTCCGAGTCCACGGTTGACGAAGCAGATGCTGCATATTTGGCTTGGATGGTAAGTTATATACTACAGCTTAAAAAAAGTTATACTGCGGTTAATGATGCTCATCAATTAAATCAAAATGTTGTTTTCTACTTAATGTTTTGAGAATTCTAATATTGTTAGGTGAACAACCCATCTGCTTTAGCTTCATTTGAGCAAATTGCTAATCATGCTAAACGGAAGAAGATTGCGCTGTTTTTGGATTATGATGGAACTCTATCACCTATTGTGGACAACCCTGACAATGCTTTTATGTCCAGCGCGGTAAATACTTTTGTTATTTCGTTAGATGAGAGTTCGTTATGATACCATTCATTATTTGTTAATTGGATACTGTTCTTCTTTCAGATGCGGTCTGCGGTTAAGAGAATTTCCAAATATTTTCCTACAGCCATTATCAGTGGAAGATCTCGTGACAACGTGTTGATTTCTTCTGAACATCAATGTTTATCGCTTCATATTTTGAAGTTTTATATGATGACCTTATGATGTGTATATTAAACAGGTGTCTGAGTTTGTACAGCTATCTGAACTTTATTATGCGGGCAGTCATGGAATGGACATCATGGGACCAGTCAGACAATCTGAGTCTGTTGGTGACCATCCACACTGCGTTAGGACTACTGACACGCAGGTAAGTTCTAACTTCTTTTGTTAATATCCATCAAGCGTCCTATTATGTATTTTGCTTTGCAGTTCAGCTGTTTCTCAACTGATAGAGTACTTGAGCAATAGTGAAACGATGGGTCTATCTACTGGCTTCCTGTGTATGTATATTTCTGTTGATTTATTGATCTGATCTTGTTTTCATTTCTAATACCAGGGCAAGGAGGTACATCTCTTCCAGCCTGCTAGTGAATTCATACCGATGATCAATGAGGTATATCTTTATGCCTGCTGCTGATTTGAATAGCAGTCCTTTGCCTTGCTCCACTCATGTACCCTTTTACTCTCTTGTACTTAAGCGGTTATGTTCATGTGAATGACAGGTTTTTAGCTCCCTCATTGAGGTAACGAAAGATATTCTGGGTGCGAAGGTGGAGAACAACAAGTTTTGTGTTTCTGTGCATTATCGTTTGGTGGAAGAAAAGGTATTAAAACAAAAGAAAAAAAAAATCTGGGACCCCTTGAATTGTCTCTGGTTTCTAGTTTTGAAAGATTCAATGTTGATGGTTCTTTTTCTTCCTCAGAATTTGCGTGATCTTGCACAGCGTGTGGGTGAATTCCTCAAGGACTATCCACGTTTAAGAGTTACACATGGGCGGAAGGTGGGAACTCTTATTTAATTAAGGCACGATGTATTCCTTTTTCAATTCTCGTGGGTTTTATTGATTTATTCCTTTCTCTTCATGCAGGTTTTAGAAGTCCGTCCTATAATTGACTGGAACAAAGGGAAAGCTGTTGAATTTTTGCTTGAATCCCTTGGGCTTAACAATAGCGGTGACGTACTCCCTATTTATGTCGGAGATGATCGTACTGATGAGGATGCTTTTAAGGTATGGAGAATTCAAAGTTCAAACGCGTCATCATCTTTGTTTTCCATTCTGTTCATAGTAAGATTAATAAGGTCAATGCCTTCAATGCCATTTCATCCAGGTCCTGAGGGAGGGTAATCGTGGTTTTGGAATTATTGTATCATCTTTGCCGAAGGAAACTAATGCTTCCTATTCCCTGAGGGATCCAGCTGAGGTGCAACTTTTAGTTCTGGCTCGTAAAATTTTCCTTTTATGTAAGTGCCATAGGTGTTTTAATATTTGTGTTTAATTCTGTGTGTTCTTCATCCAGGTCATGGAATTTCTCAAGACCCTGGTTAGATGGAAGAAGTCAGCAGTAAAGAAGGTTGCAAGCTACAGAACTGCGCAGCTGTAAATCATGATTAAACTGCATCCAAATAGATACTGACAAATAAGAGACGAAAATTTTAACCTCTTCTTTATGTAATTGATTTTTTTTGGGCGTGTTCTTTTTGGATATAATTGCTCCCTGGTTAATCTATTTCACACATTCCCTTTTTCTCATCTTGCTCTAAGATATTTGTGTTCCTGTTTATTCTTTGTAAAGGTTCATCACATGTATTCTACTGACTAGCACTGGCGCAAGCTGTCTGGTCTGTTTGGTGTGAATCAGATGGAAGATGCGTTGACTTTTTCGTATTGTTGTTATGACTGAACTGCTGTTGATGCTTAAATTTCATGCAATCCTGAATTAATTAGGAACATAAGGTTGGTCTTCTGTTTATTCTAAAGCTTCGATTTTAGAGTGACTTTCACGTGCAATTTTTCAGCTTTGCCGTAATTTTAAATTCTTTTTATATTTTTTTGGTACTATACTTTTATAGTTTATAACACAGTAATCATTAATTTGTTAATTGATGCATGGAATGAAATGGTTCCTTGTTAGTGGGATAATCAAGTGGCAGTTAAATTGGGATCTTATTATTGTTATTATATATTAGAAAGAAACAGTATAAAGAAGTGTTCTTTTAAGAAAACTTTTTTCATTAAACAAAACACAATAATGTAGGCGACTATCAAAATAGCCCTATTTATGAGTTTAATATAGGTAAGCCTCACATAAGTTAATTAGTGTAAGATTTACAAGTGTGCAGAGTAATATAGTTCAGAAATTTAAATATATTCACACCTTTTCCTTTCACTTAATTGACAATTTATCTCTGCTACGGGGAAAAAAAATATTACCCCAATGGGCTCACTTTAAATTTGCTTTTTTTGGTACATGCATAGCTTTATTCCTCGAATAAAGCTTTCATTTTTTTCTTCTCACGGAGATCTCACGTTAGCACTTAATAACAATCCTTAGGTAGGGACAAGGCCTTGTTTGAATACAAACAAACAACAAAAATAATTTAAATTAACAATTTAGTCAACACCTAAAAAATATTTGTTAGGTGTATTTTTATTATGATTCACATGAATTACTAATTTACTCCGATGCTCTCTTTTTTTTATTTTTATCTAACTCATTCATTTCTCTAATCAAACACTAATAAAACAAATTTCTTTGTGGAAACTAAAATCAATCTTTAAAAAAATTGATAAATAAATTATCGATTGAAAATTCTTTTCAATTTAAATATTTAGCGTTCGAATAAAATGATTAAAATTATTAATAATAGTAACTCAGAATAAAACTAATTAACTTATTTTTTTAAAATAAGTAGTCTTTTTTTTTTTATACTGATTCATCCTATCAGCCACCTTATTAAATTACCTCAAGGTGACTTATAAGTTCATGTTCACTGCCAGTAGTCTGCTTGAGCCAAACACCGGAGGCACTCGTTAATACATCCTTAGCATTTCGGCCACGCAGAGGAGGCGGAGAAGTGATGCAGAGATTTTAGTGCCGTTGCATCGGTCAAATGGTTTCATCATCCCGCTCATCGTTACATCCTCGCAAGCCTCAGCTGCCCTCTCCACATACGCCGGTTCTGCTCATGGCGGCCGGACCAATGTGCGTCTCAATAATATTATCAAATTTGATCTCAATTTAGTTGTCGAATTTTAAATAGTGTTACTTACATAATATAATTTCATAAAGTATAATAGCGAAAGACATAATAATAATAAAATTCAATAACATAAAATTTCATAAGGTAATAAAATCTAAAATTCATATTTAGCTTATGAACTACATAAGCTCTAATATAATACCTAACATAATTTATACATAATTAAGTTCATACAAAATACATGACTCAAATGCCCATAAATAATACATACTCGGCTCTCTAAAGTAGGCTTGAGCATGATCCGGATCGACCTGAACCGTATCGACCCGACAAATCGAGTAAATAACCTGGCCCGGATTATATCCGGATCGGGACCGAGTCCAGTTGATGGAAAACCCATCGGGTCCGGTCAGGACCGAGTTTGCAGTGTAAATACTTGATCCGAACCCAGCTCGGGTTATTAATATATAAGTAACCCTTCTCAATTCTCTCTCTCACTCTTTCCATCTCACCGGTCATAATTTCTTTTCTCTTTTCCATCTCTTTCTTGCCCTCTCCCTCTTTCTCCCATGGTGGCCGCGGCGACTCCCACGCGATCCCGACTTCGGCCACCTCCCCATCTCCCTCTCTCTACTCCGATCGTCAAGCGTCGAATCGGCTACCAAAGCTGGATCAAGGTCGCTAGTGGTTAGATTCGGTTGCCAGTGCCGAATCATGACAATCAACGGTCGATCCAACTGCCAGGCGTCGAATCATGACAACTAGCGGTCGATCCGACTGCCACGCACCGGATGGTGGCCGTCAAGCATCGAATCGGCCAACAGATGAGCCGATCTGGCCCCGCCCTCCCCTTTCCCTCTCTCACTACTCCGGTCGTCAAGTGTCGAATCAATTGTCAGAGCCGGATCGCAGTCGCTAGTAGCCAAATCCAGTTGTTAGGTGTCAGATCGTGGCTGTTGGAGGTCGATTCGACTGCTAGGAGCTGGATAGTGACCGCCAAGCGCTGGACCGGACACCAGGTGAGTCGATCCGATCGCTAGGCGCCGCATCATGGCCGCCGACATCGGATCGTGGGCGCCAGTCGCCGGAACGGCCGCCTTTCCTAGAATCGATTGAATCTTACCTGACAGCCGTTATTCGATGCCTGGCGGCCGCTATTCGATGCCTAGTGACTGCGATTTGGTAGTGCAGGATTCTAGTGCAGGCGAATAGCGGTGGTCCCGACTTCGTCCGCCCTTCCCCTCCCCCTCCCCTGTCTCTCGACTTCGGATGCTAGTGATGCCCAACCACAAACCCGATCAAATTCCCAAATTGTCGGGTTTGACCCGATCTCAGATTTGGTCGGGTCCGAATTCGATACCGGTAAAAAATCTTTTGACTCGGCACAATTCGGGTCGAGACTGGGTCCGCTTAGATTCGGACTCGGTCCCGGGTTTGCTTAACCCTACTCTAAAGAGTCCATCATCATACATAATATAATAAAAAAATACTTGGATCGTATCCCGACCAATCCATGTGCAATGTCATCATCATGAGGCTCTCGCCGCTGAACCTATACCTTGTTCATACCTACACGGATTCATGTGGTGCAAGAGATTTTTCTTGTTAGAGTAGGTTGAGGCCCATGCATCATGCAATGATCCTATAACATGATCTTTATATGTCATAGCATATGCATTGCATCATAATGAAACATATATCATATGCATGCTATGAGCTACTTATGCAGACTATGACATGTAAACATATCATCATGATAAGATATGATGAACATATAACATCATTAACATTATACTAAAGCATTTCATAACTTATCATTATGATAAAACATATCTTAGCTTATCTTGTTTTTCTTTAACTTCTTCATTCATAACATCATATGACAAGATGACATTAACATCCTTTTAGGTGCTTTCATTAACACCATCTTCATCTTTATGCCCCAAGTAATTCATCTTAGTCACTTTAAGTGACTTTCAACTTTTCATTTTTTATCTTTATTTAGATACTTTCTTATCTTGTTGATTGGAAAGATCATGTTGATTCGCGAGACTTGACTTAGTTAGGCCAGAATCATTTTTGTCCCATTGGAAGTACAAACCACGATGGGCCGATATTACTTCCACATGGAACACATCACTTAAGCTAGCTAGTGAAGACTTTGTTCCCCTTCACGATTGCAACAAGATACCTTCATGCCAATTCATCTCTTAGTTACATTCATCAATACATTCAATCATTCAATATATGTTGCATATTTTAATCCTATTTAAGATCATACACATTTCAAATTATGCTAAGTGTGGACAGACAATCATCACATTAACTTCCTAGTCTAGTCACGGTCGTGCCACATTAGGTCACGATCGTGCCCATACTTAGGGACAGGTGTGCCTCAGTTCGGCACGACCGAACACTTGGAAGAATTTTGAATGACGGTGTATAGTCACGATCGTGCTCGAATCATGTGCATTCATGGGTTGGCAATTTTATCGGCACGTCTGATTTGTCTTTATCCATACTTGCACGCCCATGATACAACAATCATTTTTCGCTCGTTCTAAAAAATTCTCTAAGGCAAGAGCCTTCAAGGGTGTCATGTCCGTGCGACCACAAGGTCACGTCGTGATAAAAGATCTTTTTCTGCATTTGGCTTATTTTCCCACTAAGGCATGCAACCACTACATGCGTCACGACCATGCCATAATTCGTCACGGTGGTGCCAAGAGCTCTAGAGAGAGTCTCCCCCATTTTTACCAATTTTTCCTCATATTTACACATATATGCAACACATTTATGATCATGCATTCATCCACACATTGAGTACACATGTTACTCTAAACATCATGAATTTCTTATAGGAACATTTTTAACACAATTATCATAAATATGAATAGGGTTTGCATAAGATCATTATGCCTACAAATCACATGCATATGAACAATAACCAACACTAATCATAAACTAAGCATACATGGCTAGAATCATTATATTGCTAATCATACTTATAGTAATCATAAGAAAAATGACATAAATCTATGTCCAAATGCACATTCTTTACTCTTCCATTTCAAGAACAATTGGTTTGTTCTTTCATGTCCTAATCCATACAAATAATCATCGTTAGAGAGAGATTAGAGGATTTGGATCCCAACATACCTTTAGGATTTAGGTTAAAACCCTACTAATCTTAATTATTTCTTCCATTTCTATTTCTATTTCTTCTTCTTCTTTCTCCTCCTTCTTCTTTCCTCTTATCCTTACTTCTCTTCACAGCCGGAGTCTAATGACTCTTTCCCCTTCTTTGCTGCTGCATGTGAGAGTGGGAGCGTGAGAGGAGAGGGGGATTCAACAAGGGAGATAGTTACTATAGCATGAGAGAGGGTGTGAGAGAGTAAAGATGATGTGGGTGAGAGGATTTTGAGAGGACATGAGAGGGGGTGAGCATGAGGGAGCACTAGGCTGGTGAGGGTGAAGGAGAGAGAAAAGTGTGGAGAAAAAGAGGAGTTAGGTGAGGTTTAGGGCACCTAAAGGTATTTATATCTTAAGTTTAGGGCTTACTAGGCTAATGGGTTTCATAACGGGCCTTAATTGATTTTTAGTTTATTTTACTTGTTTTATTTTTCTTTTATTTATTCATTTATTATGTCCTTTTTCATAATGTTACAATATACTCCTTAGAATAAAATAAGTCATCAAATTTTGTAGAATCTTATACAATATATCTATTCATTCATGTTACTTCATTTATCTTTTGTTCCTCGTATACACTAGCATGCTCTATCCATTTGTGACATCCAATGCGCATTCTTCGGTGGTCTCACTTTAATGGCCTTTGTATTTCGTCTTCACTAGGCGGTCACCATAACTCGCGATTCTATGAATCGAAGATCTCTAATCATTCTCAAGAAATTGATATCATTCTTGAGCCATGTTTTGGTTGTGCATCTACAATCATTAACTTAATTTTAAATGAAAATCCTTTCATCATCGTCGCTCAATTTAACTCTAGCCCTTCGTGTGCACCAACGTGGTCTTTCTCGTATGTCTTCAACAACATCACTTTTGTCTCTTACTAATGGTTCTTGGTGATGATCCTAACTATGACATATCTTATCTTGTATCTTCAAGATTCTAGTGCGAATATTATATCCTTACTCTACTCCATGAAATGGAGATCGTCCACGCGCCACACTTTCGTTGTGCTACTCTAATATTTAACATAGGCTACTCAAGTGACAAGCTACCTAACTTGACCCTTGTCCTTTCATGTCATTATTTAGGTCATATAGACATAAGTAGAATAATTATAATTTTCATTCTCATCTTAATTACCATCATTATGGCCTTGGTAGTTTTTTTGTAACTTTCTTTATTTAAGAACTATGATTTCGTGTCTTATCGTTAGAATATTTTTTTAATATTCCGCATGATCTTTATGTCTATCATGCACACATTATAATTAGTGTGATTAATTAAACATTAAGTGATGATTACCTTGAATCATATTCGGGACTTGGTGAGCTTCTTCGACTTGCATGGTGTGAACTTGTCTCGACATCTTTTGAGAGTTGACATCTAGCTTCTTCGGGCAATTCTTCACATAATGGCCCCCTTGTCACATTGCAAGCAAGTTCTGACTTTGAAACGACATTCACTAGGGTGACATCTTTCGCAATGATGACATGCGTCATTGGCTCGTTCCATCTTCTTTGGAGAATGGTAAGGTGGTTTCTTTGGACTCTTCCCTTTTCCTAATTTGATTATCTTTCTTAATGTGTTGCCATTAGAGTCCACAACTCCATTTTTGAACTTTCACTCTAGTTCTATAACTAATTCAATAGCTTCGCTCATTATCTTAGAAGTTTCACATATCATCCTAGCCTTCAATTCAGATTTAAGTCCCTTCACAAAATGATTCATTCTCATTCTTTTCGTCTTCACCAAAGTGCAATACTTTTCGAATTGAAAGTACTTGATCGCATACTCGTCCACCGGCATATCACATTATTGGAGGTCAAGGAACTCCTTTTGCTTTTGCTCACTCATACTTTGTGAAAAGTATTGATCCTTGAAGTCCATTGTGAATTTTCACTATGATGGATCTCTTTCGTTGACATACTTAGACGTAAGAATAGAATCCCACCATTCATTTGCTTTTCCCGTCAAATTATGAGCGGCACACCCCACTTTGTTTTCCTTTGGACATTTTATCACTTCGAAGATATCATGATACTATTCAACCATGCTTCAGCTTCCTTCGGATCATCAATGTCGTTGAACATAGGAAGGTTGAGGCTTGAAAATCTCGTCAAAAGTTCTTGGCACGAACCTTTATCACATTCCATATCTTGGATCGTGCTTTCGTTCATTGGACAACTCATATCCATTTATCGTCATACAATAACCGTGCATCATTGTCCAGCATTACCCAATTAAAATAAAACACATACCTTTATGCTCGGTGATACCTCCTGACGAATGCATATGAATTTTATACTTCGACATTATACTTAGACATTTTAGCCAACTTATGATTTACACGTCCTAAGACTTAAGACATATGAGTCAAGTCTATAGCTTACATCTACTATAACATACATATAAGAGCTCAACCATGGCTCTCGACTTTTAAGTCTTACAACAGTCTAGCCAAAATTATGGCCTACACATACTAAAACCCTATACATACGAGCCGAAACTATGGCTCTGATACCAACTGTAACATTCCCAAAATTTGGCTCTAATTTAGTTGTCGAACCCTAGGCGGCGTTACTTATATAACCTAATTTCACAAAACATTGCAGAGGAAAATATAATAATAATAATAATAAAATCTAATAACATAAAACACAACGGAAGACTTCATAAGGTAATAAAATTCTAAGATACATATCTAGCCCATGGACCACATAGGCTCTAACATAATACCCAACATAGGGTTCATGATACTTAAATTAGTTCATACAAAGTACATCACTCAAAGACTCATAGGCCATACATACTCAATTCTCTAAAGAGTTCATCATCATACATAATGTAATAAAAGATACTTGGGTCATAACTCGACCAACCCATGTGCAATGTCATCGTCACGAGGCCCTCAATGTCAAACCTATGCCTCGTCCATACCTGCACAGATCCATGTGGTGCAGGAGATTTCTTCCGTTAGAGTACGTTGAGGCTCATGCATGCAATGATCCTATAATATGATCTCTACATATAATGACATATGCATTGCATCATAATGGAACATAGATCATATGCATTGAGCATATGACACCATTAACATTATACTAAGGCATATCATAACTTATCATTATGCTAAAACATATCTTAGCTTATCTTGCTCTTTTTTTAACATCTTCATTCATAGCATCATATGACAAAAGGACATACATTGCCATCCTTTTAGGTGCTTTCATTAACATCATCTTCATCTTTATGTCCCAAGTCATTCATTTTAGTCACTTTAAGTGACTTTCATCTTTCCATCTTCTATCTTTATTTAGATGCTTTCTTATCTTGTTGACTGGGAAGACCATTTTGATTCGCGAGAATTGACTTATCTAGGCCGGGATCATTTTTGTCCCATTGAAAGCACAAACAACGATGGGCCGACATTACTTCCACTAGGAACACATCACTTGAGCTAACTAGTGAAGACTTTGTTCCCCTTCACGATTGTAACAAGATACCTTCATGCCAATCCGTCTTGTGCTCACATACGTCACGGTCATGCCCGAGTCGTGTGCATTCATGAGTTGACGATTTTATCAGTACGACTAATTTATCTTTGTCCGTACTTGCACGCCCGTGATAGAACAATCATTTTTCGCCCGTTCTCAAAAATTCTCTAAGGCAAAAGCCTTTAGGGGTGTCATGGTCGTGCGACCATAAGGTCACAACCATGACAAAAGGTCCTTTTTCTGCATTTGACTTATTTTCCCACTAAGGCATGCAACCACTACATGCGTCACGGCCGTGCCATAATTCGTCATGATCGTGCCTGAGTTTCTAACAGAGTCTCCCCTATTTTTAGCCATTTTTTTCCCATTTTTACACATATATGCAACATATTTATGATCATGCATTTATCCACACATCGAGTAAACATGTTACTCTAAGCATCATGATATTCTTATAGGAACATTTTTAGCATAATTATCATGAATATGAATAGTGTTTGCGCATAAGATCAATATGCCTACAAATCACATCCATATGAACAATAAGCAACACTAATAATAAACTAAGCATACATGGTTAGAATCATTATGTTGCTAATCATACTTATCAATGAAACAATAATCTTAAAAAATGACATAAATCTATGCCCAAATTCACATTCTATACTCTTCCATTTCAAGAACAATTGATTTGTTCTTTCATGCCCTAATCTATACAAACAATCATCATTAGAAAGAGATTTGAGGATTTGGATTCCCTCAACATACCTTTAGATTAAATATCTACTAATCTTAATTCTTTCTTCTTCTTTCCTCTTCTCCTTATCATCTTTTCACAGCTGGAGTCAATGATGGCTCTTTCCCCTTCTTTACTGCTGCACGTGAGAGTGCGAGGGTGAGAGGAGAGGGGGATTGAGTGAGGGAGGTAACTACTATAGCTACAATGATGAGTTAATGTAGCATGAGAGAGGGTGAGAGAGTGAAAAGGATGTGGGTGAGAGGGTTTTGAGAGGACATGAGAGGGGGTGAGCCTAAGGGAGCTCTTGGCTAGTGTGGGTGAAGGAGAGAGAAAAAGTGTGGGAAAAAAGAGGAGTTGAGGTTTAGGGCACCTAAAGGTATTTATACCTTAAGTTTAGGGCTTACTAGGCTATGAGCTTTATAATGGGCATTAAGATTTTTGGTTTCTTTTACTTGTTTTCTTTTTCTTTTCTTTTATTTATTCATTTATTATCTCCTTCTTTTAGAATATTATAAGACTAGTTGCCCCCAGTACTTCCAAACGCTTACTAAGCTATTTGGTCAATGTTTGTTGCTTCGTAGGTGCTAGTCGATGGCAAAGCGTGCGCGCGGTTAACGATCCTTAACCGCCCGTCTGCTCTCAGCGCTCTTATTAACAACATAGTAAAAATCTACCTCTTTTTATGTCGTGTTATTTTGCTTTGGGATTTTGTAGGATGACAATTGCTTGTTTGTTTTATTGCTCGAGAGAATGGACAGTTTCGTTATATTTATATGTTCTTTCATTTAGGTTCTTCGCTTGAAGAAGCTCTGTGAATCTTGGGAGGATAATATGGATATTGGATTTGTGATGTTGAAACCTGAAGGTGAGAGAATTTGCTTGTTTGTGTTGCTTGTCTGCATTTTGCAAATACTTATGGTGACAAATATAAAATTCATTTCCTGAAGAGTAATGATGATATTGTTTCAATTTATTGAGCGACTAGTGAAGATATGCTTTTTGTTTGGCCATTAAACTTTTGTGAATTTGATTTGTGGGGATCATTTAAAAAAATGTGGGATAATGGTATACATTACAATCTTTTCAATTGCTCTTTGCATGGAAGCATGAAGATTGCAAGGAGTTACATGAGAAATATGTCCATGCTTAATGATATAATTTTCAATTACTTTGAAAAGTGTGGATTCTCGTGTTTTAAACTAATTGCATTCATCTTGGTCTCTTGTCCAACAACTTATGTTGAGGAAAAAAATGTTTTTTTACACTCTCTTTAATATTTCTTTTCTTCAATAGTTGTTGTTTATATTATTGTTACTTTAATATAGGTTGCCATCTTCGGTGCTATTACTTTTAGGGGTGGAGTAGGAATCTCAATTCCTGGAACGTTTCATATTGCAACTAAAACTGTGGGTTAAGGATTCATTCTAGCTAACTTTTAACATTTGATTATGAACCTTTGCCAAATTTTAAAGTTCTTATACATTACAAGTGTTTACCTTTACGATATTGTTTTAATGAGAACATTGGGTTCATTTCTTTATATCATCGTGCTATTTTTTCTTCATTCCTTTAATTTTTCCCCACGCATCTATATCAAATGAGAGAAGCTACTCTGCATTGTGACCCATCTTATGCAGGGCCAAATAGAGAGATTCTCCCTTGAAGTATGCCCACTTTTCTACATTCACATATATTGATAATCCAAAATTGTAGTCTTCTTTTCACTCTAACTGTTTTGTTGAAGTATTCATAGAATAATTGTTGTTAGGAATTATCGTGTCAAGAAAACAAATTGATCACTATAGGATTCCATGTACTGCTTTGTCTATTTTTTTCTATATAAATCTATTTGATCATCAATATTCAAGAACAATGCTTATTCATCTAGAAAACTAACAATGTACAATGTTTATTCATTAATTTTAGTTAATATTTTTTCAGTTAATTTTAGTTAATCTGTTCATTTTATTTGGCAGTTTTTCCCCTTGTGCATCAACAATACTTTCTTCTATTACTATATTTTCTATATGCATTTAGCTTTTGTGAATTACAGATCTTTTCAACACTTGAATCCTTCTACTTATCTCATCTTACTGGACATGTAGGCAAGATCAATTGGCTTTGTTTTTTTTTTTTTTGCTTCTGTTACATAATGGATCTTCCATTTAATTCAAATATGATATTCCACTCACCTATATTAAACTTATGGATGATATTACAACTTACGAGGGAATTCCTATCTTTAACTGGTGAAAGGCTTGCACTTGGCATTGCGACACATTGTGCAATGAATGTTGTTGGTTCCTAAACCTTACTTTTCCAAATTTCTTGTAGTTGTTTTCTCACTTTGATTACTAGTTTTAATGCTGCCTTCTCATCAAATTCTTAGAGGCTTGATCAGATTGATCACTGACTTGCTATATTAATTACTGATGATCCCTCCATGATAGACTCTTCACTTGCGTAATATGGTGATATCGTCTATCTAGACAAGAGCAATATCATTCATCGCTATTTTATGCTTGAAATTCTCTGAATGTTATTTAAACTTTGTAGTATTATGTTAAGATTGTGGAGAGATGTCTAGATATTAATGAAGTGAAATGAAATGGACTAATATGACCAGTACAACGATCTTAGACACCGCACAATAAGACATATGTTGGTATGGAGTGGACTGACTCTTCATATGAAAATAGAGGAACAAACATGTCTCTAAACCTAAAGAAACTATCTAACTATTTTAGACACCCCCATCAATTATAATATGAAATGACAAGTGGTTCCATTCTGAGTGGCTTCACCTGGCACTACAAGAAAATAAGTGACATGTAATTAGTAACTATTCAATCTCCCCTCTAATAACTCTTAACAAATGCATGAATATGAGAACATAGTTCTGCTATGTTTAAATATGCCTTAGATATGTTATTTCATTTTGATTCATATCAAATTAAGAAACAATAATATTCTTGAATATTTTGACTGATTATTTTACTAACTAAAATAAACATGGTTGTCTATCAGCACTGAGAATAAGATCTCTTGATTTGATTTGTTTGTAACATCTAATTGGATTTAGACCATGCTCTTTGAATTTGAAACTAGAAAGAAGTTCAAACATAAGAGTAGTCCCTTCAAAAAGAACAAGAAGAAGAAGAAGAAGAAGAAGAAGAACATAAGAGTAGTCAAGAGAGGAAAGATTAATAAATGTACTCATTGAAACAACAAAGATGAGATTGGGAACTGTTACCTGAGAAGTTCAAGGCATGGAGCTTGTTTCATTTCTGCGTCTATTATGTCACAATAATGATTGCTTTCATATCCACATGGAATGAATTATGCTCATACAAGATGAAACTCTTGTCCTTTTAGCAATAAAATTTTACATATATTGTCCTCCTAAATTAAATAACGCATTATTAAACTGATTTGATGTTGTAGGTTTGTGTATGCATATAACTTTTGTTTCTCCAATTAAAAGTTGAAAAAAAATGCTTCAAATTGACTTTTTAGTGCTCATTATTCAGATTGGATGTGTTTATAAAGTTTCAGCCTTGATATAGTAGAGGAATTTTAGATGCTCCGGTGAGACTCTTCTATATACACTAATCTCAAATGTTCATTATAGTTAAACATGTGGTTGTGTTGTAGCATGTTAATTCATTCTAATTGAAGAATTGCAAAGAGTTAATATTATCAGGAGTATCTAGTTAAATTTTCATAGTCATTTTAAGATTATGTTTTATGATTACTCACTACATACTCTAGTTCAATTCATCTTAGGGATTGATTGTGGCCTCTTCCTATGTCTCTTATATAGATCAACTTTTTTTGTTTTATGATTATGTCCACCTAAATATTTTCCCTATTAGGAAAATGAGATATCTAGATGAAATGTTGAATGGTGTGTTTCAACTCTCAAGAAACTAAAAGAAGATTGACCATTGATTTTAAAAGTATCTCTGTGATCTATGAGCTCACAATAAGACATTTTGACTCGTTATATTTTGTAGTGGACTTGTTTCTAAATCAACCTCTCAAAAATGTTGTTCGGTACGAGAAGCCATATTTCAAACTTTGGATGAATGACTTGTCCGTGAATACTAGATGTCTCTTCTGCATTCTCACAAGACATTTCTAGTGACTTCATTCAGGTACCTCAACCTTCTAGATGCACAAAGAACAATAAGTACATTGCATTTTTCTTTTTTTATATAAAAATACATTCAATTTATTTATTGATTTACAAGGTGTTCAAGCACGTGTAACGATAGAGATTTGGCTCTTAAGTTATGACATCTGCAGTTTAAAATTTTGAAAATATTTTTTGGTGTTTGGAAGTGTAAAAAACTCGACAATGCTATTGACATGTAATGGGATCCTCCAACTTTGAATAAAGTATCAGAAGCATGGTTGATCAATACATCTCACTACTCGTCGAGCCTAAGCTACAACTGAGATTTTGCCTGAGAAGCAACCGAGAGAGGTGGTTTCATTTCCAATTAAATAGAAAACACAATTTTGTATCATACCCCTACTGGTACGAGATTATGTGTGAGTTGCAGATATTTGATATAAGCCATCGATTGAATCAATTAGGAAGGTGGCCCTCTTTCATCTTTTGCAGCATTACTGTTATTGGCCTCATTAACGCGGTGGAAAATTTGAAACATAGGAAATTATACTCGGTACACAATTTAATAATATGCCTCTAGTATTTTTCCCATTCATTAGTGGTTTACTTGCTCAATCAAGTAAGCATATTAGTGTTTCTTTAACCGAGGAATCTTTTTTGTGGATATATCAACATATTGGTTTGCATATGAGTCCCTATAGTTCATGATTGCAAGGAAGGAAAAAAAAACTTTTGCATGTTATCATTATTGTTTCAATGATTTATCCTAGATACATGAATATTTAAATTAGTTGAGCATACTCTTATATCATCAGTTGAAAGATACAATTTGTGTGGGCACATGAATAATCGAATGGTGACAAACTATATATAACTTATTGGAATATGAGTCTAAAAGAAGTTCTATTAGATCGTATATTTTCCCACACATTGAACTATTGAAGCACTTCTATTACATGAATATCTATGGAGTACATGATCCTTAACTGAATGTTAAGAGTAGTAGCACAATATGTAGATGGTTGGAATAAGTCTTTAGGAGCACATAGCAAGTATGTTGGAGCTAATCATCCATTTAGTTGTTACTGCTTTGCTACTCTGATATGTTCCTTTGATTGCTCTCCTAAAAAAAAATGTTCTTTGGATCACAATTATGTATTTCACATCCAAACAAATTAATTATCATTTGTGGATAAAGAAAGCTACTTATCATTTTGACTTGGATATAAATGTTGGTCCAGTTCCCTCCAGGAGGCTGGACCATCATCCTCATCCATCGGATCCGCATTTGACGGATGAGAAGGAAATGCATGGTTTGGCCTTTATTAGGTGCATTTTGGGCGAGATGGAAGGGGTTCGGCCTTTGACTTCTTCCCTTCACGGTTCGGGCGAGATGAAACTGGATACCAGGTGACTTCTGCCCTAACGTGATAAGGGAATGACGGTGAAGGGCAGCACCTAGGTCAATTTCGCCGGGCAAAGGCCACCCCTAGGTAGCTTCGATCTGTTCGTCGAATTTTGATTTCTTCATCAGATCATTCGATTTGTTCATCGGATCCTTCGATTTGTTCCTCGAGCCTTCGATAGCATCGCGGATCTGTTCATTCCTCAGTCCTCTCTAGCGGCGTCGCATCGAGAGAGCACGCGCTAGGAGGAAAGTCATGTGGCATCCGAAGTAGGGAGGGTCGCGTGACTAAACAGAAGGAGGAAAGATTGCTTGAAGGCCGAACTACCTAGTGAAGGCTGAACCGCATTTCCTTCTCACTCATCGGATGCGAATCCGACTAATGAGGAGGGGAGGAAGATGGTCCAACATCCTCGAGGGATTTGGACCGACATTGTATCCTTTTGAATTTGTATTCCTTTTCTTTTAATTATGACAATGATATAATAATATATGTTCAATATAATATTATTTATGAAAGTTTTTATCGTGGTATTTTTTTTTATTAAGATCCATCAATGTTCAGAGTTATTAACATTCGATTAATTCCGTGTTTGATCTTAAATCCTGATAACTTGAGACTTTTCAATCCGATTCTACAAACCAGTTCATCGCGTTTTTTTAATTTTAAAAGAAATTGTCTAAATTTCTTAACGTTTTCGTTTTTTCTATTTCTTACTCTCGTATTTATAGCTTGTTCAAATATGTTGATAACAATGGAATAAAAGATTTTTTTTTAACGTGGATCCAAGAAAAGACAATATGTCATAAATATCTCATTATCCATTCTCCTTAAAGAGGGACGAACAAAATATCCACAACTCAACTCACAGTCCATATCGTACATCGTATTTCCATCGGACAATGGCCGTCGCGCTGCCTCCTTCCGCTCGATTCGTCCGCCACTCCTCGTCGGTACTGTCGCCGCCTCGTTCGCATCCCATGTACACCAATTCGCACTTCTCTTTTCGCATCTTTCTCGATCCAATTCCATCTCTTCCTCTTCTCAGGTGGTGGGCGGCAGCCGCTGCTCCGTGCCGCTTGGGTCCACACCGAACCTCTCCTTCGCCCTTCGGCGATCCTCCCACAGGGCTTCTGCAGCTGCCGTCGGCACTGGTACTGGATCCTCTTACCTTTCGCTCTCTTTCTTTCTCTCTCCGTCGAGAATTGTGACCAAATCCTTGTTTCCTCGTCTGATTCCGCAGAGCTCAGCACTGAGCTGGATGCGGTGTCGAGCTTTAGCGAGATCGTTCCGGACACCGTCGTCTTCGACGATTTCGAGAGGCAAATATCGTCTCCTCGCTTAATTCTATTCTTTCCTTAGCCATTTTTTCTCAGAGCTCGTTCCGGTGCCGACCGCAGGTTTCCGCCCACAGCTGCCACTGTCAGTTCTGCGCTCCTCTTGGGGATTACCGGCCTTCCGGACACAAAGTTCAGGGTGAGAGTTGCGCTACAACCAACACTGTTTTTCTGCGCTAGGTTCTTCAGAAGTTGCGTTCTTTTTCTGAAAAGATTGTGTGACATCTACAAATGCGTGGTTTCAGAATGCTGTAGACACAGCGCTGGCAGACAAGGAATGTTGCGAGAAGGACAGTCCCGAGAACAGGATCTCCTGCTTCCGCGATAAGGTTTTGTGGTGCTTCCCTTTTCTGGAATTTGGTCGGTTCCTGTCTCCCAATTTTCTTTATTTTTGTTGTTTTGATGGAATTGCTCTTCTGGAAATGTTAGGCTTTGGTGAACGTTGGCGCTGACCTCGCTGGATTGGTTCCTGGTCGTGTGTCCACTGAAGTAGACGCTCGTCTGGCCTATGATACGCAGGGTATCGTTAGAAAGGTAATGTCCATGTCTGTGCACAGGCAGCTTCAGACTTGATCTTCTGTTGTGTTTCAGCAATAAATTGAAGTGAAAATGTTAGTATTTATTAAGTCGGCCAGTGTTCCTGTCATTTAAAGCAAGAAAGTTGGTACTTTTTGAGGTAATCACTTGTAATTTTTCATTTCTGTGGATGTTATTCTTTGGTGATAGGAATTTCGATAGTATTTGAATGTTCCACCACTCTCAAGTCATGCTTGGTTTTAAAGGTCTGGTGGTGTTATTTAACTTGATAAATAACCTTCTCAGCTTCTCTAATACTTCAGGTTCAAGGACTTCTGAAGTTATACTATGAACTGGATGTACCTCCAGAGCGTCTTCTCTTCAAAATTCCTACAACTTGGCAAGTAAGAATTGTCATATGTTCCACAATTTTCTCTCAAATTTTGGTTGGCTATCACATCCACAATTCTCCTCATTTCAGGGTATAGAGGCATCAAGGTTACTGGAATCTGAAGGAATACAAACACACATGACATTTGTTTACAGGTTCATTTTTTTCGTCTTTAAAGGCCAAAATTATTATGATACCTTTCTCTTCTGAAAATTCTATTAAGCATATGCTTCCAAAGAAGATGGATGTGATGTAACAGACTGGTTAGCAGGTGTTTTCATTTGTATTGGTAAGTGTTCTTTGCAGTTACATGCTTATCATGGTTTGCAGTTTTCCTCAAGCAGCAGCTGCTGCTCAAGCAGGGGCATCAGTCATCCAAGTATTTGTGGGTCGTGTTAGGGTAAATGACCAAATTCATCATATTGTGTTATGGAATAAAAATCCATGACATATGTGAACCTAAAAATGAGTCTGGAACAGAGAATTAAGAAGGAACTTATGTGCAGGATTGGTCCCGGAATCATACAGGTGATCCTGAAATAGAAGCTGCTCGTAAGAGAGGAGAAGATCCTGGATTAGCTTTGGTGAGTGCAAACTATTTACAACCTCCAAGGCACCTCTTCAGGGTTACCATCTTTAAAAACTCTTGGCTATCATGATGAAAAGATTTGTTGTGCAATCGTGCATGTGAGATTCACAATGGTAGACATAATAATAAACTGTTAGATAATGCCCATACAAAAATGTTGGATACTGATAGCGCATATAATAATTATGGATTTTTCCTGAGTTTTCATGGAATTGATGATTCTATTACAATTAATTATTCTTCACAGTTCGTAATTACTAGGTCTTGGACTGCTAACTGTAATTACTTTTGGCCATTTTTTGGATTAAGGGATTTGTTTTGATTATCCCTTTGCTCGAGGATAACATACAATTATATGCTTCGTGAAAAATGTTGGGCATGCCACATTGTAGTCCTTGGGAACTTTTCTTGATTTTCACTCTCATAAAACTGTGGTAAGGAGACTTCTGTCAAATTACAATCGGTCTATTGTTCAGGTTACCAAAGCATACAATTATATCCACAAATATGGTCATAAGTCTAAGCTGATGGCTGCAGCAATCCGCAACAAACAGGACATATTCAGTCTTCTTGGGTAAGTTTGGTTCTTACATGTTGTAACATACCATTACGACGTTTAATTTGATAGAAATCTCCCTTTGTTTCAGGGTTGACTATATAATTACACCAGTTAAACTATTGCAATCTCTTGCCGAGGCAGTTACCTATCCAGATGATAAATATTCATTTATTAGAAAGTTATCTCCTGATTCTGCAATGGCATATAATTTTGGTGATGAAGAGGTAATTCTCACTTTCCCTAAACCATATCAGCATTATTCTGGTTTGCAAGAATAAGTTGTACATTCGTAACAGGAATGTCCTAAATGTGGATTACCACATCTGATCTGCAAGAAAACTCCTAACAGTTATATATCTACCATACATGCCTTGGTGATTCTGTTTCCTCCCTTAATTAACAGTTTGATGTGTGGAAGTTCTTTCTTTCTGGAGAACTAGGTGTGCACTATGATGACCAATTTATCTATGCCTTTCAAGTTTTCTGTAGAGCTCTGATAAGGCTGTAGCTTTACGCATCGCTGTTTTGTATTTGCATATTTGTACACTATTTAAGTCTTCCTTTAAAACTGTGTAACAAGCAGAAGTCTAAGGTTGTAAGCTTTCATAAGTAAAATACTGATGTAGATTCTACATTGCCAGATGTTACCATCCTGTCCTTAATTTTTTTGGCATTAGTATTTGTGACATAACTCATAAAAATAAGCATTTTGACACAATATACTAGTCTTAGTAGTGCAACAAGGTTCCAATGAACTCTTCCTGAGCTGGAGTCTTGATCAAAATTTTTCCTGTGGCAGCTTGTGGAGTGGGACCAGGTGAGATTTTCCTCAGCTCTAGGACCAGCTGCTGAAGAGCTGCTATCAGTGGGATTGGAAGGATATGTTGATCAGACAAAACGAGTCGAGGAGCTTTTCGGGAAGATATGGCCACCTCCGAACGTGTAGTAGTCTGGGACTGGGCATCAAACCAAAGACTCCTTCTTGTGTCTGCATAAATAAACTTGAGGCCTGCTGATGAGGTTTGCATGCTCACTAGTTGTCTCTACTCTTAACTTTGTACCACAAACCTCTGGGCGATGGTATATCACTTCCGAACCAGATTTTAAAAGCGCCTGTCTCTCTGCCTTGTTTTGCCTGCCTTTTTCCCCATAGTCTTCTCTTATATATCCATCTTTTGCCATTCTATCATATGGGAAGCAATTACATAGCATGAGGTGTTGTTTCCTCTGCTCTTTTTTCAATCTCTAAACATGTGAAAAAAGATGCGTTAATCAATTTTTTTATAAGAAGAATAGTTTTTGTCAATTTTATAACCTTAATTCTCTGCTTTGATGTCAACAATTAGAGAGAAAATATATATTTTAAAAAAATATATGAGAGGTTTAAATTCAGGCTCTCTAATTTTGATCTCAGGTGAAATGGATGTGCTATCTTTTTTTTAAAAAAACAATCCGTTAATATTATTAATTTTGTCTTTTCAACAAAACGAGAACTACAATATTATTAATTTTGTAATTTTAACAAAACGAAAACTATTGGAGTGTTCACGGAAACCCGACCCGACTCGTGAACAAATTAGACCCAATCCGGCCGAGTTTGGTCGGATTGGGTTGGGTCGAATTTTAAATTTTTTTTAGGCTGGACCTGTTGGGATTGGTTATTCGATCATCTTTTTTTTTAAAAAAAAAATAGATGATATAAAATACTTAAAATAAATAAAAAAATCATTTATTTTTTTTAAAAAAAAGGTGCGGGTCAGGTCAAATCAAATTAAAAAAATTCAATTCGAACTTGACCCGACCCATGCAACGTTGGGTCGAATACTCTGGGTCCACCGGGTAGGTGAACATCATCCCACTACCATGAATCTCTCCTCATCTGACACGCGTGAACGGTGAGGCATAACAAGAGGAAGGGTCTCAATGACAGCTGAATAATTGATGTGCATTGTTGCATTCGCATTATTCAATTTTGTCAATTTATGGGGAAGGGCATTTAATTTTTGAGAAGGAAATGACTTAAAATAGACTCATAGTTATAATATTGTCCTTGTGTACCATTATTTAAAAATGGAAAGGCCAATTGCCGTATTTCGAAAGGTGACTACTGAAAATTGTAGAAGATGAAATGATTGTGCACCAAACCCTAATAAATAACTAACATGCATAGTATTAAAGTCATTACTTAAAAATGAAAGTGGTACTGAACATCGTTAAGAGTTATGCACATTAATTCGACATATCCTCGACTTTAACTAATTTAATGTCATTTCGTACAATACGTCTAATTGCAACGGATGAGATTCCAACAAAATTTTTTCACAAAGTTTGAATTCTAATCTTTTGCTGAAGCTGTGATTAATTAGTATCCACTCCATCTCAACTACTCAATATGAATTTTATGATGTCCATATGCTTTAATTATAGAAGGAATCTAAGTGATGGAATATGAAGGAAAATATGAAATATGAAGGTAATAAAAACAATCTAAAATGAACATTACAATTTGCAATGATTTGTTAGACGCAATTCAAATTTAGGCTTGATATGAATCTGGAGCATCATCTAAATGCTCGATAATGCATTAATCATGCTGCATGATTGATTTTTGTGACTAGTCGACTTGTGATCATGAGATCTCAAAACGTTTTCATCACCTATAATTATTGATGTTTCACTTCACCGTGTGTGTGATTTCTTTTTCTCTTAAATTAAATTAGTCTCTCAATTATTATTTTGGTGGTGCCCCCATATCAATATGCCGAACCAATGCCAGCCTTGGATGGGTGTATGGATGGGATGCAACATGCCAACAAGAAACGAGTGCATTGTTTGCTTTTGGTGTGCCAAGTCCTCGCCCAATTGAGGAAGCCAGTGAGAGATTTTAAACAAGAGTGAATGATTGATTTTTCTTTTAACAAAATTATTTGGGCGGTGAGAGAGAGAGAGAGAGAGAGAGAGAGAGAGAAAGAGAGAGAGAGATTGAATGCATTTTTCTTCTTTGTTTTTACCTTCAAACTTGTGGCCAAGAACAGGCACTACGTCATGGCTTTGCACGTCGCCAAATCTACATGTGACCGACTAATAATTTGATTAATGCACCAGCTTTTATTTTGGAAGAATACTTGAGCAGGTCAAATTAGAAATAATTAAATCTCATCATTTATTTATGTTATTTATCTGAATTAGTTGGTTAATAAATCAACAATCCAGATTTACTTAGTATCCCATATAAAGGTACATTAATTCCTTCAATATTATATATATAATCTTAGGATTCATCTCAAAAAATTTGTGTCGATCCTACCTAAAAGATTTTAAACATGGGATATATGATCAGATTTATAGTCAGATCTTCCTTACCAAATCTATATTAGGATAAATTTATTTATTCAAATTAAAAAAAATAAAAGTAAACATAAAGGACCTTATAGAAACTTGATTAAACTATTTATTTTTATATATTGTAACTGTTATTGTCACAATTTTAATGTTTTCTAATAATTCAAATGTTATGTTAGAATGTAATCATATATTGTTTAAATTTTGATATTTATACTAAGAATTATATCACATTTTAATAAATATTTAATTAATCAAGATCAAATATTATATATTATTATTTTACCATTCTTTAATAATATATCATATTGTATTTCACATGAAATAAATATATACTAGATCTAAAAAAAATGAATAAAATTTTAAACATCAATGTTTAATTAACTTATATATAAATATAATATTTGTGAATAAATATATTATTTTATATTAAAAATATTTTTTATTTATGAAATAGGATCTTGGAACCTACGATTGTACATTATATGAGTCAGAAAGTGATCCTAACACTATTGTGTTAACATACATTATGTGAATCAAATTCGAGACATAGTGAGTACAAATAATTCATTTATCAATTGAATTCAATCGTGGTTTGGTTGCTTTTATTATATACGAATTATTGTGACTCATCCTGTATGCATTCTCCAGTGCACAAGACAAATGGAAGGCAAGCGAGCTTTCCACGTTTAGGATTAAAATGGACCCCCTTATTTCTGTTCTGAATTCTCATGCTCATTGGAATATTTTTTTTTTTTGTCGAGACATAATGATGTTCAGAATTATTAGCATTCAACTAATTTTCGGACGAGAATCGTATGAATAAATTTTGATCAAAATAATAATTTTAAAAATGAACCCCAAGGTAGTAGCACCCACCAATCCACTCTTTCTTCCTGTAACTAGTAGTCACAAACATACGCAAGAACCAATACAATTCTTCTTCTTCTTCTTCTTAAGCAACGATAATAATGACATGAATTGCACGTTGTGATGAATAACGTGCAAGTAATTAATTAGTTTTAGTTGGCCTTGCATTTAGTTTTTAGGAGTGAGGGGTTCCCAATCCTTATTAGTCAAACTGCATAGTAACAACATCTCCTCTCTTTTTTTTTGTTGTTAATTTTTATATCTACAATATTACTATCTTCTGATTAATTTAGTTTGAAAGTCAAAATATCAAATATTTCTTCTGTCACATTTTTTTCTTAATTCGGTATTATTATGAGTTACCGGATCATAAATATCAAATATTTCTGCATGGTATGTTTTTACTGGTACTTGGAACGCAGTTACCGGATCATAAATATTATTATGACTTACACAACGAGTTCAATCATGGTTTTACTGTATAAGAAAAATAAATTATTTTACAATAAATCGATTATATCTATAAATGGACTATGCCACTTAAGTGCACAATATATTTATTTTATCCCTTTTTTTTTAAATATATATTGCGCATACATAAGATCGGTTAAATGGCATGCTAAATGGAATTTTGGTCCACATCTTGTAGATAGATTTATTTAACAACTTATGTAGAAATGAGTCACATGGAGACCGCATCACATTTGAAGTGGTCCGCCGTCAATAATTGAATCTTTTCGCATAGTGCATATCGAAATATTGATTTGCACACTCCTTATTATCATTGTTGCTTTTTTTTAGTTAGCCTCCTATGAAAAACGACGATATAATTTATGTGACGTTAAAGAACGTATTGCCCATCATCGAATTCAACTAATTTAATTATGTCGTCTCACGTAGTGTACCTAATAGTGATAAATGAGATTTTCAATAAAATATTTTTGCATTCATAATAACTCGAATTTAAGACCTTAGTTAAGAGAAGAGAAACTCTTATCGCTCTATCTTATCTGTCGTTGGTCCCAACATCTTTGCTACTTCAAATATATGGTCGACCGACCTTGTAAAATTTTTAAATTTAATCTTCAAACTATAATTCCCTAATATATATATATATATATATATATATATATATATATATATATGTTTCGGTGACCACAAAGGGTTCCATTTTGGTTGGTGGGTTTGGGTCCGCTCAGTGCGCTTGGCTTAGCTTTCCTCTGTGTTTGGCTAAATGTGAGAGACCTCTGGCATCCTCCATGAGGGCATTGCTTAGTAACATAATAATAATAATAATAATAATAATAATAACAACTCTTATGGTGTCTGTTATAGGTTTGGGAGGGCCTAGGCGGGTGATAGGTGAACAAAGAGAGCACTCGCACGCTTCGGCTCAAGCCCCGTCGACTCAAGTTGGAACTAAGCACGTAGCAATAGTGGGTCCGCGAGCATCGACATGCCCACACATTAGCCATTTTTAATGCTTCTAGCACCACCGTCAGGATAGTTATGGGATGGATTTCTGATTAATGTCTGTACCGGTCTTTCAGCAATCTTTAGTGACCGTAAAAGAACTTTCACTCGTAGTGACAATTTTCAAAATAGGATAATGAGGCATGGAAGCTTTATGCTATGCTATTAGAGGAGAGTTACTATAAACACAACTTCCACCATGTTGGTTGTAGTTTTAGCTTATATATATATGTGAGAAATGAAAAAGAAAAATCAGATTTATGGAACTTTACCAGCCATACCGCTCAATCAAGATGCTTAGCTACTAATGCTGAAGGGTTAATGATCTTGATCTAACCCTGCGATTAGGCCCTTCGGGGAAAGAAAGAGGAAAATCATGTCATTGCTGATGCTGCTGCGATGACTGAAGGTCAGGAACTGAAAAATGAGATGAACGCCTTGGTTCAGGCCCAAGTGCATGAATATTATGAACGGGGGATAAGATGAAACTTCTCCCAATGGTTTCCCGAACAGTGGAAGGTCTATGATCAAGTTGTCAAAAATATTCTAAAGTTGCTCGATGGAAAATGATGCAGAAACTCTTCAAGAGTGGATTAAGCAACTTAAAAAAGAGCCGAATGTCATCAATACTTTGTTTAGAGAGGAGCTTCCCTAATTAAAAAGACTCCGTTCCTCATAGCGCGAAATCCATCACGCTATCCTAAGTCATCTCGTATCGAGAAATCGGCCTTCGGAAGGCATTGTTTATAATATTAGAAGTTTTTTCGGTATGCCGCTCCGCAAGCAAGGAGTGCCACGCACGAGCGGAGCGAAAACAAAGCTAGGGGAATTCCTAGATTCTATAAAAGGCATGTGAAATCTTTTTATTGAATATCTTCTATTGTCTTTCTTGTTCCACTAGCAAGGCAAGGGCCAAATTCCCACATGTCCATTTCGTTATTACAACCTTCTTTTTTTATGTCGAAAATAAAAAATTACGCGCAAATTCTCATTGGATCTCGATTGTTCTTAACAGCGATGGCTATTCATTTAAGTCTTCGGGTAGCACCACTAGATTTTCAATAAGGTGAAAATTCTCGTATTCTATATGTACATGTTCCTGCGGCTCGGATGGGTATATATATAATGTTATCAAAATTAGACTGGACCGGCCAATTCAATTACGAACTGGCCGATGATCCAGTCCAGTTGCATGTCAAAATTGGTTGGACATTGAATCGAAAAAATATGATTCAATTCAAATTTTGAGAAAAGAATTTAAGAAATGACAAAAATAGAAAAGTTAAAAAAGGAAAAACAAATAAAAGAATATAAGGAAGGTTAAAGAGGAGGAGATACGATATGTATAAAATTAAATAGAAATGGAAAAAAAGGTAAGTTATTTAAAATTAATTAACATTAAAATAGAAAAATATCAAAGGGCATAAATAAAGAAAATAAAAAGGAAAGTGTTAAAGAAAGAAAGCAATAAGAATAGTTTAAGATAAAATTTATTAATATAGCATCTATCATAAAAAAACATATTATATATTAAATTAATAATAATATATTTATATTTATGCATTAATTATTACTTATTTATATAATATTTTTTAATAAATAACACATGTTATATTAACTTTTAATATTATTAATAGATTATTAGTATAATATTCATATACTATATCATATAATGTATATTATATCCTTATAGCTATTAAAAATAATAATTATTTTAATAAAATTTGGTCCAACCGTGGTCCGATAACGAGTCCTCGCAAATAAAAAAATTTATTTATTCATGACTTTAGGTCTAACACTGAATATATAAAATATTCAGATGGAGATCAACATGTGCCTTAATTGTATACCATTTTCAATGTGAGCCTAATTAGCGTGTGGAACATGGATCATCCCTTCTCTAATAAACACCACAAATGTCAAAACTCGCCTCGTACTTTATTCCTTCCACGCTGTTAAAAAAAAGAGAGTCCACCGCTGTCAAGCGAAGCGTGGTCCTTGCATGTCTCCTCGACGCTTCAACAAATCTGATTAATAGCAAAAGTTACTAAATAAAATTATGCACATTTTTCGCATCTTTTTTTTATTTATCGCGTTTTCTTTGTCGGTGTACTAATATTTTTTTCGAGTATAAATAAACTCTAAAAAGACTTTTTATTTGCTTGAAAAATATAAAATTGCAATATTTTGAAAACCCATATTTTTTTTCCTGGTAGACGCAGCATGTTGTCAGCCACAAACACAATTGCCAGCAGTCACCGGTCACCAGTCATCAACAAATTATGCGCCCGTCTGTTAACCTCATCGAGGAATTAGGCACCATATAATATAAGGAAAAAAAAACAATATCACTGTAAATAGCAATTTTTGGTATATAAATTAAGTTTGTCGAAAAAATATATATATTGAAGTAGATAAAGAATTCAATATCAGTAAGAAAACATATAACTTAAGATCAATTTTTGTATTCGGACTGTATTGGAGCTTATCTTAATCGATAACATTTTTTCTTAAAAAAAAAAAGATCAATCTAACATCTCCCCAGAAAGTGCTCGTTGAAGAACTCTATTTAGCGACCAAATTTACTGTTAATTAGTTCACTGTAAGATTTGTTGTTGGCGCCGGGCGGACAACGCAAAACTTTTCAACTGGTTCAGCCATTCGTGGAGAGCCAATCCTCTCTCTCTCTCTCTCTCTCTCTCTCTCTCTCTCTCTCTCTCTCTCTCTCTCTCTCTCTCTCTCTCTCTCTCTCTCTCTCTCTCCTCTGCACTGCAGGCCCCCTTCCTTCTTTTTACCACAAAGAAACCCTTCTCTTGTCCATCACCGATCCATGCACGCCTGCACTGCGTACACACAACTCAAACTAAACAAATCATTATCCATTTATATCCACAACCACACATACACATTCTATATATAATATATATATAATATATATATAATATATATATATATATATATTTCTTGGTTAATTATCCCTTGCCAGTTGCGGCCACTTCTTATTGTTCTTGGGATCGAATGGCCGTATAATATATATATTTTACAGTTATTATTGTAACCTCTGATCTGTATAGTAATATTTGTAATATCAATACCCCTCCTTGACATATATCATACACATTGTATATAGAGTTCTGGCAACTGGCCAAACCCTCACGCCCTCCTCCGTCTCCCCCCTCCATGGATGATGCCTCGGATCTCGAGTCCCCCACCATTCCGACCTCCTACGCCCCTCTTCTCCATCCAGACAGTCCCGCATCTCCTGATCCCGCTCCGAAGAGGAGGTCGGCGTCGCTGCTTGCTCTCGCCGCCGGCTCCTTTGTCTTCCTCCTGTCCCTCGCCGCCATAATTGCGTCCTACGCCCCCGGTCAGAACAACGAGGCATCGAGTAATTCATGGAGCGCCGCCTCGAGAGGCCCGGCGGCCGGCGTGTCCGAGAAATCCGCGTCGCCATTGCTCCGGTCGACGACGTCCCCGCCGTTCCCCTGGGACAACAAGATGCTCCTCTGGCAGCGCACGTCCTTCCACTTCCAAACCGAAAAGAATTGGATGAATGGTTCGAGTCTTTCTTCCTCCACAACAAATCTGAATCTATCTACCATCCACCACGAACTGCATATCTAACTAAGTCGTGTCGTGTCGTTTTTTTTTTCTCTTTTCCTGTTTGATGCGCACGGTTCGGTTTCGACACGTGATCAGATCCAGATGGTGAGAACGCTGAAGCCTGTCGCTATATTTTGTTTGCTCAGATCACAAGGATCCTCTGGAGATCACAAAGTTACTAATTCGTGTCGCGTCGGCGACTTGATGGTTGATTTGTTGCTGCAGGGCCTTTATACTACAAGGGATGGTACCATTTGTTCTACCAGTACAACCCGGATTCGGCCGTGTGGGGCAACATCACATGGGGGCACGCCGTGTCGCGCGACCTCGTCCACTGGCTCTACCTCCCCTTGGCCATGGTTCCCGACCGCTGGTACGACATCAACGGCGTCTGGACCGGCTCGGCCACCTTCCTCCCCGACGGCCGGATCGCCATGCTCTACACGGGCGCGACCGCCGAGTCCGTCCAGGTCCAGAACCTGGCGTTCCCGGCCGATCCGGACGATCCGCTCCTGCTTAACTGGGTAAAGCACGACGCCAACCCGGTCCTCGTCCCGCCGGCCGGAATCGGGAAGAAGGACTTCCGCGACCCGACCACGGCGTGGTATGTGGAGTCCGACTCGGCCTGGCGGTTCGCCATCGGATCCAAGAATGACTCCGACGGCCACACCGGGATCGCGCTGGTGTACCGCACCAGGGACTTCCTCACCTACGAGCTGCTCCCCGGCGTGCTCCACTCGGTGGCCGGGACGGGGATGTGGGAGTGCGTCGACTTCTACCCGGTGTCGACGGACTCGGCGACGGGCCTCGACACGTCCGCCGAGCCCGGGCGCGGGGTGAAGCACGTGCTGAAGGAGAGCAGCGACGACGACCGCCACGACTGGTACGCCATCGGGACGTACAGCGTGGAGGACAACACCTGGACGCCGGACGACCCGGAGAAGGACGTCGGCGTGGGGCTGCGGTACGACTACGGCAAGTTCTACGCGTCCAAGACGTTCTACGACACGGCGCGGGGGCGCCGTCTGCTGTGGGGTTGGATCGGCGAGACCGACAGCGAGCGGACGGATCTCCAGAAAGGTTGGGCTTCGCTTCAGGTAATTAATTAATTACTTAATTAAACGATTAATTACTTACTTAAACACAGCATGAAGCATCTTTAAACAATTTTGAAGCCTTTCTTCACTTAATTTTCAAGTCTTTGGATTCCATGTTGGCTGTTCATAGTTCATACACGTCTCTTAATTTGTTATGGCAAAGTTCACGTGTTAATATTAGTCGATTAATTGACTCTGTCCCATCAACCAAGTTTGGTTGGCCCTTCTAACCAAACTAATTTTATAATGGTGAATTGGTGATGGCCAGATTACTTGGTCGCCGTAAATTACTGTCATTTAGATTAATTTAGTGTCATTTTGGACTATGAATAATCTCTTACAAACTCAGGATCTTTAGTACTTATCACTCCATCTAAACTATTTGGTTTACCACAATTTATCATATCATTCTAGCTTAAAAACTGAATAGCAGATGAGCTAATTTGCTTTAACTTTACTATATATATACTATCAACATCAAACTCCCAAAATGTTATTATTAGGAAAAGGACCCAAACTAAATTCTTCAATATTCAAGAGTCTATATATATATATGTGAGATTAATGTACCTACAAAGCACCTTTAACTTTGTAGAGATGCTCATCTCAATGAATCTGATCAAAAGTGATTAAACCTCATGATTTAAAAATATCAATTGTCTCAACCGTTGATCAATGGTTGAGATGCGCTCAGCATCCCTACAAATCGAAATGTGCTTTGTAAGTACATTAATCCATATATATATATATATATATATATATATATATATATGACTAATTCAAACTCAGAATATACAAGAATAAAGATATTTATGCAATTAAATTCTGAAACCTTCTCTTACACATTGAAGATCCATTAGAAGTCTGACTTAACCGCTTAAAAAGTTGAATATGAGTGCTGTTAATATAAAGGAAAATAACTTCAATATACAAAGTTGTATCAGATGCTTATACCAAGCGAGACACTTAAAAAGGGTAATTTTAATACCAAAGTGTGTATCCAGATTATATGTTAACAGTGACATAATAGTTCATGCAAATTTTCTCATCTGACGATTTAAATAATTGATGCACTATGTAAATTACATTTATTTGTCCATGAGTATTTATTAAAGAGAGCTCATATGCATTCATAGCAGTCCAATTATTTATACTGCATGGATTTGGATGGATGTGCCCAAATGGACCTAATTATATCCATTATCCAAGATTCAAGCTTGAAGTAATAATATATATAACCTTATGGCAGTGGGTGGGTCAGTGTGGGGGCACCCTAGCTTGAGTTATTTAGCCAATGACAGGCTGTGCTTTCTTGGACAAGTAGCAACATGTATTTTTTTTCCATATAATTGCTAGCCATTTCCACCTCTTTCATTGTCTTTTACTCAGTAAAAATAATAATAATTGGACAATTTAGATGTGGTACATATAACATATACGTGTATGGTCTGAAATGAAAACTGGACCTTGTAATTAAATTCATAGATTAAGGGAGTGCATGTGTGAAATGCTCCAATTAAGACATGTCGTAGATGTACAATGCCCAAATTATTTCAAACATGATGCGATTGCGTTTGTTCTATTGGATAATTAAATGAGTTGTAGTTTGTGTGCAACCACAACTCTGCTTCTGGAGTCCAGAAATTGGACAGAGACGCATTTGTTCCCATTATCTCAAATCCCTATATATTGCAAAACTAAATGATATAATTGTCTCCCTCAAGAGGAGGAAACCATAGACAAATAGATAGCTATATAGATGTGTTTGTATCCACAGATTTGAATTTTGCAATGTATGTACAAAAGGGGCAATGAAAAATCTATCAATAGTTCTTTTTATTGAGTATTTGAGGCATTGCGATAGCTACGTGGATCTAAATTAAGGTGATTATATTACATGGCCATCATTTTGTACCAATCGATCCAGAGACTAGTAGTCAGTGTACTGTTCAATGCTTCAATTGATGGGGGAAGACAACGCTTGTAGATCTATTGAATGCATGCATGTGACTAATAATTAATGTTAATTAGTAGGAAAAATATAATGATTTTGCCGGGGGTTCTTTGTCACATGCAAACTTTAATTTTCTTAGTACCTCTAGAAAAAAAAAAGATAGTTTGATTTAGTTGCTACGAAATAATTGATAAGTTAAAACATTAATAAGTAGTTTAATAGATATTACATTAGTTCATCATCCTATAACTAGCTAATCCATGGATTTATTTTTTTTACTTGCACTTCTATTTAATTAATCTCAAGGAACTTTTTTCCTTCAATTTTTTTCATCTTAGTTGTGTTGTGACAATTAGGGTCCATTTGGTTTAGTTGATACGAAATAATTGATAAGTTTTAAATATTAACAAGTAGTTTAATAATTGAAGTATATTTTAAAAATTAGTATGTAATAAAGAAACTTATAAGTTATTATTTTAGTTAAATAATTAAAATTTTCTTAATATTATAATAAAAAAATATGTGAAGAAAATTTATGTATATTTTAAAAATAAGATTGATTAATTTTTTCTCTCGCAAAATAAATTTAAGCCCTTCAACTTATTTTTACTGTAAACAAAATGGAATGCTTATCAATTTTTTAAAAAATTACTAAACATAAAGATAATTTCAAATTTTCTTTATAAGTCATTTTAATTAACCTATAAGCTTATCCAAATATTATCTTAAATTATGAGTTTTTTTATATTGTTAGTAATTGGTCTCCCCCATCACATGTAAGTCCCGCTGAGCCTTTTTCAGTTCTGTTTAACAGAAATAATAATAGCGATTTGGACACAAATATAACTCCTCCATTAATTGATATTAATAATTTTTTAAGCAGTGTGTTTAATTGTGTTGTTAATGTGATTGCAGGCAATTCCAAGGACCGTGCTCTTTGACCAGAAGACGGGAAGTAATCTGCTGCAGTGGCCCGTGGAAGAGGTGGAGAGCCTCCGGACCAGCGCCCATGAATTCACCAACATTCCAGTCGCCCCTGGCTCGGTCGTCCCTTTGGACGTCGGCCATGCCACAGAGGTACATGCTGAAGAATCAACAGATCCAATTGCCTATACATGTATCGTGTTCATGACTGAAACTTCACACCGGCGTTAATGGCGGCACTTCGCTGTGCAGTTGGATATCGTGGCGGAATTTTCGATAGACAAGTCTGCCTTGGAGGGGACGACCGAAGCTGACGTCGGATACAACTGCAGCACGAGCGGCGGCGCCGCCGGGAGGGGTGCGCTGGGGCCGTTCGGCTTCCTCATCTTGGCGGACGATGAGTTGAACGAGCAGACGGCGGTCTACTTCTACGTGGCGAGGGGAACGGACGGCACCCTCTGTACCTTCTTCTGCCAGGACGAGCTCAGGCATGCACGCATGGCGCCTCTCGCATAAATGCTATATTTCTTTCCGCGACGTGCATGCATATCTTTCTACTGATCATAGATCGATGCCAATTAAATAGTTGCTTGCGTTCTATGTGGTCAGGTCCTCCTTGGCAAATGACATCGTCAAGAGGGTGTACGGAAGCATCGTTCCGGTGCTCGACGGCGAGAGCTTGTCCGTGAGGATTCTGGTATGCAACTTGAGTCTGCGTTCTTATACGCATATATGCATGATCAGATGGAAATCACTAATGGTTGTGTTTACCTCTGGCAATGCATGCATGCATGCATGCAGCACAGTATAAGTAGCGAAGTGTCTGCATGTTTCATGCATGGATATAAAATGAGTCATGATCGTTTGTATCTATATGCAGGTGGATCACTCCATTATTGAGAGCTTCGCTCAAGGAGGGAGGACGTGCATCACGTCGCGGCTGTACCCGACGGCGGCCATCTACGGCGGCGCGCGGCTGTTCCTGTTCAACAACGCGACGGGCGCCGGCGTCACCGCGAGATCTGTCAAGGCTTGGCAGATGGACTCCGCGAACATCCGTCCATACTTCGACCAGGGTTCCGGTCACCGCAGCTTCTCGGCGACGGCGGCGTTCAATTTTGCCTCCCTGTCCGTTTTCGTCTACTTGTATCTGTTGATGTGCTCGGCGTGAATGGGTTAAGATAGCGTCTATATATACTTCTTTATTAGCCATTAATTATTAATTTGCGATAAATGCCTGTTTGTTTTTGTTGTATTGGTTGCAGTATGCCAAAGGGCAACATTTTAATATTTTTTCGCATTTTCCGCCTTTTTTTTTCCTTTTTTGAGCTATTTTATGTTCTGCAGCAGTGTATATCATCTTTATATAGTTATTTTTCTTGTAAATGGAAGAAGTTTTGAGTTATATTTTCAGTGAAATTTATGGAAGCGTCCTTTTTTTTTCTTTAATATTGGTGTCACGATATCCTTTTTTTTAAGTTGTGAAACTTTGTGTATAATTGTAATAAAAAAAATAAAATCTAAAAGAGAGTAGTAATGTTAAACTAAATGGACTGTATGGGCTCATCTATTTCGACCGTATGGATCTCAAAAGGCTATTTTAATGCTTTGGAGTTGGATTTACTAACTAAATAGACTGAAAGCCCATTAGTGATGTAAAACTATCATAAAATGATCACCTTTAAAATTGAGGAGCGAGGGAAGAGATGTTGTAGAATTGTTCGATTAATTTTTTTTATTAGACTTTTGGATTTTTTTTTGTAATTAGAAAATGAAAAACTAGAATTAAGTTCCCTTTCGACACCTTGTAGTCTGTAGATCTCATCAATGTTTTAAATATAACTTTTTATTTTTCATATAATATAATTTTCTCTGTCCAAACATATCGCTCAACAGTACATTTTCTTTTATTATGAGAATGCATTAACAAATGATGAAAAAAGATAAATTTATTTAATCACCTCAAACGCAGAACAACGGTGGCGAACATAATTTTTTTTTTTTAAAAAACATGTATTCTCCTAAAATCGATGGATGTTTATGATTTATTTTTTTAAGAATGTGTTTGAATGTAAAACTTGAGCAAGAACTTGTTCAAATTTTGTCAAACAATGATATTCTTGCAAAAGTTCTTCGAAAAAAGTTCTCAGTCCTTCAGAGAACTTTTCAATGTGCCAACATCCCCACTTGCTATTTTCTCTCTCCGTTTTTCCTCTTTACTCGCGTCATCCCCTGCCTCCCTCTAAGCCCTTGTGGGTCGAAGTTATTGTGAATGCTCTTGGCCGCAACACCTTGGGATGAAGACACTACTGCTCCATCTTGCCCACCGGCGCCACCCTCAATGGAGCAACCACCTTGCACACCGATGCCATCATTGAGCCCCTCGAAGGCCGTAGCAGCGTGTGAGTTGGAGGACAATGGATCAAAAGATGTGGATGGCATGCTAGGGAGCCACCGCGCACGTCGAATCCTACGTCCTTTACCTCCCGCAAGAGCACACCGAGTGAGTCCCCCCGCCGAACATCTCCTCTTCCGACGTGCCGCTGATCATTCTCTACAATGTCACCGACATCCTCTACCTCGTGAATGATTTTCCCCTCATAAGCATTTCTTCTTCACCTGCTGCCAAAAGCCCTCACCTTTCGCCTTCATGGAAAGCTCTCGAGGTCGAACACCTCTTTGCCTTCTCAGATCGCATCGCAAAGGAGGCTTTCATAAGAGGCAGCAGTCGCCAAAGAGGAATATGTGACTGTGGAGGAGCGTCGATTGGAGAACGATAGTAGAAGTGCCGCAACGGAGCCCGTTGTTGAAGACGACAGTCGCTGAAGACGTAGTTCCAGTTCTCCTTGGTCACAGCTTTCATCCAAACACTTTCGAGAATTTAAATGTCAAATTCACTAAGTTCTTATAACTAATTGGAACTTTAGTTCCTTTATTCAAACACTACCTTAAGAGAATTATTATATCTTCTTAAATATTTTCTTAAAATTCCTTCCAACCACTCGCTACAATATGGATTGTAACTTTATCAACATTTTTTTAAGTACTTAAAGAACGAGTGTTACGATGGTTTTAAGAAGAAGAAAACCTTTTTTCCATAAAATTACTGCAACAGGAAAATAATATTATTAATGATGCTTTGGTAAATTAATTAATGACGTAGCCATCATGGCGCCGCTTCTCCTTAATTTGACTTGCCTTCACGGGAAGGTAAACTAAAAGCAAAGGCAGCATGCATGCGAGTAATTAGTTATAGAGCTTGTCAATTGCCAATAGCCAGCTATACTCAACTAGATGTGGTGTCATCTCTATATTATTTTTTTTTATGTACAATTATATATATATATATATATATATATATATTGGATAACATCTAATGGTTCACTATCTATCAAATTAAGGATTAAACGCTTACGATTTTTTTTTATGCGACGCTATTGAGCGCAATAGCTACAAATTAAAAAGTCGACTCATCCGAATTATATGTCTGATAAAATAAGACTCTCAACAAAAAATTTTATATTCATAAAAATTTAAATTTGAACCTCCACTTAAAAAGAAGATGTCGGTACAACTCCATTCCAAACATTTGTTGGTAAGGGTTTACGATTTTAACGTGTAAATGAAATTGATGCAACACGAACTAAAGTGGCACTGATTGATGTGCCTCTTTTTATAGATGTTAGGATGTCTTGTCGATAATATATATATATATATAATTATTTGTAAAAGAGCTAAAAAAATACCAGATTAAAATTTAATCAGATTAAAATATCAAAATATAAAAAATTGAAAGATAAAAAATATTTGCCTAATTATTTGGACCGACACTCACCTCTCATATTTTATTACTGAAATATTTGCAAGATAAAAAAAACAAATATACGAGGCGGTGCTATTAATAGGGGAAAAATAAAAAAATGGAAATTACATCACCAGGGAAAATATGGGTACTATCCAAAAGAAAATAAGACAAATGAAAAATCATATGGTCGCCGACATTATCAAATGCAAGATGACAAAGGTAAACAAATCCTACATTCCCTTATGTTTTTTTTTCTGTTCAAAAGTTTCTCTTTTGAAAGCAATTTCTAACAACTTTCCACCAAACGTTTAATTGTCATTATTATTCCATATTATGCTTCGTTATCTTTTTAAAAAGAGCAAATAGAATGCATATGCAGTGTATTTATATATATTGTTCATCTCATACATATATGTTGTAAATGTACATATTTGACTTTGTATGTTTCAACACGATAAATGCATTTTCTATTATTATTTGTACGTTTTGTGCCTTGCAATATCGTCTCCCCATCTGTATATATAGAACACATCATTTTAGTAGTAATTAATAATTAATAAAAATAATTTCTCTCCTCGCTTTTCTGAAGTGGAATACTTTTTTTTTCTATTTCGTATCGATTTTAGCGATCCTTGCTTTGCATCATTTTCTTATACTCGATACACCACATCCACTATTATTTTATATGACATGAATTAACAAAGCAAAAGTGACGCTTGAGCCAACATACTTTATGCTAAACGTGATTAAGGCAATATCATTATCTTACTCTTATTTAAATTCAAAATATTAATTCTGGCATTTTATTTCTGGATTTAGACGTTTTTATTCCCCGTGTTTAAATTTTAAAAACAAAGATCTTACGAGGAAAAAACTACAAAAAAAAATGGAGAGAGAGAGAGAGAGAGACAACTCAGCAGACAAAACTTCTCCTTTGAGGCTTCTCAAGATCCCTTTCTTCTTCTCTGCACCTCGCCACCACCACCACAACATCGCTCTCTGGCTCTTTGGCTCTCTGCCTTGTGCTGTGCTCTCTCTCTCTCTCTGCGCCTTCTGCTGTGTTCTCTCTCTCTCTCTCCCTCCCCTCTTCATCTTTTTCTTCTTCACTTCCCTTGTGCGCAGCTCCAAAACTAGTCGAGGCAAATGCGTCTCTTCTTCTGAACCTTAACCAGCAACAAGCACGCAAGCAAGCAAAATGCTCCAAAAATTCGCCTTGGCCTTCAAGACCAAGACCATCGAATTCTTCGCCGAGGAGGACGAAGACGCCGACGACCGCTCCTCCTGCCTCGCCGACCCCGCCGTCGTCGCCGATCTCGCCCCCGACGCGGAGGTCATCACCGGCCAGCGCGTCGTCGTCCTCAAGCCCGACCCACCGCCGCCCCCGCCCGACCCTGAGACCCTCGCGGCGGCGGCCCTCGCCACGGCCGAGTCCTTCCGCTCCGCCTACCTTCACCTCCAGACCGCCCACTCCCCTTTCCAGCCGGACGCCCTCCGGTCCGCCGACCGCGCCGCCGTCTCCCACCTCCGCCGCCTCTCCGATCTCAAGCGCCTCTACTGCTCCCGGCCTCCCCCTCCCTCTCTCGCTCTCTCCTCCCACCTGGAGGCCCAGGTGCTTGAGAACCAGTCCCTCCTCCGCGCTCTTGAGGCCGTCGCCAACCGCCTCCAGTCCGACATTGACCGCAAGGATGCGGAGGCGGCCGAACTCGACCGGACCCTCCGTGATCTCGAGGACGCGAATTCGAGGTTTTCTGACATGCTCGAGCGCGCCTGCGCCCCGCCGGAGGAGAAGGTCGAGTCCCTGCTGTCGGTGGGGGTCTTCGATGCCGTGCTCAGGGACACCTGCCGCGTCGCACACCGGTTCGCCCGGGTTCTGGTCGACTTGATGAAGAGGTCCGGCTGGGATTTGCGCGGTGCCGCCGATGGCATACACCCGGGCGTCAAATACGAGAAGCCTGGCCACTGCCGGTACGCCATCCTCTCCTATGTTTGTCTGGGGATGCTCGGAGGGTTCGACACTTACGAATTCTGCCGCCGCGAGAGCGGCCGAGACCAACTGGATGAGATCGACGTGACCATTCGCAGAAATGATTCTCTGCAGCAATTCATCGAGCACTCTGACTCTGATGCGTTGATTGTAATGAGAGACCATCCGACTTGCGATTTTGCAAAGTTCTGCAGGTCAAAGTATGAAGAACTCATTAAACCGGGCATGGATTCCGCACTTCTTGGGCAGCCCGACGGCACAGCGTCGTCGTCGAGATCTTTTGGCCAGTCAAGTCCTCTTTATGAGCCGTTTGTGAGCATGGCCAGCTCAATGTGGATGCTTCACAAGCTGGCATGGGCCTATGACCCCGTGGTGGAGATCTTTCAGGTGGCACGAGGGACTGAGTTCTCTATGGTTTTCATGGAGAATATTGCTCGGAAGCCGGGTGAAAAGATGCCCAGGAGCTTCCAACATGGACCGCCGCGGAAAGTCGGTTTCACCGTCGTCCCCGGATTCAGAGTCGGAAAGACGGTAATTCAGTGTAGGGTGTACCTAGAAGACTTCAAGCAACCAATTTAGTTTCACAGTCAACTTGTAAATGGAAAGATTCAGATGTGCCCTCCTGGTAAATGAGACAGACATACGGGACATCAACATGTTTGTGTTAATAACCTCATAGATACAGGACTAAATTTTCAAGTGAAGTGAACATTTTTCAGTTTCTTGTTTCCGACAGCAGTGTGTTGATTCAGGTGTACAGTTTGAATGGATCGATTGCATGCATATTACCTTGGAATTCTTTCTCAACTCTGATCAGATATTATCTTTGGCATCACCACCGGGGTTTCAGAAGCTTCTCCTTGACCATGGAAATTGAGATATGCCTTGATTCTTTATCTAGAGGCTTATGAATGTTATGAGTTATATGTCAAGGTTCATAAATGTGAATTCTGTTTTAGATTTTGAGGTCGTCAGATTGTGTTGTATGATTAGATTTGTATGTTATTACTGTACAAAGCATTACCAAAAACATGAGATTGTTTAATATTTAACGTTGGTTACTAATAGAGCGGAATGGCGTCGTATGATCCATGTAGCCGACCCAACTAGTGGGATAAGGCTTTGTTGTTGTTGTTGTTTAATATCTAATTTCTGTCCACACACCACAATAGTAACGAGGATCCTGTTTCTTACTTTACCATTCAAAATTTGAACTGATTTGATTCTTCCAGCCTGAACAATTTCATGGAAGTTCTGCATGGACTTCTTACATGTATTTGTTGATACATGACATTCTTATTCCTCGGTGGGCTTGCGAGTGACTATGATATTATATTTGAACCAACGTTGATGCCAGTCACATATCTACAATTATTACCTAAAAGTCAACTAATATTGTTGGGAATCCTCTTTTGGTCCATGGCTACATCAATATGTTCAAGGTATCTGGTGCACCATGACTGTGCATATTAGAACTCACATATTATATATCAATCGTCCTTCCTATCCAAATTCTTTTGCTGTCTTCATGTGTGTGTAGAGCAGGTATTGATCCTTTTTATCTTTTTGTGTAAAACCTATAAAATTTGAATAGACAAAAATATGTTACGATATGGGACAAATTGAGTCTTTTGATTGAAAAAAAAATATAAAGTCAAAAATTAAAATTTAATTAATGAATTAAAACACTCTCAAAAGTAAAGCATCTCATGATTATAATTATTATTTAACAAAAAGATAAAAAGTAAATCGAAATGCCCCTAAAAGTGAAGGTAATTGGAGGACAATATTATCAGACAAATAATAAATCCTAAAACTCTAAACTCTCCCTCCCTCTCACTAAACCTCTCTCATTTCTCCTCCAAAGCATCAGCCTCATTCTCTCTCTCACAGCAACAAGAGCAGCCCCTTCTCTCTCTTTTCTCCCTCACTCACCCACTTTCCTCCACTCTCTCTCTCTCTCAATCTATCGGCCAAGTAAGAAGAAAGAAGAAGGGGAGGCGTCCAATTGAAGTTGAAGAAGAGAGTTCCATTGGAAGCAAAGGAGGTCTAGAAGAAAAAGAGATAAGGGAAGAAAATGAAAGATTGGATTCAAAGAGTTTTTGGACAAGAACTATAGGCATATAAGGGTGAACCCTCTTTTAATCCATTTAACACATGGATTAGAAGTCTTAATGAATTATTTATTAGATTTGTAATCCTCATGAACCTTTCTGTCCTAAATGTCTTGAATATGTGACTTCTTAGTGTTAAGATGATGTATGATGATAATTATGTGTTCTAAGAGTTGAAAGCACATCCATATTTTGTTCAGATCTGATGTGTCTTGTTCTACTTCATTTTTGAATAGGTTATCGTTATTAAAAAATCATGTATAATATATTGTTGGAAAGAGGGTTTTGGTTTCATCTCATTTGAAATTGTGTGCTGAAAGTTATGATTGAAAAAGTGGTTTACTTGTCAAACTATCTCGGGTAGTAGCGCAATTGACTTGAAAAATTCACCAAAAATCATATCTACATATTCTAGGAGTGAAGTTTATGGAATAGATAGGTGTTTAGGTCATCTTTATATAGAACTTGGATTCATTTAAAAAGAAGATGTCAATAGGGAGATATTAATCGATTAGTGCTCAGCTGTCAAAATGGTTAATGTGATAACTACTTAGTCATTATGAGAATTTATGAGGATAAACGGTAAAAGAATAAAATATGAGAAAATTATATGTTATTGCCCTAGAGGTCTAATATGAAGATAAATTAGAATCAGTCAATTTAGGGACTTATAAAGTGAGATATGAGCTTTGGATCGACAAGACGTCGAATCTGTCCACCTTGAAAAATCGTAGTTCTTCCTCTCAATTTTTATTGTTTTTTTATGAATGTTTTACATATGAAACGTGTAAGTAGAGCCTAGAGTGTCTATAGGTGTGAATGTGTTTAGAAATGATGGATTTAAGTGATCGATTTCATGTTTTACGATAAGAATCGATCGACCGATCTTGTGGAGCGATCGATTGGTTTGTAGGCTTTAATACGTAGAACCACCAGATTGTGTTTAAGTCATTCGACCAGTCCATGAGTGGTTGACTGGTCCATGAGCGGTTGACCGGTCCATGAACATACGTGAACGTCATTGTTCAAATCGGACGAGGCGTCGGATCAACCGAACCGTGAAGTCAGAATGCCACTATTTAAATCAATCGTTCGATCCAATGTGCGGTCAACCAGTCCATGAGTTTTCATATGTGTGATTGCTATTGTCCGAATCGGATGTGGCATCAGCCAACCAAAAGGGCAACCGACCTACGAAGTCGGAAGCCACTATTTAAATGGGTCGACCAATTAATCATTCCACATGGGTGAAACAATGGCTTTATGTTTTATGTATATATTGACATAATTGTTGTGATACTAAGTTACCTAGAATCTGATATTGCATGCTAAGCCGTATGTTTAAAATGAATTGTATTAAATTGAACATATTGTGATTTAAACTTGGCCCTCGGCAAATTGGACTATTATTATTATGTATATGTATATACTCATGGATCCGAATATGAGATTATGGATTGACATAACTTCGGAGTGTCAATTGGGCCTGGCTAGCACCTCATGGTGATGAGGACAACCAAGTACCACAAAACATCGAATGGTTCATCTAATATTGATTGTTAATGTTTGCTAACTCTAAAATCAGTAAAAAGATTACTTGAATCATGAATTGGTTAGATATTGACATTGTTATTGTTCATGAGCATTAAGTGTTAATGCAATCGTTTATCTCCTAGCCATTAATTGATATCGCATGTGCATTTAATATAATGCAATCGAAGTCATTGTTATCAAATGGAAATTGAATTGTTCATGAATAGTTTATCGATATATTTCATCGTGTTATCTTTATTATGTTTTATTGTTTCATCTCAAATTATTATTTTTAATTATGGCCCTTATATACAACTAATGGGAGGTGTGTGTCTCCCTTGTATCCGAGTTCATGCAAGTATGAAAAAGTAGATTGAAGTCGGTGGCAAGCTCATGACGACGGATAGTACATGATGTCGACTTTATGTTGAGTCATAGTATGTTATAATATTTATGGGTCATGTACGAGTCAGTCTTAGAGTCCTTTCATTATGGAATATGTTGTACGTCCTCTTGTGAGAAATATTATGGAGTCATTATATCGTAGATTTCGAATCTTTGTGTATTTGAGATATCCGTCGTGGTAGACTTAATGTTATTGTGCTTAGTGTTATAAGACACATTATGTTTTATTACTTCCTTTATGTTTTCAGATAGATTAGTTTTTTTTAAATGTTTATCATTTTCCGCTGTTGTCATGTGTTTTGTTGATTTGAGGTCAACTATTGCATTGTCCATTGTGTAACGTACTCTGGGACTCGCTCGCGACATGTACCGTGAGGTTGATTTCCGGAGCGTTACATTTTGTATTCTAGTCTTTGATGCAGCTAGGATTAATATAACATTATTACTTGCCCATTGGGGTTAATTATCTTGTGTTTTGTTTCAGCAGAGCGAGGAAGGCTTGTGTGTTTGCGGCTGGGTTGTGGTGGGTAGGAGGTATGATCAGCATACCTGTGACTTGCGGTTGGGTTGTGGTGGGTAGGAGTGTGATCAGCATACCTGTGACTAGTCGTCTTTTCTAGTTGTTCAGGAGTGGTAGGAGTTGTGCTGAGCCATTACTCCCTTATTTGGACGCCTTTTGCAGTCACCTGAGAAGCATTCAAAGTAGTCAATCTCTCCTTTATGTTTGTTTTCACTTATCTAAAGCTATCTCAAATTATTTTAGTTCTGAATTTGTTATTTGAGACTTATGCCCTTGCCCCACTGACCAGGAAGGATAATTGCACAACATTGCCAAATTGGGACCGTAACTTCAGTAGAAATTTCACGATTCTTAACAGCTCATTCACAGTTTGGTGTTCTTAACTCATTTATTTTTTTATGTATATGCGACGTATCCAAGGTGTTCTTACTGTGACTGGTCCAGAAACATTTATCTGAGCCTGCAGTTAATCTAACTTCTGACGGTCGATACAATTCATTCCAAGTGGATACACTGAAAAGATCGGATAAGCTATGGATAAAACACTGAACTCGATCGGATTTGTATTTGGATTGTCTTTAGGCTTTTTTTGTCCAAGTTTTCATCGAGGAGCAGCAGACTCGACAAAGACACGGCTGCAATTTATTTACTCCAAAAATTAACACTCTTTTTTTAACTATGTCACTGTCATGTATAAAAATTATTTGTAGTGAAATAATATGAGTATGATCCAACTTAAATACTAAAATGGTGTAGTGCAATAGTCGAGATTCCATGTTGCACTATATGTATATGTGCATGCCCTCTCGTATCATTATCATCTATCTGTTGTCATAAAAGATTTATCAGACTTGAATAGATGTTTGATGCTGCCTTGAATCATTTTATGTACAGACAGTGGGATTTTTTTTCTGTAATGTTTGAAAGAAATATGATAGTTTTCCAAAGTGACATATTTTTATTCTTCTATTATAATAAGTGAACAGGCCACGCGATTGGTGTGGAATCCAAAATACCATGGAGGCCCAAAAGTGTAATTGGGCCTGATATATTAATTCCTGGGCTTTAGTTCTCGTCTGACTTATTATCATCTTTAGAGTTTTAAAGTATTTTCGATTTGTTTTCATTTTTTAAACTCCGCCTATATTTTATAGTCGGTCCCAAGTCCGGATAAAGGAGGAGGGTTGTGTTAGGCTCCGACAGCCAGCATAAAATCATGTCGAATCTTATGAACATGGATCAACGAATATGGCGTCGTATGATCCATGTAGCCGACCACATCTAGTGGGATAAGGCTTTGTTGTTGTTGTTGTTTGTTGTTTTCATTTTTTACTGGAAGATTCATGTGCTTGGTATTAATAGAAATATAGAAAAAGTTTTCCTTTTGAAGTCGAATTCCTAAAGAAAAAATGTGACCTGCGGATTTGAATTCGGTTTTGCTACTTGTGATACGTATATTTTCCTGTGAATAATATCCCTTTAAATTTTCTAATTCTATTAATTACGTGTATATATATATATCGTCCGACTCACTCCTAGATATATTACTATTCATGGAATTCCCTCAGCTTGGTAATTAGACTCATAAAATCATGCAAATTTGCAGGAAATTTAAGAAATCCTATGATTTGTTTGGCGTTTTCAGAGGCATGCGAGTTGAATCACATCAAGACATCCACGATAGAAAAGACAGCCTGACAGGAAATTGTAGCATTGTTCCTTCCAGTTCACACGTCTCTCGCTCTCGCTCTCGCTCTCGCTCTCGCTCTCTCGTAGGCTCCGCTCTCTCGTAGGCTCGTAGCATGTGTATGTAAGATGACCTACCATCTCTTCGTCCACACATGCAGCAGAAAGGACGGCCATTGTGCTCTTGAGAATGTGGAGAATGTGAAGAGCCAGACAGACAGGCAGGGCAGGGCAGGGCAGGGCAGCCTTGTGCATGGCAGTTGGTGACAAGTTGAAGTGGAGGAGGATGTTGGGCGACAGATATCATATCTCAATCTCATATAATATATATCACGTACGTGGACAAATCTTCATCCATATCATGTGCATTGCTCCTGATCCTCCCACTGTATCAAATAGTGAAAGATCTCTTCATCATCAACGCCGGCCCGACATATCATCGTTATCCCCTGCAAGCACTCCCCCACTGAACTCATGAAGTGATCACCTCACCATACAGGAAAAATAAATAAATAATATCAGAAAAGATGACGTATTTCACAATGGTCGGGTGCTTCGTAATGGCAGGTGACACTCTCAATAAGAATTTTCTGCATTCACAAATACTCGAACTCGAAACCTCTGCTTAAACGAGAAAAGCCGCTATCACTTCATTACAACCCTTGTTGATTAAATTTTATTTGAAAGGATATAATGGGGATGGACGGCACGCGCTGCCGACATCAACTCTCCACGCCACCGAGATCCTTTCTATCGGTGGAGAAGCACTATGGAGGTGGAGGCGAACTTTGTGTGGTGACGCCGGTGAGCGTAAATGTGCAAAGAGTGCGGCGGTGAGAGAGGAAGTCATTGACGAACGAGGAAGTCGTCAATGAGTGAGCTCTGCGACGATGAGCAAATCGGTGAGTTCTGCAAGCAAGATGTGCAAAGAGTGCGACGGTGAGTGAGAAAGTTGTTGTTGAGCAAGCTCTGTGGTGGTGAGCGAGGAGAATCGACGAGATCTGAAGGCCATAGCAAGTGAGGAGATAGCAGCTCCGTCATGAGCGAAGAGGTAAGAGTGCTGCTGAGATCGTTTGAGAAGGTCTAGAGCTTTGATTCTTAAATTGGCCTAAATCGCACGCCTTGCATCTTGCCGTCCATCCCTCATTCGGGTGATAGGCAAGAGTCGTCCCATTTTAATGAGGTGGACGTCCATTATATCATATTTGAAATTACATTCAAGTTTTTAAATGGTATAATGAAGAAACCTTTAAACTGCATCATTTTATCTCTTCTTCAAGAATAAGTTATCTTCTTTTACTCAAAGTTAGGCAGACCTTTTCATTACAATGTGCTTACCTCCTACACAATTCTCTCTAGCTCACGAGATAAAACTACAACATCCAATATAAAGCAGCTTATAATTCAATTACACATAAAACTCATACATCCAATCACTTTTACAATAAATACCTCACAAGCAGTATTATCAAAATCGGACCGAACCGGCTAGTTGAATCGGTTCAGTGATTCGGTTTGGTTAGATGTCAAATCCATTTTTGACATTGAACTGAGAAAAATCAATTCAACGGACAGTTGAATAGGGAATCCAGTTTAATTCAAATTTTGGAAAAAAAATTTAAAATGACAAAAATAGGAAATTTAAAAAAGGGAAAAAGAAAGGTAAAAAAAGAGGGAATATTATATGTATAAAATTAAATAGAAATTGAAATAAAAAGGTAAGTATTTAAAATTGAATAACATTAAAATGGAAAATTATCAAATGGCATAAATAAAGGAAATAAAAGGAAAGTGTTAAAGAAAAAAAGAAATAAGAATAACTTAAGATAAAATTTATTAATATAACATCTATCATTCTTAAATAATAGATATTAAATTACAATAATCTATTTATATTTATATGTTAATCATTATTAAATTTTAATAAATAAAAAAATTATATTAATTTTTAATATTATTAATAAGTTATTAGTACAATATTCATGTACTATACCATATAACTTATATTATATCTATATAATTATTATAAATAATATTATTTTAATAAAATTTAATTCAATTCGGTCGAACCCGATGGAATCAGTCTGACCCAATAATAAGTTTTATTCGATCGCGGATCCAATCATGAAAACATTACTCGCAAGAATAAGAGATAAGGGAAATATGTAAAGAAACGTATAAATGTTCCAAGTGCTCAATAATAATTTATATGCATAAGTGTACATGATCATTATGGAGACCCATAAAATGTTTTTTGATTTCAAAATAAGTCTTTTTGCACTTCAAAAAAAAAGTTCGGATATCTACTTTGGTATTTTGGACGTCCAAAATATTTAATTGTTAAATTGACTTTTTTGCACTCTTCTTTCTCCTTCCTCAAATCGATTTTGATGCTTTCAAACTTTATTTAAATTTATTTTTATCAATTTTACTTATCAATTCATACCTCTCTCTTAGTTCCTTGTAATTCAACAAACTTTTCACATGATAATATATTATAAGTAATTTGATACCTAATTAAGGTTAATCTTGGCTCAATCAAAATAATTATATTCAAATTTGATTAAATTATTATTATTATTATTATTATTATTATTATTATTATTATTATTATTATTATTATTATTATTATTATTATTATTATTATTATTATTATTATTATTATTATTATTATTATTATTATTATTATTATTATTATTGAATAGTTACGCTTTAAGATGAGTTAAGGAGATATTAACTCATTAACATTATCACTAACTAACTCTAGAAAAGTTAATCAATTAATCTATTTATCAGAAAACATATTAAACAATATAATTTAGATCATAATTGATATTTTTCTTTTAGAATGTTTAGAAAATATTCTATTATATTATTTAAATAAATATATTTTTAAACAAATAACCAATTATTACAATACTTTTAATCCAATTTATCATCATTAATATATTTTATAAAATAAGTTATGTGCCTAATCAATTATTTCTTGGTAAGTTCTAAGCTAAATATTCTTTGAGCCCATATATTACTTTTTTTCGTAGGTAGTGCAGATTTTTTTAACAATGTATATTGCTTATAAAGCTACAGTGATTGTCAAAGAGGGAGTGTTCAAATGATAATCTAATCATATTTTCTTTTCATATTTATCCTTACATAATAAATTACACAATAGTATAAGAAATCGAACAATAACAACAGAAAAGTAAAAAAAAAAATACTATTATCATTAACAATAATATTCATATATAATGGCATAATCTTAACATATTAACATTATCATAATTTAATATACTTTTTTATTTATAAATGATACATTAACTTACGAATGTATGAATGATATTTCAGTAAAATATATAGCTTACTTGATAATATTTTTATAAGTAAATTTATTATCTAAATTGATTTATTCATTGCTTGGTGCATATATAGTAAATAAACTAATGCACATTCTTAATATTTTAGTAAATGATAATTTTTCTTTTGCGTAGTACAAATTGCTGTATAATATGTGTGGCAACATGGTAAACACATTGTCAAAAGGCGCAATTTACCACTATCTAACTGGTCAAAGAGTAAATATTAAAAAATCCGAACTTTATCTCCCTCAACTAAGCCCGTGGCATAGGAACATGATCAGAGACATCCTAAAATTCAAAATAGGAAACTTCCCATTTATGTATCTTGGAATCCCTATTACTCCAAAGAGAATCCTAGCTAAAGACCAGCAGCTCATCATAGAAAAAACCTCTACGAGGTTGGCTGGTTGGAGTCGGCATATTCTAAATCAAGCCAGATGCACCATCCTAATAAAATTTATCTTGTCATCAATTCCAACATACTGGCTCAATACCACTTGCCTTACGAGTGGTGTCATTGAATCCTTAGAAGAGCTATCCAAATCTTTCCTATGGAATACAATAGCAAATCGTCGAAGCTCTCATCTGATCAATTGGCAAACTGCCTAGCTACCAAAATTCGTCGGAGGCTTCGGGATCTGAAACCTTCATGCTGTCAAAATCTCACTTATTGCAAAATGTATCTTATCATTGTTAAACCAAAGTAACTCCCACTGAGTTAATCTTGTCACTGCTAAGTATGGAGGCTTCCATCTTTGGGACACCCCTTCCTCAACCCCAAGGTCCTCTTTCACTTGACGCCTGATTATGCAATCTATCATAGATCTTTGCTCAGGTTTCAAAAAAACAAATCAGCGCTAGGAGTGCAACACTCCCTTAGATATTTCAAGTCCCTACAATTAAAATACTAACCTATGTTAACACTTCCCTATCACTCGATACCTTCTTGGTATGTGATCTGATTAAAAATGGAAAATGGAATGACAACTTGCTCTCTACTATGATGACGTGTGAATTTGGTGATGAATACATGAAAGTGCAAATTCTAAGTCAGTCTATCATTTTGATCGTCGTCATGTTTTGCCGACCACCTCTACTGGAGAGCGTGCATGGTCCAAAGTCTGGAAGATTCAAGTGGCTCTCAAAATCCATATTTTTCTTTAGAAACCCTTCCACAATAAACTACCAACCCTAGAGAGTATCCACCATTTTGATAGCACTATTAATCATTCTTGCTCCCTCTACGGCCTTGCTCTGGAAACCAATACTCACTTGTTCTTTCATTGCTCGTTTGCCCAACAACTTTGGCACCTTTTCTAGCAACAAGTTAATATCACCTTTCAGTTTGTCGATTCTTGGCACTTGGGTTCATGGGTAAGTCAAGGATGTGGTATGGATAAACAATCGCTTCATGCCTTACACTCTATTTTTTCCATTTCCGATCAAAGCACGCAGCTGTGAAAGTGGTCTAGGAGAAAGCATTGGCACCCACGCTCCTAAGACACCACACCCCCCGAGACTCTTTACGGGTCCGGTGGAAGCCCCTCACTCACACTGAAATACTTATTTTTGCAAGAGCCTCTCCATCTTTGCTGAATCAGTGCTTGAAATCAAAGCTTATATCATGTTGACCGGTTTTTAGGAATGTGCTCGAAGATCACTATCTCATATCATGATCTACTGAGACTCTTCATCCATAATCAAGATTATCAAGGGAGAGGAAAACTACATGTGGCACATGAAAGAAATCATTACAGACATCATCTGACACTTTTTGGATCAACTGCAATCTACGGTTATCAGACATTGCTCAAGACACATGAATCAAGTTGTACCTCACTTCTTTTGGTCGCAATTGTCATAGCGACACCTTTTTGCTAATAGCTTCCCTCCGGGTCTGTCTCTTATTTTGTATCAGGAATCCCTCGGAACAATTACTTAATCAATACATAAACAACTTTCCTTAGAAAAAGGCTGCCATAAGGTTTCAAATCCATAGTTAAATGAAACAAATTAAAAATAAAAGGTTGTATTAGACAACCTCGTATGAAAACAAGTGTTATACCTTTTATCTCATTCAAACACAATAAAACAATAAAATTATTTTGTATTAACAGACTGGCATTCTGCTTATCGTAAGATTTAATCATGATGCCTCCCTTGTTGCTGATGGCATATCCCATGTTTCTCTTCCTGCATATCATGATTTAATCATTCACACGTACAATAATGGTGCTAGTGACCTCCTGAAAGTAAATGCCCGCAGAACAATTTTCTTTATTCTTTGTAGATCTTCTTCTTTTTTGGATCACTTAGCAATTGGATCAAACTTCTAATTTTGTATGGCAGAACACACATATAATAGAAACACCAGGTAAGTGTGACAATTCTCTGCCATACAAGAAGGTGAAGCCGTGAAGAAAACATGCACCCTATAATTATCAAATGAGTTGCTTCTTCATATGATCCTTCAATTGAACTTTTGTAGCTTCCAGAATAGTAATCTTTTAAATCTACTGTTTATTTGAGACTCTAGTCAATATCTGAAAACCTGAACATTATATACATTTTTTTTTATTTCAAGTCAACAAGATTACTGTTTCTGGCAGATAAAGCAACTTCCAGCTAGCAGCAGCACCTGTGCATATAAAACTATCATATTTTTCTCGAGTGTAGAATGCAGATCATCCGTTACACAAATGAATTGTCTTTGATCAATGTATAAAATGAAGAGATTGAAAGCTTCAGAGATCCGTGGTGGCTTTACTGGTAATAATCAATGGTTAAAGAACTTAAGGCAACACTGGAAACACGGGGAATACCTCGTTTCTCCTGACAGGTAAAATGTGTGGCTTTAGTACTAGAGGGTGCAATTTGCAGTGCTGGCCTGACCAAGCTGAATCCATCTCTTTTCAGTGTCCTAAATGCCTTAGCATGATCTAGATAATAACATGTAGTTTTGGACTTAGACAAATCGGAGATAACAAGTTCCCTGACATCACCCCACAACAATACAAGTTCCGGATCTCTCGAGAGACTCAAGGTCACTACCATCTAGATCTTACTTCCTGATCAGATATCAACAACATTCAAAGCATGCAGCTGCCCCAATTTAACTTGCTAAACGTTCAAGATTTGTGGAATCAGTAATTGTTATTGGTTCCCCAGAAGTCAGAGATGTCTGTAATTTTTTATTTAATTTCCAGCCTGGTCCTTCTACTTGGCTGTGACTTTCAATTGGATTAGTTAGGTATCTCCTGATGGATGCCCAGAAACGACCAATAATTAACTCTATAAAATATTCGATATATGACCGTTTGTTGTCTAAATGTTTGAAAATGGAATTCTCCTGTAGTCCAGTTCATAATCACACAACATTGAATATTAAAAAAAAAAAAACACAGTTTCATTGCTTCAAGTGTTTCAAGCACAAGTCATATAACCCCTCTCAATCTATTGCCATTTTCTTTCTTCCATCTGTTATGTCAGAGTACTTATATGATTCCAAGAGGTAGCAAGTTTAGCAAAGGAACTGAACGGGTGGCTTCGAACATTCATTAGACATCACAAATCCCAGGCAAAAGTGATTTTTTTGGATGGCCGGGATTCTTGATACCTTCACAGTGGGCAGAAGAAAGAGGATCTTTTAATCTGTGTTGTTAATTAGGTGCACAATTTCTATTACTTCTCCATTTGCCCGAGTCCCGCAATTCTTTTAATCTCTGTTGTTATTTCATTGCATTATGTGTACTTGTGGAGGAGCAAAACAAAGTTGGCAGTCAGGTCGGACACACCTTATAATACCGAAGTTGAAAGTGACTGAATGCCCAAGCTAACATCTAAAATTTCCACAAGTATATCTGCACCTCAGCATGTGCACTGCTGAAAACAATTTACTTGGAAACTAAGATATAGACAGACTGATCATTTAGCTGACAACATTACCAAGTGAGAGAGGAGGACAAGACAATGTTTTGAGAGGGCGGAGAGAAAGTGAAAGCAAAACGGAAACAGTAGAAATATATATATATGTTGTAGCACTTCCACAGATCAGTTCGCAGTTGCTGTCCATAATACACATTTTACATTGAAAGGCAAGAGGAGGAGAAGAAAAATATTAATAAAAATTAAAGGCAGCAAGCATACCGACCTTTACCGCAGGCGTTTGCACCACCATGACCCACCACTTTACTCGACATGAAGACCAAACAAGAACACGAAAAAGAAAAAGGAAGCAAGGAGAGATTTATGGAAAGGAAAACCCTAAGGAACACAGACACACGGACTGTTACCAAAGAGAAAACCCTAGTGGCAGCAGCAGGAGCGGCATAACTAGTAGCGACAGGAGCTGCATGGGGCATGAAGTGGGAACCATATCAGTAGCCATTAGAACGGTGTAACGCCCATGTTTGCTGCTGCAGCGGCGTAGAACCCGTCCTTAAGTAGAACATCCTCAGCTCCCTCCTTAAAAGATCAAACAACAAGTATAAGATCTCATCTTACCAGTGAGTTCCTTTAGCTTTGCTTATTTGGTTATAGTGATCAATTTGAACCATATTTACCTGCTGGCGCACGCTGGCTTTCTTCAATGTCTGATCAGGCATCAAACCAAAATGGATGTGTGGAAAATGGGCCCACTGAAACAGGAAGGAACGATAGGAAATAAATAAAGCTCGTAATTAATCTGCAAACCTAAGAGTTGAAGAAGAGAGACTGTAAAGACTAGGGGAAAGCGTTTACATTCTTGGCAGCAGCACTGAAGGCCTCTCTGTGGGTGATGTCCGGATTCCCAGCCTTTATGCGTTGGATTTCGTCCCTGCCAAATTGCAAACTTCGTATGAGAATGTGTGTTTTAAGTTTCTAGCTGCTGAGTTATAATAAATTAATCTTCTGCACTACTCACTTAATGAAACGGTTGTATGCTGATGGAACTCTCTGCCTCTTCTCTGGTGCTGCACCCATAAACAAGGACAACATCAAGACAATGAGCAAAGACAATAGTGGTAAAAATGTCAAAAGGGAAGTGAATTTGAACAAGAACAGTGGCCGGATAGTGTTATCATGGAGCAGGCAACATGGGGGATTGAATTATGTCAGGAAGGCTTGCAAAAGAAGAGAGACAGTGATCAGAAGAAACTACTATAGCTACAGCAGAGATCTGAAAGAAATATTATGAGTCGTAGTTAATGCAGCAGAATGGGGAATTCTCCGACTACACCATCAGATCAAAGAGACAAGAATGACAGACTACAATGTTGTGAAATAATCCTTTGCAGGCGCCCAGTATTACTGTTTGTTAATGGTGGCACGTGTCTCCCTCCCGTCCAATTATTCCTTTTGTGAGTTGGACGAGAGCTGTAATTAGAGCTGCACAGAAGGGTGTAATATATGTTCTACAGGAGTGAGATGACACTGCACAACTGTTTATAGTGCTGTACAGGAAACTACGCGGTATCTTTCGGCACAGTGACGAGTAAGCAAGAACATGAAAAAATTTAAGGAATCGAAGGGAAAGCATGTAGCTAGAGAGAGAGAGAGAGAGACGATGGATCTCTCACGTCTGTTAACAATTGGGTTCCTAGGGGCCTCCTCTTGGATTCCCTTCACCGGCGGCATCATGTTGCTGTTGTTGTGGCTGTGGCTGTGGCTGTGGCTGTGGCCGTGGTTGTTGCTGTTGCTTAGGAGAGTATGATCCATGAGCAAGCTTGGAGGTGGGCATGTAAGATCATCCTGCACAACCAACAGTTCATATCACAAAAAAGATGACGGATCAGGTAAAAAGAAAACTAGTGCATGGTAGGAGCAGAACATATATATAAGTTCTATCAAACTAAAAAGAGGTGTAAGAAGGAGCGCATGAACTCTGATCACATCAAAATGGCGAGAATCTATTACTATTATATGTATGGTATCATGTATACGTTACCAAGAGGTTGTGGTGGGCGGCCGGAGAAAGGAAGGCGTGGCTGAGGTGAAGCTGGTTGGCGGCGGGGAGGAGCAAACCCCGCATGTTGACCGAGAGAAGGTTGGTGCAGTGGCCGCATCGGACGGTCACCGTCTTGAACAGGCTGCTACATGGCACGCTCACCTGCAGACACAACGGAGGCAAAGAGAAAAAAGAAAGGCGGATTATAAAGGCGTCGGAAAGTGCACGGAATCAAAATTTACAGCATCAGATCGGAGAACCAAAAGGAGAGGATGCGTGAAAAGGGAGGAGAAGTCTCTTTTCACTGCACAAACTGGGTGTTTGCATGAGAGGTAGTAGAAGCGAAGGGAGCGCGTCCAAAAGAGAAGACTAAGCAAAGGAATTAAGGGGAGATACCGAACAGTTGAGGAGGGGGTCGGAATAAAAAGGGAAGACAAGCTGACAAGGTTGCATGCGAAGAAGATGTAGGCAAAAATGACTCAAGCACAGGCATATACCGCGAGGACGGTGTCGCAAAAGTTGCAGTGGACGTAGCAGAGCTGCTCGGAAGGAGGTGGGGCGAGGTGGTCCAAGGAAAAGGCGGCTGAGGAGGATGACATGCTGTTTGTTGCTGCTGCCCCGCTGCGCTGTTGCTATGTCTGCTGCCTGATGATGCTCCCCTGATTTGATGGATGACCAACCAAATGAGATCCAACTATCTTTCTCTCTGTATAACAGCTGAGAGAAAGAGGTGAGAGAAAGAATGCTCCGGAGAGAGAAGGAAAGAAGTGAGAAGAGTAAGAAAAAAAACAGTTTTTTTTTCTCTTCTTCTTTCTCCTTTTACTTGCTTCGTATGTTGATATGATATGATGCCTTGATTTGATGCTTTGATTGATTGGTGATTCTATGTATCCTCGGATCTGTTGTTGTTTCTGATTTGAAAAATGGGGTGGGTAGGAAAGAAAGGAGAAAGAGAGAGAAAGTGACTGTGTGTGAGTATGAGAGCGGAGCAATGAATGAATGAATGAATAGAAAGATGGTGGAAAGAAATAGAAGAAAGGGGGGGGAGAGGAGAAAGATCAGTTGAAGGAGGAGAAACAAAGAGGGCAAGGAGAGGTTTTAAGATGAGGTGCTGGGATTCTGAGTGAGGGGGAGAGAGAAAGATATAGGGGCCAAAGGAAGGAAGAAAGGAAGGAACAGCAAACCCTCTGCTCACACATACTCTCTCCCCCCTCTTTCTCTTATTGCATAGCAGTACACCGCTGCTACAGAGACATATTATTAAACAAAACTGAAAAGTTGTGTGACTGAATGAGTGATGGCGGAATAGTCTTTTGAAGCCACTGTTGTTTGCTGATCGATGCACGGAGAATGTGGTGCATTATATATGTTTTTCTCTACTATATATATATATATATATAGTTGAATAAAGTGACATATTGTACAGTGTCTTTTTAACTGTGCTTGCAGAATTACCCTATCGAACTGCATCAAAGTGCAAGACCCAATTATATATAGATTCTTATCGAAAATAAATTATATATAAATTAACTGGTGATGAGTGGAAAGAGCGAAATATTACGTGTTCTCAAACATGGCATTAAGTGATTATACATTTAATTCTGGATGTTTGCATGTCATCAATATATATATATATGTAATATTATAATGCTAGGTAGCTGTGATGGAGGACAAGATGATTGACACATTGAGGCCTTTCAGGAGAAACATATTATGTGCTAGGCCTGCTAGCTAAAAGGCACGAAGTATGCCTTTCTAACCCTATCTAGGCTGATTAAGTTAGGGTCTATTAACGAAGTGCAAGGATATGGAAGCGCGCATGCACCTGGGCCAATCAAACACAGGGGAAAAGAGAAATATGCATGAACGGGTCCATGATTTGGATGGATAAGAATCATATCATCTGATGGAGGTCGCTTTCCTCAAGCGCGCACACATAGACATCATATTAGATGTATGTGCGTTCCCGTCCGCCCTGCGCATGCGCACAGTGTAATTACCATGAGAGCTGCCATGGTAACTGACCTGAGGAGGAGAGGGTCTGTTTTGTATGGGAGCTGAACGTTGTGAGGGAGCGAGACAGCGAGGTGGAACTCAGACGGGAGGGTGCTAGTGGTCGCCATTCCCAATGAGAGAGAAAGATATCAAAGGGAGGGCAGGGGCGGCAGAGGTGGGGGAGAGGAGCAAGAAAGCGACGTTTGCATGGCCCTCTTAGCTTTCCCTCGCTCAGCTGTTGTTTTCGTAGTTATGAGAGAGAGAGAGAGCAGAAAAGAATGTGAGGGGGAGAGAGAGAGAGAGAAGATTTTATTTTGTTTTAATTTTTATTTATTTCTCCTCTGGATGACCTCTTCTGCCTCCTGGGCAATAGCCCGCAGATAGCTGCAGGAGCGCAGCAGTTGTAGTGGAAGTAGTATAGTTCTTAGTGCGTAGATAGGGAGAGTGTGGGTCTAATTAGACACCCCGCGTCCGTCTCCGCCTCCTTAGGGTGATGATATCTTTGTCTTAAAAGAGTCCAAGGAATTGAAAGCAAACAAAACGAAACAAAGAGAGAGTGAGATGAGATGAGATGAGATGAGATGAGAATGATGGAGATGGAGATGGTTTCAAGGAGAAAGACAACAAAAGAAATAAAAGGAAAAGCTCCTCGCTTTTTATGATTTGACCTCACACAACACAACACAACACCCCCCCTCCCCCCGTCACCCAGTAACAAAAGAGGCGCAGCAGCTAGCAGCAGCTGCAGATGGCTGCCAGAGCACAGAGATCCTCTCTCTCTCTCTCCACTCTCTCTCTCTCTCTCTCTGTCCCTCTGCTCTGCCCATTCAAAGTTCAAAGACCCAGCTTCACACACCTCCTCTTCACCCATCTTTACTGGACCTTTGTCCTCTCCTGTAAACCCTCACAGCCTTCTTTCTCTCCTTCCCAGGGAGAGCTCTCTCCCCCTTTCCTTCTTAAATTTTCAGACACAATGCTAATACTATTGCATTTCACATTCCCTCTCCCCCTCGTCCACACAAATTTCTAGGTCACTTGGCCTCACGTCCGACCAAAACACCACAATCCCCTGTCGAAGGAGGGGTCCAAATCCAAGCAAGCCCCCACATGGAAGCCAAGCATTCCCCTATCCCTTCTTTCCCAACTTGTGCTCCAACTTTTCTCACTGTGCTCTTCCCCTCCAAACCTTTCTCCATTTACACTAAAGCCTGCATTGCACCAAGCCCACACAACACTCACTTGCTCCTCCCCCTGCCTGCTGCATCCCTACGCACCTATATAGCAATTAGCATTGCCTTTCTGCTATAGCACTTGCGCATGGCATACTATTAAGATTCTAAATTTTGTCCTCAGGTTATACGACCAGCTACTGCTACTGCTGCTGCCCTGAGTTACCAGTCCAGTCCACGTATATATGTATTTTTACCGCATATACATAGTAAATATGCACAGAGTACATTGCATGTATGCATGCTTTCCCCATGTGGAGCTAGGACTAGTTACTGCATGCCGATCAGGACACATATCATTCCAACCTTGTGGTGGTGGAGATAGGCATTTATAAGGTGCTGTTATTGGGTTATGATGCTGCAGCACACATGTCATCCTCTCAACCCAACCGGGGGAAGTGTTCAATGCCGCCTCCTCCCCATCTCCCCATAGCCATGTAGCATAGGAAGGCAAGAGATCAGAGAAAAAAGGAGTGACCGAGTGTGAGGAGGAGGGGCCGGGGCCGTGTAATGTTGTTAGTCACCCACTCCTTAAATGTGTCTGATAGGGTTCTGGGAGGTGGCAGCCACACCCATTGAAAGCTTTTGCCATCACGAGTAGATTACTCGTTATACGAGAATTCAACAATGCACACACTCTCCCCCCTCTCTCACCACATCTACCAGCCCTCCCACTCTGCTCTCTGCCAACCCTAAACTATAGTGGCTTACCGCCATCTCTGTACTTGGTTCGCTCTCAGGGCCCTCCACATCCATCCCTTCCTCCGTGTTACGTGGCTAGGATGGACCAGAGATATGATGAACCTTGTCGGTGTACGTAGTACGTAGAGAGCTCGGAGTAATGGTGACAAATATCGATAGTAAACCAGGGTGAAAAAAAAAACAAAAAAACAAAAAGGGAAGGTGGTCCGGTGGAAGTGAACGAATCAATGCACCCTGAACTTGTACGCTGTTGATGTTGTTATTATATAATGTATCCGATCATCGATCCCATGTTCATGTTAAGTTCTGCATCGTCCAATAAACAAATTTATCTCAAAACTCTTACATCTCTTTTCCACTGCAGCTGATGTAGTAATTAATTAAGTCATTCAAATTTATCAGAATTCAATCTTTTGACTTTTGATGTGACAATAATCTATTAGCCAAGTCAACATGTCTGTACTGTTGTACGCGAAATATATGTGTATAATATAATTCATATGATCAGACTTTTGATGACCAATCGGTCTTAGTTGGAAATTAATATATGCATAATAGACGTGGTGGAATCTCATGCGGATGCCTAAGGCAGGCAGGCACTCGGTAGGACAGAATTGTAGGAGGGTCTGCATGCACAGTTCAAAAGTCTTTACAGGTCTAAAAAAAAACCTTCTTCTTTCAACAAAAAGGAAGAAAAATATCAGAGATTTATTTGTTGTTGTTGTCGTTGTTTGACATGATCAAAATCTCCTAGCTGCTTAGGGTGTTCCATGCAGATGAGGTATAGTATAGAGGCAGTAAGTAAGTCCACGATCGAGTTGGCGTCTTTTTGTCTCTAGATCTTAGTGCTATATATATGTTCTAATTAACTTTAAGGGGCAGTAGGCCTGGGTCTGAGTCTGATCTCAATTCGGAGACAAACATCTGTGCCCTCATCGTACATGCATGCATGCCTTGGTACGTACGTCTTGCAGCCCTTTTGGTTACGATCGAGCAGCTGGCCGGTGAGGTTTTCCAAGAGGAGTTAAAAGCTCGGCTTCTTTGCTTTGTTCAACGTACAACTTATGTGATTTCTTGTTTGCTTGTGATCGGTGCCTGCATTGATGGAATCTGCACCTGGAACAACTTTTCTTTCATATATTTCTTAATTAACGAAGCCTAGGTTTGGTTCGTAAGTACGCTCGAGCTATATATTTTTGCATGCAATCCCGAGGGATCACAAGTACTTGTTTCGGTAAAAATGTTAAGTTAAATTTCACAAACCTAACCAAATTACTTAATGGTCGAAGTTTGTAGGATTGTGTGAGCCACCACATTGATTAAGAAACTATTATTCTATTATTTACTTATATTAGTTGTTTCGAATATAGTAGGATTGTGTGAGCCACTCCATACTGGGCAAACTAAATTTTTGACAAACATATAAAAAGCTTCAACTCAACTGAATCATTAGAAAAATAACATTTTTATATGATATTTGTCGTGATTTTACCCTAGCTAGACAGCCTAGTACTATATTAAATTATATAAATAATCATTTATCTCAAGAAATTAAGCAATTAGGAAGATATTTTTTATATTTGAACAGAGAAATCAATAGCTCTATGTTGGAGTCCCTACAAGTACTTCATTGGAAAAGACTATCCTCTGGAATGAAACTAGATTTTTTTTTTCAATTTGTTTACTCAATTCAATACATCACATAGAAAAATCATTAATTAACTTGAATCTCTATAGATTCGTTAGTTGAAGCCGTGTACTCGGCAAATGTTGTAAATTACTTTTTTCTCCCACATTGGGGTGGTCAAGCCAATGAAAAGTGAAGACCATATACATACATATATATACATACATATACATACATACATACATATATATATATATATATATATGTGTGTGTGTTTGTGTGTATAGATATACAAACTTATAAGTTAACTATTTCCGTGTCGTTGCAAAGTACACTTGCTTTATAACACCGTTCATGTAAGTTCTAATCATAATGCATGGACTTGGAAAAAGGGGGAACATATTATTATCCGACCATGCGAGTGAAAGATTCCGGATGGTATTGAAGCACCAAACTTCGAACGGTTTCCATTCCGCAGACCATTTGTAGAAAGTGAAACTTAAATATTGTACGTTTATTCATCACGTACGTCCATAAAAGTAACTAAGAAGGCAACCATTTTTTTCGCTTTTGCTTGTGCGTGGAGCAGCAATGCATGCATGGATTCACATCGGCATGCAGTGAGGAATAAATTGTTGAGATTTGTTGTTAGTAAGCAATAAAAGCATGAATTGCCATTTTCTCGTAGGATGAGGGCCTCATAAAAGATGAACTGCGTTCTCCCCCCTCTTGAATCCTTCCTTCTTACCGTCTTTGGTGCAGTTAAATATACGAGCAGATCAGTGCCATGGTAGGCATCTTTCACAATACAACTTTTCCTCTGGGATGGTACTCTCTCTCTCCCCCCTCCCTCCATCTAGAACATACATATACATCTAAAGTCAGAACTTGTTTAATTCGAAAAATGACATCATTTAATCCACGTTGCGTTAATTTAATCCTCAACTATCATTAAATCAGCTGACTAATTCAATGTTCATCTTGCATCATGTGTTTGACAATGACAGGAGATGTTCTCAATGAAATTTGTTCCAAAAACTATTTAAGCGATGAGAAATAATGTATTACTGAATTAATCAAGTATATATTTTTGTAAGGAGTTCATTATTCAACCACTCCTACCATATATCCAACTCTTATTAATCCATATATATATATATATATGTATATATATATATATATATATATATATATATATATATATTCAAACTGAATGATTTAATATGTGAAACAGCGTCCTAACTCCTAAGTATCGGACAAATGTGTGTAAAGATCATTTTTGCACATCCATATACGCTTTAAGCGCAATTTATATATTTGTGTAACATGCACTATTGCACTGCGTATGCATGCGTCAAATGACATTTCAGATGCACATCTGCTTGAGAAATCGTTTGAAAATTGAAATCTATGGTGACCCAATGCCTAAAATTTATATATTTATATATCCTTTAAAGGATCGTCTATAATTATATATGCTAAAATCAAGACAGCATGATTCACAGACCAAAGGAAAGGACATGAGGATTTTAACTTTATAATGAGGAGCTACCTAATTTTCATATAACATCATTTTGATTGTCAAAGTTAAAATTTAGACCACCGGAAAATGTCAAAGTTTAGACAGCATATATGGTCACTATACCAAAAAAGCTTTCTCAAAATTAAACATATTAGTTTCTAAAATCTTAATTTTAGTCTTTAACACTTCTCTACTGACTGGTCATTAAAAAATTTTAGTGACAAAAAAATTTGCATTAATCCTTAAAGAATGATCATTTAGTGATCATAAATTAAATTTTAATTTCAAATAGATAAGAATTTGATACTAGCATCATATTAGTCTCTAATATTTATACTTTTAAGAATCAAATATAATTGATTCCTAAAAATTAGTCATTAAATCATAATTTTATTGTAGCAGGTTGCCAAACAGTCCAAGTCCATCAGATTCTTGATAGAAAAGAAAAGAAAAAGTCCGTGACACTGTTAATCCTAATAAGCACGTGAGTTCATTTCTCTACTTTGTCCAGGACATTAATTGCCAAATCCTATGGAGATTTCTCTTTCGCACGATAGAGTAAGTACAAAATAATTGATGAAGTGTATCAAGAAATTAATGTGCACATTAATTATGAACAGCTACTCCAACTACTGAAGCTTATCAATACATGTATAGATGGGATCAAATGAGGAACTCGCACTGAACATAATACAATATAATACAAATAGGCGCACAACTACATCGTATCTATAAATATTCTAATTTCATGATACTTTTTTTCATGATCGTTATTTATAATTTAATTTTGTAGCTAGGTCGATACCAAGTATATATCGACCTATTTCTTGGCATTACATTCAAGACGCTATTCATCTCGACACATATTTCAGTGCCATTTATAAAAGGCCAATTCACTTGTGCATATATAATATAATATAATATAATATAATATAATATAATATAATATAATATAATATAATATAATACAAATTGTATTAAAAATTAGCATGCAATCATTTTCTTCTTATGATCAATATCCATCCAACAAATTAGAATGGGTAGTTATATAGTTGAGGTTCAATCTTCAATTAAATTCAATGTTAATATATTAAATTTAATCTCTAACATAAAATCATCGTCCAATTATTCAAATTTTGTTGGATACATATTAGTTGCATACTTTTTTGTTGCATATTAATTAAATGTATATATATGTGTGTGTGTTAAATTAACACAATTATAGTTACATTGTGAAATTAGTCAAATCACACAATTTAGAGCTTTAAATTTATATTATTTTTGTGTGTCTTGGATGAAGATTAAGATTATTGGTACCTGATTAATTCTGCCAAATCATACAATTTAGAGCTTTAAATCGATATCATTGTTTTATGTGCCTTGGATCTACGGGAGACTTTCGGTGTCCAAGGTTAGTAGCATTTAACTATTTCAAAACTGGAGTGAAGAGCGGTAAATGTGCATTCCCGTGATTAAAGTATTGACTCCAATATTCAAATTTGTGGTTATTAGTACTCAATGAATCACTTGAGACACAATTCCGCTAGTCGATTATGTCAACCTAATTAAATCGATATCATTTTGATTCCCTAAATCCAAAATGTAAAGGATATTCATCATTAAATAAAAATTATATGATTCAAGAATTTAAAGTGTGTGTATTGTAGAATGCAATTAGCATCAAGCTAATATTGATATATATTTATATAGGTGTTAAGTAGAATGTAACTATTTTTTTACTACCAATATACGTTCAACATATCTGATTATTAGTTGATGGCTGTGTGGTTAAATATCTAACCTCCATTAAATTCAAAGTTAGTTTGTTGAATTTAATCTTAATCACACAATTATTATCTAACTGTTTACATATATTGAATGCATGTTGATAGTAAAGAATTCGCTATATATTATTTGAATATATACATATAGAGTAGAAGAAGTGCATATTTTGTCTAGATCTTCATTCATATAATATAATTATTCAGAATAATAATATCATTGAACTCAAAAAAGTTATGGGAATATTTATTTGTTTGAGGAAACAAATTCTTGTTTAATATTTTTTAAATGATCACTTATTTGTTGATCCATGTTCATAAGATTCGACATGATTTTATGCTGGCTGTCGGGGCCTAACACAACCCTCCTCCTTTATCCGAGCTTGGGACCGGCTATAAAATAAGAGCAGAATGGCGTCGTATGATCCATGTAGCCGACCCCACCTAGTGGAATAAGGCTTTGTTGTTATTATTGTTGTTGATCACTTATTTGTTCGTTAACCAAGGTTCAACATGAATTTGTGAAGGATAATATATGGATTTTTTTAAATATTTTCCCTTTTTTCGGTAACATGAGGGACCAAACCAACTGGTTAGTCATGTGTTAATGCTAGAAATAAAAGTAGGATACAGAAGTCCGGACTTAGTGGTGGAAAATCTATTTCTTTGAGTCCTGTCATAGCTTCGGGATGATGGTGCGTGAGCCAATCAGCTGGAACATTATTTTTTAATATTTTCCCTTTTGTTCGCACTTATTAAGATGAATTTACCATGTTAGAAATTTATATATTAATTTCATTACTTTCTTATTTACTTTTATTACCTTACAGTGCAAATATTTCTTACATATCTCCATAAATTTTAAAAAGGTCATTTTGCATAAATGAAGTCATTTCTAGCCATACGACTGAATCTTTTTATTCTTTGTTACTTTTTCCCTCTCATTATTTAATTCTCGTGTATGTTAAAAAAAATAAGCATTTGTATGGCTAAGTTTTGAAAAGTAACAAAAATATGAGCATCAATGAGTAACATACTCATGATAACAAACACAGGTAATGAGTTAAAAAAAGTAAAATATTTAACTTTTGGTTTTTTGAAAAAAAAACTCAACATCCACTCACAAGAGTATTAGTAGGCCATTCTTCTACCATAACGCCTCCATCTTCCGCATTAAGAATGAGCAAGATTTTTTTTAGGTAAATGGAAGCAACTCATCTTAATTTAACAATGATTTGCTTTCTCTTCAAAATTGCATTGAAATTTCAAGTTATTTCTTTTTCCCCGAAGATTTTAAGTTTTAATTGTTTCTCCATAATATGATTATACCTTTTGTCTTCATCTCTTTTCGTTAAACATATTGAGAAATAAATGGTTTTCAATAATTTCAATAATGAACACACTAAATAAATGAATGTTCTTAAGTAGATTTATATTTTTATTTTAAATATCTTATAGTTTTTATACTTTATTAACTTGTAGCCGTTAGTAAGTTGTAGTCGCGCAAAGCCCGAAGATATTCACTAGTTTACCTCATATTACGAATGCAGATATGTAATCATACATGATCTCTTGTGTCCCTTTGGACCAAATATTTCCCTAGTTTTAATGATAAGGGTGTTCACCGAGTCGGATCGATCCGGTGAATCCAACGATTTGACTCGTCTCGTTTATGGATCGTGTACGAATCCAATTCAAGTCGATCCGATCCGATTCGATCAAATTTTTAATTTTTTTATTTTTATTTAAAATTAGGCCTATATTTATTTTAAAAAGCTTTAAAAAATAAAATAAAATATTTAAACATAAATAATATTTAAATAATTAGAAAACTTATTTTGTGCTTTAAAAATAATATTTTTTATATTAAATAAATATTAAAATAGAAAGAAAAAATAAAGAAAGAAAGAAAAATTGAGTGGTCAGAACCGGATCGGATTGAATTGAATTTGACCCCCCAAAGGGAATTCGACTCGACCCGACCCGACCCAATTAAATTTGGTCGGATCGGATCGAGTCGAATTTTTTCAGAGGTCGAGCCCAACCCAACTAGTAATAATTAACGGAGATGCTTTTTTTCCAATTTCTATAGACAATTCGAAAAACGCATCATCGGTGTCCTTCACAAACAATGATATCTAAAATGCCAATCAATCAATTATATATTTATGTAGCAGAACAAATAGCATTTGAAAAGAAATTAAATTGTTCCAACTAAAGCGATGTCATTAATTCTATACACGAATTAAGGACAAGCATATATCGTCGGAAAAAAAAATAAGGAGATATGATATATAATTCTTCGTACAAGATATTAATGAGCTACCACGTTTCAGGGTCGAGGCAGCTAATTCGCATTGCTAGTAAACAATTAAAAACAAAAACTCAATGAACAAGAATTATAATAAACTCATGGAAAATTCAAACTATTAGAAAAGTAGAAAAAACAAAATGACATCCGCCGTTCATCCGTTTATGGGCTGAAATTGGGCCAAGATCACAGTGGATTTCAACGAGCCCGCTCTGCACCGGGTCCACATCATTTTTCTCCGACATTGGATTGAAGTGGGTAAATATATATATTAAAAACAATACTTTTTTTACTGCCAATTCACTAAAATAAGCTTAGATAAAAGGTAACAATATTTAGATACTTTAATTTAAACGTGTTTAGAAAAGGAGAGAGTAAAATTATGTTTTCCAAGCATATTTTTACGGACCAATAAAATTGTCCTTCCAACAATATGAACATATAATAAAACCTTGACAGCAACATATGAGTGTTTTTTATACTTCATTTTTTTTTAGAAAAATCTAGGCCAAAAGCCAAATTCGATTGAAATTATTTGATCGGATCTACAATTCCTCTAATCCTCAATTTACTGAGAAATTATCCTCAGTTTAAATGATACGTTTGAAAACCTGAGATTCAAGAATACAAAAAAAAAAAACATGTATATCCCGATATGAAAATATCTATTTATCCGTGACCAATTTTGTTAAGTATAGAAAATTTGGATCTTTTTTAATAATAATCATAATTGATCGGCTTTCTCATCTAGGCAAAAAATATCAAATCCACCAGTTAAATATTTCTCAATCAAAGCATCTTTTTTTTTTCGGAATTCAAAAGTTTTAACACTTACCAACAATAATTACTTAGCACTCAAAAGTTTTAGCACTTTAACAAAATATCAAATTCTAATTTCCATTGTCCGAGACGATTTTACTAGATTAATCGATGATCTTAACTTGTGAATAGTGCATATAACAGTTAGTGCAACACGAATTAAAATTGCTAACACCGCTTTCAAAACATCTTACATATGAAAACATATAATTATATATAAACAACAAACAACAACAACAACAAGAAACATATAATTACAAAACATCTTTTCTTTTCGGAATTCAAAAGTTTTAACGCATGCCAACAAGAATTAGCACTCAAAAGTTTTAGCACTTTAGTAAAATATCAAATTCTAGTTTCCATTGTGAAGTATTCGAGATGATTTTATTGGATTAGTTGAGTTCGATAATGAGTCGATCTCAACGTGTGAATAGTACGCACAATAATTAGCCCAACACTAATTATCGTTGACGTCGCTTTCAAAATATCAGAGACGAGAGACCGACAAAAAAATAGCACTGATATAATAAGATTTAAACAAACATATAATTACAATATTTGCGTGAGACCCAATATTTATTATCAATGTTAATTATTAAAATCTTAAATCTATAATTATTCATATAAAAAATGTAGCATTGATAAATAAATTAATATTTGGAATAGTTTAAAGAAAATTAATGTTTTACACAAATATTGAATAGACATACTTTCCACGTATTATTTCGGAACTAATTTTTTTTTTCCTTCCATGTGCGGTGCCACAGTTTACAATGATCAAATTAAAAAAATCAATAAGTTTCGATCGGAGACTTTGAAAATAAAATTAGAACAAATTAGTTAATTGCGTCGAATTTCAATTTTTTTTAAAAAAATCAATCACGTCCACTCCGTACTAATGGAAAAAGACTAGCACCGACTCCTGACCTTCCATCGTACCTTTTCATCTTTCTTATATTTCTCTCACTCCAAGCGAGTCTACTCAGCATCTTCTCTCTCTCTCTCTCTCTCTCTCTCTCTCTCTCTCTCTCTCTCTCTCTCTCTCTCTCTCTCTCTCTCTCTCTCTCTCTCTCTCTCTCTCTCTCTGGGAGATGCATTGACTTCTTCTCTCCATAGTCCATAGTTGACGTGATCCTTTCCAACCTCAGCATCTTTTATGCTTCTCTGCGTTTTCTGATCCTTTCCATATCCTGTAGCCTGTAGGTCGTCGTCCATGAAGAGGTTCAGAGGTTTCAGGTTGGGCCGGCGGCTCTCTTTTGTATGGCGGTGGGCCTTCCGGCGACGACGCTGCCGCCGGCACCGTGTGAACTGCTGCGAATCCGCGACGTTGACGGCCAGGTTATTTGGTTGGACTCGGCACCTCGTCCGCCGCCTCCGACGCCGCAAAGTCGGCGGAGGAAGCTACCGCCGCCTCGGAGAAGAAGATCGGTGGCTCCTGGAGGATTTCGAAGAGTGGAAGAAGCCGCCGCCCAAAGGTTTCATGGCGGTGTACGTCGGAGAGAAGGAGGACGCCGACGGTGGGGGGACGACGCAGCGGAGGTACATGGTGCCGGTGATCTACCTCAACCACCCTCTCTTCGGCGAGCTACTTAGGGAGGCCGAGGAGGAGTTCGGGTTCCACCATCCCGGCGGCATAACCATTCCCTGCCCCGCCGCCGAGTTCGAGCGCGTCCGGAGCCGGATCGCCGACGGCGACCGGAGTGCCCGTTGGAAGAGCGCCTTTAATCATGCAGTAGCCTCTTGAACGACGTTTCTGTTCTTTGCTTCGCTTCAGATGTGCATATTCATTATTAATCGCAGGTGGTGGTTTATAGAATCATGGCATTCTGTTCATCCTTTTTTTTTTCTGTGTTCTGATGGGATTTTTGGACACAATGAGAATTAGATAATTGTTGTAAGAAGAAGCGACGCATGCGTGCAATTTTTACAGTTTTATTATTTACCTGTTTTGCATGGCTGCCCCTGCCGCTATATATATATTTGTTTTTGCGTGTTCATATCCCGATTTGGGTGCAACGGAGTAAATTTGGAACCCTTGGATTTAATTATATCAACGGACGGATCTGGGGGGAACAAAAAAAGGGCCTCGTCTGCATGAGCACTCGCGTCGATGATATGATCTGAGTTTTTTGTTTTTTTTTATATTTCTCATAAAATTTACTCTCTCTCTCTCTCTCTCTCTCTCTCTCTCTCTCTCTCTCTCTCTCTCTCTCTCTCTCTCTCTCTCTCTCTCTCTCTCTCTCTCTCTCTCTCTCTCTCTCTCTCTCTCTCATATTTTGTAAGTTGTAAGTGCTTATCGGGCGTATCGACCCAATGATCTCGTCAGCCTTTTTATAAAAATAAAACAAGATGTGATTAAGTGATATAACTGAGTAATCCAAGTACAATATACTGAGTAAAAATAACTTGTTCCAAAAATGAGATTTGATTGTGTGTGTCATTAGTTAAGTTTATTGTTCTTCAGGACTATAACGAGACGAGTCGTGGCGGATCCGGCGGCACAATCATTTCTTTAATGCGATTCAATTATTTTTCCATATTTTACTATTGACAAAAGAATATATATAACCGCATTATGAAACGTTGATTGCACAAATCTGTCCATGTTTACACTTCATTGATACAATATATAGTTTATTTTCGGATTAGTTATTTATTTGTCATATGACATCAACTAATGAACTTAATAAATAAAACGCGAGAATATAAATATGACAAATAAACTTCGGAGACACCAGTCGACGTGCCTGTAGGCATCATTCCCTTGCACCTATGTGGAGAGCACAGGCAGCCATATGTACCTGATCACTTGCACTCCTTGTTTTATTATGCAAAGATAATTGATGTAATTAATAATTAAAGAAGTAAAATGGATGTATATATACCACATATACCTCTTTTAAAAAGAAAATTCACTGTGTTTTATTATGCAAAGATAATTTGATGTAATTAATGAAGAATAAAATGAAAGGACATTGTGAGTGGTTCTCATTGATATACTTTAAGATAAAAAGATGACGAATACAGTGTTCCTCCACTATCGCCAAATTCATTAATAAATAAATAAATGTCCAGTTTTAAAACACTACAATTTCCGGCTTCTACTTTCATTGAATGCTTTCTATTCAATTTCGGACCAAGACGAACTACATAGTTCAATCTTCATGTCCTTCCATAGTAATGAATGAAAAGCTGTTCCGACTATAAGTTTGATTGGTACATTCTTCTGGTGAAATAAGCATCACAAATCTGTTCAAAGATCATGCAAGTTCATCTGTTTAAGCTCAGAGATGCGATGTTTGTTTCAACATCGCTGCTTCATCAGATTGTGATATATAGTGAAACATGATCCTAAGAGTTGGACGTGCATGAAAACTCGAGTTGAGACAAAAAAAGATATGTAACATCATCATTTCTAGATTATTATTATATTCCACAACATAAGTTTCTATTCTGTATACATATCAACCATAGATCACTACCTTTTACATACTGCAGGATAAGTTGTTCATCCGGTGCTTCTGCCTACCACAGTGGTTTCAGTAATGATAAATTACTCATGCGCTGTATCCTCGGCTTGAGGGACTCCAATTAGCTAAATTGTTGTAGCTCGCGCAGGTAGCAGCAGAAGCCGCCTCCATCGTTCCCCTGGAAACACCTTTGTTGCATAAATTTGCAAATGCCCTCATGTGCTTCATGCCGTACTGAGTGAGAGAACCGCAATGTGATTCAAATACCCGAACCTGTTGAATTCATAATGGATCATAAGAACAGGAATTATTCGAGGTTTAAGTCTGAACAGAAACTGCAGCGGTCGTACCATTGACTTCAGACAATCCCAATCATCAACCAGGGCCTGACCAGATGGCCTCACTGCTGTGAGAATGGAGGGACCACTTTCTGATCCAAAAATTAGTCTACCAATAAAATCTATGCTGTTGTCTAGATGCATCCTGTGCATCATGGTTTCTGTGATCTCCTTGAGCAGCTTTCTCTTCTCTTCTGATCTGTCATCCACTTGCTCATACTGAAAAGGGAAACCAACCAAGTGTTTTTCATGACTGGAAAGTCTGAAGTTAGCATTAACTTGCATGGAAATTCAGACAAATGCAAAATTAACAAGAGCTAATTAAGCTTACTTCACATTTTTTTCAGAATTACATTTACAGAACATCTTAGAAGATAAACATCTGCTTTAGCCATCTCAATACTAATTGACAAATGAAGAATTCTAATAGTTAACTGTTGCTTATGATACCATGATATATCGATATGGAACGAGGGCATAAAAGCACAACGCCACAACCTACAAACTTCTTCTCCTGATGATGAGAACTAATTGAATGCATTTCTGTCCTAAAAAATCAATGGTTAGTTTCTCATGTTTGAGTCTAGGCAAGTAACGTTCATACTTGTCTGTCAGTTCCTGTTCACTGTTTCATTCACTTATATACATTTCCCCAGTTTTTAATTGATATGGTGGAAGGAATGTGACAAATATACTTCTTCCTCTAATTACGACAAAGATCGTATGCCCTAGTGATCAATCAATACAATTCAAGACATCAAATTTAAACCCATGAGTTACAAGGCCTAAAAAAAGGATTTAAGAAAGGGTCTTACTCTCTTCCACAGAAATAGCAGATCTGCGTCTCTCTGATTAACTACTCCTATTCTCCATTGGAGACCATTCCCTGTGACATTGGCATTGGCCGGGTCAAAGCCCTGGTAGAGGTACAGCTTTTCGGCTTTAATGCACTTGTCACCATACTCCATCACATGCGATCCTGCATTGTAAGTGTTGAAGTTGGAAGTCCTTCGCTTCACCTGAATGAAAAAGCAGCATGGACGACGAAATCATTTACTAACAGAACGATTGCATCATCATGGAAATTAAGTTCTGTTGGTCTTAGAACTCACATTTTCATATTGTTTGCTAATGGTCTCTTTCTTCAGGTTATGCGTTTCACTGTATGAAAACAATTTAGAAAGTAAGTATCTGTCTGGTCTCACCAAAAGGCACGGGTAGAACAGTTCAGAGACCAAAGTTATTCTACAATGAAAACGGCTCAAACTTTAAAATTATTTTTATGAACTATTTATATCTACTTGAGTCAAGTGGTGAAACCATCAAAAATGTCCTTGGAACTGAGAACATGACAGTACAGACAGAATACTCGGAAAGAAGACGATGGGGACAAACCTATCTTCCATCCAAGCAACGCTGTACAGATCGCCAAGGCACGTTATGTACTCAGGCGGCGGAGGGGGGTTCATGCCAGGACAATACGTTCCCCAGCTGCTCTCCACTGCATTCGAGGCTGTGGTTACATAAACGTTCAGATTCTTCGGCATCAGTCCTTCGAATATACTGCCACTCTCACAAGCCTCGACATAGATAACCTGTTCATCTTTGACATTAGCAATACAGAATTTTGCATTCCAGTTCGCGCAGAACCTTTTGCAGGCGCAGTGTTTCTCACCATTTCTTTGTAACTGTTCAACGCGTGCTTCTGCTTCAAGACCTCAATGAATTCGGCAGCGTACAGGTACGGCATGTTGGGCATTCCTGAACCAAGTGGCGTGTGAGCTTCGCGTAGCAATATGCATCATGCATGCATAACGACTAGGAACCACTACTAACCAAGAACTCCTGGACCTCCGTGGTCTGAGTAATAGATGAAGATTCGATCGTTCGGTTTACTGTCAATAACTTTGCCGCTTCCACCTCCCACTGCGCTCTTGTTGCCCAAAAGCACGGCATACATATTCTTGGTGTTCACTTGCGTCCCTGTGTAGTCCTGTCGAGAACAGACAATGATGCCTTTCGTTAACACAGATCTGTAGTTGCAGAAAAGATTAAAGTAGGAATGTTACCGGCATACCAAAACCTCCGTTGCACTCGATGAATTCAGTTGATCAGTTAATTAAACAATTAGACGAAACGTACATAAATGACCAACACTAGTTTTAATTAGTACTATCTCGCCCACTGTTCTGGGTATGTTAACATTTAAGATGGTAAAGTAGAAAAGCAAAGCTGCTTGGGGAACGAGAGACCACCTTGGGAACACCGGCGTACACGTCTTCACCTTTGGGGCTGTTGATGATGATATCCGGCCGGGGATTCAGCGGGTTTCCGGCGATGTCGTCGTACATCATCACCACGATGTTCTCCTCCTTAAGCCCGCCGCGCCGCAGCAGCTGATACGCGTGGCAGACGTCCGCCTGCAGCGGACAACAAATGCGCACCATCGTCAGATTTCGATATGGGTACGCGACTACCACTGACCTGCAAAGAGAGAGGGGGGGAGAGAGAGAGAGAGAGAGAGACGTCTATCTAATTAAATTAACCTGGTGACGGTAGTTTCCGTAGCCGGAAGAGCCGGCCACGAGCAGCGCCCACCTCGTCGGCTCCGCATCATCGCACTCGCTCTCCGCCGACCTGTCCGCCGGCATTACGATCTTTGGATCCCACCTGGTCGAAAGCCGGCCGGAGGCCGCCCTTGGAGCGAGCAGCAGGATAAGTAACAGCGCCGCGGGGGCTACGAGGCGATCCATCGCCATCGGCTGCTTCAAGTTCACGGCGAAGATCAGTAGGGTTTTGGAGGAAGAGGAGGCGGATCGAGTAGGTGGAGGAGGAGGCGAGAGGCGAGCGGCGAGCGGCGAGAGGCGAGCGGAGCGAGGTGGAAGAAGAAGGAGACGGGTGGCAGGTCTCGCCGCCAGGAATGGATACACCAGCCCTACGAGTCAGGCGCCATGCAGCGGCGGTGGACGACGCGTGTGATGCGTGCGGTTTCAAGGGGGACCCACTTTTATGGCTAGTTTCAGTTTATTCATTGTGGTTATTATTATTGGCATGATGATTATATATAAGAAAATTAATATAATCATTAAAAGGATTACCTTTTTATCTAATAATAGTAGCTACTGTTTGGCATTTGATTACGGTTTATATATAAAATAAATAAATAATATATATATAGATTATTGTATTTGTTGTCGTGTGAGTGAGGAGGGTGGAAGGGCGGGAAAGCGGGTGGAAAAGGCAGTGAAAAGTAGGGGGGAGGCGGGCGTTGGCGGTGGCGTTGGCGTTGGCGTTGGCGTTGGCGTGGATGCCATCGGAATTGAAGGCGTGCGGGCAAATCCGAGGGAGGGAGCGGCGTGCGTAGGCAGTGAAGAGGAATTGGCCTTTTCTTCATTTTTCCCCGAGTCCTGACCATCCAGCCGTCAACGGTTACCGATGTGTCATCAAAATTGAGGTTAGGTTGAAACAATCCAATAGCGAACTCAAGTTCAATTTTCAAAATTATTATTTTGAACAAGATTTATTTATATCACTTTCATTTGAACATTAGATTGATCGAGTGCTAATAATTCTGAACACCGATGAATTTCGATCGAAAAAAATTGAGATTATCATAATCGTTTCTCTATTTATTTATTTATTTATTTATTTATTTATTAAACAAAAAATAAAAGCATTATTGTCATAATTTTAGTGTATATCTATTTATATATGAAGATGTTATTCTAGATCGAAATCATAAATAAACATAATTCTTAGTATGAAGAAAAAATGCTTCCAATATTTATATTTATATATTTTATTTTCAATTAATATAAAAATACTTATTTAAATATAGGAAAGTTATTTGCATTAAAATATAATATATGGAGTAAGGAATTAATATTTCTGAAGTATGCAGCCCCTTATTTCCGAATCCATTTCTGCATCATTTATACGATCCTCAGATGTACATTGGCAATTCATTCTTAAATATAAATACACAACAACATATGTGTTACCAGTGGATAATTCAAGTGATTTTAAAATAGTGAATACTAAAAGTCACGCAATTATGTGTTACCTATATGTATATATACACACGTGTATAAACATACGAGAGTATTAATTACGACTGCAAAGATTTACTGGTTATAATGTATTGAAAATGAACCCACGCTTTATGAGGTCTGTCGAGGAGTGTAAGAAAAATTTGATCAATTAGAAAATTATATGAAAAAATAACAAATTAGAGGATTGAATACGTTAGGATGGTTAAGAAATAAAAACATTATCCCTGACTTATTTATGAACGGAAGTGCAATCCCTGTGGATACTTTGATAATTCTACGTGGCTCAATTGATGTGTGTGTGTGTGCATCGACTTCTGTTCAAATGACGTGTGCACATAATTATGTTAGGATCATAGTTTATCATTATATTATGAAATTGTATGTGAAATCTGTATATATAATGTATTATGACATGAAATTTTATATGCTTAGATATCTTGATGTACTTGTTATTTATATTTGTCTTTTAGCTTCCACGTTAATTGTTGTAATAATTTATTTTATAAGTCTTTTGCTAATGTAAAAGTCAAAATGTATCGGAGAATGATATCGCTTCTAGAGGAGCTCGTCACAAATTTTGGAACATTAAGTATGAGTTATCCAACATTTACAAATTGGTCTTAAAATCACTAAACTTACATTTTCTATAGCTAGGTCACTTAAGCTTTAATCTCACTACATCTAAGTCACCAATTTTTTTAATAATTTTAAAATAATAGTTAATATAATAATAACAAACAAAAACACGTATTTGTACTCTAAATTTGAATGAACCGAATTATATTTAATAAGGTAACTAGGTCCTTTCCAATTAGCTTGCTTTTCCCTTGAACAAAAAAGAAATAATTTAAACCCCTAACATTGTCTTATACTGGAGCGATATTTCATTCATATATCTCCTCCCTAAAATGAAAGTGTTCTTTTATGAATTTATTACAAATAACCATATTACGAGCTTTTGTTTATAGAAACAAATTTTGTTCAATTTTTAATTTTATTTTTAAAATTGCTTAACATTAGTAAACGTTTGGCGTTAACCCTACCATAAGATGTTACTAATAGTGGACTAATTACATTCGAGATACAGATGTCTCCGATGTATTAATACTTAGTGGCTCTTATTTGCACACACCAAAAAAGATGTCTTTTAACCATCAAAGAATTCTGTGAAAATCCTTCCGGAAAAAAAATTATAATAATTTAATGTGCAACTAACTTTCCTTAATCATTCATAAAATAGAACCTGCAGCTAGAATCCACTGAAACCAACTAAAGAGGAATATGTGCTATTTTCATCAGTTGTTTTATTATTTATGTCGTTCCTCTTCCTCGAATCTCCGGCACTGGCAATGCGGCAGGAACCGGCGTCAAGACCCGCCATTTCATACAATTGCGACCTTCCACTCCTCGCCTCCTCAATAGCGCCTTCCCAGCATGTTTCCGAGAGGACTTCGAGTGCTCGTTCAGACTTGTCTTCTGATATTACATCACTATTTTGCAAAAGTACAAGGTATACCTGGTCTGCAGCAGCTTTGCGTATCTGAAATATTTGCAACCCACAAATGGGCAACTTATAAAACAACTTAAGATTTATAAATTCTAACGTAAGAACAATCAGTTCAAAAGCAATTCCTGTTGTAAGAAGCGATTAAGGTGGTCGGAGAAAATATGTTCACTTACCTTGGGATATCTATGCGCTAGGAAAGAGAGGAGCTGAGAAAATGCATTCGAGTTAATGGCTTCCACATGTGAAGCAATATATCCAAGAATTGAAAGGCCTGCACATAACTTCGTGAAGTCCTTCGACCCCTTCAACTCGATGGCCAGAAAGTCCAAAAGCCCAGTGCAGAACTCCAGAGTGCGAACCTATGGTATCATGAAATTCTTATTAAGACCCATGGCTACATATTTTGGCAAGAAAAATAGCAAGTTTTGGCAGATTGGACTTCTTGGCTAGAAAGAAGAATGAATTGCACTGGAAACATGATTTTTTTCTGAGTGATAAATTTCTTTAAATGTGGAAAAGCAATCATACAACTTGATATTGACCAGTGTTCTTCAAGAATGTCGTTAATTAATTTGCAGAACTTGATCACTCTTGACATGCTCCAGTAAAACTTGTGCAAGCTCTAATCAAGTTCACATAGTACCTAGCAGAAGATCATTTTTTATATTTTAATTTCTCCAAGTACTGATTTTAGCTCTACTATTCCACTTTAGTTTCCCCATCATTTCATGCAAAGTCAGTTTTCAGCTTTCAATAAATTTGTTGAATCGGCTGTTTCATTTTCTAATATACTTTTTAAGGTCCCTTGGGAATCTTGCATCAGGTGTCTTAAAAGATAAGTTGACATATCAAAGCCACATACAGTCTATTATTGTTGATTAGAAAATTACAACCTAAAAGGATATCTTAGGAACCAATAAATCAACAAGCACCAATCCACAAAAATGGATGTTTGAACTGCAATCAACAGCCAACAAAATTGGAAAATATCTAGCAGAAACAAGTGATCTTCAGCCACAACCAAATTATAGCCTTACTAAGATTAATCACCTTATATTCTTTAAAAGTTGAGCCTTTTCTTAAAGTTTGAGTCAAATTTGATAAATTGCTTGAATCCAAACCACAGGGTAGAATGCATAGGCTTCTTCAGAATATTTGACTCGTTATTAGCATCAAGCATAATACCATTCCATTCAGTAAGAATTTAGTGTAAACTAACCTCCATATTCAGGAAGACCTTTTTGCTCAAAAGTATCTCAATTGTCTGTGTCAAGAAGAAAAAATGTTTTAAATTAGAAAAAAATAAGACAGTGATAGCAATCAACAGAAATGAGGATTAGACAGTGAGATATCCAAGTCGAAAACCGAGCAATAGTTGGTCATAATAAACACAGAAGATCCATTGTGACATTTGACAAAACATTAGAAATCAGAAATCACAATATGCACATCTGATAGCAAGATAAATGATTTAAAACTTAAAATTCTATATGTTTTCTATAAGTGATGGGCTCTCGATAACACAAACTATCCAAGTCTAGGCACCATATGACATTGGCAAGTACAAACGTAATAAGGACAAAAAAAATTTTCAAATGTTCTTTGGTATTATTCACTGGCTTCGTGGTTCACTAAAGCATTAAAAAAATTATGTTTCCCTCCTAATATGTGCCTTGTTTTAAATCATTTTATTAATATTCTTTTTTACTGAAAAGCAAAAACACTTTGAAAGTTTGATTTTGAGAATGAAAAATCAATACCATAAAAGCACAGAAAACAGGAGAGTGGCGTATGCGATGCCACCGTGTCCCGTACCAGATATGAACTGAGACACATAGTGATGACAACAATGAAATCCTTCTCATTTGTCACTTTCAATCAAATCAAATCCAAAGCAGAGCATGATCAACACAAGCCACAGAACAAAGTTGTCAAGTATCCACGTCCAGCAGAATTATATCTCATGACTGACTAAGGCACACCATTTCCATTTTCCCTTTGAAAAAAGAAAGACATATCTAAACAAGTGATTAAATTCACTGATTTTGAGGAACAAAAGCAAGATAATATTTGAGAACAGTGATAACTGACAAATAATAACCAATGAATTGACAGCAGGTAAAGCAATAAATAAAGAAAACTAGTGTCTGCCTTTGAAGGAAATTAGAGGAAAATGAATTGAATAGAGGGAAACTATCAATTTAGGTATGAAATGAAGCTTCGTATCAATCCAACCAACACAGATCTTTGGAGAGAAAATAAAAAGAAAGATTTGAACTAGATGGAGATTGCTCCAGAGTGTCTATAAGCATACCAAAGAAACTCGTTTTGAAGAATCTTACTCATTATCATGGTTTTATGATAGAAAAAGTAATAAATGAAAAGGCAGTTTAATGCCATATTATTAGAATGGATAGCGGAAATTTCAATTGATTGGATCTAACAACATTTTGTCATACCTTGAATGTTGGTGTTGTAACTCTATCACATTTCTGATATTGTTGGAGAATCCAAAGAAAATCAGAACTCAACATAAACATTTTAGTTTCTTTCTTTTCACTTATTCCAGATACTGACGCTTCAAGATATTCTAGCAAAGCTCCCAAGGATGCTTTTCGCAATGACTCTTGCAACCCACCAATGGATATTACAAGACCAGAAAGCACTAATCGACTATAAGAGTTGATCTGAAGAAGCTGTATGAACTGTTGATAAGATGCAGTAGGATCCTGAACAAATAGGGGTATTAGAACACATTTCCAGTAGAAACCTAAAGAAAAAGGGGGAATTTGAATGCCAATTGGAGTGAATGAAGACCATGCATTTGCATATGCTGATTTATGTGCTAACAACAAAGCTTTTATCATTAGGACAACAAAAAAATGTAATAAGGAATGCATTAATTGCATGTACCCCAAATAATGGTTTGTTACATTTGATGAAGAGACAGAAGGATAAAATTTTCAAATGCTTTGTTTGTCACAAAGCCAAATTTTGAATTCAAATAGTGCATGAAAATATCAGCAATGTGCCTCACTTAAAGAGTTTATGCATTATCTTGTGTTTTCAGGCAATTCATTAACACATAAAGAGCAAAAAAAAAAAAAATTTCTGACCAACATCGTCAAGATTGAAATTGCTAAGATTTTTTTTTTTGAATGGAAATTGCTTAGAATTAATATGGTAAATAGCCAAAAGCATTTATCATATGCATTAGTTCTTTGTTTTCACAGAGCAAAACATGTTAACCCTGTGCTGAACGAAATGTTGTAAGAAGAGCTATAATTTCACTGAAAATAGCAAAATGCTGAAACCATGGGGTCACATAATGACAGATGACTGATGAAAAGATGTAAATGTTTTCCATGCCATTCACATATAAACCAAAAACATCTCTTAATCCATAGTTCATTGAGAGTATAGCTATAAAATATATGTTCGCCTCAATCTAACCCTTCAGACCAGGGATTCCCAAATACACAAAAGTTTAATTTGAGAGTAGGGTACAATGCAAACCATTTGCAAAGAGAAATATTCTATGTAGATTGTTTATGTGGTTACAATTGTTGTTGACAAATTTAGTGGGGGCATCGAACAATGGAACAACAAACGTTTATCCCTGGCATTTGACTGATAGGGTTATTCAAAGAGATCTTTGAAAAAGAAACCATGTTTCTATTAATTCGATTTGCTTGAGACTGTGATTGACATATTACTAGCAAGATAAATGAAAAAAGAATGCAAGTACCCAAAGTCAAAAGCATTGATATACAAGATTAATGGAAATTCCAGAAAACAGGCACTTACTTCCTGCATCAGATCTGCATCACGGGGGATAATCTGCTCCAGTGTGCTCCTATTAAGTATGAAAGGCACAAAACAATTTTGGTTGTACAAAATCCTTTGTAAAGTCCTTGAAGCTATATCTCTTAATTTATCTATTTTTTCAACGGCTTGCTTTGCAATGCCTCCAACTAAGTTTGTAGCTAACTTCTCATCAAAATAGGGGAATGCAGAATCTTTTGCAAGCAACTCATAATCACACTGTCCAGAGTCATCCTCGACACAAGTTGTCCTAATCAACACAATTGAACCACCCTTGCAGAGTATGTAAGTACATTTCTCCAGTGCAATCATTGCAGCTTCACGAACCCAAGATCCTACATCACCTCGATTATCGATGGTATAATCATCAAGAGCTGTGAACAAAGTTTGCATCACTTGGTCCTTGATAAACAAAAGAAGAGAAATATGTTCTTCAAATTTGTGGTCCACACATGCATTGAATAAGGTTTCACAGACTAAAACCAAGCCCTGAACAGCATTCACTCGTGCTTCAACATCAGCATCATCAGGTTTCTCCTGCACAGAAATGCAACACATTTTCAAACCAAATAATCTTGTATCTATTGCATTTAGTTGGAAAACCAAATTATCTAGCCATCCTTTGACCTCTCAGAAAAAAACACAAATTACCTGAATTGTACATGAGCAACAAAGTTTTGACATTATAGTTCGCCATTCTATTGTCAAAAATTCATAAGGTAGGACACCAAGAGCCAAAGCTGCACCCCTCCTTGCAGCCACATTTGGATCATCAAGGAGTTCAACATATTTAAAAACAGTTTTTTTTGCAGTTTTATCCCCTGAAGCAACAAGATAAGCTAGAATAAAATGTTTTAGCGCATCAACAGCGGCACTCTGGGCACAGCACATGAAAAAGCTAATTAGACAACACAAGAAACATCTAGAAAACAAAGCTACCATAATAATAAAACCAAACACCAATAATTATGGAATAAAGAGGAGATGAAAAACCATTAACCTTGATTATTGTATAACATCATCAATGATGACCATCAAGAATTGAAAAATGAGAGAGCAAAGAATAACCAATTCCAATATGTTACCTGTATCTGAGCATTTGGGTGTTTCAGATTCTCATTTAGAGCATCGAGCAAAGAATTTTTTGTTTTTTCATTCAAGGATATGCCAGAAAGAGAGATACACTGAATAAATCTTGATACAGCAGCCCTCATTACTTCCCCTCCCTTACCACGATAAAGACGTGCTTTTTCAATAGAAGGAACTACACCAGATAAAGTTTTCTGCTTATCTATGCAGACGAGAAAAGAAAAAAGGAAGCAGTCAGATTTATGACAAAATTTGGAAAGAGCAATTTATGTTTACTTAAAAAGGGAGGAAAAAAGAGGAGGAAAAAAAAAAGGCAACCTCGAACGAGAGAGAGGAGATCCTGTTCGACGCCTCATCCAATCTTCGTTGGAAGATTTTATTCGTTTCAAGTTGGGATTTTTCTTTTGGTTCTTCGTCTTTTTTACATTTTGATGTGTTTTTTTTTTCGTTTTCTCCTTGTTTTCCTGATTTTTATCTCGTCCAAAATGATGTAAAAAAAGACGTTTTTTGGTTCTTGTGCGATCTAAATTTGATTAATTTCTTTTGGCGTTTGGTTCTAATCGGGATTTGGCCGGTGGTGGATGAGGTAGGGCTTCGGTTGGGCGCTGGGGAAGGATTTGGAGGGCGATCATGGCGTGCAGGGGATTCTGGGAGTGCTTGCTCAAGCTCTTCAACTTTCTGCTGACCGTCACGGGATTGGCGATGGTTGTTTACGGGGTTTACTTGCTGGTCGAGTGGAATAAGATCTCCGGTGGCGATGACAATGACGACACGGTTTCACCGCCCACCGCGAGCATGGATCACGAATTCCTGAAACTTGGCCGGCCAATGCTTGTCGTAATTTCAATGTCGTCGAGTTTTATCGATAAACTTCCAAAAGCTTGGTACAATGTTGTGATTTCTTGTCATTTGGTATTAATATGATTGTGTATGCTAAAAAAGACTACAACTTTTGAGTATGCATCTCTTCCTTATGTATTGCTAAACACAAGTTTAGCTTTTATCCTCGTAGAGAAAAGCAAATAGAACCATACAAAAATGCACTTGTTGCCAATACTAACTGAATTAAGGCGATGTTCCTACTTTATAAGTTTGTATGTTTTATTTGATAGATTTGTATGTTGCATATACGTCTACTTTTTTTTTCTCCAGTATATATTGTAATTTCAACTCCGCCTATATTTTATAGCCGGTCCCAAGCCCGGATAAAGGAGGAGGGTTGTGTTAGGCCCCGACAGCCAGCATAAAATCCTGTCGAATCTTATGAACATGGATCAACGAATTCGTCGTATGATCCATGTAGCCGACCCCACCTAGTGGGATAAGGCTTTATTGTTGTTGTTGTATATATTGTAATTTCCAAGAAACAATGATTTTTCTCTATGATATTTATGTATACATAATTCAGTTATACGGGAGTGTTGATATTTTAAAGTTAATTTTATACGAGATTTGATTGATGGAGAAAATGTTGATAACCCAAACGTTGGCCTGTAGTAAACATGTTATTTTTGTGGAGGTTAGTGGGGAGTTGTGTTTGATATTGAAATGTGACCTTGTACTTCTCTTTCTTGGGGACTTCCCTTTCATTCTAATCTAGCACATATGCTGTATCGTAATACTAAAAAATATATTTATCTAGCATCTTTGATCTTCTGGAAATGTGACTTTAGCTCAAAAATGCAAAAATGTTTTGACACAGTGGAATACAAGTAGTTGTTAGGCTGCAGTATGATATTAGAGTTTATTTGATGTACATTGATTTATTTTGAAGCATATGTTAATCATTAGTCTTTTACTATTATGCAAATGCTTTATGAAACTCCGCCTATGTTTTATAGCCGGTCCCAAGCCCGGATAAAGGAGGAGGGTTGTGTTAGGCCCCGACAGCCAGTGTAAAACCCTGTCGAATCTCATGAATATGGATCAACGAATAGAGCGGAATGGCGTCGTATGATCCATGTAGCCGACCCCACCTAATGGGATAAGGCTTTGTTGTTGTTGTATATGTTTGTTAGATTTAGACAGAGCAATACATTTCAATACAGGATATTAAAACAGTCATATAACTACATAGTTAATTAATGGAAATGAAAATCTTTTAATAAATATTTCAAATTATGATATATATCCATCTACAAGATACAGACATCAGAAATTCAAATGTTTTAAAAACAAATATGATGTGCGCTAAAGATACATAACATTTTTTTTAAACAAAGATACATACAATTTGGGGGGGAAAGATTAGTATGATTATGACATGCAAAAATTGCATTTCAAGCGAAGCAGAAAACTACAGGTTCAATAAGAAATAAAACAAAAGGCAATGGTGCAGCAAGCAGCATGCTCTGAACATCATAGTAAGATGCATTTCTATAAATATCTACATCATTGTAAAGTAGAATACTTTTTTTAGCCTGAATACATAGCATTTGATAAGGGCTTTCAACCTTTGTTATTGTCAAGTAAAAAATATTTTCATTCAAAATCAGACAACAGAATTACACAAAAGAGAGTACCAAGCGTACCGGAAGGAAATATAAAACCATTCCGATGCAAAGCCATAACAAGTTCCCCAGCAGCTATTGTTGCACCATGGCGTGTACACAAGTCCAAAGATAAAGTGTAAGGAATTATTTTTTCCAGGACATACCCTGCGAAATACTCGTGATCATATTTTGCAAGGGAAGAAAGGGCCTCTGCTGACAGTTCTCTCAAAGCTCTGTCCTAAAAAATGTGAACAAAGAATCTTTAGACATAGGTTTTGATTGCCGTAGCCCACAATTGCGATATGGAAAAGTGTGTGTATATATACACATACACATACATTATATATATGCAATTTACCAAGAACTGTAAATAATTTTTTTTACCAAAAATCATTAACTTTATTTTTTCCCCTCAGGTCTGTTATGGTCTTACCATATGTTAGTTTCTTGTTAAAAAAATCATTTTATTTGCAAACATGGCAGAAATTGTGGGTAAAGAATTACCACGTTTTCTCAGGGAGGTAAAGAATTGCCACTTTAGGAATCGAAGTCATTTAATGTAGCTGATAAAATGAAATTAAAATATGAACACACACACACACACTAACTAAAAGGGATCATAAAGAGAAGAAGAGGAAAAATTGGCAGAGGAATAAATTCTGATGAAATACTAAAGAAATGAGCAAGGGTTATACTAAATGCATCTGGATAACCAAGTTCAAGTTAACTATAATGGTAAAAATGTGTTCCAAATATGCACGAACCAAAATTTATAAGGCAAAAGGAAGCAGTCAGATTCTGAGTAATTTCTGATTTCTAGTGGTCGTCAGTAACAGTATGGTTAAAAGAATAAAGACAGGAAATTTACTTTGAAATGAGATGGTAAATAATTTCCCAAACATTGAACAAAAATTGTTAAACAATAGATATGATAGCAAGAGTTTATGGGATGCATGATGATACTTATTACAAAGCATTAAATGACTCCACAAATTTATCTCATCCTATATCAACTTCAAATCCAGGACAAATACGGACAATAGAAAATGGGGCTTTAAATCTGGTAAAAACAAAAATTAGCATACCCAGTGGTTTATTTTGCTGCTGAGTAACTCCTCCACAAAAGGATACAGATATTCTTTGTATTGAGCTATCGAAACAGCAATACGAAGATAAGAATTTGTTCTGGATGCAAGAGAGAAATAGTCAGCTGCTCTGACAATGTCGATGCCATGAGGAAAGTTTCCCTGTCGTCCAACATTCTCCTGAAAAGCAGCTGAAGCTGCTCTTCTACAGTTGACCTAAAGCCACACATAAATAATGTCAAGAACTATATTAGATATGGCATGGAAATGACATACTGAGGGCAGAAAATCACCTCACGATCATAACAAGCAACTGTTATAAGGTGTGGTGCAAGCTGTTCCAAAATGGCTTTCATATCTGTGCTGCAGTATGTACGACCAAAAGCCCAGCATACATAAGCAGCAGCATCACGTACATGGGATCCAATGCTATGAGGACCCCTCCGTACATCATAATGTAAGGCCTGGAGATGATGATGATCTTAGCAAGACAGTTTCATTTACATTCAATAATCATACTATTCAATTAACTATAAAATGAAAGCATTCTAATAAGTATTTAACAAGCTTGCTCACTATGGACTTTGATGGCTTTAGTTTTAATACATAGTAGATGACTACCTCAGCTTAATACCCATCCTTTCTCTTATCAAAAAGAAAAGATGAATTTGGAATTGCTAGCAAGTTATATAATTCAATGTGCTTTTTTGTAGAAGGAATGATATTTATAGTAGTACCAAATAACATCAACATGTCAGATTTCTTGCTAATTCTAATGCACCAGTTGTCCTATGGCATTTCTTGAATATGACAATTCATAGCCAAGTTTTTTAATGATGTAAAATTGCATAGCATCAATGTGTCAGCCCAATTGCTCATTCAAATTCCAGCAACTAGCCTACCTCTGTTACGGATAGGCTCCCAGATTATAAGTATTTGGCCTCACTCGGTGCAGCTTCTCTGGTTCATCAAAGAAAATATATGGCTTCTGTTTATTAAGACAATAAGTCTTATCATGTACAGCAATTTGCCATTTAACCCAACTTGTCCCGAGCATAGTAACATATTAAAGTTTAAGAAACAAAATCTGTCGATGGTTTAAAATTTTAAATATCCATTCTTTCTATTACGCGTCTTGTTTTTGGTTGTTATTTATTTGAGATGAACAAGGCTTTAAGTATGCCTTTAACAAATGCTCCAACGTAGTTAATTGTATGCAAATAACAAGATCGCTTACTTCATAAGAAGAAATCTAATTGCATCTAAATTAACTCTAGAAGTGAGAACCCCAATGAGTTCAAATTTATATTAGATATGCATCAGTTACTGTCAAATATGTTCTTTTATGTACCCTAAAATGGCGTGACAGCTGCAATAGTCCTGTGGCATTGGCGTCCAATTCCTTGCACACATGAAGATAGTGACATGGAATATCCAGGAACTTGGATACAATACTAGGCAATCAGTCCTGGGAAGGTTTCTAAGACAATGGAAGGGGGATGTGGCAATTATAAAAGAAACCAAGATAAAACTGGTTGTCCAGTACATGCTAAGGCAGATTTCAGTATGTAACTTATATAAATTATTCGACAAATGACATCCAAACAAATGATGCAGAGTTTTTTAGGAGAAAATGATGCAGAGTTGTGAACAGATTGTCGGCTCCTTTGGCGGCTTAAGATCCATCTGTAGATTAAAATATTTTTAGGATATTGAGATGACAACAGATGTCCACACGTGCTGCAGATTGGGGTGGAATCTGAAGGGTGTCGAAGGAATCAGGATGTGGTTCAATTGATGTCCATTCATTGGCAGATTTTTGGTGATTTTTCACATTCGGTGGTGGGGACCAGAATATCCAATCCTATGTCAAGATGACAGCTAGCTATGCTTTTAGATCTTCTGCAGTTTATTTCATGTAAATGCAATGGTTGCATCTTTAAAGGATTACATTGGGTATGTTGAAAATATTATCTGAATAGCCAGATTTCTGTTGGTTGGGCAATATTGTAACCTCTTGATGTAACTTTTATATGCATGAATACAGCTGGATGAGTACACATGGCTCTCACCTTTTTTCCCCTAAAAAGTGAGTAAAAGGAAGATGTAGAGCCCTTGATAAATTTACACATGTAAGCCACCATTGGATAAGAATCTATTGGTAGCCAATATATTTGTTTTGAGGAAGCAATATCTTTATTCATAAAAGGTCCAAACCAAAAAATCTTTTAAGTTCTTGATTCAGTAATGTCCCCACATGTGTAAACCTCGAGGGATTTACACACTCCTAACCATATCCAACAATAACTTCTGTGTGTGCCATAAAAATATTGTTTTATCTTCTATTATAAGCTACAATAAAAAAAAAACTGCATTTTTGGGCATTAATATTTAGCTCCTTTCAATTGAGATTCAAATTCAATTAAGTGTATCCAACAGTTCCTTTATCAAACACAAAAGCATGATATCAAACATTAAACCAAGTCTCAGGAGTGTTTTCTTTTACTTTTCCTCATCATTTCTCCTGAATCTCCTCTTACCTTTATGATCACTGGAACTACTTTGGGAAGGCTAGCTGGAAGTAGCAAGCCTCTACGAGCCAGCTCTGCCAAAGCTAAGCAGCCTCCATGCCATGAACCATCTCCCTGGAAACCAAATTGTAAACACTTCCACAGATAAGATAATTTTTGTGAGTATTGCACAAATTAGATCATGTTGAAAACTGTTAAGTGGCAACTGCCAAACATATTAATTGGTAAACAGGAGCAAGATGGATTGCACACCTCGCCTAACAAAAACAACTCCAATATTGACGAGAGAACATCTTCCGAAAGGGATATTGTTAAACGTGCAGTAACACGGCCAACACCTTTTGCAGCTGACCATCGTACAACTGTATCCTGCACTGTTAAGCTATTAAACCATTAAAATGAAAAGAGGTAGGGAAAAAGCCAAAATAAAATTTGAGGTTAAAAATATGAAATGATGACCATCAAAAGGAGAAGGGTTGTGTTAGGCCTCGACAGCCAGCGTAAAATCTTGTCGAATCTTAAATGGCGTCGTATGATCCATGTAGCCGACCCCACCTAGTGGGATAAGGCTTTGTTGTTGTTGTTGTTGTAAAAATATGAAATGATGACCATCAAAAGACAGCTCTAAATAATCTGGTTTCATGTTTTTGAAGATTTTACAAAAGTAGGTGTGTTTGAACATCAACAGTACCTCACATGTTAAAGAGGTACTCTAAGTCTGAAAATTCATGTTTCTTCTTCTTTCTATACAAATGAACAGATATAAGTCATGAAAAGTAATTATCAATATGACATGCATAAAAAATCACACGATAACCAATATAAACATAACAGCACCAAAATTTTAGCATCATAAGGTAAACTCTTAGTCCTTTTTATTCTATCTTCACACTGTTCAACAGTCGATTAACTCCATACACCGTATTTCCCAAAATAGTGATTTATGAAAAAAAATGTCTCCTTTGGGATTTAACAATTCACTTTGGAGTTAATGCATATCCTGAAGTGGAAGCAAAATGTTCAGTTATTTAATCTTAACATATTATATTGTTTAACCAGCATAAGAAAAGAGTAGCTAAAAGCAGACTTAGGGTTCAATTAGATAGGAAAGGAAATGACGACTCTGTGATTTGCATATAACAATAGTTAAAAGGAGGGTGAGTCTCGGAGCAACAGTTTCTGTTGATCCTTCTAAAAGAACACCTTTGTTAAACAGTGGGACTGTTACATAATTAAGCAACCTCCGTCTACCCTACTAGTTGGGTATTGATAAGAGCATGGGGTTTGCTTTATAAATGTTATAAGGTTATGCAACATTTTTTTTAGGAGAAGGTTATACAACAATTGACCAACAAAATAAGTAAATAAAATAAGGCCATATTAATTAAATCCTGCTACCGAATCACGCAAGCCAGACAATAGCAGTTCAAGTATCTCTTCTATCATTTCTGGAACTTCCATATCCTCTTCTTCAAATAAGCATGTTGTCTGTGAACCATCGTGATCATCTCTATGTTGGTCATAACTGCAAGTAGAAGAATTGCCAGAGTCTTTTGGTAACAGGTTTACTCCCAACAAAGTACTTTTCCCCTGCATGAAAAAGCAAGACAACTAACCGTGTCAATACTAGGTAGGAAAAAAGAACTTATTCACTCATCACATATTATTCACAAAACAGGAAAATTGAAACTTTCGACCAATTACTGAAGAACTGATCTTCAGTTCTCCATTCACCTGTTGGTCCTCCAACTTCAACTCCTGGAGTTACCTTGAAGACTGCTATCTGATATTAACTACTGCCATCTTAGATTGTTTTCGTCATTCTTTCACCATAACAATAGCAAGCATCGTTTACCCTTCCTTCTAAACCACTAATTCATTCCAAAACACATCAATGATTGCCGTTTTTTTCATAACTCTTAGCCCCATCCCCACCACACCCCACACCATATCATTTTTAGAAAGGCATGCTTTTGTTGACCTTTAAGAACCCGCTCGCTTACCCTAGTACTTTAAAACCTATTAAGCTATATTTAAAAAAAATTTGAAATATTAACACAAAACATGGTAATTCAGAATGCCAGCAACTTTTTTATCAAACGACGATATAGCTGGTACAAAAAGCAAAAGGAGACAAGAATCCAAAGAAAAAAAAGATAATTCATGGAAGGGTTTAAGAGACAAACCAGGTATCGCCATGACGAAGACCTATGAGGCAAACAAGTAAGGCCAACACGCTGTGACAATTTGACTAGAAGTTTACGAAGCAAAGGACTCCTTAGTGCAGCGTTAGACTTCATTAAAAGGGAGATATCACTCCAAATGGCAGAAATCACACTAAGAAGAACATTTCTGGCCCCAACCTGAATCATCAATTATTTGAGGAAATAATATGGATATTAATCAAAAGAGAGACAGAACTTAGATGCAAGTAAATGTTTGAGATGCACAGTCCCGAAAAAGAAAAGAATGAAAAGAAAACCGAATGCCTGAGTAGATATCGGATGCCACAAATAGGGAATATCAGGCCATAGGACATCATCATAGTAGATGAAAATGAATAACAAAAAAGTATTAACAACATATCAACTCCCACAGATTAATTGCCGACTATGTTGTGTCAGGATTTCTGTATAAAAGAAATTATGCACCGAGAATTTAAGGCAATACAGAATTTTTTTAGATGAAAACAAAAGAGTGATCGTTGTTCGGACCCTAGGAAGTTCATATAGGCACTCCCTTTACAAATTATAGAAATTACAAACCAACTAGGAGTTTGCATTAATCCCTCAAAATAGGACATCTATCTTATGATACAGAAATAAATCAATTCCGAATCACATACAAAATACACCATAATCAAAATCAAGTTTTCAAGTTGTATGGCATAAACTATTCCGATTCTTGGCCAGCCAAGTATTATAACATGACATGCCAATGTCTAAAAGGGGCCCACAAGTTGATGCTTCTATGGCAAGGTTACTTGGTACACCCTGGAAAGCTCCAATGGAACTGAAATGTAACTGAAACTCTCGAATGTAACTGAAATCCTCCTTTGTGCCAAATTTTACGTGCCAGCTGATACGTGACAATCAGTCAATATTGAATTCTTGATCCAAACTAGCCCAGGGCACATATAAATTTAGAGCAGGCCCAAACTCACCATAGACTGGGTTTAATTCAATTGACCACCACATCAAAACATAAGTGTTCGGAAACCATGAATATGCTTATATGCCTAAGAATATGTACATCAATTTGTACAAATATTAGTGCCGTTAGCAACTTCGCCTATGTTTTATAGCCGGTCCCAAGCCCAGATAAAGGAGGAGGGTTGTGTTAGGCCCCGACAACCAGGGTAAAACCATGTCGAATCGCATGAACATGGATCAACGAATAGAGCGGAATGGCGTCGTATGATCCATATAGCCGACCCCACCTAGTGGGATAAGGCTTTGTTGTTGTTGTTGTTGTTAGCAACTACCAATCTTGGCCAGCTCAGAAACTTGCAATGATCATGTATTTTGAGCCTATTTCTATGTCCAAAGCCAGAATTTTAAAAAAAAAAGATGCAAAATAAATTGACCCAAGAACTCATGATATGAAAAAACTTATTACACACATCATGGTATTCAGCAAGGAAGATGTAAGACCAAACCTTGAATATTGATGAAAGAGCTTCCACCACCCCCAATAACCTAAAGTGATCGACAACATCTTCTGTTACAGATAACAGAACTTCGTGTGCCCAGTCATTAAACCTAGGGGGCAGTAAGGAGTAAGAATTTAGAGACTCAGCAAGCATAAAAATGTTATAAAACACATATATTGACTAAGTTTTTGCACTTAGGAATAAATTTTCCTGGAATAATGCTTATAAGTTAGCAAACAACACATCAAAGTGGAAAGCAGGAAGTACTAAATTCTCACATCTACTTCTCAAAAAAAAAAAATCTCACATTTCTTAATCTGAATCTCTGCCTCTTTTTTTAAAGGAATCTGGGTTTTAGAGTTATCTCCAATTGAACATAAAAGAACATCTTGAAACTTGTCCAAATTCTCATTGTAGTATTCCTTTATCCTTCCTCATGTATCATATGAATGATGGCCACATGTCAGACTACATTAGATTCATCTGATAAAAGACAAGTTGCGAGCTTTGATTTCTTTATGTTAAGGAGGACGATTTAACTTCATTAAGAAAGTAGAAACATAACAACGATACAATTGATATCAGAGGGTTGTGCAACATTACTCTCACCCAAGGAAATCCCTAGTTCTGCATAAAGTGATTTAATATTGATCAAAATTGTTTACGTATAACAGTTGCATGCTTGTTCTGCTCTGCATACCTGTCAAAAGCGGTTGACATGTCTGGGCGAGTTAAAAGCCGTGCAAGTAATAAACCAGACATCCTACGCATAGGACCAGCACTAGAAAGATAATCCTTTGAAATATTCAATATCCTCATGACCAAAGGTGGAGGCTCTGATCCCAAATGGCTACTATTTGAAATGCTGGAGTCCACGGTCGAGATATCGAAAGGAATCAAAACAAGGATATAAAGCCATAGCAGCACTACGCACTTGGTCTCCATCTCACCAGTACTCTCCTGTCGCAATGATGTGGCTGAGCCGGTCAGGTGACAATTTTCGAGTAGGACAACCGCGAGCTCGAGATCTGAGACCTGATGCGGGAAGAACTTAACGACGTTCTTGTAACCGCATACTGTTACGAGTGTATAGATAATAATGCAAAGAGGCTTGATGATTTCAATAGCTTCGCCAGAGGGCATATCAAGCTCCACAGCTTTAGACCGTACGATCGACATTAGCGGAGATATTATGTGTTCCAGGTAGGGTTCTAGCAGCTGGCCTTGTTCTTGGTACTTGTCCATCTGAATTCATTAAATAAAAAGCATATTTATAAACAACTTGATCGAGGAACTATGCACTTCAGTATCTATATCAAATATGATATCTAGTTTTCCTCTGCATTAAAACTGAGATCAAAACTATTTTTGGTTCGACGGTAAGGGTTTAGAAATGAGGATTTGATTTGAGAGTGTGCTTGAAAGCTTACGATGGAGCGGATCTTGCGAACGTCAGAGGGATCGGAGAGGCCGCCATTGGCGACAATGCGATCGAGGATGGACTGGACGAGCTCCCACTCTTGGAGGAAGTAGCGGAGGAGGACCACCTCCTTGCAGTCGTGCTCGTCGTCCTCGTTAAGTTCCACGGTGGCCTTTGCCGAGTCTATGGCCGCAGTTGAGGCGGCGGCGGCGGGAACGACGGCGGGGTCTTCCATGAGATCGGAGAGGGCGGAGCGGCGGTGGTTCTTCACTTCTCTTTCCACCTCTGGTGGTAATTGGAAAGCCGGTTCGATTCGCAACGGCCAGCGCAGCAGCGTCGCAAAAATTTACAGGCCTCGCTCTTCTTTGGGCCCTTTTAATTCGGGGCGATGGAGCACATATTTGTGACTTTGTTCCACTTAACTCTTTATTGTTTTAAAAATAATTGGAAAAATAAGGGGTATGCTTTTTTGCTAAAATATTGGTACAAATTACAAAATAAAGTTTTCATATTTTTATTCTTATTTGACCCAAATAAGCTAAAAGAAAGTAAGATGATTTGCGTATTGACTGACAAGGTAAAGCTAGCACTTGAAAATTAACCATCAGTTAAATAACTCCACCTCATGAGTAAAATTATTTACACTTTGATCAATTTATATACTGGAACGTTTCCAAAATTAGTCCTCTTGTCATGCTGGTAGTCATACTAATTAAGAGAGCGCTACACTGTCTATTACTATTTTGACTTTAACTTTGACTTTGACCTGTCAACAAATGATTCTCGTGACAATAGAAATGATAGAGAAGTAATAATGACATGAAAATGCCATTGAAAATCAAAGAATGTCACATGACATGAGATAATTCAAGAAAAATAAGAAAACAAAAATTATTCGAATAGTTCTGAGAATTCAAGTATTTCATATGTACAACGTCAAATAATTCAAATGTAGAATACAAATGACGGAAAGCTGTGGTTATGTTACAAGTCATGTGTCGTCATCCTAGAGCTCTTCATTATCCACTTCCTTCTTAAGCAGGATTCTCACTTGAAAAATCTTAAAACAGGGACATGGAATGCCCGTGAGCTAACGCCCAGTACATATAGAGTCATAGACGATAAAATGATAATCAATGATCAGTTACTTTATTCTTTACTCTGACAATACTTTGTACAATACCATACTTCGTGATCCATTATCATACTTTGTTATCCATTATCATACTTTGTTATTCATTACCATGCTCAGTTATCCATATTACCATGTTCTGTTATTCATTATCATGCTCTGTTATCCATTACCATATACTGTTATATTTTGTGTGGGACTACGTCTTTTACATTATAATAAAGTCCTTGATGTTTGTTATCCTATGTGAGTTCGACTTTAATTAGTTAGGAAGCTAGAGGTGTCTCTGCACTATATGTTATCAGGGTGCCCATGAAAGGGAAGGTGTATGTTCAGACATAACCTTTTCGAAATGCAGGTGGGAGAAGACCTGTAGGTTTACTGTCTCCTCAGCTAAGCTACATGTCCCTCTAGCATAAGACAATATAATTCATATATGCCCCCGTAGAGGAAGAGTGCGTTCGATACGTCACCCTTATTCGGAGCACAGGTGGGAGAAAGTATGCGGTCCAGGAGCAGTGATAGTTAAACCAGTAGGTACATTGTCTCCTCAGTGCAGCTACCTGTCCCTCCACTGTACAATACTTTGACATTTACCATGAACAACACATAGCTATCTCATTCATTGATCTTTACTTATCTTCTTTAAAAGTGTGAGATTTGAAATCATAATTCAGATAAGAGATAAAAGTCTGATCTCCTTCATGCAAACGAAAAGTTCGTTACTTGCTTCACTACGTTGTACATGACCTACAATGGCCAGTCAAAGATTTAATATCAATTACAGGTGCTCTGGCCACTAAGGGCATTCTGGTCATTTCACATTGAAGTTCTTGATTTTTCTCTCTCCGGATCGGTCGATCGATACGGCCGAATCGGTCGACAGATCAGGTGCCGATCAACCGATACTGCTCTCGGTCGAACGATTCCTCTTGATGAATCGGTCGACCGTTCGATATGAATCGATCGGCCTGTCGTTGTCGTAGGATCGGTCGACCTTTCTGGAATCGGTCGACCGATCTCATGCGATCGGGCTCGGTGAATACCGTCGGATCGATCGACTGATACTTTCGGTCGGTCGATCGGCCCTGAGTCATGATTTCGTAAGGCGAAGATCGATCGACCGATATGGAGTAATCGGTCGACCGATTCTTCACGCGAACAGAGTCACCGGTCGGATTTTCTGTTTCCGGCCGACCTCCGATCGTCCGTTCGACGTGCACTTAATATGAAAAACATTCCTACATGTCTCTAGATCATAATGGAATCGAAATTAACGACGTTTGATCTACGTTTCTTTGTCTAAGAGATTTTACGTCTATGATACCTTTTTCGTTCATTTTTCGATCGTTGATGATATCGTTATCTGATTTCTCTATCGTTGGTCGTCCTGGTCCGGCGAGGAGAGAATGGCGGTCCTACATGCATGTCGAGAGGTCGCTGTGAGGAAGCTCGTTCGTCGAATCGTCCTTTGCTCGATGCGGTTCGCTCGTGCACTCGTTCGTCCGTCCGCTAGTTCGTGCTTCGCCGGAAAGAACAGACGACGAAGAAGAAGAAAAAGAAAAGGGGTGCGGTTATGACGAAAGAGGGAGGGAGTCCACCTCACTCCCTCCCTTATACCCCCCCTGACAGCACTCTCTCACGAGAGAGAGTCATGGGGGAGTGGGGTGAGAGAGAGGGAGACCGTTTCTCTCGTCCTATTTTTTTCTTTTTTTTAATTCTGAAATTTTGAATTTTAATTAGAGGGAGAGAAATTAAGGGTCATTACATTATTACCCCTTTAAAAAGAAAATCGTCATCGAATTTAGATGAAAGTCAAGACTTACCAAATAGTCTGAAAAATTTCTCTCGCATTTGTGACTCTAATTCCCATGTGGCCTCTTTGCCTTGATGGTGCTTTCACGCCACCTTGACCAATGTCATTGTTTTATTTTCTTTTTGGACCTCTTGGTACTCTAATATTTCTGTGGGCTGCTCCTCGTACGTTAAACGTAGTCATGTTTGTATTTTCGGAGCAAAAAGACGTGGAACACGTTATGCACTCTAGCGTATGCCGGGGGTAACGCCAACCTGCATGTGGAATCACCAATCATATCTAGAATTTCAAAGGGGCCCACATACCTTGAGCTCAGTTTTCTTTCTTGCTGAATCTCATTACACCATTGGTTTGTAAGACTTTGAGTAAGACTTGTTCACCGGCCTTGAACGTGTGTTCTCATCTTTTCTTGTCGGCTTGGCCTTCTGACGATCCTGAGCAGACCTCATTCTTTTCTTGATTAATTCGATCCGGTCTGTATATTCCTGTGTCTGCTTGCGAAGCTCAGTGCTCAGTAATTTCCTTTCACCGACTTCTCCCTAGCATGCTAGCGAACGACATGGTTTGCCATACAAAGCTTCGAATGGGGACATATCTACGCTTGCGTGGTAACTATTGTTGTATGAAAACTCGATAAGAGGTAGATGGTTGTCCCAATTACCATGTCAGTCTAAGGCACATGTTCGAAGCATGTCTTCCAGTGTCTGAATAGTCCGTTCAGATTGACCGTCCGTCTACGAGTGAAACGTTGTACTATAGCGCAGCCTTATACCGAAAGCATTCTGTAAGTTTTTCCAAAATCTGACGGTGAATCTTGGATATCTATCAGACACGATGACTGAGGGGATTTCATGGAGTCTGACTATCTCCTGCACATACAGATCCATCAAACTATCTAATGACCGCTTCACCTTGATGGGTAAAAAGTTGGCCGATTTAGTAAGTCGATCCACTATTACCCAAATAGCATTGTGCCTCTTCTGAATTCGAGGGAGGCCTGTGATGAAGTTCATGGTGATTTCCTTCCATTTTCACTGGGGAATCCCGAGACTCTTTAGCGTACCCTGAGGCTTTTGATGTTCTATCTTTACTTGCTGGCAGACTATACATCTAGACACATATTTTGCTATTTCTTTCTTCACATTTGGCCACCAAAAACTTCTCTGCACATCCTTATAAATCTTCGTACTTGCAGGATGGATTATGAATTCGGACTTGTGGCATTCATCCAAAACTTCCCATCGCAGATATGAGATGTTGGGAACCCATAACCGATCGCGGTACCGAATGCCACCATCTGATGAAACCTTAAAATCATTCCCTTCTAGACTTATTTTGATCATCATGACCTGGTAGTCAGAGTCCTCAACTTGTGCCGCAATGATCCTTCCGACAAGGTCGGGTTTGATTCGTTGCATCATCATGAGGGAGCCGTTAGGTCTTACATGTGGAATCCACTTGAAGACTTCTTCCATCATCTCATATTGTCGGAGACGCATGAAGGCCACTGAGCCTTCCTACTTCCGACTAAGGGCATCATCTACTGAGTTCGCATTTTCTGAATGATAGTTGATGGCGAACTCGTAGTCCTTCAGGAATTTCATCCATCGCCTCTGGCGCATGTTCAGATCTCTCTGAGTGAACACATATTTCAAGCTCTTGTGATATGTGTACACTATGAACTGTTTCCCATACAGGTACTATCGTCAGAGCTTGATGGCAAAAACTATAGCTACTAGCTCGAGGTCATGAGTAAGGTAGTTGACCTCATGTTTCTTCAACTGTTTTGATACATAAGCTATCATCTTTTCATGTTGCATCAAGACACATCACAGTCATGTGCCTCTAGCGTCACTGCAGATTACATACCCACCACTTCCTGAAGGTAGTGTGAGTATGAGTGCGAAAGTCAATCGCCTCTTCAGCTCTTGGAAGCTTTCTTCACATTTTATAGACCAAATAAACTTTTCGCCCTTCCTGACGAGCTTGGTCAATGGTAGTGCCAATCTGAAAAAATCTTTAATGAATTTTCTATAATATCCTGCCAAATCGAAGAACTTCTGATCTCGAAAATGTTCTTCGGCTGAGTCCAATTTGACACTGCCTCGACCTTAGTCGGGTCCATATCCCATCTTTGGAAATAATATACCCAAGGAACATCATTTGGTCCATCCAAAATTCACATTTGGATAACTTCGCATACAGTTTCTTTGCTCGTAATGTTTCCAAAATAATCCTTAGATGCTCCTTGTGTTGCTCCACACTGTGTGAATAAATGAGGATATCATCCATAAAGATGATCACGAACTTGTTGAGATGTTCGTTGAACGTCCGGTTCATGAGGTCCATAAATGCTGCAGGAGCATTAGTCAATCCGAACGGCATGACTAGAAATTCGTAGTATCCATATCGTGACCTGAAAGCCGTTTTCGAAATATCTTCTTCTGCTATGAGCTCGTGGTAACCGCTGCGCAGATTAATTTTGGAGAACACTTTGGCATTGGCGAGCTCATCAAACAAGTCATCAATGCGAGGAAGGGGGTACTTGTTCTTTACCGTGATCTTGTTGAGCATCTGGTAATCTATGCATAGCTTCATTGATTCGTCTTTCTTCTTAACAAAGAGGACCGGAGCGCCCCATGATGAGACGTTGGGTCTCATAAAGCCTTTGTCCAATAACTCCTTAATTTGTGTCTTCAGTTCCTTCATCTCTGCAGGGGTCATGCGGTACAGAGCCTTGAAAATTGGTTATGTGCCTCGTACTAGCTCAATGTGGAAGGCAACGTCTCTCTTCGGCGGTAGACCGTTGACATCATCAGGGAACACGTCCAGAAATTCCTTCACGATGTCTATGTCTTGCGAGTTTTTGGAAGGAGCTTCCACTTTTATCACACTTGTCAGAAATCCTCTGCAACCTTGCTTAAGCAGTTTATGAGCCTTCATTGCAGACATTATGACATTGGGTTCTTTCCGGTGTATACCTCTAATTGTGACTTTCTCTTTAATATTTGCTCCAATCACCACTTTCTTTCACTTGCACATAATGGTAGTGTCGTGACGAGCTAGCCAGTCCATGCCCAGTATGACATCATAATATCTCATGGGTATTATGATCAGGTTAGTAGGAAAGTTCTTCTTATCAATTTCTACTGATACCTCAGCTAAGTATTTAGTAGTGTTCCTAGTGGGGTAAGAATAGTCATGCTAGGTTCTAAATTCATAACAGGTAACCCCAAAGTGATAGCACACTCTTCTAATATGAAATAATGAGTGGTTCCATAATAGAATAAAATGGTAGTAGGTAGCTTGACAATACAGAGCGTACCTCGAATGATGTCAGCGTCATTCTGCTAAGCATACTCTTTCAGTTTGAAGAGTATTCCTTGCATTAGAGGCTTGCACTGTGGACAGTCCCTGGAAAAGTGGCCCATCATGCCACAATAATAGCATGCGTCGGTATTCATGTGACATACTCTAGCATGAGTCATGCTGCAAGTATTACACTGGACCTTCTCACCTTGCACTGGTTGTGCTTGAGGAGCTCTGGGTTGTTGGGGCCTCTGTTGCGCTGGTCGCCTTGTCGGTTGCTGGGGTTGTCTTTGCTAGGATTGTTGTTGCGCTGGTGCTTGCTGAGACTGACAAGGTGGTGATAGAGGTGGTTGGGCGGTTGCTCATGACGGGGCCGCTCGGTTTGTTGTGGGGCAGGGTACGATTGGGGGCGGTTATTCCGTTGCTAGTCCCGTCGTTGATGTGATTGTTCCTCCTGAATTATTGTGATTGAGAGCCCTATCACACTTCTTGTTACCCTCTTCTGGCACATTGTAGCGCTTGCTGATCTCTTTCCATCGGGGTGGCCAACTGAACCGCATATGCAAATGTCTTACAATTGTCGGGTTGTGTTTGAGCTCTCAGGCCCGAGCTCAATCCTTCGATGAAACTATTGGTTTTCTCCAGCTCATCCATGGACAGCTTTGTGTATTTCTGGAGGCGAACATACTTGGCTTGGTACTGGGATATCGTCATTGTCCCTTGGGTCAGGTTGAGGAACTCCTATTATTTCATCTGCTTCTGGAAGGCAGGGAAAAAGTGGACTTCAAACAACCGTCGGAAGTCAGCCATGGTACCACCTTGACACCCGCGAATTCTGTCGCCTTGGTCACCTTCCATCAATCTTTCGCATACTTGGTGAGTGTGTCGACGGCGAATATCACTTGTTTGTGGTCCGGACATTCCAGAAGTTCTAATTTATCTTTCACGGTATCAATCCACTGCTCGGCCACATCTATGTATCCTTTGCCGTTATAAGTGGACGGCTTCAACCTTCAAAACTCTTGTATGGTACACTGGAGAGACGGTTGTCGCTCCTGACGTTCTAGCTGAGGTGGGGGATTCTGAATCCCTTCGTTGTTACGGCCATCGACCTCGTCAATTGGTTGTTGCATCTTGTTTGGAGGGAGGAGCTCTGAGAGACAATACGATTGATGATAAGTTATAATGAAAGTTGTTTTTTAAGTTCAAATAACTTTCATTCATTTATTGCTTTTACTAAACCAATGAACAAATGTGCTTCATATGATGACAAACCTATCATAGTGAAGTCTTATTTCAAAATAAGGAAAACAAACTAAGCATATAAAGTGCCCTCGATCCCATGCTACTCATCGCGTCGGAAAGTCTTCCCTGGTTCATCCTTGGAGATCCTTTCGCGCTTAGCATGACTCACACATTTATCTTCGAAATGCCCATCTTGATCGCAGTAACTGTAGTATGGCTCAGGGTCTGTCTGGCTTATAGAGCTGTCCGGGCATGCATCCGCATTATCCTGTTCCCGGTTTGTAATTCTCTGCTTGGTTCGCTTTCTTTAGGCATCTCGGATGATGGAGGAGACATCACTAGGGAGTTGCTCCCGACGCTCTCTAAATCAAATTATTCCTGTGTTTCGGAGGCTGGCGGTGATGGGATTGAGCTGTCACGGCCACGTCTACGACCCTATGCCCGTGCTTGCACCTGTTCTTGTGTCACTGGAGTTGGGGGTACATAATGGATTCAGCCACCCAGAAGTCTCTGCTTCCACCACGTACTACTCTAGAAGTTATGTGGCGAGGAGACATCTATAAAAGCAAGTTATCTCAATATAAAATATTCCATCTGAATAATTCACTAGTACTTACTTGAGGAGTGGAGTCGCAGTTGCTCAGGAAGCTTGCACATGACTTTACTCTGACTATGAGACCAATGGACAATGAGGATAATGCAATGACTTATACTCTGCTATGAATGACAATGACACTCGTCTATACTTTACTATGAACAATGGAAGTCAAGAACTTAGGCTCTGATACCAAACTGTAACGTCTTTAAAATCAGTTCTCCTGCCATGCTGGCAGTCAGACTAACCAAGAGAGCGTTACACTACCTACTACTATTTTGACTTTGACTTTGATCGATCAACAAATGACCCTCGTGGCAATAGAAATGATAGAGAAATACTAATGACATAAAAATGCGGAAGAGATATCATTGAAAATCAAATGATATCACATGACATGAGATAATTCAAGAAAAACAAGGAAACAAAGATGATTCAAATAGTTCTGAGAATATCAACATAAGCAAGGCTAAAAATAGAAATTCAAGTATTTCATATGTACAACATCATATAATTCAAATGCAGAATACAAATGACGGAAAGTTATGGTTATGTTGCAAGCCATGTGTCGTCATCCTGGAGCTCTGCATTATTCACTTCATTCCTAAGCGAGGTTCTCACCTGCAAAATCTCAAAACAGGGGCATAGAATGCCAGTGAGCTAACGCCCAGTACACATAGAGTCGTAGACGATGAAATGATAATCAATGATCAGTTACTTTATTCTTTACTCTGATAATACTTTGTACAATACCATATTCTGTGATACATTACCATACTCTGTTATCCATTACCATGCTCAGTTATCCATTACCATATTTTGTTATCCATTATCATGCTCTGTTATCCATTACCATATTCTGTTATACTTTGTGTGGGACTATGTCTTTTACATTACAATAAAGTCCTTGATGTTCGTTATCCTGTGCGAGTTCGACTTTAATTAGTTGGGAAGCTAGAGATGTCTCTGCACTATATGTTGCCAGGGTGCCCACGAAAGGGAAGGTGTATGTTCAGTTCAGACATGATTTTTTCGAAATGCAGGTGGGAGAGGACCTGTATCACAGGAACAGTGGTCGTTACAGACCTGTAGGTTCACTGTCTCTTCAGCTAAACTACATGTCTCTCTGGCATAAGACAATATAATTCATATATGCCACCGTAGGGGAAGAGTGCGTTCGATGCGTCACCCTTATTCGGAGCACAGGTGGGAGAGAGCCTGCGGCCCAGGAGCAGTAATAGTTAAACCAGTAGGTACACTGTCTCCTCAGTGCAGCTACCTATCCCTCCACTGTATAATACTTTGACATTTACCATGAACAACACATAACTATCTCATTCATTGATCTTTACTTATCTTCTTTAAAAGTGTGAGGTTTGAAATCATAATTCAGAGAAGAGATAAAGTCTGATCACCTTCATGCAGACGAAAGGTCCGTTACTTGCTTCACTACGTTGTACATGACCTACAATGGCCAGTCAAAGATTTAGTATCAATTACAGGTGCTCTGGCCCCTAAGGGCATTCTGATCATTTCACATTGAAGTTCTTGATTTTTCTCTCTGGATCGGTCGACCGTCCTAATGGATAGATCGACCGATACGGCCGAATCGATCGACAGATCAGGTGCCGATCGACCGATACTGCTCTCGGCCGAACGATTCCTCTTGATGAACCGGTCGACTGTTTGATATGAATCGGTCGGCCGATCGTTGTCGCAGGATCGGTCGACCTTTCTGGAATTGATCGACCGATCTCATGCGATCGGGCTCGGCGGATACCGTCGGATCGGTCGACCAATACTTTCGATCGATCAACCGATCCTGAGTCATGATCTCGTAAGGCGAAGATCGATCGACCGATATGGAGTAATCGGTCGACCGATTCTTCACGCGAACAGAGTCGTCGGTCAGATTTTCCATTTCCGGCCGACCTCCGATCGTTCGTTCGACATGCACTTAATATGAAAAGCATTCCTACATGTCTCTAGAACATAATGGAATCGAAATTAACGACGTTTGATCTACATTTCTTTGTCTAGGAGATTTTACATCTACGGTACTTTTTTCGTTCATTTTTCGGTCATTGGCGGTATCGTTATTTGATTTCTCTACCGCCGATCGTCCTGGTCCGACGAGGAGAGAGTGGCGGTCCTAGTGCGTGTCGAGAGGTCGCTGTAAGGAAGCTCGTTCGTCGAATCGTCATTTGCTCAGTGCAGTTCGCTCGTGCACTCGTTCGTCCATTCGCTGGTTCGTGCTTCGCCGTAAAGAACAAAAGACGATGAAGAAGAAGAAGAAAAGTGGTGCGGCTATGACGAAAGGGGGAGGGAGTCCACCTTACTCCCTCCCTTATACCCCCCTGACAGCACTCTCTCACGAGATAGTCATGGGGGGAGTGGGGTGAGAGGGAGGGAGAGAATTTTAATTCGATGGTATCGTTATCTGATTTCTCTGCCACCGGTCGTCCTAGTCCGGTGAGGAGAGAGTGGCGGTCCTACGTGCGTGTCAAGAGGTCGCTGTGAGGAAGCTCGTTCGTTGAATCGTCCTTTGCTCAACGCGGTTCGCTCGTGCACTCATTCATCCGTTCGCTGGTTAGTGCTTCGCCGGAAAGAACAGAAGACGAAGACGAAGATGAAGAAGAAGAAGAAGAAGAAGAAGAAGAAGAAGAAGAAGAAGAAGAAGAAGAAGAAGAAGAAGAAGAAGAAAAGGGGTGCGGCTATGACGAAAGGGCGAGGGAGTCCACCTTACTCCCTCCCTTATACCCCCCCCGACAGCACTATCTCACGAGAGAGTCATGGGGGGAGTGGGGTGAGAGGGAGGGAGAGAATTTTAATTTCAAAATTTTGAATTTTAATTAGAGGGAGAGAAATTAAGGGTCATTACATATATCATCACAAGTAACTTTTTTACTTATCTAATAGATTTGTTTAAAATTAATTATAAAATAAGAATAAATTTTCTTATCAGTTTAATAGTTAATTTTATAAACTAATAATACTTGTTTGTCGACTAAAAATTCTTCGATAAAACAGCGCTTGAGCAAAACATTTGCAAGAGATGAAGTTTATGAAGAGGTAATTGTAAATTATTATTAAAAAGGAAACCCAAATTTAAATAAAATAACCTAAGGGGCCGTTTGGTATGAGGTAATCTAAATATATTACCGGTTATTTTATTTAAATTTTTTCAGGGTCCACCATATTATTTCGTTTGGCTGCGATTGATTACCGATAATTTTAATTATTCTAGTAATATTGATTACCACTTCACTGGTAATGTAGATTGTAGGTAGGGGATGTGACTTTCCAAATTACCAATTGGTGGAAATACATTTTGACAAAAATATTTCTTCAATTAAATTATTTATTTTAAATATTTTATTACTAAATAAATATCATTTAAATTTTTTTCATTTTTATTATTTGAAAGATTTTGCAAATAACTTTTAATTTTGTCTCATCTTTTATATATATATATATATTCACTTTTCTATTTTTTTCTTTCTTTCTTTATAATAATATGTTATTAAAATATGAAATAATTTTTAAGGTCTTTTGATAATTTTGTCACTATCCGTTTTGACTATTATTTATATTACCAATACTTACAAAAACATTGTAATATAAATATTATCGGTAATTTAAATAGTGGTAATCTATCTAATTGATGATTTAAATTACTGGTTACTTAAATCGATAATATGAAATAATTTTTAAGGTCTTTTGATAATATAATTTTTAAGGTCTTTTGTAATATAATAATATGTTATTAAAATATGAAATAATTTTTAAAGTCTTTTGATAATTTTGTCACTATCCGTTTTGACTATTATTTATATTACCAATACTTACAAAAACACTGTAATATAAATATTATCGGTAATTTAAATAGTGGTAATCTATCTAATTGACGATTTAAATTACTGGTTACTTAAATCGATAATGCGTGAAATGGCCCCTAAGAAACTATTTTCATTTATGTGTCAGAAGTAGAAGTTTGAACTCTGTTCTCCAAACTAAATGACAAATAATATCCCGACCAAGGTAGTGAAGATTAGAATTTTATGACGAAAGGGTATCGCAAAATCGGATCGAAGATTGTAAAATCTTAAGACAGAAGGGGCTAGGGGTGTTCACCGGGTCGGATCGACCCGTGAACTCGACCCGATTTGGATCGGGTCGGGTATGGGTTGGATTTTTCTAACCCGACCCGATCAGCCCGAATTTTTTATTTTATTCTTTTTCTATTCAAATTTAAGCTTATATTTTATTTTTTAAAAAAAATTGAAATAAAATATTTTAAGTGCAAAAATAATATTAAATAGTTAGAAAACTTACTCTATGCTTTTTAAAATAATATTAAATAAAATATAAAAATAGTAAAAAAATAAGAAAATGAAATTTGGGTGGTCGAGTAACGCGATTCGATGGATTGGATCAGATCCAAGGTTGATGAAAGTATTCTCTCACGCCTAGATAGGAATGGGCCCGCGATTCAATCAAACATCAGTGCTGCCACTTGAATAGGATTGGTTCATCTCATACCTTCCCGCTACACCGCCCCCATTCAGTGGTTCCCTGTCCGAAGGAACAATTCACCTAAAGACCAATACGCCTAGTAGGTAAAGTAGTGGTTGGTGGCTATAACAATCTGCACGGTCACAAGTTAGTAAGCGGGAAGGGGTCAAAGGCAAAAGCAATCCAAGGTCTTTCCTTAATTAGATAGGGTACTCTGAGGTCAGGCAAGAAAGAGTGCACTTCTTACCGACTGACGTGGAAGAGTAGAAGGCAAGCGGAGTTTCCCATTCACTAGGAGCAGGAGGGAAACCTCCACTGCGAATTTCTAAAGAAAAAGACTCACTAGAGTCCCCTTGACTAGACCCGACGTCGAGTCGAATTTGTTCACGGATCGGGTCCATCCTGACCCATGAATACCCCTATAAGGGCCCCTAAACTATAACGATTTTCGCATCTAATTCTGAATTATAAATTTATGGTATGACGTCCTTAAACTTTACCATGATTGTCACTTTCGTATGATTCTATTATTTTTTTCATTATTTTTTATTTTTTCTATTGATGAAAATATTAAAATGTCTTCCACGAATTATTCTCTCTTTTGATATTTAAAACAAAATAAAATGTTTTAACAAGTCAAAGATCATCTTTCTTAAAATATTTCTATATTATTATTTTTTAAAAAAATATTAAAATGAAGGACAATTCGTGGAAGAGAATCTTAATCTGTTCGTGGATAGGAAAAAATGAAAATAACAAAAATGTTGAGAATAAGAGGAAATGATTAAAGTAAAAATCACGATAAAATTTAGATATGTCAAATAATAATTTTATAATAGAATTAAACGTGAAAAATTGCTATAGTTAATAAGAGATTTAAGGACATAATCTTTAATTTTGTAGATAAATTTGCAATGATTTAGATTATAAATAATGTTAACTTGACTATTACTTTTATAATAGTAGTTTAATATGAATTGATTCAAAATGTTTGTAATAATATGATTAATACAAAGTACCATTGCATAAACATTTTTTTAAAAAATATTATATTTATTTTATGAAGAAAGTATTTTAAAATTTTAATTATTACCAATCATCTTCCCCTTAATTTTATTTCTCCATAAAGTATATTTGCGCAGATGGAAACAATAAATAAATTGAAATTTTTGAAAAATTATATTGATAAATCTTACCTATAAAATGTCAGTACGATCCTATCCATCTTATAAAAATGCTCCTAAATTTAAAATCGAAATCGTAGACCTTAATGGACAGTTTCGTATGAGATAATTTAAATAGAATATCAGTTATTTTATTTAAAAAATTTGGAGCTCATTATATTATTTCATTTGGCTGTGACTAATTAACGATAATTTTAATTACGCTGATAATCTTAATTACTATCTCACTCGTAAGAGGATGTGACTTTTCATATTATCAGTTGTTTTGTTTGAGGTGCATTTTAATAAAAAATTTTCATTAATAATTTTTTTAAAAAATTAAAATATTTTATTAATGATTAAATATCATTCAATTTCATTATTTATTAATTAAATTTTTTACAAATAATTTTTAGTTTTGCCCCATCTTATTTTACTATATTTCTTTTTTGCTTTGTTTATTTATAATACCATGCGATAAAATTTTAAAGGCATCTTGATAATTTATTATCTAGCTATTTTAACCATAATTTATATTATCAATAATTCTTTACTAATATTTTAAATAATGATTATCTATTTAAGTGGTGATATAAATTATTAGTTTAATAATCCATCGATAATGCGCCAAATAATCCATCGATAATGCGCAAAATGATTCCTAAGTGAAATCGTAAGACCGATCTTAATATCGATATGATGTTAATAACGATCCAAACAACACGCTTAATAGATTTCGTCATATGAGTTCCGCTCCAAGCTTATGCTTAAAAGTTAAAAGCAAAATATTTTTTCTATAACAAATATGTATTAATATATAATATACATTATTCATTGTCACAATTAACTTATGAAAAGGTGGAATGTGGTGGTGTCGGGAGAGATAGTAGGGGGTGTTCAGCGAGTCGGGTCGATTCGTAAATCCGATGACTCGACTCGATCCACCATGGTCGGATTGGTGGTTGAGTTAGACTCGACCCGATCCGAACTCGACTCGACCTTGGTTCGGATCGAGTACGGGTTAAAATTTTCCAATCCGAATTGATCCAACCCTACCGGATTATTTTATTATTTTTTAAATTTTTTCCTTTTTTATTTAAACTTAAGCCTATATTTACTTTTAAAAAATTAAATAAATTACTTTAAATGTAGAAATAATATTTAAATAATTAGAAAACTTACTTATGCCTTAAAATAAATATTTTTATATTAAATAAATATAAAAAAATTAAAAAATTAAAAAAAGGGCCTTGACCCGATCCGACCATATTTGGTTTGGTCGGATCGGGTCGGATTTGTTCACGGCTCAAGTCCAATTTGACCCGTGAACACTTTTAAGAGATAGGATGATGTAGTGTGGTGTGTCAACAAAAAAATCATGTTTGGTTATTAAATTATAAAAAAATAATGATACGATAAATAGAAATTTTATTTACTAAAAAGTCAATTTTACTTTTATTATATATATAATCTATTTATAATATCTAACGAGTAATAAATATTTATTACTTTACCACTTAATTTTTTATCTTTTATTTTGTTTATTACTTTACCACTTAATTTATTTTTATCTTTTTCCCTATTTTTTCTATTTTTAGTATATTATTTATTTGTTAACTATTTTATTAATCTATTTTTAAAATTTAAAATGATAGACAAATATGTATTCATATAAGTAAAAAAGATAATTTACTATTGTGAGAGAGAGGGGGGGTTAATTTAGTAAGAGGATAAATAATTTTATTTGATAATAAAAAGAGGATTATTTTGATATAAAATTATTTATTTTTTTTACTTTACTAATTTAATAAAATGAAAAATATGATGTTTAAAAGACCGAGTAATTTCACCTCACTCGGTTTAATTTAAATAAAAAATATAATCAATTCGTAAACGAGGGATGGGTTTGATATACAACGTGGCCCAGCACATTTGTCCATACGATGAGCCCAATCCATTAACAGCCGTATTTTAATTTCATTCGTATTCATATTAGCTATATTAATCCGAAGCTTCGAGAAGCAGCGGTCGCACCCAAGTCCTAGAACCCTCCAAAGCCATCCGCTTTATAAAATCACCTCCCCCCTTCACCACCCTCCCATTGACAAGGACCTTCTCGAGTTAACGAAGTTTTCCTCTCGTAGTTCTCCGATCGATAACCAAGTCTGCTGTTCGATCTCGCCATGGCCGACGAGGCGAAGGCTAAAGGGAACGCCGCCTTCTCGTCCGGGCGCTTCGATGACGCTGTCCGCCACTTCTCGGAGGCCATCGACCTCGCGCCTTCCAACCACGTCCTCTACTCCAATCGCTCCGCCGCCTACGCCTCGCTCCACCGCTACGACGCGGCCCTCGCCGACGCCCGGAAGACCGTCGAACTCAAGCCCGACTGGGCCAAGGGCTACAGCCGCCTCGGCGCCGCCCACCTCGGCCTCGGGGACGCTTCCGATGCCGTTGCCGCCTATGAGAAGGGCCTCGAGTTCGATCCCAGCAACGAAGCGCTCAAGGCCGGCCTCGCTGACGCCCGCGCCGCGGCGCGGTCGGCACGCTCCTCCTCTGGGCAGGCGCCGCCGGGCGGAGCGTCGCCCTTCGGCAACATCTTCAGCGGTCCGGATCTGTGGGCGAAACTGACGGCGGATCCCACCACCAGGGGATACATGCAGCAGCCCGATTTCGTCCGTATGATTCAGGACATCCAGAAGAACCCCAACAACATGAACATGTACCTTCAGGACCCGAGGATGCTTAATGTGCTTGGGGTTATTCTCAACGTCAAGATGAAGTCGTCCACGGAGGAGTCGTCAAGGGACTTCCCGGAATCAGAATCTGCGAGGCCCCAGCAGGAGCCAGTAAGGAAGGCTCCAGAGCCTGAGCCAGAGCCGGAGCCTATGGATGTTTCAGAAGAGGAGAAAGGGGCAAAGCATAAGAAGGCAGAGGCACTGAAGGAGAAAGAGGCTGGCAATGCCGCGTACAAGAAAAAGGACTTTGACACGGCAATCAAGCATTACACTCAGGCGATGGATCTCGACGATCAGGATATCTCGTACATTACCAACAGAGCTGCTGTTTACTTGGAGATGGGAAAGGTACGTATTAACAAAGAGAACTCAATTTGTTTGTAGGTGCATAAACGCGTTCTTTTTTTGTCTCCCTCCTGGGGATCTGTCTATTTCATTCTATCTTAGTTCCTTCAAAAAGCTACTAGACATTTCATTTAGTAAAAGCTCAGTAAAATCTGAGAAAAAATTGTACTAAATTTTAGATTATATTCTCCAGTTAATGTCACTATGCTTTATTATTAGTAATGCCGAACTTTTTTGTATGCTTGTATCCATTTATCTTAGTATGTCCCATGCTGTCATTTCGATCAGCTAACATTTTAGCATCATAAAATGTGTTTGTTTAGGCTGGTTGCTATTTATGATTTATGATGTATTAGTACCTAGTTGTCAATTGCAGCATTTGATCATCTTACAATAAAAATTGTATTATTCATGTATTATGTTGTCAGATTCTTCTTAATCAGAATATCTCATTGATTTTTTATGTCGCTCAGTATGAAGAATGCATAAAGGATTGTGACAAAGCAGTTGAGAGGGGTAGAGAGCTTCATTCTGATTTCAAGATGATAGCAAGAGCCTTGACCAGGAAAGGAACAGCTTTGGTGAAGCTTGCGAAAACCTCCAAGGATTATGATTCTGCAATTGAGACTTTCCAGAAAGCGCTAACTGAACACCGCAACCCTGACACACTTAAAAAGCTTAATGATGCCGAGAGGGCAAAGAAAGAATTGGAGCAACAAGAATACTTTGATCCAAAGATTGCTGATGAGGAGCGTGAGAAAGGTACATGATGTACTTGTTTATTGTACATGATGTACTTGTTTACGTTCCTTCCCTCGTTTGTATGCTAGATCTAGTTTCCAGGTGGAAGTATCTTGCTTGTTGTCGATTACATCTGTAGATGCTTTGGCCTTCTGATTTTCTGACTGATTGATCATAGGGTTCAACTGTATTTTTCTTCAACTATTTTGGCTGCTTTTTAAACCTGTCCATTATGTTTGTCACAATGTTAGAAAAATCCTTTGTACTCCATTCACTGCCTGAGCTTTGTGCAGTTCCTTTGTACTACCACTCTTGATGTGCAAACAATCAGCCGGATTCCAGGTGTTAGTATCTCAATTGCTGTTGTTTACATCTGTAGATGCTTTAGCCTTCTGATTTTCTGACTGGTTGATCATAGGGTTCTTTTCTTCAACTATTTTGACTGCTTTTTAAACCTGTCTATTATGTTTATCACAACAACAACAACAAAGCCTTATCCCATTAGGTGGGGTCGGCTACATGGATCGACGCCATTCCGCTCTATTAGTAATTAAATCTTTCGGTATATTATTCACCAATAAATCTTGCTCTATTAGTTCGCCAAGTGTCCGCCTTGGCCTCCCTCTCCCTCTTTTAATCGGACTCCAGATTATTTGATCTATTCTTCTTACTGACGCATCTAATGGTTTTCTCTGAACATGATCAAACCATCTCAAACGATTCTCTATCATTTTCTCACTGATAGGAGCCACTCCGACTCGTTTATGTATATGGTCATTCCTAATCTTATCTAATCTTGTATGATCACACATCCATCTCAACATCCTCATTTCGGCTACCCCCACATTATGTTTATCACAACGTTAAAAAATTTGTTTGTACTCCATTCATTGTCTGAGCTTTATGTAGCACTTTTGATGTGCAAACAATCAGGTGGAGAGATCTCTTTTCCTCTTTAAAATACAATGACATTCATGTTCCCCTGTGCCTCACGAGTAAGAATTGGTTCTACATTTAATATGAAGATGTTTCCCAGATAGTCTGGTGATGGATCCTCTATAAAGTCATTTGATACTATGTATACTTATTATGCAGGTAATGAATTTTTCAAGCAACAGAAATATCCAGAAGCTGTGAAGTGTTACACAGAGGCTCTTAGGAGGAATCCCAAAGATCCTAAGGTACTTTTCAGTTTTCACTGTGCCATCAATGATATGATATTGGAGGTGTGCCAATTTTGAAATGATTAAAAAGAATCTGTGTTGGGTCATTGTGATTGTTAAGGATTTGAGAAATATGAACGTTTTCTAATGACTGTTTCTAAATATGTGTGTTGATTTTTTTTTGAGGGAATGTCTTGATATTTTGATAATTTATGACATTATTTGTGTTTTCTTGATGGTCGAACTTTTCTTTGTGTTCTGGGCTAGTGTGTTAATACATTGTAATATGTAAATTTCGCTGCTTTTTGTTTTCAGTTTCTGAGTACATCTGTTGAACTCTGAATTTTCTACAGGTGTACAGCAATCGAGCTGCATGCTATACGAAGTTGGGTGCCCTACCTGAAGGTTTAAAAGATGCAGAGAAATGTATAGAATTGGATCCATCTTTCTCCAAAGGCTATACTAGAAAGGGTGCAGTTCAATTCTTTATGAAAGAGTATGATAAAGCCTTGGAGACTTACCAAGAGGGCTTGAAACATGACCCGAACAATGAAGAGCTGAAGGATGGTATTAGAAGGTAATGCCATCGACATGATGGCTTTTTGTTGTTTGATTTTTGAATCGCTTAACACAATATGATGAGATTTACTTCTACGCAGGTGCGTGGAACAGATAAATAAGACTAACCGAGGAGAAATTAGCGCAGATGAGTTGAAAGAGAGACAAGTAAGTAGCCCAACTGCTAGGAAAGATTAAATTTGTGGGATCTTTACTTCAAGTTATTGTTATTCACTTTTACTTTTTGCAGGCCAAGGCTATGCAGGACCCAGAGATTCAAGGCATTTTGTCCGACCCCATTATGCGTCAGGTATAACTTGCATTCATATATTGTATTCCTTGATATTTGCTTCTCATTCGTGTTTTAATTTTGTATGTGACTTCTCCCCAGGTTCTAGTCGATTTCCAGGAGAACCCTAGAGCTGCACAAGAGCACCTAAAGAACCCACAAGTGATGCACAAGATACAGAAACTTGTCAGCGCTGGGATTGTTCAGATGAGGTAGAAAGCACTCGTCAACCAAACCCGAGCGCGTGTGTTTGACGATGCTTCAAGGTTTCTGCAATGCTGTCGCTCTTGCACTTCTATAATTAATTTGCCAAGGCGTCTTCTTTTCTGGAACTGTAAAAGCATTTAATGTTTGCGGTTTGAATTTTTGGAATATATATGCTAATGCACTTGGTGGACCATGAGCACTCATTTCACATTGAGTGTACCTCTCCTCCAGGCCCCTGACTGTGTTCATGCTCGAAGTATTATTTCGCCCCTTGTTTCCCAAATAGTTCTCTAGCCATGTCAAGGTCACCCATAATAGTTGCATAATTTTCATGAATTTTCAGTTATAAATATAATTTTGTTAAAAATACAGAGCCGAAGTTAATATAAGCAATTTTCTGGATGTCCAAGTAAAGATAATGTAAAAACTAAGCAGTGCAATCAATCCAAAAAAAAGTTATGTTTTTTTTACCTCCTCTAAATTATGATATTTCGTTGATATTCTTTGAATTATATTTTTTTTCATTTAAATTCATTCATTCTTACCTCTGTTAATTTTCATTTCTTATTTATGAAATGATCAAATTGTCATCGCGAAGTTTAAATAATTGTTTGAGAGAAGAAAACGCAGCACTTCGCCGAAGCGACATATAAGGGGGCGTTGTCTTATCGCACCGGCAAAGGAGCGTCACCCCACCCCCACCCCCCGCCCCAATAAGGGTGGCTATCTCTTGTCGGTGTCGCTCCGACGAAGGGAGACCGACGTTTCGAGGCGTCGCCCCCGTTGTCGCGCTAACGAAAGGGGTCGACACCCCCCTTCATCATCCCCCCTTTATCGGCACGATAGAGGGAGGCCGACACTCTCCTTCTCTGTCCCGGTGCTGTGCGCCGATGCCGCCTCCTCCTCCTCTTGCTACAGCGTTGACGAGGTTACGTTGGATAAAACAATTATCTAAATTGCACGAGAATAATTTGATCATTTTATAAAAAATGAAAATTATTGAAATTAAGAGAGATTGACGGATAGACTTAAGTGAAAAAGTGACATAGTTTAGATGATGTCAGCAAAATATTAAAAAGTCGTTGATAGATGCAAACAAAATTCATGATTCTCAGACGAAAAATTCAAAAAAAGTTAATAAATAACATAACTTTTTTTGGTGAATAAAATAGTTAAAAGGCAGTGCGAACGCCAAGCGAACCAAAGTAAAAAATTGAAAACTTTGTATCAGCTGATACGTGACAAAATTGGTCGATCTGATCCGTTAATTTTACATCGACGGCTCAGATTAAACACTGAAAACTGAAAGTTTTCGGCCTCTTTCCTCTTCGTTTTCGCTCTTTGCTTCCGACGGCCGACGCCGCTCCTACCATCTGCAGCTACCACCGCTCCCGGTGTTCCAGCCATTGCTGACCCTTTTTCTCCTTCCGGCGCCGTCTCTCGCGCTTCTGCTTTCAGTGGTAAATTTATTTTATCCTACACGTTTCCATCCTCCTTTTGATGTTTCTTTTCCAAAATAAAAATCGTTGCACCACACTCTTTTGATTTAATTGATTCTGTTTAGTTACAAATGAACTATTACATGAAATTGAAAGAAAGAAGGCACATTGATAAAAATTTAAGTTCCTAAATCCTGAACAGATGAATGGTTTTTCCCTCTATTTCACCTGGGTTGATCATCCAATCTTCAGATCGTCCGACGGGGGTTGTGATGAGATTTGACAGAAGTTAGGTATTAACCTACCAAAAGGAAGGGTATGATGATGATTTGTGTGTAATGAAGGTCGTTCAATCATGATTATGAAAAACATGTATGACTTATAACCCATGAAGAACACGATATTTAATGAAATATGAAAACATAGGATAAAACTTATGCCATGATAACAGAAGTTCTATTTTGGTGGGTTGGTTTGGTTGCCTAGTGATGTCTCTACAGGTCAAGTGTTCAAACCTAAGAAATTCACACCATGAATAATTACATGCTCATTTATGTACTGTGTGAAAATGGTACGAAGATTAAAGGAAGTGGTAGATGTTCACAATGCATCATAATGTACTATGCGTGAAATGTTAAGAGTTTTTAACGTCTATGCTATGAATTCTTATGTTAATATGTAATGAAAGATAGATAACTTATCTGTTGTAAACACGACAAATTAAATAAGTGTTAGAAAATGGCATTAAAGAATGAGATGTGTCATTTAAATTTTTATAGCCTTACGTACTGAATTCATACTCATGGGATGACTTTCCCCTGCAATGTATCCTTAAAGTGATTGAACTTGAAGTTGCTAAGGATCCGATGATGCTAATAGCATATGGTTCTTGCACATTGCTATTTATAACAATAAGTTGAGTTATATGATTTTATATCTCTATTATAAAAGTATTAAGCTTACATTGTATCATGTTCTAACCATTTATGTTTATCAATGCTTATAGGTGCACCTCAAAAGAAGAAAAAATTATGGTTGTGTAGAGTAGCCACGTCTCCACATGTCGAATATTTGATTTGATCACATGCACGCACTGAATTGCATAGACAAACATTCAAGCACATGTAAACACAAGAAATAACATTGTGTTTTGCATATTCTATCTTTTGCTTGCACAAAAGCTTTTCTGTCAGGAAAGAAGCTCGTTTTTTTTGTTAAATGAATCTATCATCAAGAACCTAAATTTCAACTCAAGTTAGTATACAACTTAAACAACTTCTTAATGAAAAGGAACTCATGAAGTCATGTTGGCGAAACATTTTTTTGTCATCCTGTTGTTTGATAATTGTGAGGGCAGAACATCAATATATATCAATTGCCACCTGCAGTTGGGCTTTGTGACAAAGAAAAGTCATCTTCACCAAGATCGATATAGTAAAAAATCAGAGAAAGCACAGGATGCAGAGAAGTGCGGCCGGCGGTGGCCGGCCTTTGGGAACGATGGCTCAATTTCTCATACCACATGATTGTGGACTCCAGTAAGTCTTTGATCTGATTAGATATCCTATAAAGCAGTACAATTCTGGATCTTCATCTTCGATTGTCACAATAAAACCCACTGGTTTATTAATCTTATGCATGGTATTCTAAGTCCAATCATTTATCCTTTGTTTTAATTATAATGCACAGGGTACTGAGGGTCGCCAAAGGAAAGTCTCGCCTTTGAGTTCTTCTTGTTATTCAAGTAACAAAGATTCTTCCTATTTTGCTACCTTCTAGACTGTTTTTGTGTTTTCCACTTACAGTGGATCATTTGTGAGAGAAGCACGCCAAATCTTCCCAGAATATCCACAGTTGCCTAAAAAATATGTCCCTAAAGTTTTTTCTTGTATGGTAGTCATCAAAAGCTGCATCGTTTTTTTTTCTCCATATGATTCCTACTTATTCCACTTTACTCATGATTTCTTGTTTTCTTGTTACAAATCAATTTACAGAGAGACTTCTTGTAAAAAGTTCACAAAGACATTTGATTCTTGTGGCACATTTGGGTTGGGTTTGGATTTTATATACTTTTATTGTACAGTCAGGAAGTATCATTATCCAACTTGAAATTATCTAAATTGTTGGTCAAGTGTATATCAAGGACTTGAGACTATTCCATCAGCTGTCTGAAACAACAAAATTTGCACAAAAACAAGTGTATAATTCTGTATAGGAATGAAATTTTGCACATTAAAAAAATCATGTATAATTCTGTAAGTGCTATAAGCTTGTAACAACAGGAGCAAACTTGATTAACAAATTTATAAAATAGAAAAACAAGGTCACCGCTTACCACTCCTTATGGGAATGGGAATTTCAAAAGAGGAAGAATAGATTTATAACCTGGATGTAGTCAGTCTAAGTTCAGAAAAAAAGGGAAATGCAAAGATAAAAGAAGTTCAGAAGTCAGAATTTGTTTATATACTGTCAGTGCATCTTGCTACGGTGCACCGCAGGGGTTCATCATCATCTGAAATCTCTATTTCATGTTTGAGTAATGTTATTATCTCATAAGAAGCTTCAATAAATGTGCTACAATGATGAAAGAATAAATGGAGCAATTTAAAGAAAATAAACTGTATATTCTTTGTGATACTTGAAATGTTTGGTCACCGTACCCTCCTTATATTGACAGCCCAAAAAATAGGAAGACTAAATTAATCCACCATACCTTAGAAACAAAGATGATCCAATGTTCAATCCATCCAAACGGCCATATAATCCAATTATTTATTGTCTTTTCTATGGGTGTTTGGTATAATCCTTGGATTTAAGTGCTAAGGTAACCCATATCCAAATGGCCATTCAATGGGTGTATAAAATCTGTAAATCTATAACTGAAAAATTGGAACGGTCTACCTATTTTGTGATCTTCCTGTAAGCTTTATTTTGAACTCGACTGTTGCAGGCTGTCCTATTGATTGAATCTCTGGTGATACTTTTGCACAATCTTATGAATACTAGTCTGAAATGTCTGATGAAGTCATGAAGTTTTAAAGGAAAAATTATAAATCTAATTCTCAGGCTTATTTATGTCGCAATCATAGGATACTGTTTAAAATGTATATCATACTCTCATCCATGGCAGCGTCATTGCAGGTTGGATAGGAATGGTTGTTCCTTCCAGAGTAAAAATATTATATTTAGACACTTGCCTTATGCTTAACTTTTAGACTTTCTAATCACGCCCAGCTGCACCTATTTGAATATTGTAATTTCAAAGAGACATGCTGCTGTGTGTAAGACCTTTTCATGAGCAAACATACCTCTCTCTTATTTGGGCATTGTGAGGAAAAATGTGCAAGACATGTCCTGAAACGTGCTAGATGCAGCAGCATCTAAAACTATTTCATGTACAGATGTATTTCTTTATTCTCTAGGCATTGTGATGCCAATCTGCTGGAAAAGTCCTGAAACAAGCTAGATGCTAAGCTTGGTTAGCACCAAAGGCCCTTAAGATTTATGAATACATAATGTATGTCCTGTAAGTTCGACAAAGAAAAAAATGCATTGAAGTCACGTGTCTTCCTTTTCCTTTATTACAAGTTTATTGAGCTCAAATAGTGTCAGCTTCAAGGCATTTAGGGATGTAGATCCATGCCGTTATTTCATATATCTGCATTTTATACGGTTCTCTGTTGGATGGCTGGATCAGTTTGTTACAGGGGTTGAGAGTTGAACTTCATCTCTCGATGCCCTTCTTAATGCTCAAAGTGATGAACGTGGATTTGTATTTTCTTATTCTTCCAATGTGCGTTCCCTGATGTATTATTCTGATGTTTCCTATATTCATTCTTCATGGAATGGATCAATCTATTTTATCGCTTGTTTGACATTCAACACTATTGCCTTTTGCCTTTTAGATTCATTTTTGTCTACCACTTCAACCTATATATATTGCATCTGGTTTTTTGCTTATTCCTACTTTATTGGGAGTGGTGCTACAGGGTTATACTTGTGTTACTATCACCAAGATTCTGACTCTTCTATTGTCATACAGGTTGTAAATATCAATATTTTTTAGACATGACAATTTATGAACCCATTGAGACATTATGTAAATTGGTTGGTAAGATGAGCTTCTAAATTTCCTGGAGAGATGATTCTTATAGTTTTAGTTTTCAACTCTCATTGATCATTTGTTGTGTCACTTGCCAGGTATTAGTGTGCTGTTATCTGTCATCGCTACCATTATGATCCTTTTGTACAATATGTCTCCACCTGAGTGAGCATAAGTATGTGGTGAAGCAATTTGCTAACCAGCAAATACCTTTTTGCATGTTGCTGTGTTTATCTTTTGCAGTTCTGATTCTTCTGAAAATATTTGGCTATCTGTATTCCTCATGTTAACTTGTTAAGAAATTAGAGCTTACTAATCAGACATGCCTGATGTAGTCTTCCTGTGTTATTTGTGCACTTCTGTGAGATCAGGTACTGCAGTACTTGCACACAGCAACCTTTAACTTGCATTTGAGTATATTGTATCTGACAAGTCAATTTACTTCTTCCTGTCGTCAAATTGAGTCAATTATAGCATAGAGTTCAAAATTGGGGGGAGGATGGTTCCTAAAACTTTCATGTATCAAGGATTTGGTGGATGTGAGGAGCAGCATTTAGAACTAGAGTTGATGTATGATGTAGGAACAGCTTGTACTCACTAGTGACTGCAGCATTTAGGACTCAATTATTTGTATGGCAATTGGACGAAGATGAAAAATACAAAGTTTGAACAGCTATAATGATTCTCACATCTCAAGGCAAAAAAAAAGAAAAAAGAAAAAAAAAGGATTACTCCTTTTACAATCACCAACCCTGGTTAACTTAGGCTGTGGCTGCTTCCTGTTTGGCGGAAAGCTGGTTTTGGATGTGTTGAGGGACAACATCAAACTGCTCTAGTTGCATTGTGTAAGATGCACGTCCTTTTGTCATCCCACGAAGAGTACTAACATACTGGAACATCTCAGCCAGTGGCACCAAGGCATCCACCACCTGCATTAACAATGTAAACCTTGCAAGTCAGAAATCAATAATAGGCACATGCATCAGAAGCTCTAAATTCTTTTACATTATATTATATTATATATATATATATATATATGTATTGAGTCTTTATCTCATTTATACACTCAAAAAAATCACACTAAACAAACGGGAAGAACAACTGATCAGAGAGGTCATGCAACACCTACCTTGAGGCCTCCTGGCTTATCACCAAAAGTGTTGATCTGACCTCTTCTGGAGTTCAGATCACCAATGACATCACCCAGATGCTCTTCGGGGGTGACCACCTCAACCTTCATGATCGGCTCGAGCAGCTTCGGGGCAGCTTTCCTTACTCCCTCGCGGAAGGCGCCCCTGGCCGCAAGCTGAAATGCCAGCACGCTGGAGTCGACCTCGTGGTAGGAGCCGTCTACCAGCACGGCCCTGAGGTCAACGACCGGGTACCCTGCCAGCACGCCGTTGCTCATGCACTCCTCCAGCCCCTTCATGACCCCCGGCACGTACTCCTTCGGCACGGCCCCTCCCTTGATCTCGCTCTTGAACTCGTAGCCGCTGCCCGGCTCCAGCGGCTCGAACCTCACCGTCACGTCTGCAAACTGTCCCTGCCCGCCGGACTGCTTCTTGTGGACGTACTGCACCTCTGCCACCCTCGATATGCTCTCGCGGTAGTTCACCTGGGGAGCGCCGACGTTTGCTTCGACCTGGTTCAACAAGCAAGTGCAGATTAGAGAAGACTGCATCCCTTGGGTGATGAATGCTACTTTGGATGTAAGAACTGCATGAAAGTTACAATGAGCTGAGAAATTGTACCTTGAACTCCCTCTTTAGACGATCAACGATGATCTCAAGGTGCAGCTCACCCATTCCTTCGATCACGGTCTGGTTGGTCTCCTCATCTCTTGAGAAATGGAAGGAGGGGTCCTCCTGAGCGAGCTTGATCAGTCCGGTCGCCATCTTGTCAATGTCTGCCTTGGTCTTGGGCTCAATGGCGACCTTAATGACAGGATCTGGGAAGTCCATCCTTTCAAGGACGATGGGCTTGTCTGGATCGCAAAGTGTTTCACCTGTAATTGTATCTTTCAGGCCTGCAAGAGCAACAATGTCGCCCGTCAAAGCCGTCTTCACGTCCTCCCTGCTGTTCGCGTGCATCTCCAGGAGTCTTCCAATTCTTTCCTTCTTTCCTTTGTTGGCGTTGAGGACGTAGGAGCCTGCAGTCAGCTTCCCTGAATAGATTCTGACGAATGTGAGAGATCCCACAAACGGGTCGCTCATGATCTTGAAAGCCAGTCCAGCGAATGGCTCGTCGTCGCTGGGAGGCCTTTCGACGGTGGTCTCCGGGCTGTCGGGTTCGGAACCCTTCATTGCCGGCAAGTCAACCGGTGACGGCAAGTAATCAACAACAGCGTCGAGCAGCGGCTGGACGCCTTTGTTTTTGAATGCTGATCCGCACAGAACTGGGACAAAGCTGCCTGATATGGTGCCTTTCCTGATCAATCGCTTTATGGTCTGCTCATCCGGTTCAACTCCTTCCAGGTAATTTTCCATGGCTTCGTCGTCTAACTCGACAACAGTTTCAATCATCAACGTTCTGTATTCTTCAGCTAAATCTTTGAGGTCAGCTGGTATGTCCTCGTAGGCATATTTTGCGCCAAGTTCCTCGCCGGACCAGATCACAGCTTTCATCTTGAGCAGATCAATGACTCCCTGGAAGCTGTCTTCTGCACCAACAGGCAATTGGATGACCAGAGGCTTGGCCCCCAGGTTCGAGATGATCATGTCCCTTGTCCTGAAGAAGTTGGCACCAAGTCGGTCCATTTTGTTCACAAAGCATATCCTGGGGACGCCGTACTTGTCGGCTTGCCTCCAAACAGTCTCGGACTGCGGCTCCACCCCGGCCACGCTGTCGAAGAGGCATATGGCGCCGTCCAAGACCCTGAGAGCTCGCTCGACTTCCAGGGTGAAATCGACATGGCCGGGGGTGTCGATGATGTTGATCCGGTGCTTGTTCCAAAAGGTTGTGGTCGCTGCAGAGGTGATGGTGATGCCCCTCTCCTGTTCCTGCTCCATCCAGTCCATTGTGGCCGTACCCTCGTGCACCTCTCCTATCTTGTAGTTCCTTCCCGTGTAGTAGAGAACACGTTCTGTCGTCGTAGTCTTCCCTGCGTCGATGTGCGCCATGATCCCGATGTTGCGGTAGTCTTTCAATGGCACTTCTCGTGTGGATTCTGGGAATCAGTAACATCAGATTGTTGATTCATCAGTAAATTTTCAGCACAGTAGGACTGTAGAAGGCAATTAATACTTTGGTTGAGGGGTACAAAGGTGGGTACAACAATATGAGCATGTATAGCTTTACTTATTCCGTATGGTATGTCAAGTTTTGTTTCAAAGAAAACAGTGAAGCTAACGAATAACAGACGTGCTGTGAAAGCTTTGCAGCAGAGGAATTGTCTCGTAAAGAATTGCTACACAAAATAAACGAAATTAACCATGCCGCTATGCGAGTCAAAATCACAACCACACTAAGATCATTATAAGCAGCAGTAATCAAAACAGGGCACGCACCTTCGGCAGCCATGGCCATGACGGACAGCCTCCTGTCCTGCTCCTGCGCAGCCGGCGGAGTAGACGGCAAGCGGGAGCTCCCGAAGAGGTCGGACGCCGAAGCGCGGCGGAGGCTGGAGGAGGCCAAGAAGTGCTTCGGGCCAAGGAAGCAACGGCGGGATCGGGAGAGAGGCAGCGGCCTGCGAGAGCCATGGAGACCGCCACAGGCGGCCGAGGCCGTTATCCGGATAGTTTCTCCCGCCATGATCACTTGTTCCTTCTGTCTTCTATTTTTTCTAGCTGTCTCCCTCTCTCAAACTCTCGCTTCTTCTCTTGCTAATATACTTGGTATAGTTTTGGAACAAGAGAATTCTTAGCCAGAAACCGGGCACATTACACTTTTGTGTGGTCATTTTACTACCAGACAATGATGATGAGAATTTAAATTAAACACTTTTTCCCTGAAAAAAAACACCAATAATCACCACATATTGAAATTATATTATGCAACAGTCATATAATTGAGCTTCTTAGTTCCCAAAAGAAAAATAAAAATTTTGTATAGTTATTGTCGCAGTCATACAAATTGAAACTATCATGCATGAAAATTTCGACAGACTTATTACTGGAATTTTTGTATGTCTTGTTGGATTGCTATTTGCTTAAGATATTCGTTCTGAAATATCTATTGGATTCTCGCTAATATAATTCATTCACATTCGATTATGTTATTGTTGGATACTTCTCTTTCCAAGATAAAACTAAGATGAAACGTATTTTTTTTTATCGAGCATTGTAATACGTACAAATATGTATAATAATGATGCGTTAACCACACTTTTAAATGATGATATGACCAGTTTCGTTTGTGTGGCGGGTCTTTCTTTATGTATCTTCCTTTTAAAATTTTGTATCCATGTATAGATTTATTTATAGTCTCATGTATACTCCAGAAAATAAGAACATATTATTAAAGGTGGATAAGTAAGAGAGGGCTGTGAAGCTGCCAAGTGACGAAGTTTACAGCCGTGGGATCATGTCCTGTGATTGGCTCCACCAAGTAGATGTTGAGTCCTTGGCCCGTCACTGCCACAGGCCAACCCTCCTGTCCTTGGGATGTGTAACGTGTAAAATTTTGGTAGCATCATATATTTTTGTGTCCTTTATTTTCCGAAGAAATTTTAATAGCACTTATATGAAGTTTATTAAGTATTAACATTTATATGTACAGCCGTAGAAAAAAGAAAAAGAAAAAGAAAATTAGTTTAACACCCTACGCACGCCAAATAGGCTAATACAGTCGGCAGCGAAGTTTGGGCCGTAAAATAGGCCTCGGCCCGTGCTCCAACTGGCCCGATGGCCTAATTTTAACTATCTGTTTTGGGCCTTTTGCGTTTTCGAGCCGTAAAAATTTATCCAATCAGGAAATACATTCATCTGATACATTATACGAATTTGGAAAAATAAATAAATTTAGAACTTGCCAATTGCCTAAAAATATACCACCATTCCTATTATAATATATTATTAAATATATTAGACTTGATAACATATGTAAGGGTAAGGAACATATAATAATGAAGAAGAAATATAGTATACGCATATGTTATTGAATATGCCAACGAAAGACTACTGAGATTTTTGGGAGAACTCCATGAATTTGGTAAAACGAAAAATACTGTCGAAGGGCGTCCGATCAGAACTTCGAGGACCATCGTATAATTAATTCTACGTGGATAAAATACAAAGGTGATCGGAAGTTAATCTATTAGTTATAATTTACTTATCAAAATGTATTTTAAATTTTTACGAATAAAAAATTCAAAATGGTCTGAGATGTTAAGGTGAGAGAGTTGAGGGGGATGGAGGGAGGTGGAAGAAGAACATGACTAAGCAACAAGCTCGGAACTCAAACATGGACGTGAAAAGAGGACCAGACCAAAGCTAATTTAATGCCATTTTGGTTAATATAATATTTATTGAGTGGTTTTGATCGGCTTGTCTTTTTAGTGGCAGGATAAACGATCTATAAATTTAAATTACACAGATGAGCCTCCACGGTTAAATGAGAAAAAACCGTGATGCATATATTATTCCAAGGAAGGGCAATTCAATCATGTTTCTTCATTAAGTTTATACAACAAAGATTCCCAAATATTTGCTGGGGAAGATGCTTCCCTACATGATACGTCAGCGGAATAAATATCTGAGGAAACAAAATATCTAGGAGAAAAAGTGTGGACACTTAAATTTTGTTTCCTCATTTTAATAACATCGCAGATCAAAGCTATTATGACACCAAAATTATACTTTTAATCTGTCTTACTATAATCACAATCCTTAATCCAATCAAGAGTATGTATACATCTAATTAATTATGGCACACGCACCACTTTCTTAATACATCTCCCCTGAGGGAAGGAAACAAACACTTCACAAGTCACATATCAATTAGACGTATAATAATAAACACTTAATTAACTCGAGCTTAATTGCTCCCCTGAGCAGCTTTCTGCATACAGCTGGTTCATATATAGCTTCATCCTCTGGTACAGATCGATAGAGGAATCGACCAGTGGCCAGCTCAAGGAGACCGGGAGGAAGCGAAGCCATTGACGAGGGACAAGGCGTTGGCCGACAGATGCGCCACGTTCTCGACGTGGCTCTTCACTGTGCTCTTGACGCTCCCCTCCATGGCCGTGCCGGCGAAGCCGTCCATGCACGTCTGGCCGTCCGTGAGCGCGGAGCTCACCCACGTCTGCACGCTGTTGATCACGAACCCCACGTCCTTCCCCTGCAGGTTCCCCATCGCCGCGATCGACTGCTGCAGCTCGTCCACCGCGTCCCCCATGTTCTCCATGCAGTCCCTCGTGGCGCCCCTCACCCGGGGGCTCACGCTGCCGGCGCCCACGGGCAACTTGGAGAAGACGGTCGACGCCGACCGGGCGCCGTCGAGGGACACGGATAGGGCGGTCTGCGCCATCTGCATGGGGCTCGTCTGGATCTTCTCGGCGTAGGCGGAGAGGGAGCTGACGCAGAGCTCCGGGTATGCCGTAGCGGTGCACGAAGTCCTTATGAACTCCGTGGACTTCTCGTCTTGAGGGTCTGTCCTCGCGGCATTGCACGTGCTAATTACCAGAAATATAAGAGAGAGAAAGCACAAGGAACTAGTGATGATCCTGTGGCTTTCCATGGCTTCTGGTTAGGAATAAACTAAAGGATCGTAAACTAACGGGGAAGGCAAGAATTAATATATACGAAGCTTTGAAACGACTTAGTGACGAGTAGAAGGGCTTTGGGGGTTCTATATATAGCACGAGTAGAAGGACACGTAAGAATTAGATATTTTTATCATATATAATATGTCGTAAACTAATCAACACTGAAGAATCATAGTGTCATCGTAAGCCACGACTGCTTGTTAATGGCGCTTGTTCTAAGGGGCTTAATTTGCTGTGTGTGTAGTGTGTGGACAATAATAATTGGCGTGAAGGTGCGATAAGTTGGCCCCATGCCCATGCACTGGTGCACATCATGACTTTTTTCCTCCCGAATGCATGCATCGTCCTCATCTAAACAATTTTATTTGGAAATATATGGAATTCACATATATTATATTGCAATTGTTATTTTTGGATGTTATAATATATATATATATATATATATATATATATATATATATATATATATATAGTTTATATATATATGTACGTATATGCAATTATATATGCGTGTACCCCACTTTATAGCCCGGGGACGCTGAAAAGGCATCTCCCTTTTGCACTTTATTGCCGGGCCCCATGGACACTTGGGCACCTCTCTCTCTCTCTCTCTCTCTCTCTCTCTCTCTCTGCGCAATGGATCAAGGGCAAGATTCCATGTTGAGATGAGACCTTATTGATTAAGCTTTTTTGCTTGTGTGTTTGCCTTCATCTCCTTGTGTTCCACGTGAGGAGAAGAGATGTTTTTTTTTGCAGTATCCATCGAGTGTAATTGGAATGGTAGGAGGAAGGAGGCTTTCATGCGGCACGCAAGCAATTGTACCCTTTTCCGGTTTTCCATGTTACCATAGTTCCAATCCGATTCACTGGTCGGACTCTCTCACTGTTCATTAAGATTGTTTATTTACAGTGAATTATGTTCATTTCGTCCTATTTAAGATTTCCTAGAGATTAGATGGCCTCTAATTTTAAGTAATATTAAAATTATTTATTAGTATTAGAAGACTAATATTAAAATGGGCATCAAAGTATTAACAAGGGATCATTCAGCTGAATTGAACTATGTTTTGATGTGTTCTTACGTGTATTCGTCCATCTAATGCCACGTCAATGTATATGCTCAGATCACACCTCTTCAATCATCCGATATAACCATTGCCACAGCCGGTCATAGAAGAATATATATTTATGGTTCTTCATTTTGACTTCAAATTAATCAAATATTATTAGTAGTTCTAGACATCAAAAATTTCTCGTAGACTTAACATACTCAAAAAAATAATTATTAATATGATGATATTAGTCATTAGCTAATATCTTTCACTTAGACAATGTGATCAACCAAATTGAATTGGCATATGATGATCTCAAAAGGGTACCAACAAGATTTAGCGTAGGTGATCTATTGCGTAATTTCTTGGGGTCATTTGGAAATGAAATCGCGGTTCCTCTTAAGTTTTCAGTGCATAGTTGAATTGACATATTAATTCAAATTATATTTGATTGAAGCGAAATTTTATGACGAGAAATAAAATGGTTGATGTGATAGAAAAATGTAGATGTGATAGATGAATTTTTTTATGGATTTAAATTAAAAATGATTATTATAATTATGAAGTATAATTTTATTATTAATTAAAATAAAATTATTAAATAAAAATTGTTTATGGAAATTTTTTTGTTAAAAAATGTTATTTAAATAAAAAAATCATTTTAAAATTAATTATATTTAATAAAATATTAATTTTTTATGAAATCATAAGTAATAATATTATATTATATTAATCCCTTATTAAAATTATTTTATATTTATTAAGTAATTTATTTTATAAAAAAATATGATGTGAGAGAAAAGAAAAAAAAAGTAGATGGCGCGTCAAAGTCAAAAGAAAAAAAATGAAATTGTGTGGCTCCGAATCCACTATTATCGAAATTAAATGATCCCAATTCTATCACATTTATTTTCGCTTCGAAACTTAATCTCAGAACAATGTTTGGTGAAATAAGGACCCATTTTCCGTTCCATAACTGCTCGTAGTCGGAGGAGTGGCAGCAGGTCGCGTTGGATCAATCCGAGCCGCACGTGTTTTTCATATGCGGGACGATTCTACCGATATCATTGAGAACAACTCATGCATGTTTATACATCACGTAGGCACGTAAACTATCATTATTAGAGTTATTATTAGGTCTTACAAGTGTGTAAAAAAAAACTGTTGCAACATAATAAGTTTGATAATAACAAATTATCAAGTAATAACTAAAATAAGTATCATAACAAATAATAATAATCTTGCAACGTAACAATTTATCAATAATAACATCAACGGGAGTTGAGGTGTAAAGAATTTGTTCTTGATTAAGAATATTTTGAGTTTAGAATTTACCATATACAAAATATTTTTGTTGAAAAATATTATCGCTTGTCAATAATAATTATACTCATCACTAAAATTAACAATTAATATATTATATGCTCAAAACTAAACGATTAGAAGTATCATTATTTGCCGAGATTATAATATAATATAAATCATAATGATGTGATGTGACATAGAAAAGTCAATGATGAATGTACTTAAACCAATGAGATGCCTCGCTTGCATTGATTATTTTACAATTTTTTGCCTCTTCCATTATATTTCAATATAATATATCAATGCATTGATCCGTGAAGCGACATGAGAATTCCATTTAACTTCATAATATTTTATATGAAAATGAGATGACGATATAAACAAAAAGGTCCTCTTTTTTTTAAAAAGAGTTATAACATTTTTTGAACTAGCGAGTCCTTATACAATGAAAGTACATCATACAATTAGAACAATGCTTGAATAGTAGATGAATATATAAGAATGTCATGTCGTATGATCTGGGCTCTTATGATTATTATCTTGATCCTCGGATTAGTTTGTAATTACTAATTAATGTATTCGATAAAATTAGTCGCAATATGCGAGTGCAGTAATTCGACGTGACTAAAATTTTAATAATAATGATAATTAAGGTCTAGAAGAACCTAAGCAAGAACTTAAGCAAGGCCAATGACGACTTGGACCGATTTTTTTTATTTTTAACTATAAATTTACTGGAATCCAATTCTTTATTATATATATATATATATAATATGCAATTATGCATGTGCAGCTGCAGTAACACGGTGACACACCGAAAAGAGCATTTATGTCTTTATCTGATCTCTCTCGCACCCTCTCTCTGTTCATGGGACCAGGCTCGGGCGGGTCCAGTTCTTAGGACCAATGAATGAGAGAGAGAGAGAATAAATTAGGACCGTGCCGTCCAACACGTCAACGGAGTATCAATCGATTGCACTAATTAATTAAGAGAAGGTGGCAAGGTGCAACTTGTGCACGCATTCTACAAGAGCCTTAAAATTCGGCCACGTACCACCATCCGCATTGTTTATGGAGACGATCAGTCATCCATCCATCGAAAAATTACATCAAATATTTTTTAATTTTAAATTTTGCTCAGATATATTTTTCAACTTTTGAATGTTATTTATCTTTTAATTGTTATCGTCTATTTTCTGATCACGGAGCTTATGTGGCGCACGACATCTTCTCTCCTCTCCACGTAATCATCACTCACATAATATTAAAAAAATAAAAAATGCAACTAGGGAGCATCGACCCTCCCTTGTGCACACACGAAGGAGGGCCACAGCGAACCCTCCATCCTCCCCCGCAGGCCCCCTCTCCTCTCCAGCACATGGGAAGGAGGGGGGCCTCGCACAACCTCGTCGGTAAGCGAGATCGTAGAGCGGGGGCGAGGCGCCCCCCTCCTCGTGCGTCGGCAAGGAGAAATGGGGGCTTGCTGTCTCTTTGCAATATTGTCGACGAGCAAGGTCGCAGATGAGGGGTGAGACGCCCCCCTCCCCGCACGCCAACGGAGGAGGGGCAGCGAGGCCTCCCCCCTTTCTCCGTGCTGGTGAGGACAAATGGAGGTAATTTGGTGTAAAGTGAAGTTGGAGAGTGTAGCTGAGCAAATGTTAAAATTGAAGCATATTTGGTGTAATTTTTTTTCGATACATATAATGAGTTCAAATTTGGCATGAATTAAATCTTCTTATATTTATTTATTAAGATGCTACTTTATGTGATGTCTTTTTTTTATTGAGACCCACATCTTGTGTTGGATCGTATATCCATGTGCACATCACCTGTCAGATGAGCCACCAACCGTGTTATCTGATGCACGAAAAATTATGCATTAGTTTGGGTCATTTGATTAACACGTTAGAACGTTTTTATATTTAGAAAAAAAGAGTTTTGCTTTATTGTCATATAATTTCATTAAGATTTGATTTCTATCTAAATTTAAAAATTATTCATCGCGGGATACGAGGAAATGTCGAAATTAACGCAAGAAAATGCCTAAAACAATTCAGAAGACTGTCACGGCCGTAACAGTTCTTGTCATAGCCGTGACAGGAAGAGATTTCAAGCAAAAATTAGGCTAAGTTACTGTCACAGCCATAACAGCTTCTGTCATGGCCGTGACAAACCATTTCCAGCAGAAATTTGGCTAAGTATTTTTTCAGCCATACAGCCTTTTGTCACGGCCGTGTCGGAGCCTTTTACGATCGTGACGACGGTCTGTTAGGCCACTTTAAAGTCATTTTTATCCACTTTTTGAATATATTTTCATTTTCATTCCTTGGGGGACGAAAATACCTATCAAAGGAGGCAGAAGAGGGTTTGGAAAAGCATCTCTGGAGCATACTTTTGAAGTTTAGAAAGAGGAGAAGATCGAGGAAGATAGCGAAGCTCTGTCGGAAACTCGAGAGAGGACGCGCTTAGCTTACGCTAGAGTTTATGTTTTCTTTTCCCTACATTTTTATTCCAGATCTGATGTTGATTTTATCAGATTTATTCTTTCATTAGGGTCATCCTAGTTGAACCCTATTTATGTATTGGAACCTTTCTTGATATTAGTTTGATTTGAATCCTTAATAGCATTGCAATTTCATGTTTAATGCTTTCCTTTGATTCCATGATTTATGATTTGATTGCTATATGAGAAGAAGTGATTATTTTCATAATGGTTTCTAGCACTACTAGAAAAACGCTAATTACCAACGGTCCGGACCGTCGATAATCAGTCCGAAAATCGTCGGTAACGCAATTACCGACGGTTTTTCCGTCGGAATCGATCCGTCGAAAAAATGCTCGTCGCAAACGGATTTGCGACGGTTGAAAAAAATTCGTCGAAAATATCGACGGATCTGACCGTCGGAACAGTCCCCGACGGTTCGAACCGACGAAATTTTTCGATGGTTACAACCGCCGAAAAAGTCCCGGGCGGTTCGAACCGTCGAAATTTTCGACGGTTGCAACCGTCGAAAAAGGCCGGCGGTCCGAGCCGTCGCAACTTTTCGACGGTCGCAACTGTCGAAACTTTGGACGGGCGTCGCAACCGTCGATCTTTTGACGGTCGCAACCGTCGCAAATAATTTTTTAAATATAAAAAAAATTAGCGGCCGGATCGGGCCGCGGCCAACTCCGGCCGCGGCCGATCCGGCCGCGGCCGATCCGGCCGTAGCCAGCTCCGGCCTCCAGCGGCCGGAGCCGAACGCCCGGCGGCCGATCCGACCGCTGGAGGTCGGATCTATCCGACTGCTGGGGGCCGGATCCGAACGGCCACGGTCGGATCCGGCCGACAACGGCCTTTGGCCGGAGAGAGAGAGAGAGAGAGAGAGAGAGACGCCGGCGCGGAGCGAGAGAGAGAAAAAGAGAGAGACGCTGGCGCGGGAGAGGGTCGCCGGTGCGGGAGAGGGTCGCCGGCGTCCGGCGCGGGAGAGGGTGCTCGCGACCGGGAGAGAGAGAGAGAGGAGAGGAGGGAGAGAGAGAGGAGTGGAGGGAGGAGGGAGAGAGAGAGGAGGGAGGAGGAGGAATATATATAAAGGGAAAAAGTGGAAAGAAAGCGGGAAAAAGGAAAAAAGGCGGGATAACGAAATTTTAATTACCGACGGTTTCAGTCATCGAAAACGTAAATATTAAATATTTTTATAATTACCGATGGTTGTGATCGTCGAAAATATATTTAGACGGTTAAATATTAAATATATTTAGACGTAAATATAATATTTATTTTTTATTTTACCGATGGTTTGAACTGTCGATAATCGTTACCGACGGTCAAAACCGTCGGTAATTGCGACGGTTTGAACCGTCGGTAATCGTTACCGACGGTCAAAACCGTTGGTAATTGCGACGGTTTGGACCGTCGCTAGTTATATTCATAAAATATTTTTTATATGATATTATTATACATTTATCAACGGTTAGGACCTTCAAAAATTGCGGCGGATTTTGCGACGGATGGATATCCGTCGGAAATATCGACGTTCCTAATCGTCGAAATATTAAATAATAATATAATAAATTATATAATTAATTTTTTTATTTTCGACAGTCGTGACCATCAGAAAATCCGTCAAAAAATTTAATAATAATATAAATTATTTCCGACGGTCGTAACCGTCGAAAAAGTCGTCGGAAATGGCGACGGATGGATATCCGTCGGAAATATCGACGTTCCTAATCGTAAAAAAATTAAATAATAATATAAATTATTTTCGACGGTCATAACCGTCGAAAAATCCATCGCAAATTGCGACGAATTTAGAACCGTCGGAAATTATCCGTCGGAAAATCGCGATTTTCTTGTAGTGTAGGGATTGATCTTATTTATTGCATGCCACAATTAGAAAAATCGAAAGAGACCTAATTTGTGTAGTTATTAAGGTGACTTGAGAAAGCCCTTAATATTAATTTCGATTGAATGCATCTTATGATTTAATTAAGTAAATTAAAAATCGAAAGGATTGATTTATTTTAATTATTCATAATATAGTATTTAAAGCCTGAAACGTTGGTTAACTAATTTTGGAAATTCACTTTGTTATTGATTCAACTAATTCTAAGTTAAAAAAATTTATTACATTCTAGTGGAGATAATTAGATGCTTTAATAATCAAATCATTATTTCTCCAGATGATCATTTCCTTTATTTTTATTATTTTCTTTTTATTCACATCTGAAATCAATTACTTTCTTAATTCCTCAATTAACAAGGTTAAAATAAAATCTAAGTTATTAATCGTCATCGTGGGAATGACAACTCTACTCATTCACTTTATTACTTGAGCGACTAGTGCACTTGCTAACGTTTGCTATCAATTCTACACACATCAAGTTTTTGGCGCCGTTGCCGGGGACGTATTTAATAATTTTTATTTTTATTTTACTTGTTATTTGAGAGCCTTATTTTTCTGTTAAATTCCATGCAGATTCTTTTTAGTTCACATACTTTCATATCTCTTTATCTTGTGTGACTAGGAAATATCTTCAAATGACAACAAAATCAAAGACTATGGGAGATTATTATTTGGAAGAACCAAGAAAGATGCTTGAGGATCATGAAGCACAAATATCACGAATTGCAAATAATAGTATCCTACTCATTCCCGTGGTACAAGAAAATTCTTCAATTGAAGACAAGATGTTAAAGTTCATCACAATGACTGATGAAAAATTTCAACTTCAAGAAAGAGCTTTTATGAAGTTGTTGGGACAAGTAGAGCAATTGGAGGCTATGATTCAAATGAAAAATGATGCTCCTCCATCCACCCAATTAGAGTTAAATTCCAACATCGAGGAAAAGTTGTGCCAATTGATTGGAGTTATAGAGAAAAGATTTATCCTACAAGATCAACTCATTAGCAATCTACAATCACAGTTGGCATAGTTGAATGATCAACAACCGGTTATTATTTCTTCTCCTCCTCAATCCCCAAATTTTGATTCTAAGTTTGATATGATGCAGGCAAAATTTCAAACATTAAAGAAGAAAGTGGAGTTGGCTTCTCAGATTGCTCATGCCTCGGGGGATAATACTAGGGACAACTCTACACCTATTATATGCCCATGTCACTTACAGTATTTTCATCCAGGAACAAGAAGACCGATGAAGAACTATTATCAGAAAGCATGGACTACTCAATGGAGGGTCAAGGAGACAAGTGAATATATTATGGAAGATGGACAAGTGCGAAGAAGAAATCCTCCTCTAGAAAGTCCAACAACCATCCCACCATTACCTCCAAATCAGTCATTGGTAGAAGGGAACACATCATCATCACATCAATTAACACAAAATTCGATGCATTGGAATTCCAAGGATTAAGCTCCATAAAAATATCCAGGTACTTCTTTCAAAGTGGAGGGACAATACTTCGAGAATTACATTAGAGGTAAGATGAAAAAATGTCACTTCGAATCCCTTTCAGATACTTGAGGTAACAAAAGGGTAAAAGTCAAGCTAAAGACTATAACTTATAACTATACTCTTAAACTTTTGCCCTCTTAGTTTTTAGTTTAGTATTAGTATTGGATTCTTTAATTTATATTAGTTAACATTAAAATTTTAGTTTTTGAGAGTTTGCTCCAGGAGGACACGACCGTTGTAGTTCTGAAACTGCAAAAAGAAGTTCAAATCATACCGGAAGAAGCCTATGAACGGCCCAAGCTATGTGTCTAAGATATTTTTAATTGCTCAGCAGAACTTAGAAATCATCAGGTTGTCTCTACTCCTTTTGAATTTTATCATATATTATTATTATTTCGTAGTTTTCATGTGCACGGGCCTAACACTGAGGCAGTGTCAAATTCAAGCTTGGGGGAGGAACTTAATTCATTTTGCATTTGCATGGCATGTTTATTTTGAACATTTTGAGTCGATCAACTTATTTTGTTTGGCATGCATCTAATTATGAAAATTTTAAAAAATTTTGTGTCATCTTATTTCTTCTTGTTTATTATTTTATTGTCTTTTAAGCTTATTTTCAAAACATCGGATAATCTATGAAATTCAATCACTGTTCTTTTTATCAGATATCACCAGAGTATTGAGATTTGAATTGAGTTTGTTGTTAAGTAGAAGGACTAGCTTTTAAATGATGAATTTCTCTATTATTTACTATAATGTTAGTCTTAATTATAGTTGCATCTCTATTGAAAGCATTAAGTCTTTTTGGAGCTTATAATGATGCTAATTAATTTTAATGTTAAAGTGAATGAAAAGAGAGCTAGTCGAGCTCCAACAGTTAAATGAAAAGTATAAAGTATCCTTTGGAACCTTGGTGTGTCCAGGTAATTAGATTCGTAAGAGATTTTTGCCTGGCGACCTAAGGGCATCTGCTCTGGGATCCGTCGATCGAAAGCCCGTTACATGGACCACTTTGTGCAATATGGAGGATTACTAAATTTTTATGTGAAAAAAATCTTAATGCTTAAATGTAAAATGATAATAGTACGAAAATAAGCTCCTTAAAGACGTGGTTCAATATTGATACTCTTATGAGATTGACTAATATTATTTATAGATATGCAGGAAAGACATGTTTGAATGCTAAGAATTCTGCAAGGCTAGGTATGGATTGAGAATAGTTACTCTAGTGATAGTCGTGTAAAAAAACAGTGGGAGGAAAGTATTGATTTTGTGATGGAGCACTATGCCTTATCTGAAATTTGCTTGAGGACAAACAAAATATTAAGCTTGGGGGTATCTGATGCACGGAAAATTATGCATTAGTTTGGGTCATTTGATTAACACTTTAGAACATTTTTATGTTTAGAAAAGAAGAGTTTTGATTTATTGTCATATAATTTCATTAAGATTTGATTTCTACCTAAATTTGAAAATTATTCATCGCAAGATACGAGGAAACGTCGAAATTAACACAAGAAAATGCCTAAAACAGTTCAGAAGTCTGTCACGGCCATGACAGTTCTTGTCATGGCCGTGACAGGAAGAGATTTCAAGCAAAAATCAGGCTAAGTTACTGTCACGGCCATGACAGCTTCTGTCATGTCCGTGACAGACCATTTTCAGCAGAAATTTGGCCAAGTATTTTTTCAGCTTTTACAGCCTTCTGTCACGGTCGTGCCGGAGCCTTTCACGATCGTGACGGCGATCTGTTAGGCCATTTTAAAGCCATTTTTATTCACTTTTTGGATATATTTTCAGTTTGTTTTCTTGGGGGATGAAAATACCTATAAAAGAAGGCAGAAAAGGGTTTGAAAAAGCATACCTGGAGCATATTTTTGGAGTCTAGAAAGAGGAGAAGATCGAGGACGATAGCGAAGCTATGTCGGAAACTCGAGAGAGGATGCGCTTAGCCTACGCTAGAGTTTATGTTTTCTTTTCCCTACATTTTTATTTCAGATTTGATGTTGATTTTATCAGATTTATTCTTTCATTAGGGTCATCCTAGTTGAACCCTATTTATGTATTGAAACCTTTCTTGATATTAATTTGATTTGAATCCTTAATAGCATTGCAATTTCATGTTTAATGCTTTCCTTTGATTCCATGATTTATGATTTGATTGCTATTTGAGAAGAAGTGATTATTTTCATAATAGTTTCTAGGGATTGATCTTATTTATTGCATGTCATAATTAGGGAAATCGAAAGAGACCTGATTTGTGTAGTTATTAAGGTGACTTGAGAAAGCCCTTAATATTAATTCCGATTGAATGAATCTTATGATTTAATTAAGTAAATTAAAAACCGAAACGATTGATTTATTTTAATTATTCATAAGATAGTAGTTAAAGCCCGAAACATTGATTAACTAATTTTGGAAATTCACTTTGTTATTGATTCAATTAATTCTAAGTTAAAAAAATTCATTACATTCTAGTGGAGATAATTAGATGCCTTAATCATCAAATCATTATTTCTCCAGGTGATCATTTCCTTTATTTTTATTATTTTCTTTTTATTCACATCTGAAATCAATTATTTTCTTAATTTCTCAATTAACAAGGTTAAAATAAAATCTAAGTTATTAACCGTCCTCGTGGGAACGATAACTCTATTCATTCACTTAATTACTTGAATGACTAGTGCACTTGCTAACGTTTGCTATCAATTCTACACGCATCATTACCATCGTCATCACCATCACCTTGTACGAATCCAAGTAGATGAGCAAAGTCCAATGAGATAACTCAGTACTTAGGATCATCCATAACAATTATCAATACGAACCATGAAATAATTTCAGCATTAGTATCAATTCTATCAATAAATAATTATCTATAAACAATTTATGATCGATCATGACAACTATATATCAATTAACAATAATCAATTGATCAATCAAAATAAATATCTATACCATCAATTATTGATGATTAATATCCATTCAATTCAATTCAGCTATCTTAAAATCAATTATCAATTGGTCATAAGTCCACGAAGACCACAATCAATAATTATCAATTATTAATTCTATGAACAATTTATCGATTCAATTATCCATCATCCATTATAGAGTAATTCAATTATCAGTCAGCTGCTATGGTGAAATCAATTATCTATCCACCACTATGGCACAATTCGATTAACAATTCAATTCAATTTGATACAAATCAATTTTTGACGATTGGGAAAGAACCGTCGGAAATTTTGACGGATTTTCGACGGTCACGACCGCCGATATTTGCGACGGTCGACGAAGCCGTCGAAAATTCGACGATCGTGACAGCCGTTATTTGCGGCGGTCGACGAAACAGTCAAAAACTTCGACGGTCGTGACTGCCAAAGTTTTCGACGGTTTCGTCGATCGCCGCGGCGGTTGCTATCGCCGAAAAGTTCGGCGGTCGTCGGGCGATCGCCGAAGTTTCGACGGTCGAAATCGTCGCAAAGAATTTTTATAATATAAAAAAATTAGCCGGCCAATGGTCAGATTCGGCCGCCAGCGAGCAATCGGAAGGCCAGTAGCCAGCAGCCGAGATCCGACCGCCACTGCCGCCTGCTATTAATAACTATTAATTATGGACTATAATAACATCGAAAATCTTTCCTAAACTTAATTATGGACTAAAAAATAACTATTAATATCATCATATTAGTCATTAATACTTGGCCAATATGGTTAAAATATTGAACTGGAGTATGATGATTTCAAAAGGGTACCAACAAGATTTAGCTTAGGTGAACTGTTGCATAATTTATCTGTGTCCCTCCTCCCCTTATTCCTATATATCAACTATTAAATTAATTAAATAATGGACGGCAACTGCTCCTAGTACTATCAAATTAATTAAATAATTGACAATAACTCATGCATGTTCATACATCACGTAGGCACCTAAACTATCATTATTAGAGTTATTAATATCAAGTTTGATAATAACAAATTATCGAGTAGTAACTAAAATATGCAGCATAACAGATAATAATAATCTTGCAACGTAATAATTTATCAATAATAAGGAGTTGAGGCGTAAAGAATTTGTTATATAAAAAATATTTTTGTTGAAAAATATTATCGCTTGTCAATAATAATTATACTCATCACTAAAATTAACAATTAATATATTATATGCTCAAAACTAAACGATTAAAAGTATCATTAATTGCCAAGATTATATTATAATATAAATCATTATGATGTGAAGTGATATAGAAAAGTCAATGGTGAATGTACTTAAAAAAATGAGATGCCTCGCTTGCTTGGATTATTTTACAAATTTTTTTGCCTCTTCCATTATATTCCAATATAATATATCAATATATTTATCCGTGAAAAGACATGAGAATTACATTTAACTTCGTAATATTTTATATGATAATGAGATGACTTGATAAAAAAAGGCCCCTATTTTTTAAAGAGTAGAGCATTTTTTGAACTAGTGAGTCCTTATACAATTAAAGTACCAGTTCAACAAAAGAAATCATATAAGTACCAGTCTTTATACAATGAAGAACATGACTGAGCAACAGAACTCAAACATGGACGTGAAAAGAGGACCAGACCAATCTAATGCCATTTTGGTTAATATAATATATATTAAGTGGTTTTGATCGGCTTGTCTTTTTGGTGACAGGATAAAAGATCTATAAATTTCAATTACAAAGATGAGCCTCCACGGTTAAAATGAGAAAAATCGTGATGTATATATTATTCCAAGGAAGGACACTTCAATTATGTTTCCTCATTTAGTTTATACAACAAAGATTCCCCAATATTTGCTGGGAAGATGCTTCCCTACATGATACATCAGCAAAATAAATATCTGAAGAAAAAAAATATCTAGAAGAAAAAGTGCATGTGGACACTTCAATTTTGTTTCCTCATTTTAATAACATCGCAGATCATAATATGACACCAAATCATACTTTTAATATGTCTTACTATAATCACAATCCTTAACCCAATCAAGAGTATGTATACATCTAATTAATTATGGCACACGTATGCACCTCTTTCTTAATACATCTCCCCTGTGGGAAGGAAACAAACATGCACTTCACAAGTCACATATCAATTAGACGTATAATAACAAACACTTAATTAACTCGAGCTTAGTTGCTCCCCTGAGCAGCTTTCTGCATGCAGCTGGTTCGTATATGGCTTCATCCTCTGGCACAGATCGATACAGGAATCGACCAGTGGCCGGCTCAAGGAGACCGGGAGGAAGCGAAGCCATTGACGAGGGACAAGGCGTTGGCCGTCAGATGCGCCACGTTCTCGACGTGGCTCTTCACTGTGCTCTTGACGCTCCCCTCCATGGCCGTGCCGGCGAAGCCGTCCATGCACGTCTGGCCGTCCGTGAGCGCGGCGCTCACCCACGTCTGCACGCTGTTGATCACGAACCCCACGTCCTTCCCCTGCAGGTTCCCCATCGCCGCGATCGACTGCTGCAGCTCGTCCACCGCGTCCCCCATGTTCTCCATGCAGTCCCTCGCGGCGCCCCTCACCCGGGGGCTCACGCTGCCGGCGCCCACGGGCAACTTGGAGAAGACGGTCGACGCCGACCGGGCGCCGGCGAGGGACACGGATAGGGCGGTCTGCGCCAGCTGCATGGGGCTCGTCTGGATCTTCTCGGCGTAGGCGGAGAGGGAGCTGACGCAGAGCTCCGGGTATGCCGTGGTGGTGCACGAAGTCCTTATGAACTCCGTGGACTTCTCGTCTTGAGGGCCTGTCCTCGCGGCATTGCACGTGCTAATTACCAGAAATATAAGAGAGAGAAAGCACAAGGAACTAGTGATGATCTTGTGGCTTTCCATGGCTTCTGGTTAGGAATAATATTAAAGGATCTTAAACTAACGGGGAAGGCAAGAATTAATAGATAAAGCTTGGGAACGACTTGGTGACGAGTAGGAGGGCTTTGGGGGTTCTATATATAGCACGAGTTGAAGGACACGTAAGAATTAGATATTTTTATCATATATAATATGTCGTAAGCTAATCAACACTGAAGAATCATAGTGTCATCGTAAGCCACGACTGCATGTTAATGGCGCTTGTTCTAAGGGGCTTAATTTTCTTGTTAGAATTGGTGTGGAGGTGCGATAAGTTGGCCTCATGCCCATGCACTGGTGCACATCATGACTTTTTTCCTTCCGACTGCATGCATCGACCTCATCTAACCAATTTTATTTGGAAATATATGGAATTCACATATATTATATTGCAACTATTGTTTTTGGATATTATAATATATATAGTTCATATATATATGTATGTATATGCAATTATATATGCATGTAGCTCACTTTATAGCCCGGGGACGCTGAAAAGGCATCTCCCTTTGCACTTTATAGCCGGGCCCCATGGACACTTAGGCACCTCTCTCTCTCTCTCTGCAATGGACCAAGGGCAAGATTCCATGTTGAGATGAGACCTTATTGATTAAGCTTTTTTGCTTATGCGTTTGCCTTCATCTCCACTACAAGAAGATTGTCTTTTACCGACGGTCCTAACCGTCGGTAAATTAGTCAGATTCGTCGGAAATCACGATTTTCGACGGTTCTTTCGACGGACAATGATCGTGTGAAAAAGGCTCGTCGCAAATTTTTTGCGATGGTTTCTTCTGAACCGTCGGTATTACAGACGGTCTAGCTGGCGGGCTCGGCAGTCGAACGTTAAATATCGACGGTGCGAACCGTCAATATTATCGACGGGCAGGACCGCCGATATATATCGACGATTTGAACCGACAATAGTATTGACGGTTCGAGCCGTCGATATTTATCGGCGGCTTAAACCGTCGATAGTATCGGCGGTTCGTGCCGTCGATATCTATCGGCGGCTTAAACCGTGGAAACTATTGACGGTTTTAATCGTCGATATATATCGGCGGCTTGAACCGTTGATTTTATCGACGGTTAAAACCGTCGACAATCTAGTATCGACGGCTTTTACTCGTGGGCTACGACCGTCGATAATTGTGTACCGACGGATATAACCGTCGGTAAGTATCGAAAAAATCCGCTGAAAATTATAATATTTCAGCTGTTTCGACGGTCAGGACCGTCGGAAACGTAAAAAAATTTAAAAAAAATAATGAATTCACAGATAATTCTCAAATAATACAACACATTCAGCAGTTCAATTGAACGTCACAGATTGAAATAAAGCACATCACAACAATCCATCACAGCAATATCGTAATTCACATATAAAGCACATCACATCACATCACATCACATCACTGATAGTTCAATTCGGCATAAGGGTATCCAAACATGAAACATAATCCATAATTCACAGATTCAATAACGTCAACCATAGTGGAACGAGATAATGGAACGGCGTGCTTAATTCACAAATTGAACGGCATAACGTCTTCGTCACGACGAAGAGCTGAAGTTCAATTCGCATATCATCTTCGTCGCAAAACATCACTGCACAAAATTGAAAATGGAGTAAAAGTTATAACATATAAATGCAAAAAAACATGAATTCAGTTTTGAAGATGCGTAATCACAATCTAATTGAATCTAAAATCTAAAATATAAAAACATTATTTCAATTTAACATCAACATAATTTGATGAATAATTGATTGAGCATCTTCAAAATTGATAAATCTAGAAGATGCGTAAACTAACAAGCTAACGCCGACATCTCAAAATCGAGCGTAAACTAACAAGTTTATACTAAGTACTGACATTTACATGATCCAACTGTCTGCACTCCATTTTCGGTGAAAATTTTGAAAGCCTACAGATCTAACTGAAAAGGATGAAGAGTAAAATCTAAGTTAGTGTCAAAGTGCATATGAATCTAATGAGTACAATGATGCATCAGATTAAAGCAAATTCCAAAAATAATTTAACTCGTGGGCCTCATGTAACCAGGGACAAAAAAAGACTTATTCAAGACGACTAAATCAGTAGAATCATTATACTGATGTTAAAAGACGAAACAAGTACTTTTTTGTGACACAAGCAACGAAATCTGGTTCAAATGAATTCTCGGACCAACACTTGAGTCGGCCTTTGAAAAGTAAAACCATGGACCAAAAGAACCAAAAAGAAGAAAAAAAAGCCTCTATATTAGGCTTTAAGCAAAACCTTGACAATTTCATTCAATCATCAATATAACAGAGTTACAAAGTTCATCACATATGATCAACAAATATTAATGGGTCATTTACAGTTATATAAGAAAATTGATCCTATAAATCAACCAACGCCCTAGATTCCACATACTTTTAGAGCACACAGACAGAATGAATGATATGCAAGGCTTATAGATGCAGCTTATCTCTAGCAGCCAGCACTTCATTTATATTCCATATAAAATGAGAAAAGAATTGCGATCATAACCTGATTATCTCAAACTCTATGCCAGCTAAATAAATACTATTTTTCAGCAATAAGTATATCTAATTTAACAAAGGAAAAGCAATCCTGAGCTTCTCATATTTATCAAAAACCTTGATCTAAGGCTTTGCCTATGAAGGTGGAGATGGAAAATCCAAGTGCAGTCTATAGATCCATCAAGTTTCCCTTATTTTAGCTGGCAGAAGCCAGATGCATGTAAACTTTGAGTTGAACAAAGATATGATTGACAACAATCTCAAGTCCAAAGATGATTTGATGCCAAAATCAAAGTGATGCTTCTTGGTGATGATGCTTCTTGGTGATGATGCCAAAATCGGTGAGGAAAAACTTGCTTGTTTAATAAATTGCGGATCTGGCCGCCGCGCGCGGAGGCGGCCGGATCTGGCCGCCGCGCGCGGAGGGCGGCCGGATCTGGCCGCCGCGCGCGGAGGGCGGCCGGATCTGGCCGCCGCGCGCGAATGGCGGCCGGATCTGGCCGCCGCGCGCGAATGGCGGCCGGATCTGGCCGACGGTGCGAATGGCGGCCGGATCTGGCTGCCGCGCGCGAATGGCGGTCGGAACTGGCCGCCGCACGGAGATGGTCGAAGGAGAGAAAAATTATATATCAAAGGAGGCGGGGATCGGACCTACCTGCGCCGGAGATGGTCGGCGGCGGAAGCTTTGGGCGGGAGGTGGTCGACGGCGGACGAACGGCGGACGAAACGGGCGGTGGCGGACGAAACGGGCGACGGCGGACGAACGTTCAAAACTTTGACAGTAAGAGTGCGGTCGGGTTTTTATATAACCACTTTTCGACGGTCGAAACCGCCGCAACATAGGTAAATATAATATTATATTAATTCGCATTTCGACGGCTCCAATCCGCTCGAAAAACCGTCGATAGTTTCGGCGGTATTCAAACCGTCGAAATATCGACGGTTTTAGCTGTCGATTCCCTTAATGATAATTTTTAAAAAACATCGACAGATACGTAGGTTGTGTAAATTATAAATTTTCATTTTCGACGTTGAGGCCGTCGAAAAAAAGTAAGGTGGAATATTTTATTTAAATACTATCGACGGTTATGACCGCCTAAATATCGACGGTTGCTTTGAACGTCGCAAATTTCGACGGTCAAAACCGTCGATAAGTTCAATAATTATGCGCAACCAGTCTTGAAATTTTTCGACGGTTCAGACCGCCGAAAGTTTCGATGATTAGATAAACCGCCGAAAATATCGACGGTCATAACCGTCGAAGTATAAATACTTTCGACGGAATCTTCCGACGAATTTATCACCGTCAAAATTTTAGACGGGTTAAACCGTCGAAAAATATCGACGATTTGAAAGATCCGTCGGAAAAACCGTCGATATTTAAGACGGATTTCGGACCGTCGGAAATATGACTTTTTCTTGTAGTGCTCCTTGTGTTCCGCGTGAGGAGAAGAGATATTTTTTTTTGCAGTATCCATCGAGTGTAATTGGAATGGTAGGAGGAAGGAGGCTTTCATGCGGCACGCAAGCAATTGCACCCTTTTCCGGTTTCCATGTTACTACAGTTCCAATCCGAATTAATTTTAGACATAAAAAATCTTTAGTAGACTTAAGAAGCACCCAAAAAGTTATTATTAATATAATCATATTAGTCATTAACTAATATCTTTCACTTAGCCAATGTGATCGACAATATTGAACGATCATATTTGATGTTTCTCATATGTGAGACGATTCCGACGTCATTGACAACAACTTATGCATGTTGATACATCACGTAGGCACGTAAACTGTCATTATTAAAGTTATTATTAGGTTTTACAAGCGCTTAAAAAAAACCATTGCAACATAATAAGTTTGATAATAACGAATTGTAACGACCTGTGATCTAAGGGTCAAGATCGTCTCATCGAATAGTCTTATTTGGGCAAAACACGGAGATGGTCATCAGTTTATATGTAGTTATCTCTTTCACCTTTCAAGACGCGTTTTAAATTTGTGCGGTCCGAAAATTTAAAGCGAATAATATCTTAATTGGATCGGAAGTGTTATAGAATGGTATCAGAGCCAACCTCGCGTGCTCACTTGAGCCATGTGATAAACACAGACCACGAGCCAACACGGATCATGGGCTAACATGGATCCCGCTCAACGACGACGTTGAGCCTTTATGGGGGGAGATTATAACGACCTGAGGTCTAAGGACCAAGATGGTCTCATCGAATAGTCTACTTGAGCAAAATACGGAGGTGATCATGGGCTTATATGTAGCTACCCCTTCACATATCAAGACGCGTTTTAAATTCGTGCGAACTGAAAGTCCAAAGCGAATAATATATTGATTGGGTCGGGGGTGTTACACGAATTATCAAGTAATAACTAAAATAAGTATCATAACAAATAATAATAAGAATAAGGACGTCTTATCAAATAGTTCCACTTGGGCAAAATAAGAAGGTGGTCATGGGCTTATATGTAACTACCCTTTACGCGTTTTAAATTCGTGCGGACGAAAAGTCCAAAATGAATAATATCTTGATTAGGTCGGGTGTTACACGAATTATTAAGTAATAACTAAAATAAGTATCATAACAAATAATAATAAGAAGAAGAAGAAGAACAAGAACAAGAAGAATCATCTTGCAACGTAACGATTTATCAATAATAACACCAAGGGGAGTTGGGTTATAGACAAGTTGTTCTTGATTAAGGATATTTCAAAATAATGAGTAAAAATATGACAAAAGGAAGACTTGAACTTAGTATTCCACATGACGAACTCAGATACATCAAAAGTGTTGTCTTTTTAAACATGTGACTAGTTCATCTACTTCTGTTAATTTATTAGTTAAAATTAAATGATATCTTAGTTCATATATTAATTAATCACACTCCCTCCCATATATACAAAATATCTTCATTGTTAAATATGATGACTCAAAATATGTCAACAATGCTTATATCCATTGCTAAAATTAGCAATTAATATATATGCTCAAAACTGAACCATGAGAAGTACTTCTTACTAGCTAGTATCATTGCCAAGATTGTAAGATAAATCGTCATTATGATGTGATGTGATATAGAAAAGTCAATGATGAATAATGTACTTAAAGCAATGACATGCTTTGCTTACTTTGGTTATTTTACATTTTTTTGACTCTTCCTTTATATTTCAATATAATATATCAATACATTGCTCCGTGAAACGATATGAGAATTTGGTAATACAATGTTTTATATGACAGTGCGGTGAGTCGATTATAAGAAAAGTGATGTATGCAAAATACAATATATTTTATATTATTATTTTAATTAATTTTTTTATAATTTAATCATGATATGCATCATTTTAGACCACTTTTAGTCATAATTCCGGGTTTATCAATTTTGATTATTAATGTTTTGAATATTTTAAGTAAAGAGGAATTTACTTAATTCTTATAATTATTTTGCAGGTAATATGAATCGGTCGTAAAGAATTATATTTCGATCGAGATGATCTCATGGTTGGATAAATTACATCTTACTTCGTTGTGGGTAAAAATGAATGCAACTTGAATTTTGGACGTAACGAGATCACAATTCATCATTTTGGACGAGATTACAAAGAGGATTTAGATTTTGGCCGAGATTTGAAGAAGGGAGTAAAGATAAAAGAGTTTATTTTTTGGGGCGTAAAGATAAAAGACTCTTCGTTTTGGCCGATATTCCATCCATATGTTTTGGGCGTAATGACAGGAAGAACTCATCGTTTTAGTCAAAATTGAAGAACTCATCGTTTTGGGAGTAATGGAAAGGAGTAAAGATGAAAATTATTTATCGTTTTGGCCGAGATTTAAAAAAAGTAAAGATAAAAAGATTTTATCTTTTGGGCGTATTGGCAAGGAAACTTTTTGTTTTGGCCGAAATTTGAAGGAGTAAATATAAGAATGTTTATCTTTTTGGGCATAATGGATAAAATAACTATAGTTTTGGCCAAAATTCAGAGAGGAAAGTTTATCGGCCGTAATCAACTCAAGTTTTATCTCACAAATTTAAAGTCAACCGTACGATGTTACGGCCGGGATCAACTTGAAGGCCGTTCGCACCTATAAAAATGTGAAGAAGCCGTCATCTCAATTTGTGCTCTGAAGTTTAGGTTTCTTCCACGGTGAGTCGTGATCTGCAGGCTTCGACCAAAAGGAGAGAGGTGCGACGGCTGGAAGTTGATCGCGACCCTGATCAAGTCCGAGAGACTGTCCGACTGTCTGCCCAATTCGAAAGCTCTATTTTTATTTTGGATGTAATTCTTCCAATTTTTTTATAATTTGTATTTTATTATCTCTTCAGAATTTTTAGGATGAACTCCATATTTTTATTTATTTCATTTTAGGAGATTATTATTGAAGGGAAACTATTTGGACCATATATTATTTGTTTTAATCTTTTCTGATCAATTAGTTAATTGTGCTTAGTGCTTTTGATTTAATTATTTGGATTTCTGAGTTGAGTAATTATCAGTTTGTGGACTATTTGATTTCAGAATTCATTAATTAAATTAATTGATTTTATGTGAAATTAATAATTAACATAAATTTGATAACTAGTGTGTGGAGAATCAAGTTTGTGTGGTCTGTTAATCTATACCAATTTGTAAAGTGATTAACAGTATAGGATTTTCATATTAATGCATCTTAATTTTAATCTTATCTGACGAATACCAGTTTGTGGGACTTTAGGTTTGATTAAATTTAAGATAGTTTGATTTGTCGGATTAAATAGCGAAATTACCAGTTTGTGGATTCTGTGATGTTAATCTTATAAATTAATAACTTAGAAAAATTCATAATCCATCTTTAAAGATTAAATTTATCTTTTATGATTCAAATATTTATCCTGATCTATTTTCATCATAAAGCCTAACTTCAATACCACTACATTATCTTATCTTTATTTTCTTTATTTTATTTTACAAAATCACTTTTCCAAAATTCTATGTTTTTCCTCTCTTATAAATTTATAAAATTCAGATATTAAATTAATAATATTCCTCGTGGGTTCGACACTCTTTACTCCTATTACTATATTACTTAAGCGACTAGTGCACTTGCTAACGATTCTATTTTGCTACATTGTTTTACGCATAAAAAAGTCCACTTTTTAAAAGAGTACAATATTTTTTTTAAGCTAGTGATCGTCCTTATACAATCAAAGTACATCATACAATTAGAACAATGCTCGAAATAATGTCATGTCGAATGATCTGGTGACTTATTGTTATCTTGATCCTCGGATTAGATTGTAATTTATCTATTGAATAAAAGTCGCAATATGCGAATGCAATAAAACTTTTGATTACATGTTAATTAAACTTATATGTATATATATATATATATATGCATAATTGCAAATATAATATATATATATTGTTATGAAAGAGGGAGAGAGAGATCGCACAAACACAGAAGAACACGGAGATTTACGAGATTCGTCATAAATTGGGTTACGTCCTCGGGAAACGGCGGCTCTCTTTGTTATGGAATAATGATGATTATAAGGATGAGTATCTGTATGATCCCTAAAAAGTTTATATAGGTACTCCCTTTAATAGATGATAGGAATTATAAATCGACTGATACTCTGAATTAATTTCAAGATAAGACACTTATCTTATGATAAGAAAATAAATCAAATGCGAATCATATACTGATTATCCCTAAAAATTTTCGTTATAACGAGACTCTCGAAAGAAATTCTGCTGAAGCGTATGTAGGAGAATTAATTGAGTTCAAATTTAAGATATTATTAATATATATAATATATATATATTTGCAATTATGCATGTGCAGCGCAGTAGCACGGGGACACACCGAAAAGAGCTTTTTATGTCTCTATGTGATCTCTCTCCCTCTCTCTGTTCATGGGACCAGGCTCAGACGGGTCCTATTCTTAGGGCCAATGAGAAAGAGAGAGAAATTAGACCGTCTCGTCCAACACGTCAACAGAGAATCAATCAATTAAACTAATCAATTATTATGTGTTGTCTTCTTCGTATCCTCGATCGTGTTCCTGATGACGAGTTCTTTTTGCTTTGTTTTGTTTCCACACAATTATCACAATATCCATCGAGTTCGAGTACCAGGGAATTAATATTGGTTGTTGGAGGAGGGAGGCTTTCATGGGGCATATGTATGAATAATGATATTACTTCTTGTGCCCTTTCATGCAATGCCGGCCGGTCGGCTTCCCTTATTATTATTATTATTATTATTATTATTATTATTATTATTATTATTATTATTATTATTATTATTATTATTATTATTATTATTATTATTATTATTATTATTATTATTATTATTATTATTATTATTATTATTATTATTATTGCTCAAGAAGATGCCTATAAGATTCGTACAAATACATCTATTTTATTTGGGTGATTCTACAACTCAATTATTGAATGCAACTCGTGGAAGATATGACATGACATGATCATAACTCGAAAAAGGTCCAACGAACTTTAGGTCTTCCATTCGGTTTCGTCTGCCCTCATCTTATCGACTGACAAATACCTCTTCTTTTTTTACATGACATATTAGTTTTTTTAAAAAAATTGTTTTCTTTTTTCTTATTCTTTTCTCTCACACAATAATTTTCATAAAATAAATTATTTAATAAATAGAAAATATTCATAATAATGGGATAATATAATATTATTTATTACTTATTGTTTCATTAAAAAATTTAATATTTCATTAATACAATTAATTTTAAAAATGATTTTTTATTTAAATAATATATTTTTTAACAATATTGTTCCAATAAAATTTCTTTATTTTATAATTGTATTTTTATTTAATAATAAAATTATATTTTATAATTATAATAATTATTTTTAATTCAAAACTCACCAAAAATTCATCAATCATATATATTTTTTCCTATCACATCAACCACTTTATCCATCATCATCAAATTCTACTCTAACCAAACACAATTCAAACTACTCTGTCAATTTAACTATGCACTAGAAACTTGTGAGGAATCACAGTTTCATTTCTAATGAGTTTTAGGTCATTCGTTCGTCTACCCTCAATTATTGACTGACAAATAAACGAGCGACAACACATAAAACAACTGCGTGGATTAATTAATTAATTAATATTCGCCTTCTTAATTAAACACATAAAGACCTCCCTTTTAATTTTTTTCTTAAAAAATATCATTAATCATGGATGACAAAAATCGATGTGAGCCGAATCCCATGAAAAATCTTCGGTTAGGGTCATTTCGATGATCTCGAACAATAATATATTGATGCCTTCCAAACTCTTCAAAGTTAATATTAACATAACCTGATTTTAATAATAGTTCAATGATCTTTTTACAAAAAAATAGCGCATCATTTTTTAGTAGTTAATAAGAAAATATTGTGTGGTCTTTTTTAAATTAATTAAATTTGAGTGATTTAATATAGGACAAAATGGAGGTCGGGACGATCCCATTCGTCCCGACCGTCCTGCTTACGTCATGCTTCGTCTAATCGAGGCAAAACAATAGATTTGACGTCCCTTCGAACCGACGATTTTTTTTCATGAAAAAAATCGGTTGCATCTAATTCCTACGTTCAAGTAGAAGGGCGACGACGACGGAATTCAGGCAAGCAAAGGGCCAGGCGAGCAACGACAGTCAGGCACGCGTCGAAGGGGCGATGGCGGAGGGCAAGTGGTAGTGGTCAGGCGAGCAGAAGCGGGGGAGAGATGGAGGGGCGAACAGATTCATCATTGCCCGAGCAGAGCTCACGATCTCATGATCCTTCGTTTGAGTTGTGACAGGGTACCTAAGCAGCGGTGGAGGTCAGGTGAGCAACGAAGGTTAGACGGGGTCAAAGGGGCAAACGACTGTAGAGGGTGAGTGGCAATGGTCAGACGAGTAGCGACAGGGCGAGAGGCATTCAGGAGAGTGTCGGAGGGGCAAGTAGCGACATGAACTCACGATCTCATGATCCTTCATTCGATCAGCGGCAAGGAGAGCGATGACGGAGGAGGAGGTCAGATGAACGATGACAGGGCGAGCGACAACAAAGGTCAGACGAGTGACGGCGGTGAGGCGGGCTGTCGGAGGGGCAAACGACGATGGAGGGCGAGCGGCGGTGGTCAGGTGAGCAGTGGCAAGACAAACAATGGTGAGTCAAGAGTTGGAGGGTGAGTAGCAACAAGAGATCCCTCATTGTTGTGGAACTCGCGATCTCATGATTCTCCGTTCGAGCAGCGCCTGAGGGATGAGCGGAGGTCAGGCAAACGTCGAAGAGGCGAGCAGCGGAGGCAAGGCCAGTGGCATGCAATCACGGCGAGCGACGTCAGGGTATCTTTGAGCGGCGTCATGACAACAATGACGTGAGTGGTGTCTGGCCGCCGGCAAGCATCATCGATGTGTCGGCGAGTGGGATCAGGGTATCGTCACCTGCTTCTAAAAACAACTAACAGAGGCCAGACCGGCCGCTGGCAGCCGGATCTGGTCGCCTGGCGGCTGGATCGGCCGTCTGGATCATCCACGGCCAAATCTGGCTGCGGAGGTCGGATCTGGCCGCTGGCTGCCGGATCGGCCACCAGCGGCCCGGATCTGGTCGCGGGCGATAGGATCGGCCATCTGCGGCCCGGATCTGGTGCCTGGCCATCGGATCTGACCACTGCCGACCGTATCTAGCAGCCAGCCGCCGGATTTGGTCGTGATTGGGCCGCTAATTTTTTTAATTTTTAAAAAATCTTTACGACGGTTGCGACCGTCGAAAGATGGACGGTTGCAACGACCGCAACATTCGATGGTTTGTGACCGTCGAAAGTTTCGATGGATGGGTTGTGACGACAGTCGAAAGTTTCAGCGACAACACATAATGCAACTGCATGGATTAATTAATTAATTAATTAATTAATATTCACCTTCTTAATATAAACACATAAAGACCTCCCTTTTAGTTTTTTAATATCATTAATCATGGATGACAAAAATCAATGAGAGCCGAATCCCATGAAAAATCTTCGGTTAGGGCCATTTCGATGATCTTGAACGACAATATATTGAAGCCTTCCAAACTCTTCAAAGTTAATGTTAACTTAATCTAATTTTAATAATAGTTCAATGATCTTTTTTTTTTAAAAAAAATATCGCATGCATTTTTTAGTAGTTAATAAGAAAATATTGTGTGGTCTTTTTTGAATTAATTAAATTTGAGTGATTTAATGTAGGACAAAATGGACGTCGGGATGATCCCATTCGTCCCGACCATCCTGCTTATGTCGTGCACCGTCCGATCGAGGTGAAATGACAAATTTGACATCCCTTGGAACCGACGATTTTTTCTCATGAAAAAAATTGGCTGCATCTAATCCCTCCATTCAAGTAGAGGGGCGACGATGACGGAATTCAGGCAAGCAAGGGCCAGGCAAGCATCGGAGATGTGAGCAGCGGCAGTCAGATAGACGACGAAGGAGCAATGGCGGAGGGCAAGTGGTAGTGGTCAGGCGAGCAGCGGCAGGGCAAGCGATGGAGGGGCAAACAGATCCATCATTGCCCTAGCAGAGCTCACAATTTCATGATCCTTTGTTTGAATCACGACAGGGTACCTAAGCGGTAGCAGAGGTTAGGCGAGCAACGACAGGGCGAGTAGCAGCCATATGAGAGTCGGAGGGGCGAGCAACGAAGGTTACACAAGCGTCGGAGGGGCAAATGACTGTGGAGGGCCACCTGCCATGGTCAGACGAGTAGCAACAGGGCGAGTGGCGGTCAAGAGAGTGTCGGGAGAGAGTAGCGACAGGGGGAGTAGCAGCCAGATGAGAGTCGGAGGGGCGAGCAATGAAGGTTACACAAGCGTCGGAGGGGCAAATGACCGCGGAGGGCCACCCGCCATGGTCAGACGAGTAGCGACAGGGCGAGCGGCGGTCAAGAGAGTGTCGGAGGGGCAAGCAACGACATGAGCTCGCGATCTCATGATCCTTCTTTCGATTAGCGGCAGGGCGAGCGACGACGGAGGTCAGACGAGCGGCGGCGAAGGTCAGACGAGCTACGGTAGGGCGAGCGGCGAATGAAGTAAATACAATGGTCACCAAAGTCAATTATATCTGTATATTTTAAAAGTAAATACAATGTTCCATTATTTTAATTAGTTTAAAATGTTGTGAATGATTTTGTAAATCTTAACGAATGAAACACTATTGAAAATGAATAACAATAATAGTACATGAGTTAAAAAAATTGTTCCTGTTATACTTTGGGGTAAACATTTATAATGAACGCTAGTGTTAAAATTTTCTTCCATGACAACAATTAATACATTGTTTTCAAGAGAAAATAAAAATATCCATCTTAGCGGGACCTTAAATATCAATTATTAAGTTCCAGTTTGGAAATATCTCTTTCTTTTTCCATCATGTCCCTTTTTGTTTTATCCATTTGCGTGCACTCAAAGTGGCAATTAATTACTCGGCCAAGGTGTCCAAAAAATTTTGATTCGATCAATGCATCTTTCTTTATCCACAAAATATCTTATATCTTAGCAGACAACCTGATGGCCAATATAAAGGTCATCTATCATGCTATAAAATGTCATACGGAAAAGAAAATTTCCTGCTTAAATAAAAATAAACATCTGATTTATAATCAGATCATTCATCACAGTGTTGAATTTTTAATTTGACAATTTAAGGATATTCAATATTAAGAATAGTGTAACACCATCCGCCCTATCACTTATATGCCTGAATCTAATTTTGATCAATTTTGTTAAATAATGTGACGTTTGATGAAATTAGAAGTAAAATTAGAGATGAGAATCGAAGATGTGATCTCGATTTTCACAATGTGATTTCACTTTTTTTGTGATTCAACAATGACAATTCTTTTCAAAATTTTTATGTGATAACTCCTTTTTTTCAATCTACTTTCTTTCCTTATTTACTTTTTTTTCCAATCTATTTTTTCTTTCCTTAATTATCTTTATTACAATTCTCACACAAAATATTTTATTTATTATTTATTATATTTAATGATACTTTTAATATTGTTTACTACCTATAATTTCTTCAAGATTTGTAACATTTTATTAAATATAAATTTTTTAAACAAAAAAAATATACTCAGTATTTATTCATTAGCAAAAATATATTTCTTATTTATAACTTTTTTTTTTCGAATGGGCTTGTACAAATGGGCTTGCATAAAACAAATAGCATAACCATACCCACCTTAGGATTCATTCATATGCACCCATCTCATTTAGTGACAAGTACGTAAATTTTTTAATTCCCGATTATTTGATTTGTCAAAAAAAATATTTAACATGAAAAAGAAAAAAAAAAAGAATAGCATAATTCTAGACTCAATTATATTTTTTTAAAAGGTAATTTGCGTAGAAAAGCTCAAACTTTGATTTAATGTCGAATGTAACTTTTTTTTGGCAGGAATTCATGCATACTGAATTTATTCTTGTATTTAGTTTGAAATTTTGTTTCGTGTTAAAAAGTTATGAACTTTTAAATTAATTATAAATATAATCTATTATTATATTTTTTATTAAAAATATTAATTTAGTTAGTACCATATAGATAAGTGAATGATATATTGTAAATCTTTAAACTTAAAAATAATTGATTAAAAATGAATCTTTTGTTATTTCGTTTTTTGTAATTTTTTTATGTTAAAACAATCAAAGTTTAACCTAAATAAATGTGAAGAAGTAAACAGTATTAAGTTAATGGCATAATATTCAATTATACATGACAAAATCATTCAAGCAATATTTAGTTATATTATTTTATATAATTTTAAAATAAGCTAAAATTTAAACTAATTTATCATCGAAGTTGCAAAAAATAAACGCTAGTTTTCATATGTTAAATGTTAATTATTGAATTAATGTTGTTCTAAAAATATAATGATAGACATTTGCAATTAATTATTATTTTTTATTTTTTACGACAAAAAATAAAAGTTTTTACTATATTTAAATAGAATCAAGTTTTTATGCGATTTGCCCTTTTTAAAATGTATTAACCTTTGATAAAATAAGAAGTAATCATATTTTAGCCGCATGATTGATACTTGTAAATTTTAGATTGTCATGTGCAGAAATAAGGACTCCGATTATAAGAACAACGGAGAATAATATCAACACCACAAAGTTTATTTATCGTTCTTCTTCACTAATAGTACTACTAAAATTTTAATCACGAAGGAAATTTTTTTTAGAAACTAATCATTTAATCACCAATGTATTAAAATGACAAGGAGATTAATTGTGGCCTAACAAAATGCAATGGGACAAAAATGCATATTAACAATAAACATATCCATAGTTAATTATTATTATTGAATATTCTCTCGTTGTCTAGAACCAGGCCTATGCTAATGCGTATTGAGTCTATTGACAATCCACCGGCATAATTATAATTATTTCTTCCTTATTTCCACCGAAATAAATATTTGTTCCTTATAAGAATTATATAAAAGGGAATAAGGAGCTTTAAGGGTCCACAGCTGTGGCCTGCCCTCGATCGTGAGATCGAGAGCAGGATTTGAGTCCCGCATCTATGCTACATCATGGGCGGTCTACAGATGGTTCAGGTCTTCCAAATCGATTCTTTTCTTTTTTTTATGGGTTTTTTTCAGATCCCGCCCGACCACTCTTTTTCGTCGACGAATTGCAACTTCGTCCTCACTTTCTTCACCGTGGACGTGCCGTGACTCCTCGCCATCAGAACGCCCTGCCAGCGAAGCTACCGTGGCACGTCACCGTCGGAATGCCCTATCAACGACGACACTGTCCCACCCACTCTGCCTGCACCATGCAACCCGGGACCCCGCCTTCGATCTAGGGCATCACAAACTTCAAGCTAGGGCATCGAAAAGCGACACCGCCGCTCACCCATGTTGATGCGACGATGCAGCCATCCCACCAAAGGTGATGACGACGACGTTGCCATTCGCGTCTGACGCCGACGCCACATCCTCCATTCGCCTTGGACGCCGACGTCGTCCTAGACCCCGCCTTGGTCGCAAGAGCCTTGGATGAGAGAGGTGCCGGCCCCTTTTGTTCGCCTTGGAGGACGACGGCTCCACCAGTCTCCTTGGACGCCGACGCCGCTTGCCCCACGCCTCCTCAGACTCCGCCTTGGTCATAGGAGCCTTGGACGAGAGAGGTGCGCCTCTTTCCATTCTCCTTCTCTTCTTTTCCTCTCTTCGATTGATCCCTCTCCTAGTTTACTATTTATGTTTTACTTCTTCACTATATACTTTAAAAATTGATAGGTTAAATGCATGTATTTATTTAAGCTGTAATTTTTTACTCATATTTTTTTCACTCATATTATGCCTCCTATTTTTACTTGTATGCTTGTTCAGCGTGCTAAATAGGCTGTTATTCCCTTATGGATTCAATGAACTTGCAACAACAAGGATCCAAAGAATTAGTAGACACACATGAGGTATATACTTTCGTACAAAATGCTATGTTTAAATGTTACCTTTAATGATCTATTTTTTTCATATTTGCTGACAGAAATCAGAATGAAAGAATCATTAGTAGTTTTAATGTTGATTGTATACGACCATCCTTAGGCATGGTCTTTGATAGTGAAAATTATGCATATGAGTACTATAATCGATACGCTAAAGTCGTTGGGTTTTCTATGCAAAAATCTTTTACCGAAAAGAATAAGAGAACAAAAGAAGTCATTAGTGGACTGCTCGTTTGTTCAAAAGAAGGGTACAAGAAAATTACTGAGAATGAAATGGAAAAGCAAATAAAAAGAAGAAGAGATGTTTGTTCTGGTTGTGAAGCTCACTTACAAGTTGCAATGAGAAATGATGGAATGTGGGAGGTAAAGAAATTTAAAGAAGAGCACACACAACTTCTTGCTACTCTGACAAAGGTTGGAAGACAACACAATTTTCGATTCTTCTAAGGGACTAATGATAAATTTATATGATGTTGGAATGGATCCGAGTACAATTACCAAAGTCCTCAACTATTCTGGTGAGCCATCGATTACGCCTCAAGATATGATGGACCATTTGAAGAAGATAAGAAGGAATAATGTTGGTGAAGAATGTTTGGGTGTCATTAGATATTTTTAGAGTAAAATGATGTATGATGAAGGATTTGTCTTTGAGTGGGAAGTGGATGAAAATAGCATGGCAATGAGTGTCTTTTGAGTAGATTCAAGGCCAAAGGATAGTTATTGCATATTTGTAGATGTGATAAGTTTTGACACAACATATATGACTAACAAGTTGTGGATGTCGTTTGTCCCTTTCACAGGTGTAAATCACCATAGACAATCAATTTTATTTGGTTGTACTTTATTATTTGATGAAACTGAAAACACATTTGTTTGGCTATTTGAAACATGGCTAAAATGTAGGTATGGATGACATCCTACATGTATCATTACATACCAAGATATCACTATGGGCAAATTCGAAAAGTGTTTCCAAAACACACACCACATGTATTGCATATGGCATATTAAAAAAAAAAGCTATGACCAATCTTCGTGATCTGTATGCTCAAGATGGCTTTGAATTGGATTACCACCGTTGGATTCATGGTTGTTCAAGTTCAGAAGAATTTGACGAAATTTGGTTGTGGTTGAAAGAAAATATGATATTCAAGAAGATGATTGGCTTGTCATTATGTATGAAAAATGACATCATTGGGCATCAACTTATTTGAAGTATGTGTTCGCAGTAGGCTTGCGCACAACTCAAAGATCCGAAAGTATTAATGCATTTTTGAAGGTTACGTCAATTCTAATACGTCCTTAATTGATTTTGTTCACCAATATGACAAGACAATTTCTTCTCATCGAGAGGCGGAAGTGTGAGAAGATTTCAAATGCATAAATAGTGAGACTGCCATAATTACAAGAAATAAGTTAGAATTGCATGCAGATTCAATCTATACTCAAAAAGTTTTCTCTTTGCTCCAAAAGCAATTCTTGCATATGTTTTATTTTCATTATACGAAAATAGAGGACATGCCACACAAAATTGTCTATTCAGTGTATTTGGGAGGGACTGAAGACATAGGGAAGAACACTATCGTGTACAATGATGAACCAATTGTTTCCGTCAATTGTTCTTGCAAAATGTTTGAGCGAGATGAATTATTTTATGTGTTATGAATGCAGAAAGGGTTATAAGAATACCTGATCAATACATCCTACGCCGTTGGACATTGGATGCATGATGCTCTAACGTGCGGGCAGTTCATAATAATGCATATGAAATATATAATGGACATTGCATTATAACTCCGATTCAGAAATTAGATTACAAATATAACATGAGAATGACTATTTAAATGAGCTTACGGTCAGCTAAACATTTTGATGTTGCTTCTATACTTGCGAAAAACTTTGTAAAAAAAATTATCACTTGTTAACGCTCCTATAACTTCCATTGACACATCAATGGTCAAAACTATTAGTTCACAAGGAGCCGATATTGTTATACACGCCGTGTGAAATAAAAAAGGAAGATAAAAAAGTAGGAAGAATTAAATCGGGCATTGAAATTTTAATATCACAAACGAAGAAAAGAGTAGCAAAGAATAAAAGCAACAAAAAAGGACATCACGTAATCATCGGGTCCTCTTCTCAGGTTTTCTTTATAAAAACTACACCTTCGCTTCTTCTTTGAATCCCTTGGATTATTGCTATGACCAATAAATGGTTTAATGAAGATTTTCAATAAATGGATGGAAGACAATATGCATGTCTCCATAGGTATTATTTTTGCATATTGAATATTTTCCTAATTATTTGGTACATCATATTCTAATTCTACTAATTTTCTCGGTATGTGGCCAAATATTTTGTTTTTGGTGTAGTTTCTCATGTTACTAGATAAGTGCCTTATATTACTCTCATATTCATGGTAAGTTTCTCATGCTTGTTTACTTCATGATTTCCGTGGTGAGGAATAATTTGTTGTATAACTGATGTCCATTGACTTCATGTTTTCCAAGATGAGGTTGAATTTGATTGAAGAATGATTTCCAAGGATTGATGAATGATGCCATGGGGACTATTGTATTTCGTCCATGTTGCATTTTGTCTATGTAGACTAATGAATGTTTCATTGTCTTTTGTCCATTTTGTGCATGGAGCAAATATACTTTTTTTGAACATTCGACATTTTATTGGAGTTATAATGCCTTCATCTTGTAATAAATTTGTGATTCAATTTATTTGAAGCTTATTTATTTCTTGAAATGAAACTGTTGATGCTAGGGTTCTAGATCTCTTTAGCTACTATCAGGTGGTTCTTTTCTGTATCACGATTTATTTGCCTTTTCAATAGTAATCCTTTATATTAACTCAGACACCTTAATATCTATGTGGTTTAGGCATGTATGATGAGTGGCTGAATATGAGTTACTGGAATCCCATGAGATACCTTAATATGTTTGTGGTTCAGGCATGTTGTTTATGAGGTCGAGAACCTCCAGAGAATTGCAGTTGAGCAATGATCTGGACAAATTCCTTGCAAGTGATTACCATTGAGTTTTATGGTATGAAGTAAACAAGAATTATCGACATTTTGAGGCAAAATTACATGAAGGTTGTTCCCTCTCATATTCAAAATTATCGACATTTTGAGGCAAAATTACATGAAGGTAGGTTACTTTGCAAATTGAGTCCGGGATCTGCCCCGTAAGCTGATTCTTAGATAGTGAAAGAACAATGTGAAGTTATGATAGTGAAAAATGATACAATTTTGATTCAAGAAGGCAAAAGTAATCAATAAGCTTGTAATCAAGCAACAAAAGTACAATAGTTATGATACAATAAAACAACATAGTTATCTCTTGCCAATATAATTTCCAATCTAACAAAATCAAGCCCATTTTACAAAGAACATAAGACAATATAATTCCTAATACAATGTTAATAAATTGTCGACGTTGCATTCTTCAAATCGCATCGTCTCTAGCCACGACTTGATTGAGCAATCCAATACAAATCATCCTTTCTTTGTCTCCTTTACGTCTCAGAATTCTAATTGATTCATCATCATTGAGTAATCCTTTTAAAATGGTCTTATGCCGATCTTCTATATCCGGATCCAACCATTGAAATAATCCACAATCTTTTGATGATTTAACCTGCACAACAAGTGGCATATCGTAATCAATGCTATTTATCATATTAATAAGAAGAAACTATTTCTTATATATGTACCTAATAATTTGGGCATCCCCAAAATCTTCTTGTTGGATTTTTTTGTTGTCCATGACGTGTTTAACTTTGCCCTTTCACCACAAGCACAAAATGGAATATCTCCATGTGACGAGTATGAACAACAGGAAGCAATCGACAACATTTTTTCATCAAATGGAATAGTTCTGAATGTAGCAAATCATAAATACAACAAATGCATTGATCGGGATTATGTAATGGCAACTTATGCATGCATTTTACATCATATAATTAGACTTGCATTTAGACTTATTTCGTGTAATTTGTTCATAGCATGCATCTCTTTCTATATTTATTCGTATGAATTATTTGAAGTAGTCATCTACCTTTAGTTGGTTTGATTTTGCAGAAATTATGAATAAAAATGGCGGAGGAATGAAAGAAAAGAAGATTAACGCAAAACGGAGTCCAAATAGCTTATGAAAATATGAATCAACCTTCTTCACGGGCCGTTATGGATTTATGATAGCCGTGAGAGGCTCGCTCACGCCCCGCACTCCGTCACTTATGACGCTCACAGAAGAAGTTGCATAGAAGAAACGAATCTCACGGGCCGTGAATCATATCTCACAGGCCATGAGACACAAACTCATGCATCAAATGCCCGACTTCACGGCTTTGACATGTAGAATAGATATTTCACGGGTCGTGAAGCACTCCTCACGATCATGAATACTGAGCCTCACGTCGATCGCAGAGCTTCACAGATTAATCAAGCAACTTACGGGCCGTGATGGTTGATTTACGACCGTTACATCCGGATCTTCACGGATCACGCAAAGCACGTCTCTTACAACAACCAGGTCTTTGACGAATTAACGAACTGCGAGAGAAGCCTAATGGGTCGTTACACATTTCTTATATTCTATCACCAGCCATTATATTATTTTTACGAACATCACAAAAACTATGGAATCAATGATCCATCTATTAATGGGCCGTGATAAAGCCCTAATAGGCTGTTAGACGTCGAAGGAATTACAAGCCAAATCTTTAACGGGATGCTACAACTCCTTCACGGATATCACAAAAGATCAAAGGTTTCAGGTTCATGGTTCACTGGTCGTTAATATTTTATTACGGGCCATGAAAACTCATAAGTCACGCAAACGTAGGAGAAGTCGCCCGAATCACGGCCGTGAGATCTTTCTTACGCCCCGTGAAGGAAAGGAAAAATTCAACTCCGACTCCAATTTGTCCGTTAAAACTATTGCAATGGGCGTGATAGACACTTAAATCGGCTCATAAACATATTTTCAGAAGAATTCTCAATGAACAAGGACTCCAACTCATACTGTATGTCCTTAAGATCAATTGAAAACTAATTAGGCCAGAAATATCAGAATTTTATAAGGCTAAACTCTCAGACTCAATATGACTCCGAATTTACCTTGTTTCACATGAAAAATATTTTTGTTTATTCCCAAGCCACTTGGAAATCGGAGACCCTATAAAAAGAGGTGTCTGTCAGACAGAGTTAATCATGCTAGGGCCTGCAACCTGTTCTTCAAGGTCAAGAACATGAGAAGACTCTGAAGGCTTACTGAGAAGACTCTGAAGGTTGCTGAAAAGACTTCGGCTGGATCGACTCTAGACGAGAGTTCAGCAACAGTTCATTGGTGATTCCCGAAGAGTGTTATCTATTCTACTTTATGTTGGGATGATATTGTTAATAAAGCATGAGTGTAACATAATGCCATTCATACAAATGTTGTTAATTATCATACGGCTATAGAAAACGCCCTTAGCCACTGCTATTGTTCATGCTTGGATCTCCTAATTGATAATGGACGATTTTTTGTCTATATGTTACATGAGTTGCATGTTGTATATACACAAAGGCAAGAACTACCCTCGGCAAGAGATCAAAGAGAGAGAGAGAGGTGTGGGGGTAGCAATGTTTGACATCCTAAGCTGAGACAAGAGAGGGGGGGCACGAGAGAGAGAGAGAGAGAGCGGCATGCCGACGGTGTACTCAACATCCTGAGCAGAGGCAAGAGATAGAGAGGGTTTGGTAGGCGGGCAGTGTCCTCGGCGTTTTGAGAAAAGGTGAGAGAGAGAGGGGGGACTGGCAGGCTGGCGATGACCTCGATTTCCTGACCAAAGGAGAGAGAGAGAAAGAGTTAAAGAGAGAAAGAGAGGACCTGGCAGTCCCGCAGCGACCTCGGCGTCCTAACCAGAGGTGAGGGATCAAAATGAGGGATGAGAGAGAGGGAGAGTGTCACGACCCCGAATTAAACCTTAGTTTAATCCGGAGCTCACGACTCATTATAGACAATCAAATAAAATTGAGAGAGATTGCGGAAATGTGATGTAAAATTTTCTTTTTAACATACATAAGAATGAAGATATCATAAAATGAACTACACAATTTATGATGATCTTTTAGAGCAAATCGATAATCCTTAAGTTTTACATTTCATAAAACGATTTTGGCTTCTTACAACATATAAAATATTTCATATCCATTACACATAACCAAACCTCTCGATATCCTAATAGAAGAATACGAGGAACTCAAATCTTTTCATCTTACCACAAACCCTTCAAAATACTATCACTCGCATGATTCCCAAGAATTATCTGAAAAATGTTGGAAACAACAGAGTAAGCTAAAATAGCTCAGTAAGTTGATAACTCATAAGCTATGTGTTACCATCTAATTAATTCGGAGGGACTTCAAAATAAGTATAATATCGCAATGGATGTTTTCACATATTTGAAAATAATATATACAATATCATAATCAAAATCATCACACTCCAATTGCATCAATATTATTCAAATCAAATCAAACAGATGTATGCAAATGCAACACTCTCATATGAATGCACGGATCACCAACTGGCCAGTGATCGGTAGGTGGACTCTAGAGGTGGCTCCCATCGTGATCAGCGATGTATCACTTAGCTCCATTCTACCTCATCCCTTTCGGGGAACAAATCATATAGCGATAGGTGGACTCTAGAGGTGACCCCTACGAATTCTAGAGGTGGTCTCCATCGCGACTACTCACGATGTGGTACTTAGCTCCGTATGAGATTTAGCTCCAGCCTATCTCATCCCATTATTGGGGAACAGAAATAATGGATTGGACTCTAGAGGTGGCTCCCATCGTAATCAGCGATGTAGTACTTAGCTCCAACCATCATATATGCAAATACAAACAAATGTCGATGCATGATTCATCACATAACAAACGTCTCTCGAATATCAAAAGATGAATCATATCAAATACCATTTCAAACGAAACAAGATTGTACTCATCATAATCCATTCAGATCATATCACATATACTTTTCAAATGTGCAATCATATAATCATTCAGATATACTTTTCATAATTGCATTTCTCGAAATCAATTTATAACATATCCAAAGCATATTCAATAATATCACAATGCCACACCGAATTCAAAAGAGGTAAAAACATAGAGTAGGAGAAATCAATTTACCTCACATAAACGATCACATAAGGTGTTTCCTCATTTCTTTTTCTTATCATTCATTTAACCCTATAACAATAATATAAATCCATATTACTATTGCAACCATGCCAACATGGAGATTTTATATCAATTAGTACACAACTCCTATTAATATCATTCCATTTCTTTCTAAAATTAGACTTCATAAGGTTTTCCATATATAATTCTTAGAATTTATATCATTTCGTACTGACCACGATACATTTATCAAATACTAGTATAATCTGCCCTACATTTCGTTCTGAGATATTGATGAGGTTTGGTAAAATATTTATAACTTTCCCTACTTTTCTGATGATTCCAACTCTATATGAATTCTAACATCCTCTTTCCTACTCTAAATTATCAAATATTTCTATGATATATTAGATTTAATACATAATTTATAAAATTAGGTAACAATTTCGGAGGGCAAAGAGATAACACCTAAAAGATAAGGACATAACTTTTATACAAAGCTCCAAATAATTTGATTTCACATGTAAATTATTTTGTATTTCTCCATTTAATTATCTATTTATTCGATTTCTCAATAACTGTATAAATAGCTCTCTTTTGAATTTTACTTTTCTTTGGATGGTACATAACAGACAGAGCCGAATATATGTCATTTAAAAATATTTTTACATACTTAGCAACCATGTTCAAGTCAAGCACTAGATTAATAAATTTCATATCTTGTTGCTAAGAAAATAATTTATAATGCAATAACTAACTATAGACTCATTATCCTTGAAAATTTATATACTTATATTTGCTAATTAACATGTAACTTCTAAATGTATTTCCTATTGTACTAATTATTTCCTCTGCATAAAAAGACTTCCGTAAGATCATCCTAAACAACTTTCACTCTTTTTTTCAAATTACTATGCGACATCTTTTTTTTCCAACAAGATAAACTTTAAATGCAAAAATCTGGAATGCGAAGATAATTTTTCCTAATTAATTTTATAACTCTAACAATAGATTTTTTTTCCTTATCGCTCCAATCAATATCTTAAACAAATTATTAAACTAAATCTTTCATAAGATTAAAATATAAAGAGACTAATAAAATAAATTATTTAATTCCATCTCACGTACCTTTCTCCTTTTTATTTCTTGCTTTCCTTCTTTCGTTAAATCTCCGCCGATAGCATCCATCTCGTTTTTCTTTTCTTTTCTTTTCTTTTCTCTTCTCTCTCTCTTTTTTTCACTATCTCACTCGGCCAGTATGCTCTTCTATAATTATATACGTATATATATATATATATATATATATATTTCTGTATGTATGGCGGTAAGTCGGCTACTTGAGGTGGAAGTATATCACACGCATACATAATATATATATATATATATATATATATATATATATATATATTAGGATTATGATTACCAATTAAGTGGTGACCTACTGTGTAGTGTGTACGTGGGTTCTTAATATGGTCGTACTTATCCACGATGTGGTGAGGTGGCTTGTGAGATAAGGTTTAGGTGATAGGTGAGTGGGGTTTTGGAGTGCATGCATCAGGCCACGTAAAAGATGATTTGATCACTAGCAAGAAACTAAAACAAGTATTAAATAATTTATTCTAATCAAATATCTCCAATATGAGGTAAAGCATAGGCAAGAGAACATTAAATTATTTGGTATAGTTAATCAAGTAACTAATAATCTTTAGTTTACCGAAGTACTTATATAAGTTAGTTAACTAATAAAATTATGGATAATTGGGAATTAAAAGCACATTAAATGAGCGACTAATTATCTTAAAATTTTCTCATGACAATTAATTAATTTTAATAATTAATTCGCATACACTAGTATTACAATATAATATTTTGACAAAACTTGGATCAAGGAGTCACTTATTAAATACTTAATTAAGCTAATTAATTATTTATAATAAATTAATTAACTTATAATTTTATAAAAGAAATCCCTAACTTAAATACCTAAAAAAAATTTTGAGATGTTACAGAGAGGGCATCACAACAGTTTGATCTCCTCGGCGTCTTCAGCAGAGGTGAGAGCGAGAGAGAGAGGCAGTGAACACACATTCAGGCGGCGGTGTCCTCGACGTCTTTTGCATACTCAAAGAGAGAGGCGACGGGCGACGATGTCCTCGACGTCTTGCGCAAAGGCAACGAGGGCAACAAATTTGATCGATGAATGTTGGCTCAAGTGATCGAAGGGGTCTGAGAAGACCCTAGGGCAAGGAAAAAGAGGTGTCGAACGGGATATGGAGAAGAGGGAGGAGTCGGGCGGGATTTGAAAAAAACTCATAAGAAAAGAGAAAAGAACCGATTTGGAAGATCTGAACTGCCTGTAGACTGTCCGTAATGCAATATAGATGAGAGACTCAAATTCTGCCCTCGATCTCACGATCGAGGGCAGGCCACAACTATGGACTCTTCACAAGCTCCTTATCCCCTTATATAAATATAGAAAATTTATTTTTTTATGCGTGGTAAGAACGATTTATTTCTGGGAAAAAACATCACTATTTTGTATTAGGATTATTTTCACAAATCATCTCAAAATTATTATAATTTTTTACATCTACCCGTAAACTAAAAACTTATTTTTTGGGGGTCTCTAAATTATCACGATTTTTCTAATTTGTTAACTTTCGTTAACTTTTTCGATATCTTTGATTTTTTTTCATTTATGAAAAGTAAAAAAATATCTTTCGAAATTATAGAGGTCGAAATGAAAACATAAAATCAACGGAAAGGATATTTTTATTTTTTCATAAATGAGAAAATAGAAGATAATGAAAAAATTGATGGAATGATGAAATTACAAATATTATAATAATTTAGGAATTTAAAAAATAAATTCATAATTTGATATTAGATGTGAAAAATCGTGATAATTTAGAGATGATTTATGAAAATAATTTTTTTTACTATCTTCTATTTTTATTTTAAAGACGCTTGAAAATGCTAATGGGAGAGGATGCACGGCTTTTGTTTTACATTCGTGAGATAAATCGCATTTCGTTTATTGAAAAGAAGGTGAAGAACAGAACATCATAAGCGTAAAAAGAAATTTACGATGTAAAAAGATAAAAAAATGTCGGAATAAATTGTATAATTTGTTATTTGTGTTTTCTTGTATAATTCCAAATTATAAAAATTCTACATCTTAATATAATATCAAGGAATGAACTACGAAGTGTCAGGATGAAAAAATATTTTTCCAGAGGGAAATTTCAAAGTTGTTTATGCCATTTGAAATTAGGAATTAATCATTTGACACTTTTAAATTATAGCCATCGCAGTTTTTTTAATTTTAATATCTCATTTATTTATCTAATTACACATATAAGAACTGAAACCTTAATTATTTTTAATAAAAAACAAAGAACGTTTCTTTTGTATTTTACTTTTACTTTTTCAAGTGGTCAGCTTTTTCTTTTTATTTCATTCAAATGATAATTGTAACTAAAATTTAAAAAAAAAGTAGAGAAGTTATCATAAAAAGTTGACCCTGGGATAAAGTAAAAAACGTTGATAATTCAAGAAAAGTTGGTGTCCAGTGTCCACCTTTGTTTAGAATACGATAATGCCATGGTTTAGAAAAAAAAAAGAATATTAACTATAACACCCTTTGACACAATCAAAATATTATTCGCTTTGAACTTATTAACCTGCACAAATTAAAAGAGATAACTACATATAAGCTCATGATCTTCTTATTTTACCTATGTAAAATTATTCGATGAGAATAGAATTTCAGGTCGTTACATTAATGGTTTCTTTAGAATCCTTCAAATCATCTAATAGGACTTTCGTGAGAGTCGTTCGACCAAATGGACTTTCACGTCGTGGAGTGTCCAATTAAATTAAGTTTGCTCATTCCGGAATCATGTCGTGCTGGCACAGTTTGAAATAGTGTCGTGTCGGATCATGTCGGTAGGGCTGGTCATGTTGGGTTCGGCCGGTATTTTTTTTGTATTTTCTAAAATTAGAAAAAAAATAAAAATAGGTCGCATAAAATTTGGCTAACTAAAAATAACAAACATAATAAAAAATATTATAAATGATATTATGATGATTAGATATATAATAAACATATTTTATATACGATATAATTATAAAATTTAGGATATATGATTAAATATATGTATAATGTAGTTATAAAACTTATAATATATGATTGAATATTTAATTATATAACAAAAAATAAAAATTGTGCTCGTCGGGTTGGACCCTTGCCGGGGAGTGCCTGTCTTCATGCTGGACAACCCGACGCGATTGGCCTGGGCACGATCGGGTGGGCCAGCCCGACAGAACATTGTGTTAGTCATCTGTAGGCCGTGCCTAGCTTCATGTTGGACAGCCCCACGTGATTTAGCCTGGGCATGATCGGGTGGTCATGCTTGGACCAGCCTGATAGAACATCGTGCGGGCCGTATGTCGAGCCGTGCCAAGCTTCATGTTAAACAACCCGACACGGTTTGGCCGAGACATGACCAAGTGGTCATGCTCGAGTGGGGCTGACTCAGTTGAAAATCATAGGCCGCGTGTCAGGCAGTGTAGAATTGAAGTTAACATTATATTAATTATTTAGTTATAATAATTAGTAAAATATTTTTCCTATTATTATAGCATAATAAAATTATAAAAACCATATTAATTAACTGAACTAAAGTTAACATTGTATTAATTATATTTATTGTATTATAATATTAATTATATAAAATTAATGCAAAAGTTTTATGTATAATTTTATATTTATTATAATAGGATTATATTAATTAAAATGTTCAACTTTTTAGATTTCCTTTATTATATTTTTCATCTAGATACTTACTAATTTTTTTATTTAATCGATTAATTCTCGAAAATTAATGAGAATTTAAAACTCTCATCCAAACATAGCAGGTTACGCGTCATTTTATGTGTTTTGCAAAAGTTCCAGAAACTTGGAGAAATTCTAGTCTAAGTCCTAGGTACCAAATGGCAAATGGCTAATTTTATGGACTCGGCCATCTCATCTAATTATCTCTTGAACTCTAATCATAAACCTCAATCCCAATAATGTTCACAAACAGTCGACTAATTATCTCTACCTCTAATAATAATAATAATAATAATAATAATAATAATAATAATAATAATAATAATAATAATAATAATAATAATAATAATAATAATAATAATAATAATAATAATAATAATAATAATTCATGATTATTGATATAGTGGAAATTGAATCAATAAAAAGGAGGATCTCAATAAAATTATATTTATACGAAAATATCATTATAAGGATAATATATTGTTGATCTTTTTCATAATTTTGGGCTGAACTAGTGCAGTGAGATATATTCTGATTTCATTCTTGTTTCAACATCGAACATCTTTGTTTTAGTTACAATCCAAATTAGTCCGGATTCAAGTTCAATTTATCAAAATTGGAATAATTCAGTTCCCTTCAGCATCAAATATATTAAGGCTCTGATTGGCATAATTAGCGATTTGACGAGTGGATAGCGGTTTAAATAGCGGGTAGCGGATAACGGTTGATGATTAGCGATTAGCGATTCATTTAAAATATTAATAAATAAGCATTTATAAACTTAGCGATAGAATTAGCGAATGTATATAAAATGACATAATTAGACATATAATAAATTATTCAATTCAATCGATATACAAATTTTATTAAAATTTAATAAATAAATAAATAGTATCTCAATGAAATAAAATAAAATTTCACAAGTAATTTTTTATTAAAATATATTTATAATACATTTTATATAGTTCATACATGATCTAAAAATATTAATTGTTAAATTAATTTTTATATCAATTGTTAATAAATAAATATTTTGTAATTAATTAAATATGAATATAAAAGGAATAATGTTGAATGGTGATAAAATAAAAATGATAAAATAATAAGATAAATTAAAAAATAAATAATACATTCGAATAATGATAAAGTTAAAAAAATAATATGTTTAGCGGCTTTTTAATTTTTTTATTCAAAACGCTAAATTCTAAAATAACATTTCAACTGCTAAACACTATTTTTTACATTGCCAAACAAAACCTAAGTTTCCTATCATACAAAATAATTTGTCATAGAATAAATTTGCTTAATCTCGTCGGAGCAAAAAAAATTCAACTTTTTAAATGTTCAATCAATAAAATGTCGGTGGGTCCCACATAAATATTTGAATGAAATACTAAAATCTCACTCTTATTTTCGTACCAAAATAAGAAAGTAGGGGTGTTCACGGGTCGGGTTGGACCCGACCCGTGAACAAATCCGACCCGACCCGGGTCGGGTCAGAAGCTTTTGGGGGGCCAAATCCGACCCAACCCGGCCCGGTTCGGGTCGGGTTGGATGGTCGGGTTACTCGACCACCCCCAATTTTCTTTTTTTTAATTTTTTCTTACTATTTTTATATTTATTTAATATAAAAAATATTATTTTATATTTTTAAACCATTTAATGTTATTTTTGTACTTAAAATATTTTATTTTAATTTTTTTAAATTAAATATAAGCTTGAGTTTAAATAAAAAAGGGAAAAAGAAAAAAGAATAAAAAATCGAGTCATTCGGGTCGGGTCGGTCACCCGTACCCGACCACCCATCCGACCCGACCCAAACTGGTTTGGGTCGGATCGGGTCGGTTTATGACAAAAAAATAAAAAAAATGGCGATAAAATAATTTAATAAAAAGTAATATATGTAAGCATTTATAATTTATTTCGGGACAAAGTTTTATACAATATTAAAAATATATGTTATATATATTATTTTTGGATAATATGTAATATATATAATTTTAAATACATAAAAAAATGTGTGTGCTGAGAAGGTGATGTCGCTCTTGCGAGTATCAGTGGATCACTCTTTTGACTTACTATTCGGGAATGAAATATATTAGTAAATGTTACTTAAAGATAAAAAATATTGAACGTTCTACCTGCAAATCAAACTTGAGACAACGAAAATAATAAGTTTGATTTTCCATTAGAATGTTTTTTTTTAAAAAAAGTCAAACTTATTTATATGTTCTCAACTGTTAAAAAAACTTAATTTGAGAATTCTCAGACCAATGAGTTTAGTATTTGAACATGATAATTCATACAGTACAAATGTGAATTGATACATAATTATCAACATCATAAGAACGAAATAATAAGTTTTTAGCTAAATAATAATTACTAGAATGTAAAACATTAACGCACTGGCATACCATAATTTTTCTCCTAAAATTAAAAGACCTCGAAAAAAAATATTAGCTCTTCGAAAATATTACGACGGAGAGAGAAAAAAGTAGTCGTCGTCTTCGGCTTTCTTCTTTTCGTATTATTATTATTTTTCTTGCTCCTCAAATCCGCCATCGAAATTACAGCTCGGTCAGCTTCCTCCTCCATCTGCCACCTTCTTCCATTGGTCCTGGCGAGAAGGGGAAGAAGACTCCACCATCCACTTCTAGGGTTTCGAAATCGATCCCCGAGAACCGAAGGCCGGCGATTGCGCCGCAGATCTCGCGGCGGGCCGACGGCGGTAGAAGGCGGCGACCTTGGATCTGAGGAGCCCTCGTCCTCCTCGTCGGTTTTGATCTTGGTCTGCCCGATCTGATCCGTCTGCCGCCGAGGGTGGATTGGAGGAGGAGGTGACGATGGCGCTGTCTGGGATGCGAGGGCTCTCCGTCTTTATCAGCGACGTGCGCAATTGCCAGAACAAGGAGCAGGAGCAGTTCCGGGTCGACAAGGAGCTCGGAAATATCAGGACCAGATTCAAGAACGAGAAGGTTAGATTTTCCATTGCGTCTCCAGTTACTTGTTTGATCTCATGTTGGATCAATGCTTCGGTGATGCTCCTCTCTCCGCCAAAGTAAAACTTTGTTCCCATGGTAGAAACTTGTACTAAGCCTCACGAGGCATGATTTCGTTGTAGCTATTTGTTTCATAGAATGGTCATTCAAGTGAATTTGCCACTATTTTGGTACAATAAAGTTAATTAGTAATTACCCGAAAAGATGAGACTGTGAGATGTACTGAAATGCTTTCCATTCCCTTGAAACAAGAAAATAAAACGTGTACACAGCTGAAGCTCATGTATTTCAAACTACATTGGCAGAAATTATTTTATTTGGTGCATTTCAAACATAACATAATGGAAGATCGCTATGCGTAGTTCTAGATATAGGCCAAACCCGGGAGATAATTCCGAAGGTTTTTCGATACAATATAACTTCAGCAGCAGAACATACTTAAATTATTTCCTTAGTGCAAATATTTTGAAAAGCTGTTAGCACTAATAGAAAAGAAAGAGAAGTAGTTTTGATATCTTATAGCAAACCAATATAATTTCTGCTTTTATATTTCTCACAGAGAAGGCTTTGATGAGAAATACCGTGGATATGAATATATGATTATAAATCACACTATATTTTGCATCTTTGGTATTCAAAAGTGTAGACTTCTAGGACCGTCAACAACTCCAAATAGTTGTAATATGTACATATTACTATAGCTTACTTGATTATTTTGACTAATAGCGCCGCACTTCCACCATTGCCCTTGTCCTCCCCCTCTGGCCTTTTCTCTTTTAGTGCCTAGGAATGTTGGAGGCAAATTGCTAACCATGACATGATTTCTACCACAAGAATGCTAGGTTAAGTAATGAGCAGATTGTATTGATGTTATGCAACGTATCTCCATCTATGTGGCACCTCTTTACAGTCTTTCTTCAAGATAGTCATACCTTTTATTTATGTGTTTTTCGTGCTAGTGCTTGGTTCTAATATATATATATATAACAACAACAACAACAACAAAGCCTTATCCCACTAGGTGGGATCGGCTACATGGATCATACGACGTCATTCCGCTCTATTAGTAACCAAACCTTTCGGTATATTATTCACCAATAGATCTTGCTCTATTAGTTCGCCAAGTGTCCGCCTTGGCCTCCCTCTCCCTCTTTTAATCGGACTCCAGATTATTTGATCTACTCTTCTTACTGGCGCATCTAATGGTCTTCTCTGAACATGACCTATATATATATATATATATATATATATACACAAAGCCTTATCCCACTAGGTGGGATCGGCTACATGGATCATACGACGTTATTCCGCTCTATTAGTAACCAAACCTTTCGGTATATTATTCACCAATAGATCTTGCTCTATTAGTTCGTCAAGTGTCCGCCTTGACCTCCCTCTCCCTCTTTTAATCGGACTCCAAATTATTTGATCTACTCTTCTTACTGGCGCATTTAATGGTCTTCTCTGAACATGACCTATATATATATATATACATATATATATATATGTATGTATATATATTTATCTATATCTGTATACAAATGGGGTAATAGTGTGACAACTGGTATTCAATCTTCATGCTAAATCATTATTAGTTCGCTGCTGTTTAAGGAAACTAGTTATATAGCAATACAGACTGAGTCATTGAAAGGAATCTCTTTAAGTATTCTGCATTTCTTCAGATGATCCTACATACTGGATATTGATCTAACATGATTATCTGTATATTGATTTGCTTAGCATGAGATGAATAAAGTTCCATAGAAAAAACCGCTCAAATGCAACAATTTATAAAATTTGTTCATGATTTTTATATTCTTTTATTCATAATATGTTGTTTCACCACAGAAAACAAGTAGTTGAGAATAATGTTGATTGTGTCTATAAACACAAAAATGATTCTCACTAGGTTATGTTAGCAGTCTTCCATACTTCGAGAAAAATGTTGCAACTTTCTTGTGATACTCTCCTATTATAATGTAAGCTTTTCCTTCTATGACAGGGATTGACACCATATGAAAAAAAGAAATATGTTTGGAAAATGCTCTATATTTACATGCTAGGTTATGATGTTGACTTTGGTCACATGGAGGCTGTATCACTAATATCTGCTCCAAAATATCCAGAAAAGCAGGTATTTTTGTAATTTATATGTCCACATTGCAATGAAATATTAAATGCATGTCCCCTGAAACTTCATCCACTGCGGTTGTCATCAACACTTCTCTTAGTTTTTTTTTTTTTAAAATTTGATAGCAATCAAATGTTCATACAAGTGCCTGATACATATTGGTTTGTGGGAGATTTGGTCATGGCCATCTCCATCTTTGGCCTGACATTGTATAGTTTTAAAATTAAACAGATTACTACCCAAATTTTGCAATAATCTTTTGTTTTTCTCTCTCTCTCTCAGAAAACTCCATCTTTAGGGTATAGGCACATGGGATAATTTGACTCTAAGGTTTAGATATCTTGATGAGAATTCATTTGTTTGCACAACTCCTCTTCAACAGAACTTGTAATGGGGTGATATCCACGAATGTCTGAATTTGGAAATATTATCCCTGCACAAATAACATTTGTAAAGCTATCCAATCTGGAAGGGAAACAGTTTAAGCCATGAAATAATGTGCCTTCGGCCATTAACAACAGTACTGTTCTTTGATAATCTCGGATGGGTACTGATGGAATACTTGTTGAATGTTTCTCAAAGATTAAAGTAAAACGAAAAAAAGGAACCTAGCACCTTGTACAACCTGATATAATTTATAAACAGGATGATTAGAAAATAGTCCCTCTTTACCAATAGCATGAATATCCATGTTTCTATTAGTGCGATATCAAGATTATTTCAAAGCCATTTTTGTCCAGCTTCCTTTTTATATTTGAAAAGAAAGGATCATATATTAGCAAAAAAGCCAGAGGTTAGCCATTCTAGAGGGTCCTACAGTTTTGTTATGCTGCTGTTCTTTTTTATAATATTCTCTAGACCCTCTTGCAACGCTGCTTTGCTTGAACTCTCTCTCTCTCTCTCAAAAAAAAAAAAAATCACTTTGCTTGAGCACATGCTGACTGGTCTGTTGATATATTCACACAGTTGCCTATTTTTGTTGCAGGTGGGTTACATAGTCACATCCTGCTTGCTTAATGAGAGCCATGATTTCCTAAGAATGGCCATCAATACTGTACGAAATGACATTATTGGTCGAAATGAAACCTTCCAGTGTTTGGCGTTGACAATGGTATGAAAATTTCTTTTGTTACTTCTCTAGGAATTCCTTTTGAGTCTTTAGTCCAGAGGTTGTTTGTAACTTTATGAAATTCCTTTTAAGAGTATCTTGTCAGGTTATGCATTAGTGTATGTGCTCATGAGTTTCTACAGTTACTAGAAGCTCTTTATCTCTTGTGTTTCTGACCCTTCCTATGACTTAATGCAATCTAGTATGTTCTAGGTTTCAAATGTTTGTCCCTGAGACTTGCTAAGTGGATTTTTTGTTCTCCTAATATTTTTTTGTTACGTCGTTCCCATGCATCCTCCATAATATTTATTTCAGGCTCACAATCAGAATAATAACATTGTCAATTCCTGTTGATAATATTCTTGGCGTGTTTTGGTTCTAACTCCACATGCTATCATTATTTAGTGCTACTATTTAATGTCAATTGCACTGTGCTTCGTAGGTAGGAAATATTGGGGGCAAAGAGTTTTCTGGATGTCCAAAAACTGCTGGTAAGCAAGGCAAAGTTTTCTATGCTGTCCTATTATGTGAAATGTAGTACAATTTAATTATTATTGTTTTTTTTCAGATCTCAAGTAGCTGCAGACCTTTAGTCAGGAAAAAGGCTGCGTTATGTCTTTTACGTTTATACAGGAAGAATCCTGATGTTGTCAATGTAGATGGCTGGTAAACATGTTGATTCATCTGCAGTTTATGAACTATTCATTATATTGACCAAGAAATGTTGAATATCTATTACCCTTTAAAGAAAACACATGAAAATACCTTAAGTGAATTCTCCATTTTCATATCAGGTCGGATCGGATGTCGCAGCTTCTGGATGAACGGGACCTGGGTGTATTGACATCTGTGATGAGCCTGTTTGTTGCATTAGTGTCAAACAACATTGAAGCTTATTGGAATTGTCTTCCAAAATGTGTAAAAATATTGGAGAGATTGGCTCGAAATCAAGATGTTCCACAAGAGTACACTTACTATGGGATTCCATCTCCATGGCTTCAGGTACGTTTTCTTTTTTTTTTTCTCGCAGCATTTGTTTCCTCTAGTTTTTTTTTTGAAGGCAATGAACGTTCTAGCATGTGCTTTTAGTTCATATGCTAAATGCTTCTGATCACCTCTCATGACATGGTTTTGAGTTATAAATGTATCCTATCTTATTTTGTCCTTTAAAATGCAGTATCTTTTGACAAAGTATTAATCCTTCCCTTTTCTAGTAGATTAGAAGATAAAAAATATGTAATAGTTGAGTACCGTGATACTTGAACAATCTTGAAACAGGTTAAGACAATGAGGTCTCTTCAATATTTTCCAACTGTAGAAGACCCGAATACAAGAAGAGCTTTGTTTGAGGTTTGATTTCTTTCGAGTTGTCTGCTGCTGTTATTTCAATTGTCCGTGTTTCTGATATATCATTTTACTCATTGTAGGTTTTGCAGCGTATTTTAATGGGCACTGATGTTGTGAAAAATGTTAACCAAAACAATGCATCCCATGCTGTTCTCTTTGAAGCCTTGGCCCTGGTAAGCTTCTTTCTTCAAATAATATTCGAAAATTAACCAAGTCATGTAATCTTTTTGAGGGGAAGTCATGTACTCTTTTTGGGGTGAACTTTTATTTTTATGTTTGTTTGCTCCATGGTTTTTTCTTTTTGCTTTCTTCATCAATGCAGGTAACTTTCTCCTGCTATTCATCCATCCACAATTCCACATATTTTAATGCGCAAAGACATTTTTCTTACTTGACTACCCTTATCCTGCTGTTAGTGATCTTGTTCTTGTTGAACTTGTTTAAAGGTTATGCATCTTGATGCCGAAAAGGAGATGATGTCTCAGTGTGTTACTTTACTTGGAAAGTTCATTGCAGTACGAGAACCAAATATTCGCTATCTTGGTCTTGTAAGTGTTTGGTGCAGTATCCCCTTAAGGAAAAAAAGAATGTTTGGTGCATCAAGTTTAAACAGCAATAAATGTTGGCTTTGATTATCCATAAAGACTCAAAACTCTTAAAAACACATTCTTATGGAAACTTTAACTATTGTGTCAGGAAAACATGACAAGGATGTTGCTGGTCACAGATGTACAAGATATTATCAAAAGACATCAAGCACAAATAATCACTTCTTTAAAGGATCCTGATATAAGGTAGTTTTTCACATCTTTCTGTTTCTCATTTGTCCTTGATGTTTTATTGGGCCAAGGTTACCATGTCTGAAATATATGCTTTGAATAAAAAAAAACATGTTAATATAAAGTTATACATATTTCTGGTTGTTTCTTTTATTACTTTTAATTTTCACAGTCCCACTTTTGTCAACGAGAAACATGGACAATATTCCGTGGATTATCTGTAGCTGCTGGTAATTATTTTTCTTAGTAACAAGGGCTTCAAACATCCTTGCCAACTGACTTTAGGCACACACTGGTAGAAGCCTCCTTGGAGTTCACAAATTGTCTATGAAAAAAGATGCCTTAAAAAATGTTGTTGATGGAAATGACTAGTATTATAATTCTTAATCACACGTCTTACTTTTATGCTTGCAAAGCATGTTAATGTGTTTATTTTGCTTATTTCATAACATTAATTTCTCACATTGATCACTCTTACGTTTATTTGTTGAGATTACAGTATCAGAAGGCGTGCTCTTGATCTGCTCTATGGTATGTGTGATGTGACGAATGCCAAGGATATCGTAGAAGAGTTATTACAGGTATATGGAGAAAGCTTTTTCTAACTTCAACACCTAAATGGCGGCTATAGAAGTATCTTCATCAACCAATAAAAGTCTGATTAAGTAATGCCATTGTCTTCTCAGTATCTTAATACAGCAGATTTTGCCATGCGTGAAGAGTTGGCACTGAAAGCGGCCATTCTTGCAGAAAAGTTTGCTCCAGATCTATCTTGGTAAGAATCTTTATCACAGTGGAATCTGAATTCATTCTCTTTTACATATTTCTGGATGGGAAAGCATGTTGGTCGCTTTATTTGATTTTTTTATTCTTTTTCTTTGTTGCTAATAAACTCTAATTGTCATCATATGAATGACCCCATAAAAACATTATGATCTGCATGTATTCTCTAAGTCTGTCTTTTAAAATTGAAACAAAATGCTGTTACTCGTTCTCCTTAAAAAGCACTTAAGCCTGCCGCAGAATTCACCATCACATGATTACTATAGGCAAAAGTTGAAGTTTTATGAAGTGATTTTTTCCTTCATAGATCGTTTATCATCTCAATGGAAGAGTAAAGATGTCTTGTCCCCATCGAACACAATTAATGCTGCTTTGCCATGAACTCCTATTGATAGTCCTATTGTGGAAGAAAATGCATTCTCCACCTGAGATTCCTGTGATGCACTTAATGGAAGAGTGAAGATGTCTTGTCCCCATCAGACACAATTAATGTTGCAGATTTCTGATTTTCATTTTTTATTTTTTTGGGTTGTTTCCTTAAATCTCGAACTATAGTGATTTTTCGCGTCTAACTCTGAACTTAGTAGATTTTACTTCGATTTCCACTTAAGTCCTTTCGCCTGATTCAATTAACTTTTCAGTATTTTTATAAATTTGTTCTATTTATGAAAAAGCTGAAATGCTCTTCCACGAACTGTCCTCTCTTTTAATGTTAAAAATAAAATAAAATATTTTGACAAATCGACAATATCAAAGACCCTTTTTTTTTAATATTTTTAATTTTATATTCTTTATTATTATGTTATTTTATTCTTTTTAGTATTAAAATAGAGGACATTTCGTGGAAGGATATTTTAGTCATTTCAGAAATAGAAAAAATTGAAAATAACAGACAAGTTAATAGAACTGGACGGAAGGACTTAAGTGGAAACTCGGTAAAAATTAGGGACATTAAGTTCATAGTTCAAGGTTAGACGCGGAAAATCGCTATAGTTCGAGGGAGATTTAAGGAAATAATCCTAATTTTTTTTCTATAGAAGCCTCGTCTCCTGAACTTATTTGAGCTTTTTCTTGAAGATCTCAATTATTCTACGATTCTATCATCTTATTCTTTCTAATTATTGTATTCACTTTTCTCGAAGGTATGTTGATGTCATTCTTCAATTAATTGACAAGGCTGGAGATTTTGTTAGTGATGACATTTGATATCGTGTGGTCCAATTTGTCACAAACAATGAGGATTTACAGGTTTGCCACAGTTTTTCATCCTTGGTGAAGTTTCTCCTTAAAAACTTAAAATATTGGTTATTAAATTTATTTTATGGTTATGTGGTATCAGCCATATGCAGCGGTAAAAGCCAGAGAGTATCTTGACAAGCCTGCTCTACATGAGACAATGGTTAAGGTGCTTATATCTCAACTTCCTCCTTAAAAAGTCTAATCTAACTAATTTAGCTCTGCTAGTGAAAGGGCTTTAATTTCTAGTGTGTGCTTTGTGACTGCTTATTTACATCAATTAACCTTATTGATTTCTGACTGCAGTTTTATTCGTTTAGTACCAACTATATATATATATATATATATATATATATATATATATATATGGAGAAATAGTGCCGACTATTTTAAACTCATGCAACTTAACTTCAAAATGATGAATCCCCGGGTATTAATATTCTAATCTGACTAGAAGGTACTTCAAATTCCCAAGTAATACTTATGTATGCCATGAAATAGAAGTTCCAAGCATATAACAAACATAAGCTATCTGCTGTGTCTTCATCAGTTCACTTTTTGTGTCTTCACCAATTCTTTATCTTTCTGTTTATGTGTTTCAATTTTCAAGCATTCCATTAATATGAAACTTACTGAAAATGTTTGAAATGTCTTGTGAATTGTGTCAACATTTTTATGTGACAGGTAAGTGCGTATCTTCTTGGAGAGTACAGCCACCTTTTGGTGCGGAAACCTAGATGTAGTCCCAAGGAAATCTTTGCAATTATTAATGAGAAGCTTCCTACGGTAACGTAAGTTAGTAAACAATTGCGTCTTTGTCATGATTTTCTTATGTATCTGTATTGTCATTTTACATGGTTATGAAATTGCTGTTTCAGGACAAGCACTGTAGCAATTCTTCTCTCAACGTATGCCAAGATCTTGATGCACACCCAACCTCCAGATGCAGAATTGCAGGAACAAATTTGGTCAATATTTAGAAAGTGAGAATGATCCTCTTTTGCCTCACCATTGGTTAACTACAATATTTCAACAAGTTTATCTAAAGTTTGACTAGCTAAACATTTTGCTCAGATATGAAAGCTATATTGACGTTGAAGTTCAGCAAAGAGCTGTTGAATATTTTGCACTCAGTAGGAAAGGGGTTGCTCTAATGGATGTTTTAGCTGAAATGCCCAAATTTCCAGAACGTCAGGTGGATGTCTACTTTCATTAGATTTGCTTACAGACTGTGGACCATAGGTTATACATATCTATGTTGTGGAGATCTACAAGAGATATGGATTCATTACTGAAAAGTCTGAAATACTTCTTTTCTTGTTGAAACTAGTCTGCACTCCTGAAAAAGGCTGAAGATGCAGAAGTTGATACTGCAGAACAAAGTGCAATAAGAATTAGAAGTCAGCAACAAACGTCAAATGCACTTGTGTCTGATCAGAGACCAGCCAATGGAACACCATTATCTGCTCAGCTTAGTCTTGTTAAGATGCCAAGCCAAAATATGGTTAGCTCTTAAATTCTTTAATTACCTTTTGATACTGGTCATCAATGATTAAAACAAAATTCAATAAGACTTCAGCAAAATCCACAGGAAGCTACTTCTCACGAGGAAGGAATTGTGACGGAAAATGGATCTGTCAGTAGAGTTGTTTCAGAACCTGCACCTTCAGCTGACCTCCTCGGAGATCTTTTGGGTCCACTTGCAATTGAGGGCCCTCCAGCTTCTGTTGCTACAGCAGACCAACAAGAATCGAGTCTGATGTCAACACTAGATGGAGTGGCCGATCTTGCAGGTGCTTTGGCACTAGCCCCTGTGGATGATCAACCAAACTCAGTTCAGGTAGATAACTTGAAGTTTGAGTTTCTGCTTACATTATCCACCTTTCTTTGTCACATCTTCACAATACTTGGATTGATGCTGAATAATTTTAGTTTCAATTGCTTACGACAACTGATACTTTACTCTTCTAGTAACTAGTAATGTATTCTTTTCTTTGGAATCCTTTTTATTCTCCATAACTACCTTCTTAATGCTTCTGCAGCCGACTGTCGACATTGCAGAAAGGTTTCATGCATTGTGCCTGAAAGACAGCGGAGTGCTCTATGAGGATCCTCATATTCAGGTTTGTTGTTTTAGATTATCTACTATCACTGTGCTCAGATGAGCTAATTGTTTCATAGACATCTTTGTCCTGCTTATCCACTTGTTATGTCTAACTAAAAATAAACTCAGATGATAAATGTGCAAACTTCACTGTTAGAATACATACTTCTTTCTTGGGTTTAGCTACTGATGTTGATTGGTACCCTACTTAGCGTGAAGCATCACCCCAGCTTATACACTTAGAGCAATTTCAAGGGTCCAAGCCACAAAATTAAATTGGCCTAAAGAACCGTAGATATACTGATGCAACTCTAGTGCTATAATTGTAGCTTTGACACTATCTTCTGACCATTTCTTTGCTACCATTTGGTGTAGATCGGGATGAAAGCGGAGTGGCGAGCTCAACATGGACGTTTAGGCCTTTTCCTTGGTAATAAAAATACTTCACCTCTTGTATCAGTGAAGGCTGTGATATTGCCCCCATCACACTTGAAGATGCATCTTTCCTTGGTACCCGAGACTTCCTCCACGTGCTCAGGTCTGCATTGTTCAACAGTGCCTTCACTACCCTTTGATGACAGGATACTCTTGGTTCTAGTTGTTGTATGTTGTAGGTTGTAGGTTCAATGCCCACTTGAAGCTGTTAATCTTCGACCAAGCAGAGATCTTCCTGTCCTCGATTTCTCCTATCAGTTTGGGACTTCAATGGTTCTTCTCTTTCTTGCTAAACCATGTTCTTACTCAAGCTAACTCGTTTTTTGCTATTCGCAAAGTTGTTATGGATGTTAGAGCTGGCTTCTCCTGTTACACCCAGGTCAATGTTAAACTGAGGATTCCAGCTGTGCTGAACAAATTTTTGCAACCTATATCAGTTTCCGCTGAAGAATTTTTCCCCCAGTGGAAATCATTATCAGGCCCACCTTTGAAGCTTCAAGAAGTGGTAAGACTGATCTTTTTGAAGGGTCATTTCTGTTACGGTCATTCTTCCCTTTTGTTTTACCATATTATGTTTTGACACTGATTGTAAACTTGTTACTTCTCAGATATTAGATTTAACCTTCTTGAATGACAACCTAATGCAATATACTCAGAAATGCTCTCTCTCTAAAAAAAAAACTCTGAAAGGTCCTGTATTGTACTATTGATCACCATGTGTTAATGCTATGCTGTTACTTTCCATTAATATCTGATGCTAGAATATGCAAGGCAGGGTGATTGTGGCAGAGGCATGTACCTTGCCTACACACAATTTTCAGTAGTAAGACCGAGTTGATACAGTTGATGTTAGATGACTTAGTTGGCTTGTTTTGGATGACGGGAATCTGGGGATTGTCTTGCCATTGTGATGAAAGATGAATTGGGAATACCCATTTGTGCGTCTGTCTGAGAAAGGAATGCATGCTCTCAAAGGTGATAGAAGGAATACCTTCAAGGGTTAGTTGCCTACGATAGTGTAAGTTTACAAAGTCGAATGCATTGAACCATTAACAGATACAACAAGCAGTTTTTCCAGCTGCTTGCTATTACATTATTGACCTTGATTAGTGAAAGTTGCTTTTGGACTTGTGTTGTGTAGAAACTCTTTGCCTATCTCACTAATCTATATTCAGGTCCTTAAACACCAATGCATGTTTATGCACAGTGCTAGGCGGTGGCAAAAATTGTAAATAAAAATGATATGACAAGAAATCCAATGATATAGAAAAAAAAAACAGAAAGAAAACAAATATATTTGAAAACTTTTACAGAAGACTATGTACGGTCTCTCCCAGATTTGTTGACCATAAGTTGACATAATAATTAAAATGTGAATAGCTTTGTCACATTTGTGCTTTTGAGGGGATAGATGATGCATTGTGTCAGTCCTTTGTAATAGAGAAAAAAAAATGGAAATGTTTATATTCTAAATAACAAACATTTTGGATATGTGCAGGTTAAAGGTGTCAAACCTTTGTTGCTTCCTGAAATGGCAAACTTATTTACCAGTCTTCATTTGGCAGTTACTCCTGGACTTGTGAGCTATAAATTCCTTTGGCTTCTTTGCTTTAATTATTTTTGTGGGTATTTCATTTTGACATATTAATTTCCCAGGACACAAATCCAAATAATTTGGTTGCCAGCACCATATTTTGTTCAGAAACTACCAAGGCCATGCTTTGTTTGGTAAGGAGGGAAATTAACTGTATCCTCTCAAAAAAAAAAAAAAAACTGTATCGAGATATTGTATTGAATCCATTTCTTTTGTCATATACAAGTGTTTCTCTTTGAGATCCAATTATGATGTTGCTGCGAGTTGATGCCTCGTTTTGTATTTTAGGTCAACAATGGATGTGTCTGATTTTTGTGTTACGGATTAATGTCATATTGCCTTTTAAATTGCTATGCATATTTTGTTTCCTCCTTTTCTGGGAAGCTTCATAGTTGAGTCAATCTTGTTGGACACAACTTGTATTCTTAACTGGTGATTGCTTTGCCGTTATTTATTGCCCTTAAATTTTAATTTTAGGAAGTAGAAAATGAAACACGACAAAAAGTGAGCCTGGAAGGCTGGAATAGTTTTAATTTGTTACATCTGAACTGCTTTTCAGTGATCGACATGTTGTATTGTACAAAAAATAATTGACACCGGCTCCTTGGTTTAACATAAAGGAATTTCTCATTAAGTTGTGTTCTCTCATTTCATTGAGAGTTCCTTTTCTGAAATGCCTTAGTCATGCTCTTTTCTTTTTAAATTATATTTTAAGATTTTTTTTTGAGGCTCGCTCTTGCATTGGAATTGTTGAATAACTTCTCTTCTGAAAGGATCTGAACATATAGACTTTATGATGATTCTGTTGTATATAATTGTTGGTTTTCACATGTATCTTCTGCTTCTTATATTTCACCATGCTTCCAGATTAGAGTTGAAACAGATCCAGAAGATAGAACACAGCTTCGGATAACCTTGGCATCTGGAGATCCAACATTGACGTTCGAGTATGTCTCTGTTGGGTTTGTGTTTATGTCTAAGTCATCCAAGTTACTTACGTAAGAGTTTTGTTTATCAGGTTGAAGGAGCTAATCAAGGAACATTTGATCAACATTCCTGTACCGTCACCACCACCACCACAACCTGTTGCTGCTCCACCACCACAGCCACAGTCACCAGTTACTCCTTCGGGCTATAGCGATCCTGGGGCTATGCTTGCTGGGCTACTTTGAGATCATAGGTTGGGGCACAGAATTTTTTTTTTCTCTACACTACGAGTGGATGCCCTTAGCCTCGGGAAATCTTTATATATGGAGGAGATTCAAGCAAAAGAAGAGTTCACTGCAAGGGCTGGCCGGATGGTGACAAACTCATTGTAATCAGTATAACATCTCACAGGATTTTCTCCAAAAGTTGATATTCTTTGGGGCCTTTGTTCAGGTCCCTTGTCAAGGTATTGGAAAAGTGTGTGATCCTTTTTTTTTTCTCTCTTAATTTTTGTAACATTCACTTCTGTTCTTCTATGGGATCTTGTTGTTGAGCGGCTTCCGAATATTGGAATTGGTAGGTGCAGGAAAGCCGTTGTAAAAATTTTCTTTTGGCGTCTATTAATATTGTATTTAATGCGTATAGTCCAAAAGTTCAGATTTAGTGGTTGCCTTGGATAAATCTATAATCTTAATATGCACTCATCTGATGATATTGTTATGAGGAAGAACCTTTTTTTTGCGTTTCTTTATTCATTTTTAATAGTAGTACTTGAAATCTGATGGTGTCACACAGGTTAATTTTCTCATCACGAGAACATTATTAACATATTTGGGAAAAAAAGGAGTATTAAAAAATCGAGTTATATCAAACATGTGTGAAGCTCGCACATCACAGATGTTTCTTGTGTGTAAAATTAGAAATAATTACTTCTTTTTTATTTTTTATTTCCTTTCATTTATCCTTGCAATCATGAGCTTTAATGGTGAAAGCCCATTGGATCCTTTTAACTGCAGTATGCGGATCATCTTCGGCCATCTCAAGGGCTTGTGTAAATTTGAAAACTCGACCTCTGCACCGGCGACTGCAATCTATTTGACTGATCTGGAGATTCAAAAATCAATTAGCTTTTTATAACTCTGGTTGGTTCTTTTAGTTATCCATTCATTTGTTTTTAATTTGGAAGCTGAAAGGCTTTAAGCAAACAAATTCACTTCGTTGTTCTTGTTTATTTTCTTTCGTGCATCATCGAGGCTTTTACATCCAGTAGTAGCTTAACGATTAACACACATCCTGCTAATTTTTTTTTTGTTACAATAAGAAACTATGAATTAAAGTGACACGAGAAGTACTAATTTGAGTCCCCATAAATTATCATAGTAAATATATTATTGATGTTCAGATGTTTTTGTTTTTAATTAGGAATGGCCTTATTGACACTCCTCAAAAATGCCACTCCAAACTGATCTTTTCAGACACATTCTCCCTTTAGTTTTCCTCTCTTAAACTCTCCCGAGTTTCAAAGCCCCACCATCTCTCTTTTGTCTTCCCCCTTGATTTTCTCTCTCTATTTTTTATGTTAGAGTATTCGAACTCAATAAACAAAGAGAAAAATAATAGTGCAACATAAGAATTAAGAAAAAGAATATACAACAGACAAATAAAAATTGCATTATATTAAAAAACGCATCGTAGCTGGAGTACACTCAAAATCGTTCACAAACACTTGAAATCTTTAAAATTTAAAATTTTAAACTTTTTAAAAAAGTTTTACAGGTTTAATAAAAAAAAAATTCATTTAATTGTTTAGAACTTTATTATTGCAAGTATAACTAATAAGACTAATATCATATCATTGAGCGTACATTTTTGTTGGCATATGTGTTCTAAGCATGTTGAATTCAATAGAATCACAGAGAATTTCTATGAACGACATTAATCTATGGTAAACAAATAAGAATCCTCATAAGAAACATAATAATAGATTCAGAAAGGCATTTAAATTCAGATGAAAACATGTAATAAATTCAAGAATGGCCAAATTGATCTGCACAATTGTAAGAAGCGCCTGGGTGAATCTAAATAGCAAAATAAGACTTGGTAGTGTCGAATGAAGAACACTAATGACCGTTGAGAGGGTTTGAGGTTACTGTTCAAGACGAACAAGATTGGCAACGATCTGACTTTAGTAACAAGATACTGGTATCAGGTGGTCCAGAATCTTAGTAATATGATATGCAGATATCATATTATGATATGATTGGTCCGGCGGCGAGGCTTTGCAGTAAAATATGTTGATATCTTAGCAATAAATTCGACTTAAAGACTGGACGGAAATCAAAGAGGCAAGAGAGTAGTTTAATGATCCTTAAGCTTAAGATAAAAATGAAAGATAAAATTATCAATTTGAGGTGGCATTAAGCTTTTCAGTTTTCAGGAGTGAGGACCCTTTAATTAGTTCCAACCTTCTAACTCCAGCGTTACACATCGAAAAAGAAGAACCATATAATTGGACCCGTCGGGCCCGGTTCTCAGACATATCTGGTCCGGGCGATGAGTTGAACCGGTTAACGTCACAAAAAGCAAGAAAACGCGGGGCTTACTGGACAGCCGTTATGGCGTTATCCGTAGCCGGCAATCTTCCTTCCTGCTCTTTCTGTCGACAGCCACCGGCATGTCGGTTTCCGGCGGTCCGGTTGCCCAGTCCGCCACTATGCCGTCTACGGCCTCTCCGTCCATCCCCTCTGGATCTAGGCGCCATCTTCGTTGCCGGCCGTTGCCTCTCTCGCCTCCGCTCGCATCCTCCTCTCCTACTAGGCTCCGGCGACGGCTTCTCCTCCCTCTCCGTGTTTTCTGACAGTCTCAAGATTTTGGAGTGGGACAAAGTATGCGATGCCGTCGCCGCATTCGCCGGCACGTCCTTGGGTCGGAAAGCCGTCAAGGTATAGCTCTTGTTCCTTTTATTCTTGTCCGTTATTGGAGGAGTCATTTGTCAACGTTCTGGTGCCCGCAGTCGCAGCTTTCGTCTGTCGATGTTAGCTTCGACGAAAGCCGGAGGCTGTTGGAGGAGACCACCGCGGCCGTCAGACTGATTGATTATGGCGGCGGTGGGATGGAATTCGCCGGAGTGGACACCGTTTTGGTAGTTCTTCTTCATAATTTTTGGTTCTGCATTTAGTTTGTGCTCGAGTCTGGAATAGTACACTATCACTGCTTTATAATTTGAAGGGATTTATAGGATCTAACTTTACATGTTACATGGTTGGAAGTTAACAATAGCAAATGATCATCACCTTTGGTATCAGCAGTTTTTAAGGCCCTTTCAAGTAATATAATCTAGTTTCTTACTTCCATGTCTCTGAGACTGGTGCAGTTGTTATCAGTTTATTTAACTATATAACTTTTTCCACTGATTGCTTTGAAAGGTAAAATCAGCAATTACTCGTGTCTCCCGAGGTTCATCCTTGGATGGTCTAGAAGCTATTGCTATTGCAGGGCTCATACGGTTTGCAGATGCATTGCAAATTACTGTGGAAACAGCAGTGAAAGAAGATGCAGAGAATTACAACCATTTTATGCCTCTCAGTGAACTGGTAAAGGATTTCTGGTACTTCATTTATAACCAAAAATATATAAATGTACATTTGTATCCATTTTTGTTACTATGTAATTCGCTAGCATGGTTTATTTGGTCTTCAAAACATTGGTGATTGACATTTTAATTTGCTTGTAGATAATCAATCTTGTCATAAGTCACTCCTTTGCGAAATCTGTACAGCAGGTGATAGATGAAGATGGCTCTGTAAAAGACAGTGCGGTTAGTATTCTGACTTGTCCTTTCTTCTAAAACGAAGTATCTTGATTTGTTCTATGTGTTGGTCACCTGTTTCCAACTGTAGACTTCTTTGCAACATACATCATCCTTTCTCTAGTATTGTTTTTATTTTTGTTCTGGACAATTATTCATGAAGCTGAACATCCTCTCAAGGATATGTTTCAGCTGTACTAGTTCTAATGGTACGAACCAGTTGAGATTGTGACAAATAAAAAAATATGATTTTTTTGAGAGAAAATAAAAAAATATGATGATCAATTTTAGGATTCTCTTTTTATTCTTACACATCTAAAGATACTGGCATGAATTGTTACCTTACCTTTTTAATGAGCAGGGGATAATACCATTGCAGGTTCACTCTCCTCATGAACCGTCCTTGGGTTCATCATCCAAATGCATTAAATATTTTTTCAAGGCCTGACTGATCATAAGGATTAACCATGATTGTTATGTTGTTAACTTTTATATTTGGTTAACTTTAAAGAAGGTTTTTCTGTTGCTATTTCAGAGTTCTGAGGTAAGAAGGTCCCGAGATCAAGTTCGGATCCTTGAAAGAAAGGTATATGATTGACACTTGTGAAAGAATGTCTTGCTGTAGGGAATGCCTAGCCACGTTTGAATATGAATGGTCAATCTTTGGTTTTTCATCCCCATGAAAAATTATAACACATGATATTAATACTTTAGCAAAAATAAAACAATAAGGCCTTTTCTTTTTGCGTGGCAATCCAGACTTTTCTTGGTCTCAATGTGATTTGATTCTTGATTACTGGTAATATGCATATATGTATTCTGATTCCCATTCTAATGTCTTCATTTTGCCTCTATCTTTGAACTCTTCCATTCTGGTTGCCTTTTTGTAAATATCACAAAAGGCAGATGAATTCCTCGCTATCCTATTTTACAACCAGTCGATTCTTTATTCCTGAGCTTGAATCTGTACCCTTGGATTGGTTGATCTTTTTTCATGAAGATTTAACTTTGGCTTTTATTACTGATCAAAAGTTTATTCAAACTCTATTGACACAGTGCCATATGCTATTTTTTAGTTATATCAACTGATGGATAAACTAATTAGGCAAGACAAGAATGATACTGCCTCTTTGGTACCAGTCTAAACCTTCCAAATTTTTTCTTCTCTGGAAACTTTCATATATAAAGTGGTGATGTCCTTCCCTATTTTCCTTAGGAAATGTGCATTGTTAATGGAAGATGCTGTTTGAAAGTAATGTCTGATCAGAGAACATTGGATGGATTGCTGTTATCCAGGTCCGTTGTAATGCACATGTTTTTCCAACTATATATTTATTTTGTCAAGTCTTTGAAGGATCTACTTTTGCATTTAGTCTCAAAGGACGATGCTTAGGCCGACCTTGAAAAAAATGAAACAGAAAGTTAGATAGCAATTCAGAAACTTTGAAGCTTTGTATCAGGATTCCTTCCAGTTTTATTGAACTTGCAGCCTCAGGCATTTTCTGAGGTAGAATATGAAAGCATTTACTTACAAACTGATGAACATGGTAGCATACTTGCCCCTGACTAGAGGTTAATGGAAAATGTTTACTACCTACATTTTGAAGAAATTCATTAATTAAGACATAATCAAATGAATTCATCTTAACATCTCATGAATTATGTTAAAGATCCTTGGTTCTATAAAGATGGAAAAGTGGAAAGGACTTGCATCAAACAATGCCTTTTGTACGAAGAAACTGATCAAACATTTTATCTTTCTTCCTCAAAAGAAAAGTTGATCTTTCAACATTTATGTCTTCAAAATTTGTCCTTTATTGCATTATGTGCTTAGTATTACTTCTATTCCTGTTTCTAATTGAAAGATGCATATTAGGATGTTTCTAACGTTCTTTTTCAGCATATGACAATTGTTCTTTTTGCTGCAATAGTGGTTCAGGTCTTGGAAGTATTATAGAACCAATTTCTGCTGTCCCCTTGAATGATGAATTGCAACAAGCTAGAGTATTGGTGACCAAGGCTGAGGAATATGTGTTATCAAAGTTGACTGACAAGGTCGAGGAAGTTTATCAAATATAGTTTATGATTATTTCATCAATATATATTCAACTATTTCTTTTTTGGTTTTCTGTAGATGGTGGCAGAACTCGAAAACATCCAAAAGTTGTTGGAAGTAATAATAAGGCTAGATGTAGTAAGTACTTACCTTCTTAATTATGTATCCGTAGATATCATAATCCTGGTACATGATGGTGCAATTTGTACTCTGTTACTCATTTGCATTTCCTTTTGCGCAAAACTCTATTAGCTATATCATTGTTAGTATACAACTGGCCAACAATGAGTTGCATTTCATCATCTTGCTAGATACATCCCCGTAAAAAAGAATTACAAATCATTATTATAGGTGAAACATTCTTTTACTTCTGCATTATATTGTTAGTACACTCTGATCTTGTCTTGTCCTGATAAAAAGCTGTTGGGATCCTAGCCTGCATTATGCTGTGGCATTATATTATATCATCAGTCTATATTGAAAAGAAAAGAAGGTACATATTGGTCTATGGGTTAAATTTAGCCGCTTAGTGGTTTTTGCTGCTAAATTGTGCGGAGTTGAATGCCTGTACATGAAATATCTCTTATTGTCATGAGTTAGTCATTTTCTACAATTTTATCTACTTAATTAGGTAAGGCATCTTTGTCATAGGTCTTTGCAAGAGCAAAATATGGAATTATGTATGGTGGGACCTTTCCAGAGCTGTATTTTCCAAGCCATCAAGAAAGTGATCTCACTGAAAACTTGTCTACTGATGAAACTTTTAGCCGCGACTTTCCTTCTTCCAATAGGAAATGGAAATTGTATATGCCCAGAGCTTATCATCCTCTGTTACTCCAGAGGCATCGAGAGAACTTACACAAAGCCAAAAAGGATCTTGCTAATGCCACTTCTGTAAGTCATCTTCTGGAGTATTCATTTAGGGAACTTTTGAAGTTAATCATTCAAATATTTAGGAGTTTCTTTACTTTAATCTTTTAATGTGGCGTTTGATTAATATGTTCTTACAATTATTTTATTATGATCAAAGTCAAACAAATAGTATGCATTTGAGTTTGTTTATCTCATGGGATATGATGATGTTAAATATATAGGATATTAGGAGGAGGAATTTACAGGGGAAGTCAGTTGAGGTGGAAGGTGGATTTGACTCACATCTGCAGTCTTTGAAACGGAGGGTGATTATAAAATTCTGTACTTGGCACTCACAATTCGTTATGAATTTTGTATGAGCTTTCCTCATTTTCAATGTTAGATTTCTGAGCTGGAAAAGAGTCCCCCAGTGCCGGTGGACTTTGTGGTTTCTCAAAGTACCAATGTATTGGTTATTACTGGTCCAAATACAGGGGGTAAAACTATTAGCTTGAAGACTGTTGGTTTAGCATCTTTGATGGCCAAAACAGGTTCTCTTGCTATCTTTCCCATTCTTTCTCTTCCTGTTATTACGAGCTTTTCACCGAGGTCACTGTCTGTCTGAATCCTATAGTATAATTGGTCTGTTCTTGTTGATTCTTGGCTTGCTCCGTGATCTACCAAAAAAATGATGTCACTGATACATATTATTCATTTACTGGCAACTGTAGTTAGGCACAAATTCATGCCATTTTTGTGTGTTCTTACCTACATTTTCTTTCTGTTACATTCTTTAACTTGGGTTTCTAAATATTATATGGCTTGTGAAGATTGGGGCTCACTAATTGTGAGCTCATATTAACTCAACAAAATGTTTACCCATGGTTCCATGTTATTGTGGCACAAAAGGTAAGCTGATTTCAAGATGGCTTTATGACATCTATCCCTAGTAGTTGGTTTCTTAGTTTTTCACTCTACAGCTGGACAACAAGGTCTTTTTCACAGATACTCCAAGATGTTTTTGGCATTTCCTGTATTTTTCAATATAAGTTTACCTCATCTTAAAGTGGGGTTTGAACCATAGTAGGTAATCAAACTTTTTCAAAATTGTTGCTTAAATCATCTAACTTGTGTTGCAATATCCGAGTCACTCGTATTTTAGAAAATCATATCTAAGTCACTTGATCAATAAAATTTTAATTTTGTGATGTGTCAATTCTCCGCCTATGTTTTATAGCCGGTCCCAAGCCCGGATAAAGGAGGAGGGTTGTGTTAGGCCCCGACAGCCAGCATAAAACTCTGTCGAATCTCATGAACATGGATCATGTGCCGACCCCACCTAGTGGGATGAGGTTTTGTTGTTGTTGTTGTTGTTGTTGAACACATAAATATTAACTTTTTACCCTCATTGGAAAAAAATATCATGATATTAATCTGATAAGTGATTCATTTGTTCATAGGGCAATGGTATGGCGTTGTCACATCAAAATATTTGATGATTTTATTAGTGTAGTGACTCAAATATTGAATTTTCAAAACATGAGTGACTCATTTTTTTTAAGGGTAAAGGAATGTATGCACAAATATGACACGTACATGCATGCGGGTGGGGGTTGTCTCAAATATTGAAAACAAAAATTAATTTTACAAAAGATGGATGATCTCCAACACTTCAAATCCAACAGTGAATAATTTATCGCCTTTTCTGCATACTAACTTGTGGAGCATCTTTGATGCTTGCAGGCCTTTATGTTCTAGCGGGTGAGCCTGTCAAAATTCCATGGTTCGATGCAATTTTTGCTGATATTGGAGACGAGCAATCTTTGACCCAGTCATTGTCAACCTTCTCTGGTCATCTTAAACAGATTGGTGTGAGTTTATAAATTATACTAAAGGATACTGTGTCATCAAGATTTCATAACTAACTTCAATGCTAAAATGTCATAGAGAACCATAATAAAACATCCATTTTAATTATTTCATCAATATGATTCACATCCACAAAAATGGAAATAACATATTGCATTCTCTTTTCAATTCCTTATGGTTCTCTTATAATGATTTTGCCCTTGACATGCTTTGCTATGAATTTTTTATGTTTCATTTATAGTAATTGTGCTATCCTTTTACTACTTTTCAGAATAGGTGCTAAAATTGTCATCATCAACTCCAATTGTCTCATTGCTACAGTGGAATCAAGAAGGTTCTCATCAGGCCATTTATTCTTAAACAATGGTGGATGAATTCTCCTTAAAAAAACAATAATTGATGAACTATAAGCATTTTTTAATCATGATATAGGATCAATTGTAAGACAAGATGGTGAGATTGATGACGATGTTAATCATAGAATTCAAGCTGGTTGGTGTAAGTGGAGGAAAGTCACTGGAGTTCTTTGTGATAGAAAAGTACCCAATAAAGTTAAAGGAAAATTCTATCGTACTGCTATAAGACCGGCAGTGTTATATGTTAGTGAATGTTGGGCTATGAAGGGACAACATGAACGTAAAGTGGGGGTAGCCGAAATGAGGATGTTGAGATGGATGTGTGGTCATACAAGATTAGATAAGATTAGGAATGACCATATACGTGAACGAGTTGGAGTGGCTCCTATTAGTGAGAAAATGGTAGAGAATCGTTTGAGATGGTTTGGTCATGTTCAGAGGAGACCATTAGATGCGCCAGTAAGAAGAGTAGATCAAATAATCTGGAGTCCGATTAAAAGAGGGAGAGGGAGGCCAAGGCGGACACTTGACGAACTAATAGAACAAGATCTATTGGTGAATAATATACCGAAAGGTTTGGTTACTAATAGAGCGGAATGGCGTCGTATGATCCATGTAGCCGACCCCACCTAATGGGATAAGACTTTGTTGTTGTTGTTGTTGTTGTTGTTCATATAGGTTCGTTGCTTCTAACTATTTACGGTGTTGGTAACAAGAGGCCTTTGTTACCTCTTGTTGTAATGTGTTGGAGGATGTTTGGGGTGTGTGTGGCTTCCCTCATTTTGATTCCCACTCTTTGACCATCCTTTTGATGAGTTGCCTACTCTCTTGGATATGCTCGAGGATCTATCTTTGGATAACTCCACAAATGATGGTTGGTTAGGAAATTCTGGTTGATTTATCATACTTGAGGCTTGCACTCTATTGGGAGTTAGGAATATTGAAGATAATAGAATTTTAAATGGGGTCGTAGGGTCATATTGATGATCCATATGGCTTTGAGGATTAAAATCTTGTTCGAGGTTCTGTCAGAAAAAAATCTTGTTCACATTTTTGGGGCCCCAATGAAATGGCACCACTATGTTGAGATGGACACGGACTGAAATTTCTGGCCTTTGTGACTTATTAGAAGAAACTATTTCTCATATCTTTTTCAGTAGTTGTTCCTTAGCTTGGGAAACAGTCAGTGGTAGGATTAGGCAGCTTGACATTAGTTGACAAGTGGACATGAATCTTGTATTCTTTGAGGGGGAAAAAAAGAGAAGTGTTAAGTTAACAATACTGTAATGAAGAGTTTTGTGGGGAAATGGTTGGCGAGTCTATGGGTACTTATAGGATACTAGCACTCGGTCTGATGCGTATATGCATATATTACATGAATGAAATGGATGATTTGTTCACTTTGAAGGCTAAACTAAAATACAATATCACTATTCTCCAAGGAAATTGACGTTAACACTGTCCTAAATGTTGTCATTGAAAGTACGTGTGTATAGTTCTTCACTGTTGTGATATTACTGTTGTTAAACCAAGAGGTTGCAGTGACCTCTATCAAATGGTTGGAGATAGAAGTAATGTTTTGGGAGATTATTGCTTGGCATCTATATACAGTTTCATTCTTGTAGATTTTGTGTGAAATATATGCTTGATGTGGTGTTAATCAATGTAACTCTCCCTAGAGCATAAAGAACTACCAAGAAGGAAACATGCCCTGTTTCTGTTGCTTCTTCTCTTGTCTGCCAATTAATTCATGCACATATGACATTGTTTCACATTTCAAGCTTAGACCAGAAGCACATCAGCATGTAAACTAGATCTTTCTTTATGTACTATCCTCTGTAGATTAAATGGTCCTTGTTCAAAATATTTGCCAAATTTTGATTCCCGTTGATCCTGAATGAATTATTGGGGATTTCAATTCCTCTAATGGAGGTTAATGGTTGATGTCCTCAGTGAAATTTTCTATTTTAAATTTCCTTCGAGTCTTCCTTTGTAACAAAAGAGAAGTTCACATTATACCATCACTTCTGATGAAAAACTTATTAAATCTGGTGTGATATTATACTTAAGGAGCTAATTATCACTTTTTCTGCTATGTGACTAACATACATGTTAAAGTTTCCATCATGTTTTTCCTTATTTCTTTTCTTGGTGGTTCTGAGTTATCAATTTACCACTATGTATTTTGTATGTGTAAATTGTGGGTCTGAAAAGGTGTCTAGGTTATTGAAGGTTGATTAAATATAGAATTTCTTGATCATACTTCTACAATTTAGTAGTCTTAATATTAATTTAAACGTTAGAATTATCTTCTTTACACATGTTTACTTCACCAGGCTATTCGTTCACAATCAACAAACAAATCACTGGTGCTCTTAGACGAAGTAAGTCCTGACTTAGTTTCTTTATGATGATCCATGCTTTAATGCTTTTGTTTGGTATATTAGAGGTTTACAATAACGTGGCTATTCTTATTATTTATTCCTGGTTTGTCTGAACCTCATGATAACAGCATTAATGTGTTAAAATAAATTTTCAGTTTTCCAGGTTTAACAATCTTTCTAATTTCCCATATATGCTTACTAAAAGTTGTGACAGTATCTTAATAGTTATTCTAAAATGTGTTTAGAAATATTCTAATGTCTAAATTTAAGTAATTGATGACCTTAATTGAAATACTTCTGTTTGAATTCAACTAATAGTATAGTACATAGTTATGATATTTCCATCGCACTTATATGTACAGCATAAACCTTATCAAAATGTTGGGTTCCTGGTGATAGTCCTGTATGCGAACATTGCCACTTTATCAGTTTTGTTTTTGTTGAGAAACATGTTCACAATTTTAAAGCTCACATATTTTCTTTTGTACAGTGCCAAAATATGCAATATTTGTTGCATGATTGCATCCCTTAGGAGAAGCATTGGAACCTGTGTATACATTACTTAATTTACTTTATTTCCATTTTAGTTTATTATATGTGTTTTCACTTTCATGTATCCCATACCAATTAAAGTCGAAAATATTGTTTTTAATAATTATCTATTGCTAAATTGGTGACTCAACGCATGCCAAGATCTAAGATTTTAACTCCTGTATGGCACGAGCATTTTATTCCTTCAAAATCAGTAGGATGGTTTTCAGCCTTTTGATTTCCCTTGAAGCAACAGAAATCATTAACACACTCATTTGCCTGTCCCATAAACTGCAATACTATTTTTTTCTGCTCTGTAAGTAGATGTTTCAATGAACAAATGTATTGTTAGTTAACTAATCTTAGTAGCTTAGTATACTTTGTGTTCTAATAATTGGTCATACTGAACAGCACAGCTTCTCATTTTAATTTTTTGGGAATTGTATGTTACTATTACTTCAGGTTGGTGCTGGAACTAATCCACTAGAAGGAGCAGCTCTGGGGATGTCAATTTTAGAATCTTTTGCTGAAGCCAAGTCATTTCTGACGATGGCTACAACTCATCATGGAGAACTAAAAACTCTGAAATATAGGTTTGTAGTATTTCTCATTAACGTTAAAGGAACATTGCAAAGGTGTCCTCCAAGTCTCTAGCACCACTTGTTTTCTGATGATTCACATGATTTCCATAGTTCAATGGATTCTTTAGTTTTATTTCCTTTTGTCTGTAATGTATCTCTCAGGTTTTTTGATTCGGTAGTTTTACTAGTGCTCATGATGTTTGGTTCTAATATAGATGAGCTTTATCAAGGTTGTTGAGAAATATGTTTTCACTTATTATTCATCAAACACTAGTGCCTCCTTATTTATAATAAAGGTAGGCAATACAAGAAAGGAGAATATGTTAGAATATTACTCCAGAATATCAGGGATATTATCCCAAAATATCTGGGATATTATTTCAGAAAATCTGGGATACTAATCCTGAATAATATTACAAAGATATGCAAAGATATGGAAAGATATGCAAATCATATCTCAACACTCCCCCTCAAGCTGGAGCATAGATATCAATCATGCTTAGCTTGTCGCATATCAATCATGCCTAACTTGATAGCTAGAAAGTTGATGACGCCGACCATTCTATATTCCAACACGCCCCCGCAAGTCGACGTTGGGAAGAGACTGAACGGCGGCGACTTGAAGGACACACCGCGGAGAAATCACACAACATCGGTAGCATAAACATTCGTCGAACACCTGCTGGGCGACCTGTGCTGAAGACGATGACCAAGACTAGGCTTCAAACAGTAGAGACAACTTGACAAACACCTAGAGGACAACTGCTGCTGAAAGATTTTGCCGACATGCACCAACTTGAAGAGAGCTTGAGCAGCAGAACATCCAATGAAGCAAGTAGAGATTCTTCTATTGAAGTAGAGAACCAGAAGAGCTGGAAACACAGCTCCCAAATCCGGTCAACGCCGGTGGAACGTCGATAATGCAAATGGAGAGGAAACTTCAAAGAGACGACTTGAGGAACGCCAGCCGCGATCCATCGCCAGAAAGGAAGTAGGTTCCGATCATCGATAACGTCGGCCAAGTCCGGTCGTCCACAACGACGCTAGTATAATTCCGGAGGTTAAGCTCCGATCAATAGAGGTCCAGTAGGACACTCCTTATAGAGTGCAGGACGCCTCAAAGGCGTAGGAAGCCCTCAAGGACTTAGGGTTAAAACGTGACAGCAAAACTGCAGAGATGCCCTTGTGGGCAGAGAGTTGCTAGAAAGCAAAAGGTGGAGAAGAGGAACAAAGGAGAGAAACCACAAAGGTACAAAATCTAGATTTAGGATCGCTGCTTTGATCAATAGAGCCCCGAAGGCAAGTCCAGCGATAACACCGACAAACTAATGAAAGCGAAGGGAACATGGAAGAGGCAAAAATGAAGTTTTGTTCTGTAATAGTTTCCGAGCTCCTGTGCACTGCTAAGATTGATCTTGCAGCAAAAGAAGAAGGTGATGTGGAAATAGCGGAAGAGAGAAATATAGAAAAAAAACACAAAGACACACAAAGACGTAGAAAGAAGAACGTTAACCAAAAGCAGAGAGATAGAAAAGGGGAAACTAGAAATGTGGATCATGGAGCCATAAACATGAAGATAAAGAACTTCGTGCTTCCTGAACTTTTAGGAGCCATGGACGAAGCACTCGGCGAGAGGAGCTCACACGGATCTCTAATCAACCCGTTCTGATACTATGTTGAGAAATATGTTTCACTTATTATTCACCAAACACTAGTGCCTCCTTATTTATAATAAAGGTAGGCAATACAAGAAAGGAAAATATGTTAGAATATTACTCCAAAATACAACAACAAAGCCTTATCCCACTAGGTGGGGTAGGCTAATATTACTCCAAAATATCAGGGATATTATTCCAGAAAATCTGGGATACTAACCCTGAATAATATTACAAAGATATGCAAAGATATGGAAAGATATGCAAATCATATCTCAACACTCCCCCTTAAGCTGGAAAGATATCAATCATGCCTAGCTTGTCGCATATCAATCATGTCTAACTTAGCTAGAAAGTTGATGATGCCGACCATTCTATATTCCAACAAAGGTTTTATCCATAATTTGGAGACTGCCTAGTTCATTCATTTTCTGTATGGCATCGTAATAGTACTTGAAATCTACTAACATACTGTGACAGACTTGATACACTCTAGCATGTGCCATTAGTGAATATCATTGTAAGGCATTTGCTTTATCACAGTATGCTATATATGCCCTCAAAAGAAAAAAAAAGAAGAGTTGTGCTTAAAATGCTTAGTTAAAATCATTTAGGAGAATAATTACTTAAGCAGTCATAACAATTGGTGATGTTACCAATGTTTCTTTCCTTACAGGCTCTGGTACGTGAAGATTATATTATTGCCCTTTTCCAGTTTTAAAATTTTAGTTTGACCATATTTGAACTTTCTTCTTACAGCAATGATGCATTTGAAAATGCATGTGTTGAATTTGATGAAACCAGCTTAAAACCAACATACAAGATCCTCTGGGGAGTACCAGGTGATCTGTTTCCTTGTTGTTAAGGACTATGTAAATGAATTTTGTGAGTTGGATTGTTAGTTGTGTGACTATCCCAATATATACATGGTAGTTTTATTCAAGTGTCCAAATGTGTTGTATCCAGCTGATGACCAACACCTGTGGTTCAAAGGGTGCATGATATAACAGTATGTTTCACAATTGTGATATTAAAAATAACTTATGGTTCGCTACCTGTCATCTGTGTATACGGCCAATGATTGATACCCTAATCGTTCTTTACTTTTGTATTAATAATTCTTAGGGTGTATTTTTGTATGATTTTTACTTTTACACAGAGCACTGTACAAAAGATTGATTTCACATAGAACTTAATTGTAGTCATATCTAATAATGTAGTGCAGAATTCATAGTAACAATATCCTAGCATACTTTTTGCAGGCCGTTCAAACGCAATTAATATTGCTGAAAGATTGGGTTTATCCAGTATGGTGATCGAAGGTGCACGAAAACTACATGGAGCAGCTAGTGCTGAAATCAATGAGGTGATTTTACGAAATTTTTGTAATACGGAACTTAATGTAGGCTATTCAACTGTCAGAACTCTCTCTCTCTCTCTCTCTCTCGCACACATACAAAAAAAAACTGTCAGAACCATGAACTGAAATGATAACATTTATTGCTCTTATATTTGCAAGGACTCTGATAATTTAGAAGTTAGTATTACTAGAGTAGACCCCTCCAATGTTTTTTTGTCAATCTTATTTGTCTGTGATTATACCCCGAGAAGTAGAAAGGATTAAGATTCCTATTCCACCTAAGATCTTATTGGTCTCACGATAGTTGAATTTTAAGATTGGAGGTTACCTACATTAGAGTAAAGGTTGACCTTGTGAGACTGACTACGGGGTATTTGCTCAATTGTAGCTACACATTGAGCCAGGTTTCCAAAGACTACTTTGGGCCCCAATGAAACAATCTAGGAGCATTGCGAACAACATGATGTTTGCTTCATGCAGTGTAACTCATGTATTTAGGGAAGACATAAGAATAAGATGTCTTTTTCTGGACCTTTTTCTTCCAAACGAAAATGGAAAAAACAGAAAAACTGGAGCGAACCTTGGTCCAAAACCAAAGCTTATGCACATTTGAAGTACCTTGTGCATGAATGATTCTTCATCTTACCATATTTCTAGTCATTATTTTTCTTAGGGGAACTACTGAACTCATGCACATTTTGTGCTCAACATATCTTTGTTGAGATATGACCCACAGAGATGAATCTGATTAGTAATTTCATCCTCAGTTGTCCTTCACAAAAATTTCTATACACACTGCACAAGTTAACACATGGAAGAACTTAAAATTCATACTATAGGTCTAAATCAGTGCAAAGATGTAGCTTCCACACTTTTTTTGGTCGGAATGCGAACAATAATGCCTCACCAGAATTTAATCCGGTTATTCTGGAAACAGAGTTTGGTGGACATATGCAACTCCAGGTAGAAAATTCTCAAGGGTTCATGATTCACATGTTAGACAAATTTATGAGATGGCGTGTGTGGTTAACAGAGTTGTGTTGTAATCGGTCAGATCATAATTAATCATCATAAGGAATCTTTGGATTGTTTTGTTATTCTAGGAAAATAGAATTTCAAATGCTTATGAATTCATAGCAATGGCATGTTAACATTGTGTGACAACTGGATACAAGATCACTATACTTAATTGTTTAGCATCTCGTTGAATAGAACTTATGCTTTGTATGTTACTGCTATATGCAGGTGATAGTTGACATGGAAAAGTTCAAACAAACTTTCCAACTAGATCTTCAACAGGCAGAACATTATTTGCTGTAAGAAATTTCCTTTTTGGTAAATTAGTGTAGAATAGCTTCTTGGAAGTTGTAGAATGAATGGAGTCGGCTAACTATAGTTTCAAGTTCTTACTGTCTTTTGGGAGTCATGAACAGATATATACTTGATTCCTTGGTAGGTTTGGGTTTGTGTGACTTGATTACAGAAGAAATAATATATGTAGATGTATATTTGTTTCCTTGGTGAATAAATATTGATTTTGATTTTGGAACCTAACTCCGCCTATGTTTTATAGCCGGTCCCAAGCCCGGATAAAGGAGGAGGGTTGTGTTAGGCTCAGACAGCCAGCGTAAAACCCTGTCGAATCTCATGAACATAGATCAACGAGAGCGGAATGACGTCGTATGATCCATGTAGCCGACCCCACCTAGTGGGATAAGGCTTTGTTGTTGTTGTTGTTTGATTTTGGAACCTGTGAAAAATTGTTTCTCACATAATTCGTGACTTTTTTTTTGCATCAATTGAAATTCAAATGGAAGTAAATATTACTCATTGCTACCATCCACCATCAGTTCATAGGGTGATCTCTAAGATGTTCCAGGAGATGAAATGCCATTTATTGACATTTTTTGCTTCTTGTTTGGTAGGGAAGTTTGGAAATGATTGAACTAAAGATGCATGTTCGCATGTTACTTATCTCTCTTCGTTTTTGTGAATATATTTCCTAGCTCTTTGTTGGATTTCTCGTTGGGTAGTACTGGATTGGCATGATAACATCTTGGTGTTTGTCATTTTAGGTCATCAAAAGAGCTACATGAAAAACTGGTAGTCGCAAAACAGAAGGTTGCCAAAAATGTAGCTCTACAAAAGAAGAGAAAGGCACAAGCAATATCAGATTGTGGCACTCTAGCACGGTCTATTCTTCGTAATAGGCTGCAGCAATTTCGTGAATCCATAGAAATGAAATCAAAAATTGAGAGCCTGGAGACTGACAGAGATGTTGCAGAAGATGTCAAGCAGCCAAGAGTACCTGAGATGACTTCAGGAAAAATCAATTTATCTGAAAGCAACAAGACTCGTCCAGGTATTTCGACTTGCAACATCAATCTACTATTCATAATGCTCTTAGACAATGAAGACATTATTTAGCGCTTGGATGAAATGCTTCTAAATTTTCTCAGATGAAACAAAGATCCCATCAGTTGGCGATGCTGTGTTGGTTCCTTCCCTTGGTAAGCAAGCTATGGTTTTAAAGGTGGAAGCATCTAAAGGGGAGGTCCTAGTCCAGGCTAGTAATATGAAGCTACGGCTGAAATTTAAAGATGTCCAGATCTCAGAGTAAATCTTCAAACTACAGTGCATTCATCCAGTTATTGTGTCAGTTGTAAAGATCCAGGAGTGGGGTGGGTGGCTTGATGGGTGTATACTTCGAAGTCTGTGAATAGGTTTCAGTGTCGATTTTGCATACATAGTGGAGATAAGTATAGAAGATAATTCACAGTAGAAGCCATGTATGAGTTCCGAATCTTATCATGTGTTAACCATTTTCAAGAGAGAGGAATGAGCCTATAACAATTTATATACGTAGCAAACATGAGTTATTTCAGCTGTCAATGCTAAGCATAATAGAGACATCCGATTACAGATGGAAAGATACGAGTTATTTGACTGCACGTTGATATCTTTGTGCAAGTTTTTGGTGATATATGCGATAATAAGTGTGAATATCTTGTATTTATGTTGTCGTTGTTTGGGGGAAAATATTTTCCAACTAACGCAAAAATTATATATAAATTGAATAAAAAATCTCTTTAAAAGGTGAGATCAATTTTCTTCCTTAAAAAACTCACACATGTTATAACAAAAAATTATTTATTTCTTAGATTTGATTTTTGATACATAATCAATCGTGAGAAAATATATTGTTTTCTTAATATTTTTTCTTCAGAAAGTGTGACAGACTTTCTTTTCTAATCTGTCCAGTTATTTATTGTTTATTTCATATATATATATATATTAAAAATATAAACATAAACATTAGTGAGAGTGATGTCATCCTTTATTCCAAAAAAAAATTAAGAAGGCTATTTTAGAAAAAAAGTAATTTTTGTGAACTAATTTCACAACTCTAGAATATTTAAGTCATATCTTTTCGGCAATAATTCCTCTCTTTTTTTTGTTATGAAGGAAGGTGAAAAAACTAAATTGAAAAATAAATGATAAATTACTTTCACAGTCATCTTTCAATTTATAAATAAATAGAGAGGTGTGTAAACACATTCTTCTAAATCTTCAATTTATATTATTATATTATTTTATTTACAAAGAAAGATCACTGATATAATCTAAAAAATTACCCGGCTCGGAAATCTATATTAAAATGATTAAAAATATCAACCGCTGTAATTTACATTATTATTATTATTATTATTATTATTCTAAAACTCGACGTGAAATGATCACTTCCTATATTTTTATTGGCGCCATTTAAAAGAGCACGAGATAGGGGCAAAAACAACGAATCAGGGTTCGGTGTGGTCCAAAGATGAGGCCCATACTCCAATTCCCCACGTCCGTCTCGGCCTTCACTCCGACGACCTCCGCCGACCGCTCGCTCCTGTTCGCGCCGAAGCCCGCCGTCGGACGACGCAAGGGGCAACCTCGACTCCGTGCTCGCGCCTTGGCCTCCGCTGCGGCCGCGCCGCCGCCGCCGTCTCTCGTACTCCGCCCCCTTCCCTTAGTGTTTACCGGTTGCATGCTTCTGGTATCGCCTTGTTCATACTTCACCTCGCTCAGGTAGAAGAGGTGGAGCAACGGAAGCACGACCTCCTCCGAGCCGTCCAGGACACTCAGCGCGGCCTCGCGGCCACCGCGGAGCAGCGGTCCGTCATCGAAGAAGCCCTAGTAATCTGACATCTTTGCCCCCCCCCCCCCCCTTTGCTGAGCTGCTCTTCTGCGTTTTTTCTCGTTATCTGCATAGTAAAGAATAGTTTTTTTTCGTCTTTTCCAGGTCTCCGTCGAACAGTACGATGCAGGATTGCCGGTGGATCTGTCAACGTTGGACGGAGTCTGGAGGTTGAATTACACCTCGGCCTCGGACGTCCTTGTCCTCTTTGAGGCTGCCGCTAGGCTCCCCTTCCTTCAGGTGGCAGCAACTTGAGTTGATGCATGAACCATTTCTGTCGAAACTCTTCAGTGAAACAATGCAGCGTTGTTTGTTTGTTTTTTTTTTTTCACTATTGAAATCTATGTGCAGGTAGGGCAAATTTTTCAGAAATTTGAGTGTAAGGACCGAACTGATGGAGGGATTGTGCGTAACATTGTCAGATGGAGTATCCAGTCCCTTTTGGAGGTAATTGATTAGCATAAGCTTCTGTATTTTGGTAATTTACTTCTTTGACTATTATGTTGTTCGAAAAAAATGTGGGTCATTACTCATTAAACAAGGTTGATTCTGAGAAGATTAATCTTGATAATTAGCATAGGATTAGCATACTTCCCATCGTATCTACATCCACTTTCTACACTGTCTATTTATGATGAAAAAAAGGGATATGAATTGGTAAATCTTAGAAAGTGAGAAATCTCATACCTGTAATGATTGAGAAATACGATTGTTTGAGCTAAATGCTTGTAGACTGCATGGCCTTTAATTTGTGTGATTGACTGACCTCTGAATCCAATTCTCTTTATGACTCTTTGTTGCCGTTCCAATGTTGTACACCTTTCTCATCAGGAAGGTAATGTAAAATTATGATACCTTAGAAATTGTCATCCACCTCTCAAATACAACAACAACAACAAAGCCTTATCCCACTAGGTGGGGTCGGCTACATGGTTCATACGACGTTTGATCCATGTTCATGAGATTCGACAGGGTTTTACGCTGGCTGTCGGGGCCTAACACAACCCTCCTCCTTTATCCGGACTTGGGACCGGCTATAAAACATAGGCGGAGTTCATCCACCTCTCAAATAAATAAATAAAAAAGAAATTGTCATTCTACCTCTTATGACAAACCCTTCCATCTAGTCTACATATTACAATCTTGATTTCAAATGATGTGATTTATTGGTCATTCTATTTTGTATTGATCTTCAAAGTATACATTGCAGTTGCCGTATCTAAATTGAGGTCCTTTTAGGTGTTTGACAAAGCACTTTAGATTTTCAATTGGTAGATGATTAGTCATGGTATGTCAGGAGTGTGAAATCATAGATTCCAATGCATACACCTGAAGAGAAAATATGACAGTAAAAAACTAGATGTATTAATGGTCCTTATGCCTGTAGTCAAAGAGTTTCAAAAAGTCTCTCTACTTGACATGTATACATTAGCACTACTGGTGAAATCTGAAATTTCTTTCTACAAACCAAGATCAATCATTGCTTATTTTTCTTGGGAAATCACAAATGTTTACCAAGCAAGAAATCACGCTAGAAGAAACAGTATTTCCTTTTGTCGTAGTTCACAAAAATGTCATGTGATGGTACCATATATCGAAACTTATAAGTTTCTGACTTTCAGTTCACAGTTATATATAGATGGATGATGACCACAACTTTGGTGGTCATCCTTTTTTTCTCAAAAAAAAAAAAATTATAAGTTTCTTGTTTTCCAAGACATGGACAAGGTTGACTTTTAATTCAGCATACTTAAATGGGGTTGTTGTTTTGATTTTCTTTAATAAGGGTGTTCATCAGGCCGGATGGACCTGATGACCCCACCCGACCCGAAGGGTGGTCAGGTCGGGTACGAGTTGGGAAATCCCAACCCGAGTCGACCTGACCTGGAGATCCAATTATTTATTTATTTTTTAAATGTTTTTCCATTTTTTAGTTAATTTTAAGCCTATATTCAATTTAAAATGTTAAAAAATATTAAATAAAATGTTTTAAGTATGAAAATAATATTTAAATATTTGAAAAACCTATTTACACTTTAAAGTAAATATTTAATAATATTTTTATATTAAATAATATAAGAAAAAAATAAACAAATAAAAGAAAAAATGGTGGTCGGGTAACCCGACCATCCGACTCGACTTGGTCGGGTCGGATTTGTTCACGGGTCGGGTTGGACCCCACCCGAGACACCCCTATTCTTTAAGCTATGCACTGAATTTCAAGGTACACTGAATTATCAATGTTTTCATCTTTTCCATGGTTTACAGAATTATTTGCTTTACTAAGGCTGATGCTTGTATTGTTCTCAAATTTTAACCATAGGAACAAGAAGGCGCAACATTGCTGGTCTCTGCAAAATTTTCTCTTCTGTCAAAGCGCAACATCTACCTTCAGTTTGAAGAGGTAGGCTTTTGCATACATAATGGTCATTCATTATCCCTAACGGAACCATGAAGTCTGACTACGAATAGTTTGTTACTGTTGGCTAGACTCTGAAGATGAAAGTGTTGCTCTAGTATATGATGATATCTTAAAAAGAGCACTTGAGTGAATCTGATGAGCTTACGACTAATACATAAATCAGTGCTATAATTGGGAGGTCAATATTCCATCTTCAATGATTTTGGTGATTACCATTTATTTATCCATGTTTCTGCGTGTATATGAAAATAGGAATGTTATGTATCCACTTTTAAGTACACAATCATGTTCTTTTTATATGAAAGCTAAATAATTATCATTCAATCATCTGCAATATTTTTTGACATATCATTTTATCTTATCTTATCATAATTGCTTGTTTGGAATCTTTTTTGTGGGGTTCTATGTAGAGTTTTTCTCTCTACTTGTGATCTGGTGTTGACTTTTATACCTGTTCCTAGGTTGCTGTTGACAATATAAGAATTAGTGAACAGTTACAAGCCTTGATAGCTCCTGCTATACTTCCTCGTTCATACCTAAGCTTACAGGTACTCAATATGCAATGAAGAAGAATTGTGCATCTTAAACTTTATTCAAATTATTCATTATGAATGATTTCTTATTGGTAACCATCCTGAATGAATGATCATAAATGACTTAACAGATTGAAATTCCTGAGCTCTCATGTAATACTTTCTACTTAATACATACAATTATGTAAATACTGGAGCACAGGATAAACTTCTCTAGCTTTTTGCTTTATATTGATTTCTGGTATCTGAATCTCACACATTCTATGGAGCCATCTTATATTGTTTATCTTGAAGATTCTAAAATCTGATGATCGATGTATTTCTATGTATGCTGTTCATCTAAATAAAATATTTTTCTGCAGATCTTGCAGTTCCTTCGGACTTTTCGAGCTCAAGTGCCTGTAAGCAGTCCAGAAAGGTAAACTGTTTCAACCTTTAAACGAATGTCTTAAGTCTTTTTCGTAGCATGCCATTCACTGTTAGTAACTGCATTGCAGACGGTCACCTGGAGGATTATATTACTTGTCATATATGGATCGGAATATGCTTTTGGGACGCTCTGTCGGCGGTGGAGGTGTGTTCGTATTCACACGAGCACCTCTCATGTTATAGTGACATCATCATCCTAGGTGCCAATGTTCAAGCAAGGAGATGTCAAAACAACGAGAAAGTTGGATACGCATGCTCTCAAGAATTGGCTGGAGGTATATGTTCCAGCTGATCGGCATGTGATGCTTTGGTGATTGCATCCATATTATTGAGGAACCAGAACTGGCTGGAGGTCTTCATGGCGTTGGTTTGAAGTTTTCTTTTCCCGTCCATGTTGATCCATAGTAAATATATATGACTAAGTCATGCATTTACTTTCTGATAATGTGCCCCTTTTCTTCTGAAGCATAACCCTAGTCATTGTGGAGACTTGGATACGGGAATTATCAAAGAACAGATCGTTTGAATTCAATGTGACGAATGCTGCAGAACAAAAGGGAAAAAGAAATATAATGTTGAGTGTTCTGGATCCAAGGATAAATTTTTTTAACTGTCCTGTTGGCTCGCATGTCGCATGTAAAAGCGGTTTAATGCATATTTTCTTTTCCCTTTCCCAGATGTTTGGGAACGGTTTTAAATTTCACCAAACTGGTTAAGTGGGAAGAGATAAATAATTTTATATCAAATTAATCTTTTTTTTCTTTTTTTATCAAATTAAATTATCTTTCTTGCTACCAAATTAAATCATCTTTCGATAAAATATTTTTTATTTATAATTATTCTTTTATAAATACTTTCTCTATTTTTTACTTTTTAATATTATAAATAATTTATATATAGTAAAGAGTAAAAAAAATGTAATAAATAAAATTTTCATTCTTCAATTCACATTTTTTACAATTTACAGGAAAAGTTATGCTCTTTCAACTTTCAAACTTGTTTAATGACGTTCTCCAATAGTCTTTTTTTATATGGTCTTTCCATCGAGGAGTTGATGTGGTGCAATTCTCTTTTCTCTATGTTGATATGATAATATTAAAAAAATAAAAAAAATATTAATTAAAAAAATAAAAAATGCTATGTTGGAGGGGACCTCGCATAATAGTTAATTATTTTAATATGACGTCTCCGTTGATATCGTACTTCCAATATTTCGTTTTAAAGTATTTCTATATATATTTCTCACAAAATTCTAAATTCGATTATGTCCTTATATATTTAACTATTTTTAACAAATATTTTTAAAATCAAAATGCCCAACACGATGAAGAAGAAAATTTCGGAAAACTCCAAATTAAAAGAAAAACAAGATTGTTAAGAATGAAACATAGTTTTAAGCAGATGTGTCCAAAATAGCTAAGCTATCTGTTACTTTAATTTAAAAAATTATTCAAAGCTTTGTAGAAAAAAAAACATCCTCCACTGAATCACTTTTTGGATAGTTTTTAATGCATAACATTACAAAGTTAAATAACAAAAAATTAGTACCTTGAAAAGAAAAAAAAAACATGAATTTTGATTACTCATTGGATTTGCCAGTCTCATTGTTATAAATACATTTAATGCCATAATCACAATATAAAAATTAATTTTAAAAATATAAGTGTGTAATGGTATAGAAGAATACTGAATAAAAGTTGACTTACCAAATACTAATATAAATAAAAGTTTGATGTTTATTTCTTTGAGGTTAGATTTTTTTATTGGTATCCTTTTGGGTTGCTCTATTTTTTTTCTACACCCTTTATTTTCTAACTATTTAAACTATTATATTATTTGAAAGGACCGAAGTAAAGAAAACAGGCGATAAGAGGTAAAGATTGTTCAGTTGCACCACATTCTTGACAAAAAAAAAAGGAAGGATTGAATTTAACTAATAATTCTCTTAATGGAATCCAAATAACAAATGAATCATTTAGCAATCAATCACTGCACGATGAACATGAGACCCCTTCAAAATGAAAAAAAAAGTCAAAAGTTCTTTTTAATTGGTTGACCAGAACTATAAAACTTTGTAGGTGTCACCCTCTGAGTAATTGCCGTAATAAAATAAAATAAAATAAAGATGACTTATAATTAATCGTCTATACGTACTTTTCAATGTAGCATTAATTATACTCGTCCCTTTCTTTTCCTTTTTTCCTTCCATCAAAGCATGAATGCTATTCTTCAACGTTGCTACTGTACTTTTCTTTCTTTTTTGTTTTTTTTTTCCAATCAACGTGCATCCATACAAATCCAATGTTCTCTCACAGTGGTCAACAAATTAATTAGCGGGGCTTTGTTCAAATAGTGTAATTGTGTCCAGTAACATAAAGATATCATGAATACAATTAATTTCGTAATCATTATAAGAAAAAAAGGGGAACTATTGAATAAATTATAACTTCCGATTTTTCTAATTGCCAATTCATAACATGAAAACAACATGATATATTTTCTCTATTGAAATCCAGACATCATATATACAACAACATAAAAATTGAAAAAGGTAGAACTAAAAAGCAAGATGCTCTTCATGATTTCAGATCGAGCTGCCGTCAGACCTAGGGATATTCATGAAGGCAATATTCTTCAAATCGCAAAGAAACAAATGTGGAGTTGGCATTTCTCTGAAACATGCATATCAGAGCATGCACCGAAGGATCTTATATTCTTTTTAATGTACAAAAAAAAATTAAACAGAAAAAAAAGAGAAAGAATAAAAATCCAGTAATCTTCCCCTGACCTTTTACAATTCCACATCATGCCATTAATTAGATAGACAAGAAGATACATATGAACAACACCAGAGCTACGTACGTACGTGCAACGGCGCCGCTAGCTGGTGAGGTGGTCGTGGCGGAGGCCGGCGGAGGACATGACGGCGCGCGCGGCGGCGAGCTGGCCGGAGAGGGCCTCGACGCGGAGGCGGTACTCCCGGGCGTGCTCGACGGCGTCGGCCTGCAGCTCGGTGAGCTCTCCGCAGAGGCGCTCCTCGGCCTCCTCCACGAAACGCAGGCGCTCCCTGGTGCGCTGCAGCTCCCGCAGCGCCCCCTCCTCCCTCTCCTTCCGCTCCCTCACCTCCCGCTCCAGCTCCGCGTTCCTCCTCCTCAGCTCCTCCAGCTCCCTCATCTGCGCCGGCGCCGTCGCCATGGGAGTCGTCGCGCGCAGCTGGGCGTCGACCTCGGAGATAGACAAGGAGGGTGCACTCTCGACCGCTTCCGCCGGAGTGGGGGTGGGGGTGGGGGGGATCGTGCCGCGCGGAGGAGGTGCAATGTCTCCTATATAGGGAAGAGGGAACGATATATCTGTCTGTCTGTCCAGGTTCGATGAATCTTTGGGTTTACTTTTACTATGAATAGTAAGCTTCTTCACAACGCTACGGAACCTCGCAGATGCAATCAAAGGCGAGCTGAGATGGAGATGCAAATCGTCTTGCAATTAATAGGAACATTTCTTCTTCTAGTAGTTGGATGGTCGAATTTAGTTTTGAGAATTAATTGATTGGATGATAAATTTTCTTAATTGAGAATTAAAAAAAAATGATTAGACAAATAAATTTTAATAATATATGAATTAAAAGTTAGAATGGGAGAGATATATTTAATATTTTATATTCAATAAAAGTACTATAATAATAATAATAATAATAATAATAATAATAATAATAATAATAATAATAATAATAATAATAATAATAATAATAATAATAATTATTATTATTATTACTACATGAAGTAAAGTTTATTAAATAAGGGTAATAATAATAATAATTTTATTTTAGTTATATTTGTTTTTTTATTTTTAAAATAATGAAATATAAATTGAAGTTTCCTAATTTTCAACTTATATGTATTGTTTTCAAATTTATTAAAAGTCTAATCTAATTCGATGTGATCCAACCTGGTGACCCGGTCTGATGGATCGAAAAAAAAAAACAACCTGAATTTGAATCATTATTAAATGTCATGATATTACATGGGGATCATTGGTCATGACATTTGAGGAACCGCATTGGCGCTGATGACTTCATTGGAATCATTATTTCAATTAATCACGCTCCTATTATCAGGTGCATTGTTGTTTTTTTTTTCTTATCAAATTCATTGGTTGATAGACTACTACTCTAGAACATCGGTTTCTAGGCTACTACTTCAGGATTACTAATACATAATTAATTTAATGTGATGTCAGAATGGAGCGAAAAATGTACGATGAAATTTTTTCACGTCTACTCATGTTTTTTAAATATTTCGTTGACCCTTTTTGAATTGTATCACATTTTCGATTTAAATTTATCCGTCAATCTTTATCAATTTTTTCGTTAAATTTTTTTATTTATAAAATAATCAAATTGTCCTTTCCCATATCATTTAATATAAAAAAAATGTATTATCAAAATACAAATTAGATGTCTCCATTCAAGCGTGCCTGTAACTTTTCATTTTTATAATATATTTTTTATATTTTTTAATATTAGATGATAAGAGGAATGGATAATTTGGTCATTTTATAAATAAAAAAAATAAAAATTAACGAAAAAGTTGACGGATGAACTTAAGTGAAAAATACGGTATAGTTCAAGAGGTTCAACGAAATATTTGAAAGACGTGAAAAAAAATCAACATTCCAATAATTACTTATTTCATTAAAATAATTGTTTATTTAAAAATATTTATATTAAGTTAAAAAAAATTTTATAAGCTAAATAATATTATATTTATAAATTAAATATGATAATTGATTATTATTTAAGATAATATAAAAATAGTTTAATGAATAACATTAACATTAAATAATAATTATTAATTAAAATATAATAAATAATTAAAAAAACAAAAACAAAATTTGATCAAGTTCTTGCAGGAGGCGCTAACTTGACTTGCATCATTTGAACAAAACTTCCCAAGTTTTGGTCATGTAATCTGTTTGTCCAAAATTTTAAAACTTGGGCCAAGTTTTGACCCAAGTTATGACGCCAAACACACCTTTGGAGACTTCACATTCCAATAAGAAGAGTTGTCAGATCTTATTCGCTTGCCAAGAATGCGTTTCACGAATGCAGACTTTGTTCGTGAAGAGCAATGGATAATCGATGTCAAATTTGTGCATTAGAGATGATAGGGGAAGATTTCATCTTTCGTTCCGTAATAGCCATAAAATTCATGTCAAGTGTATAAATACATTACACCTAGAACAAAATTCACTAGGTGTAGGTGTGTTTTGGAGCTGTCTTCCTCTTGAAGTTCTTGTTTCAATGCCGTGGGAAGTGCAGAAGAAGGAGAAGCACTGCAAGAAGTAGTTCTAGTGTAGAAAAAAGACAAAGAAGCTCCTCTACGGCAAGAAGTCGTGCCCCTAAAATTCTTTCTTCGGCGTCGTGGGGAGTGTCAGAACAAGGAGCGCCGATGGAAGAGTCGCAAGAAGTAATTCCAGTACATCAAGAAACCGAAGAAGCTCTACCAACCGAAGAAGCTCTGTCGGGAGTGCCCCCTGAAGCTCCTATGTGGCAAGAAGTCGTCCCCCTAAAATTCTTGCATGACACTTTGGAAGTGTCGGAAGAAAAAAAATAAAAAAAATGATCAAGTTCTAGCCGGAGGCGATAACTTTACCAAGTTCTCTTGCATCATGTGACCAGAACTTCTCAAGTTTTGGTCAAGTAATGTGTTTGGCCAAAGTTCTTGCCGGAGGCGATAACTAAAATGGAGGTAAACTTTGTTCGATCTCTATATACTTTGCCTATTACTATGTATTTGATGCTGATATGTAGATTTGAAACATGCATCAACTCTTTCTTGTTTCATTTCTTTCATACTTAGTTTGACAGTTTTTGTGTTGATTGTTTTTTTTAAAATATTGGATGTGGAAATTATGACTATCTTTGATATTAAATTATCCAGAAAAAAAAGTTGGATACCAAAAATTATGTGAAAAATTTTGCTCCAGTTTTTTTCCATTTTTTTCCCATTTTCATTTAGAATAAAAAGGTACATAAAAAGATATCTTATAAGCTGAATAATATTCTATTAATAAATTAAATATTATAATTGATTATTATTTAAAATAATATAAAAATAGTTTAATGAATAATATTAACATTAAATAATAATTATCAATTAAAATATAATAAATAATTTAAAGAAAAAACAAAAAAATGGTCAAGTTCTCACTGGAGGCGCTAACTTGACTTGCGTCATTTGACCAGCACTTCTCAAGTTTTGATCATGTAATGTGTTTAACAAAAGTTTTGAAAATTGGATCAGGTTTTGGCCTAATTATGGTGCCAAACACACCCTTAGAAACTCCACATTTTAATAGAAAGAGTTGTTGAATCTTATTTGTTGCCAAGAGCACATTCTAAGAAAGCAGGCTTTGCTCATGAAAAGCGATCGATAATCGATGCCCAATTTGTGCATAAGAGATTATAGGGGAAGGTTTCATCTTTCGTTCCAATAATGACCATAGAATTCATGTAAAGTGTATAAATACATGGCGCCTAAAACAAGATTCACTAGGTGCGCCTCGCAGCTATCCCATCTATCGTTACGCCATTTGTTATAGTGCAGCAGAAGCCGAAGAAACCAAAGAAGCTCTGTCGGGAGTGCCCCCTCAAACTCCTTTAAGTTAAGAAGTCATGCTCCTGAAGTTCTTGTTTCAATGCTGCTGGGAGTGTCAAAAGGAGGAATGCCACAAGTTGTTCTAGTGTAGCAAAACGACAAAGAAGCTCCTCTACGGCAAGAAGTCCCCTGAAATTCTTGCTTCCGCACTATGGGTAGTGTCAGAAGGGAAAAAAAACAAAAATATTTTGGTAATGTGACCAGAACTTCTCAAATTTTGGTCATGTAATGTGTTTGGCCGAAGTTCTCGCTGAAGGCGATAATTAAAATGGAGGTAAACTTCATTCGATCTCTATATATTTTGCCTATTACTATGTGTTTGATGCTGATATGTAGATTTGAAACATAGATCAACTCTTTCCTGTTTCATTTCTTTCATACTTGGTTTGCTAGTTTTTGTATCGATTGATTTTTTTTAAAAAAAATATTAGATGCGGAAGTTATGACTATCTTTAATATTAAATTGTTCAGAAAAAAAGTTGGATATAAAAAATTATGTGGAAAATTTTGCTCTAGTTTTTCTGTTTTTTTCATTTTCATTTGGAATAAAAAGGTCCAGAAAAAAACATCTTATAAGTTGAATAATATTATATTAATATATATTAAAAAAATATTAAGAAAATATATTTATATTAAGTTAAAAAAATATTTTATAAGATGAATAATATTATATTGATAAATTAAATATTTTAATTGATTATTATTTAAGATAATATAAAAATAGTTTAATAAAAAATATTCACATTAAATAATAATTATTAATTAAAATATAATAAATAATTGAAAGAAAAAACAAAAATAAAAAAAATGATCAAGTTCTCGTTGGAGGCACTAACTTGACTTGTATCATTTGACCAAAACTTCTCAATTTTTTGTCATGTAATGGGTTTGGCCAAAATTTTGAAAGTTGGGCCAAGTTTTGGCTGAAGTTCTGGTGCCAAACACATAGCCCTAAGCAAATTTGAAATCCGGTCTGGGTCTAAGCGAATTCGGTTCCAATCCGAATTATGACGAGTCAAAAAATTTTCATTTCGGTACCGGACCCGAGAACAATCTAGGAATTTGTTCGGGTTTGCTATCGGAAATCACTATGGCAGCTGATCCGACGCATCAATCAGTGTCGAGAAATAGGGGAGGAGGGGGAGGGCGGACGAAGCCGGGATCGCCACTATTCGCCTACGTCAGAATCGTCTGCCATCATCCTCTGGAAGTAGATCCTACCATCAAGCACCGGATCGCAGTCGCTAGGCGTCGGATAGCAACCGCCAAGTGATTGACACCCGTGATCGATGCTGACAACCATGATGCGGCGCCCGGCGGCCGGATCGACTCACCTAGTGGTCGATCCGGTGCTCGACGACCATGATTCAACACTTGGCAGCCGGATCGATCACCAACTATCACCATCCGACCTGTGGCAGTCGGATCTAGCCACTGACGGCAGGATCGGCTCACCCGATGGTTGATCCGGTGCTTGGTAGCCACGATTCGACGCTTGGCAGCCGGATCGGCCTCCAGCTGCCACGATCCGACACATGATAGCTAGATTTGGCCACTAGCAGTTGGATCGGCTCACCTGGTGGTCGATCCGACGCTTGGCGGCCACGGTCTGAAGCCTGGCAGCCAGATCGGCCGCCAGCTGCCACAATCCACACCTGGCAGCCAGGTGAGCCGATCTGCTAGAGTGACCCCTCAAACTCCTCTAAGGTAAGATGTCATCTTGAAGTTCTTGTTTTAATGTCGTGGGGAGTTTCAGAAGGAGGAACACCGCAAGAAGTAGTTCTAGTGCAGCAAAAAGACAAAGAAGCTCCGCCAGTTGAAGAAGCTCCTCTATGGCAAGAACTGGTCAACATGAAGTTTTTGCTTCGGCGCCATTGGGAGTGTCAAAAAGAAGGAAGAGCGCCGACAGAAGCATCACAAGTAGTAGTTCCAGTGCATCAAGAAATCGAAGAAGCTCCACTAGCCGAAGAAGCTTGCCGGGAGTGCCCCCTGAAGCTCCAATGCGGCAAGAAGTTGTCCCCTGAAATTCTTGCTTCTGCACTGTGGGCAATGTCAAAAGAAAAAAAACAAAAATAAAAAAATAAAAAAATGGCCAAGTTCTCACTAGAGAGAATAACTTCACCAAGTTCTTCAAGGAGAACTTGCATCATGTGACCAGAACTTCTCAAGTTTTGGTCGGTTTGACCAAAGTTCTCGCTGGAGGCGATAAATAAAATGGAGGTAAATTTTGTTCGATCTCTATATACTTTGCCTATTACTATGTGTTTGATGCTGATATGTAGATCTGAAACATAAATCGACTTTGTCCTGTTTCATTTCTTTCATACTTGGTTTGCGAGTTTCAGTGTTGATTGATATTTTCTTTTTAAAAAATTTATTGGATGTGAAAATTATGACTATCTTTGATATTAAATTATGCAGAAAAAAGAAATTGGATACAAAAAATTTAACCACAAAAAATGCTAAATTATTATTGTTTTTTAATATAGTATTAATATATTTGACAAAATTTAAACTACAATTAAATTTAATTTGAACATTATTGGAATTTGATATGATTTAATTCTTAAAATATTTTATAATAATAATAATAATAATTTCTGTCTTAAGAAAACCAATATAAAATAAATAACTTTAGTTCAAGAAGTAGAAGTATCGATTTGATTGAATATGTAAATTTAGTCTTATGCAATGCAAGCATGTAACTTTTTGAAGTTTTGTATGAATTTTGGATCAAAGAAAATATAATTTTAAATTAAATATTAAAATTGTGATTAAATTGGAATAGAAGTAGGAGTTTTCATATAATTACATAAATTAAAATAATTTTAGATACACGGCAGGGCTAGGAACTGTGTGCCCAATGGACTCACGTGTTGCACGGGCTATGTTATGTAGCCCATGTTGTATTTTTTTAATTTATATATTTAACAAAATTATATAAAGTTCAAAATAATCTTTATGCTATTATATATTAAAGCACATTATGCGATGGACATAAATGAAGACAAAGATTCTAAATAAGGCTCCGTTTGGCTAAGCTTATAAATAATTTATAAGTCAATTTGGAAAAAATCTCAACAATTGGATTTGATAGCATTATAGTATGATTGATAAATAGATATCAAATTTATAAGTAGAAAGAGGAGTGCTTATAATATGATTGATAAATAGATATCAAATCTATAACTAACTAATTTTTATTCATATAAGTAATTGTATCCAAATCTTTAATTGCTTATATTTTAAAATAAATGTTTAATCAAATTATTGGCCGGTTGTGGTAGATGTTTTGAAAAATAAAATATCATATGGTATGAATGTAGAAGAAGGCTACATAAAAGGTATTTACTTCAAAACTAGGGGGGAATAAAGTGAACTGTTGACGGACAACACTCTTTTGCGTGCGTGAAATTGAGGTGCGAAAGCCCCCTCTGTGAACCTACTACGGTTCAACATATGAACTAAGCTGCTCTATTTTTCCGGTCAAGAGATTAAACCAAAGGGCTACTATCTAAAGGGACGGGCCGTCGCCCGAAAAGAAAGAAAAACGCTTCAATGCCATTGATTTCATGATGGATGGTGGATTAAAAATTATTCAATTAATCAAGTCACCAATATTCATTATGAATCGTATGGTGATTAATAGGGATATGAATGAATAGTACAAACATTAAACCCTATATATATATTGGAATATTTACAAAGTGCTTCATTATTTTTTAACTAAATTTTTGGCCAGTGTAATGACTTTTGTGAAAAGGTAAATGTCATATTATCAAGTATATACTATTTCATAAAAAAATATTTAAATGACATGCATAATATTATTTACGTAGGGATCTAAATTATTGATTAATTAAATCGATAATTCACCAAATGGCTGTTAAGAAATTTTGGGTTCGGTTCGACTTGCATTTTCTAAAATTGTAAATTTCACCTATAACCTTGGAGTCTTTTCCATTTTACTCTTTCCCTCAAATTCACTAACTAGGTAGATGAACAGTGTCATAACGATAAATTCACATAAAGATGTCAGTATAATATTTTTAGCAACAAAAGCACGAAAAGAAGAGTGAAACATTTATTTAGCAATGAACTTTGGCCAAAGAGGTTACATTCTACCTATTTATTTATTTATGCATCTAAAAGTGATATGAAATGAACGAGGGCTTTTGAAGAAAATGGAGATTTATATAAGGAAAAAATTTAGGTGTTTTCTGACTCATCTTGATTTCTATTGTTTTCATCATCATAAAACCTTGTCGTGTTGACCATGAAAAAACTCATTTGGATTTGACTGAAACCGATCCAAAATACTGATCATGAAATTTGAATCTCACAACGTCGAAGTTAATAATAATAATAATAATAATAATAATAATAATAATAATAATAATAATAATAATAATAATAATAATAATAATAATAATAATAATAATAATAATAATCGTAGTGATGAATTAATACATACATACATCATCACAGGGGCTCAGTCCTCCGGCCACGAATGAACAAGGACGAAGACACGCTCACTCTTGTGTACTACTACATCGATGGCGGCGGCGGCGGAGGGTTTTGCCTGGGCGGTGGCGGAGAGGAATAGATATTCCTGTTGGTCGTAGGGGGCGGTGGCCCTCCTGGTGAACGGCGAAGGCTCGCTGCAAGCAGCAGCTGTTCAGAGGGCGCCTGCTCGACTGATGGTAGGAAGGGATCCGATCTCCGGCCATGGCAAGGCCTTGCAGCCTGCTCGACTGATGGTAGGAAGGGATCCGATCTCCGGCCATGGCAAGGCCTTGCAGCCGCTGCAAGGATGCAAATGGCGCACAGTAGCAACACGGAGGGGAGGTTTTCTCTCATCTTTGATGGCTCTCTGGCAGTCTTCGTTCTCTTTACGTCTTCGTCTTTCTCAACACACTCTCCTCGTTCCCAATATTCTTGTTCTCTCTCTCTCTCTCTCTCCATGCATCGGACAAAGTGATTGATTATCGACGGCGATAGTGGATTGACATTGACTTGTGAAATTAACTTCATTTAGACCGGAGACCCAATAATGTGAACTGTCTGACATATTTTCTAAACAAGCAAGATACCACGAAACTCGCTTGTTTGTTTATTAACTTAACTTATATATGGTCCAAAGATATTTATTCCATTAGCTGTTCCCCATTTACAAAGCTAATAATAAATTCCACTATCGATCCATCTTATCTAATTAGACAGCAGTGAAGTGAATTGATTAACCGAGTTAATATTTTTATAGGTTCGTAAACAATTTGATCTCGAGATTTGGATCATGAAATATTAGAGTTATATTAAGGGTGGCCATTATCGACCTCACAAGATGCATATATAAGCACAATTCGAGCATCCTAATTTGGATCACCATGTTTTTTTTTAAGTTTTCTTACTTTATCTATATTTAATATAAGATATATTATATAATATCTATTTTTAAAGCGTAAAATAATTTTTCAAGTGATTAAATATTATTTTACATATTTCAAATATTTTATTTAATATGTTTTAGTTGTTTATAAGGTATAAGTCGAAATTAAATAAAAAAAATTACCGGGTCAAGTCCACATGGGTTAAAAAATTTCAATTCTTACTCGACTCAATTCATAGTTGAATTAAGTTCGAATAAAGTCATCGAGTTCACGTAGTCAGCACCCTTACATGAGAGCTTTCATGGTAGTTTAGCACCTAAATTGTGGGAAAAAAAAGAATGACGATGAAGTATTCGTTTTAAAATTTTGAATAAAGCAATTAAAGAGATGAGAAGAGAATAAAAGTTAAATAATTTTTTTATATATAATTATGTTCTTTATTTATGCATTTATATTTTAATTGGGCATGAACAAAATTAAAAACAAAATTGTCATTTCTTCTTTTCACTCTATTTTCAATGAAAAAAGAACAATAAAACATTAAAAGAAAAGGAAAGGTAAAAGAGGAAACTTTTCTCTCCGTTTTTTTTCAACTTAAATTCAATTAAAAGAATTCTCTTCCTTTTTTTTTCAACATCCTTTAAGTTCCTTTTGTTTAGTCACCTAACAATGCACTCAGATTGGGAGTTTGCATTCATATCTTTTAATGGATCCCCAGTTCTCCCCTAATCGTTCACCATCACCTGCTTATTCGTGATTTAGAGCCATATTAACCTTTGTTAGGGCGTTTAATTTAATATAAGAGAGCTAACAATCGATTAGGGGTCTCATGCATGGTTGTTTGGACCGGCCGGTCCGACCGTCGACCGCCACTTGAGACGGGTTTAGTTCGATCCTAAAATCGAACTGGCATTTGAATCGTTTTGAACCGGTCAAGACCGATCAAAATTGGATAAAATCGCTGAACCGTCAGTTTTAGGGCAATCGGTTGGTCAAATATTAGAAAAAATTGGAAAAATGTGAGCCCACTAAGTTTTGAACTCATGACCTCTTAAACAACTTAATGTGTATATTCCACTATGCTATGTTTATTCATTTGAATACTAAGTTATTTTATATTATACAATAGTTATCATCACTCATTTATCAAATTATTTTTTTAATAAGAAAATTTATAATATTTTAAAATGTCAAATATTAAATATGAAAAAATTAGTTACCTAATTAAATTAAAAAATAGAAACTATAATAATCTTTCTAGTTTAAGTAAATATTAATAGTTGAATTTGAAAAATATAAATTTGTAAATTATAATTGAATACATTAAAATCACATAAAACTCATATCAATAATTAAATATGTCACATTTGATTTCTTAACTTTAATTAAAATGATTTAACCATATGTACTTTGATATAAAAATATATTAATTATTGATTAGAATATATAAGTATTATAGTTTATCTTTTTATATTATTTTATTAATATTCGGTTCGACCGTCCGAGTTAACCGATTCGACCGGTCTAACCTGATCCGAAAACTTATCCGGATCGACGTCCGGTCCGGGTCTTACAACCTTGTCTCATGTTTTTCCATCACGAATTTGGAACCCCAATGAGATGCAGTTTAAATTTGATTTCGACAATGGCCTCCATTTTTAAGACTGGCGCATGGTTTTATCTGCTACCCACACCAAAATTTTAGTTTCTCCGATGCATTTCGTCGAACAGTCCGTGAGCTATGTCGCATGCCTCGTCGAACACGAGCAAGCAAACTTATAACCTTGTCGTCCCGTGACGCCGTTGTGTTCGTCATTTTTAGCAAACGCATCGAAAAGAGCCGGAACAACGTCGAGATATGAGCAGTAAAGGCGTCACTTTATTACTACATGTTTTACTTACAGGACATCATGAACTAAGATAACATGGACAACAAGTTGGAGTTCAAGCCAACGGCGAAGTGACACCTTAACACCTGCCGACATAGAAGATTACATCGGCGGCGGCGACGAGACTCCTGCTACAGGATCGGGAGAAACGCCCACGTTGCTCAACGGGGATGGAACCCAGTCCAGCTCTTGCCTTAGACTCACTGCAACAAGCTGCGCCCCCGAAGGTGTCCGCTGATGAGCCCCCGCTGCCAGTGGAAACGGGTCAGGTCGCCGGCAAAGGCAAGGCCTCGCGGTGGCCAGTCCAAGGATGCAAATGGCACAGAGTAACAAAGGCAGATGCCTTCTCATCTCTCTCATCTCTCTCTCTCTCTCTCTTTCGTCTGGTGGCTTTCGGTTCGGTGTGTGTTTGCCCCGCTGGTCATCGAGTACCTTCGTCATTTATATACAGGGAGGGAGGGAGATGAAGGGACTTTTGACCTGACATTGGCGCGCGCCCATTGGATTGGATTGGACTGGTTTCTCTTGCTTTGGTTCTTTACTCAAGTTGATAATAAAATATGAACTTGGATTTGAATCTCTTAACATCATTAATTCTTACGTACTTATTTGATTTAGAACACGAAGGGCGCGTTTGGCTACTTGTTCTGTCAAACAAGTTACGTGATGAAAATATTTATTAATAATATTTTTTATTCCCGTCACGCGATTTCGAACAAAAATATTTTTTAAAATGTTCTCGAGAACATTTACCTTTTTTTTTTAACGTTGGACCTTTTTTTATTTCATCTATTTTTAAATTATTTTATAATGTATGTATATATAATTTATAATATATTAATACATTATTAAGGATATTATAAAATAATTTATTAAATGTTATTAATTAAAAATATAAAATAATTAGTTCTAATAATTAATAAATATTTTATTAATTAAACTATTCAATTATTTTTTTAAAAAATAAATTATATTTGGATTTTAAAATGTACGTAAATTGTAATATTAATAATATTTAAAATATTTAATCAAAATAAATAAAAATAATATTAACAATATAATAATTTACGTAAATTATAATATTAATAATATATTCTTATTTACTATAATTTTATACCTCATAAAATAATAAATTATATTCTTAGTTCTTACTTTTTATTCAAACACCTACTAAAACTTATTTATCACATCAACTTTTTAAATTCCATTATTACACTTTTTCATCCAAACACTAATTCAAACGTTTCTATCACATCAATTAATTCCCGAGAACAAATATTTTCCCGTATCAAACGCAGCCTAAGTGTTAAATATTTCTTTTGTGTGAAATTTAAGTTTGTAAAATATTTTAGGCTTTTAGCCAACGTTCCCGAGACATCTTAATTACTTGTTAGGTGGAATATTGCAAGTACTAGTAACAGATCCTCGTCCGATATTACATTTCTTTGTTCTAAACTTGATATTTCATAAACTAAATTTGGTTGATTAGCGTCAGATTTGATTCTTTATCTTGCTAACTTGATCAACAGTTTCGTTTTCAATCCAAATTGATATCTCTGAATTCTAAACACCACGATTCATACTAATATTAATGTTAATGTACATATCATACTAATGTTAATCAATATGTGTATAAAATGTGTTGAAGACTTATGATTAAAATTAGTAATATTATGATTAAAATTACTTATATCTAGGATAGGAAGTTAACATATTTTAAGTTTATTAAATTTTATCTATTTTATATTTTAATTTATGTATAATCTATATTATATATATATATATATATTAAAAAAATGAGTAACATGATAAAATATTAAAGACAATTATGAGAAAATTATAACCTTCTCGTCCCTGGACGCCATTTGTGTTCGTCATACTAAGAGACTATTTGACTAAGCTTATAAATATCTCAAAATGACTTATAAATAATTTTAAAGAATTTTTCATATTTGGTAGCTAATAAAAAATCCGATAAGTACCTATTTTACCTATTTATAAGTCAAAAGAAAATAAATTGGAGGACTCGACTTATTTTGTGCGAAAAAAATTGATCATCAAGTGTTATTTTCTTGTATAATATACATAACTTTCATCATATATTTTATCTATCTTAATATTAAAAACTTTTTTTATTATTTGACTAAAATAATAATTTGTAAGTTTTTTCATTATACTTATTTTGAGTAACAAAGGCAAGGCCTGGCGGTGGCCAGTCCAAGGATGCAAATGGCACAGAGTAACAAAGGCAGATGCCTTCTCATCTCTCTTATCTCGTCTCGTCGATTACTTCGTTATTTATATACAGGGAGATGACTTTTGACATGACATTGGCGCCCATTGGATTGGACTAGTTTTTCTCTTTGGGGCTGTTTGGTATGGTATCAGTGGAACCCTGGATCAAGAACATTTTTGTCTTTGAACAAATTTGTTCTTTCACTATTAATGTTCTTCTGCTGTTCCACGCATGGGCAGGAACATCCAAACACTATTTTTTTAGATTTCAAGGCATATACAATGAATAAAATGTAAATGATTACCTTTGACCCATTAATTCTTATTCCCATGGTGTTTGGCTACATCAATAAGAATAAGGAGCTAATTCCTATACTATGCTGATACCAAACACCCCCTCTAGGTTCTTTCTTTCCCTGACATTAATTTCTTAAATCTCCTGCAGGTGATTTTTCAAATATAATTTATCACACAATGTCTGTAAACTATACCAAAATTTTCACCTTAATTATTCATCTCATTCTATTAATTTTTATATTTTTTTCTATTAATGAAATAACTAAATTTCTATTTTTAATATTTAAATATTTGAAATCATAACAAAAGAGGGGTGCTATCCCCTCCCGCGCGGATATATAATTTATCACACCACGCCTTTAAACTATACCGAAATTTTCACTTTAATTCATTCATCTCATTCTATTAGTTTTTATATTTTTCAATTAATGAAATAACTAAACTACCATTTTACTCTTTTTTAATATTTTAAATATTAAAAATCATATATAATAACAAATAATAATAATATAAAAGAGGTGCTACCCCCTCCCACTCGGAAACATTGGAGGGATGGGGCAACGCCCCATCTCCATGTCCCCAATGAGGGGCTCCGGCGAGTTCCTTCAAGTTGACGGTGACGCGACGCGAAAAAGGGGGGCGTTGCTATATATATATATATATATATATATATATATATATATATATATCATATGAATATTACATTGATAAAATAATTCTTATTTATAATTATTCTTTTATGAATATTTATCTCTCATTTTTATACTTTTTAAAATATATGAAAAATAGTTCAAAAAAATAAATGATACAACAAAAATAGAAAACTAGGCAAAACAAAAGAAAATAATTAAGTGGTAAAGAAATGAATAATTATTACTCATTAGAAAATATAAATAGTTGATAGATGATAAAAAAATAAAAATGATTTTTTAATAAATAAAACTTTCATTCCTCAATCCATCACTTTACTATCCCATCTCTCGCTACACCACCATTAGTTAATTTTCAAACATATCCAAAGAATGTGTGCGTGGGGGGTGACATCCCTTATTTTTCGCGTTGTTAGCTCGCTAGGGGAGACGATTTTTCTTCTTTGGTTCTTTCTTTCACTAACTCAAGTTTATTTTTTTGCGTCTAAACCTAATACATGGTTACCGTAGCACATCTCTATCGAAAATTTCACTTTAATTCGTCCATCTCATTTGATTAACTTTTCTATTTTGTATGATTTTTTATTTATGAAATAACTAAACTACCATTTGCATTATTTTTAATATTTAAATATTTATACTGATATCTAATAAAAAATAATAAAAATGGGCATTTCCCCCCCTCCTGCTCGTCGATGTTGGAGGGATGGGGCGGCACCCGTCTCTGCATCATTGATGAGGCGCTCCGGCGAGCTCCTTCGCATCCATGGGATGTCCCTCATTTTCGCTATGCCTTACGACATGAAAGGAGGGGTTTTTATCTGCGTCACCCACGATGCGAAAAAGAGGGTGTTGCTCCCTTTTTTTGTTTCTTTCGTCGAGACGAAGGAAAAGGGGGGAGTGTCGCCTCCCCTTTTTGTTTCCTTCGTCGGCTGCGCGAAGGAAAGGGGGGCATCGCTCCCCTCCCCTTCGAGCTCATCGGCGAGCCTAAGGGGGGGGAGGTGATTTCGTTTCCTTCGCCGGTGACGCAAAGGAAACGAGGGGGGATGTCGCCCCTTCCCCACTTCTTGTGTCGCGACGCAAGGAAATGAGGGGGGCATCACCCTCTTTTTTCGTGTCCCATCGTCAGGGACACAAAGGAAACAAGGCTGCTGTCTCCCCCTCCCCCCTTTCTCGTGTCATGACGCGAAGGAAATGAGGGGGCAACACAGGTTTTCATGTTGCGTCACTGGCGACGCGAAGGAAACGAGTGGGGACATCACCGACGACTTGAAAAAGGAGGCATCACCCCACTTCACTCCCCCTCTTTTCGTTTTCTTCGCCAACAATGTGAAGGAAACGAGGGGGCGACACTCACAAATGGGGGCGATGCCACCCTTTTTCATGTCGCATCATCGACGACATGAAGGAGCCTGCTAGAGCCCCCTCACCAGGGACGCGGACAATGGATGTTGTCCCCTCCCTCCGGCACTAACGAGAGGGAGGGGACATCACTCTTAATTCGATTATTTATTGTTATATATAATTTAAATAATAAAAATATGATAAAAGGTAGTTTAGTCATTTCATAAATAGAAAAAATGGAAAAATTAAAAAAGTTAATAGAATCGGATGGATAGATTAAAGTAAAGATCTAGACATAATTTAGGAATGCGCTGCGGTAAGTTCATGAATTAGGATTAGTGTGAGAAATCGTTGTAGTTAGAGGGTTGAAAGAATTAACTCAATGAATTATGAACTTGGATATGTCGAAAACTGAACTTCAGGATTGATAATAAAATATGAAATAAAGTATTATAATTTAAAAATATATTTAACATAATTTAATAAATTAGTTTAACGAATAATATTGAGTTACCCTTATTATGGTAATTTAATAAACTTCTTTAATAATAATAATAAATACTTAAAGAAAACTTTCTTTCATATATAATTAATATTATAGTTTACTTTAAGTGACATCTTATAAGATCAAAATATAATCAGCTTATGTTTTGGTTGATCTGAAAATAGTTTTGACTCCATTTTCAACATCCAAACACAGCATATACTCTGATCCGATTCAAAAAAAAAAAAAAAAAAAAAGAAATCGTCCAAGTTGAAATATTTTTGGTCAAATAACAAGGTGAACACTTGGACTCTTGTGAATTTTCATTTAGACCGGAGACCCAATGTAAACTGTTTGACATAATTTCTAAAAAGCTACCACGAAACTTGCTTGTTAATTTATTGACTTAACTTATGGTCCAAAGATATTTATTCCATTAGCTGTCCCCCATTTACAAGACTAATAATAAATCCGCGTCGGTCCATTTAGAGAGTATTGAATTGATTAACCAAGTTAATATTTTTATAGGTTCCTAAACAATTTGATCTCCCCGGATTTGGATCATGAAATATGGGTTATGTGGGTGACCAATATCGACCTCACGAGATGCATATATAGGACAATTCGACTATCCTAATTTATATCCCGTTGGACACATCAAAGTAAGGATATCCACTAGTTGAATTTAATCTGATCCGATTCAAACTCGATTTGATCATATTATGCCCGGAGAGTTGGATCTGCTTGGTGAGATCATCATTCTTTTATATAATTTTTCTTACTTTATTTATTATTTAGTATAAAACATATTGTATAATATTTATTTTTAAAGCATAAAATAATTTTCCGAGTGTTTATATATTATTTTACATGTTTCAAATATTTTATTAGTTTTTATATAAGGTATAAGTTGAAATTAAATAAAAATAAAAAATTAGAGTCTTCGATTCGGATCAAGTTGACCTGGGTTAAAAAAAATTTAATCCGTACTTGGCTTAACCTATGATCGAATTGAGGTCGGATGGAATCATCGAGTTCACCGAATCGAACCTCTACGTCGGAGGTTTCACGGTAGCTTAGCACCTAAATTGTGGAAAGAAAAAGAATGACAATGAAGTATTCATTTTAAAATTTTGAATAAAGCAATTAAAGAGATAGGAAGAGAATAAAAATTAAATATATATTCTTTTACATAATTATGTTCTGTATTTATGCATTTATTTTAATTGGGTATGAACCAAATAAAAATAAATTGTCATTTGTTCTTTTCACTCTATTTTGAATGAAAAATGAACAATTGAATATTAAAAGGAAATGAAAGGTAAAAGATAAAACTTTTCTCTCAACTTAAATTCAATTAAAAGAATTCTCTTCCTTTTTTTTTCAACATCCTTTAAGTTCCTTTTGTTTAGTCATCTAACGATGCACTCAGATTGGGAGTTTGCATTCATATGTTTTAATGGATCACCTTGCTCCCCTAATCGTTCACCATCACTTGCTTATTCGTGATTAAGGGCCATATCAACTCTTGTTAGGGCGTTTAATTTAATATAAGAGAGCTAACAATCGATTAGGGATCTCATGTTTTCCATCACGTACGAATTTGGAACCCCAATGAGATGTAGTTTAAATTTGATTTCGACAATGGCATCCATTTTAGTTTCTCCGATGCATTTCGTCGAACACGAGCAAGCAAACTTATAACCTTGTGTTCGTCATATTTAGCAAACGCGTCGAAAAGAGCCGGAACAACGTCGAGATATAAGCAGTAAAGGCGTCACTTTATTAATACATGTCTTACTTACAGGACATCATGAACTAACATGGACAACAAGTTGGAGTTCAAGCCAACGGCGAAGTGACACCTTAACACCGACATAGAAGATTACATTGGCGGCGGCGGCGACGAGACTCCTGGTACAGGATTGGGAGAAGTGCGCACGTTGCTCAACGGGGATGGAAGCCATGCCGGCGCTTGCCTTAGACTCACTGCAACAAGCTGCCCCGAATGTGTCCGCTGATGAGCCCCCGCTGTCGGTAGAAACGGGTCAGGTCGCCGGCAAAGGCAAGGCCTCGCGGTGGCCAGTCCAAGGATGCAAATGGCACAGAGTAACAAAGGCAGATGCCTCCTCATCTTTCTCTCTCTCTCTCTCGCTTGCTCGCTCTCGTCTGGTGACTTGGGTGTGTGGCTGACCCGCTGGTCATCGAGTACTTCGTTATTTATATACACACAGGGAGGGAGAAGAAGCCACTTTTGACATGACATTGGCGCCCATTGGATTGGACTGGTTTTTCTTGTTTTGGTTCTTTCTTTCAGTAACTCAAGTTGATAATAAAATATGAACTTGGATATGTCGGAAACTGAAGTTTAGATCTGAATCTCTTAACATCATTAATTCTTACGTACTTATTTCATTTAGAAAAGTGAGTGCTAATTATTGTTTTTTTTTGTGTAAAAAATTTAAGTTTGTAAAATTTTTAGGCTTTTAGCCAACGTTCCCGAGACATCTTACTTGTTAGGTGGAATATTGCAAGTACTAGTAACAGATCCTCACCCGATATTACATTTCTTTGATCTAAACTTTGATATTTCATAAACTAAATTTGGTTGATTAGCGTCAGATTTGATTCTTTATCTTGCTAACTTCATCAACAGTTTGGTTTTCAATCCGAATTGATAGCTCTGAATTCTAAACACCATGACTCCAAACAACAACAAGAAAAATTCTGACAAGTCTATATATGGACTAAAAATGGGGCCTAAGGCAGCATTTATCAGGAAGCTCGTATGTATCTTCTCAATTCATTTATTTATCATACGCGAGGAGAGGAGTCATCACAACTTGCCAGGCCTTGGAGGATTAGAACAATTTTCCATTGCCTAATGAAGTGGTGGATCACAATGGATAAGTATCTATAAACTGCGTGTGGACCAGGAATGACCTCACACTCACGGTAGATGATGATTAGCAACTTCAGATAGCCATAATGTGGAGTTCACAGCTCTTGGCACCAATTTCAACTGAAGAGAACAAAACAAAAAATATAAAAAAAAGAAAAAGAAAAGAAAGAGCGACTCTACCTGTCCTTGCTGTCAAGCACTGATGCACAGCTCCACGTTCCGTTCAATTTCTTGTTGCTGGTTTCAGCATCGATCGATATAAATCTTTGACAAAGCAATCCATAGGCCACAATAGTCGACATCACAGTTCACTTAGAATTTTATTTGTTTTGTTAGAATTTCTGCACAATAGAAATGATGCACCACGAGAAAATTCAAAAAATTTAAAACGATGCAGAATTATATTAGATGGAAGAAACAGAAGAGGATTATAAGATCATATTAATTCAGGATTATCCAGGATGATCTTACAAGTCTTGATTATATGTTCTTTTATAGGACCTTGGAGAAACAACTCCTATTCTAACTTAAGGACCTAATCCTACTAGGCATGCAAGCCCCTTCTCTAGAAAAACTTCCTTGGAGTAGGAGTAGAAATTTGATTTCCTGAAGTCCTTGAAGAATTTAGCCCCCTTCAAAGTCCATCTTGAAGTTCAATTCGGCCAGGCCTCCTGCTTGGCACCCTACCAAGCCCGGACGCACCCGGGGCGTACCTGCCAGGGCAGTCTTAGTCCCACTCGGACTAGGACAAGTCCTGGATGACCCTTCACATCTTCAGCCCTTCTAGGAGTAGATTGAACAATACGGGTTGTCGGGTCAAGCAAGAAGCAGCAGGCGATCATCGTATACTCGTTAACTCGGGCCTAAGATCTGATAGTTCTCATCCATCATAGGAGGGTTCGCAAGCTTTCGACTCCAAGTACCCCTCGGTTCAAGAAGAAAGCTCGGCCCTCCAAGAATCCGTCATGTCCTTCTCGACATCGGAAACCGACCGACTCCTATTCCTACTAGGAGTAAGAATCCTTCCGACCCTGCACTTCTCGTCCAAGCATCTCTCGAAATCTTCCTATTACTTCTTTGGATCCAAACAGATTTCCAATTAAAGTAGGATTCAAGGCATTATTTAACAAATCTCCACCTTGAATTGAATTCTACAATCAGATATCTAACACTCTTTGCCGTCGCCAATTCCTGTTTTAATTTTGCACATGCGATAGCATCCTTGTAGCTTGATCTGGCGATTCCACCTCTTCAACTACTTGAAATGCATATGCAACCATGTCCTCAAAGTCATAACGCTTAGGAGGACCTACTTGTCTGCGAGCACGTCCTGCAGCTAGACTTGTCGTTGCTTCTTCTGCTTGCTCCTCAGACTTTGGTTGTTCAACCTGATGAGATTCTTCTGGCTCATTCTGAATTGGAGTTAATCCAAACTCCACCTGTTTGTTGACACCCTCCTCTGCTGAGTCAACATCTGATTTCTGCTTGAGCATAGACATCTCATCAAAGAATATATTTTTACTGTGAATAACCTTCTGCTCTGAGAGAGACCAAATTCTGAAGCCTTTTACACCTGCACCATATCCCATAAAGATTTCTTCTTTGGCCCTTGATTCCAGCTTTCCTTCACTGACGTAATAATATGCTGGACAGCCAAACACTTTCAGATTAGTATAATCAGCGAGATTTCCTGACCATACCTCAATGGGAGTCTTCAGATCGATCACGGTTGCAGGACTCCGATTGACAAGATAGCATGCTGTGCTAACAGCCTCAGCCCAGAATGATTTGTTCAGTCCAGAATTAGAGAGCATGCACCGTGCCCTCTTCAGAAGAGTTCTGTTCATGCGTTCTGCTACACCATTCTACTGTGGTGTATCTCTGATGGTGCGATATCTGACAATGTCTTCATCCTTGCAGAATCGATCAAATTCAGACGAACAAAACTCCAAGCTGTTATCGGTACGAAGACATTTCACTTTTCTCGATGTCTGATTCTTCACCAGAGTCTTCCATTGCTTGAAAGCTTCAAATGCCTCGCACTTGTTCTTCATCATGAATACCCATGTCATCCTTGAGTAATCATCTATCACAGATAGGAAGTATCTAGAATCTCCTAGAGATGGAACACGAGAGAGGCCCCAACAGTCAGCGTGGATGTAATCGAGTGTTGCATTCGTCTTGTGCACGGCTTTGCTGAATTGATGTCGTTTTTGCTTACCAAAAATGCAATGTTTGCAAAATGCGATTTCAGATATCTTTTTACCATCCAGAAGATTGCGTCTGCTAAGGATATCCATCCCTTTCTGACTCACATGTCCAAGTCGCATGTGCCACAACTTAGATACTTCTTATTCTGATTTGGATGAACTACCTACTACAGCCACGCCAGAAATTACTGTGCCTTGTAATATATACAAGGATTTTTGCCTGACTCCTCTCATGACTTCAACATCACCCTTGGTGACCGTGAGAACATCTTATGCGGTATCCATCCGACATCCTTTGGAGTCTAAAACTCCTAATGATATCAAATTTTTCTTCAATTGCGAAATATGACGGACCTCTATCAATGTCCTCACCTGATTGTCATGAGTTCTGACCTGAATTGAGCCCATGATGACATTTCCGCCATCAATATTCTGATAAGTTGAGAACCACTCTTTATGCGGAGTCATATGATAAGAACATCCTGAGTCGAGAATCCAATTCTCTTCTGAACATCTCTGATCAGATACCATAAGAGCCAAATCATTATCAGATTTGTTATTCTGGTGAGCTACTGCAGCAACTGTGTCTTTCTTCTTCTTCTTCTTAGGACAATCCTTCTTCCAGTGACCCGATTCTTTGCAGTAGTTGCAGATGTCCTTCGGATTGATGTTCTTCTTCGACTTCCCCTTTTTAGGATTTATCTTTTCTGTGGTTATTACCAACCCTGCGGCCTGAGTCTCCACAGCCTTTCCAGACGCCCTATGACGAAGTTCACGAGTATGTAGACTCGATCTTACTTCTTTCATACTAATTGTGTCTCTTCCGATGATAACAGATTGTACGAAATTTTCGTACGACAGAGGAAGAGACACCAATAGAAGTAGGGCTGCATCTTCATCCTCAATCTTCACATTTATATTTAGTAATTCCATCAACAGAGTATTCATCTGATCAAGATGATCTTTCAGAGGGGTACCTTCTTGAATGCGGAGGGCGAATAGACGTTGCTTCAACAGCAACTTGTTGGTCAGAGATTTGGTCACGTAGAGACTCTCAAATTTCGACCACAGACCGACCGTCGTCTCTTGATCGACGACTTCGATAATCACCTCATTCGTCAGACACAATAAGATCATAGAATACGCATTCTCCTCTTGTGCCGCCAAACTTGCGAGGTCGAACTCCTTTTCTTTGCCCTTCGAGTCTTCCTCCTTCGGTTTGTTCTTCGACACGTTCGCGAGCGGTGCTCATACTCCCTATTGTTTCAAAAGTGCCTGCATCTTGATCTGCCAGAGACTGAAACTATTTCGTCCTGTAAATTTCTCGACATTGACGTTGTGCGATGCCATCTCTACGTCTGACAGAGGATCGATGATGAAGCCTCACTCTGATACTAGTTTGTCAGGATTTCTGCATGAGAGAAATTATGCACCGCGAGAAAACTCGAGAAATTTAAGGCGACGCAGAATTGTATTAGATGGAAGAAACAAAAGAGGATTACAAGATCAGATTGATCCAGGATTTTCCAAGATGGTCTTACAAGCCTTGATTACATATTCTTTTATAGGGCCTTGGAGAAATAACTCCTACTATAACTTAAGGACCTAATCCTACTAGGCATGCAATCCCCTTCTCTAGAAAAACTTCCTTGGAGTAGGAGTAGAAATCTGACTTCCTAAAGTCCCTGAAAAATTTAGCCCCTTTCAAAGTCCATCTTGAAGTTCAATTCGGCCAGACCTCCTGCCTGGCACCCTACCAAGCCCGGATGCACCCGGGGCGAGCCCACCAGAGCAGTCCTAGTCCCACTCGGACTAGGACAAGTCCTGGATGGTCCCTTCATATCTTCAGCCTTTCTAGGAGTAGATCTTCGACTCCAAGTGCCCCTCGGTTCAAGAAGGAAGCTCGACCCTCCAAGAATTCGTCATGTCCTTCTCGACATCGGAAATCGGCCGACTCCTATTCCTACTAGGAGTAGGAATCCTTCCGACCCTGCACTTCTCGTCCAAGCATCTCTCGAAGTCTCCCTATTACTTCTTTGAATCTAAGCAGATTTCCAATTAAAGTAGGATTCAATGCATTATTTAACATGTTTCAACTTGAGTAAGATGAAAATTAGGAGACGCGTTTCAAATAATTCACTGATGAGGTGGAGTTGAGGACCTGGGAGGAGCAATATCTGTTGCACAGATTTCACTGAACTCTTTATTGCCTTCAGTGTTCGTGCATGTATGTACCTGGTGATGAAATACTATACATTGTCGTTCTCACAATTCAAACAAACAGAAGCTGCAGCCTTGCACAAACTGTAAAGATCCCAGTAAGTAAAAATGAGTATATATTTCGTAACTGCATAGCAGAAAAAGGAGTTTGAGGAAAAGGAATCTGAAACTGTCTTTTGCTCATTGTTCTGGGCAAGAGCTGAAACACTGAGATACTTTTAGGTTTCTGAACTGTTTCTGATCTGAAGTGGTGGGCGCAAAATATAAAGCACAATTAGATGTTGATTTAGATAGGATGATGTCAATAAAGCCCGTGGTCCCAAGCCCGGATAAAGGAGGAGGGTTGTGCTAGGCCCCGACAGCCGGCGTAAAATCCTGTCGAATCTCATGAACATGGATCAACGAATGCGTCGTATGATCCATGTAGCCGACCCCACCTAGTGGGATAAGACTTTGTTGTTGTTCGTTGTTGATGTCAATAAAGCCCGTATTATATAGAAATCAGGCCAGCTCCAAATCAAAGTGGGAAGTTTTCCTTTCAACTACCTAGGGATTCCTATTTCATACAAGTGCATCCCTGAAAATCAAACAATGTCACTTGGCTGATAAAATATCAGCTAGAATAGAAGATTGGAAAGGAAGATTGCTTACACAAGTAGGTAGAACTACACTGATAAATTGGGTTATAAACTCAATTTCAGTTTATTCTCTGGCATCTACATACATCTCTTGAGTGGTAATTGCTTCCCTTGAAAAAGATGTTCAGGAGTTTTTTTATGGGACTCAGGTGGTAAACGTGGAGTTCGCCTTATCAATTGGCCAACTGTGCAGTTGCCTAAAAATGAGGGAGGTATTACTATTAAAAATTTAAGCTGGGGGCGACCTTCCCTTCTTGCCAACAGAATTATTAAAATCTTAAACCATTCGGATTCTTCCTGGGTGAACTTGGTGTATAATAAGTACCATCAAATATATCCTTGGAACTTAGTTATGAATGAGGTAAACCCTTCTTGGAGTCGGAGAACCATCCGTAATACACTGATAGGCATCCCCAGAGGTATTGAAGAAACACATTAGCAATGGGAGGACTACTAATGCATATAATGATCCTCGAGTTTTTTGTGTTCCTTTTGCTTGGAAACCTACTTATGTTAATGTGGATTATCCTTTGGCCTCCCTTTCAGTAAGTGATCTAATGTTAAATGACTGTTGGAATTTGAATTTATTGATTTTTTTTTGCTAAGTCTCTAGTTCGATAGATGACATAGATCATTTCTATTTATTTGCCTAGTAGTGCCAAGGATGATACATGGATTTGGGTGTCAAACACTCATGGTAATGCTAGTTCCAAATCAGTTTATAGTTTTAGATCATTTCTAATGGAGGTTTTGTTGCAACTGGGGCTCTTCGTAGAATCGTTGGGATGCTGGCAGCATTCTGGAGTTGGAGGCCTGGGTCTACTTCCGGGGATCAAGATGTGCAGCAGATTGAGCACCACAAACGTTGCAATGGAATCGAACTTTGCGGCATTGATACAATTTGTTACGAAAATAGGAAGAGATATCGTACGAGTATAAAAAACACTGAGATTTACGAAGTTCATTCTAAATCGGACTACATTCTCGGACGGCGACGGTTTTTTTTATTATGGAATAATGATAATTACAAAGATGTGAAATAACTCAACCATCATGAAGTTTATATAGGCATTCCTTAATACAGATGATAGAAATTACAGACCGACTGATACTCTGAATTAATCCTCCAAAATAAAACACATATCTCGTAATAAAGAAATAAATCAATTTCGAATCACATACAGAATACTCCTAAAAATTGTTTGACCAAGGGCTCCGCTCCCTTACTCTCCAAGGGATCCTCCGGATCTCCCCTTACCTTTCATAGGCTCATTGACCGGATAGTGAGACATCCGTGGAGAAAATCTATTGAAATGTCTGACTAAGAAGATGAAGATATAAAATTACGACTGATTCAGACTGAAGACATTATCAACACAATTGATTGAATGAACTGGACATTCAGTCTGGCATTGTAACTTTTGCTAACTGGTCGCTAAGGCATTTCATAGAGAAACGAACTCCGCGGCTGATTATCTTGCAAACTTTGATTGCATGAAAAAGATTCCGACATTTTTTGGATAGAAGATCCTCCCATGATCTTCTACGTTTCGGATGCTCGGGTAATTATCATTATAGATAAATGATCTTTCATTTCGAAAGAAAAATTAGATGACGTAATTTGGTATTCAGGAGGTGAGAAATTTTGGTATTCGCAAAAGAAAAGACCAATGCCTTGGAGATGTCAAAAGAAAAATTTTCCCCCACAAATTCAACATCATTCAAGTCTTCGATCCTACATTTCGGTTGGATTCACTCCTCCTTTTTGTCTCATTAAGAAGAAAGAACGAGTAGAAATCTTAGATATCCGTACATCTATTCACATTTCTGCACTGTGATCTGTCCCTTTTTTCTCTCCACAATTCATGCTAATTTTGGTTATCAAGATATCGATCTTTTACATCAATCTTACAGTTTAGTCATAATTAAACTTCTTATATATAGTATATCTCAAATGTTCTTTACGCAAAATTTTCACAAGGCTTCATGATCTTGTAGTCTTCTTACCATCCCGACTAGGATATCGAAATGATGTAGTTTTTTATTACAGGATAATTTAGTCTGACTGGTGATAACTAATTAAACGCAAACAAATAGCGTACTTAGATCCATATATTACTGTACATATCAGGGTACAAAATCTATCAGACCACAATTCAACATTCTAGCCATGCAGTCGGATCTGAACTATTCTTGTTTACATAAAAAAAGAAGAAGAAGAATATGGAGGAGAGACAATAATATCCAAATCAAATTAGCAATCATGATTCTGCGCCATCAAACTCCTCATGTACTTGTCGGTCCTCTCGAGTTCCACAAGCATCATGGCCACCTTCTTATCCGTCCGCGTCAATGCCTCGCTCAAACGTTCGCCCTTCTGCTTCAAGTGGCCCATCTCCTCCTTTACCTTCGTCCACTCCCTCCTCATCTTTTCCACGTCCCTCTCCCGTGCTCGCTGGTTCCTCGCCCCTTTCGCCGTTCGACTCGACGACGAGTAGCCCTGGTCGAAGCACCATTCTTCTCTGGTACTGCAATCGCCAAAGGACAACTGTGTGCATGATCCATTGAATGAAAAGGCATGCTGCTGAAAGTTCAAGTAATTCTGGCTCATTTTGCCGTCCAGCAATATATCTAATCTCACAGCAAGCACAAACTAGGGGTTCCTTCTTCAGCCTGTCTCCATGCATAAATTAATTAAAGAACTACGAGGGATATGTTTCAGAGCCCCATACCTTGCGCAAAAGACCGGCCACCTGCGCAAAGAGGACGTTGGAGAGGGCTCGTTGGCCTTTCCAAGGCAGCAAGGGGCATGCAGAGATGATGAGATCTCCCCAGGCTGTGAACCGGATAAGAAGAAAAATGAAGACAGGCGTGTGGCTTGTGGATGAGAAGAAAAATTGAGAGAGGCGTGCGGAAGCCACGCGCCAAGGAGGAATTATATAACGCAACGGCTAAACCTAATATCCAGCCAAACAGCAAATGCATGGGAGTTGTTGGGGCGTGTGGCGTGGTCTAAGATCATGACCCTGTATTGGAGTGTGGTCAGCTGAGAGAGAGAGAGAGAGAGAGGAGAGAGAGAGAGAGAGCAGGTAAGATGCGCGCATAGATGAGCAGGGCTCAAATATTAACAAGTGCCCCTTGGCATTTAAAATAAAGCTTTGATGGGCAACTCTTTTGACCAGTTGCACCTCTTGGGCGTGAGCTAATGAGAGGAAAAGCATGACCTGGAAGATACCTCCACTGCAGCAGTTAACGTGTGAAATAGACGGCATTAAGGGACCGTTTCGACCAAGAATAAGTGTTAGAGAATAATAAAAATTATTCAAAAGAATATAATATTCTTATCATATTTTTATTCTCTCTTTGTTTGGTGTAAAAAAAAATAACTTTTAAATATATTATATTTTATAATTAAATTATTTTATTATAATTAAGTACCTTTATTATTGGTATTATAATAAAAATAATAAAATAATAATATATGGTTAAATTATAAAAAAATAAAAGAAATGATAAAAAATAAAAAAGATGAGAATATGTTCATTTTTTTGTTTTGATGAAATAAAAATTTTGCAATCTTGTGGAATAAAAAGGTGGTATCACAGAGTTTCAAGATAGTTTTATAGAAAATATACGTTGATCGAGTTAATCTTAATCTGACACTTGTTTGACGATATTCATAAGAATAGAAAGCTATTTCACATTTTATTTACAAAACAAACAACCCCTAAAGGTTAGGTTACTTGCACCGAAGACACGACCAAAAGAAAAAGGCACGAGGCCGAGGAGTTGGAACAGTTGACGAGATTGCTACAAGCGACTTCGACTTGAACCAATGTGACAAAGCTCGCAACAGTTGAACAAGCAAAATCAGGAACTTACACCTGCAAAGTGCAAATGCGTTCGACAGCGTTTGCTGCCCGTGAAGGTAATTGGAATTTAATTGAACTGAACCGGTAGATCCCCCATGGAGTATTTACATATCGAATGATAGAAAAAGCAAACTTCCTTTTCACGGAATAATAAAAACAACCGTATACTCTCTCTATATATGTAGAAAGAGTTAATAAATAAAAGGTTAGTTTAAAACGATGGTATGAAGAATAAAAACAAGTGGCCCATGCAGGTCTCGAACCTGCGACCTTCGCGTTATTAGCACGACGCTCTAACCAACTGAGCTAATAGGCCTTGGTGCTGCTAATAATAAACCTTTAATCACTTTTGTCTTTAAAGAAACTGTTCCGAACAAAATATATATTGGAAAACTCATCGCAAAAAAAATCATAATGCATTGGAAAATTTTGTGCTTTCCTGCGAGGACCAGCTAACAGTACCGAGAAACAGTCCTTGCAATTTGCGCAGAGTTTTGGTTGAATACCTCATAAAATATGGGCACTGGAACAAGTTCATGTTTACTGACTGATATTCTGGACCAAGTTTTAGTATAGCTGCAAACGTCTATGAGCTCAGAAAATCTCTATCTAAGAACATATTACGTCTCGCGTATCAGGACAACATCAGAAAGGAGAAACTAATTAGATAGAACAAGGGGAAGAAGCTATTATATGGTTGATGCAGCAATTATTGTGAAATCCCCGATGCTTGCTTCATTCGCAGATCTTAATTTGTACACCATTTTATATGGCTTTATACATCTGCAGGAGCCTTTTTCTTTAGCTAAAAGAAAAAGATTGCTAGACTGACATGAAGCCAAAACTATTAAGCCGAGGATACTTGCATGTTGAACACCAATCCAAAGAGCCTGAGCACCCCGTAGGTGACCAACATGGCCAGCCACCCCCCAATAAGCACCCTGAGGGCAGACCTCCTCACGTTCGCGCCGCCAATAACAGCCCCTACGACGCCGAACGCGGCCAGCGCCAGGGTGCTCACCGCGCACACGACGCCCACCCTCGCGCCCCAGGGCTTGATGAAGCCTCCGGCCAGCAGGGGCAGGACGGCCCCCATGGCGAACGACAGCGCCGAGGCGCCGGCCGCCAAGAGCGGGTTCGGGAGGTTCTCCTTCTCCTTACCCGCCGGCGCCTCCCCTTCCTCCTCGTCGCTCCGCCGCTCCATCTCGGCCACCTCGATGTCGTACTGCGCGTAGACGGACACGAACTCCCCGATGGCCATGCTGCACGCGCCGGCCACGAGGCCGGCCAGTCCGGACACGAGCATGGCCTTGGAGGAATCGTTGACGGCGCCGACCCCGATCATCAGCGACGCGACGGAGACGAGGCCGTCGTTCGCGCCGAGCACCGCGGCGCGGAGCCACTGCGCTCGGGCCATGTAGTTCACGCCGTCGGCCTCCGGCGGCGGCGGGGACTCCGTGCCGTTGCGGTCTTGGGCCGGGATGGCGATCTTGGTGCAGGGCTCATGCTTCTCCTTGTTCAGATCCGGCGTTGTGGCTGCATGAACTTGAGAGGCAGCGTGGAGCGACATGCTTGACAAATTAGACAGGAGAGAGAGAGTAGTTTGAAGGTGTGGGAGTGTGGATGGCACACGCCATTTGACAAGCTTAAATAGAGAGAAGGGGTGGGGGAAAGGATGCTGCACCAGTAGGATATATTTGGCAGATGCGTGGAGATTGCGTGACCTGGATTTGCCGTTTCTCATAGAATATATTAAATAAATAAATAAATAAAATGTGTAATAAATTTGAGTGAAGATTTTATGTGACATGTGTGCCTCATAAATGAAACGGAAAAGAAGAATAGTTAAATATATTGCAGGATAATAAATGAAACTACATATACAGTTGTTAATAAATATGTTTTTATTGGGCACTATTGTTTCTTAAAATGCCATATCTCTTCAACATTTCCGGTTAGGATTATTATTTCACAATTAAAATTTTTAAAACGCAACAATAATTTTCTTGTTAAGAATTTATATCTTTTTTTAGACTTTGTATTGTATCGTATATTAGGAGCCAAGAAATTAAACTTGTGGGTTTCATGACCTAAAACTTGTCTGACAAGAATGGACTGAGAAGTGTCCTTTTGACTGCCAATTTTTATTAACCAAGTGCTCAACCATTTTCATGCGTACGTCCTCAGTGCCAATTCAAAACCCAAAAAAAAAATTGCTAAAATTACATTAACTTTTTTTCAAAGCATTTACTTGACCGTTTCGTGGCAAGTGACGAGTCACGAAGAGAGATAGATGTAAATGAAGAAGTTTCATGGGAAAAAAAATAAATTGAAAAAATTGCCAATAAATGCTCGTTTAATTACGAGAAAATGGCAAGAACTAATCTGAAATACTACCAACTTTAATTAACAACGGGTTGAGATCCAGCATAAATAAATAGCCATAGCTCTATATTACTATGAATAATATACGTGGTAAATTAATTAGTTTGGGAAAATGGATGAAATTATTATACAAAGAGACTTTGAAGGATCTAATACAAGGAAAAAAGATAAATCAAAATACAATTTTAATTCTAAACAAAAGGCATGAATTTTGAATTCGAGAAAAGTAGATGGAATTTGTTTGGAATCGAAAGGTGTTCGTTCCCCCGTGTGAACGGAGAAAAGATTCCGTGGGTTTCTGGAAACGAGGCGACATTTTAGCTGACAAAAGGGAAAAGAAAGAACCGGCTCCGGTTGGATGCTGGGCGTGTGGCCGCCACGCGACGCACGCTGCACCAGCAGCAGCCGACTAGAAAACGACGGAGGATAATATTAGTGACAAATAATTAATGTCTAAATACGACCCCCCTCATCTTTTAATCGAATATATGGCAGTTTGATTAATATCTTGTCTAAATGCATGCTCATCTTAGTCTAACCAGAAAGAATCTGAAGTTATTTATCATCTTGAATAACAATGGGATTCAGTTTTAATTATTACTACTATTAACATGTCTTGTACAATTAGGGGTGTTCCGGATCGAATCGACCCGTGAATTTAATGACCGGATCCGATTTGGATCGGATCGAGTTGGTGATCGGATTAAGTTTGATTTTAGGTACGGGTTGCGGGTCGATTCGATCCGATAACTCGATCTTATTTTATTTAAATTAATATATTTTTATTAAATTTAGAAGTTTTATTTGATTAAATTTTTTTAAAAAATATGAAAATAAATCATTTGAAATATAAAAATAAATAGTAAATAAATGAAATATTATTTTTATGATTTAAAATAAAATATTTAATATGTTTTTATATTTAAAAAAAAGAAAAAAATATTTATTTGTCCACTCAATTTGATCCAAATCTACTGTATAAAAGATCATCAATCCGATCCGACCAAAATTGATCAGATTAAATCGAATTTGAGGTTGGGTCGAGTTGAACCGGACCGTGAATACACAATCATCTTATCAATATCTAAATATTTAATTCAATTTGCCTTTAAAGATGACAATTTCGTCATTTCAATATGTACTTTAACATCGAAATTGATATTATTATAGGTTGTGTGTGTGTCTGTGTTTTGTACTTTCTGAAAACCATGATATATACAAGCCTGATAAAAAAAACTAACAAAGAGACCTTATATTATTCTCATATTTCTCAACCAAGGAACGTGCAGCTGCTACCATCTCTCATATAGAACATCCATATTGCTTCTAGATGCAGTAAACATATATTAGACTAGAAAAATGCACATACAGAGTTAATTGAATATTTCGTGCCTTGGTGCATGTAGCATGGCGTTTGTTAGCTTTTGTTCTTCTTTTTTTTTCCCCCCTTCTTTTTATATTGAATCGTCGGATTGATTTGTGCCACAAGTGTAGCTGTCAATGGCGCATGCATGAATGATCCACTGATTCGAATATTGTAATTGATATAGTTACTTGATTTGTAATTGATGAAATATTGGCCTACTAATAGGTTAAGAGTTGACTGCCAAACAACTTTTTTTTATCCTTCAATTTTTTTTTATGAACGGTGAAACCTCTCTCTCTCTCTCTCTTTCTCTCTCTCACACACACTGATTATTTGTGCCACATATTTCGGCCTACTGTCTTTCTTGTGTCATTCAAGTACATGAATTATATATTGAGATGCATGCAAACTACTATTTAATTAGTTGTTATATATGTTCACAGCTGTATGCATTATTCTGACTTCCCCTTGGTTGCGACCATATATATATATATATGAGGTTAATTAAGTTGCAACCACAAAAATTTGTCGCAGGCTGCTACCAATTGATCCATACCATCGGATCTGTCATCTTCATGAATTAATGCTTGAGATCGAAGCGGATGTGAACCAATAACTTTTAGTGAGTTGCTTTGATTTTTTTGATCTTTTTAACGTTTTTCTGGTTCGTTGGACCAAACCTCCCTAATATGAGCTGACACTTCCCCAAAATAATTACTTTCCCTCTCAATTTTTCTTCATCTATGTAACGCCCCCAAAATCGCACCTCCTGTCACGTAGGCGGTCGGTTTGACTCCAGGGGCGCTACACTATCTACTGCTCTACTGATCTTGATCATTCAACAAAACGGCTTACGTGACACTAATAAAATAATAATAAACCTAATAGAAAATCTTAAATGCGAAAGAATGATCAAAATGCCATGAAGAACCTTAATGCGGAAATTCATAGTGTCTCATATTATATAAAAATATGCGGAAGTTCATAATGTCTTGTAATATAGAAAATGTGCGGAAGAAAAACGTGATGTCTCTGAACGATAAAGATAAGTAAACAGATATGAAATAAAGAAGCTCGGAGCGGAATATTAGTCATGTGCAGCACTCTCCAAGCTCTATGTCCATCATCACCCCATCAATTGACATTCTCACCTGCAAAATTCCAATGCAGGGGAATAGAATACCCATGAGCGAGATCGCCCAGTACCATAGCAATAGACATGAAATAAGGATTAGTGATGATAAGAAAATCAATGTATGAATCTTTAATCATATCAATACTCTGTTCTATGCTTTACATTACTCTGCTTTACTTTACAGTACTTTGATTTACATTACTCTGATGTACTATACAATACTTTGCTTTACATTACGCTGTTGTACATTGCTTTACTTTACATTGTCTTGCTTTTCAATACTCTGCTTTGCTTTACTTTACATTACTCTGTTGTGAGTTGTACTATGTCTTTTATATTACTAAATTATTCTTAGAGTTGGTTGTCCTATGCGAGCTCGACTTTATTAGGTTGGGATGCCAGAGGTGCCTCTCTGATTCACTGATGTTAGTAAGCCCGTAAACGGGAAAGAGGGTGGGTGTTACAAGACCTTGTAGGGGGAAGAATTCTTACAATCCAGGAACAGTAGTCGGTTACAAGACCTTGTAGGTTCGTTGTCTCCTCAACTAGCTACCTGTCCCTCTGGCATAATACTTTAATCTTTAAAGGAAGAGGTGTGACCATAGCATCACCCTTCAATTCGAGATATCGATGGGAGAACACCTGAAATCTCAGGAATAGTGGGCATCTAAGCCAGTAGTTTCGCTGTCCCCTCAGTTAACTACATATCCCCCATTGCTTTAATTCTGAACTTTGCTTTAACTTTAGGGGCAGCACATAGCAATCCCGCTTCTTTGTCTTTACTTTAATCATCTTTAGTTACTATGAAATCTATGATTTGGGGTCAACTGGAAATCTATGTTTGTACAATAAGATTCAGCCAGTGTAGATGAACTGGTCAGAGTCATAATTAAGATTAGGAGTGGATCGGTCCGATTAAGTTTTGATTATTAGGTCTCTGTCGGACCGGTCGATGGATAAGGAAGAATCCACATGTATAATTACATAGACCGGTCAACCGTTTAACTAAATCGGTTGATCGGTCTTTGCGGTAAAATAGAGCCCTCGGATTTCTTCATGAATTCCGGCAACCGTTCGGCCGTCGATTGACGCCGACATCAATATAAAAAATAGGAAATAACTTCATGATTATAATGAATTAAAATACGCATCAACAGATCCTTAATTCTTCGTCTATGAGATTAAAATGCTAAGGGTATCTTTTTCGTCGAAAATTGGGTTCGTCGGATCACCACTCGTCGTCCGTCGATCGTTGGACGTTCGCCGTCGCTTGAAAGGATTTGCCTCTGTCCTGTCGCTCGTGTACGTCGGTCGCCGAACGAGAGGAAGAAGGAGAAAAAAGAAAGAGAGGGAGAGAGAGAACGAGAGAGTGAGAGAGAGAACGAGAGAGTGGGGGAGAGAACGAGAGAGTGAGAGAGAGAACGAGAGAGTGGGGGAGAGAACGAGAGAGTGGGGGAGAGGGGGTGCGAGAGAGTGTGGGAGAGGGTGGCCCCCTCCCCCCACTTTTATACTCCCCCGGCCGACCTTTGGTCGGCTGGGGGAAACGAATGGTCATTTGACCGTTCGTTTCATCTTTTTTTTTTCATGTATACGAGACGTCACATTATTACCCTCTAAAAAGAAAATTCGTCTTCGAATTTGGCTCAGAGTTAAGGCTTACCGAAAAGTTCAAGGAACTTCTCTCGCATTTCGGACTCTACTTCTCACGTTGCTTCTTTTCCTTGGTGATGCTTCCATGCTACCCTAACCAGTGCTACTCTCTTCTTCCCTTGTTGATGTTCTTGGTATTCCAGTATCTCCGTGGGTCGTTCCTCATACGTCAGATCCTCTTTAAGATTTGATTCCTCGATTTGGATCACGTTGGCGTAGTCGTGCTTGTACATTCGAAGCAGGGAGACATGAAAGACGTTGCGTACACTTGAGTAGGTTGGAGGCAGGGCTAACCTGCATGCTGAATCTCTAACCATGTCTAATATTTCAAACGGGTCCACATACCTTGGGCTCAATTTTTCCCGTTTGCTGAAACGCATCACTCCTTTGGTGGGGAAGACTTTGAGCAGAACTTAGTCACCTGCCTTGAACTTATGTTCTCGGCGCTTCTTATCTGCGTGGGCCTTCTGACGATTTTGAGCGGACTTCATTCTTTTCTTTATCAATTCTACTATGTCCGTGTACTCTTGTATCTGCGTCTGTAGTTCTGCACTCAAGATCTTCCTTTCACCAACTTCACCCCAATATGCCGAAGAGCGACACGAGCGTCCATACAATGCTTCAAAGGGAGACATCTCTATGCTAGCATGGAAACCATTGTTGTAGGAAAACTCTATGAGAGGAAGGTTCTTGTCCCAACTATCGTGCCAATCCAGAGCGCATGCTCTCAGCATATCCTCCAATGTCTGGATTGTTCTCTCTGATTGGCCGTCTGTCTGAGGATGAAAGGCGGTGCTGTACCGAAGCCTTGTTCCAAAGGCATTTTGAAGACTCTTCCAGAACCTCGATGTGAATCTGGGATCTCTATCAGACACAATGACTGATGAAATCCCGTGAAGCCTGACAATCTCTTGCACATATAAATCCATGAGGCTCTCAAGATATTGTTTCACCTTAATGAGCAGGAAGTGAGCCGATTTAGTAAGTCGGTCCACTATAACCCAAATGGCATCATGTCCTTTCAGGGTCCGAGGTAAGCCCGTGATAAAATTCATTGATATCACTTCCCACTTCCACTGTGGGATCCCCAGACTCTTCAAGGTTCCTTGTGATTTTTGGTGTTCCACCTTGACTTGTTGGCACACTATGCATTTGGAGACATACTCGGCTATCTCCTTCTTCATGTCTGGCCACCAGAAACTTCTCTGAACATTCTTGTACATCTTTGTACTCCCCGGATGGATGGCAAACTCGGACTTGTGATATTCGTCTAGTACTTCTCTTCAGAGTTCGGGGTTGTTAGGTACCCTCAAACGATCATGGTACCTTATGCCACCATCCGAAGAGACTTTGAAATTTGTTGTTTCCATACTTGTTTTTATCATCATACCTTGATACTCTGCGTCTTCTACTTGAGCTTCTATGATCCTTCCTATCATATCTGGCACTATTCTCTGTATCATCATTAGTGATCCATTATGCTTCACTCTCGGCGTCCATTTGAACAGTTCTTCCATAAGCTCGAATCGTCGTAGACGCATATAGGCCAATGATCCTTTCCATTTTCTGCTGAGTGCGTCAGCCACTGAGTTTGCCTTACCAGGTTGGTAATTGATGGCAAACTCGTAATCCTTTAGAAGCTTCATCCAACGCCTTTGACGCATATTCAGCTCCTTTTGTGTAAAAACATATTTCAAGCTTTTGTGATCTGTATAGACCACAAATTCTTCTCCATATAAGTAGTGGCGCCAGAGTTTGAGGGCGAACACTACTGCTGCCAACTCGAGGTCATGCGTTAGATAATTGACCTCGTGCTTCTTCAGCTGCCTAGATGCGTATGCCACTACTTTTTTATGTTGCATCAATACGCATCACAATCCCGTACCACTAGCATCACTGTACACCACGTAACCACCGTTGCCTGATGGTAACGTTAGGATCGATGCTGAAGTTAGCCGTTCCTTTAACTCTTGGAAGGTTGCCTTGCACTTAGGTGACCAGATGAACTTTTCTCCTTTCCTTGTAAGCTTAGTCAGCGGCAGTGCTATTCTGGAGAAGTCCTTGATAAAACATTTGTACTATCCGGATAAATCGAGAAAACTCCTAATCTCGGAGACATTCTTCGGTTGGATCCAGTTGTACACTGCCTCTATTTTTACCGGATCCACTGCAACTCCATCTTTAGAGATGATGTGTCCGAGGAACATTATCTGTTCTAGCCAAAATTCACATTTAGAGAATTTAGCGTACAGCTGCTTCGCTCGCAAGATTTCCAACACTGTCCTCAGATGCTCTCTATGTTGTTCTATGCTCGACGTATAGATGAGGATATCGTCAACGAAGACAATTACGAACTTATCCAGGTGTTCGTGAAAAATTCGATTCATGAGGTCCATGAATGCTGCCGAGGCATTCGTCAACCCAAACGGCATCACCATGAACTCATAATGTCCGTATCTTGATCGGAAAGCCGTCTTTGAGATGTCTTCTTCTGCCACCCTTAACTAATGGCATTCACTCCTCAGATCGATCTTTGAGAACACCCTTGACTTGGACAGCTGATCAAATAAGTCGTCGATGCGAGGTAGTGGGTACCTGTTCTTTATTGTGACTTTGTTCAACATTCTGTAATCGATACAAAGTCTCAATGATCCGTCATTCTTCTTGACAAAAAGGACGAGTGCACCCCACGGTGAGACACTAGGCCTGATGAAACCTTTGTCCAATAGCTCTTGAATTTGATCCTTCAGTTCCTTCATCTCTGCTGGAGCCATGCGGTATGGGGCTTTAGAGATTGGTGCAATTCCAGGTGTCACCTCGATACGAAAATCTATCTCCCTTCTGGGCGGTAGACTGCTAACATCCTCAGGGAAAACATCAAAAAATTCCCTCACAACTTCTATGTCCTGAGGGGTCTTCCTTGGTTCCTCTGTCTTAGTTATACTAGTCAGGTAACCTCTACATCCTTTTTGTAATAGTTTTTGTGCCTTTATAACGGATACTATGATTTTTTATTCCTTTTGTGCAATTTCCCTTACTATAACTTTATTTTTACTCTGTGTGTCTATGATTACTTTCTTTTGTTTGCACAGAATGGAAGCATCATGTGAGGTTAATTAATCCATGTCCAAGATTATATCATAATCTCTCATGGGAATAATGATGAGATTGACATGATTGTTCATTTTCTCTATCTCTATAGGTACATTGGGGAGATGCTATGTGGTGATGAGGGTGCCTTGTGGAGTCAATATATTCATCTTCTGCTCTAAGTTTACTGCTCTTAACCCTAATATTTTGGCACACTCTTCTGATATAAAAAAATGTGAGGCACCGGAATCGAATAACACTTTGGTAGGTAAATCAGTTATGAATAGCGTACCTCGAATGATGTCAGCGTCATTCTGGGGAGCGTCCTCTTCTAGATTAAAGAGCCTTCCCTGTACCAATTGTTGTTGTCCACGCCTCGGACAACTTGCTGCCATATGACCCATTCTACCGCAGTAGTAACAGGCTCCAGACTTCATTCGGCATTCTCCAGCACGGGTCCTTCCACACATGTTGCATAAAACTCGCTCTCCTTGTGCGGGTGGTGCCTGAGGGGCTCTTTGAGGCTGTTGTCGCTGCAGTTATGCTGGGCGCCTTTGCCCCTGCTGAGGGGGTCGCTGCTGCTGTTGTTGTGGCTGCAGTTGCGTTGGGGGAGGAGCTTGTTGTGGAGGACGATAGTTCTGTTGAGGGCAGAATACGGGTGATACCGATTATCCCGTCGTTGGTGTTACCGGTTGTTCCCTCGGAACTGCTGTTGATGCTGGGAGTTCTGCCCTACATTCTGCTGAGCCCTCCTCTCCCTTATGAGGTCTTGATGGTCTTTTTCGAACAGAGTTGTCAGGCTGATTGCTTCGTTCCGGGTTTTACAATTTCCTGGCCTGGTCTGGGATCTCAGTGAGGGTCTTAGTCCGTCCACAAAACGTTTCACCAGTTCCTCATCATCCAAAGCTGATTTGGAGTATTTCTTCAACCGGATGAACTTGGTTACATATTGGTCTACGGTCATAGCCCCTTGCTCTAAGTGCAGAAACTCTTTCTATTTCAAATCTCTCTTGTGGGACGGAAGGTAACGCGTCTCAAATGCTTTGCGGAAGTCTCCCCATTCTACGATTCTAACTCCCGAAAAATTGGTGGCTTTCTTTACTTTTCACCATTTCCTGGCATCCCTCTGGAGAGTATCACCGGCGAATAAGCCTTTCTTGTGTTCAGGGACGTCGATGATGTCAAACTTCTCCTCTAAAGTCTCGATCCACTGCTCAGCAATGTCGATTCCTCCCTCCTCATTAAACGTCGGAGGCTTCGACCTCCAAAACTCTTGTAGAGTACAAGGGATGGAGGCTCGGCGTCCCTGCTGTGGTGGCGAATTGGGCCTAGGTGGGGTAGGCGGAGGAGGATTCGATGGAGGTGGAGGAATAAAATGGTCCTCCTCCTCGTTATACACTTCGTACTCGCTGGACGCTGATCCTCTTCTCTGATCGGCCATCTATAATAAGATCATGGCAAGGTTTGAGAAGGGTGTATAACCAAGAATCTTTAATAGAAATTTTAGATATAATTTGGAGACCATGTTTTGCAAAAATCAAGTATTCATTTTTCATTAAACTTTTAAAAGGTAAACATATGTCTGAGGCTCACTAAGTCCTTCACATCGTGATACATCCAACACTAGTCACTACGTCTAGAACGATAGAGGCACTCATCATCAGTGTGTCCCATGTAGCATAGATCCCAGCATTCCTCTGGATCGATCTGACTGATAGGGCTCGCGTCTCTGAACTGTAGCTCCCGTGGTGGTGTAGGAGCTTCTTCTTCGTCATCGGAGGATATATAAATTGGATTGTTTATATGTCTTCCCTCCATCTTCCAGTTTCCCCCTGTGATTACTTCTTCCCATGTCCTAATGGGTGGGGAGAATAAATCAGGATCATTACTCCCAACGCTCTCCAAATCCGAATCTGAATGCTCTGGTCTTTCTGGAGCAGGCTGTGGAGGGGTTGGGAAATCTAGTGGGCGTCTATAAATCCCAATTATATGACCTCCCCCACGTAAAATCATGCGACGTGGAGGCATCTATAACACAATAAACTCAATAGTATAAGTATGATTCTCATAGGAAATACATTTATTACTTACTTGAGGAGTGGAGCTGCAGATGCTTGAGAAGCTTGCACATGATTTTACTTTGAGCTGTGTAATGATAAGAACGATGAATGCTATGCATGAACCTATACTCTACTATGGTCAATGAGGGAGCCAAGAACTTAGGCTCTGATACCAAACGGTAACGCCTCCAAAATCGCACCTCCTGCCACGTAGGCGATCGGTTTGACTCCAGGGCCGCTACACTATCTACTGCTCTACTGACCTTGACCATTCAATAAAACGGCTTACGTGGCACTAATAAAATAATAATAAACCTAATAGAAAATCTTAAATGCGGAAGAATGATCAAAATGCCATGAAGAACCTTTATGCGAAAATCCATAGTATCTCATATTATATAAAAACATGCGGAAGTTCATGATGTCTTGTAATATAGAAAATGTGCGAAAGAAAAACGTGATGTCTCTGAACGATGAACATAAGTAAACAGATATGAAATAAAGAAGCTCGGAGCGGAATATTAGTCATGTGCAGCACTCTCCAAGCTCTACGTCCGCCATCACCCCATCAGTTGACATTCTCACCTGTAAAATCCCAATGCAGGGAAATAGAATACCCATGAGCGAGATCGCCCAGTACCATAGCAATAGACGTGAAATAAGGATTAGTGATGATAAGGAAATTAATGTATGAATCTTTAATCATATCATTACTCTGTTCTTTGCTTTACATTACTCTGCTTTACTTTACAGTACTTTGCTTTACATTACTCTGATGTACTATACAGTACTTTGCTTTACATTACTCTGTTGTACATTGTTTTACTTTACATTGCCTTGCTTTTCAATACTCTGCTTTGCTTTACTTTACATTACTCTGTTGTGAGTTGTACTACGTCTTTTACATTACTAAATTATCCTTAGAGTTGGTTGTCCTATGTGAGCTCGACTTTATTAGGTTGAGATGCCAGAGGTGCCTCTCTGATTCACTGATGCCAGTAAGCCCGTAAACGGGAAAGAGGGTGGGTGTTATAGCCTCACCCCAGTTCGGAAGGTAGGGGAAAAATTCTTACAATCCAGGAACAATAGTCGGTTACAAGACCTTGTAGGTTCGTTGTCTCCTCAGCTAGCTACCTGTCCCTCTGGCATAATACTTTAATCTTTAAAGGAAGAGGTGTGACCATAACATCACCCTTCAATTCGAGATATCGGTGGGAGAACACCTGAAATCTCAGGAATAATGGGCATCTAAGCCAGTAGCTTCGCTGTCCCCTCAGTTAACTACCTATCCCTCCATTGCTTTAACTATGAACTTTGCTTTAACTTTAGGGGCGGCACATAGCAATTTCGCTTCTTTGTCTTTACTTAAATCATCTTTAGTTACTATGAAATCTATGGTTTGGGGTCCACTGGAAATCTATGTTTGTACAATAAGACTCAGCCAGTGTAGGTGAACTGGTCAGAGTCATAATTAAGATTAGGAGTGGATCGGTCCAATTAAGTTTTGATTATTGGGTCTCTGTCGGACCGATCGATGGATAAGGAAGAATCCGCATGTATAATTACATAGACCGGTCGACCGTTTAATTAAATCGGTTGATCGGTCTTTGCGGTAAAACAGAGCCCCCGAATTTCTCCATGAATTCCGGTAGCCGTCCGGCCGTCGATTGACATCAATATAAAAAATAAGAAATAACTTCAGGATTATAGTGAATTAACTATTCGCATCAACAGATCATTAATTCTTCGTCTATGGGATTAAAACGCTAAGGGTACCTTTTTCGTCGGAAATCGGGTTCGTCGGATCACCGCTCGTCGTTCGTCGATCGCCGGACGTTCACCGTCGTCTGAAAGGATTTGCCTCTGTCCTGCCGCTCGCGTACATCGATCGCCGAACGAGAGGGAGAATGAGAAAAAAGAAAGAGAGAGAGAGAACGCGAGAGTGAGAGAGAGAACGAGAGAGTGGGGGAGAGAACGAGAGAGAAGAGGTGCGAGAGAGTGTGGGAGAGGGTGGCCCCCTCCCCCACTTTTATACTCCCCCGGCCGACCTTTGGTCGGCTGGGGGAGATGAAACAAATGGTCATTTGACCCTTCGTTTCATCTTCTTTTTTTTTCATGTATAGGAGGTGTCACAATCTCCCTCCTGCTTTCTCTTAACTTTCCCTCGCATTTTTTCTCTCACTCTTCATTTCTCTCCACCGTTCTATGCAATTCCTCTCTGGACAGATCTCGTCTCGACCGATGGACAGGCCTTGCTACCAAGACGTTGATGCCTTGTCCTAGATCTTTTGGTAGAAGGATCACCTCACCCAATGTCGATGGATCCCTGCACCTGAACTTGAGGTCAGCAAATCTCTTGCGCCCAAGCTCGATATTGACGGATCGCCCCCTAATTAGTCTAGTAGAAGGAATTGATATAAAATTCTTTCAACTGGTTGACGAATTTCTTGTGTGCCGATGAAAATTAAATTCTTCTGATCAGCTCCTAGTTTTTATATTATTTGAATCTTATACTCGATGAGCTGATATAAAAAAATAATTTTATTTTGGTGTTTTAAATGCTGACAACATCTCATCTAAGTTGTTGCGACCGTAATAAAAGTTGACTTCAAGTGATCCTTGCAATCTTTCATATGTTCATATTTCTGTACTACATCTCTTCTGTTCTGACTAAGTCTTAAGAAATGATTGCAATGTTAATTTCTGCTATACATCTCTTCAATGTTTGGAGCAACACTACAACTATCTATGAATCAGATGATAATTTCTCCTCATGTGCCAAAAGAAAAAATGGGGTAAATTACACGAATGATCCCCAACTTTGAGTCGATTTCCAATTGATCCTCCAACTTCAAATTGTAATCAGAGCGTTCCTCATATTTTATTTTCTTACACGATTAGTCCTCTTGACCGGTGATAGTAGGTTTCTCGATTGCCTTGCATACGTGACTGACACATGAATCATTTCTCTCTCATCCACGTCATTTAAGTCATCAACATCATTTAACGCTCCAAACTAGATAAATTATATTGATCGTCCCCCAACTTTGAATCAATTTCTAAATAGTCCCTCAACTTTAATATTATTGCACGATTCATCCACTTGACCAGTAAGAAACAATCTCCTGATTATCTTGCGACGTGGCATAATAAAATATAATAAAAATTTTAATTAACTGACACCACACAATAAAAATATTATAAAAATTTAAAGACGTGGACGAGCTGGCAGAGGGGGGTGTCGGCCCCCCTCTCCAAGCTCGCCCTTTGGCGAGTTGGCATAGGGGGCGCCGACTCCCTCGTGAGCTCGTCGGCGACCCTAAACGACTTAAAATTGAGAAACTATAAAAAATAAAAATGATAAAAGCGCCGACGAACTCGCGAGAGGGCGTTAGCGCCCTTTGTGCGAAGCTCGCCAGTGGGCGAGCTTGGAGAGGGGGGCCGATACCGCCCTCTGCCAGCTCGTCCGCGTCCTTAAATTTTTATAATATTTTTTATTGTGTGATGTCAGCTAGTTAAAATTTTTTTATTATATTTTATTATGGCACGTCACAAGATAATCGGAAAATTATTTTTTACCAATCAAGGGGATGAATCGTGCAATAATATCAAAGTTGGGGGCTGTTTAGAAATCGACTCAGAGTTGGGGGACGATCCGTGTAATTAAATGACGTTGATGACTTAAATGACGTGAATGAGAGAAAAATGACTCACGTGTCGGCCACGTATGCAAGACAATCGAGAAATTCACTATCACGAGTTAAGAGGACTAACCATGCAAGAAAATAAAAGACGAGGGACGTTCTGGTTACACATTGAAATTGGGGGACTATTTGAAAATCGACTTAAAGTTTGTGGACCGTTTGTGTAATTTACACTTGCTTTTTTAGTAGAACATATATATGAATGACATTGGAAGCCTCTGTCATTTTATACACTACATTAATTTGGAATTTTTTGTTGGGTTGTTTATATCATGTCCTTCCTCATGCCCAAAATATTTCTCCCTGTTCGGATTGTTATATACTCCGTCAACTAAAGTGGGCTTTCAGGTCAATGGATTCGGTTTTCTATCTGATTGTCAATGAAGTACTTGTACACAATTAGTCTTTAATTCCAGTATAATGTGAGATGGAAAATTAGTTTATCATCCAATTGTTTGAAAAGTTCATGATGTATTATTTATTCTAAAAAATGAGTTGACACCATTATGCATGTATCTCGGATACAATAATTTAATTTGCATCTCAAATATCTCTACAATGACCACCTAGTGGTCAACTTCTTGAAGATCAGTATTTTGGTTTGGAGAGGCAAAGCATATTGTGATAATGCAAGATAACATCTCAAAGAGAGATGGGGATTGGGTCCTCTGAGGCCTGGTGGTGGAACGTTCGTAGTCTGTTGCCGTGATGAATAAGATATAAATTTATAAATCATTGCTCGATCGATTTCTTCCTAAGATAATAGTTGAGGCACCTTCTGTGCATTTCACAAGCAAAATCTGACTTTTAAAAAATTGACTATTTTCTTAATGAAATTATAAATCATATAATCGAGCTCAGGCATAGAGATCCATCGACGTTGGGCGAGGCGATCCTTCTACCAGACGATCTCATGCGAAGGCAATCTCTCGACATTAGACGCAAGGATCAATCAACGTTGAGCTTGGGTGTAGACCATCGGGCGAGGAGACCAGGTGACACCGGGCCAAAACAGTCTTGGACGGAGGTGATTCGTCGATGTTGTGCTCAGGGTCGTCAATTGGCAATAGCAAGGATGCGATTGGATCTGAGGATGAGGGAAAGGGATGAGAACTAACAAAAGAAAATCCAGGTTAGAAAAATGATGGTGAAAGGGATAGAGAATTCAAAAAAAGTCCAAGCTCAAAATTTTGAAATCGATGAATGACACTTGTTCATGAATAGACAACTTCCAAACTGCAAAAAGTTTAGATAGAAATGAACCAAGAGATTGAAAAAAGGAAAATACAAGGAGGGAAGAGAAACTTGCTACAAGCTAAGGGTCATCCAAGGACTGATGAAACTGGGAGGTCATCTGGGTGAATGCTTTACGTAGGAGATTGTAGAGAATGATGGAGAGAAATGAGTAGGGAGAGAAAAAAATTGAGAGGGAAAGTGGAGAGAAATGAGGAGGGAGAGATAACTGAGAGGAAAAGCAAATTTCTTTGAAAGATATCGGGTGATTTTGGGGAGGCTTGGTCGAACGAACCAAAAAAAACCAATACAACTCACTAAAAGCTGTTGGTTCACGTCCGCTTCAATCATAGCCATTCATCTACGAAGATGACAGATTAGACGACATGGATCAATTGGTAGCAGCCTGCAATAGATTTTTGTGGTTGCAACTTACTTAATATATATAGGGATTAATATACCTACAAAGTACCTTTCGCTTTGTAGGGATGTTGAGCGCATCTCAATCGTTAATTCATTGATCAACGATTGAGATAACTGATATTTCTAAATCATGAGGTCTAATCACTTTTGATCAGATCCATTGATGAGTGGTTGAGATGCACTCAACATCCCTACAAAGCAGAATGTGCTATGTAGGTATGTTAATCTCATATATATATATATATATTAAAGATAGCACTATCTATAATTAATGATTGATTTAAAAAATTTTGATTAATAGATCTATCATCCATCATGAATTTATCGATGATGATAGCTATATGATTATGTTATTTATTTTAAGAGGTAGCACAAATATTAAACTCATAAGAAAAAATATGTAATTAGGTAATCTTGAAATTGCATGATTCAATTTATATTTATAAATCAAATAAATAAATACATTTTAACTTAATTTGAAGTTAATATATGTTTCCGAAACCAGATGTGCTTTGGAACAAAAAGTGAACTATGAGCAAGTAAGTTATTTTTATACTAAATTACATAATAAAGGATGAGTTATATGACTTAGTTGTTCTTTTTATGTATATATCATGTTACAAAACATGTGCAAAATAAAACTTACGTGTAGGAAGATTGTAAAAAAAGAAAACAAAATGTACTAAAACTGTCTTGTTAAACCAACAGAAATTGACATTCGACTATCAAATCAATTAATCGAAATAAAAGTGGACATTTCTTTTCCAAAAGTCTTTTTCAGTTAAGCTAAGAGTTTTATTTCGTCATGGATCATGACTAATAAATTAATTGGCCACATATATTGACATTAATTAGTTTTGCATTTGTTGAGAATGTGACATGAAGTAAAGACCAAACACACACAAGGGGACTGAAAACTTTGCTTTATATGGGCGGAAGCGTGGCCACCACGCGCCTTGCCTTGCTATATATATATATATATATATATATATATATATATGTGTGAGAGAGAGAGATAAAAAAATGAGATGAGGAAATTTATTGAGTTCTTATAAGTTGTAACGGGATTACAACATTGATTGACAGACGAAAAATTAAAAACAATTTAAATAGGTTTTTTGCCATCAAATTTTAGTGTGTTATTTTTTTACCAAAAGGAAAATAAAACTATTGTTTTTAGTCATTTATTCCTAAAAATATATTATCAACTCATTTAATCAAACAAAATATGCATTTATACCAAAATTTACAAAATATGCATGCATATATTACTATCATAAAATAATAATCATAATTGCATAAAATTTGGAGGTAATTATTTTTGCACCAAAATTATGGGTTATTAGTCTCTCGCACATTTTTTCTTCGAAGTGATCGGCTTTTTGAATTAGAATTATTAATAATTGTTTATGTCAAACGATACACTTTATATTTAAACACACTCTGACCTAAAAAAAAATTAAAATTATAAAACACCCACCCCAAAAAAAAACCGACATCTTAAATTAACGAGGCCAAAAGGGATCTGATGATTTAACGGGTTATTTAACAATATATCCAACTTGAGGACTTTAAATATTTCATTTTAAGAATCTCTCAACATTTGAGCTTCTAAAATTATATTATTGGAGCTGTGAGTCACTCCAAAATTAAATAACAAGAAATAAAATTATATTATTTAGCATCCACCTCATTATAGTTTTTGAAAGGTGCAGACTCTTGGACCAGAAAAGGGAACAAAATTAACATAGACTCGGAAGTAGAGGAAAACAGTAAGACTCAATTCGCCATCTAAATTTTCAGGGAAAAAAAAAGATATTCAATTTAAGCTCAAGGGTTTTTGTGCGAAGTCCATGTCAAATGACTTTGCATATTTTGTTTTCGATATATTTATTCATTAATAATTTAGATAATTATTGATAATAATAAAAAAAATATGATTCAAATTATCAATAATAATTATTTTCAAAATTTTACAAATTTATGCACGTTTTTATTTTTCATAATAGATATAATTATTTTTTTATATTTTTTTACGTTATAAAATTATTTTTTTATTATTAATAATTCTCAAAATTATTGACGAAGAAAGGCATAAAAAATAAAGAACGATATGTATAAAGTGACTTAATGCGTGCTTTTGACACATGTATTAAATATATTAAATGCTTAAAAAATGGAAAAAAAGATATAAGATACAAAATTAAGAGCCGTTTCCAACTTTGGGTTGGCATTCTAACGTGACCTCATTTTGATCATCCATGCAGGCAATTCAGAACAAGGAAAAAAAAAACGTGACGAAGATATAACGGAAGCTCATATTTTGTTGTAAGTGCAGTTTCTGATTCCATCTTCGACGTGAAAGATCTCGTTGGCGTGGCGGCGTCGCCGTGCGAATGCGGCCATGCAGCCGCCGCACGCCAATAAAAAGGAATCCATTCGACCAGACCGCTGAATGTATGCTATGGTGCAATCCAACCGTGCAAATTTACAACGTATCTAATCCAACGGATAGAAGCATGTCCTAAGTTTTTTTTTATTTTCATAAATCATCCTAAACTATCACAATTTTTACGTCTAATCATAAATTATGAACTTATTTTTTTATTCATAAATTATTACGATTTTTTTAATTTGATCATTCCATCAACTTCTGTCAATTTTTTCGTTATCTTTTATGTTTTTCATTTATGAAAAGTCAAATATACCCCTTCTTTCGATTTTATATTTTTGTTTCGACCTCTGTAATTTTGAGGAGTATTTTTAATTTTTCATAAATTAGAAAAATAAAAAATAATTGAAAAGAGTTGACGGAAGACGAAATGATCAAATTAAAAAAATCGTGATAGTTTAGAAATAAAAAAAATGATAAATTCGTAGTTTAAAAGTAATTTATGGAAATAACCTTTTTTTTTAAAAAAAAATTTTCGGATAAGTGGTGCAACTCATAACTGGCTCGGTATGATCGATCGCCTTCGTGGTGAGAAACTTCTGACAAAAGAATTTACGTTGTCATAATGAATTAAATACGAAAGTTGCTTAATTAAATATGAAAGTTTGCTTAAAGGAAGATGAACCGTTTATTACTCCATTTTACCTCCTCTTATCGAAGCGTGTCCTTAGTTTATAGTTTTTCCATTTGACATTGTCTGACAATATTTATTGTCTTTAAAAACAGGATAAGTAATTATTTAGTAGTTTATAATAGTATTAGTATATTGTACAATAAAACTTTATTATTTATAATGTAGGAATAATCTATTAACAGTGATATAATAATATTATTTATCTATTTATTTATAGTATGATTATTTTACTATTTTGGATGGTTTTTGTGATAATGATAACCTGAAAAGATAAACCCTGAGCCCGTGTCAGATTAAGAAATAAGAAAGCATATTTCGGATCTAAACAACATCGATAACAAAAGTAATAACCACATTTTTTTATTTCAATCGGACATAAGTACGTACTATGAGGGGCAATACTATATAATAAACTGATCAGTTAACGCATTTAATATATGTCATCTAATTGGTCATTGGAGCCAGGTCACATTTTTCACATAAAATGCATGTTGCATCACATCAAGAACAACGTTGAATGTGAACAAACGTGCCTGGGAAAATAGGATCGAAAGCAGAAAGTTCAAAGTGAAAATCCCAAACATGGAAAATGCCTAGGCCACCAACGTGAGAAAAAATGACCATACAGGAAAAATAATGAACAAAATTCACGGCGCTGAGACATAGCTTGAACAACTCATAGCAACTAGAAATTTGACTAAAAGAATTGAATAAATACAGTTATCACTGAGAAAGATTTATGTACACATAATCATGCATAATTGATCAATTCCCTAGAATAAAGTTTCCTCACCCCAATTCAATAGAAGATTGTACTCAGGAGGCAACACAGTCAGTTCGATATATACAATTTGTCCATATCCCCTAAGTTTACTGTATTTGCTATTGGGGTCTATGAACCAGCATGGAATTAGCAGACACTTATCCTCCAGTTTTCTATTTGAGGTTCCAGTACTTTTACCCGCTGCAAATGCTATGTTTTTTTCTTTTTTTTCTTTTTTTTTTTTTTTACCAAACGCAGTTATTTATTTGCACTCTGGCAAAGCAAAAAGTTCTTCATCTCTTTATAACTTTGCAGCTCCTCCAATGCTTCAGATGCCTTTCTAGGCATGAACAGACTAGAGGTACCAATCTCTGCATTTAACTGGGACCTAGAGGATTGGGATGAACTACTTTGATCTTGACGTAGCGGTGCTGCTGTCCTCAACATATGAACAAGGACGCCAACAGCTGCATCTTGAGATTTACTGGAAGAAGCAGATTCTGGAGCCTCCTTTCCATCAATACTCCTGTTGACAATTAAAGCAATTAAATCGTATCCTGAACAGTGAAAATATATTTCTCAATAAATACAGAATACAATGAGCAGCTCAAGATTACAAAACATTCACAATAACAAATGTATACATATGATAAGTGGATCAGACCCATATGGTCGACATGACTGGAGAAAAACAAAAGACAGGATGTCATATGCACAATCCACATAGATAGACAACTCATGAGCTGCACATATTGTTCAACAAAAGATTGTCATAGGAAAACAGCATTTTTCCGCATGTGCATCATATCATGTCTACTGGAAATGGTTGCACAAGTAATCTAAATCATTACATATATGGTAAAGAACCAGTATTCGATGCCTCTAAAAACATATCTTCGTATTTTCAATCTCTAGGAGGCAGATAAAGGTAAATAATGAATGAATCACTTTACAAATGGTATGAGATTTTTGGATGTTCAAATGATATTGGATGCATCCTCTGAAACCAGGTTAGTATGATTTCCTCTCATCCAAGTTCAAGAATTCTGTTATAAACTAGGTTACAAGACAAGACTTTTTTTAATGTTTGTAACACTCATGCTAATCTTGAAGTTTTTTTTTTTTTGAAAAAGTTAATTTGCATTAGTTATTCCAATAAACAAAGGTAAAACTATTACTGTAGATGAATAACAAACAAAACTGCTACTGAAAAAAGAAACTTAAAATTTCCACCTAGTATGTATCATCATGTGTACACTAGGTTTGTCACTTTGTATGAGTTAGTCTGTTTGATCATTCAGAAGAGAAGGAATTTGACACATGAACTTTAAAATTTTAATAAAAAGCAAGTAGTAACGCCACAGAATTTCAAAGCTTCACTTTCTGTTCATCAATGTAACCATGATCATCTCTAGCAAAATGATAATCCTATGTCAAAAAAGTAAAGAAATTTCAGTTAACCATTAATTCATAGAAACCATGATCACTCAACTTCTATACAATATATTGAAATGTCAGATTTTCTCTGCCTCCAGTTGTGATAAATGCATGATAGATCCAAATAGTGCACATCCAATGAGTACCTCAAGTAATGTTGTTTATGTATAGAACACAAGAATAGTCACAAACTGAAATTCCATATATAGTAAACCATATGGTAATATGTCTAAGAAATAAACAAAAATATTATTCATGTGGTGCATAGTTTGACTACAGATTGTGTGTGTGTGTATGTACATACTCTCAAAAAGAAAAAAAAATACTAGCATATATAAAACAAGATAACTTTGTAAAAAAAGAAAAATATTTCCAACAAAAACAAGCAAAACAAGAACAAAGGTAGGGAAGCACCTTGGTTGAGAATCTGATGCATCAACATCATCCACAGCAAAAGGATAGAGGTAATCTCCATCATCAGGATCCTCCTGGACTGACAATCTACTAGAACTTCTAGAAAAACCAAACAAAGGGGAACCGGAAGATAATGCAGCAGAGAAGCGCCCGGAATCATCCCGACCATCTTTCATCCCCTATATTAATTGAAGAAATGATACTATTTAGCAGAGTAACATACCAAAACTTCAATAAAAATATCTTCAATAAAAATATTTAGCTTTTTTGTGGGGATCAGGGGGTGGAGGTGGGGTGGGGAAGTGAGGATGTGGTACATTGTGTGTCATTGTATTCTGAATTATTGTTATATTCACCCTCAAAGAAAAGGGTGAGAACATAGTTGTCGATTCTCAAATAAAAATGTTGTGCATTTAGCACATAAAACAGCTCCTCTCGACTGCTGAATGAGAAAAAAACAGGTACATCCTCCCTAAAAAAGAAAAGGTATTGCCACTTATCTAACATGTTAATGAATTAGTTATGTGAACCACAACATCCAGTCTAGATAACTTGTACACATTCAAATGAACACTGGATATGAAAAGTGTGACAAGAACCTAGAATCATAAATATGCCTCATAAATTTCCATTTGGAATGCAAAAGGCATCCATCCTTTATCCTCTGAAAAAAAATTCCATTTGAGGCTGGCATCTGAGTTACCAACAGACCAGTGTACCATTGTAACAAGTCCCAGTCATTTGTGAACAGAAAATACAGAAGGTAAAAAAAAGAAAATCTTGTCAACAGACTATATGCCCATCCTCAAATTGCTGAACTGATATTTCAATGCATGTCTGAGTCAACAGAACATTTGTAGCCTAAGAAGCAAGAGCATTAGCCAGTGTTTATGCCCCCCAAACTATCTACATCGAAAGTAAGAACAATTTTGAATGATAAGGGTGCATTTAAAAATGGGATATGAATACTGAAGAGCAAGAATAGGGTTCTACAAGAAATAATTGAACACAGTTATTCATATTTCATAAGGTTTCTCTATTTTCTCTCATGTGTCTGCTGGAGTTGCTGGCATTATCCAAATTTTTTTGGTAGTCCCTGAAATGGGAATAGATGGTAGGTCTGTTGTGAAAATTGTAGCTTATCACCAAATGAATAATTAAGAGTTCAATCCTCGTTTAGTTTCCAAATGCTGAAATTTCAAAGTTTCTGTTAAGAAGTATTGCATCTCTTGTCAATGAACACAAACTTCCACATTTAATTAGTCACATCCCAAACTTGTGGTGTCATCAGTTCATCCCAAACTTCTATTCTTGTGTTGACCAAGAGAATGTGAATATGTTCCCCAATGTTCGTGTGTATTTCTGGAAATAAGGAAGTGATATCCAGTTCCTGTGAGTTCTAATAAACTCGGTGTCTGAAATATCTAAGGTTTCACCTTATCTGCTCTATGCCAACCTAACTTACATGCCAAAAGGTAGTGTTCTTTCATCACCAGCAATATTTCATGACGCCACTGAAGAAAAAACATCAGGTCAAAGCATTTAAACATTTAGTAAGTTGATCACCGTTTTGTCAAGTACTATGCATTTTTTCGAACTAGATTTAGAAACAAATCAAGCTTAAATTACGAGCTCTTGGATGTAGTAAGAACCTTTTGAGCTGTAGAAATCTGCAGGTTCGAGTAGACGTCTGCCATTCTTAAACTGTCGGACTTCCTGAAAGATCTGCCCTCAGATGGAGACTCTTGAGATGAAAGATCCGCCGCCCTCGTGCTTCTTGGAGATGGAGGGGGCAAAAGGTTCCTAGGCGGATCAGAAAGGTTCGGACTGCGCGCAACCTGTCTCTTCCCTGTCAGTGACATTGGAATGTTCATGGGTGCGCTCTCGTGGCGCAATCTATTCTGCGGATAGTTAATGCCATACGAAGGAGGTGATGGAGTTGGCGAACTCGAGAATGGTGGCGACAGCTTGAACTCGTCCATGCCTAAGCTACCCTTCCTGGACGGCCGTTGGTTAGACGCTTGAAAACCGCAATTGTCCGTTGGCGAGAACATCAACTCCGTGGGACACGAACCAAGAGGGTGATGGTGTACAGGAGGCGCGTTGTTCCAGCTGTGCGAATGATCGAACCGCGAAGATCGAGCGCCTCTCAGAGAATGCGAGATCGGGCGAGAGGTCCCCCTATCAGGAAGGGACGAAGGGAAAGCCCGCATGGGATCTGCGGCAGGGCTGCCGACGTAGTCCATGATGATAGTCGGCGGCGGCAGCGCGGAGACCTCGAAGTTGAAGTCGACGAGGCTCCGTCGGTATTGCACAACAACGACGAGGTTGCCGAACAAGGTCTCCACCGGAGTGAAGCCGTGGTGCTTCATCTCCGCCTCTTCCTCTCTCGAGAAGGGCGCGGCGAAGGAGGAGACCCGATAGCTGAGTTCGTAGTTGTAGGTCTGGTTGGAGGAGCAGAGCATTCGGAAGACCCGGTGCGCCGGGAGGAGGCGGAGGATCAAGTAAATCGACCGGAGAAGTATGATACACTTCTTGTAGGTCTTCCGGAAGGAGGACGCCGAGGAAGAGCCTCCGGCGCCGGCATCGGTCGATCTCGGAGAGGCCCCAACGGCAGCCGCGGAACCCCATAAGGGAGCCGGCGGAGGGTCGCACTGGACGGTCCACCGCTCGACCACCACCTCAGGGAGGCGGCCTTCGGGCGCGGTGAGGACGACGTCCACGACGATGGGATCCACGACGCCGCCGACGCCGACGCCGAAGTGGTGGTCCTCGAGGGCCGGCGGCAGGTCGCCGAGGGCGATGTGGAACCAGCGGTCCCGCTTGCGGGGAACGGCGCCGCTGGCGATCGTGGGGTTGCGAGCGGCGGCGGCGGCGGCAAGATGGGGGATGCGAGAGGACAGGACGGCGTGGAGGGTCTTCTGGAGGAACTGCGAGAGGATCTGCTCCGTCCGATCGGAATCGGACGCCGGGGCGGGCGCAGCCATAGCCCGGTTCAAAGTGCGCGGTGCGGTCGGCGACAAATCCGGTTCAGTGTTTGGGTCGAGAGCGGCGCGGCCGGCCGGAGCGGTGGCCGGAGCGACGGTCGGAGCAAGGCATAAAAGACGAAGGGGCGGGGATAAAGTGGGGAAGGGGATAAGGAGGAGAGATAAGGGGAGACGCAGCAGTTGTCACCAGGAGATGGGGAATAGAGACCATGGTGGGTGGAATTGTGGTGGCATAAAGATAGAAGATGATCCAGAGCAGAGATCGAATTGGAATAGGAAATTTGGAGGAGGTGGTCGTGGACGGAAGAGGAGGAAGAAGAAGAGATCAATGCAACAATGATTGGAGAAAGGAGAGAAGGAGAGAGGGAGTTGGAGTTGGTGTTGGTGTCGGAGGGGAGACTTTGTGCCGAAGAAGAATTATTTATTCCACGAGAGCGGAGGAGGAGAGGGAGAGGCGTGAGGGAGAGATTGGCGAGGACGTGGAGAGTGTGAATTTTAGCCTAATTATCCAACGATTACCCAAAAAAAAATCATAATGATGTAATTTTAAATTCTCATCTGATTACTGAAATCTGAAAGTACATATTTTGATAAGGTCTTGTTTCAGATGATAGAACTAAATAATCTAATCGATTAGATTATTAGTTAGAGACAAATATATCTGTTCTTGGTTAGAATACAGTTTTTTTTAAGCTCGGGCACTTGTATATTATATAATAATAATATAACGGGAATAAAAGAAGAATAAAAGGAGAGCATATTAGGGATAAACTTTGCGGTTGGTGACGCGAGAAGGAGAAAAATAGAAAAATAAAGTTGGTCATGGGCCGCATTTGCTTTGCTTCTTGTATAACATCTTCTTTGAGGCTTTTGTATGACTTTTTCCCCACTCATTGTACAACCTCATTTTTTTTTCCGCTAAGATTAAATTTTAATTATCAGAAAAAGTAAGCTTTTTTTATAGAGTTCTGTTTCATAATATTAAAGTGGATAATACTTTAGATAACAAAGAACAATTAGATATTGATGAATAAAGTTTTGATTATTGACTCGAATAAAAAATGCCTGATAAACATAATTGAATTTAACTAATAATTATAAAAAAACATAGAGATAGACATCAATGTATAAATTACATATATATGATTTTCCTACTATAACATAATAATTATTTTTAATCATTTTTGAAATAAAAATAACTTATTTTATAATAATAATTTAGCATAATAAAATAATAAATGATCGATTTTAAAATGAATTATAAATAATTTATTTATGTTGATAAGACAAAAGAACAGAGCGAAGTAAAATATTAAAAAAAATTATAGAGTACGATCTTCAATAATATAAGGATAATATACAAAAGTTAGAGATCAGTTGCTTCTAAAAATATGTGCACCAAATACTTAAAATTTATATTCATTGTTTAAAATCTGGACTCGCCAAATTCAACTTGCGTCATATTTTACGATAAATTTCACTAAATGTTCTCTAACTTTATTCATTTTTTCAACACTATCCTCCAACTTCACTTTGTAATTAAATTATCATTTATTTTTTAATTTATTTCACTAGATGTTCTTTTCGATCGTGAATAGTTAATTTCTCAATCATTTTTTGTTGACGTGACACATGTTTTAATCTAAAAATTATATAAAACATTAAAAATAAATAAAAAAGAGGCGTCCGACCTCTCCCTCTTCCTTCGGCCATTGTCGGACGATGCTCAACCGTTAAAGAGAAATAGGGAGAGGGCAATTGCCCCTTTCCCCCATCCCCTCTGACGTCAAAGGGGATGGGGCGTCGCCCCACTCCCCCTTCTCCTCTCCAGCGTCGGAGAGGAGGGGGGGGCCTCCCCCCTGCGCACGCCCCTCTCCTCCTCGGTGCCAGCACCACCTCCTCTCTGAGCACAACGCCTCCTTCTCTTGACGGCGGAGAGGATGGGGAAGGGAGCAGCCTCTTCCTCCGACATCTGAGTCCTAGCCGGAGGAGGGGAAGAGGGGGCGCGTTGTCAGAAAGAAGGTGTTTAATATTTTATTTTAATACTATTTTAATGTTTTATATCATTTTTATTTCAAAATAATGTGTCACATTAGCAAAACGTCGATAAATTGGCTATTATCTGTCGAGATGGCATTTAGTGAAATAAGTTAAAAGATGAAAGATAATTTAATTACAAAATAAAATTGAAATGACATTTAGTGAAATAAGTTAAAAGATGAAGAACAATTTAATTACAAAAAAAAAAAGTTGAAAGGTAGCGATGAAAAACGTAAAGTATTTAGTGAAAATTTTCTTCATATTTTATTAAATTATATTTGACGTTCAATGCTACATCTTCTATAAAATAAATATTTATTATTCAGTATTAAAAAAATAAACCGTTTAGTAATTATGACTACATGTTAATTCATCACCGCATTCGTCGATGCTTGTTTGGTTAAACGATAGAAAATAAGATCTAAAATAATATAAGATTTAAATTAGGTCTTCTTTCCTAATTAAAAGGACTCCCATCTGCCGGAGACGACAGCCCGTTTGGTTGGAAAGCAAAGGAATATCGTGGCATTTCAGGGTGTTTGGTATGGGTCATTGGATCACATACAAATAATTGTGTTTTCAAGGTATTCTTAGGACGAGGACAAACTTGTTAAGGGGGTGTAAGAATAAAAATATTTTTACTTTTTCTTGTTATTATAATGATAATGAATAAGCCCATACAAACTTCAATGAATGTTGTTCGAATGAAAAACAAAGAATAAGCATGCTAATTCTCATTTTAACTCATTTAAAAAATATAGTGAAATATCACCTACAACAAAAATATATTGTTATATTAATGTATTTATCGTTATTATAATGATGAATATCCATTTTATTTCCTTTAAGCCAAATATCAGAATAATATATTTATAACTATTTTTTTAAGAATACACATTTCATTCCAGTCAAATTTATTATCGGGTGAAAGTGATTTAAATTGGGCAATTTTTTGATTTAAAAAAGTTATCCGCTACTTTTCAAATTAATTTTTTAAATTATAAAAATCACTTTAAATTTATTTTTAAAAAATTTAAGATCATCTTCTAGAGAGTCAATTTTTCGGATAATTTTTTTGGCCCCCTATTTTAGTAGAATTTATTATATATTTGTTAATTTTTATTTGTATAATTAATTCGTAAGCAATTTTTTTAGATTGACATAATAGTTTTTATATACGGGTTAATATGTTTTTATCACAAATTCTAATCCAATAGTTCTAATACTATATCCTATATTTAATTATAAAGTTAAATATGTTAGTATTAATTTTGATTTATTATACTTTTTTACAATATTGTTTCACTAAAATAGAGGTTCAAAAAAATTAACTCAATAGAAGGTGTTTTGTTTCTAAATGATTTTAAGATGAATTTTATAATTTAAACACCCCCCCCCCCCCCCCCCCCCAAACAATTAATTCATCATTTTCTCTGCTTGAGTTCATAATCCATTAAGGCATTAATTCATCGTTTTCTCTGCTTGAGTTCATAAAACAGGATAAAGAAATATATGTATAGATAAACAGAGGTGCTACATGGGTGAAAATTGTGACATTTCCACATGATAACATTAAACATAAAACTGAAACACTCTAAATACAAAAAAGACAACTCAACAACAACTGCAAGCTTTTAAACTAGTACAAAAGACTATCATTACAATAACTAAATGCATATTTTATATCTTCAGAGTCTTTTGAGTTACATATTCACAGCAACTTTATTGACCAATACCATTAAAATGATCCTTTGTTTATTTACTTTGCATCTTTGATCTCCATCATTTAGCAAACTTCGAGATGGCATATTAGTTTGTGATATTTGCTTTGCATATTTAATCTCCATCATATCTGCTTTTGCTCCTTTTGTAGTGGCCGAGTGGATTTGAGACTGCTACATCTAAGAATGCAAGGATGAGACACGTCCTTTCCCAGGGGCATTCAAGTGGTGGCAATGTGGACGCAGGACTGTCGGACCAGTGGATGAATATGGGGCCGGGAATGTGAGACCTCGCATTCGACGGTAGTGATTTTCGCGTGAGTGTGACAATGTGGAGACGAGATCGGGAGGTGGGATCAGGGAGAGAACGGGGGAGGGGGGAAGGAAGAGGCCATTCGAAAGTTTTCTTGAGTGCTAGGACTTCAGTTTTTTTTAGTAGGATACCGATCCAGTAGATTAGGAATTTCCGATGATAAAATTCGTCCAAAATTTTGAGGGATGGCTGTTCTTTCAGAAATTTCGACAAATTCTACCCGTAAAAAATTTTGAAGGTAAGTTATCCGTTGTAGACATCCGTCGAAACTTTCGAAATAATATTTAAGGATAGTCAATAATTTTTTTCGACGATAAAATTTTTAACAAACTATTATCCGTCGAAAAATTCGTCGCAAAGATATATTTGCGACAGATTTTGAAAATTTTACGACGAATATATCCATCACAAAATCGTAATATTCTTGTAGTGATATACGACTGTGACTTACACATATGATGCAAAACTTGCTTCATACATCCCTTAGGGCCCGTTTGATAAATAAGGTAGAATATCTACTTATTCTATGGAATATAACCAAACATCCACATGATAAAACCAAACATCATTAAAAAATGATCGAAATATCATATTCCGATCAACATCTCGAAATTTTAAAATCATTTTAAAAGTCATGAAAACCACTATAAAAATTCTCCAAACCAAGATTGTCATATTTCTTTCAAATGGTGAAATATCAAATATCACGTCCGTGATATTTTTTTTTCATTTTTTTAACTTCTTGATCTTTCGTACTCTATAGAATAAATACAAAATTTTATTCTCAGATAAGAAGGATGCATATTCTTCAGAATATCTGTTTTTATTCTTTCAATAAAATCCTACATCCAAACGGAGTCTTATTGTCTTTCATAAAATGTTGCATCAGTATTCAGTAGCCAAACAAAAAAAAAAAAAGAGGTAAATGTTTGCTCGGCACTCCATGGACGTGGTAGTCAAACATTAAAAGAATTTATCATTTAGAACTTAGCATAAAAATATGTTTATTAAGAATCTCAAAAAATTAAATAAAATATTTCACCATAATTACTTTGACACTTTGACATATGATTCAAATCGACACAAATTAATCACCTGATAATAATCGAAAAAAAATGGAGCACTCTGTTCAACTACATTAATAAACAAGTTTCATGTTGAGAATTTTACCATGTATATTTATTTCCCCCTTTAATTTTTACGTATTGACAAAACGACATGCAGTTATTGTCAACTTGACAAATAAAAAAGACTTGTCATTATTAGAAATTAATGGTGTTTATTAGACTAAACAGCTCAACCCGTCCATTGGCCGACCTGATATGATAACGAGTGGGCCTATCCGTATCCAGTCCGAATCCGTCCAATAAATTATCGAGCTTGGACAGATAATCTGCCAAACATTATATTTCAATCGTTTGTTCGATATCCGATAGTCCGGTATCCGTCCATTAGCTAACAAACCGTCCGATAGGCCGACCGTTAATCCGTTAATAATATTAGCTAATAAACTTATATGATAATATTTACCTAATGATAGAATATAAGTTGTTTATCTATTATTAATTTGAGTAAAAGGACAAAAAAATAAACAAAAGAGTAAAAGGACAAAAAAATAAAGAAAATTATGAGAAAAGTGAAGCAAAAAATTAATGATACCTTATTTATTATATTATATTATTAATGTATCAATGAGAGAATATAAGAAAATATAGAAAAAGAAATACAAATTTTAAAATAAATTAAAATAATAAATTAAGTTTTTTAAAGAATTAATGGGCTTGTCCGGTTCGTTCGAAAGTCCACCTGTCCGTTAAGATTTATTAGACCTTAACGGGCCGGATAAGTTTAAAAGTCTATTAGATGGTCCGATAATAACCCGTTAAATTAATAGACTTGTCAAACTCGTCCGATGTCCGATCAAGATTCGATTGACCAAAATTATTAGAGTCCATCCGATCTATTAAACACCACTATCAGAAATATTATAACATTAACTAAAGCATATGACCCATGAAATATAATCCAAGATGTGGAAATCAATTAGATTTCTTAAGCGAGGATAATCACTCGAAAAATGTTGCTTCATCGTTGATGGCACGTGATATGTTATATATCTGCAAAGTAACGTTACATGTATAATCTATTACCAATGTTATCAAAATCGGATCGGACCGGTCAGTTCAATCGGTTCAATCACGAATTGGTAAAAAATTCGGTTCAATTTGATGTTAAAACCATTTTTGACATTGAACCGAAAAATTCGGTTGAACCGGATTGGTTGAATCGGTTCAACTCGGTTCAATGCTGATTTTGAAGAATAAAATTAAAAAAATGATCAAAAAAGAAAAGTTAAAAAAGGAATAAGGAAGTAAATGTAACAAAGGTAAAAAAAAGGAGAGAATATGACATGTTTAAAATTAAATAGAAATTAAAATAAAAAAGGTAAGTATTTAAATTGAATAACATTAAAACGGAAAATTATAAAGGACATAAATAAAGGAAATGAAAGGGAAAGTGTTAAAGAAAAAAATAACAATAATTTAAGATGAAATTTATTAATATAGTATCTATCATTCATAAATAATAGATATTAAATTAATAATGATCTATTTATATTTATATGTTAATTATTATTAAACATTTTAATAAATAAAAAATATGTTATATTAACTTTTAACATTATTAATAGGTTATTAGTATAATATTCATATACTATATCATATAATTTATATTATATCTTTATAATTATTATAAATAATATTATTTTAATAAAATCTTATTCAACTCGATCGAATCTGATGAGACCGGTCCAACCGTGATCCAATAAAGAGACTGGTCCGTCGATCGCCTGTTACACGTGTTTGGCAACGTTAAATAAAATTTAAGATTATTACTATAGTAGGCGTCATATCACAATCATGTAGAGAATACCTATAAAAAAAACTTTTAAGAAAAACTGGCATTTGGCTGAGTTTCTTGTACGTTGACATCCAAAAAAAAAAACAATGTTGTCAATGTCTGTGCATTAACTTTCCATATGTTACATATGAGTTACAAATGTATAGAAAACAACTTGTGCTTAATCAAGGACTAGGACCATGATGTCCTTCTGGTTCAATCAACAACTATTAAATGAGTTAACAATGTAATTTTTTTTTTCTATGAGATGATTTATTGAGCTTAGGGTTTCGTAATTAGTCTCCACATAATAATAATAATAATAATAATAATAATAATAATAATAATAATAATAATAATAATAATAATAATAATAATAAACTGACTTTTAGATAAACTTAGGGGATTACCCCGCGGCCTTTGTTTAAAAATTCCAACACGATACGTGACTGATGGAGAGGCATTGCAAAAGTTAATTTTGTCCACCAAGATTAATAATCTTATATTTTTTTAAAATTTAAATTTCAACTAGAGATGAGAGCTACAAGATGCATAAACATGATTGTTTAATAATAATATAATGATTTCAAATATTACCGTATTATATATTACCATGATCTCTTTATGAGAAAATGATGACTTTTTAATTATTTGCTAAACTATATTTGATATTGGAAAAAAAAATCTCATCCTTGGATTCAAATACAAGACCTCTTTTTCAATAAACACAACACGGAAAATATTTGCTGCTTATACTTGTTCATAGAAAACAATATTGGAAATTTTTTGGCATATAATATTTTGTTTTGTCTATTTTTACTCCATCATAATTGAATTTGGAACCCTCTTAAGTAGAAGTCTGAATTTCGAAGAAACATGCATAATGAGGAAGATAATTTTCGACAAATAATTTAGATTTTATTTTGAATGATGGGTGTAAAGTCATAATTTTTACTCCACAATATTTTTCATTTTTCATGATTATTAATAATTACTTTGGCAGAACGGATTTTTTTCCCCGGGAGAGATTTTAATGACAGTAAACATGAACCTTAATTCTAGGAAATATAAATAAGAAAATTACTTTGGAAGCTGGAATAATCTTAGAATATATAACATATATTAATAATAATATATAAAAAAGCTTCACAAGAAAACTGTACCTGGGGGGATTAAAAACAGGAAAAAGGTGATAAAAAACAAAGTGCGTTTCCCCAGCAGCTCAGAGATCAAACCACGCGTGCCGACGCGTTTCCCCACATCATCACGTCACGGCTCCTCGGCCTCCGTCACGGCGACGGAGCTCGCCGGCACGCGCGAGTCAGTCCGGCAGGTCGGGCAGGAGTGGCGGGTGGCGAGCCACACCTCTACGCACTGGGAGTGGAACGCGTGGCTGCAGACGGGCATCACCCGGACATGCTCGCCCTCCGCCAGCTCCGCGAGGCAGATGGCGCACTCCGGCGCCCCGACCACTGCCGTCTTTCCGGCCGCGAACAGGACGGTTGCGGGCAGCGAAGAGGCCTTCGCGGAAGGCATCTGCTGCGGTTGCTGCTGCGAACGCGCCGAGGGAGCCCGGCGCCACTGGAGGCGGCGGAGGAGGAACCGGAGGGCGGCGTGGAGGGAGAAGGCGAGGACGGTGGCGCAGACGAGAACGACTAGGACGGTGGCCATGTTGGCGTCGAGCTCTTTGGCGCTGGAGTACGGTCCCCACCTGCTGCTGTTGCTGCTGCCGTTCCGGAGAGAGGGAGCGGGAGGAGGAAGGAGGGACGTGAGGGTGGTGAAGTTGCCGTCGGTAGTGTTGGCGGCCGTGGTGGCGTTCTTCTGCTGGGGCATCGGAGCAGAGACTATTCCGCAAAGAGCTGTGGGAAGGGATCCGAGGAAGGAAGAAGACGATGTTGCCTATGTCCGGCTTTGTAGAGATGATGGGTGATGTGGCGTTGGGAGTACTTCTAGGAGCACTCCTGGGAGAGTGACTCAGAGGTGAGAAGTAAAGCAAAGGCGGAGAGAGAGAGAGAGAGAGAGGGGAAAAGCTCAATGTGGGGAGATGCATGGTATAAAAATGTAGATGGGTGGTTTGCTTGCACAGCTGCAGTTGCATGTATCCCTATGCACATCAAATGAACAGTGCAGACTACAGACAGACACATCCCTCGAGCATATTGATCCGTGTGTGATCTCTGAATCGTGGTCATGATAAATACGTACATAGGTGGGCAGGATGTTGGAGGAACACCTCGTCTTGTTTTTGGATAGGGAGTACTCCTCTCTCTCTCTCCCCCAGTTGACAGGTGAATGAACTTTTCTCTTGTGGTGAAAGACAGGTGAAGTTTTTTCACAAATATTAGTCGTGAGTCCGTATATAAACTATAAACAACAGGCCACGGGGATAACACGGTCAGTGTCTCTTCTTCTTTTTTTTTTGTTTTTAAAATAAAGTTACTCAAGAGGAGAGTTGTGCCAGTAAATAATATCTAGAAGTTCAGAAGGTCGATTCTTAATCCAAAAGCTATTTGAGTTATCTTCTCGATCAAAATTTGTTAAGAAATTAATTATTTAATTTGTTTATCTAAATATATGTTTACATGTAAATTTTTGTAATTGTGATATGAGATGTCATATATTCGTGATGATATTGAGTATTCGTCACGGTCAGATAGTGATCCGATTAACGAATTGCGCAAGAGTAGCCGAATCGATGCCGCGTGCAATTTTCAATTGTCCAAGCTGAGTACAACTTTGAAGTTCCTTCCATAATCCTCATGCTTCCACAGTGAAAATCGATTCAGCCATATCAATTCTGAGCGCCTCTATAACAATAAGACTATCATTAGTCGAGCGAATAATATAGTCGGCACCCTACGTTGTCTAAGGCCGATAAAAAATCCATCCGAGTTGAGACTTATCCAATTCGAGGGCGGGGCTCCCACTTGACCCAAGTGAAGTCGGAGGAGAGGGTGAAGAAGAAGAATAAGATAAAGATGAAACAAATGAAGGGGAAGAAGATGAATATGCCTCAAGTATAAAATGTCTAACATATTCACTATGCCCGTTAGGACCCTAAGGTCGTGGACTGGAAATGTGTCTCATTTCTCATGAGCCAAATATTTCATAGGACAAAAGTAATGAGCGACTGAAAGGCGCAAGAAAGAGAAAGGACTAACTAAGGAGTCCAATGGGTCTCAATCCCAGTGTCTCTTCCACGGGGACTCAAATGCAAGAAAGAGAAAGGGCCATCGGAGTCCATTATTATTTTTAAAAATTCAAATGTATTTTGTGTTTTTAAGTAATTTAAGTAAACTTCCTAATTTTAATATCTATGCGTTGAATGTGAGATAATCATTTAAATGTGAAGCGTTCAAACGATCATATTAATATCTCAATGCGTGAGTGTCGTGATAATAATTAAAAGCTTATAAGAACGACTCTCGACAAATCATCTATTTGTCTAGACCTCCTTGTGTAATCTTCCTTATCTAATCTTCTGTTTGACCTCTGTGTAACCTCTCAATAGTGAAAAAAAATAAATATAGGTTCATTTGAACGGTGATATGACCTTAGTATAGAACATTCTCAAAAGTCATCAGCTTTGAAAATATCTTTTGAGCATCATGGCTGTTCAATTTCATCCTGTTATGGCCCCATAGCACAATAATACCATACAAACTTCCAAATTTCCAATGCCGCTACGGCTGGTCTTATTTGCCACGGTCTTACTGTAGCGAACTTTTGAGCTTAGTATTTTTAGGGTTATTTCATCTTGTACATGATGAGCCAAACTTTTGGAACTCATTACAAAACATTAAAAGAATTTGTACACCAAAAATAATATTTAGGGATGGCTCCTTAACAATCAAGGCAGAACACATTTGAACCTAATGGAATCCTCCATCTGCACTCCTCGTCAATCACATATTCATTTTTGTGTTTCTCGATTCAATCAATACATACATTAATGATCAAGAGATATGTTGAATCCCTTTTAAATATCTTTGATTTAGATATAAAACATATTTTATCTAACTCACTTATAGTTCTCATGCATCATACCCAAATCTGTAGATTTTTTTGTTCTTTCTCCCACTATGAAAAAAAATAAATGATAACCTCTATTTGTGGAGAAGAGAAAAAAGATATAAAATGCTAAAATATCTTTATGTTTTTTAGGCTTTTATAATTGTGTCATGAAAGAGTTTTGGTTAAGAACGAATGTGTGAATTTTAAAAATATCATTTTAAAAAAACTCTAAAATAAATAAACACACAAATTTTACGATGAGATTTGAACTCAGACCTCTTGATCTGCAAATTAGTAGACCACTACACCACGCCTTCATTCCCACTCACACTTATTATGTTATAATTAAACTTGAATATCATAAAGTTGTTAATATATTTTTAATAAAATTTGTATAAAATTGATTATAGTGTTTTAAATTATAATGTGATAATATGATAGTTTGATTTCTTTATGAACTTAGAGTTAAATATTAATTTTTTAAACATACTTTGTGATATATTTAATGTCTATTTATTTTTTTAAAAAATATTATTTTAAATAAATCTTCGATTCGAAAAAATGAAGAGTATCTAGATCGATTTTTTTTCTTCAAAAAAATTTTTAGTATGAATTTTTACACTTTAAAAAGTCACCCAAAATTTAAAGGTCACTTTTTTCGACGTAAAAATCACCCAATCTGAACCAATTTTATCTTTAAGCCTTGTCCATTGAGAATAAAACAAATCATCAGCAAATTTTACCTTAAATACATGTCTACCCGTAATTCTCTGGCCATGAGGACCATCTTGTCAAAAGTGTTCATTTTGATTTAATTCTTTCGTTTTTTTATTCGACGATCCAAATAGTACTTATGGAAATTTTTATATAAGTGTGTGAGAAATATCTTATATACTTTCATACTTAACTTTTCAAATTCATACTTTTAAAATATGATACTTAGACTTCTTCCTTCACTTGGACTTTAACAATTAAGAGTTAATTCTCAAAGTTATTTGGAACATATGCAATCACAAAAAAAAAATATTTCACTGATATTTGTTTCTTTCAAAAAAAAAAAGAAAAGAAAATCCAATGGAAATCCGCACAAGGCCGACACCATCAATTTTGGGCTAATTTTATTTGAGGGCTTGGCCCGATCCAAAGTTCTTTTCAGTTCTCTCTTTTTAGAACGGTGAGGGCCCATTGGGTAATATTTTTACAATTCGTTTTGTAATGGATTATAATTCTTAATCAGTTGAAAACAGTTAGAATATTGAACTTTTTAGTCTAAAAATATAGAGACACTTGTTGGATTTTTGTGTATCGAGTTCGATTTTTTAAATATGCAAAGAGAAAATCGAGACTCGTGAGATGGGACAAATAAAATTAACCAGAAAGAGAAACCATGGAGGACAGAGTAGTAAAATAACCAGTAAGCTCATTAAATAGAAAATGGATTAATGTCTCAAAACCAGGAGCATTTCGAGGCTGGTAAGTCTCCACTTAATATTCTCCACCGAACCCTGTGAACTCCTCCTCTTGGACCGAATCGCAACCTCTTCAACCACTAAAAAAGACTCAACGGATCAGAAAGAGGGAGAGAGAGAGAGAGGAGAGAGAGAGCTCACACAGAATTCAGAGGATGATAAACACGAAGGGGTTCTTACCTTGAAGCAAGGCCAACCACGTGGCCAGTTTCATGCAGTCTTTTCGGGTCACTGACATGCACTTTTGTTTAAACACCTGAGCAGACAAAGGAAAAGAATGAAACATGAAGAACAGAGGAGGAAACTAGAAAGTAAAAGGCAAGTAGCTCATTCGTGACTCCTTTGCTTTCTTTCTTTATTTTTTTTCTTTTATCTGCTGGTTGTTTACTAGAATCAGCTGTTCTTCTGCATTTTTCTCTTCCACCATTTGATTATACTTTAATGTGCATATAATATTCCCCTCCCTACTTTTGGGTTGACGCATTTGTATGCATGTATAATGGTGTTTATGAGTGCTTAGTGCTGTTGTTACCTTGGCTTGAGGGCATTTGTACAGCATTTGGCTTGAGGACATTTCTAATCCTTTTCTGTGGCATTACGAATTCGTCGATTTCTGAAGCCCAAGAAACTTGAAATCCTAGTTGCAGATCCAATGGCCAAAGAGTATGCGGGATCTCCAAAGATCCATCGACGAGAATCAAAGAAGCAGAGGATAACTTACATGCTTGCCATGAGCAGCCTCTGCATCGTGTTCTACGTCCTCGGAGCTTGGCAGCACACCACCACCCCAAAGCTCAGCGCCATCTCCAGGGCCGCGTCCGAAGCCGGATGTGAGCCCGTCTTGCCTCAAGGCGTTTCCCGTGTGTCGTCGTCGTCGTCGTTCGATGCCTCCCTCGACTTCGCCGTGCACCACCAGCTGAACCTCAACGTGACCACCGCAGCTGCGAAGTTTCCGGCCTGTGCTCTAAATTTCAGCGAATACACGCCGTGCCAAGACGTGATGAGAAGCATGAGGTTTGACAGGGCGTTGTTGGCGTACAGAGAGCGCCACTGTCCCGAGGTGGACGAGCTCATCCGGTGCCTGATCCCTGCGCCGCCGAACTACAAAATACCTTTCAAGTGGCCTCAGAGCAGGGACTACGCCTGGTACGACAACATCCCTCACAAGGAGCTCAGCGTTGAGAAGGCCATTCAGAACTGGATTCAAGTGGAGGGTCAGAGGTTCTGGTTCCCTGGAGGTGGCACTATGTTTCCTCGGGGCGCTGATGCATATATCGACGACATAAATGCCTTGATCTCATTGACTGATGGGAGGATCAGAACTGCAGTTGACACAGGATGCGGAGTAAGATCTTGTTCTTTTACACAAAGTTGAGAAGTAATTTACTGTTTACATATCCATTGTTACTTCTGTGAATCTACTGACAAACTCATGCTGTTTGCACAATGGAGGTTGCGAGCTTTGGGGCTTATCTTTTTAAGAGAGACATCTTAACAATGTCCTTCGCACCTCGAGACACACACGAGGCCCAGGTGCAGTTTGCGCTGGAGAGGGGACTGCCGGCCATGATTGGAGTCATGGCAACGCAGCGCCAGCCATATCCATCACGCGCTTTCGACCTGGCGCATTGCTCACGATGCCTGATCCCTTGGCACGAGCACAGTAAGTGTTGCTGACTCCTACCAGATTAAGATCAGACCACGATACAACCTGAACAATGTCGATATGCTTGTGCTGACCTTGTGGATCTTTTCCGTCAGATGGTCTATATCTAACTGAAGTTGATCGCATTCTACGACCTGGCGGCTACTGGATACTGTCGGGTCCTCCGATCCACTGGAAGAAGTACTACAAAGGTTGGGAAAGAACACAGGAAGATCTGAAGAAAGAGCAAGATTCCATAGAGGATGTAGCCAAACGCCTATGTTGGAAGAAAGTGATCGAGAAGGAAGACCTTGCCATCTGGCAGAAGCCCATCAATCACATAGAATGCATAGAGAGCAGAAAAATATACAAAACACCTCACATTTGCGTGAACGATAAAGCTGATGCTGCATGGTAGGAAGCTCTTCGGATACTGGGTTTAAAATTTTGATTGACAATTGAATTGTATATTCACGGTGTAAATTCAGGTACAAGAAAATGGGGGCTTGTATAACTCCAATGCCAGAAGTGAGCTTCCGGGAGGAGGTCGCCGGCGGGGAACTGAGGAAATGGCCCGAGAGAGCTTTTGCTCTGCCTCCAAGATTGAGTAGCGGGTCTATGCCCTGGTTGACTCCGGAGAAGTTTGAAGAGGACAACAACTTGTGGAAGGAGCGTGTTGCACACTACATAAGAATGATTCCACCTCTCGCTCAAGGGAGATTCAGGAATGTGATGGACATGAATGCCAACCTTGGTGGATTTGCAGCATCTCTGATGGAGTATCCACTTTGGGTGATGAACGTAGTTCCTGCAAATTGGGATCGTGACACCCTCGGTTTGATCTACGAGAGGGGGTTCATTGGCACATATCAAGACTGGTGTGAAGCATTCTCAACATATCCAAGAACATATGATATGATTCATGCTGATAACATTTTCAGCATGCATCAACACAGGTATCATCTCAAAAACAATCATTCTGCATTATTTTTCTTATCATGAGCTCTGAAAAGCTCCTCTAGTACTTGACATCACTTAGCAATTGCTAGTATTGATCTCAGGGGATACCTTGAATTTGTTACATGATCACAATGAGGAAACTTGCTCCTAGATTTCTAACCATCCGAACAAAATATTAGCTGCAAAAGAAATACTTCTTCCTGGACATTATTAATCAATGTGCAGTCAATTATTTGAGCATAGCATCAGTTCTTACAATATTATTTCTTCACTTGAGTGAACTGTGCAAAACATTCTTGTAACATTGATTTAGTGCGAGTACAATCATACCAAAATGCATAACAAATTATCTCTATGGTATCAGATAGAAATTCATATCATGGCAAATATATATACCGATGATGTCTGTCTTTTTGTGCCCCTTCTTGATTATGATACATGATTCTCGTTTCATCTCTCAAGCAAAACTAAGATGTTATTTTTGTACTGGATATGGCATTCTTTGGACACATCTAACAAATTTTTGTTAAATCATAACATGATTTTATAGTGCACAGAATTCTTATTGAAAATTGGACGTGTTGCAGGTGTGATATAGCATATATTCTGTTGGAGATGGATCGGATACTGAGACCTGAGGGAACTGTAATAATACGAGACACGGTAGAGGTCCTTATAAAAGTGAAGGCATTAACAGATGGGATGAGATGGAACAGTCAGATAACTGATCACGAGAGTGGACCCTTCAACCCTCAGAAGATCCTTCTGGCTGTCAAGGCATATTGGACGGCTGATCCTTTAGCACAGCAGTAACTCCATCGTTCAAGTTTGCAATTCTTTTTTTCTTTTTTTGTTCTCTTTCAATTTACTGGATGGTTTTGCTATCAGATCATATTCTTAGTGATCTAATGTAATAATTGTTATCTTTTAACTTTTTTTTTTGTCCTTTCGGTTTTTCTTTTACATATAGAAGAACCGCAGATTGGCATGTAGTCACGTCCTTTTTGAAGCGAGATGTTGTAAGAGTGGAATCAATTCTTTTTCAATGTTAATCCAATGATCATGGCTCATGATATGCTTTCAGCTTTCATGGTTATATAGTTATATATATATATATATATATATATATATATATATATATATATATGAGTACGTATTTTCTGAGGGAAGGGTCATTAACACGTATGAATCGACTCGAATAAAAAAAATTTAAACACTTCCATTACATTAATTATGTTTACATCATCATCGAGTATATATCTAGCAGCATCATGGATATTTTCTTAATCTGAATCCTTCTAATAACTCGAAAACAACCAAATAATCTTGCCCAGAACACCTAATGGCGCCACAGCACTGACAGAAACAAAAAGATATCAGAATCCAATGCTGTTCCACATTTCGATCCCGGTCGTCAGATTCCCGGAAGCAAATGTAACAAGAGAGCCTTCAAACCGGTCGTTCACCCACGCATGCATCAAGCAGCCCCAAAGCATGCGGTAAACTGAGGAAGATGGTGATGACCTGCATGGATGCCATCGTGATGGTGATGGTGGTGATGTCGGTGGTGGCCTCCGGCGGCCCCGGCGCTGAGCTCCCGGTCGATGGCGTCCTTCACGCGGAGGAAGTGCTCGACGTCGCAGGGGATGACGATGGCGCCCTCCTGTCGGAAGCCGTACTCCTCCTCGGCCTCGTGCAGCAGCTGCGCGAAGAGCGGGTGGTTCAGGTGCACCACCGGCACCACGAACCTCCGCTGCTCCGCCCCTTCCTGCCCCACTCTGATCGCCATCCACCCCTTGGGCGGCATGACGACGACGACGACGACCGGTCGACGAACTGGTGATTCTTTATCACCAAATTACGCGCAAAAAAGTATCGAAAAAGGAAGGGAAACGAAGGACACGAGCTAGGAAGAAAAGGGCCAAGGATCGGAGCTGGAGATGGCGAGGGTGAAGAGGGTGAGAGAGGAGTCACAGAGAGAGGTCGGGACGTTGGACATGGCCAAACCTTAAGCAGTCAAAGTTAATTGAGCAAGACGTCGTTGTGGCTCTCCTGCCCTGCCCTGCCCTGCGCTGCTTTTAATTTCTTTCTCAAAGAAGAAGAAGAACTGAAGAAGAGAAGGGGAAGTAGGAGGAATTTGGGATGCAAGGATGATCTGATCAATCTTTGGCTCTCCATATATACGAAACACTTGCGGAATTAATGGATTTCATTTCCTCGTGTTGTGGTCAACCCATTATTATTATTATTATTATTATTATTATTATTATTATTATTATTATTATTATTATTATTATTATTATTATTATTATTATTATTATTATTATTATTATTACTACGTAGTAGCGGCAAGCATCATGGCGTGCGTTATCGATGGATTCACAAGTTGCACGTGACATGAGTTTTGTATAAATCTTTTTCGTAGCTTCTTCAAGTTACTTGTACGTGTCCACGGGATCATGTCGGTGTAGACTTCCCCCGAGCAGACCGAGTCAAACGCTCGAATCCGCGTCGCGGCCATTACGGTCGCCGTGGAGGCCGTGTGAAGAGGCGTTGGAGTCGCAACTTCCAGTCCAATGATGTATGAATATGATCGTCCATAATTATCTGATGTATGAATGCGTGCTAATGCATGCATGATGCATATCCATCCAGCATTCTAGGTCACCAATTGCCGAATATCTAAACGTGATTTTAGGGCACGATGCAGCCGCACTCAATGCTCCATACATAATTTACCAAGAATTTCATATAATAAGAAATATCACTATCTACCAACGGGTTGGAGGTTATTTTCAGTTAAGAGGTTTTAAGTCGGAACGATAGCATTCCGAAAATATTTATGCCTAAAAAATAGTTTCGGACAACAACAGAAATTTGCAGGCTATTTTACGTTTTTTTACCTATAACATACATACATATATGTATGTATGTATTGTATATATATATTACCATTATCTTTGTAATATATAACAATTGTTGGTTACACATAACCCTTGCAAGATTTTGCTCGTTACTCATCAATTATTAAGATTTAGTTAGGATGAAAACAATTAGTAACCCCGTAATTATTGTTTTATAAAAGGTATTGCTCATAGTCGGACCAACAGCTAATGATATTAAAATTCGGAATATACATCAAATAATACGAAAACATTAAATAAAAAAATCAATGTTAAAATAATATTATATTTTATATTTTTTGTGATATTTGAATTTGAGACATTATAAAAAAAAACTAAAATCGCTTTACCACTTGACACAATTCCAATGAAAGTGGGCTTGTACGAAGAAGCCCATTATGATGTTATTACATTATAGAGAGAAGATTCGACCGCACCAATATTGTTTTATTTATGTCATTTCTCATTTTATCATTAAAATTCAAATTATTATTCAGACGCAAAAATATAAGATTTATTTTTTTTACCCTTACGATATATTATTCTTTTAATATTATTTTTTTCACGAGTTAATTAGATTCTACTAAACCCATTTTCTTGGGCCCAAAAAGACATTTATTCGTAAATCCAAAGCCCACCTAACTACGATCCTTTGACGATGAATCTTGAGCCCATCTTGGAGCCATCCACATGTAGTGGTGCTTTGTAACATTTTTCTTTTCCAAAGAAAAACAAACGTTGCGCGACAACTGACACAAATACCCGTCCGTTGTTCGGTAAAATTCCGCACAAAAAAGGACGACTTGCGAGAATGGCATCTGCTTCCTCGCCGGCCGCCTTCGCCACGGCTGCCGCCGATGTGGGATCCCGGGACTGGGAAGTTCTCCGGCGCGAAGCTCGGAAACTCGAGGGCGACCTGGACGATCGCCTCTCCTCCTACGCCAGGATCGGAGGTGAGTTCGAACCCCCTTATACCGTCTCCTCTCTTCGCCCTTTCGTTGCCTCTGTTTCGCCCATGGAGCTAACTGGCGATGGCAGGTTACTCGGATCCGAGGTCCCCGTTGAGCGATTCTCAGCATAAGTCGATGGAAATGGAGATCGAGATGCTGCTGGCGAGGCTGACGGACGTCAACGAGGCGATGAGCAGGTGCGCCGCTGCGACGACCGCGACGACTTCTGCTGCTCAGAAACTCACCAGGCATAAGGACATCCTTCACGAGCTCACCAAGGTAAATTCTCTTTTTTGTTATTACATTTAAATAGGTTCCTCATTACATGTTTCCTAAATGGATCAACTGGTAAGGATAACAAGTTCCTATAGTGAAGGAGGGATACGAATCTGATTCTTCACACTACACAGTAAGAACTAGTACTTATGAAAGTTTTTCTTGTGATCGATGTAGGACCAAAAAGAAACATATTCTTTCATCATTCGTATGCAAAGTATTAAAGAACGAACCAAGGGAACAGATTTCTGTGAGGACAACAATTTAGACTATAGTGTTGTCAAGAGAGAGGCATGTAGAATGGTTTGCACTTAGTTAATGGTGTAATCTAATTAGGAAGTTGACGACGCTTATCAGACAAATTCCCTTGTTTTTATTCCAAATTTGTGATGATATGCAAACCTGATAGGCTTACAAGTTGAGAACCTATTGCCAACTAACTTTTCTGTGGTACAATTTTCTCATCCGAAAAACCTGTAACACCTATAATCATTTTTAGAGGGTTTCTGAAAAAAAAAGCAAGTTGATGATAGAATGACCAGAAGGTATTCTATTGGTTATGAACACATTTTCAATTGAGTAATCTTCTAAATCTGGATGTCTGATTTTTGTGATATTCTAATTTTTGCATTTGATTGCTGATACCATCTGGATTGATATCATATATTCTGAATTTATAACATATCTGGTCAGCATGATCCTGAATAAATATAGCATGTTTATTCTGGGCACATATGGAACAAAATATGCAGGTGTCTGAATCGTGAATTGATAGCATATGAACACATAGCACTTGATGACAAACAAAGTGACAATGAATTTCAATGTGTTCCTTTTGTTCATTAAAAATTAGATTCTGCAGAATTTCTGCAAAATGTACAAAGTAAACTGACTTCACATTGAACTTTCAGCAACAACAACAACAAAGCCTTATCCCACTAGGTGGGGTCGGCTACATGGATCATACGACGCCACAATATATTCGTTGATCCATGTTCATGAGATTCGACAGGATCCACAATATATTCGTTGATCCATGTTCGTTGATCCACAATATATTCGGCTACATGGATCACATTGAACTTTCATGGGGGAAAAATTGTAAATTCCAAACTAATGTTAGATTGGCTCAATTGGTAGCAGCATTGAGTCATAAGCGCTCGAGGGGTGCTAATAGCCCGGGTTCGAGTCTTGGAGTCATCACGTTGGCCAGATTAATCGGGCTCTAGTAGTCTTGGACACCGAAAGCCTCCCGTAGACTTGGGCCGGCACCCCAAAAAATTATAAATTCCAACCCTATGCTCACCCATCACGTTGGCCAGGGAATAAATCATCGGCTCCGGATTAGTCGGCCTCTAGTAGTCTTGGACACTGGAGGCTTCCCGTAGACTTGGGCCGGCACCCCAAAAAATTATAAACTCCAACCCTATGTTCACCCATTCCAATCATCCTCTTCTTGTTGAGGTTCTATATTAGACAAAATGATGAAAAATATTTCACATATCAGCTATTATTAGAATGAACCCTCCACCAATCCTTACGTTCCCGATTTTGTGGCATTAAAAGATCTGCCATTTGGTATATCAACAGATAAGCCATTTCTGACTGGAGTAATTTGGTTGAAAAGATCAATTTCATTGGTCATGCGCGCTGCAGGCCCCATATCAAGGATTCAAAGAGTATCATGGGAAAGTGTCTATGTCTGGGCTTCATCAGAATTGAGGATGCTGAGTGCCTGAGAGGCATTGGAACTGTGCCTCTAACAATCCACCAAAATTTGCTTTAGAATTTCCTTGAGCAGCAGTTTAAACTGCATTGGTTATTTGGAAGTATTAGTAGACCCTCTTTTTGTTTGCGGGAAAGAACTATAATGCTCCTTGTTTCCTTTGCTTTTTCTGAATGGATTCAGCCCTATGGGTATCCATTTTGCTCAGAAACATGTGGTGCAGACGGGATCTTCTCTCCTGCAATGATCATAACTTGGTCGTTTTCCATAAAGTTTTACAGACTTTCTGCCAGATATTCCACAAAGAAATTTGAAGGCACTGTACCAGTTTCAAGAACATGAGACATCTTTCTTTGTTGTTCTTCATGTATGACAAGAGAATAAATCTTACCTGCTGATGGCTTCGGATCCAAGCTAGAGATGTTTGAATGAACAACACGAGAAAAAGAGTCCCAATAAAAATATATGTGCTTTTTTCCTTTTCTCTTTGTGATTTCGACTTTTCTGCAGCTCCACAGGTGTGTGCCATGCAAGAACTTCAAGAACGTTGTCGAGCTCATCTCAGGAGTCCTTTAGCTTAGAATATTACTCGGGACAATTTACCTTGTTTAAGAAGTCAGATATCATATTTGAGATGATATTCTTGTTCCTTTCCTTGTGAAAAATGCTCCTTCAAGTTTTCCCACAGAATTTTCGCATAATTTTCATAGAAAACATGTTGGATTGCAAGTCCTTATCGGATAATGACTTGAAGTATCATACAGTAAGCATGGAATTGGCTTCATTTTCATTTGGACGAGACATTGTTCAATCAATAAAGCCTAGCCTGTTCTCGGCTCAAAGCATACTTTGCATTGCTTGAGACGAAGTGAGATAGTTTGTTCCATTTAATTGGCACAAAATGAAGAGGTTGCATGGGTTATAAGATTGATTCAGGGAATAGAAAGAAGATGGCCTTCTCGATCCTGCCATTGTGGATTAAAAAATGAAGTAGAACACACTAAAAAAAAAAACAAAGTAGAACAGGCTTACAGGATGGGGGAAGGCTTTACTACCACCAAAAATGATAAGTTGATGATAGAATGACCAAAAAAGGTATCTTTTCCAACTATTATATACAGACACACTTACCTCTCTCACAAAAAAAAAACACACGCACGCAACAATTGAGCAATCTTCTGGTTCTCAGGGTTCTGATTTCTGTGATCTTCTAATATATATTTTATAGTCCATGTGTTGTAAAACTCTAATAACTTACAAGACTCGAACTATTATCTTACTTCATCAATGTTGGAATACAGGATTTATATACAGTGTACACCATCTATAAAAGAATATCCCCCTTCAAAATAGACTTTTGATTTTCCATTTAAACATCTGAGATGTCATTGTATTATTATTTCAGTTACATATTGTACAATTATATATTTCAAAGCAAAAGTTGGACGTTTGAGTATTTCATTTGGAAACAGAACTATTGCATATAACTTTTCTACTCAAAGATGTCACAGTTTAATAGTAGCAAAAAAAACAGACAGTTTGAATACTCAAAAGTTCTACCCAGTGTATCTTTAGTTGTTTCCACTCAGCACAGTAAAAACATATTCACTAAGCATATAATTGGAGAAAAAAACTGGAATAAAATCTCACCACTGTGATGAAAAAGTAACTTCTAGACAAAGGAAGAATATGATGAATCATAAATCAAGTATGCTTTTACAGCTTTGCAAACAATAGCCAGCATAGTAAAAGTAGAGAAGAATGCAAAAATCAGTACCTAATAACAAGGGTTGATATCATATAATCTGAGTGGATAACATATCTGGATAGATATAACACTTGATTCTTAATAAATATGAAATACAGAATCTGCAGGTATCCTAATCCAGAAATGTGATTCACTAATGGTTGCTTAAAGATCATGTGGTGATGATCTTAGCCAATTTGATTTCCTTAATGACATAACTATTTCTCTATTTTCTCACAGACTACTAGGTTTAAGCTATTATGATGCTTTTATTTTCCTTGATCATGGTAATTTATTCTTCTGGAGTTGTTTTTACCTGCTAGGACTCATGGAACAGAATTATGATTGACTTTTCCATATTATCTCAATAGTCCTGACTCCTGAGCTTCAGTGAGAAAGATCTCATCGTAATGTTTAACATCCGAAGAATTCTCTAAATTGTATCATATTTCCCACAGGAGTTCAAGCGTACAAGAGCAAACATAGTCTCAATGAGGGAGCATGCTGAGCTTCTTACTTCAGTGAGAAATGACATTAATGAGCACAAGGTAATGACATTAATGAGTAAAAGGTTCCTCTAAAAAAAATTAACGAGTAAAAGGTTTCTTCATATCCTAAGCAGTAAAAGATGTTACAATCAGTCATATGGGCTAACAAAATTGTTACATAAACAGGCATCAGGCAGCATGCAAGCTATGCCAAATCTGTTGAGAGAACGAGCAACTATACATGGAAGCATTTCTCAGGTGAATATGCAATTCTGTACAGTACAAACTTTTTGAGAGCGAAAGGCTGGTTTTCATGATCTGATCATCTGTAGCTACACATTTGTAAAGATTGATGAAGTGACCAGTCAAGCTGAGGAAATAAAGGGAGTTTTGGCAGCTCAAAGAAACACTTTTGGTGAAATTCAAGGAAAAATGAAGCAGCTAAGTGACAGATTTCCTGTCATTCGCAATGTATTAGGTATCTCTTCAACTACAGGATTTTTTACTTGTAATTAAATCAGAAGTGAAAATTATTAATTTCAGTTCGTAAATTTATGCCATTTCTTAATGCTTCAGAACAGCATAAATGTCTGAAATAGGCACCTAAGACATTAGGATTGTGCTGAATAATACGTATGTACTGGTAGCTACTAACTTATCACGTGTTCCACATTTCAGATATAAAATTTAAGTAAATAGAACATGGACTATCTTTTGTAAGTTGCATGTGTTGTGGATCATTTTTTGTAAAGAAGAGAACTTGAAAGAATGATTTGAAGTTCATGCAGCATAGAATAAGGGTTTGGTTCATAAAAATTGTAGAAATGCATCTCATCCATCTTCATGGCACAAATTGCAGTAATATTTTTGCAGACTGAGAAATGAATTTTGCTAGAAGTGATGTTTTTTTTCTGAGAGTGCTAGAAGTGATGTTATTGAGCACAAGATGTGTAGTTTGTATTTTGAATCTCTAGGTCATATCAGAATAACATGAAAGTTCAAGTTGGACCCGAAATCCACTGTATCGTCTCTCTTTTCCTCTCTACGAGATGACTGTCAAATTGTATGAACTTTCTATTTCATCTTGCTTGTCTTTGTTTATGTAGGGTTGATCAAGAGGAAGAAATCAAAGGACACAATAATCCTCTCAGCAGTCATTGCAGGATGCACATTGTTTCTCATCATTTATTGGCTAGCCAAATGACTTATTCATGCCATTCACTACTTCTTTAGGTAGCTACTGCGATGTCTGTCATCTATCAAGTTAACTGAGATCGTGACAGGCTGTTATTGGTCAGACTTTTGGCATTGTCCTTGCAGAATACTTGGCCTCGCATGCATCCAATTCGCTGGTCTCTTGACCCTTGCAACACAGGCTGTGGCTCTACATCATCTTCTCCTTTTATCCTTCAAACGGCTATAAGATGATAAAGCAGAGAACCATGAAGAAGAAAAGCTGCTGTTTGCTGATACGGGTTTTTGAGGCATTTTCATAGGGAGTTTATTTATTTATTTTTTACACTTTGCCGTAGTCAAGGATCTATCTTTACACTTTTCAGAATGCTTGGAATTGCAGTTTCCGGAATTTGCAATTTTTTGGATTGGGGTTCTTGTATTTATGCTGGGTGCTTGTTTCAGAAACATTTATGTTTCTCTTTACCGGGCCTGTGTCAGTTTGCACAAGTTACTTATATTCTATATGGTGAAATCTATTCGGTCGCTGAAGATTCTCAGATTGTAATGTCGTGATCATGTAAAGTAGTTTTTAATTCAACAGATTCTCAGATTGTACACGGACCCCTACTTCACAGTGTAGAATATGACAAATGATTTATTGCGTTCCTTTTTTTACTCTTTGTGACTGTGAAGAATCGTGGAAGGATTACGTGAATGCCTACTAGGTAATGCCAAAAAATAAAGTATATGATGCCAGTCCAAAGTACATAAACGTAAATATGAGACAAAGTTGCTTGTCATCTTCTAATCAACAGTTTATAACAGTGGGCAAAACGGGTGTTGTTATTATTGATTAATCATGATTATTTGATGTAGCAGCAGATAACGCCAACTTTTTGAATTTAAGATCAACGCCGTTTCTTTCACGCCAATCTGTACAGAATTCATTGCAACGATCCCGAATCGAATTCAAAACTCATTGTTCTATGTCAATTAAATATATTTATTTGAACTATCTTTAGCTCTATCACCTCTGGTCTTTTCTTTTCTTTTTTTCTTTTTATATTTTCTTATAAACAACCTTATTTAATATAGTGATTTTGATGTGCTTTGGGCCAAAGAGACCTGTGATACAACTGCACAAAACCACTTGGAGGCTAGTGCTAAATTTAGTTGATCTTATTTTCGAAGGCGACGCACCCTTCACACTAACCAAGACAAAGTAGAAACGACATGCTGCCCGAAAAACAATTTGCAATTGCTGATTATATGGAGTTCATCATTTACATGGGACACTCTCTACAAATAAAGTCAGGAAATGGTAATTTAAAAAAAATATTAGTGATGAAAAGATCATACCAGAGTGGTATGAGCAAAATTAATAATCACATTTTAAGCCAATGCAAAATTTTAACGTCTGTGTTTCAAGTTGGCATTGCGTGTCGTCACGCCATGCAAAAATTTGGTGTAACCAAGAAAGCTAAGCTTGCCATCATCAGTCCTAATCCAATCGCGAACTATAGAATAAGCTGCCGGCTTAAGGTTCACTTCCTGCATAATGCAAGAATAATTGCCATATGTTACACAAAAGAAGAGAATAAATCTATCAGCTGACATTTCATATACGTATGCAGATATACCTTGGCTAATTCCTCTATTGAGATCACTCGGTTGCCATCTTCCTCAAAGTACTCAAAAGCTGTGCTTGAAATTTGTTCCCAGTCTTCCAAGGCCTCGAGCTGGTAAGGGCTGATTGTTGCAGCACAGAACTCTTCAAAGTCCATCCTTCTGTATGAGAGTGCCTCCAGCTGAGCCATAAAACGCCAGGGTTAAATTTGAATCTCTAACTTTGACCCAATTTTTAGAAGCCAGGAAATTCAATATGGGAGATAAATTCAAATATTATTCACTTTCTGAACCAATCACATACAATGTCGCTCTCAGAAAAAGTAACATTTCTGCACATGCCACTTAAAATTTTCAAACACATCCAAAGGTTTTCAGATGAACGGTGTCAACTTCCACAAGGAAAAAATATACTTGATATTAGAATTTAGAAAGTCTTCTTTTGGTTCGTTCTTGGGCTCCTAATCTCAGTATTTATTTTTAATATAATTTCAATTTATACTCCAACATAATTATCTTGATTCTCCTTGTACTTCAAGATAAATCAAGAGATGTTTTTAGGCACATAAAAAATCTGTAATTTACACCTAAACATATTAATTTTGAAGAGAAGCAGCTAACTTCCTTGTTATGGAATTATGGTCCAAACTCAACTTTTGCCTAGTCCAAGCTTGTTCCTATTGGAAATACAATTTATAGACCAGCTTTATATTATATATATATATATATATATATATATATATATATATATATACCCCACCCAGTGGGATAAGGCTTTGTTGTTTTTGTTGTTGTATATATATATATATATATATATATATATATATATATATATAGATAGATAGATAGAGAGAGAGAGAGAGAGAGAGAGAGAGAGATCTGAGATGAGCCCCAATATCACAATCATAAAAAACGCACAGGAAAGAATCAATAGTTACTAAGCATTGCAATCCCAGAGAAAATAAACAATGTCGACAGATTTACACTTGGATATTTTAACTTCAAAGGGGCATAACAACTACATGTGCCATGAGCAAAAAAATTGATAGTACAGCAATAGGCAAATGTGAAGGAATAGATATGCAGCTGCAGCAACAATCATTCATACCTCAATCAAGATATCAGGAACTCTAGATTCCTTCATAGCATCAGTTGCATTCTGGAGAAGCGCCTGTGGTAATATGAATGAGAAGGATAAGCCACAGTGTTTCTTCATCCAAATAAATATCTCTATTTATAATATATCCCAGTACTTTACTTCCACAAAAAATTTGAACTGAAGGGTGAAATAACTGAAAACACCAACAGCTAGATGGACGTAAATACTTGCACAGCTTCAAAAACAAATGTCACTACAAATGAACTGGTACATTTTGGCAAATTATCGAATCTCCAAGACTCAAACTACTTACCATCCTGAAATTTTCAAGGGAAATGCGCCCATCCTTGCCAGGTTCTAATAAATTAAACTGTGATCTGATATATATCAGTACATCCTCTGTTAGAGCCTTTGATAAAGCCTGCGAAAGAAAATACAAGACATGGAAGTTATAAATTCAGTCAATTTTTTTACATAATGCAACTCAAATATATTACGTGCACATATATACATCAATATCATTATTGGGGCAAAAAAAACTACAAGCAAATTATATATTGGAAACCAAGATATACAGACATTCTTGTAAAGCGGATGGAAGATGGCGCAGTTGACAGATCAGTCAAAAGAACTGAGTGTTCGTTTAACTTTTGCCCAAGACAACAGGTACGATAGCAATATTAGCAATTTAAACAAAAGGTACTTAACTCTTGCTATACAACGTTCGCAAGCCTACTCATGAACTAATCACTGAAAAAGACAAATGATATAACTTATATCCACCAGTTACCTTGCAACATAACTGAAAAAACATCCCATTAATTTCATCTTCAGTGTACATCCAGCAAAATAAGTTACGATAGGTGAATAGAAAGTAGAAAATACAAAAGAAAATGGAGTGGCAAACCATTAGGCAATCATAGAAGTTCAACAAATGATATTACAACAACAACAAAGCCTTATCCCACTAGGTGGGGTCGGCTATTCAACAAATGATATTAAGAAAGAAAAATCAGTAGATAATATGAAAGAAGTGAATAACTGAACATCAAACTATCCATTAAAATAATTAACTGTGAATTTAATATCAACTTGAATTTATAAAGAGTAAAACCTTTAATGCTGCTCGTCTGAAAGGAGTGGCACGAAGGTATGATTTGACCAGCTTATATATTAATATATCTAGAGGGACTTGATATTGCTTGTTTAGCAACCAGGGATGAGCTGCCATCACAAAGAAGATATCAGTTCAATCTAAATAGAAAATGAATATATCATTGTGATAAGCCCCTTGAATAAATCTTTTTTTTCCTTCGTCAAATATTTTTTTATGAAGTTTCCTCATCAATTGTTTTATGAACGTTTGGAGGGATTAGATACATTTGAAAGTTAACCATTGAAGTTATTACTACTTAACACAACTAAATAATAAATTGACACAATAATCTACATACTCAGAGCTTGAGCAGCCGTCATCCTCTTCCTGTAATCCTTGTTCAGAAGTCTTTTAACAAAATCTTTGGCCTCAGGAGATACTTCAGGCCAAGGTGAATCATAAAAGCTTGGATCAGCTCTCAGAACAGAACGGAATATCCCTGATTCTGTTTGTGCCCAGAATGGCCTGCTACCGCATAATAAGATATATGTTATAACACCAATGCTCCATATGTCAGCTTCTGTGTTGTATGACCTGTGAAGAACTTCAGGGGCAACGTAATAAGCACTACCAACAATATCATTTAACCTCCCATCTGCAGAGACAGCCACAATACAGCCTCAGTTTGAATCATACAACATATAACAATCAAGTGAAAGAATGTGAGTGAGAGTCTGAAACATATGCATGTCATCGTCTACAAACAGAAGTATGAATATAATGCATGACATCATATTACCTGGTCTAGAAAAATCAGAAAGACCAAAATCAATAATCTTCAAAGGAGCATGCTCATTTTTACTTGTGAAAAGAAAATTCTGAGAAACACAGACAAAATAATTAAGGTTAATAGTTACAGAATCTGGTAATAAATAGATATCACATATGTTGTCAATGAAGCAGACCTCTGGTTTTAGATCACGATGAACCACACCTTGGACATGACAAAAAGCAACCACATGCAGCATTTGAACAACAATCACTTTAGCATCTTCTTCTGTGTACCTTCCACCTCTTTAAAACACACGATATCATGCTGAGTAGGAATTGAGAAATAAAAAGAAATTGAACCAAACACGAGAAAAATATGATACCTGGCCAAAATTCTATCTAATAGCTCCCCACCTTCACACAACCTAATGTAAGAAGGCAAAGTAACAGCATAAGAATATATGACAAGTTTCATTTTAAGAAAAAGAATATATGACAAGTACTTGCTATGAAATATCAGACAACTAGATGCTAAAAGCAGTCCAATCAAACTTTGGGGAAATTACACCAGAGATTGCCCTTGACGACCTGACCCTAAAAAAACATTCGTTTATGTAACTGTAACAAATTAAACATGACATTGAAACATTGCAAACATAATTGATCAATGCATGGCACCCTTTTCCTTTCACAGTGTCCATTTGCTTCATTTTTTACATTAAGGCAAATAACACATTTTATCGATCTAACTTCATTTTGAGAAATTAAGAAACTCATCAGATCCAAAGGTGCGTATACAAAAGCTCGGATGTTCCCAGGTCCAAGACAAACATGGAGTAGTAATAAAATAAGATAATTGGAAAAGAAAACTAGGATAAGTGAAATCTAAATAAACAAGAGGAGAAAAGAGACACACTCCATGACAATGTAGATGTTAAGTTCATCTTCACAAGCATCATAGAACTTGACAGTATGCTTGTGCCCTGATAAAGCTTTCAAGATCTTCACCTCCCTACAGACATCATCCACAGATATTGCTGTTGTCATCTGCCAAGAAAAATCCAGTGTGTTAAGCACAAAATAGCTCCATATAAAACTGGCTGAACTAATTAGTTGCTCAAGAATTCAGAACTTTGATGAGGCAAAGACAATCAGACAAGCAACAAAAGACAAGTATCCTGAAATGAAGAAAAGGTAACAGTATGGTGTGGATGAATGTATAACATGTCCCCACTATCCTCAGACCACAAAAACTAAAGCAATCAAACATTCATCACATTTTGAATCCTCGATAATTCAAGAGCAAAGGAAAGCAACCACTGTTTTAATCCAAAGAAGAAGAAATAATTGTTTCTAAAACCTGTCTTCAAAGAAATAAAAAAACAAACATTTCAGACACGTAAAAATGGAACATCATGTGCATTTAGCCCACATCACGGCTTCATATGATAAGGGCATTTCTCTGCACTCCTAAACTCCCTCCATATTAACAAAGAAACACAAGTAATATGTCTAATCCGTGATAAAAGATGCTAAGGCCATTGCACTGAAAAAAATCTCGCAATTAAGATGGTTTTTTTTTTTTTGCTTTTCACGAAACAACAGGATTCGATATCAAGTTATCGAAGAAAAGTTGATCTCATTCACAAAAAAAAAAAAAAAAAAAAAACACCAATCCATTCTCTTTGTAGGCTGATCTGGAGGAAATTCATAATTCGACAACATGATCAATTTTCGAGAAAACGTGAAGAAAAATGCTTCCTTTAACCCACGAATGCACCTTAGCCTTGGAAATAATCTTGACAGCTACGAGCTGCCCCTTGATCTCTCCCTTCTTCGCCCTCGCCAGGCACGTATGTCCGAAGTGTCCCTTCCCGACCTCCTTCCCGAGCTCGTACTTGGCACCGAAGTTCCTCCCGTACCCAAAGTTCTTGTCCAGCGCCTGCTCGGCCTCCAGCTCCTCATCTTCTCCTCCCACGGCACCTCCTTCCCCGGCAACACCGCCGGCGTCCTCCGGAATCGGGGACTCCCTGCGCGTTGCGAGGCGTCTGATCGCGGCTTTGATGTGCTTCGCGGGAGACGGCGGAGGGAAGGGTCGCCCGAAGACCCGCCGGGGCGTGGACCTCGCAGGCGAGGGCGCGACGCCGTGGGGGTAAGGGCTGGGCCAGGGGCTGGTGGCGGAGGCACGGGCCGGGGTGGCCCCGCCGTACGAATGCGGGGCCGGCGAAGCAGCGGCCACGCCATTGGCTGTCGCCGGGAGCGGCGAGTGCTGGCGGCCGCCGTGGTGGTGGTCGTCTCCTTCGACGGTGGCGCTCTTGGCGTAGCACTGGCCCATCACCCCCCGCCTTCGCTTCTATTCAAAGGCTTTATTATTATCGTGCTAATAACTCGATCACAAGATTCCACGCTTCACAGGAAGCAGGGGAGAGGAAAAGAGAAGAGTTTCACTCCTCTGTTGGCTGGAAAAACAAGGGAGCAGAGGAGAGAGAGAGAAAGACATGGGGGGTTACTTATTGCAAGGAAAAAAAAAACGAATTTTATAAGCATGCAGAATAAAAAAGATTGTTTCTTTTTAAGAAAAAATTGTATATATATATATATATAGAGAGAGAGATTATGAGTTTTTTTATTTTCCAAAATGGTATGTAGAAATATTTGCAATTAACATTCAAATTACTTTTTTTTCAAAATATATTTGGACTCCCATAAGGCTACTAAAATCCGTGATTAAAGCATTAAAAACCATAAAGAATTGGATTATGAAATATGCTCGTTATTATTTGAATCAACCGCTTCTTATCACTTAGCAGGACCAAAGCATCAACCAAAAACAAGTGCTATTACAATATTTAGTACAATCTAAATAAAAAAAGGTTAAAAATATTATATATATATATATATGATAAATTTAGTCAGCAAGGATATATAAACGTGATAGTGAAGAGGTGCCACCATGACCATGCCATCAAAATAGGTAATTATAAGGTTTTGATTTGTGCTAAAGTATGTCAAAATATTAAAAAAATTATGATATATTTAATTACATATATCATCATGGTTTGGATGATGTTTTCTGACTTTGATCCTGCCCACTAATTTATTTATTATTTTATTTATTTCAAAATTAACATTTGTTTTGAGAGAGTTTACTTACTTTGTGCACTCATGGGGTTGTGACTTTGTGAGAGTCCCTTTCAGGGAGGGAGAGAGAGAGACAGGGAAATGGAGGGGGGAACAGGACCAGTTGGAGAGAGAGTTTGAAAAGGAGAGCTTAAAGGGGATGAGAGAGAAAGAAGTTGATATCTTTGAGCATTAATGTAGGCGGATTTGCCTGCTAATCTTGTGAGGAACGGGAATTAATTACGCGGATCAACAAGGTTAAGACGAGAGGGGAGCAAATCCATCCTTTCAGTCTCTCTCTCTCTCTCCACTTCTCTGTGAAGTGAATCTTAAATCTTTGCATATATACACATTCTGAAACCTTGCATTAATTTTGTTTTCTCGTCTCAAAAGATGAAAGGAAATATAGGAACAAAAAAAATCTAAAACATGTGTCAAGATCTGAAATGTTTGTAAGAGAACAAAATAAATATATTATATATGTATATATATGGATTAATGAAGGTAACATGAACTATATATTATAACACCGTGTAATACATAATTTTAACAATTTGATTCAAAATTATTTATGATTCATTAATAAAGCTATCATCAATAAATAAAAATATATTAATATGCTATCTAATTATATATTTAAAATTTAATGGCTACCATTATGCGTGATGCAAAATGCTTTTAATTTTTCATTATATATATTTTAAATAAAACTCACTATCTTTGGGATCTCATGCCCACTCATGGAATGGGTCAATTTTTAAATTCAACTAATTATTATTATATATAATAGATAATAGTGACGTTTTATTTTTTTGACCTTAAGGATATATTATTTGATTTTGCGAGGATAATAGCATAACAAAAAATATATAAATATAAAGTTTCCGAAATCAAACTTAGAAATGTTGCAAATAAGATGTATAAAATATTTGACGTGCTGATTCTTTCATTAAATCAATGAGCATATTCCTTTAAGATGGGTAGTAAATCTTAAAGTCCAACTGAAATAAGTTCCAAAGAAAATGTTATAAAACACAAGAGACAAATCCGTGATACGTGTACGAACTAAAACGTACTTACTTTGTCCCCGAATCTCGAGAAAAAAAAAGATTTGCCTTTTGTTTTCAACGTGGCTAATTGAAAATTTTGAGGAATGAATAAATTATTTGTTTTTTTTTTTAAAAAACATTTGTGGATTCAAAGATAGTCTACTAAATTGTGCCTAATCGAAAAGCCGTTGAAACATTAATTAAGAGTTTAACTCGAATGTTTTATTTTTTTTCTTACAATCTACTATTATTATTATTATTATTATTATTATTATTATTATTATTATTATTATTATTATTATTATTATTATTATTATTATTATTATTATTGGCGGACATGACAATGGCATAGATTTGATTTCGTCACCAGTGCGGATCCGTGACGCGACGCTTCCAATTGTCACAATAATCCCTCAACCCTTCACTAAGATCATAAATCCCGAAAAAATCAAATTTAAAATGATTGAATACCATTTCTAAGTTGATACGCTTCGAACAAATCGCCATGAAAACATGTTAGAGAAAGTGGATGCCCTCTTAGGTTTCGAGGTTACCAAAGGAGAGAGAGAGAGAGAGAGAGAGAGAGAGAGAGAGAGAGAGAGAGAGAGAGAGAGAGAGAGAGAGAGAGAGACGTTTCCAATGTGGCACAGAAACAAGGGAGCATGTCTGCTCCATGGAACCGAAGCTCTGCTGAACCACTCCATAGCCAAATGTTGGATGGATGGAGAGAGAGAGAGAGGGACCAAAGACCGGTGACCTAACCTTGAGTTGAGGCTTCGCGATGACATCTTAATTCATAAAGGAAAGGAAGTAAACAGCCACTAATTGCCATCCACACGCGTGTCTTTGAGTTTGAACTCAAACAGGCCATTTTTTTTAAAAAATTACTTATTTATAATCGAGGAGCACATGAAAACAATAAAAAATAATAATAGTATCAACAGTTCAACTGGCAACAGGATTTAGTGCCTGCTGCCCTGTTTGGCTTTCAGATTCGAAAACTAAACAAGTTATTAATCAAGTCTACCATTAATTTAAGATTTTATCTTCTTCTTCTTCCTCTTCTTTCACTAATCGATTAGCGACACAATAATATAGTCTGTAATGCGGCGCTGAAGAAAGTAGTGATGCATTAGCGACTTCGTGCCATAGGCTTGGCGACGCAAACTTATGTCGCTATTAGCATGGACTTCGCGTCCATGAGTCTGTCGATGCTATTACCGTCGAACGACAGTGCTACTGTGATGTTATAATAACACGAAAAGTGTCGTTGTGAAGCGCTAATATGCGTCTCTACTTCGTCGCTAAAGCGACGCTAAATGTGTCGACGATATTTCGACACCGGATTGGCGCTATCTTGTGACGCTAATCGGACACTAATACGGCGTTATAACTCAATTTTCTTCGTCGCTAATATGCCGTTAATGTTGCGCTGAGATGTCATTATGACGCGAAAGAGATGCTAACTACATATATTCATTCAACTAAATCGCATTGCCTTGCACATTCATTGATTAAATTATATTACAGTGGTCCTAAGCCCGGATAAAGGAGGAGGGTTGTGTTAGGCCCCGACAGCCAGCGTAAAACTCTGTCGAATCTCATGAACATGGATCAACGAGGCGTCGTATGATCCATGTAGCCGACCCCACCTAGTGAGATAAGGCTTTGTCGTTGTTGTCGTTGTTTGTCGTTGTTGGTGCTAGATTCATTGATTGCTAATTTTTTACATTACAGTTTAAGCACCAAGATGATCTAATTGTTCTTCTATGGATCCATGACATAATCGTTCTTGTACATCAAATTACATAATATTACATCAAATTAAATCATTCTTGTTTAGCTCCAGTGGTCATGCGCTCCTCATTTCAATCATCCTCGGCGACTCGGACGAGGTGCTCGTGCAGGGCCATGCGTGTTCGGACAAGGCGCCCTGGACGTCGACCTCTTGCTTCTCCTCTTCGAGAGTGAGGATGCCCCGGCACATGTGGTCATAGGTGGGCAACTTCTCCTCTTCGAGAGTGAGGATGCCCCGGCGCACTCGGTCGTAGGTGGGCAACTTCTCTTCAAGAGTGAGGATGCCCCGTGCACGCGGATGTAGGTGGGCAACTTCTCCTCTTCGAGTGTGAGGGCCTCCTCGTCATCGTGAAGGGGTGGGGTAGCGGTGGTCGTGGCAACGAAGTCATCGGGGCAGAGGGCGAAGGGAGAAGGGGGTGGCACCACGATGACCAGGACGATGACGATGGCCGCAGTGGTGGATGGCTGGGGTTGAGGGGAGGCGGACGGGACTCATCAGGGTGTGAATTGAAAGAGAGAGGAGGGATTAAAAGAGGATTGATGGATTGAACGAGGGAAAGATGGATCGGTGCTATGAAGCGTCAGATTAAAACAAAGAATGATTAGGATACGTTCTGCGACGAGCACACAGATCACGCATTAGCGACGACAAATAAGCGACGCCACTTTGTCACTAATGTGGCGCCATGTTTTAATTATAAAGTATGCCGAATAGTGTCCCACATTAGCGACTCCGATATTGCGATGCTAAAGTAGAACATCAACGTCGCATTGGCGTCACAAACATGCGATGCTAAACTAGCGTCACAACATGACGACACTATTGTAACACAAATATTTACGACGCAAGGGTGGCATTACAAGGCGGCGACAGGATTGTGATGCTACCATGTCGCTAGCAAAGGTGCGTCACTATGGCGACACTAAGATGGCGCCAAAGTTATGAACTATAATGTTATATATATATATATATATCTGTGTGTGTATGTGTATGTATATATGTATATATTTATCGACGTCGTTCGAAAAATTCGAGAATCATATGCCGATCAAATGAGGTCATTCTAAGAAGTCCCAAAATATCCAATTTTCAAGAAAAAATAATTTCTAATATTTTTTTAAGCACACGAAGCAAAATAGACCATTTTGAATACTTTTTTTAAATTTGGATTAAAAAATTCTAAGAAAATCAACGTTTCTTGGAAAATTTTAAAAACTCTATGTTAACTAAATGGGATTGTTACGAGCTCACTCCCAAAGGGTCCGATTTTCGAGAACGTGCATTTTTTTTAGATTTCTTAGGGTATGAAAGTTTTGAGGAATTTTTATAATTATGAAAAATAGGTATCTGGAGGATCGGAGGAAATAGAAAAGATGTGAAATATAAAATGTTTGCGCCGCCCCACCTTCTCGAGCCCTTCGAAATGCCTATTTTTTTGTGACAATCTAAGTGAGGATCACTGAGAACCGACCGTTTCTATTCCGAAACGTTGTTCATTTTATTGATTTCTTCCAACCTCCGATCGTCGTGAGTCTTGTACAGGTGGACAGCTCACGTCGATCTCTACGAGTTCGTAATTTTCATTTCGACTGATTCTCGTCGGACTCACGTTAGCGACCGTCGAAAGCATTTTTTCTAGATTCTTAACTCTGTCGTTCGGCCTCCTAAAATTGCCAAAAAATATTGAAAATTTTGTGTTATCATAGTCTACATGAGGTACAAATTTCGAGATGATCTGATAGTCGGATCTCTGGCAATCGCCATTTGAATCATATGTAAAATGACGAAGCACTATTGTCCCAATTTTGAAATTTGAGAATTGGAGTATAATGTATGTGTAGCATGGTATATTAATTTTTGTATATTATATAATAGAATAATATAGTATAGTATGGTGTATAATATAGTTTATTATATAACATAATATACTAAAAGAGCACAAACTAGCGTCTACTTAGTGTTGCAATCATCCAACGCTAATATAACGACACAATTGTCAACGCCAATACAACGCAAGATGGCGCCGCTAATATTGCCTCTTATTTTAGCGTCGTCGTCGTTGCTTGCGATGTCAATTTAACGTCACAAGCTTGCGACGTCAATACAACGTTACCACCCGCCGTGTGTTTTCTAGTTTTCGCGTGTGATAACAGTGTCGTGATGACGCTAATGCGACACTAAATTGACGCTATAGAGAGATGGTTAGCGTCTACATTTGTCGGCCCAATGATGATGTTATTATGACGCTATTGGTGTCTATTTAGCATCATATAGTATGTCGACGCGAATTCACATCGATATTCGAAAATTTTCTTGTAGGCAGTGTTTGGCTACACAAGAACACCAGAATTTTAGTTCCGAGAACCAATAAGATTTGATGCATAAGTACTCGTCGAGTGTTTGACAAAGTTCTATATCGACGAGAACATTTTTTATTGATTTAACAGAAATTTTATCATGTGAGCATCGAGGCGTAAAATAAGTTTCGACGTGAGAAAGAGTTACGGTGTCTTACCAGAACTTTTTCTCGCCAACTTTCGAGAACAAAATACTTTGACCAGAACTAAAGTTCTCGTAAGACCCTCGAGAACTTTGACTAAAACAATGCAAAAGTTTTGCCCATAAAAGTTTCTGCTGCTTCTTCTTCTATATGCATGCACGACAATCAGTTAAGTCCGAACATCCAATCGAGTAGAGTTCGATCAGAAAATAATTCCACAACTGTCGTTAGATTAAAACGTTTGATGAACTGTCGCTATAAGAAGAAACGATGAAATGTGATGATGGAGCTTCAATTAGTTGCATATATCCTCCGTGTGGCCGGCGGACCACATGCACATGGATCATCCATTAGATTGATTACACCATGCACTAAGAACAGCATGCAATGCATTATGCTTATGGTTTGACTGTGGACACGCGGCACAGTGCTGAGGTCGACTGATTTAGCTACGTGGCACACACATAATATAATATAAATATAAATATTGATTGAAGGTGGTCACCCTGGTGCAGGTTTTTCTTGCTTCCTTCACGCTTAGAAAACTAGGCATGATGGTGAGTGGCCAAAAGTGACAGCCTTAATTTGCATTTAGTGAGAACATGATTGATTTCATCTTGACCTCTTTTACTTTGATGTTATTATATTAAACACTCTTCTCTTGTTCTCTGTGAATATGATTTCCTTCTTTCAAAATTCCGAAAGAAGGTTGATGGTTCAAAAGTTGGCAGCGGAGAATTGAATGATTTCCACAAAATTCCGAGATAGATTTTAGTCACACAAATTTCTGAAATATTTTAGTGTCAATTGAACTTATATAATACGTGTAGACCTATTTATAAAATTTTAAAACTACTTAGCTCACATTAGAAGTGACAAACAAACAAGTTAGAAATAAAATAAGATTTTTCCTACCGCCATCCAATAGCGGAAAGCCACGCCGATCAACAAATCCATGCAACGTTAATAATTGTAGGCAGTCGTTAAATGTTTGAAAGCTCAATCTATCATCAAATTCGATTATTTCTGATCACATACTTTGATTATGACAGGATGAAATTTCACTAAAATTTAATCGAAACTTAAACCTGCTTAAGGTACCTACAATTTTTCACTCCAACCCTGATTTTAATTAATATAAAATTCTATCTGCTACCATATTTGTCCCCATTTAAAAAAAAATAAAGAACCCATAATTTCTTTTCTCATAAGTGACGCATATATATGACTAGGAAAGAAAAAAAAAATCTTATGCTTCATTTAGAAATCAAAGCATTAACTACAACAGGATCTCACAATGGATCAAAATGGTCCGTTCCTCAGTCCCTGCATGTTAATATTATGATGCTCGAGTGAGGAGTAAACTGGTCGAAAAGTGCATGCTATGTAGCGTATAATGCTTGCATGAGTTGACCTTAATGTTGATGCACGTCTTCAAAGTTGTTTGAGGATGAAGTTTGCAGCAGAATGAAAATAGTAATCACAAGTATACATACTCCACTCAAACTTTATTTACTTGAAAAATTACTAACAAAATTATTACGAAAGGAGGGAGAGATCGTAAGAACACAGAAGAACATAAAAATTTATGAGATTCACTTTAAATCGAATTATGTTCTCAAAATGCAATGGATCTCTTTATTATAAAATAATGATGATTACAAAAATAAATTTTTATTTGGACTCTTAGAAAATTTATATAGACAACCTCTTTGACAAATGATAAAAATTACATACTAATCGGAACTTTGAATTAATCTCTCAAAATAAAATACCTATCCCGTTGGAGAAATCTGTTAAAATGTCTAACTAAGAAAAAAGAATAATTGAATTCAAATTCAAAACATTATCAATAAAAATAAGACGAGGAAAGCAAAACAATGGAGTGGACGTCAAGTTTCCACCTGAAGTAATGACTTGCATTCACTTTATCGAATTATGAATTCCCACGAATCAGACAATGGCAAATGCACGCCAAAAAGGGAAAAAAAGTTGGAAGTGTTCTCCAGATTACAGGCTATAAAAGGTGGCGCACAAGATCACTGAACTAGATATCAAACCACCGTGCCATACGCATCAGTTGTTTTGATTGAAGCAATGCATCAGTAGTTGACATCTTATGATAAGTCGAAGTTACAGCCATGAACGAAAGCACAGGCAGCTCTAAAAGGCATTAAAATCATATTTTGTGGTTACCGTAGAATCTATTCTGACGTGCTTTCCTATAAACTGGTCAGAAACAAAACCCAAAAAAAGGACCTGAGAACAAAAACCGGTGGCCAAGTCTGAAGTGTAGAAGATAGATGATGCATGTAGATTCAGGAAGTACATCCATCTTGTTCATCTACGGGAGGACAGTCCATGCAGCCAGCTACGTGACCTTCTACTTGCCTCTTGAGGGGTGAAACTGAGCCCAAACATTTCTTTGAGAGCATGGGCGTGCTCTGAGAGTCCAATAATCCTTGCCACAGTTGATGCACTCTCTCTCACATGCTCCAGGTCGTTGGTGTCAACCCATACTCGCCTGGCGAGCTGCATTGCTCTCTGCTTTGACTCCAATGCAATTCCCCACTTCCGGTAGAGGCACTCCCTTTCCTCTGATGACAGCCTCTTATGCATCTGCCTGCACAGCACCTCCCTTTCTCGATGAAGATTTTTTATGCTGTACATGAATAATTATAAACTATTAGTTCTTGAATGCAAAAGGAACACATTGCAGCATGCATCGGAATCACGAGCTAACCTTGATTCGGAAGTAATAACATGTCCGGGTGCTGCAGTTCTGTGGAGATTTCCCGTGGTCAATGTAACATGTCCGGGTGCTGCAGTTCTGTGGAGATTTCCCGTGGTCAATGTGTTCTTCAGGAAAGACAGCCTCCTCAGCTCCACTTCGATGTAAATTGAATCCATAGGATCTCCTTTGAATAAAATTAAAAAGTAAGTTCGGTGGACTATGGAAACATTACACTCATGCCATAACTCAATTATCTCTTGTCGGTCCTTCTCGAACTCCTTAGGCCACTGCGACGGAGATTGAGGAGGAAGCAGGACCATATCCAACCTAACATCCTTGGACGTTGCATTACCTCCACTTTCTTCAATGGCATGTTGTTTTGTGCCCTGATGTCAAACACTTAAAGTAACTTTAGAAGCTAGTGTCTGAAATTTAGCATGTGTTAACTTGGAAGAAGAAAGGAAAAATGTATGATTGGAAATAGCTCTATAGATCAATCTTGTGGAAATAACTCAATTTTTAGATTTTCATTGACAAATAAAATAAGAGTTATTTTCATAAACCTCTCCTAAACTATCACGAATTTTCGCACTACGAACTTATTTTTTTATCCCTAAATTATCACGACTTTTCCACTTTAATCCTTCCGTTCACTTATGTTACATTTTCTGTTACATTTTTTTCTCATTTATGAAAAGACTAAATTACCCCTCGTCACATAATACATCAAATAATAAATATAAAAAAGAAAAAAAATTCGATTACTGGCAGTCAAATATTAATACCTTCTTCGTCAGTAGTCGAACATTTTTCTTTTTTTATATTTATTATTTGATGTATTATGTGACGAAGGGTAATTTAGTCTTTTCATCATGAGAAAAAGAAAATGTACCAAAAGTGGACGGTAGGATTAAAGTGGAGAAGTTCGATAGTTTAGGGACATCAAAAAAATAAGTTCATAATTTAGAGTTAAACGTGAAAAATCACAATAGTTTAGGAGAGGTTTATGGACCCATAAAATAATGCAGTTCAAATTCTATTAGTTTTCACCCAAAAAAAAATCCAACTCTACCAAAGTAAAAGAGGCCAGTATGTTTAGGAAAGGAAAGAAACAAATAGTTTGAACCATCACAACTGGTTTGTGAAAAATGAAAATCACATTAGTCAGCAAGGATATATGACAACAAGAGGCAATGCATAATAAACATTATAGCGAAGAGGTGCCACCATGTCATCAAATTGGGCAATTATAAGGTTTAGATTTGTGCTGAAGTATTTTCCAGTTCTCATGTTTGTTCCAGATCATTTCACAAATTAATAGTGCCTTTAAAAGTAATTCCCAAGGAATCAGATGGGGAAAGAAAGATTTCCAGATGGTATTATGTTGTTAATGGAAACCTGTTTTATCTTACCTGGCCATCTGAAAACTTTTTTTGAAACTGAATTCGGGCCAACTCCTTTAGGTCTGCAACGAAGTCACTGATGCCTGTTATCTCTCCTTCAGACACTTCTAGGTTGTGTGGTTTCTGTGCACTACTGAAGGTGCTAAATTTAGAAGACTGTGATCCTTCTCTTGATAGTGTATCAATTTCAACTTCAGCATCGTAATTTAACACTGATATTCTCTTAAGAAATCCTTCAGGTCTTCCTGGAAAATCCTTTAGAAACCTGCTAGGTGGTGTAGTACCATTCTGCTCTACCTCTTGTGGCCACGAAGAAGAGCTCATTATTGTTGACCTGCAACTTCTACTTCTCGTAAGTGGCAGATCTCTAGAAGACAATAAATTTTTCATTGAGGACCATGGAGACAACCCATCTGGGAATTTCTTCCGGACTTTTCGAAGATGTTGTCCGAGTGTCATATTATTGTTATCAAGAGGTGCCAGGTCCACTTGCACATCAGGTCTATGATTTACATGAGGAAAACTATTGTTCCCTTCAGTAGGCAAGTTATCTGAACAACTATCTCTTGGAATCTCATTCATCTCTACACAATGGACTTCCTTGCAGTGGTCCTCATAATCTTCACAGTAATTATGATCAATATGTTCTTCAAACTGAATTCTAGCCAACTTGTTACGACAAATAGAATGACTGTAGTCTTGTTCTGGTCTTGTAATGACCTTTTTCTGCATTTCCCAATAATGTCGTTGTTCCAATGTACCAATCTCATTTGAAACTGATTCTAGAGTCTGATAGATGTCATCTGATGGCCCAAATGAAGATAGTCTATCCTTGCATGTGTAAGGTGCAATAGGCGTTGATGTCTGGCTGTAACACTCCTAAAAAAAGAAACATACATTAACAAAACTGAAGAAGGTTAGAGAACTGATAATCATACTGATCCCTTCACAAGCCTAAGTAGATACCAGTTGTCCTGAAACCCTATCTGTGTCAACAGTTTTCAGCAAACTCTCCAGTCTGGAGTGAGCTAGATCTCTTTGCTGAATCAACTCCGTTATCTCTCTCTCCATCTAGCAAAAACACATTGTAATGCTTATTAGAAAGCAAAAAATTTGAGACTTAAAAACAGAGAATCTGTATTCCCAAGGAAGCAACAATGATGGAAGGACATATATCTATAATTTCGTATCTAAAAACAAGATAAAAGTGTATGAACTAGATGGAGCCTTTTCTAGGTAAAGTAGAGGAATCCATAAAATTTACAAGTTGCGACTAAGAGAATCAATCAGTACCTTCTTAATCTGTGTATCTTTCTCCCTTAGCAGGGCTTCAAGATTTGGGGACAATCCTGGGTATCTCAGTTCACTCTCCAATCTTGCAAGTTCCTTTTGAAGATGTTTGACTAATGCCTTGTCAGACATGACAACATTGACTTGTGCATTAGTAATGACTTCTTTTGCACAGCTCGCAAAGAGAAGGGTGTTTCTTGACTGCTCTATATGGCTTCGTGCAGGGCATATCGTGCAAATAATGGCGGTCCTTGCATTACCCCCTAATGCAGGTTGCAATATCCGTGTGAGCTTCGAATTCCTATACGGAATGTGGCTGTTTCTTCCTTTGCTGTAACAACAAAAGACAATATTAAAAAGAAACTTCTAATCAAGATGGTACAATATAAAGTAAGAGCAAAGCCATCTAAAAAATTTGCAATGCCTGATATCCTTTATGCTATACAATCATTTGACTACTGATTTGTACTTGATACATCAAGTCAAGTGCACTATAAAACTGCTTTGTAAGGTTTTCTAACAATGTATTACAGAATGCTTTGGTGAATATTAAAATCACAGATATTTATTTGTTTAAAAATTTTGAAATTTCAAAACGAAAGCAATTTGAATTTGTAAACTTTATCTTGATGGAAATGGAATAACTCAAAGGTAAAATGTATACTCCCAAAGGTGACATATAATCATGCGTTCAAAAGCAAGAGTTAATCTCATCAGTACTGAGAAAAGAATGAAGGAATGTGAACCTTAGCTTACGAATAACGGTTCCCAGGGTCAGCAAGCTTCGATTGATATGGCAACCTTCTTTCAGCCTAGTGCCAGCAGATAATGCCTGAGATGCACGCTCACTCCCTGCAAGGTCAACAAAGTTCTGCATGCGAGATACAAACTAGTGAGCTACCACTTTTCCACGTCGACAAGAATTCTTGTAATATTAACAGAATTCAAATAGCCGACCCCACCTAGTGGGATAAGGCTTTGTTGTTGTTGTATTAACAGAATTCAAATATCATACCACATTGGCCACAAGTGTACTTGAGTTGTCCTTGCCCAAAAACTCATGAGCAGAACTTTCAACAGTCTGCGATCAAAATAAGAAGAGAAACACTTAGTTTCTCAACTCTCTATAATCTAGTCCATGAAGTTCAATAATCAGTTAACCAGGAACAAACCAATCTAAGTATTTGATGGGATCTGGAGCTTGCTTCATTAAGAGACGTCTCTCCTATCATTCTCTGAGCTGTGGGAAATTCGAACATAACTTAAATATGTCTCATTTAGAAGAAGGAACATTCTCTGATTGATTTTGATTCTTACTTTCACACACAGCAAGCAAAGCCTTAAGGTGACCCCAATCCCTCAGGGTTTCCTCGGTGAGCTTCTCCACTATGGTTCCTTTCTGGAAGAAATAAAAACCATTTTTTTCCACCTTTAATTCATAAGTAAAAACAAGTGGGCAATTCCATGTAGCCAAACCCTCACCTCAGGATCATCTAAAGGCCTAAGTGGAGTACTGTCAGTGCTGAGTAAATCTTTAACAGCTTCATTGTATATTTCTATTGCTGAGAATTTCAAAATGAATGCTCTCTCTTCATGCTGCAAAAAGAGAAAGCAACAATTTCTGAAGAGCATAAGCTAATCTTGTGTATCAGGATTTAAAATTTTAAGATATATTTTCAAACATGACAAAATAGTTGTCAAGAAGCCATAAATTCAAATTTACCCTGCTTATATAATCATATATGTCGGCAACGGAATATTCAGTGATCCCAGACATCGTATATGTTTTCCCACTGCTTGTCTGTCCATAAGCAAAAATAGTAGCTATAGGTACAAGGCATTTAGTTAGTGTGTTGTAGCATCTTCCAAGATAGAGAAATAAGAACAGGTCGATGCACTTACCATTGATCCCACTGACCACTGAAAGTGCAACTTCTTTTGCTCCTTCTTCATATACTTTCTTCGTGGGACAGTCACATCGAAATACTCTATCTAACAGCAGGAGAAAAATTGAAGGAAACAAGTTAAGAGCATCTCGTAATGATCCTTGCTGGAGTACTTGCAGAAACAATGATCTGTGTGCCGGAGCACAAATGACATCCTCCGAGATAGTGAAGAAAATGGTACAGGATGAAGTGTTCATAGAGTAATGAACCTAAGGTTTTTTATTTTCATCCTCTTAGAGTGAAATATGAGAAACGATTGTCCCACCAAATAATAACTAGAACAACATCTTAAAAGATTCCACCACTCAGAAGATTCTTAACATTGTCACCGTTCATATGTGGAGAAAACAAATGATGTAGGCACTCAGGCATGAATCCGGGTTACAGAACACATATGCACAAAATATCCTTTTTAAAGAACAATGCACTAGCTCGAATATAACTTCGACGCAAGAAAATAAATTCAAGTGTCGATCCGCAGATGAAAGGGCAACGCTCACCGAACGTATAGGCGGCAGGAGGCATGGAGCGCTCTGGTTGGTTGTTCCTATAAATGATGGTACCGTCGTCGACGCACTCCCAGTCGCAGGGATCGTTCGCCGCCAGTTCCTTGGCGCTGAGGGGCCTCAGCCTCACCGAGACGAGTATCCTCTCCGCCTTTCCGCTGCCCACATCGGCCGTCGCATTCATCCCCTCCCATCGCGTTAAGTCCTCTTCGCCGACCGCCCCCATAGTCCCACGTTCTCCTTACACCTCGTGCAGCAGCAGACTCCCCATTTTAAACGGAAACCCCCAAGAATCGTCGCGAGTTTATCCGTTGGGCCTAAGCTGTGCCAAGGAATCGGTGGGAACAGAGAGGGGACCGTAGCGCAGTAGCAGTTGGATGGTGGAAGCGGCGTCGGTGGCTGATGGCGCTCGAGGAGGGAAGGAAGGGAGGAGTACCTTGCAAAAAGTGGTCGATTTAGACGTCGGCCACCACCAGGATCGATCAACTCCGTGGACTCTCGACAGCGGCTCCAGCAGCAGTAGCAGGTGCAGGTGAAATGTCAGCAGCTGCCTATTCCGCTGGCCGCCATGAACCAATCACACCATTCGTTCGAACTCGCACCACCTCTTTGGAACTCCTCCTGTTCAGAAACCAACCACTTGCATATGACATGGATCGAGAGGAGAATTCGTGACAAGCATGTTTTGGCATGAATCAGTGAGTCCGAAAGGGACTGAGCAGAAAATATATAAAACAGAAAGATGCTATAAAATTCGTCCCCCCCAAAAAAAGATGCTATAAAAATGTTATCTTTGGGGGTATAAGCAGATTTTTGACGAAATGGCAAGTGAAATGTATATATCAGTAAGAAGGAAATATCAAGATTTCTTGATTGCGAAATGAACTACGTATTTCGATCGTGTTAGTGCCTTTGCTTTGAGAGAGAGAGAGAGAGAGAGAGGGTGGTGGTTTGCTGTAACTGCACTGTAGCATACCTCTCATCTCCTGTGACTTGGTGACTTGGGAGAGTACTTGCAAACTGATGAGTTACCCACTTCCTAAGATCCAATGGGGTATCGTATCGTTGTCTCCCCCGCCGTGTTTTCTTGTTTGTCGTTGTTTGGTGTTTACTATTTTTTTCTATTTTTGTACTAATTTATTATTTGAAGATAGGATCATATTAGAGTTTATTCGTTAATACGTATCTTTTAATGAAAATTAAATTATTTTTTTATTAATAATTTCTATATCATCAGCGCGATGCACGGGTATCGTACTAGCTTTACTTCAAAATTAGACTTAATGAATTACTAATATTATTTTTACATTTCAAAGGAAAGACTAGTAGAAAGAACTCACCATCACCATGAAAACATTAATCAAGTATTTTTATGGGGTGCGGAACACGAATCTAACACATTCTGACTCAATTAAGAATAAGTTTCAGCAAAAAAAAAAAAGTTAACTTACAGAGGAATTTGTTTTATAAATTGATGTCACGACGGATTCTCCGATAAATTTTGCCCATTGAAAGTTTATCTATTAAACTCTGACTAATTAATTAGTTCGTTTCCGTTTGCTGGATCCCTTTACCCAGTTTGAAACTAACATGTTCATACACGGCATTGACATTGAGACGAGAGAATTTGAATAATAGTACTTGTTTAATCTTTTTTATCCTTCTTGTAACTTGTGTTGGACGAGAGAGAGAGAGAGAGAGAGGCGTGCTCGAAATTTTGTCAGGCGTGGAGGCCCTTTCGTTCGAGCTCTTTGTCTGCCTTCCAAATTTATTATTCGTCTCCAAAAGGTAACCGTGTTTGTGCAACTTAACTTGGCCACTCCATCGACGTTTATTAAGTTGAACGGGTATTACTTCTCCATTTCATAACGTATTGACGTTTATATAAGAAGGGCCAATCTCACCAGAATGAAAGTTGAGTATTTTAGTTTTATGTGTCCACTTGGGGCAGTTTCAGAAGATGATAATTGTACATATATTGAAGGGAATGTTAATTTATTAATAATAATAATAATAATAATAATAATAATAATAATAATAATAATAATAATAATAATAATAATAATACGATGATAATTGTACATGTATTGAAGGGAATGTTAATTTCATAATAATAATAGAATTGACAGCGTGGCTCTTCTTTTCTGAGTGCTCCGGACATTTAACCTGCAACGTGCGTAGTGGAACATCCGACCGTTACTCGAACGGGATGGATCAAATGTGAAATAGACGTAATTAAACCAAGGATGTTTGAGATTGGATTGAACAAAATTTATCCATATCGAATTAATTAAATATTAATAGTTCTAATTAATTAAGTATTAATAATTTTGAACATCGATGAATTTCGATCGAAAAAAAAAGAAATCAACTTAATTAATCCAGCATGTGTGTTCTTTGTATGTTTTTTTTTAATTTGACATAAAGTTTGTGCTTTCAAAAAATAACAAGAATATCAAGTTGCGCTCTCGTGAAGCTTCAAAAACCTGAAATAAACAAAAAATATCGGTGGCAAACATTTTGGAGAAGATGGAGGAAGAAGAAAGCCCTATGAAACAAAGACTACGCATTCCTCTAATCAATGACTTCTTTGTAACTTTAGTTTTTGTCGTCATTTTTCCGCTTGTTGAAACAATACATATATACATTTTGCGGAGGAATGCAGTTGAATGAGTGGCACTTGTCCCATGAGAAGCTTGTATTAAAGAGAGAACAAGGATCCTATGACCAATTAGTTAGCCATTGTTCTCCTTGGCATCACTCTTTCTCTCATTGGCTTCTGCTTTGGATCAAATCAACATCCTCTTTGGAGTTTCTGATGATATATATGAGTAGAATTGCAATTCTCTTGCAGTAACAATGACATTCGTGCGTGCTTTCCAAGAAAAAAAAAACGAAAGTCCAAATGGAAGGAGAAATGTTTTTTTATTCCAACATCCAAGACTTATGGCAACAGGATTTGATGTTCTTATCTGAAGATGCACATGCAAACACAGGGCAACTGATATGTGATCATTGTCTCTTCCAGCTCAGATAAGATGGTAGTGAATCGGTTCCTGTATCATATTGACAAAATAGTCATCGACACCTCAACACATCAAACGAAGTAGCAAAACAGCATGATTACCAACATACATGATACCAATTACCAGGTATCACAAACTGCATCTCTACTTGTAACTAAAATAATGGTCGTTTTTTTGTACAATGGCATATTCATAATAAGTTGTACAAGCAACTCAGTAAAAGCAAAAGAGGATCCAATACATGTACAAGAGTATACTCCACAACCATACCACTTCAACGCAAGATTAACAGCATTGCCATCACTATCTAATTTAATGGAATCTCAACCCACATCTCGGTTCCTAACCAAAGTGTGCAACTGATCTCAGGATGAGTTCACCAATATTTTTTGCAAAAATCACCGAGGACAGGGTGCCCACATTTTTCTTTTTCTTCTAGGCCAATAAATGGATAGATTCTTTGTTACAACAATTGCAATTAGGTCTCACAACTTTCAGGACAACAGATTTGCAACTGTTTTGTTGTTCCCTCTGCTGCATGAAAGCATAATCACACCATCATATCTCTACGTTAGATTCCATAGCTTATAGTTTCTGGTGAAGAATAAAGCTAATCTTGAAACAATTACTGGATCTGGATTTCCACGTTTAAAACAAAAACCTGGAATATCATGTTAAATATATCATAATTCATCAACAAGAAAGTATATATGGAAATTTTCAGACTTGAAACAACACATACCTGGGAAGATTCTGGTGCCAAATAATGCACTAATGCATGCTTCCAACAAATCTTCATAGCAGCAAGGAGGGCAGGAGAATCAAAAGAGGTAAACTGTATCAACTCTTAACAGACATTACGACATTCTATCCTCCCATTTCTTCAACCTTAGAACTCTTATGCTGAATGATTGCAGAAATGAAGATTTCTTTGCAGTTAGATGAATAAAGAAATGTTTCATGAAAATACTAATAAACAAACACAACTTGAATTCACTCAAATGGCAAAATATTCAAGTTATATTCTACTACCTTGCTTTTCTTATGCTTGTGCACATCTATGGAATCATCATTGCCTTCATGCTTTCTCTTCTGAAACAAAAGGAAGAAAATGTTAAACTTCAGTTGGTAGAAAGACAAACTGCTAAAACCTGAAAGGGAAGAAAACATAGAGGAGAGAAAGTAGGAAAAGGAGAAACCTTGTCATGATGCTTCTTTGAGTGATCACCTCCAGAATCCTGATGTCCACCTTTTTCCTTCCTTTTCTCTCTATCTTTATCCTTGTTTCTATCTTTGTGACGATGCTTATGCTTCTTGTGCTCTTTGTCCTTGTCTTTGTCCTTGTGTTTTTTATGCTTCCTGTCCTTGTCCTTGGAATCCCCGTTTGATTTCCCAGAAATAGTAGGTATCCCTTTCTCTGCCTGTAGTAACAGAAGAAAGTGTTATCAATGCAAATAAGGATGATGAAACCCCATGGCAAATAAATCTTACAGAGGGCAAATCAATGGGGGCTGTTTCGTGCAACTGAAATACTTGTCCTAAGGTCTCCATGTCAAACGATTGAATGTGAGCTGTAGTCTCCCTTAAGTAAGGAGGATTCTGAAAGAGTTGAATTAGCTCCATCCCTTCTCCTTTACAGATTTCAGTGTCGCCTACAACATTGTGAAGATAGTGTGTGTCTGCAATTGACAAGGGCAGGTTTCTTTCGCAAAAGAAATCATGATGTGCCGACAGCTTGTAATGGCTTATCAAATCAATGGCACCGCTGAGCTCTCTTGGCCCTGTATTTTGTAAGAGAACTTTCACACCAAAACTTCCAGAAAGAATAATGTTTACAACCAATTAATAAGACGTCAAAGGTTCATATTTCAAATATTTCAAACAAAATAAGGGGCAATATTTAGTGATTTCCAGGAATAGATGAACTATTCATTTTTTTCGTGCCTTTAAAATCCCAGAATTTTTACAGTTCCCTTTTTTTAGGAAGACATCTCTAGAGTTCTTCCTGGCATGTTACAAATGACCAATTATGCCGATCAATAAGTGGTCAACAAAATTTTATCAGATTCAAGAATATATATTGTAGGAGAACAGAATCACATGGGACTGATGGAGATCTCTGATTTATCAGACAGAACACTACATTTTTAAATTCCCAAACAAATACAAGGACTAAGACCACACAATGCTGTTTTTTAGAGGGTACATAATACTGGTTAGGCTGCTCATAAACTCAACCTCAACTTGTTAATTCATCCAGATTGCAAAATCTACTTCTCTAACAAATAATCATCAGTAACTAATTACATCCAGTTTATACGATTTGATAACCTACTTTCTAATGTAAACAGACCCAAACATACATTTTACTGATAGGCTAATTTACATTAACAGCGTCGAAGCATATGATATTGAGGTTGATGGCAACAAGTATGCCCGAGATCTAGTCAGCTCAAGTGTGAAATGAATTCAGCTTAATACAGCCAACATCTTACAATCTGTCTTATATTTTAATTTTTGAAAGAGACGATCCTTAATTATCCTCAAAGCAATTAGCAAAAAAAATCCATGCTAATCTATTTCATCAATAGTCTACCCATCATCGAGCACTTAGCAGGACATGAATAAACCAAAAGAATATGCAATAATCTAGATGATGAATACATCTATCTTGATCATCTTCCACTGTAAAGACATCAGAGGAAGCAAATAAAATAAAATGGAATACACTCAGTGTTGTCAAACTCGTGAGCCAACTCGTGGAATCAGCCGATTTTACGACTCCACCAAGGAAAAACAAGTTGACTTGGAGTTCAACTAGCCCCAGACCAGCAAGTAGAATAGATTGGCACGCCTTTTTTATCTGATGTGCAAGCCGCTTTGCCCAAACAACTTTTATAACAATCCTTAACCACAACCTATTTCATTTCCATTTCTCTGCTGCCGCTGGTTGCTGCTACTGTTGTCGCCGCTTGCTGTTGCTGCTGCTGCTGTTGCTGTCGCCCCACCGCTGTCTCTGGTCGTTGCTGCTTCTGTCGCCGCTGTTGATTCGCCCGTCTCTTACCTCCTCTCTCCCTTGCCCTCTCTCTCTCTCTCTCGACCTCTTCTGTTAGCAAGCAGGAGAGAACGCACAAGTTTCATGCATTCTCTTCTGATTGCGAGCAGAAGAGGACTGTTCCTCTCCTCTCACCAGCGGTGCATGGCACACGAGCATGAGGGAGCTCAACATTTCCCGCCAGCAGGAGAAGACCATTTCTCGTGAGAGCATGCTAGCACAAATGGACGATTCTTCTCTTTGCTCGAAGCATGCACAAGCAGGAGTGGGCTGGTCTTTTGCTGCTTACGAGGACCTCTCTTGGTGATTCAGTCATCCTCTTCTTAGATGATTAGATCATAGTTACTTGTTATCAATTATTAGGTAAATTATGAGATCATTAATTATTATTATTAGATTTTATATATGATATGCAATAATAGGTATTATATGAAGACAAGTTTTTTTATTAGTGTACAAATTATATTAATATATACATATAATTCAATACAGATTCTTTTAATATAAAATTTAAAATATAATTTTGGTAGAATCGTACATCGTGTCATGTTACGATCCCACAATTTACGTGTTCACCCGAGTCCGATTTACGAGTTTGACAACTATGAATACACTATCATGTCAATATTGAGGAAAATCCATGTGGTCACGTATACATCAACGACAAGTATTCACCCACCTTTACCAAACTTCTTGCTTTCAGGATCCATCCTATTAGACTCGTATATTAACAACAAGTGGAGATCATCATCATTACCATCTGTTACAAACAAAAGAATCTATTATCAAATATAATCTTCTTAATTCCATCAGATCTAGCACTGCAAACCAAAGTATCCAGGAAACAAAATGCAACATCACTATCAAACATGAGATGAAAACACTATGATTGAAGAAAATTTTGGATTGAGATGACAAATAAATTAGGTTGAGAGTGAGAAGACAGTCGAACTGCTAATCTGAGAAACACTTGCAATAAGTATTCAATAGTGTGTAAATAGATTATTCAATTTATGAAGTAACACAATCAGTAACCAAAGAATTCTACACAGTACACATTTGGATAATATATTTGAGATTTGGTCCATATTATTATAACCAGTGACCATAACCAATGTTGTCAAGCGCAGCAGGAAAAAGATGAAATCATATATACGTAAGTATATTTTATATATTAACTAGCACTGACCCTAATAATATATGACATTTATTTTAAATGAAGCAGAATTTTCACTCTCAAAATCTCATAGCAATTAACAACTAAGAAGGGAATAAAAAAAATCATACAATCTATTACTAAAAATCTGATCACTCCTCTAAAAAAAATTGATCATTAATATTGTAAGTTTTAATACGCTAATTAATTAACGAGTAACAACCAGATGGAGGCGCAAACAAGAAAACTTAATATAACCCCTCGGTTCCTCAATTCGCAAACACACAGAGAAAGAGGGAGGGAGGTTCCTTTGTCCGCAAACACACAGAGAGGGAGGGAGGGAGGACGCAAACGGCAAACAGTCGCCAACAGAGAGAGGACGAATGGGACGCAAACAGTCATAAACATATAGAGAAAGAGGGACCAGCGGCGGTAGAAAGGGTGGGTGGACGGCGGAAGGAAGTGAGCGGTGGCTGTAGGGGCGAACGACGCGGGCGGAGCAAGGAATGGCTGAAGGAGGTTGCAAACAATCACACTCAGGAGCACATAGAAAGGAGGAAGAGGCCGCAGTGAGCGGACACATACACAGAGAGAAAGAGAGTGAGGGCGTACCGGCGGCGGAAGAAAGCGAATGATATCACGAGCGGACGGCGGCAGGAGGTTAACGGTGGCTGCAGGGGCGGTGGCAGCACAAGCAGGGGCGGCTGTAGGCGGCGAACAGAAGCGAATGCCGGAAGTAGTGGATGAATGGCGGGAGTTGGGGCAGCGGCGTCGCGGCGTGAACAAAAAGGAAGAGGACAATGGAAGCAAGAAAAAAAGATATGGGCGGAAACCAGACGGAGTCACGGGGGTGATAAAACAAGGGATGGTTCCAGTGATGCGCCTCCGGCTGGGCAAGGTGACACGGAGGTCGCGGCGGCGGCGCTGACGTCGCCGGCGAAGGCAAAGTGGAGTAGACGGTCGCCGGAGGAGCAGAAAGATGCAGACGAAGGGGAGTCGCGGAGAGGGAATTAGGGTTGTGATCTCGATCTTGATGGCTCTACCTTTCAGAGAATGTGGCTTAATGGTAGGGTGTGAGGCCCATATAGGCAGCAATCTGGTGTATTGCTCTAATGTATAAATAAATGGGGTTAAAGGGATTTATCAAATTAAATATAAGGGTAAAATTAGTTGGGTCGGGTTTTGAATTAAAAAAAAAATCAATTGCTACCTGGGGTTGGTTTTTAAAATTAAAATAAAAAATCATCCTAAAATATTTTTTTAAATAAAAATAAAATTTGAGTCAATTTTTTTAGTACTTTTTTCGAGCTTTTATTTTTATATAATTATATTTTCTAAATACATAATAAATTAAATAAATATAAAAATATTTAATTTTATATTAAATAAAAAACATACTACTAAAATTTTAAAATTACTAAATTAGAATTCGATAATATGATAGAAATGTATGAAATTTTATAAAAAATATTATATCTATACTAAGAATTGATAACATGTGTATTAATTATATAAATAAAAAAATAGGTTTCACAAGTTCATATGATTTTTTCGAATGAGCCCGAATTTTAGTGGGTGAATTTTAATTTATTAAAAATCACTTTAAATCATATTCGGGCTCTTAATTTTCGTTTGTATCGAGATTTTTTTACACCCTTAATTAAATCATCACTTTACAAATCATGCATAATTTATTAAACCGCTATGGATATTGTAACACACCGAAAATTCAAAAGAATTTAAAATTTTTTAAAATTCCTGACATCGGACTTTCGGACGCTCGAAACCAAAGCGGACACCCATTATCGCGACAAAAATGGCAACTCAACCGATGGTTGACTGGATGATCGAAAACATTTCGATCGTTCGGAAGTGCAACAGACAGAAGCAAGGACATCCCTACTTTGATTTTTTTTCCCTCTCCCCATTTCATCACCATAATGGTAGAGGATTGTAACTCCTCCACACATGATCTAAAGGGATTTATGGTACGAAACCCCCATGAATTGAAGGCCATAAAAAACCCCCACTTTCTCTCTTTTTCTTCATCTTCCTCACCCTCTCCATTTCTGCTTTCGTGTCTATCGTAGTGGTCTCGGTCAGAAGTTGGAGGAGGTGACTCAACAGGTTCCATAGGTGCAGACGAAGCAGGAGGACGAAAAGAAAGGAGCTTGGACTGGAACCGGCAACGCATCAAACGGGAATCATCAAAGATGTGTTTTCGAGATCTAATTCATGGGGCCTTTCCGAAAGATTTTGCATGCTTTAAAGACTGTTTTAAGGGCTTAAGATGCATATGAACATGGGTAGGATTAGCATCATATCTATACTTATGATTTATTTGATTATAAATGGAATGAGTTTTGATGATTCGTGAATGAACTATTATGATCTTTTCGTAAACAAATAGTTTAAGATGATAGTTATGGATATGCCACATTTTATTAAGTTTGGATAGTTTTTTATTATAAAGGAATATAATGATTTGTACATTATGGTATTAGAAATGATGTCCTAGTGCATGTTGTAAGTTAGAATATGTTTTACCATAGTTAGATCTATGATTTGTGTATAAAAATTTGATTGAAATTGGATCGGACGACCGATCTGGATGGAATGTTCAAAACTCTTTCGAATGATCGAACTAAAAAATGTCGAGACTCAAAAGTTGAGACGATAACCAGTCGGACCAAAATCATGGGCGACCAATCTGTATTATCACACCGAAATAAATTTTGACGATTGACGGAGAACTACCTCCGATTGACCGAAGAAGTTTTTGGCTAGTTCCGACGGACGCCCGGTCGAGGGTTTCGATCGGAAGTTCGAGAACATCATGCGATAATGGACAATCGAAATACTTTCGATCGACTAATATACACGATCGTCAAATGCAGAAAGATGCTCAAAGTGGACGATCGAACTACTTTCGGTATATCGACCAAATGAACGTCCAAACCTTTTTCGGGCAGCCGCTGAATGAATCCCAAATTGTTGACCGCTAATCTTTCGATCATGTGATATGTGGACAGAGGGAATATGACTTTAACTTAAGCCTCATGATTTGACAAGTCTTTGTCCACTTAATTGATACTGAATGACATGAACTCAAAAATGATTGGAGCCACCATTGCTCCCTAGATTGATCTTTGTGGTTGTTCATGATTTAAATAAAGATAAAAGTTTAAGATTGTCATTGCCTACTTAGATGAAAAGTTATGATAGCATTGTGTGAGGCATTTCCCTTGAAGAGTTGACAATCTTGTATGTGACACCCCTCCTACTTATGTGCCACCTAGTCCGATGACATCTCCACCGAGGGATGTTACCGGCTAGTGCGAGATCATCCTTCCCTACTAGATACTTGCCGTGACACTGATCCCCACTGACCTAGATAACTATGCACTTATGTATTTGTAATGGTATTCCCTAAAAGTAGAGAGCTCTTTCAATCCATAGATAATATGAAAGATGATGAATGGTTAAAGATGGATGGAAAGACTTTGTCCTTATGAACGTGAATAAATGACTATGGAATAATAAAAGTGAATATGAAATGAAACGAAACTAATGAACCTAATTGATTGATCCTACATGATTATTCTACTTTTATAACTAATTTATGTTTGCTTTATGTTTATTCTGATGGGACTTATGACTTATATGAACTCATACTTAGATTTATGCTAACGACTAAATTTGCTTCCTTGTGTAATCCCCGTACTTGAGATGATGCGAGCATGTGTGTGCGACGACTATGCTCGAGTGGAGTGTGCACATGATTATCTTAAAGTGTAGATGAAGTCTTTCTCTTTCATTATATCGAGTTGTATTTCATTTGGATGGACCTATAGAATTGTACTTGTGACATGGATTTTTGTATGCCAAAATTGATAATTGATGTACTTTTCTTTTATCTAGCTTCTGTGTTTTATTCACTTCTTATAGTATTTTACTTTAAAGTCTTCTGCTTAATGAATCTTAACCATCTGAATCAATGAAAAAGTCAAAGAAAGGTCAAAGAAAATAACACACAAGAGAATATTTCATCGCGTGACGGAGGCGAATTTCGGGACGTTACAATATAATGTTTTAATGGGCATACAAATAATGCACCTATTTAAGAAACAATAAAAAAAGTGGACTATGCGGTTACGGATTGTTCGACTTTTATTTCTTCTACCAAACTTTTCTACAAAATAACAATTTAGATGTAACTATGTTTAGATATGATTTGACCTTTTATCATACTCATCCTTATTCAACTTGATGGTGTGTCATGATAAAACAAAATGTTGACTACCATCCTTATTAGTTGTTAGTGAGTTCTTTCATTAACTCTTGGGATGTACTTGGGGTTATTATCATTTTTACTTGAAAAAATCAATGTGTAAATTGTGATTTGATTCACACAATATTAGCTATATTTTTAAATGTCAAATTATAAATTTATCATTATGATCCGTTATTAAAGTTATGCATATAAAAAAAATACCAACCAACCATACATACATGAATAGTTTTAATAATATATTATAATTGTAAATTTAATTTTCGATGATTTAAATATACAGATGTGTATTTTGATCCTTATATTTTTAAGCTTCTTTACTTATTACATTCCCACCAAAGATCTACACCTTCAAGTTTAATACAAGCATCTCCATATAACGGTAATGAGGACAGATTGAATTACTCTTTTCCATCTATCAATTTCCTTTTTTTTTTGTACGAAAGCATCATTTACAATGGGAAAAATGAATAACAACAATTGATGAACATCTATTGACTTAACAGAAAACATAAGCAAAATGATCCTTATCAGATGAGTCAAGATCTCTTTTTTTTATGTGTTCTACAAAATTGTGAACCACTTACATGTATTATTTGAGAAGTAGAACAATATCTTATTCAAGAAAAATTGGATTAATTGCATGGTAATAAGTTGTATTCTTTGTGTGATAAAAAAGTATGATCATGTCCAAGAAAAAGGAAACAACTTTTTGTGCAAAAAAAAAAATCAATTGTACAAAAGAAAAGTTGTTCCAATTGTAAAATAAAAGATGCATTAAAAATACGGAGAAGAGAACACTAGATGAGAGAAAATGAAAGTTTGATTCTCTCTCTCTTTCTCTCTCGCACACACATATATATATATATATTGATTGATTGCTATCATAATATTGGAAATGGTCGGACTGACTAATCTGTGTTGCCCTGCCAGGTAATTCAGTGAATTAATGAAAAGTTTAGGATATGGAATAAGAAGAAAGATGTAACACCTCATACGGTTGGGCAAAGGAAAAAAAAAGATAAGAAGATAAAAAGTCTGAAAGGAAGAGGATGGAAATGATTAAAATAAATAGGAAGATAAAAACAAATAGAGGAAAAGATAAATAGGATACAAAGTTTTAAAATCTGAGGGGATTAAATCAAATCTTAAAGTCCCAATGGTTCTTAAATTCCTCTCCTATAAATATGAGGTCAAGCCAACGAACCAGCCCCATATATTTTTCCTACAAGTCGGCCCTAATTTCTCTCCCGCTCGTGCATCTTTTCCGTTCCTTCTCGTCCCTGATCTGGACAGCGACATAGGGATTTGGACATCGACACACGTGGACGTCGAGCCTGGACAGAGGGGAATGGTCGGAATAAAGAAGAAGAGGAAGAGGAAGAATACGAAGAAGAAGAGAAAGGATGTGAAGTTTCAACGAAAATTTCACAAGGTATGGAATTATGGTAGATTCTTCTTAGAATCATGATTTTAGACTTGAAGCGTGTTCTAATTAATCTCTAGTTATAGTATGATATCGTATGGTGATGTTTTATGTCGGCCATCGTCAAAAAGATGATCAAAAAGATTCTGCGTAAGAGGACCCGGTCCGGGTTGACCTTAACCCTGCCCGAGCAGGTCCAAACTTGGATCGAGTTCTTGAACTCGACCCGGATCCGCCATTGCCGCACTATCCGAGCTCTGCAACAAGATGAACCCGGCTCAAGTTGATGATGACCCGACCCGAGTTCCACCCATGATGAAGAAGTCGGGCACGATGGCTGCCCCAACTCGACGATGACACGACCCGACCCGGGTGTGACTCGAGCCCGGCCCGGGTTAACCTTGTTTTTTTCGAGAATGATGTCCGATGAACTTGGTCTGGGTTCTGCCTGACTCGGCCTGGGTTTCGATACCAATGATGATGATTCTATGATGTTTAGGCTCCTGATTCATGTGCTTAATCATGATCTAAGTCATAATGATGATTATATTATTTATGTCTTTACTAATGGTGATGTCCAATATGACTCTATGATCTTATGACTCTTATTATGATGACTTAAAAATTAGATCCAATTATATCGATGATGATACCGATTCATATCCATCAAGTTGATCTATTTATGATGATGATTAAGATGTTTATGCACATATGATTTCTCTCTATGATCTTATCTTGTAGCTTTGATTATGTCTTATATAATGATGATGATTAGGACCCTTAATCGTTATGACTCATTGATCCTTTCTTATGATGACCAAATAATTCTTATGTCCTAATAAAGATAAACTAAAAGCTGCAAGATAAAAAATGAAAAATGTTAAATGAAGAGCTCTTTTTTATGATGGACTGGTGACAACCAGTTATGGGCTGACTACGGTCAGTTATGGGCTGACTACGATCAGTTATGGGTTGACTCTGTCAGTTATGATGATGATGATGGACGGGTTGAGGCAGACCTCCCCGTGAGTTGAAATATACCCTACTATAAGTCAAAGATGAATAATAAGACGATGAAGAAGATGAAGCATATTAATAATAAAATCCCTTCATGATGATTAGTGGCTCTTGCCACACCTTTCCATGATCTCTTGATTTATTATTAATATGAACTAAAGAAGATTGTTCACTTTATGATTATCTATGCTCATACGATGATTCTCCTGATTTTTTATATGATAATGACCTCATAATCATGATAATTGGCGCTTGCCACTTAATGATGATTTATTATGATCTATCTCAATTTTTTTATCTTATGATCCCAAGAAGATGACATATTGATCTATTGATTTCTTATGATCTTAGTGATCTTCTATCCATATGACATGTTACAAGAATCCTTTACTTATATCATGATGATGTCTATTTTCCTTCTTTATGATGATGATGACGTCTTTATGATTCTTATCTAGTATCGTGATCTTATGATTATTTCTATCTTACTTCCATACTGAGTTATAAAACTCATAGGGAGGTTTATCCCTTGCATGTTCTTAAATGCAGGCCAAGATCTTAATGATGATGGTGGCCAACAGTGACAGATCGAGCTCGTAGGTGACTGCACATGATTATCGAGTCTTTTAGATGATGGATAGCTTTTTTCTTTTTTTTTATCATTTGATGTATTAGCTTTCCTTTGGACTTCATTTATCAGTCTTCTGCATATCATGATGTTACTATATTTGATTCTTAACGATGAATTAGTTATTTCGCATTTATTATTATTGAGTTGATCAATCAAAGTCTTATTTTCGGTCAACATGATGTACACGTAAGAATGACCCGTAGCGTCTCCGAAGCGTATTTTGCCACGTGACGGAGTGCGATTTGAGAGCATTACAAAAGATGACCGAGTATTCTTTTCAATAAGTTGGTTATTGCATTCGATAGGCCATGCGGTTGGCCTCGTTGTTTTGGAGACCGACGGAGGCGAGCCTCTTGCTACACACGGCATTCAACTCGTCCATGTCTAGGATTCCACACCCAGGGGATGCTATTGTTTTTTATAGCGCTCCCGTTGGCTATCACATCAGTTATCACATGGTGGTCAAATAGTCCACTGCCGTTGGTGCACACACTAACTTACTGTGGTCTTGACGAGCTCATCGACGTCAGAAGCGCGGACACGAGCGAGTTGGTAGTCGGATGGGAGCGGACGGTGACAGAGGTCGACGACTGGTGCAGGGACTTGTCAAACTTGAGAAGAGATGATGATGCCATTGGAGCGAAGGCCAACTCAAGGGGGAGGCCACTCCCTCACCCTATATAAGGTCCCTAATTATACATTAGTTAATATCAATAATACTAAAATAATATTAAGATTTACTAATATAAGATCTTTATTAATTTTAATCATCAATAAATATGTATGTTATCTTTCATTTCTAATATTATTCACCTAAATCATAATTAATTTATAACAATAAATAGTTTTTTTTATCTTTTTAATTCAATTTATGAATTCATTTCATATTTAATTCATTTTCAACAATCGGTAATACTTCAATTAAATTTTTCTCATAACTAATCAAATAATATTTTTATTACATTTTCATTATTAACATTATTTTTATTTTTTACATTGAAAAAACTACACTTAAATTTATCTTCATAAACTAATCAAATTTAAAGATAAAAATTTAGATTTTCATATAAAAAATTAGAAAAAACTTAAATATGTTTTTATTTAAATAAAAAATTATAATATCGTTGGAGACGGCCCTGATTGAAGCCTAGAGAGAGAAGAGAACTGTGAAGGGCTGTGGGCTTCTGTTCTTTCTGCTGTCTGAAGTCCCCGGACAGGACAGTGAAACCCCCCTCCTGCTTGCGCTCCTCGTCCTAGGAGTGAGCAAAACCGGGTTCGGGATCGGGTTTCGGCCGACCCGGTCCCGACCCGATTTACTCCGAGTTTTGAAAATGCAGACCCGGTCCCGGACCCAGTCCCGGTCGGGTCCGGGACCGAGTCGTCCCGGTCAAACCGGGAATTCCCGGTTGTCCCGGTTTGACCATAAAAATATAAAATAATAAATCGAATAGTAAAAAAATTAATATTATTATATAGATACGATAACTATTAATTAAATTATATATATATGATAATATAAAATAATATATATTTAAGATATATAAAAAAATATTAATTTTTATTTAAAAATAAGCATAAATATATTATTTAAAAATAATTTAATATTAATATTATATATTTAACCGGGTTGGGACCGGGTCCGGATTTTAATAATCCGGATCCGGTCCTGACCGGGTCTCAAGAAAATGAGATCCGATCCCGACCCAATTGGTAACCGGGTCGGAAAAAAACCCGGAACATCCGGGTCGGGCCGAGCCCGGGCGACCGGGTCGTCCCGGCCCGTGCTCACCCCTACCTCGTCCACTTTTTTTTTCAGTAGAACTCGTCCACATCTTTATAATGAGAGGCTGTCGACAAGAGATGGGCCATTTGAGGACGCCAATGGGCTGTTGCCACATAGGCCACTCGAATCCTAGGTGGCATGTAGCAGGTCTCAAATTATTTGGGCAAGTGCACAGGACGAGGGCGGCTTTCTAGTGAGATCCTTGTTCGTGTGTAGTTGAGTTGAATTGGAATTATTACGCCTTCAAAGTACAAAGCTATCCCTGGTTTACATGGACATCAGACAACCAGACCAACTAAGCTGCTAAGATTGGCACATGATCAAAACGTGATGAACTTTTAGATAAAAACGTGAATTAAGAAAGGAATAGTAAAATGTAACCCAAAATTTAGGAGAAAACTTGCCGACGTAAACCCTAAACTCTTGGCTGCCGGAGGCGCTTCTAGTTCTTCGTCTACGGTTGTTTTGCTCCTTTTCACGGGGATGCTGCAGGTAGAGCGGAGGGAAACTACAAGAAGCCTGATGCGGGTTTAACAACAGGATTTAGAGGAAGTAGTAACGCCTTTTCACGGGGATGCTGCAGGTAGAGCGGAGGGAAACTACAAGAAGCCTGATGCGGGTTTAACAACAGGATTTAGAGGAAGTGGTAACGACAGAAGCCAGGCGAGGGGATTCGAGGACGAGATGTTGCGAGTTTAGGGGTCAAAGATGAAAAAAAATACGAATTTTATGCGCAATTTTCCTTTTCTCAAAAAAAGCTTACATAATTCATAACAAATAATTAGATTGAATAATCAAGAAAATGGGACAAGGGTTTTTTTTGTAATGTTAAAGCACCATTAAAGATAAATTTATCACCATCTTACAATTAAATTAAATTAATAAAATGTGAACTCTTACTTTTATGCACAAATTTAGCTGCTGAGGAACAATTTTCAAAGTAGCATTTTTCATAAGTGGAGAAATAGTTCTCGATTCAAGATTCTGTTATCAAACAAGAAAAATATCTTTTCTTGCTTTCTTTCGCAAGCCAATGATGAGGATGAACAGATACAAAAGTGACCCAAGCTTTTTTTTTTCACCCGACCATATGCATGCGCCTATCGGGAACATATTAACTTCTGAACTTTGGTGCGAGCATACGCATACAAACAGATAAAGAACTCTACGCTGGGAATATATACACAGTTTTTTTTATAGCAATACTTTGGATCAGTATCCGACTTTTTGTTTGCCACACACAGCATTAGGCCAAGCTGTTCTATAGACAACACTAGTTCATAAATGGTACAATCTATTCGATGATCCATAGAACATTGCCTGCGGCAATGAACAATTGTCCAAATGCAGCAAGGCAAGTGTGGAACATGTAGATTCATCAAACTTTCAAAAGTTCAAAGGGACAGAGTATGGTCGATCCAGTCCTACCAACACAGAATAAGATTTGGACTATCCAGTCCAACCGAAGAAACAATTTAAGATGCTAAATCCAGGTCAAGGAACAAAATTTGTTTGAAGCAGGTAATTTGTCTCCTCTGCGGTATAGAGTGCGATAGTACATAATCAAGTTTCTTTTTAGCTCTCCGGACCTCAAAGCATGACACCATGAACCACCCAGTTGCTTTCTGAAAAGCATGGAGCTTGATTGCACTATAAATAATATATGACGGTAAACCATCAAAATCTCTCATCATCGATGAAGATATTTACAAGTCGAACCCCTCTTGCAATGCCCACTTGCATAGAATTTACAGACATCCCTCTGTCTCTGCTGCGATGACCCTCCGCCAACCCTAGATTGGCTCCTGTACCTGGAGTCTCTAGAATTCTCCTCCTGATATATGTCCCTATCATACCTTCTCCTTCCTGGGCTGTCAAAGTTCCTAGGACATGAATTCCTGATAGCATTTTCCATTGACGCCCCGCCAATCTTGTTTGAGCTTGAATTACTATTCTTTTGTCTGTCTGGTTTGTTCCAACTAGTATTTTCTTTGTCCTTTTCTACTTCCCAAGTTCCCCAGCTATCATTAGTTTTCTCATTTTTCTGGATTGTTGTTTCCCAATTGCTTAAATTTTGCTTTACCTCTTTTGCCGATCCCCAGCCTGAGCTTACACTGTGCCCAGGAGCTGATACTCCCCAACCATCATGGCTGCTAATGCTTCCTCGAGGTTGTGCTTCCCATCCTGAGTTTAGATTTGCTCTTCCAGGTGCTGGTGGTGTTCCACAACTTGTGTTTGCATTAATGTTTACATCCTTTGGCATATCCCATCCTATGTTCACTTTCTTTCCTTGTAATGACGTTTCCCAATTCTCATGAGCTGTTGATTCCCGATTTGTGTTCACCTTACCTTTTATAACCTGCCCCAAACCATCATAGTTGTTCATGCTTCCTCTAGGTTGTGGTTCCCATCCTGAGTTTAAATTTGTTTTTCCAGGTGCTGCTCTTGAGTTTGCATTCATGTTTACATGCCTTGGCACATCCCACCCTGTCTTTGCATTCTTATCTTGTAATGAAGACGTTTCCCAAACTGCTTCACCATTCATTTGTTCCCAATTTGTGTTCACCTTACCTTTTATAGCCTGTCCCCAACCATCATGGTTATTCATTCTTACCTGAGGTTGTGCTTCCCATCCTGGGTCTAGTGTTGTTCTTCCAGGTGCAGGTGCTGGTGTTCCATGACTTGAGTTTGCGTTCATACTTGCATATTCTGGGATATCACATCTTGTCTTCACATTGTTATTTTGTAATGCAGGTTTTTCCCAAGTCACTTTACCACTCTCTTGAGCAGTAGATGCCCAGTTTGCATTCACCTTATCTTTTATAGCCTTCCCCCAGCCATCGTAGTTGTTCATGTTTCCTCGAAGTTGTCCTTCCCATCCTGAGTTTAGTTTCATTCCTCCGGGTGTTGGTGTTCCAAAACTTAAGTTTGCATTCATGTTTGCATGCCCTGGGATATCCCATCCTGTCTTCACATTTGTATCTTGAATGGCAGGCTTTTCCCAAGCCACTTCACTCGCTTGAGTTGTTGATTCCCAGTTTGTGTTCACCTTATCTTTTTTTGCTTGCCCCCAACCATCGTAGTTGTCCATGTTTCTTGGAGGTTGTGCTTCCCATCTTGAGTTTAATTTTGTTCCTCCAGGTGTTGGTGTTCCACAACTTGAGCTAGTATTCATGTTTACATGCCCTGCTTTATCACATCTCTTCACATTTTCATCTTGTAATGCACGCTTTCCGCGAGCCACTCCACTAGTATCCTGAGCTGTTGATTCCCAATTTGTGTTCTTATCTTTTATGGCCTGTCCAAATTCCACATATTCAACCTTCTCAGGATCTCGACTTTTGGATAGCATTTTAGATGCAGCACATTCCGATACTGCAGATTCAGCCAATATAGACGCTTCTGCTTTCGAAGATTTTAATGCCATTAAAGCATCACAAGATGCAATAGTTTTCATTGGACTATTTTCTGGAGTAGGACTAGAAATATCCCATCCAGATGTTTTGGGTGCTGCTGTTGGTGAGTGTGATGACCATTCAACCTTTTTCATACCCTCTGGATTAGCATATGAACTTTTAGCAGCTGAAGCTTTACAAGCTTCAGTCACTCTCTTGCTGTCAACAGGTTCATTCGATTGGACGACAGGAGTTATCTTAGCTGATAATGACTGCTGCTTAGGGACGTTCCAACCACTATCTTTCACAGAAACAGCACTACAAATGTCCTTTGATGAAGATTGCCTGTCCCTTTGATGCATGTCCACATTTCCTGATTGAGTGCTAAGCAGTTCCCCATGAGGTGCAACATAGGTGGCTGACAAAGGGGCCCATCTGTCAGCAATAGGTACAGCATTAACCGCGGTAGGAGTAGCACCACCCTGACTTTTACTTGATTGTGTTCCATTCTGGTTTATATTGACTGATTTAAAAGAATGATTTCCTTTCAAAGTACAATTCAAATGGTTCTGTCTGGTATCAACTCTCTCGGAAAAATGTTCACTTTGAGTAAAATTGTTCCGCTGGAGATCCTCCTGCTTTCCAACTTTCTCTGCTTTCAACAATGCATCAGACAATAATATGGAATCTTCTTGCTTCTGAGATGCCAGCCAAATCCTCAGATCTGGTGGGAAGTAACCTGTTGTACTCCACTTGCGTAACTGCATTATTGGAAAGGGACCTTGTATATTCCCAGATGGGTCTAGGTAATGCCAAACTGTATCAGTTTCATTGATCTTTGATTGCACTTGAGATAGAAGAGATCCAGGATTTACAGGTGATGGCTGAGATCCAGGTGACTGACCACATGACCTTTCAGGTTTCCCAGGAAGTTGGTTATCATTCCAAAAAGCCATTTTTTCCACTTTATCACCAATGTCTAAGTTGCCTTGAAAACCTTCCTTTGATATACTTGTGTTAGAAAGCAAACTGGTGTCTGCACTTTTCTTGGCATCTCTCCAATTGTAACTAGAAATTGATCCTCTACTAGGAGACCATAAATCCTTTGCTTTATTACAAGAAAATGGTTCTTTCAAGCGTTTGTAATCATCTGCATAGGTAAAGACAAATTAAACGTGCATGAAGGATATTTCCGTTGATGAAAAAGAAATCGTCCAACATCCATTGTGCCAGTGAAAATCTACCTTCTTTATTTCCATCCAATTCTTCTGAGGACTCATCCATATGTGCATCAACATGTATTTCTGGAATATCATTAAGTCTACGCATGCGTTCTTCAGGTGTACTGAGGAGCTGCAATTTCTCAACACATTCTCTAAACGTAAAGGAAAGTTAAGGATGGTTATGCATATTCATGACATCATTCCACCTAATACAGTTTTTCATTTGAGGGGGATCTACCTAGTACAGTTTTCTTGCAAGCTTACCACATTTGAAGTTAAAAAATATAAAGACAATTAACAAGAAAGAAACGAAAAACTGATTGGAGCCCATTTACGATACTTGTTGTAATGGTCAAACACAAAGACCTTTCCTACTTTTGATGTCCACATATGACGCATGAAACAAGATCTTTACCGAAGAATTGGCATGGAAGGAGAAACAAGACTACATATTAATTGTTTCTTCATGTCATTCAGATTAATCTAAAGTCTAGGCAGTCAACACCAAAGAGATGTAATCTAAACAAAGAAAGGTTAGGGTGTAAAAAGATCATGCAGGCAAATACGAAAATTGATTCTGATTGCATAGAAAACAGAATCCCACTTAAAACTATCTACTTTCAATTAGAAAAGCATCTATTAGATCGTGGACATCTGAAGTGAGTGCTGCTATAACAAGTTTCTCATGCATAAACAAAGAACTAAAGCAGATTTCATCATATTTGTAACAAAACTTTCTCTGATTCAGAAGGATATTCCTTTCTGCGTCCTGTTTCACTCGCTCGGTCACGAAGATGGCTCAATCGTAACTTCTCACTTTCCAACCACTGAAATAAAGCATAGGTACGAATGTTCTCAGAAAGAATACATAAAAAAACAGAATTCTGAGCTTCTGACAGAAATCTCCATATAACGAAAGAGAATGCATTGACAACAAACTTACATTATTAACTCTAACTGCTTGGAGAATTTTAGCTTTCTCTAGAACATCTCCCTGGCACAAAAAATTTGTGACTCAGAAACATGGTAATCCTAATTTAAACCAAACAATTCACATGTACCAATTGTATTACCACAGTTAATCGATTAATAAAACCATACTTCATGCTCTGTCTTAGGTGTCCGCATTCCTCCTGGAGAAAAAAATATATCAGTGACCTCAAACAAGAGGAAAATTTGTTGCATCATGTCTGGAAACAGGGACAAAGCCAGGACGCAAGGGTGGGGGTGGGGGTGGTTTTGTAGATTAAAGAAAAAGTTGAAATGTACGCATGCATGCATGTATATGCATCATTGTGTCAAAATTTTTCCAACAAACTTAAGAAAATATAAAAACATATTACTCTAGAACAAATATATAAAAAAAACTTGTAATTATAAATATTATTTTATTTTGATTAGAATATATCTTTTTATTATTCACCATATATAATTTTTTCGTGTTTATCTTTATCTTTATCATATTCATCTTGCAAGTTGAATTTTACGATAAAATATCATTAAAATAATTTATATGAAGTAATTAACTTCAAAAGTTAGAGGAAAATTATTGTAACTAATTTTTTAAGGCTTAACTAACTATTTTTATTTGTTATAAGGAGGGATCAAAATTTTAGTGCATATATTACATCTTTCATAAATACACATACTAAATTATAAATCTCTTTATAAATATAAACATATATTTTCTCATAAATATAGTAATATTATAATTATGTAAACTTCATAAAAGTTAAGGGATGCCTTACCATATATTATCTAGAAAATATATATGGTACATTATTATATATAATAGACTTCAAAAAGTTGGGGTGGGGGTTGGGTCGGGGGACAAGGAAATAAGCGTAACCCAAAGGAAAAATTACTCAGGTTATTTGAGTAAATCCTTTCTTCTGATATTTTGGCAATTAAATTTCCCAAATTATAGAGTCCCAATCAACATAAATTGAAGTGATATTTCCAAGCACCAACTAGAACTATGATATTTTTGGAACTATGATATTTCCAAGCACCAATCAGAACTATGATATTATCAAAAATACCCAAAAGAATTACACGGTGCAAGAGAGATTGATATTAGAAAAGAAATTAAGCTTGAATGTTGATTCATAAAAGAATACAGAAGCAAACTTGAAAATCTGATATTTTCAACCTCGGTAAAGTCCTGATTTGAGACGCGATCCATCAAAATCTTGTCCACTTTGTCCACATTCAAGATGTCAAGCGCAACATTTGTCATCTTCTTACCAACTTTGTACTTCTCTGCCTGAACATGTGTACCTGCATACAAGCACACAACAGAAATTAAAGCATTGTAAACTGGGTACACTAATAACAAGATTATGAGGGGAAGAGACTAACTAATAATTTTAACCAGCCGGTACATGTCTTGCTTTTGGCCTGCACTCGGAATCCTTATTCTGACAAAGGCACCAGTCACTTTTTCCTTAAATGCATTTGAGTCATCAATTAAATCCTCCAATAAGTTGCGACGAAAGTAAATCAGATTGATATTGTGAGCATTTATAGCAGCATACTCATCAATATTCTTTGCTTCTCTCTCGAGTTTCTTATGAAAATTCCATTTCCTATGAGAGCCTATACTTGTGTCTATGCAAAAGTGGTTTTCAGCATCCACTTGACCTGAGTTAGGGTTCATGTTCTCTTGTTTCTCACCAACTCCTATTCGTGACGCCTCCTTAATTAAGAAGTGTGATTCTAAAAGCTTCAACATTTCAAAATGACCTACACATTGTTTATGGAACAAATTCTGAAGCATTGTATCACAAATAATTTGACTTTTCCTACGAGGATCATACAGGTTATTTCGTTTTATATACTCCAGCAAAAGGGCCTGAACATCAAACTGTGTCAAAACAGATATGTCACCATTTCTCATGTATGCTGTGAATTCTAAGAGTTGCGGAGAAGCCCATTTACATTCTTCAAGTAAATGTTTTATTTTATTTCCCTCATTTTTTGCAGGAATGATATCAACATGTTTATTTGATTGCATCCTATTTCTTTTCCTGCATTTACAGTGAACAGAATAAATGTCAGAGCTTTCATCTTGTTCGCCATTGCCAGTGTATGATTCCTCATTGCATGCAGAAACACCAGATGATTTCCACTGACATTTAGCATTAGATAACTCTTTGAGAGTTAAATGGAGCTTTTCCTTAAGAGATAACCAATACAGCTTGAACAAATAATGCCAACTACTCTTATCATCAAAATCTATATCAGCCTGAAAAATGTAAAAAAAAATGACAAATAGCATTAGTTGATATACCAGTTTATTCAGAAGTAAAAATATTATGTTGGATGTACAGTATCAAAAAAACAAATGTTCCACAAACTAATTGCAATCTCCCATACACATTACCGAAGTATGCATAAGATATCAATTCATGTTTCAATGACTAATTTCTAAATTTGGCAACAATTTGAGTGACTAGGCTCAAATAACTGTCACATGCAAAGAGAATAATCACTTTTCTTTTACACGTGCTATTAACATTAAATCAATTGACCAGCCATTTGTTCATTTTTTGAGGAGAGCCATTTGTTCATTGAATTTTCTTTTCTACTAATTTGTTTGCAGCTGTGCACCCCAATATTAACATAACATGATTGTGCAGCCACAAGCCAAATTAGGATTTCCTCAGGGAATAAAAAGGAGAAAAACTGTCATCAAAACATACCTTCTCTAGATTAGCATCTCCACCAGATTCAATCAACATTATAATTCCATAACAAGTTTCACAGAAGCCCATGTTCTCTGTAACACATACTATACTAGCATCTGTAATGCATTGTTTACACAGAGAGTACGTGCAAGTATAACACATATAGCTGGCAGACTTTTCGCACTTGTTGCATATATGCCAACCTAAAATTAAAATAAGTAGTACTCTTCTTAGAACAAATATATGAAAAAACTGACTACAAAAGGATATTTTACAATTGAAGATAGAATGACCAAAATAAAAAAGAATAAAGGCATCATATGAAATATTAAGGGATAAATATCCAACTGAAAATTTAAAGTTAAATATAATATTCAAGAGAACAATACTGGGCATCCACCATTAGCTTTCTTTGGTGATCGGCAGGCCCAAAAAATGCTTAATGCATGGGGGTTGCCTTTGTTCATGCTGAGGCCCTTGCCAAATATACCAAAGAGATTAAAGAAACTTGCTTGCCAGTGGCAAATCCAGTTCATGTTGCAGCAAATCAATTATAGTGATCCTGGTGAAATAGCAATAAGCTGGCAAATGAAGGTCACAATAGATAAAGAGAAAATGGCATTCCACAGTCAATAGGTTATGAAGAACTCAAAGACAACACGGAAAAGAACTATTTGTCATTCATGGTCACTTGTAAAACTTTCCATGCTATAACATATGAGAAGCATCTTTAGACTCAATGATAACATCTCAATTTAGATATTTAGGCTTACGATTTTATGGTCCTTTAGCATCTTAGTAGGATTTAAATTTAGGTCATCACAATGGGTAGTTGGGTATAATCCTATATGATATCATATGATGAATATAACCATTTAAATAACAATATTTCTCAAAAAACGATATAATTTTGATGACATTTAGTTTTAATCATTTTTATTTCTATATTTCTGGTTATGAAACTTTTTTAGAGAAGTTTATGAACTCAAAGTGTATTGAAGAACAATTTAAGAGTTGAATGAGATAAATTTGTACAAGATTATCTATTTATTTTTAAACTATATTCTTTTTTTTTAAAGTAAGACTTAGGATCATATTATCCTTGATCTTAAGACTATTTTTATGTAAGATTCTAATATTGGTGGCGTTGCTTATTAATACTAGTGTTGACAGAAATAAATAACAATATAAGCTTTACTAATGGACACAGTTTTGTTTTAGCTAACAAGTTTATTAGACTGCTAATCAAAGCTCATAAACTATTTAATGTGTTTATAAAAATAGTGAAACAACTTAAATACTAATTTATAACAAAAAATATTCACATTTAAGCCAGTTTTCTTATTCTGTTTTGTAAGCATTTTAGGTTTGACAATAACCCTACATTGTTGTCCTAGTCTATCGTGTTTTTGCTTAATCACATATTGTATGTACAATATGAATAGCAAATTCCATCTATCATAGTATGATTTTCTTTTGAAAAAAATTGTAATTGGTGTCAAAGCATATATTACATAATAAACTTAAAACTATAATTGAAGTAAAGCAACCCATCAAAATGAAACTCCCAAGAATTTCTAAGTATTATAACAGAAATCATTTTCCCGTACCTTATTTTCTATCACATATAAACTTAATCAATTATACAAGGTCATTTTCTCTGTAATTTTTTTTTAGAGGGAAAAGGATGACCACCATTGTGGTTGTCATCCGGGTATATATATAACTATGTAAATAAAATCATGTACAAAGTGTGGATTCTCAACTAGAGGCCAACATCTGTAATTCTTTTTTCGTGAAGAATTTATTTCCATCAATACAAACACAGCCTTCCAGTTAGTTAATCACTCAAATTATCTTTAGCGCATAAGTTCTCCAACAGCAAAACATACTATGCCGCATGAATAAATCACACAATCGGCCCATAATTTATCTAAAGTTTAGGTTAAGAAATTTAACATAATCTAGGTAACAAGTGCAATGAGTATCGAACAGAACACGCAAAAGGCATGTGGCACAGACAAAGCATGGCGACACGATCAACATGCAAGTATTGCGTGACAAGGAAAAAACTCACCGCAATACCAGCGGCCCTTAGTGCGAAAAAATGCATCGTCCCGACCAACACAAGCTGGATGATACAACTTAGGGCAGCCCCTGTAACAATAGCCGTCTCTTTAAGAAAGAAAACGTACATCGTGACAAGCAGGAAAAGAGTAGCCATCAAACAGTAAGAATGACCAGGTCGAGAAGAGAAAACCACACCGGCGGTCACAAACCACGAGACTCCCACCATCGTAACAGATGAAGCACACCACCTCATCTTCCTCCTCCATTTTCTTGTTCTTCGCGGCCACCACCGTCGAGGGGCCTCCGGGGTTCTTGGGAGGCCGGCCGCGCTTCCGTTTAACAGGCGCCGAGGCCGCCTGGTCGACGCCGACTTGCACGGCCTGGTATCCGACGGCAGCCGCGCCATCAAAACCAGGATGCGCCGGCTCGCCGGAATTGTGCGTAGAGTAGGCTCCTACGCTGGCCACCGGCTGCGGCCTCTCGTCGCCGGGTTGCTCCAAAGGAATGGAGGAGTATGCGTCCGGGCGATCGACCGCGTCGAACGCCATGGATCGAAATCGTGGAGCTCCGCCTCCGAGGGGTGGGCTTTTGTGGGGGAGACGAAGGGGTAAAGATTCAAGAGAAGAGCGAGTGAGGGAGAGTGCAGCGTCGAACTTTAATACTTGGAGGTGTTCTTTTTGTTCTGTTCTTTCTTGGTTTTTGTTGCATTAAATTCTTCTGCTCGTATTAAATTTTAATTAATGATGCTGCCATTTCGGGCGGACGAGGCGGCGACCGGTCGACAGAATCGGAGCGGTCGGACCGGGTGCGAATGACTCGGAGCCGTCCGCAAATTACAACGAATTATTTCAGTAGTTAGTATTGGTCGATAATTATGAATTTGGATAAAATGAGTTGTGATGTCAGCGTGGAGTTTGTAATGTTTCCAAATAATTCGTCTTTCAGAAATATTTTTTATTAAAAAAATATATAAGTAAATTACGTGTTATTTGAAATTCGGATACTTTCTTTCTTTTGAATTGAATAACTTTCTTTTGATTTTTCTTTATATATGGGTTGATTTTTCTTTTGATAATTTAATGTGTTTCAAGTTGAACAAAGATAAAAAAAATGTAAATTATTAATTACAAGGGTTGCTGAATTAATAAAAGAAAAAGAAGCCCATAAAAGGGAATTGTCATATTTAACAATAGCATGTGATTTCGTAAGTTTTACTTTTATTTCTTACCTTCACGGTTCTTTGAACAATAGTCACTAAAACTTTTACAAGTTAGAAGGGCCAACAGAGAATTAATGTCATTATTGAATTCATTGTTTAAATTATTTAATGTCATTAAGAACTTTAGAAGTTGGGCCAAGAGAGAATTTAATGACATTATAATTATTGAATCTGTTGTGGAGATTATTTATTCTGCAGAGGATAAGTTAGGAAGTCAAAAAAAATGTCTTGATTGTTCTGCTTTTAACGTCTTACAAGTTACAAGTTAAAAATAGGAGATTAATGTGTTATATATATATATATATATATATATATATATATATATATTCTTGACTGAATTAGTTCTTCATCTTTATTTTTTTCTTTTGTTTTTTTTAAATTATTCAAAATATAATTGTCAATGAACAATTAATATATATATATATATATATATATATGATTTTTGACTGAATTAGTTCTTTATTTTTCCTTTATTTTTCTCTCTTACTATTTTAGACTATTTAAAAGATAATTGTCAATGAACAATTAAATTTCATAACACATTTTAATGACAGAGTAGTTGAATTCATAACATTTCATAAGTTTTCACTAACCTAATTTCCATTTAATGTAGAAATTGGGATAAATAAATGAAGTGGATCCAAATTGCAACATATCAAATTAGTTTATTTATTGATTTGATAATCAAATCTCTTGTCATCTTCTATTTGGCAGTCCAAACAATGTAAGGAATTGATGCAAGTTAAATGTAATATGTAAAGTTAAGGTGTAAAAAAATTCAATTGCGCCTGAATGCCATAAGCCTATTCGACCCAACAAAATCGAATAAAAAAATAAAGTTTGAATATAATTTAGAGTAATTTTTTAATAAGTCGAGTGAGGTCATTTTTATTTGTATAATTAGTTGAAAAAAGAGAACAAAATTGAGGCAAATTCAATGAAATTTATCAATATTTTTAGAATCAGACCGGCGATCGGACCGGACTTATTATTGAATCGCGATTGGATCGGTCCGATCGGATTGAACTGAATTTTATTAAAATAATATTATTTGTAATAATTATAAAGATATAGTATAAATTATATGATATAATATATGAATATTGTACTAATAACTTATTAAAATAAAAAATAATATAACATAAATGTTTTTATTAAAAGTTCTATAATGATAATATAAATGGATTATTATTAATTTAATATTTATTATTTAATGATGATAGATGTTATATTAATAAATCTTATCTTAAATTATTCTTATTTCTATTTTTAGCACTTTCCTTTTTATTTCCTTTATTTTATGCCCTTTGATAATTTTTCATTTTAATATTATTTAATTTTAAATACTTATTTTTTTATTTTAATTCCTATTTAATTATATACATATCATATTCCCTTCTCTTTAACCTTCTTTATATTCCTTTCTTTTTTTCTTTATTTAACTTTTCTATTTTTATCAATTATTTTAATTTTTTTCAAAATCTGCATTGAACCGATTCAACCGGCCGATTATATCGATTTTTCTCAATTCAATGTCAAAAATGGTTTGGACACTTAATCGGACCGGATCATTGGGCGGTTCATGATTGAACTGGTTGAACCGGCCGGTACGATCCGATTTTAACAACATTGAAATTTATCCACCTTTTTTTACTGATATTCCATTCTTTATAGTTTAAAATTCTCCCACCATATCAAATAAGATAACCATTGCATTATTTCTTGATTATTTTTAAATTAAGAAACATTAACATTGATTAAAACATATTATTTTAATAAAAAAATCAATTCAATATGATCAAACTAATAAAAATATTGGATTTCGAAGTTTATATCCTCTCTCACCTTAGTCATCATTTGGCTAGTCCCACACCTATTTTTTCTATAAAATAATGTTAAAAAAAAAGAATGAAAAGAAAATAGAGCAACCCGACTCAATTTAAACTATTTTGAGAATCGAAGAAACTAATTGAGACAAACTTGACCAAAATTTATTAAAATAACTCTTGAGTCTCAGTTGAGCATAGGTTTGAGCATGGGTGAGGTCATACCCTTTCAATTCGGCATGCTTTTTTGAAAAATATTCTGCATTCGACATTTTTCTGAATCAAAATTAAGTCCAGATTCAGAAAAAAATTTGAATTCATTCTCGATAATATTATTCAATATTATAAATATATTATAATTTATTATACTTATATTATAATATATTCTTTTAAATATATGATATATAAAGTTATCTTAATGATAATAAATAACAAATTTTATATTTTAAATTAATAATAATTAATGCTTCTAATCTTAATAGTTTTTAAATTATTTTAATACAAAAGAAATTAAGTCAAGACAACTAAATCATTTCGATTTAGTTCTCGATCAATCCGAGATTATACGATGGGGTCCAAATTTTGAATCTTTGATCAAAATTGGGTCGAGACTTAGATGCGAATGGCGAAGTCTCCGATCCAATTTTGCTCACCTCTAATTAAGAAAAAAATATAAAATATAATGCTCATAATATGCAACGTTGAAGGAGAAATTTGTTTCTTTTTATTTCACTTATTTCATTATCTTTACTTTTGCCAGCTTATATGTTTGATCTAAATACGGAAAAGAATACACGATTACTTATAGTTCTTTATTCATCTTTTGTAGTACTACAAATTAAGTAAATTATTAAATTTTATAATAAAATGATGTCTTCAATCCATGACATCTCCAAGTTGGAGGAAATATATTTTGAGCTTTGATTAATGATTCCTTGACAGTCTAAAATTTTAATGTCACAAAAATTTATTTTTTTGACTTTATTAAATAATATTTTATAGCAAAGTAATTAAAAAAGAATTGAACCTCCTTTGATACGCGAGCAGCAATAAAAATAAACTTTTATTCCTATTTTTTAAGCCAAACACCATTTGTTCGTACTCGTGAGTTCCACATTATTATTAACTATTAACCAAAAATGAATTTAGTCCGTTTAGTTGAATTTCCAATGAAAGACAAAGAAGAATAAAGCACAATCTTTTTCTCTCAATTCCTCTACGATCTTTTTTTTTCTTTCAAATGAGATAAAAAAGGAAAAGCTATAACCAATATGCATTTACATATTAATATTATAAACTTAGCATATACATATTAATAATAAATAAAATCGTCTAAATCAAATTATTCTAAAATTCATATTTCATTCTCTTTTGTCATTCAAATAAAATTATTCTTCCTCCTTATCTTCTTTCTTTTTTTTTCTCTTCCCTTTAATGAGGGAGTGGAAAAAACTTATTCTTGCTCTGTTAAGAATGTGGGGTTATAAAAAAAGTTATTCTAAAATAAAAGAAAAATGTATCCAAACCGGAATCCTTGGCGAAAATCTGCGCCGCAAGAGACCTAAATGCCGTGATGAGTAGTTTCTTGGTCGGAATTGATAGAATTGTCGGAGAAGGCAGGGTAGTAAGCATCGAGTTCGAGTTGGTCTAGAATACGTTGTACAGCCCACAGATACGATGAGTGGCCATCAATGACCTCAGTAATGTCAACCTGAGAATGAGATGATGCATTTCGTAAGGAAACAAAAAAAGGAAACAGGGACGCACAATGAACTTACATTTTCGATTCCTGGAACATCAATCGGTTGAATTCCAGCCAAGCCTTGTGTCAGTAAACTGCAAGAAGTGTTCATGTTTCTTACCTTTTTATATTTTGTGTGTGTGTGTGTGTGTGTGAGAGAGAGAGAGAGAGAGAGAGAGAGAGAGAGAGAGAGAGAGAGAGAGAGAGAGAGAGAGAGAAGAGAGACCAATTCACCTTTAAAACTTAAACAAACGAGAACATATACCTTGCACGAAAGGTTACACCAAGTATCCAGTCATTTGTTGAGTACACGTTTATGAATCTTCCAGCAACCATCTGCAAACCAAGTATAAAGAGATGAAATTCAAGTCCCATAGTTGTATCTCAATGGCAAAAGGGTATAGGATAGTTTCAGATGCATCATTAACCCTACATATGGACCTACCTGCAAACACATGTTGCATTCATTTTATTTAATCCAATTATTCACATGCTTGCTAAACATGTAACTACATAATTATTTTCCCCAACTCTCATTTTTACTCTCCTAAGAGACCTCATTGCCCTCATATATAATTATGTGTTTCCACATTTGGAGTTACTACAACAACAAAAGAAGTGAGAGTGTTTCAATTTACAACATTTTTACTTGCCTTAACCTACATGGCTAATTAGTATTTTGATCTTTGTTAAAGAAATTTGATGTGTCACAATTTCTCTGGTGTCTCACAACTAAGTAACAAAAATTAAAGAATCATGAAACTCGAGTTATGAATTTGTTGAGGCAGATAAGCTTCCTATCATGTCATACAAGAGTTTGTGGTTTAGCCTCTTGGCCTGAAACAATAAGCTCGAAATAATGACTCCAATTGGGTTCTCAGACAAGCTTGTCGAGCAATCAGCCTGGCAAGTCACTTTGGCATACTGATTGGGTGACTTTGCAGAATACTTAAACCTCCTCCTAGCAGGACTAAATTAGTTCCAGTAAAAGTACTTTGCCTGGTGGAAATATTCTTCATTGTTGTTTATGGACAGATGATGAGACACAATAACCAGAAAGTTTTGCAACTGGGGACACAGCCACCATCACGATTGTTTTATCTTGTACAAATATTCATTAGTGATTTCGTCAAGGCCATCAGTTTTTTCAACAGGTGGAACTTAGAATAATGTGCTGTTGCTCACCGAGGAACGCCTTATTCTGACTTAATACCTTGGTATTGAAAAACATGAATTGACTAACTTATCTGAATACTTGAGTAATAGATGTTGTAAATTGAGTCATTAACTAACTCAATCTCTCCTCAATGTTTCCAGTGACCGCACTTTGACAAAACAAATGTGGATGAAAAGTACATAAATCACAGAAGTGTGGAATAAACATTTATATATATATAATTAATAATCTTGGGGAATTCTGTAATTATGTTTGGGGAATTATGTAATTATGTTGTTGCTTGATCAATTACAGTTAAGGTATGTTAGTTGGAACAACTTTAATAATGTCTTAACAGTTTTTTGCATTAAAAAAAGACGCCATCCTATCTTTGTGAGTACTGTGCATATCCCTTAACTAAACTGAGATCAAGAAAAGTAAACTGTGGATGCTCTATATTTGAAGACAATTGAAACATCAGTCTATCCAGAAACTTCTATATAGAGTATACAATATTTGCATAACATGCTTGGCCTCGTTAGCTTTTACTAGAGGACCACCTAAATACCTGTGATAATCATTAGCTTAAATGGTGAATAAATGATAGTGTTTTATGTGTTTCTGTGTGAGGATGCCCCTATCTGGCACAACTTATTTTGCATGTGAACAAACTTATTCATATGCATATAAGTAAAATCTTGCTTCAAGTATCAAATATATCGAGAGGACAAAAAACATCATTCGATCTTAGAGTGCAAATGCGAAGTGATATACCTTTCTTGTGATCTCCCAATGCTCGCCTTGAACTGAAATTGGTGCACCAAAGAGAACCACCCTTTCTACTAATCCGCCTGCTCAACGAGGATATAGATGTGGTCAGCAGAAATAAAATGTCAATATATACATAAAAAAGACTAACCATTCCTTCCTGACTCGGCCAATTTCTGCAAACACTTAAATACAACTCGTGCTCCCAGTGAGAAACCAATAAGTGTTACTGGTCTGAAAAGCACAACAGAGAAGTCTGTTTAAACCAAGGATATCAACAGTTCAAGAAATGCCTTCTAATGTCTTGCCTGTTTCCCTGCAATCCTTTCAACAATACTTCAGCCAGGAGAATTCCTGCTTTGTCTGATCTGTATCAATCTAGTACATAAGAAGAAAGATACTCCAACCCAAGGCCTAAATTATCGTTTTCATGTTTGAGTTTCATCGCATACAAGAACCAAGATACAGCCTAGTACTCTTTTTTTCTCACCATAGTGCACCTGGCAGCAAATAATAGGAATTAGAGAACTTTGCAGCTTTTACCTATCAATAGCAATGGACCATTTGCTATCAATGAAATCTGTAGCAGAAAGAAACGTCGCTGGCCATGCTAATGCAGTTAGAAGAGAGCTTAGGACAGTCATCATAGCTCCTTGCTTCATAAGTTCCATTGTCAGTTCTCCAAGAATACACAGATGTCAGTGGATAACATTTAACAGTGGTAAAGTATAGCAGTCAGGAAAAGTACTTGATGTGAGCCAGTCTTGGATTGCAGTGCTCACTGCAATAATGTTCTTTGATTCCCACTGAATAGCATACCTATTATTGAGGTTGAATCATTAATAAAAAAAAAAGGAGATGGAAGAAAATATTAGAATCTGACTAAATGTAGCATGTATTACTTCATTACATTGGAAAAATTATAGATAATTTTTTTTTGTTAAAAGGCAAACATTCTTGTCAAGAAAAGGAAGATACTATGCAGAGAATATCACACTGGCATCTAGTTTCAATAAAGAAGGGTGACATATTATTTTCAAGTTTAAGTGATCATTTGCAGATAGAAAGAATCTTCTCTCTTTTGAAAGAGTCATCCCATTATTGGGATTTGAAGCCATTATAAGATGTAAATCCACAAGTTAAGTCTTCTTTTTTTTTAGAAGAGACATCTTGTTAAAGATATAAAGTCATCTTATAAATATTGACCCCCAAAAAAGACTATCTCATGAATACAAACTGCAACTATATGTTTGGCTCATACCATCATATTTGTCAAAGATAAATGAAACTAAGGAAAATGCCATGAAACCTATAACTGAAAGGCCGAGTCAATGTTTGCTTTTTGCTTCTTTGTAAGATCTTCGTCTTCTCATGTTTGTAAATTGTAATGCTTAACAGTAAATAATTGTAAAACATTGGACAAACTTGACAACAAAAGTTATAAATATTTCTTATCTCTATAACAAACAAGTATGATATCATAAGTCAGAGTACCTCTCTGAGTTATCTTGTGATCCTTCCCATGGTCTTATGAAATCCTCCTCTTCAATTGCAAAACCAGAAATCAGGATGCCAACAGCCAGACTCTGACAAAAAGCCGGTCATAAAGTAACCATTATAACTTATTTTCCAGCATTACTCAATGCAAGATGCACAACAGATCAGTATAACATGCGAATTTGATAAGCAGAATCTTACAAAGTAATTGTAAGTAAAAAATACTCACTCCTTGATTATGATTTTCTCCAATGTGTTTAAATTCAAATTCTTCAATTTCTCCTATTCTTCTAGCCATCTTGCTTCCTGAGAGTCCAGCTCCAGCAGCTGTTCCTCGTGACATGTGAAAACTGATAAGTTAACACCTTTTAGACAGGACTATAACCAATGATGTAAAATTTATATCACAGTAAAGTTTGCTCAATCACTTTTTGGACAATTCTTTTAATGTAAATGTGGACCCATAAGGATCACGATTTAAAAAAAATGTATATTGAACCGGTATGGTAAATGAGTCACTGTTTGATCAATTCGCCATGTTTCTGGTACAACCGGATTTCATAAAAGATTATTATTTATACACTTGAGAAAAAAATATGAACAAAACACTAAAAATAATTAAACTCTTCCAATAATTATCATATTATCATTAAATATCAATCCCAAAATAATAAATTTTATTTTCAAAATATTTTGTTAATTATAATAATTCAAAATTATTTTTACATAAATTCAAGATTCTTCTTTATTCTCCTTCCTTATATTCAATTTTATGCTCTTTTATTTTTAATAAAACATATTTTTTTCTCATTTTCTTAATTTCCTCCTAACATTTTTCTTTTTTCCTTTTCGCTTATACGACATATCATGTTTCCATTTTTGAAAAAGTGATTCCATTATAGAATGTTTCCGTGTTTTCATATTACTATCTTGTTTTGGCTAAAGTGTTGCCTTTTGTGTTTTTCGAAAATATAAAAAGAAACTGGAATGAACCTGATTTTCTTGTTCAACCTAATTTTCACCGTTCAAATTTCAGTCATTTCCAATTTCTATATTCTTTGAGAGAAATTTCCAATTTCTATATCGAATCGTCCCGGACCAACCTCCGGTTTGCAGTTGATCCAAGCAGACAAGGAAGTCCAATATGGTTTTTAAAAAAATGTTAAGGATAGTTAATCAGACTAACATGAAATAATGCATATAATGCATATAATGCAGTTTACGCAGTTTTGTTACTGTTTTTTAAGGAAAATTGTAACACCAGGCATAAGTAGACATAATTAATCCAGGAAGGGTGTTATGAAGAAGATGGAAGCATTTGGAGTCAACATTAAATGCCTTATGATGAGCATGGGTTGATAAAACAAGACCCAACATGTTAAATCATACAGCTGCATATTGCAGTAATAAATTTTACTAGTCAGATAGATTTTAGCATGGATCACTCAACCAATTTTTAAACCTGAGGAGGTAAGGGAAGAGCAAAGTAAGAAAATAATTAATGTATCCTATAATTACAATGAATGAGAATGGACAATCGAGATCAGCATTCGATGTTTGAATTCTTTTTCTTTTTTGTGATGTGCAACCGAGATGAAAGAATTGGATCTAAGATGAAGCCATGAAGGTCTACCTCCAAATGATGCAGCAACAGCTACAGAACCAGAAACAGATCCTGCAGCACTAGCTATGGCAGCAAATCCACTTGCTCCAATAACTGGAAAGAGTGTCCCTAATGTAGGAGCTAATGCACCAAAGCCAGCAGCAATTGCTGGAGAAGCTAAACCTGTTAATTGGAGGAGAAAAGAAATTACATTTTTGGATTGAGACATAATCAGATTCAAAGTTTTAAAAAACAGCAAATCCAATATGGAAAAAGGAACAAAATCTGACGTTTCATACCTCCAGAAATGGCCAACAGTGTTCCTCCTGTCAATGCAGCAGCACCAATAATGACACCATGCTTCCATTTAGACCACGTGCTCTTTTCTGATTCACTGTCGTGTGACTGTATCTCCTCCTTAACTGCAGCCATAGCAGAGCAAGCAACCATTATCTCCATTGCTTCCCGTGGAAGCCAAATTTTTGTAAGAACATGAAATTGTCCAACCTGGAATAGGGAAAAATATGTACTATTTGGAATAATTTGACGATCATGGATGTTTTTCTTACAATCTGATTCTAACGGAAACATAATGTAGACAGTAATTCCATGACTAACTGGTTTGTGCTTTCTCTGAAATTTTAACATATGAACATATATTTTATCAAATTGTCCTTTTAAGGCTTGTATTGGCTTTGAGTAGTGAAGGTCCTTACATGCAATAAGTATCGCATCTTCTGACTGGAAAAGAAAAGTATCATCACGTGACATGGATGTGTGCTTATTGTCAAGTTCATAGTCCATACCAGATACCACCATGCGATGGACCCTAATTTAATAGTGTTAGAAATTTTCTTTATTATAATCATGGATATTTTTATTATAATCTGAGACTGATGGAAATATAATGTAGACAGTAATTCCATGATTCATTGCTTTGTGTTTTCTCTGAAATCAACATATGAACATATATATTTTATCAAAATTTCCTTTTAAGACTTGTGTTGGCTTTGTGAAGTGAAGGTCCTAAAAGGCCACAAGATCCTTACATGCAAATAAGTGTCATAAAATCCTGTCTTCTGGGCGGACAAAAAAAATATCATCACATGGCATGGATGTCTACCTCTTCTCAAGTGTCTATATCACCATGAAATGGACCCTAGTTTACCAGTGTAATTATGATTTAACAAATCCAAATTCTCAATAACTACTTGTCCCATACACAATTGTCCCATATACAACTTGCATAACTATTTTAAGCAGACAAACTTTATCAGAAATACTCAAGTATAAGACACTCACAACCATGTAACAAAAGTAAAGAGAGAAGAAAAGGGAAATCTTAAAATGAGAGCATAAATCAGGATTCACTGAAGTATATCATAAGAGACAGCTCATATAATGTTCATATCAAGAGTTGTTGGGCCCTCATAGACAGCAATTTGATTCTGTCACATAATTAAATTCTCCACTACAGAATTTTATGTGCTAGATTGTCATGCAAACATGTAGACTTTTATGATATCATGGCACATGAATTGATGCCCGTAGAGTACTGGAATTGCATGGCTTATAACAGATCTTAGAGTAGAGGAAAGATTAGAATTAAACATGCATCAAAGAGGCATTCAAGAAATAGGAATGTTGAGATTGAGTAGACAAACCACTTTGATCCACTTAACATCGAGCCAGGTAGCTAACAATGGGAGTGCAACACGATGACGAGCATCGTAACCGTTCCTGAGGTGAGGGTCTCTCTTTTCTTCCTGAGATGAATCTGCCACACAAGCAGAGAGAAGTTCATACAACACTGATACTTTCCTTTGACGATTGGATGGGCTGTCTCCTATTGTTGATTTTTCACCAACATCAAGTTGATTAACCAAAGCTTCTGCTCCAAACATTGCCTTGGTATTTCTGATCTCTAGCGAAGTGCAAGAATCTGATTTTGCATTAAGTCTTTTGTGAACATCAACATGATGTATTTTCTCTAGAGAATCATGTTCTTGCTTGTTATACTTCTCTTCATACTGCCTACCAGACGGCAAAGAAAATTCTAAGCTCAGTACCATAGCATCGACTGCTTTTGTCAAAGCTAACTCTTGTTCACATTTTTCTGAAGAATTTTCACCATCCTCTTCAAATAATTTCTGTAAGTACTGCAGCAGCAAAATTTTGAATAATTCATTAGAGCAAAGACATAACAAAAAACTACCTATAAAAGCTGTCGACACACACTTACGTCTATAATGGCACACAAACCAAACGTGTAAACAGCTGAAACCTTAATATAAAAGCTAGCAAACAAGTGATGCATAGGAAGACAGTTTAATAAATGTAAATACAAATTCTCAAGCAGGTGTATTTAGCCAAGTATATAACTTGAACATTTCTGACAACTCAGAATTCCTTTCTCAATATTAATATCATACCATCAGCTATCATTATCAACATACTCTTGAAAGATGGAAACAAGCACATTTTTAACTATCCAATCGCAGGAAACCTAACGTCCCTATTTTAACATTTTCTCATTATCCAACATTTCATTGATGAAACAAAATGGGTAGGAAAAAAATGCGAATAAGAACCAAGAAATCACACCGCTCTGACGTGATGCTTGACTTCAGACGATGCAGCGGTCTCCTCCAGACCCGGCCAAGCATTCGGATCGATATCCAAAAACCTGCAAGAAACAAAACCAACAACAACAACAACAACAATGTAAACGTAATGACATGGAATCCGATCAGAAACAACGCCTCCTCAAAACGCATTTACCGGTTGAAGGGATGAAAGGAGGATCGGAGGCGGCGGGGTAGAGGACAAACCTGAAGACCGGGCGGAGGAGGCCCCAGGACATGTGATTCCATAGCTCGGGGACGACGCCGTCGCTGCTAGCGCTACCGCCGCTGGCGCCGCTGCTCCGGTCGGCGTCAGAATCGTCGAGGCCAAGGGCGTGGGTTTGGTGGATCTGGGCCTGGCGTAGGGCGAGCGCCAGGAGTGTCCCGGCGGCGTACCTCTGCGTCGGGCTCAGCCTGGAGACGGCGGCCATAGGCGCGGGCGGAGGACGAGTACGTGGGTTTGACGTGGGAAAGAATGCGGAGGAGTCGTTTTTTATGGTCTACCATTTAATTTGGCAGGAGGCCCGAGGCCAATGCATTTATAAACACCAAAACTTTGGAGTTTAGTTAAACTCATCAACTTTTTTTTTAAAGTCGTCACCTTATACAAATTCCAAAAGTACATATGATCCAGTTAGGGAAAAAAAATAGAAATAAAAGTATAAAACTTTTAGAATGTTATTAAAACTAATATACTGCCTGTGCGGAGTGCACAAAAATAATATATAATGATTTAATAATTTAATGGACATATAAAATTAATGATTTATTATTAAATACTATGTATATATAATTACAACTTTAAAAATTTTAAAATTTATTGAATACATTTAAAATCAATCTTGATCTTTTATTTGGTTAGTTTGTTTGTTAATTTAGAATAAATATTCATATTTGTTTAATTGTTTGCATAATAGTAAAAGTCTAATAAAATAATTATTTATAATTAAATAATATTATGTCTAATGGTTATGGATAATTATATATTGTAATCAAGTTTAAATATTTTCTTTAATCAAAACTATGGGCCATTGATTGAAAAATAACACATCATTTTTCATAAATATCCTTCAGAAAGCTAAATTAGACATCTTAGATATAACTGATTATTCTTTTTAAAATAACTTAAATAAATAATAATTTTATAAGTAACTTTTTATTTATGTAAAAATCACTTACATTTCAGTAAAATACAAAAGAAGAGAAGTCTATATATGCAATAAAAATCTTATTAACCTTTATTTGGTAGATAATCTTTCTTCAATCAAATGGCTTCCAAGAATATTTATGCTTAAATAATAATAATAATAATAATTATTATTATTATAATAATAATAATTATTATTATTATTATTATTGTTGTTGATCCAAAATAGTCTTTTACATTCATTTTATGATGGGAGATAATCAAGAAACAATAAGATAACCCAATCATACAAAGAATTAACCATTTCTTTTTGCCATAGTTGTTACACGTTCTTTTTTTGCTAAACAAAGAAGTAATCATATTTTAAATCTTTAGTATTTAATATGAACGTACTCGTTTAACAAATATTTTCTCATGAACAACACAACTCCTTAATATTGTCCAAATTTTAACAAAAACTTCTCTCATCTCCACAATGGCCCATCAAACCTGCATTTAAAAAGTGATGCAAAACTCAAAATTTTAATAACTGCATTAGTCAATTAACTAAAAATTATCCACGATAATTTATAATCAAAATTTACTAAATGAATCAAATAGGTAAATCAAAATGGTAATTATGAAGTGATATAAAATTCAAATATTTTTCATGTCTAAAAGCCACAATGCACTATGCAAAATTAACTCTATAAAATAGTTGAGTTAATTAGATTCTCACAGGATTGTTGCCCTTAAAAGATTATAATTTAGCAATAAAGATAAAATTGTGACTTAGAGTAAGATCCATTAGAGAAGAAATTGAGATTTTTTTTTCAACCAGTAGTGACATCTTGGGCATCTTACTTGTAATGAACTTAATAGATGTATGTTAGAAAGAATGAATTAAAAAATTCTTAAATGATATGGTTAATAATTTAACATAATAAAAATATGAATGTTATAAAATTGTAAACACGATAAAATATTATTTTACTTATTAAGATATCATTGATGTAAAAAAACTATGAATTCTTGCTCAGAGGACAACAAAGATTCATTATACAGAGAAAACAAATATCATTATTTAGATATTTTTTTTATGTAAGATCATTTCTAAGAAACGTTGTTGTAAGATGACACATCCATGTGTATATAGTAAGATCACTTCAAATAATGTTGTCCATCCATGTTGGACATTTATCTGAAGATAGTGTGTCGTTGGAACAATGCTGTAAAAAATAGAAAAGAAAATTGTCAAAAAAAATACTTATTTAAGAGACATGCACTTCTAATAAAAGTAAATTAAATGGAGATATTTTTTTACCTGGTAGTATCCTACATTCACTTTTATGAAGGAGAGGGATGTCTACCAATGAAATGTCTTCCCTTCTCTTCTTTTATACGTGTCATATTAGTTTAGTTGTTTTGTTTAGTTACATGTGCAGTTATAACCAACACCCTCTTATGAGATTTAATTTGTTTTATACATCTATACAAATATGTATCAATTAGTATTTATTATGCATACATTATGGGCACACGGCAACAAATTATTGTGCTATATATCACACTTTCAAATTATTCTCCTGATTTTTATGTATTTATTATATAATAGAAATTTATGAAAAATTTGCGAGGACATGCGACCGACACAATATGCGACTGTTCTTCTTGTATCATCAATATAAATACTATGTAGTTATTATATAATCATGATATTTTATAAATGAATTAAAAGTAATTGACAAATAATATTCTTCGTAAATAAGTATGTGAACAATATGCATATATAAATTAATATTCTAATTATTTATTTATAACTAAAATATATTTTTCATAAATAAGTAGGCGAACAATATTTATATATAAATTAATATTCTAACTGGTTATGAATTCTTAAGAACATTGATCAACTTATGTATTTGTCAAATGTTGATAATATTTTTGTTTATTAATTACTACTCTCTACGTAGTATAATATATAATATATAGTTACAACAATTATATAACTATGATATTTTATAACTGGTTTTTAAAAACTAATTGTCAACATATTAAATATTTTGTGACAATGTGCAACATTTTATCATTATACCACCGTTAATTCTAATTTATTTCATACACCCACTAATTTTTTATTATTTCATACCACCAATATATCAATGTTACATCTTCAAAATTGAATATTTAATTCATTAATAACTAAATATTGCTATGTGTGACCGTTATAGATAAGTTATCTACTACCCTAATTAAATTATATAATTATCTAATTAATGAATTTTTGTAACTAACCATAATAGTTACATGACTCCACTTAAACAACCATCCATCATTCCACTACGAAGTTACAAAGACATGATTGCACGATTCTAAAATTAAATTTGAAGATATATTATGTTATATTATAACTTTTTGATATAACATAAATTTATCACTGAGTATACATTACATTATATTATATTATTAATTAATGAAGTTTATGTTATAAGTGATAATCATAAGTTCCCATTCTAAATTATTTTGCTTTTAATAATTATAAAATATATTTACTATATAATTATATAGATGATAAAAATTATATAGTAATTATATATTATTATATTTCATAATCATAATTGTTTAATATTTTTTATTTGTAAGTAATATTATTAGGGACACTTGTCAAGACATAATAATGCCAATGTCAATTTCTCCTTACAAACTTCTCTACTTTTAATATAGTATAGATAGATAGTTAGAAAATAGAAAAAAAAATTCCCTTTGTGCACAGATATTATATGTAGTAAATGAAAAAAATAGTTAAGTTGATATAAAGAAATAAGTTATACCTGATACCATTAAATCAAGGAAAAAAAATTGAGACTAGACAACTTAAGAGGTGTTTCTCTAGTTTAAAATGTTTATAGGTTACCCAGTAATCTAATTTAAAATTACTTGGACCTAACAATATTATCCTGTTTACTTATAATATATGATAGGTAGTGTGAATTACTTTGCAATCTAGATACTTATCAAGTGGAAATTTCACAATTTTTTTAATCCAAACTTGCCCTTAACTTTGCTGTAGTCAAATATAAAAGAAAATAGCTTTGTATTTTTTGGCGGCATCTTTCTCTGTGGTGGCTCGGCTTATGTACATACGAAACATACTCTTTTTGTTCTTTTATGTTTATTGCTTTGCCGCATATAATGGAAGTTTATAGATGTCCTGTTGAACAATATACAAAAAACGTGTCTTCTATTTCTCTCTCCAATTTGCTTGTGCCTTATTTTAATTTCATCATTAGCAATAAATATGACATTTGTTGATCTTCTGTCAATGCCTTGTTTCATGATAATATAATATACGATATTGATCTCTTCTAGTGCCATGACGTGTCTGCAAGTGATCGATTGATATTGCATTTTTTTTCATATACTAATGCTAGATCAATCATATTTAGATGATGAAGTGATAGGTCTGTTGTTATTTCTTTATCAATTAATCCTATATTTCTTTGATTAGTTTTTTTATGTTATACGTTGTATATTAACATTTAACAATAATATATTTTTTGTTTTTTAATTTATCTATGAATTAGCATTAATCCACTCCTTTGATTAATCCGTTATGTGATTGCACCCTATTTTTTTTTCTTGAAGCTACTTAATATGTTAGTTGTATCCATTTTTCATTAGTTAATTAATGTGTAGAATAAAGGATAAAACCATAATACATTAGCACTTCATTAAGTGATTTGATCACATTATTCTAATGCCAATCATACAATCAATAATCACTTATTTATTGTAGTTCCATTGCTTGTTGCTTTATTAACATATATTTATTATTTAATTTATATTGTTTGTAGTTAGTACAATGGATCAATTAATAAGAAAAGAATTTCAATGGGAAACTATTCCTTTGCTTGTGTTGCTTATTGATATCCATAACATGCTTGAACTTTTATATGTCATGTTACAAGCATATTATGCCTTTTCATTTGCAAGAAGGAACAAACGAAGAAGGATAAGTAAAAGCCATGTTCGTAAATTGATTAGAGAGATGGATTTGGCATGTATAGAGAATACACGTATAAGTCAAAAGAGCTTTCATAATTTATGTGATATATTGAGAATCACCGAAAAGTTACCAAATATGAAAAATATGTGTATCAAAGAGATGGTTGCAAGTGAAAAATAGAATAATAAAAAGGTAATTTGTAAGGAGTGGTAGAAGTATTACTAGACACTTTAATACGATGTTGAACTCTATCATTTTATGTCATGAATTACTACTCAAGAAACTAGAACATGTACCAGAAAATTCAACAAATTACCGATGGAAGTGGTTTAAGGTAATTATTTTATATTTATTATTTTTATGTTTTAGAATTGTCTTGGTGCTTACATTAAATGCACCGTCCCCAAATATTGAGAAGCCTATATACAAAACAAGAAAGGAGAAATAATTATGAACACATTAGGAGTTTGCAGTTAAGATATGTTCATATATATTTTTCCTGGATGAGAAGGTTCAACAACATGGTCAGAGTTTCGAGAAATGTGTTATCTAGGCCCAGAGGTTCAAAAGTGTCTCAAGGTAAAAATAATAAAAATATCATATATTTAAGATAAAAAATATCTAATTTTTAATGTCATTATTTTTGTGTTAGGTTATTATTTATGTGATGCTGGATATATAAATGAAGACAAATTTTTTACATCATTTAGAGGTCAGCGATATCATTTAAATGATTGGGGTCAACGACCTACAACATCTAATGAGTTATATAATTATAAACATCGCAAGGAATGCCATTGAAAGATGCTTTGGATTTCTCAAGATGAGATGGACTATTCTTACAGAAAGATGTTTTTATCCAGTGAAAAATCATACAATAATTGTGTTTAGCATGTGCTCTACTTCATAACCATATTAGATGGGAAATGTCTATTGATCCATTTGAAAATCAAATGCCAACATTTACTCAAGAAGAAGATAATAGTATCGAAGAAAAAGACAATGATTTCGAAGAAGTTTTTATTAATCATGTTTCAACATCAAATGAGTGGAATCAATTTAGGGAAAGTATAGTACAAAATATTTGTAATGAATTAAGAGCTTGAGATTTTGTTGATCTTTTAAAAAAATATGAATTTATTTTTGTGTTATCTTATTGTTATGCACTTTATTATATATTATGCATATTGGAATATGATTGTGATAGACATGCTTAGTGCTATGCTTGTGATATATTCTAATTGTGTTATAGTATTTGTACTAATATTTTTATCACTTATAAATTTTATTTATGATGACAGTCTAGTGATATAACATTCTCTTACAGAGTTCACATCTCATCAGTTGTCAGATCTTGTTGTTTCACAAGAACGTGTTCTAGGAAGGACAGGCTTTGTTCGTGAAGAGCGGTGCCCAGTTTGTGCATAAGAGATTATAGAGAAAGATTTAATCAATATGAGACATATTATGTGAGGATGACTGTCCTTAAAAATATTAATTATAAACTAAAAAATATTAGTAAATTATAATTATAAAATATGACATTTAGTTAATCAATATATAATTTGTTGGATGACAATTTTTTTTATTTTTTCTATTTATGTTTTCTTTTCATGTGATTGTATCTCCTCTTTAAACACAGACAAAATTATTTATTATATAGACAAAATAATATTTGTGAAGCCAAACAATTAAGCAAAATATTTAAATTATATTATTTATTATATAGACAAAATAATTAAAAATAATTGAACATCATTTAATACGAGAGCAACAATAAAAATAAAGTCTTATTTTTATTTGTGAAGCCAAACAATTAAGCAAAAAAAATTACTTTGTTTGATTAAATTAGTAATGAATGAAAAATAAAAGTATAGTTTCATTTTTTTTTTCTCAATTCTTCTTCAATATCTCATCAATTCAAGATAAAAAAATAAAAGGAAACAACTATAATCAAGACATATTTACATATTTAATCTTATAAACTTATAAACTTAACATACAAATATATGTACAATGATAAAATTATTTAAATAAATTATTTTAAAATTATATTTTATTCTCTTTTCATTAATCATATCATTCAAACAAAATTAATTATTCTCTTTCGTTCTCTTCCCCTTCCTATTAATTACTTGAGCTATTTGTCATGGAAAAACTTGCTATTGCTTTAATTGGTTAAGAATGTGGGGTTATAAAAATTTTGTTTTAAAATAAAAGAGCTATAACCATTAGGCAGATCATGAAGTTAGTAAACATAAATAATATAAAATAATAATAATAATAATAAGATAAAATTGGTTAGCTAATAATAAATATTTAAGCAATGATTTAATGTGTCTTGAAAAAAATTAATGTATAGCCGACTATATAAGTGATTTTGCATGGAAATATCTACACGCAGACTCCACATTCCATTAGGAAGAGATATTGGATCCTTTTGTTTACCAAGAACATGTTTCAAGAAGGCATACTTTGTTGGTGAAGAGCGATGGATGATTGATACCCAATTTCTGCATAAGGGATTATAGGGGAAGATTTCATCAATATGATTGACATATTATGTGAGGAGGGTTGTCTTTAAAAATATATTATAAACTAAAAAATATTAGTAAGTTATAATTATAAAATATGATATTTAGTTAATGAATATATAATGTTATTATCAATATGGTTCTGGTTCATGTCACCCTCTTTTGAGGATTGAAACCGATCCAACCCTTTCATCAAATGGTTGGACAACCTTTTTTTTTGTTTTTCTATTTATGTTTTATCTTGTGATTGTAACTCCTCTTTAACCACATACAAAATTATTTATTATATAAACAATTTTGTTTTTTATTATATTAAATATTTAACTATATAGTAGTTGAATAAATTGTTATTAATTAATTAGAGTATATTAATCAAGTAACAAACTGGTAATAATAATAGAATGGTAAGTTTTGTTGAAATTTTGTTATTAGCTTATTACCTATCCCACGAATATTTCTAATGAACTATTAATAATAATAAAATGATTATGAATCCTAATTACTTGATATTTTGACAGTATTGATATATGTAAGTCTTTTATCTCCTTGATAGAATCATGACTTGATAATAATAGGAAATAACAAATTTTTTTTATCAAAATAACATATGTTTATAAATTTTTTTAGTATAAAGTATGTCATTTATTTCATATATTATTGATTTTAGAAAAGAAACTTTCATTTATCTTATAGTAGTTAAAATTTTGTTATTAGTTCACTAAAATATCTTAATCAATTAACAAAATGTTAGTAATAAAAGTTTGGTTGAATAATTTATTATTAGCTTATTATGTATCTTATATTATTTTATAACGAACTAGCCAATAAAAAAATAAGAATTCTAATTGTTCATATTTTAAAATTATTGATAGAATAACAACTTGATAACCTTAATAAATAATTATATACAACTAAAATATGTTAGTATAAGTAATATATGATTATAAATATTATTAACTCAAAATTATATCCTCTATTTCATATATTATTGATTACATAAAAAATCTTTCCTTTTATTAATTGAATAATTACATAAACATATAGATATACATATAATAATAAATTACTAAAATTTTAATAATAATAACAACAAATGATTAAGTTTGGTTCATTACTTTGTTATTAGTTGATGCATATCTCATAACAATTATAACGAATTATGACATATATATATAATAAATAGCAAACTATTATTAATAATAAAATGATTAGCATTAGCTGATTATTTATTATTTGAACAACTATCCATAATAAAATAATTATGAATGCTAATTGTAAATGATTGATATATGTAAGTTTTATATCTCCTTGATAGAATAACAACCTCATAAAAACAAAAAAATAAATTATATGTAACAAAAAAATATTAGTATAAATAATACATGATTATAAATATTATTAATATATAATATATATAGACAGACATATAGATGTACATATAATAATAAATTAACAAACTATTAATAATAATAACAAAATGATTAAGTTTAGTTGATTATTTTTATTATTAATTGAATATGTGTCCTATATTAGTTTATAACGAACTATGAAATATGAATATACATATAATAATAAATTAACGAACTATTAATAATGATAATAAAATAGTTAAGTCTAATTCATTATTTTACTATTAGCTTATTATGTATCCTATATTAGTTTATAATGAACTATCCAATAATAATAAAATGATTTATGAATCCTAGTTGATATTCCAAAATGATTGATGCACACAAATATTCTATATCCTTGATTGAATAACAATGTGATAATAATAAAAACTAATTACATACAACTAAAAATTATTAGTATAAATAACATATGGTTATAAATATTATTAACACAAAACACACCATTTATTTCATATATTGTTGATTACACATTTATTTTTCATTTATAGTAGTTGAATAGTTCGAAAACCTCTACTTTATATATATTATGGAAAACCCTACTTATATTAATCATCGATAGATATTGTCGATAAAAAATATGAAATTCATGTCTTTAACTCGAACTCCAAATAAAATTTGGGTTAAATAAAACTGGTTCTTGATGGGAATCAATGGCGTAAATTATGTTAGTTATTTTGTAGCACCCCATGCAGGTATCGCCAGGTTAAGAAAAAATATTTATGTTAGTTAATAGCACTAGTTTTTAATAAAGTGTTCATAATTTTGGATCATCAATGATAGTCCCGAAAGTTAGCATCTAATTGTCACTCATTCGAGTAAATGCCAGATAGTAAACATTCCCAGCTCGTACGTCAAATGATGACTGTGAATGCATGGTTGATTTAATGGTTGGGGATCGAGATGAATTAAATTTTTAGAAAATTTTGAATAAAAATAAGTAAATAACGATCTCAACGCCCTTGAAAAAAAGAAAAGAAAAAGAAAATAGCCTAATGAACACGGCGAAAACAGCCTTCACGCCCTTAACCGACAAAAATATTTATGTAATTCAATTTATAATTAGTGTATCTATATAATAATACTAAATATTTCTTAATATTATATCTAATTTTTTTATTAATCATTGTCGAACCAGAAAAATCTAGAAAATTTAGAGTAAATCAGGTCGTGTTTCTACTCACCCCTAAAGTGCATTATCGGTTTCATTACAAAAAGTCATTCCATTACACCAGTGGAAAAAAAAACAGAAATATAGATGATATGGATGGAGGAAGAGACATGTAAAGAAAGATAAATGATAAAAGAGTAATTTATAATATTTATTTGAGATATTTCTGCAAATTAACAAACTTCACCCTTTGTCCGGGTCTTGAAATTAGACCGGCCCGCTCCGATCCGGGTCCGGTTCTCGGTTCCGATCCGGTTCGGGATGGAGATTGCAAAACAGCAATTGACCATCTCGAAGGGAGAGTACATAATATAAAAAGAACAATCGATAATAAGAAGATTTACCTCCTGGTGCCAAACTGATCGCATGGAACCGGAGAACGGCTCGCCGGAAGCCGTGAATCCGGCGGATGATTCTGGAGCCCTCGCCGGTGGTGGCGGGGATCCAAGGGGGCAAAGCGACTGGCAGGGAAAGTCGTGCAAAGGATGCCTCTACTACTCATCGATCCTCAAATCGAATGTCAGAAGCCCTCGCTGCGTTGGTTTCACCAGAACGCTCAAGCACGGTGCGTTTCTCCCTGATCATTCCCCTTTCTCGTATCATAATTTCTCTTTGATGTCCTCGGTTGCGAAATCAACGCTCCAATTGAAACCATGAACTCGTGTGTTTTTCTTTTTTCTTTTAGGATATAATATTTCTCTTGTCCTTTTTTAGTTGCAGCGATTGTTGTAGAAAAATGCTCCTTTTTTCGTGGAAAATTATTTATTTATTTCATTTCTGGGAATGGATATGAAAGATTGCTTATGTGAAAAATATTATGAAATTATTATAGCGTGCAGATGATCTGTTTACTCCTCACGGTGGCAAAGAACTTCATTCCTGGATTTTCTTGAAAATCTAAAGTTGTTAGGAATGTGGGATGAACTGTAAACAATTCTGGATATTTGAAGGTTAACCAGTTTCCCATTTGGAAGATTATGTGCTACATTTATCACGACTCATGAGTTCGATAGAGTTGCAGTCTCAACTAAACATACTTATTTGAAGTTGGAGATCTTGTTTTCTGGAGATGAGTGTGAACTAGTTTGTTCTGTGGAAGATGTCCTCAGAATCTCCTCAGAATCTAGAGTTCCGAGTAATTATGAGACAACTAATTGGGATTATTTCGGATCATAACATCCAGAATAACCAACACAAGCTACAGTTCGCATGCCCAAGTTTCTCTTTGTTGTCTATCCATTGGGAACACGACCTAACCTTTGTAAATAACTATGACCTGGTTTGATATGTGGAAATTGTCAATTTTGAAATATATCTATAGCCTATCTTTCGTTAATGCTTCCTTTGGAAATACGTGGACTATAAAGTATTCTGTATTAGTGCAGCATAAATTTTAGTTCAACAATGTTAGTTGTAGATTTTGAACTTTTTGACATGTTTTTCATTTTGCAATCCATAATGCAAGCTTCTGTATATACCTGAACTGAACAGTGTTAAGTTTTTTTACAGTACCTAAACATACTATTGGGGAATCCGAGATGGAAGCTACGAAAGAAGGCCGGGCTTTACTAGACTTCAGATATGTATGTCTTGGCTACTCAATATTCTTAAATAACAAAGATCTTCGAATGGACCAGCAGGGGAATGAAGCACGACTTCCGTTTTGTGCAGGCCTTGAGGTATTTTTTTACATTATTTCAATTTTGCATTCATTATATATTTCTTCCTCCTTCGTGAACCCTTTAGGCTTTTTGTTGCTGTGTTCTTATATTTGGTTGTATTTGAGATGTTAGATGGTGTTATTTATGATTTTTTTAAAAAAAGTTTTTATCAGAACTAGTTCGGGCAAGTCTTTTAGTTGTTCCTGTAATATGCACTGTGGAAGCATTAAAATGAAGTCATGTAGCCAGTGTTTTTTTTTGCAGTGTCACTAATTTATGCAATCATAATTGTGATGTGAACTTTACAACTCTTTCCAAAGTCTGATCATTGGTTGTGATTTTTTTCTTTCGTTCTTTGTAATTCACGTTGACCACTTACTGCTCTCTGAAATTAGAGTATTTTCTATGCAACACTTCACTTTTTCTACCATAATCAATAACGGAGACATAAGTGATTTGCTTTGAATTCTTTTGTCAATATAAGTGGCAAGTCCCTGATTTCCGTGGCATCCTTTTTATAAAAGGATACTTAAGTGTCATCTACATAAATACAATAACTTAGCTTCAAAATATCGACACTTCATTTGAAACACATGAACAAACCCTGCAGATTGTTTTCAGTTTGGGCATTGCTGATTCCATGGGAGGTAGGGAATTCTATATCTGGTTTGAATGTCCCATTGAGGATATCTCTGTGGCTGTTACAGATAGACAAGAAGTCCATTAGTTTACTTTTGTCTTAGCATTTAGTGATATCGGACTCATTTTACATTCTCTGCTTTTTGTTTTCCTTTTATTTTTTAAGGAAGAAAGGATGGCTGATATTCTGTCAATCATCTACTTTACTGAGACAAAAAATTATATACCATGATGTATAAGCATAAAAAAAATATTTAAAGAAATCACTTGTCACCCCTCTTTTTGAGGATCAAACCCTTCTCCATGAGTACCACATTTTCAAGATACGACCGCTCATTTCAGAAGACACGGGCATTAAGTTGTCTTCAAATGGCCCACAGAATGCCAATGGAGGTTGCCCTCCACTTTGCTTCAATGCATGTGCAGATGGCCGGTGCTAAAGAAACTCCTCTTAAGGACCTCCAAAACCCAGTTGCTGAGCTCACAACCAGGGCAAATTGTGGCAACATAGACCACATATGCAGCAAAACCACATTCAAAAAACAGATGACCTATGTTCTCCATTCCAACTCCATAAAGGGCACAAGAAACTTCCGCTCCTGGAACCCAGATCGACTTGTTTGATTTTGTAAGCAATCTTTCATGTCGGAGAAGTCATGCATCTGGAGTTGCTAAATAATCCGACAATCCATCCTTAGTTCTTCATCCACAAACTGGTTGTTTCCACACGATAGGGTGTCCACTCGACGAGCACTGATTTACCCTGAGGACCAGTACCACTGTACCAGCCATCCCTCCTTGTGTTGTCAACAGAAACACCATTAATTCACTGCAAGAGTAGCAGCAGGTTATCAATACACTGATCCGATAAAGGAGACGAAATCCAGTCACCCATCACCCGGCCATAAGCCAGCCATCCCCATGCCAATAATCTGCCACAGATGCATGCAGGTCAGACGCTATTGCATACAACCTGGGAAAATAAGAAGATGAAACTCCACTTGCGTCCAATTATCATGCCAAAAGGAAAATTTGTTCCAGCCCTCACCGCTACTACAAAGAAAGGTTTGAGCGTAAACAAGATTCCTGCAACCCCCTCTAGAAAGGTGAGGCACCACTACATACCACTTGCCTTGAATCCAACGACAACACTTGACCATAGCATGCAGAGAGTACAAAGGACCATATATCATTTTAGTTGCTCATAATTCTGAACACCCATTTAGCAAGCAATAGATAACACTTTTCATAAGATCATTTTCTGAAAGGGTTTTGGTGACAGGGAATAAGAACATAATATTTTTAATATGATATTTTAAGGGTGCATAATATCATTTGGCAGAAGTAGAACATGACGATGATACTAAACTACCATAGCATTTTGAGGGAAGGATCAAATGACTACAAAATATACCAAAAACGTTGTCTTCCCATGCACATGGTGTACCAGAAATAGGTTTGAAATACCATACAACAACAACAACAATAACAACAAAGCCTTATCCCACTAGGTGGGGTCGGCTACATGGATCATACGACGTCATTCCGCTCTATTAGTAACCAAACCTTTCGGTATATTATTCACCAATAGATCTTGCTCTATTAGTTCGCCAAGTGTCCGCCTTGGCCTCCCTCTCCCTCTTTTAATCGGACTCCAGATTATTTGATCTACTCTTCTTACTGGCGCATCTAATGGTCTTCTCTGAACATGACCATATCGGACTCCGGGTTTGAAATACCATATGGAAAGATTTTGAAATTGATTCATTAAGATGAAGGGTCACTTTTAATTAGGATAAAGTACACAGGAAAGTCGCCCAACTTTATCCATTATGCTTAAATTGTCTCTCAACCATTTTTTTTTTTGCATTTATAGTCCACCAAGCCCGGATAAAGGAGGAGGGTTGTGTTAGGCCCCGACAGCCAGCGTAAAACCCTGTCGAATCTCATGAACATGGATCAACGAATAATAGCGTCGTATGATCCATGTAGCCGACTCCACCTAGTGGGATAAGGCTTTGTTGTTGTTGTTGTTATATTCCACCAAGACCCTAGCTTTACCACACTTTTTTGTGTAGTCCTTTAACTGATTATAGTCATTTTTACTGTCTACAATGTTTTCTCTTTCATCATGTATTGATAAAAGATGAATAAGCCATATCAGCAAAAAACAATAGCATATAATGAAGTATTATAATTTTATAAACATTCTATAATGAATGTATAAAATAATATGTTTAAAAAAAAATGTATAAAAGAATATAGAAGTTGAAAAGATAAAAAGCACCCTCCACTCCTGTGGCGCTGAGAGGGCCACTTCTCCTCCTTACAAAGGAGATTTATTAATCTGTAAAAGATATATATAACCTAAAAAATGTCATATCTCATGCGCATATTATCATTAATTCATGATAATACTACCTATTTAAGTGATCTCCTTAAACTTGAAAAATTAACACATCAATAAATTAATAATTACATATTCTTAAAAAGGCAATAATAATAATCAAACATTGAAAGTGGGAACTAAAAAGATGTTTGTAGTTTATAACATAAAAAATAAAACGGAATGCTAAGGCCTTTGTCTAGGAGCCATGAGCAGGAGGAGAGAGAGGCAGACAGAGAGGGATGGATAACCTATTAGGTCACGGTAGCAGCACAGCAGCCGTGGCAGCAGGAGATGATCACCAGCAGTGACAGCAGGACAGCAATGTGGGAAGCAGATGGAGCAGGAAATGAGCAGTGGCAGCAGAGGCGGAGGACAGAAGTAGCGGTTGCAGGAGAGCAGCAGCAGTGAAAAGTGGCAGCAGCAGGACAATAGTGAAACAAAAGGGGAGATGAGTGCTTTCATGAGTTATATGAAAGCTAGAAAATGGTGCAATCAATGAAAACATGAGTCTCCACCGATCTTACAGGCCAGCACACTGTCCTACCCCGTGCTAGCCAAAAGAGATTCATGGTGGAATTGAACACTAGATCGAAAGATAAACATGTAAAATCGTATGATTTTATGTCCCCAGATGCGATTCTGACAAATTTGACCTCTCCTACATAATGGCATAGTGATACCCCCTTTCGCCAATATAGGTGCCGCCCCATGTTTTTTATCATTTCTCAATTTTTATTATATTATTTCTGTATTATATTTTTTTTAATAATTTATCGCAATTGTTTTATTTTTTCTTATTTTTAACATGGACCCGACCCCACCTTTCATCCGACCCCACCTTTCATCCGACCCCACCTAGTGGGATAAGGCTTTGTTGTTGTTGTTGTTCTTTAACATGGACGAGAGAGAACTTCCCAGTGACCTCTCACTACTTAGAGGGACCACATGGGTAATTACAGTAAATTTGGGGGACTATCATTGCAAAAAAAAAAAAAAAAGAAAAAAAGGGTTAAGGGGCAACTAGAAGTATAGTGAATAAAATTGGGGCACCTTTCATGCAATTTTTCCCTTTTAATTATGTTAGGATTTTTACACGAGAGAAATTATGCACCGCGAGAAAATTCGAGAAATTTAAGACGACGCAGAGTTTTATTAGATGGAAGAAACAAAAGAGGATTACAAGATGGAACCCTAGGAAGTTTATATAGGCACTCTCTTTTACAGATGATAGGAATTACAGACCAACTGAGACTCTATATTAATCCCAAAAATAGGACACCTACCTTGTGATAAGGAAATAAATTAATTCCTCAACAATCTCGTGATAAGAAAATATACAGAATATGTTAGACATGTTTCCTTTTATTTCGAAGTCTGTTGGGATCCAAACAGGTTTCCAGTTAAAGTAGGATTCAAGGCATTATTAACAAATCTCCACCTTGAATTGAATCCTACAATCAGATATCTAACACTCTCTGCCGCCGCCAGTCTCGGTTATGATTTTGCACATGTGATAGCATCCTTGTAGCTTGATCTGTCAACTCCACCTCTTCAGCTACTTGGAATGCATATGCAACCATGTCTACAATGCCATAACACTTAGGAGGACCTACTTGCCTGCGAGCACGTCCAGCAGTTAGACTTGTCGTTGCTTCATCTGTTTGCTCCCCAGACTCTGGTTGTTCATTCTGATGAGATTCTTCTGCTCCATTTTGAATTGGAGTTAATTCGAACTTCACCTGTTTGTTGACACTCTCCTCTGCTGAGTCAACATCTGATTTCTTCTTTAGCATAGACATCTCATCAAAGGATATATTTTTATTGTGAATAACCTTGTGCTCTGAAGAAGATTAGATTCTGAAGCCTTTTACACCTGCATCATATCCCACAAAGACTCATTTTTTGGCCCTTATGTTCCAGCTTTCCTTCGCTGATATGATAATATGCTGGACAACAAAAAATTTTAGATTAATATAATCAGCAGGATTTTCTGACCATACCTCAATGGGAGTCTTCAAATCGATCGCGGTTGCAGGACTCCGATTGACAAGGTAGCATGCTATGCTAACAACCACAGCCCAGAATGACTTGTTCAGACAATAATTAAAGAGCATGCACCGTGTCCTCTCTAGAAGAGTTATGTTCATACGTTCTGCCACACCATTCTACTGCGGTGTATATCTGACGGTGCGATGTCTCACAATGCCTTCGTTCTTACAAAACTGATCAAATTCAGATGAACAAAATTCTAAGCCGTTATCGGTACAAAAGCGTTTCACCTTTCTCGATGTCTGATTCTTCGCTTCAAATGCCTTGCTCTTGTGCTTTAGCATGAATACCCATGTCATCCTTTAGTAATCATCTATTACAGATAGGAAGTATCTAAAACCTCCTACAGATGGAACACGAGAGGGCCCCCAACAGTCAGCATGAATGTAATCGAGTGTTGCCTTCGTCTTGTGCACAACTTTGTTGAATTATTGTCGTTTTCGCTTGCCAAGGACGCAATGCTTGCAGAATTCGATTTTCGATTTTTGACCATCCAAAAGATTGTGTTTGCTGAGGATGTCCATCCCTTTCTGACTCATATGTTCAAGTCGCATGTGCCACAACTTGGATGCTTCTGATTCTGATTTGGATGAACTACCTATTGCAGCTATATAAAAAATTACTGTGCCTTATAATATGTTCAAGGATTTTTGTCTGACTCCTCTCATGATTTCAATATCACCCTTGGTGACCGTGAGAACACCTCTTGCAGCATCCATCCGACATCCTTTTGAGTTCAGAACTCCTAACGTTATCAGATTTTTCTTTAGTTGCGGAACATAATGGACCTCTATCAATGTCCTCACCCGATTGTCATGAGTTCTTATTCGAATTGAGCCGATTCCAACTATTTTATAGGCTGCATCATTGATGTTTCCGCCATCAATATTATGATAAGTTGAGAACCACTCTATGTGTGGAGTTGTATGATAGGAACATCCCGAGTCCAGAACCCAACTCTCCTCCAAACATTTCTAATTAAACACCGTGAGAGCCAAATCGTCATCAGATTCGCTATTCCGATGAGTTACTGCAGCAACCGTGTCTTTCTTCTTCTTGGGGCAGTCTTTCCAGTGATCCGGTTCTTTGCAGTAGTTGCAGATGTCCTTTGGATTGACGTTATTCTTCTTCGACTTACCCTTTTTAGGGTTTGTCTTCTCTGCGATTGTTACCAACCCTGCGGCCTGAGTCTCCATAGCCTTTCCAGACGCCCTATGACGAAGTTCACGAGTATGTAGACTCAATCTTACTTCTTCCCAGAGTAATTGTGTCTCTTTCGATGATAACATACTGAACGAAATTTTCGTATGACAGGGGAAGAGAGCAGCAACTTCATCCTCAATCTTCACATCTATATTTCGTAATTCCATCAACAAAGTATTCATCTGATCAAGATGATCTTTCAAAGGAGTACCTTCTTGCATGCGGAGGGCGAATAAACGTTGCTTCAACAGCAACTTGTTGGTAAAAAACTTGGTCATGTAGAAACCCTCAAATTTCAACCACAGATGAGCCGCTGTTTCTTGATCGGCGATTTCAATAATCACCTCGTCCTTCAGACACAACAGGATTATAGAGTGCGCCTTCTCTTGTGCGACCAAATTTGCAAGATCGGACCCTTTTTCTTTGCCCTTCGAGTCTTCCTCCTTTGATTTTTTCTTCGACACGTTCACGAGCGGCGCCCAAACTCCTTGTTGTTTCAAAAGTGCATGCAATTTGATTTGTGGGAGACTGAAACTATTTCGTCCCGTGAATCTCTTGATGTTCATGTTGTGCGATGCCATCTCTACGCCTGACGGAGGATCGACGATGAAGCTTCGCTCTGATACCAGTTTGTTAGGATTTCTGCACGAGAGAAATTATGCACCGCGAGAAAATCCGAGAAATTTAAGACGACGCAGAGTTTTATTAGATGGAAGAAACAGAAGACGATTACAAGTTCAGATTGCTTTCTCTTTGGACCTCTAGGAAGTTTATATAGGCACTCCCATTTAATAGGAATTACAGACCAACTGTTAATTCCAAAAATAGGACATCTACCTTGTGATAAGGAAATAAATTAATTCCTTAATCATCTCATGATAAGAAAATATACAGAATATGTCAGACAGGTTTTCTTTTATTTCGAAGTATGTTGGGATTCAAACATGTTTCCAGTTAAAGTAGGATTCAAGGCATTATTAACAAATTAGTTATATTAGAACTTTAATTCTAAAGTCGATGGTGAGGGCTAATCACAATATGGAGATCTGAAAAAATTCTGGAACCTGCAAGCTAATTTCATGCACTCTTTGAGCTTAAGCAGAGGAGTTTTTAAGTAAGACTTGCATGAGTTAACATTCTATTTTGGTTGGAACATGTTAAACAAATACATTAATATGCACATGATTTCTCTTCTCTTGGATGCATATGTTCCTGTTAGTTTTCGTGTGTTAGTTTCTGTTTGTCCTGCATAAAGAATTATATCAAACTCATTCCAGAAGAAAAGAATTCCATAAATTGGAAATATTTAATAGTTATCTGTTTTGAGATTTGTTGTCTTGCTTACCCTCTTTCAGCTTACTACGCGGCACCTGTCATTCTAACTTCAAATATTTGAAAATTTCTGTTTACAGTTATTAATTGATAAGAGGACCTCAACAACCGATCAGGTGGACACACATGTTCACAGTACAGAAGGTAGTTACCTCTTTTTAGTATATGTAGGTGTGCTGGACTACTGCAGTAATGAATGCTATGAAGGTAGCTTTAAAAAAAAGTAATGCTATGGACAAATATTAAATACAAAGGCATATAGCTCTTAGTCATGAATTTAATTCAATGGTCCAGGGAGCATCTTAATGGTGATGTATTCTTGAATATTAGATGATTATGTCTTTAAATTACTTTTTTGAGTGGTAAACGATAGCTACCAGAGTTGTGTAACTATCTGCATTGTGTTAAAATGTTAAAAGCTGGGGATTTACAAGTGTGATAAAGCGAAGCAGCAAAAGAATGTTTTTAAATTCCTGACAATGCTGGATTCTGAACTCCCGTGAAAAATGTTAGATTCTAAATTATACAAACTATTTAGCATCTACCTTGCTCAATTGTGGCAAGAGGTTTGATATGTAGTTTTGTCTGACAAAAGAAAAAAAAGGTCGCTCTGAGCTGGGAATGTGAACAATTGTTAATTGTAAATAAACTTTGTGATGCTGGTTATTTTGCATATGAGGCCGAAAACCTTCTGTGGTCTCAAACAAAGAATAGACCGAAATGGCTAGTTCATACTGAACTTGAGCTGGAAAACTCTTCATTCCCATTTGACAATAGGCAATGGCACAGTCCAGTTTTATGGGTTTTTTAGAGTCAGTTTTATGGTTGCTCTCTTTTGCTTTTTTTAAAATCTCTGTGACAGTCTACTTCTGATATTCAAGAGAGCAGACCGAGCTTTATCTTGCCGAAGGTTGCTTTTGTTTTTTCTTTATCTTTTTTTGGTTCATGGAGAATGTTGATAAAAATAGGTTTTCCATATTTCTCACATTTTGATCCGCTTGAGGTAACATAATCTCCATCAATCATACTTGTATGGGCATCTAACGCCCAAAAGTGAATGGTGATCCTAGTAGAAGCAGGGCATTGTCTGATTAATTTATGTAGAATGACAAGTTTTATTGAGCATGAACACGTATGATCCATGTAGCCGACCTCATCTAGTGGGATAAGGCTTTGTTGTTGTTGTTGACAAGTTTTATTGAGCACTTGAGATTTCTTTGGTCATCCATGTTTTCAGTTTGCATCTTTGCTTGTAGGGATGCAAGAAGCTAATTCTCAAAGACAAGAACCTGAAACAGCAAACTCCACGGAGCGGAGTTTCTATAACAAGTTTGTCTCCTTTCGACTTTTCACTTTTTGAACCGTGATCTTAATGTTAAAAATATCAAAATTGAAGTCCACCTTTGGTGCAGATTTCATAAGAGCGCTGGAATTGTGGCGTCGGGTGTGAGCGACAATCTCTTAAGAGCTGTCCGGTTTATCAAAAACAATTTTGAAGACATCTTGTTCGACAGAAATCGTCCCAAATAGAAACTTGCAATCTTGCAGATAATACATATAATATACTTTTTCTTTGGTGCTCTTTGTTCACATTCTCCTTGGTCTTTCGCACCTTGTAATTTAACCAAATAGTTGAAAAAGGAAACACAATTGTATTAATCAATTCGATGACCTAGAGGCTATGATGTTCTTGCCAATGTCGTGAATATATTTGGGACATTGTATAGTGAGAGGCAAAATAATGGATGCATGGAACCAGGAGGTTGTATGTGTTCTCATCAAATTTAATGGAGAGAATCCAACAAGGCTTTCATTTCCCAGAATTGGATTATAAAACTTCTTATGTTTTCTTTAGACATGTTTGGTTGAAGGCTCATTATTTTAGAGAGAGGAAATGTTATTCTGTATTAAATTTTATTCTTATTTAGTTAAAAAATGGTATTAAGGAGATCGAGCAATTTGGTTCGCTCTACAAAGACGGAATAGGATAGGAATAAAGTTATACCTTTCCTGACCTGATCCTTTTTCTTTCACGGGGTCCAGTAGGATAAGGTAAACAAAATTGGTTGTAGGTTGACTATTGATTAATTAGTTTTATTTTTTAAATCATAGATTTCACGGAATTGATAATATTGATATGCTTTTAATTTAGGGCTACCAAAAAGAGGCTTTTATCATGGTGACTGAGTTTACGAAATTCATGGGATGATTTTATTAAATTAATTGGATTATGTGACTTGAGCGCTCAGTAATTTGTGCGCTCAGTAATTTCAACTCACGCGACGTTAATACGTTAGTTTTGCACATTCGAAATATTAAATAACAATAAAAGTGTTCAGGCGTTATTTATTAGGTTCCACACAATCAAATGAATATGTTCGTACTTCCTGCTTATTACATTCACCCAAGTGCTAGATAAGTCCAGTTACGGTAAAAAGTAAAGGGCGTGTCCCTCTGTGTCTCCTTTTGTTTTTTTTTATTCATGAGATTAAGAATTTATAAATCAAATTTAAAATTTTTAAATAAAAATAAATAAAATATGATCCATAAATTTTTAATTTAAGGAACAACCTTCATTTTTTTCCAAAGTTAAAAGGAAAACACAAATACACACATACACATATAAGGGTTAAATGGGGAGAGATCTTAAAAATATGTAAAACCATTGATCTATCAACAGATCAAAACTTTTAATCACCGAAAACTAAATATAAAATTTTAAACTAAGTATTTTATGATGTCAAAAATAGCATTATATAAAAAAAATGAAATCAAGTATCTTGGGTAATTTAATGGTGATTTATTGTTTTCAATCCGAGTGAGCCGCCTATAAAAGTTTAGATATTTAATTCATTCAATATTTGGACGGAAGTGAAATAATAAATTGTGATTAAATTAGGGACTCCAAGAATCGATTCTAGAATTCTCATCAATTTTGAAACATAATTCTCCTAATTAAAATTGTGTTATTTAATAAAATAATGAGTCAGCTGAGATTTAGTACAGACAAGGCCAGTTGCAATTAGGGACGGAACCACATTTCGATTGGGACGTCAGCCCCATTCTCTTATTTGCTACCTGACATCCTTTGTATGCAAAATTGTGTCTCATTATGCATTTGCCCCCACCACGACACAATTTATATCAACGTCCGATAATAAAATAAAATAATTTTAAGGTTATGAAATTGAGTGCTACTGCTATAATATAATATAATATAATAAATTAAATATAATATAATTTTGATTTCCAAATTCTCTGTACTGCTTTCATGCGTAATTTTCCTTTTAATATATCTAATGCAAAACTTGCAATTCCTACTTAATGTATAATTCGTGAATCCACTTAATTTTTCCAGTTAAGGACCCACAAATCTAGTATATAATTTAGCAAATGAATCTTATGGTGAGAAACAACCTGAAATATGAACGAATTATTTGCTACGCTGATCTTTATATCAGAAAACAATTATCAACAAATTATTTCAAATAATTTATGTCTTTTATAGGAAAATTAAGGCAGTTCTATGATTTCTTATATTATATTACCACATTGTATTTCGAAACTATTCCACGAAAAGTATTAGTTATCTAAATATATCCACTTTTTATTATATTTTATATTGGCCTCCTAATTAATGTGAATATTAGCGGGACTCAGTACTACTCGGTGGAACACCCATTCGGCAGCATGCATGCCCCGAGAGCAAATAGGTGAAACAATTCGTCCACAAATACGTTATTAGTTCGTCCACTCGGATCCTTAACTCAGGTTTCTGTTCATCATTAATAATTCATCATATTGCACAAACATAATTCATCATATTGCATAAGAATATAACTCAGGTTTCTGTCCACTCGGATCGTTCAAATATCATGGAAAATAGATCATTAATTACACAACATCGATCTTCTCTTGTTTTCTTTATTATCAACCTGCGATCGTAATCATTCAAATGGTGGACATCGAGTTTTCCGTGCATCTCGTACCTTCCGAAATGAATAAATATACACGGCACATGCATCAATGATCAAAGCAGTGCACAGTTGAGCCTCGGCGTGGGGACGGCCACCAGCGGCACTGCCCTCGGCGCAGTCAGCCCGAACATGTCCTCCATGTCGGGATAGCGCGGGTCCGCCCCGTCCGGCAGCGCCCACTCGAAGCAGTGCAGGAGCTGCGCCACCGCCAGTCCACGGCGTGCAGGCCTAGCGTCATGCCGGGGCAGGACCTCCGGCCGGACCCGCAGGGCAGGAGGTCGAAGCAGCGGCCCTTGACATCGAGCCCCACCGCGTCGCCGCCGGGCGCGAACCTCGAAGGCCTGAACGCGTCAGCGTCCTTCCACGCGGACCTGTTGCGGCCTATCGCCCAGACGTTGATCATGACGCGTGAGCGCGCGGGAATGGCGTAGCCGGCGACCTCGCAGTCGTCGGAGGTCTCACGGAGGATGACGGGGATGGGAGGGCCGAGGGTGCAGTCGGAGCGTCTCCTTGACGGCGCAGTTGAGGTAGCGTAGCTTCTCGAGGTCGCTATCGTGCACTTTCTTGTCGAGCCCTACGACGTCGGCGAGCTCTTGTTGCACCTTCTTCAGCTCGTTGGGGTTCTTCATGAGCTCGGACATGGTCCATTCGATGGCCAAGGCCACCGCCTCCGTGCCTCCAAACATGATATCCTGCATGCATCATTGTTTTGTACGTATATAACAGTGGATTAATTATTTGAATTGATCATCCTAGGATTAAATCCGACTTCATTTAATTAATTAACTAGCCGTCTCATAAGTTTTCTTATAACTATTTAAGAGAGATGGATAGGCATTTTAATAATTTGGGAGTAAGTTCCAAAATCATTTTTCAAAGGGGATTAACAGCAAGAAAAAACGTTTTTTTTTATTACCTATGGTGTATATTATTTTCCTGCACAGCACGTCAAACTCTACCAAAGTGGCAAGTTACAATATGAGCATAATGCACAGAAAAGGAGAGAATACAATAGGCTGTAGACACACCATGATGACGCCCTTGATGTTATCCCTGGTGAGCTTAAGGCCAACTTGTATATCGTCCTTCTGCCGTAGTCAAATGTTCTTGCCGAAAGCCTTCCCTTTTTTTTTTTCAACTGTACCGCCACATTCTTTAACTTTTTTTTTTAATTTCATTTATTTTTAATTATTATATAATGTATGCATATATAATTTAGAATAAATTAATACATTATTAAGGATATTATAATATAATTTATTAAATGTTATTAATTAAAAATTATAAAATAATTAGTTCTAGTAATTAATAAATATTTTATTAATTAAACTATTCAATTATTTTTTAAAATATATATTATATTTGGATACTAAAAAGATACATTAAATGTATGTAAATTATAATATTAATAATATTTAAAATATTTAATCAAAATAAATAAAAATAATATTAATAATATAACGATTTACGTAAAATATAATATTAATAACATATTCTTATTTATTACACTTTTATACCTCATAAAATAATAAATTACATTCTTAATTCTTCTTTTTTATCCAAACACCCACTAAAACTTATCCATCACATCAACTTTTTAAATCCTCATTATTACACTTTTTCATCCAAACACCAACTCAAACCTTTCTATCAAATCAATTAGTTCTAGAGAACTAATGTTCTCTCAATATTCCCGTACCAAACGCAGCCTTGGAGTTCTCCAAGTGTTCGTTGATGATCTTGTCGATGAACACGTCGAGCACTCTGTGCCACCCTGAGCCTCTTGTTGAGGCCCTGGAGATCCATCCAACTGAGCCGCGGTATGAAGTCCCCGACGTTGAACGCCAGGAACAGATGGGAGAGTTCTTGAAGTACGGCAACAAACTCCCCCTGGTTTTCCACTCTCTGCATGTCGAAGGCCGCACAGAAGGTGATGTTTCTCGAGAGGTTGAAGCCGAGCTCCCTGAGGTTGACGGCAGAGCCGGCGTCAACGACCACGCAGCAGAGCAAGGAATCGACCTCTTCACGGACGGACAACCACGACTCCGCGCTCTGGCGACTGAAGATTTCATGACGCAGAGCTTGCGCATCTAGCGCCAGAAGGAGTCGTAGGGCCCGAATACCATGTCTACGAGGCCGTACAATAGGTATCTCGTGATGAAGGATGTGATGTCTCCAAAATCTCCCTTCCTGCCACGTAGCAGTCAGGTTGATTCCAAAAGCGCTACACTGTCTACTACATTATTGACCACGATTATTCAATAAAATGTATACGTGATATCAATATTATAAGAAAATAAATCAAAGACTTTAATACGGAAGCTTTAACATTGAAATATCAAAGGATATGAATATTAGTTCAATCTATGACATAATATGAAAAGAGACCACAATCTTTAACACGCTCAAGATTTAAGAGGAAGTTCAACAAACAGAATGACATTATGTCTTTCAAAACAAGATTAAATGACAGTCTAAAAGTAATTGGAAGACACTGATAATGTAAGCTAGTCATGTACAACATCCTCCAAGCTCTGTACACTCTCACACCCCGTCAAGCAGAACTCTCACCTGTAAAATTCCAATGCAAGGGAATAGAATACCCGTGAGCAAAGATGTCCAGTATAATAGAAGCATAGACGATGAAATAATAATCAATAATACACCGTATGAATCAACAATGAACAATAAAATGCTTCAACCATATGAGTACATGTACTCCGTGCTATACTATAATTATGCCTTGTCTTTACTATACTTTACTTTAAACATTTATGATACCTGCTTTAACCTTGCCATACTATATTCCATGTTTTACTATACCATGTTTTGTGCTTTACTCTACAATACTTTACTTTGCATTGCTTTATTGTGAGTTGCACTACGTCTTTTACATTACTATAATATTTTTAAAGTTAGTTATCCTATGCGAGCTCGACTTTATTAGATTGAAATGTCAGAGGTGCATCTCTGAATTTGTAAAGGCAGTAAGCCCATATTGAGGATAGGGTGTGACAATGCATCATCCATTTCGGAATGCATATGTGAGAGAGCTTGTATCCAGGAACAGTGGTTATTTAAGAACATGTAGGTTCACTGTCTCCTCAGTTAGCTACTTGTCCTTCTAGCTCTGTACTATGTTCTTTGGGGAAGGAGTGTGACAACGCATCACCCTTCTTCGAGATACATGTGGGAGAGAACATATAATCTCAGGAACAGTGGTTATAAAAAACTAGTAGGTTCGTTGTCTCCTCAGCTAACTACCTGCCCTTCTCTATGACATACTATGATCTTTGTTTCGTACATTGGGGCGGTACATAGCAATTTCGTAACTTTATCTTTACTTATCACGATGTCTATGAATCAAAACCCAATTGGGCATTAATGTCTTTACAATAGGACTCGGCCAGTATAGGTAAACTGGTTCGAGTCTCCTATTAGGGTTCAAGAGCCTGACTCAGATCGATGTCGGAGTCTGACTAGGACCATGTCAATACTTCTGCATCGGAATCGATTTCGTGTCCTCCTATGGGTTCGAGTTGGTTGAACCGATCAACTCGAACTAGTGAGTTTGACTGAACAGAATGGTTTGAACCGACTGTCTGACTGGACCGGTCGACCATTCTCTAGATCGGTCGACCGTTCCTTTTGGTTCGATTAAACCGAACTGGCTGACTTGAATTGATCGATCATTCCTTGTGGACCGATCGATCGTTCTATAAGACCTGTCGATCATTCCTCTTGGACCAGTCGACCATCTTCCTTGTCGAGGATTCTGCCGGACTGGTCGATCTTGTGCACGTGGCCGGTCGACCGATTACTCTGTGGGTCCATGGATCGGTCGATCGTTCCTAGAGATCGGTCGACCGAACTTAATTAAGATTACGGGGACGCGCAGTGCGCGCCGGATCGGTCGACCGCTCGAAAGATCGGTCGACCACCCGTGAGATCGGATCCATCTGGCAGACCACTGGATCAGTCGACCACTTCGGTAGGACGGTCGACCGATCTGAGGCACGACAGTGCGAGTTACACGTCGGATTGGTCGATCATTCCATGAATCGGTCGACCGTTCTATGAACCGATTGACAGATTCTCACGATAAAATAGGGCCGCCGGTCATCTTCTTCGATTCCGACGGCCTTCCAGCCATCAAAACGCGACGATCCAAATACGAAAAATGAAGCTAACTATCATAGGATCATGATTCCTACGCATCAAAAGATCAATATTTCTTTGTCTAGGGGATTGAAACTCTAGGGTACCTCTGTTGGTTCGAATCAAAACCGCCGGCGATCCGTACGTCATCCTTGAGTTGTCGATCATTTTTGGCCAGCGAGGGAGGTGCGCCTGGTCCTTGTGAACGCTGGAGAGAGGTCTCCGTGCGTCGAGATCCATCGATTGGCTTCGGTACTTCGCCTCTGTGTCATTCGTCGGTGCGTCATTCATCGGCGAAAATGGAGAAAGAGCAAAGGGAGCGGAGCGGAGCTGCGGCCGACAGAAGATCCAAGGGGGGCGTGAGGGTTTCCTCGTGCCCCTCTTTATAGTCTCGGTCGACGAGTCGGGAGCGACATCAGGGGAGGAAAATCCTCCCCTGTAGGCTGTTTCCTTTCTCCCTCATTCCTTTTTTTTAATTTGGTTTGAATCCTTTCCATAATTGCTCATTTAATTCTATTTTGAATTTTTTCCTTGTCTAAAATTTGCAAATGTTACAAAGGATGTGGTCGGACAATTGGAGAATAAGTTGTCCTGGACCTGCGCGCGGTGGCTAGATTTAGGAAGAAATTAAGCAAACGCATATGACCGGAGGGAGGACTAGAGGGACGTGATCGATCAGGTCCTAACCTGAAAGACTTGCCGGGCTATTTATGGCGTAGAAAGGGTGACAATATGGACGAAGCCGATGCGCAAATGGCAGAGGCCGCCATAGTGCTCCGCGAGTCGCGCGAGGCTGCGGTGGTTGAATTGGTCCATGATCAGCATGTTGCTGATAACCGGCAGCCCTGGAGGTCCCAGAGGGAAAGGTAACTTGCTGCGACGTCGGCGGAATGAGGCAACAAGCAAGAGAGCTAAAGATAAAGCAAAATATGTCAGCAAGTGTAACACTCCCAAAATCAACCCTCCTGCCACGTAGGCAGTCAGGTTGATCCCGGGGGCGCTACACTATCTACTACACTATTGACCATGATATGACCTTGACTATTTAATAATTTGTATACGTGGCATCGAGTATAATAATCAAATACTCAAGAATTTTATTGCGGAAGCTGGGAGGTCAGAATATCAAAGGACACCAACATCTGAGGAAGTCCATAATGAAGTGGAAAATGACAACAATATGCAATAACTCTAGACAAATGACTACATGTCCAATAACAACGGAAAAGACCATAATAATATTCTGATGTAGAGATGAATTATTCAAATAATGCAATTACAAACGAAAGACATTATTGAGTGCAATGAGTCATGTGCAGCAACCCTTGAGCACTGCGTTCTCCATCACTCCTCTCTAGACAAGATTCTCACCTGCAAAATCCCAATTGCAGGGGCATCGAATACCCGTGAGCGAAAACGCCCAGTACAATAAAATCATAGACTATAAATTAATAATCAAAATATGCTTGAATCAATAATAGATAAGCAGTGAAATACTTTACCATGAACAGATAATCTCTTCTTTTCTCATTATAATCAATACTTTGGTTGCACAAGGCAATGAATCGTCATAACTATATTTCATTCTTTACTATGTTCATGCTCTACTCTCTTCCGTGACTTTGCTTTGTCTTTACTATGTCAATCTCTGTGCTTTGCTATACGTTACTTTGACATACTTTGTTAAACTTTCCAATACATTATTTTTCCATGCTTTGCTATACTTTACATTGCAATACTTTGCTATGTTTTACTTTATCATGCTTACTGTACTTTACTTTACTATGCTATATAGTACTGTGTCATACTGTACCATGCTTTACTTTATTATGCTTTACTTTGCCATGCTTTGATATACTTTTACATAAGGCAATGAATCATTATGTCCATACCTTATTCTTTACTATATCCATATTCTCTTCTCTTCTGTAACTTTGCTTTGTCTTTAATATACTATACTCTGTACTTTGCCATACTTTGCTATACTTTGCCATACAATTCTTTGCTAGGCATTACTGTATTTTACCATAATATACTTTATCATACCATACTTTATTTTACCATGCTTTACCGTACTTTACCGTGCTTTACTTTACATACTTTACCATGAGTTATACTACATCTTTTACATTGCTATGCAGTCCTTGAAGTTCGTTGTCCTATGCGAGCTCGACTTTATTAGGTGGGATGCCAGGGGTGCCTCTCTGAATCTCTGAAGCCAGTAAGCCCATAAAGGGAAAAGGGGTGGGTGTTAAGACTTCACATAGTTCGGAAGGTAGGGGGAAGAATTCCTACAATCCAGAAACATTGATCAATTAAGAAACCTGTAGGTTCACTGTCTCCTCAGCTAGCTACCTGTCCCTCTGGCACAATATAATAATCTTTAGGGGAAGGAGTGTGACCATTGCATCACCCTTCATTCGAGATACATGTGGAGAGAAGACCTGAAATCTCAGGAATAGTGGTCATTGAAGACAGTAGCTTCGCTGTCTCCTCAACTAACTACATATCCTTCTCTATACAATGCTATGATACCGTCACAGTGGGGCTATTAATACCCACCTCATGACATTGGCCGTGGTGGGGCTATTAATACCCACCTGTTGGCCTCTCTGATCTGTACTTTGGGGCGGCACATGGCAATTCCGTAATTTCATCTTTGCTTTACTTACATTATTAATCATCTGTAGAATTTAAAAATCATGGATCAGAGAAAAAGGTAAAGTCAAACCCCTTTTCCTGAGTGAGAAATGCCCATTACATTCTGTACTATATTGGACATGGCCTCAAGTGGCCCTAACAAAAAGTGGGGCCCAACTATGAAGTTCGAATCCAAAAAGGTCATTTATATCTTTTGTAATAGAGTCCAGACCGGGTAAGGAAAATCCGGTTTGATTCTTTTGTTTTAGGATCCATGTACATGACTCGGGCCGAGTCGGGATTCAACTCGGGCCGGATCAGTGTTCGTACTTTGAAATCAATTTATAATTCTCTCTGTCCTCGAACCGTAGACCGTTCTTACTGGACCGGTCGACTGCTCCCATTGGTTGGATGACCATTTTCTTGCGCTGAGTCGGTCGACCGTCCACCATAGATCGGTCGACTGCTCCTGACGGTCACGCATGTGCCTTGTCGAGCCGGTCGACCGATCTTCTTGAATCGGTCGACCGCTCTTGGCGGCATACCTACGCCTGATCATCGGTCGACCGTCCTCGTCAGATCGGTCGACCATTCCAGACGGACACTCCTTTGTTTCATCCGATCAGTCGACCGATCATATAGAATCGGTCGACCGATTCGGCGGCCAGACAGAGCCGCTGATTATTTTCTTCTTTTTCGGCTGACTTTCGGCTGTCGGATCGCGACAGTTACTATACAAAAAGTGTACTATAAAATCTCTAGATCACTATGGAATCATTATACACATGATATAATCAATAATCTATTATCTATGGGGATTAAACATCTAAGGTACCTTTTTCAATCATTTTCCATTCGTCGGAGATCCCTGCGTCGTCTTCTCTAGCTCCGATGGTTCTTGGTCGACGAGGAGGGTACGATCGGCCTTCACGAGCGCGCTGGTGGAAGACTGCTATGCGCCGACGTCCGCCGGATCGACCCTTCATTCCTGCATGCGCGTGCAGTCCGCCGGAGCAGAGGAAGAACATAGGGCTTATTGTGGTGGCCGGTCCGAGGAGATCCAAGAGGGGAGCATGGGGAATCCTCTCCTCCTCTTATAGCCTTTCTCTGGCCTAATCAAAGGAGGAATCGGGGAGCAAATCGGGGGACCAGTCAGAAAGAAAATCTCTCTCTCCATTTATTGTTCATCGTTTCTTTCTTTCTTTTTACTTCAAATATCTTTCCTTTCTTGCTCCTCCCATGATCTGAATTTGATTTAGCATTTGAATTCTTTCTATGTTTGTGTTGATTCTTGTCAGACGTTACACAATGTGTACTGTTCGAATTCAAATCCCTTTCTTATTTAGATTCCTCGGCGCTTTAATTCTATTTATTTTATTTGAATTAAATTCTGAATTTCCTTCCTCTTTTGATCTTTCCTTTTGCTGAATTTATTCCGTGTTGATGAAATTTGCCAGCCGTTATACGTTTCGAATTTTAAATCCATTCCCTTTTGTATTTCTTCAATGTCTTGATTCTTTTAAACTCCTTCTTTAATTACAATTTACGTTTGATTCTTGATTTCCTCTCATTAATGTCATTTAATTCCTTATTTTTGAATTCATTTCCTTCTTTAAGAATTGATTTCAATTAATTTTTAATTTGAATTCCCCCATTAATGACATTGATTTCAATTGAGTCCCCCATTAAATTCATTGATTTCACGTTTTGATTTCTTTCATTAATTGTATTAAATTTTAATTTTGAATTCTTTTTTCTTATATAGAATTTCGCATTCGTTACAGCAAGTGCATGGGAACTTCTCCTTCCGGCCACTCCATTGCACCAAGGCCGCGGACATGTGATGACAAGTAACAAGCCATATATGTAGCCCCTACCAGCCAAAGAGCATCAATATGTCAATATAAATGTGAGCTCGTCCTGTTTTTGTTGAACTTGATTATATATGTTGCATTTTCATCCGCGTCTCAAATTTTTACAGCGGATGCCTAAAGAAGTACATAAGTTACCATGCATGATTAATGTTCAACATATATATATATATATATATATATATATATATATATATATATATATATGTATATTCAATCTTGCGGACCACTCATTATTTTCCAAGAAAATTTTGTTGTAACCAATCAATATGATTCATTTACATGTGTTTATTTATAAATAAAATTTATTTATAAACAATGAAAATATCCACTTACCTCTTATAAATTATTTTAACTTTTTTCGTTTTACTACGCCATCATTTCTTTTCTCGAACTAATTACAACTGCACCGTTTGCTAATATTTGAATAAATAGTTAAAAAGACATATTTGAGATTAGGAATTAAAGCTAAAGTAGTTAATAAGAAATTATTTGTATTTTCTTTTGTTGTTTTTTGTTCAAATGATCGTATAGGCTAAAACCAACAATTTAACAAGTAAAGAGTGTCAAATTAAATGAAAATAATGAAGAGTTAAAGAGGCAGTGGAGCGGACGGAGCACGCGCTCCCTTCTCCTCAGCAGCGGACACACGAGCATCTCCGGCCTGTTAGAGTTGGTGAATACTTCAGGGCCCCTTGTTTCTCACATCGGGTTCGCCCACGTGAGCTTAGGGGAATCTGAGTATTACTCAATTAACAGTATTGCTGACGTACGAACGAAAGGGGGGGTTCGGGGGGCCCCGCCCCCCGACGGGTTTTGGGCTTTTGTTTAGCCGGGTCGTGTGATTCGGATTAGGTTTTTTCTCTGTTTGTTTGTGTTTTAAACCCGGTTTGGAGAGGCTATTAATAGCCTAATTTCTGATGTAATTTGGTGTGGCGGCTGTAAACCTAAACATATAGTGGAACCTCTTTGCAGGACGTAGCCCTCATCTCAAGGGTGAACCTGGGTAAATTTCGTGTGTCTCCTCTATTTTTCTGCAATCTCTCTGCGATCTTCTCTCCTTGTTCTCGGATTTTCCCTTCAATTGGTATCAGAGCACAGGTGGTTCGAGGAATTAGGGTTTATTCGAGATGTCAGGAGGATCGCGGATTGAGATAGAAAAATTTGATGGAACGCGATTTGATCTCTGGAAGATGAAGATGGAGGATCTTCTCTGTGATCGAGATCTTTGGACGGCAATCGAGAAGGAGAGACCAGGCATGGAGGCGGCGAAGGTCACGGACGAGGCCTCCTCCAGTCAGGCAGATCCAAAGGCGATCGAAGAGTGGGATCGGATTGATAGAAAGGCGAAGGGTTTGATTCGGCTGTGTCTCGCGGATTCAATTCTTACGAATGTGATGGGCGAACCTACTGCCAGAGATCTGTGGAGGAAGTTGGAATCCCTATATCAAAGTAAGTCGTTGGTTAACAAGTTATTTCTGAGGAAGAAATTGTACAATCTTCGGATGCAGGAGGGTGACTCATTTTCTACCCATCTTTATAACTTTAACACGGTGATCAGTCAACTTGTATCAATCGGTGTTAAGTTTCAAGATGATGATAAGGCAATAACATTGCTCTGTTCGCTGCCGGATTCATGGGACAATCTGATTGTTGTGATTGGTGGCGGGGATAAAGAACTTTCGTATGAAAGTGTATGTGCTGCCTTGTTATCAGAGGAAATACGGAGAAAGGGATCAGCAAGTTCTGGTAAAGAGGCGCTGGCGGCCAGAGGAAGGCAACCAGAAAGGAATCAAAATCAGAGAGGAAGATCCAAATCTCGTGGGCGTTCGAAGAGTAAGGATAAGAAGGTGCAATGCTGGAGATGTCAAGAGTGGGGCCATCTGAAGCGAGATTGCAAAAACAAGCCGGTTCATAAGAAAGAAGCTGAGTCAACCTCGGACAAAAAGGAGGCTGAGGCAGGAGATATGTATGTGGCTTCTGCATGTACGGCACAGTCAGATAAAGATGTATGGCTTATCGACACTGGTGCTTCGTACCACATGACGCCTCATAAACACTGGTTCTGTGAATATGAGGAGTATAATGGTGGGGATGTCATGCTCGGAGATGACACTGCAGTTCAGATTGTTGGACGTGGCAGGGTGAAGTTGAGGATGAATGATGGCACGGTGAAGACTCTACCAGATGTGATGCATATACCACTTATGAGTAGGAGTTTATTATCTGTTGGTACAATGACTGACTCGGGTGTTATATTCAGTTGCGACAAGGATTCGTGCAAGATGATCAGAGGGTCGATTGTAATTGCACGAGGGGTTCGCTATGGCACTTGTACAAGTTGCTCGGAGAGACAATATCTGTGGGCTGCGGATTTATTTCTGAAGAGGCCAAAGAAGATGAAGACAACAAATCTATGTTGTGGCATCGGAGATTAGGCCATATCAGTGAAAAAGGACTCTCCACTATAGCATCAAGTCAGATGGTAGAAGGAGTTCCGGATTGTTCTGTGGGCTTCGGGTTCTGTGAACATTGCCTCCATGGAAAACAGAACCGAGTCAGTTTTCAACACGCAGGTTCAAGAGCAACGAAGATTCTCGAACTGATTCATAGTGATGTCTTTGGACCAACTCCGACTCCATCTATTGGAGGGTCCAGGTACTATGTTTCTTTTATAGATGATTTTTCGAGATACAGTTGGATCTATTTTATCAAGAATAAATCAGATGTATTCGATAAGTTTCGAGAATTTAAAGTTTTGGTGGAAAATCAATTGAGCTGCAAGATCAAGGTTCTTCGTACAGATAATGGAGGTGAATTTTGTTCAGATAAGTTTGAGCAGTTCTGCGTGGACAATGGTATTGCTAGGCAGAAGACAACTCCATATACACCTGAGCAGAATGGAGTAGCTGAAAGGTTAAATCGGTCACTCATAGAGAAGGCCAGATGTATGCTGAGTTGGGCTGAATTGGGACAAGAATTCTGGGCAGAAGCTGTAGCCACAGCAAACTACCTGAAGAACCGCTCACCGACCTCATCAGTGAAGGATCAGACACCTTATGAGGCAATGTTTGGGAAGAAGCCAAATTTGTCTCATGTTCGGGTGTTCGGATGTGACGCATATGTTCATATACCCAAGGAAAAGCGGGGTAAGCTTGACAGTAAATCTGAAAAGAACATATTTGTCGGATACAAGGAAGGGATCAAGGGCTACAAACTGTGGAATCCAAAGTCAAGGACTATTGTTTACAGCAGGGATGTTATTTTCCGTGAATCACGTTCCCAAGTTGAAGTTCAAAAAGGTGATGAACCTAAGAAAGTGGTAGTGCTTGAAGAAGATTCTGATTCTGAAACTTCAGAGGTGGATGCACAAGATACTTCAGTTGAGTCTGTTATAGAACCGGATCAAGAGGACTCGGTTAATGAAGTTGAAGATGCAGATTCAGATGAAGACCCAGATATTGGTACTACCATACCAGTTCTCAGGAGATCGACACGAGAAAGAAGAGCACCTTTGAGATACTCTCTTAGTGCTCTGAGTTCGTTTCATGCTTTGAGCATCATCGGAGAAGAACCTAGTTCTGTAAAAGATGCAAGGTCTATGGATGATGCAAATCAGTGGGAGCTTGCTATGACAGATGAGATGCAGTCACTGGATAAGAATGAAACATGGAGTTTGTGTAAATTGCCTAAGGATAGAAAGGCAATTGGTTGCAAATGGGTGTTCAAACGAAAGCTGAAACCGGATGGGTCTGTAGAGAAGTACAAGGCGAGGCTGGTAGCTAAAGGGTACTCTCAGGTTGAGGGAGTCGACTATGATGAGATTTTTTCTCCCGTGGCGAAAATGACTTCAATCAGATTTGTTCTATCTCTGGCAGCAGCATATAACCTTGAGGTAGAGCAGATGGATGTGAAGACGGCATTCCTTCATGGAGACTTGGAGGAAGAGATATATATGAGGCAACCAGAAGGCTTTGAAGTTCAAGGTAAAGAAAAGCTGGTGTGCAAATTGAAGAAGTCTTTGTATGGATTGAAGCAGTCGCCAAGGATGTGGTACCAGAAGTTTGATACGTACATGCTCGAACTCAAGTTTGTACGTTCAGATTCAGATCATTGTGTTTATGTGAAGAGAGTTGGAGATCAGTTTGTCATTCTTACACTGTATGTGGATGACATGTTGCTGATTGGAAACAGTATGAAGATGGTGAATTCAGTGAAGGGTTTGTTGGCCAAGAAGTTTGAGATGAAAGACTTGGGACCGGCGAATTTTATTTTGGGTATGCAGATTAGAAGGGATCGTCAGAAGAGAAAGTTGTGGCTAGGACAGGAGAAGTACATAAAAGAAGTGTTGAAGAAATTTAACATGTCGGACTGCAAGCCAGTGGGTACTCCTATGTCTCTAGGAACCAAACTTTCTGCAGAGCAATGCCCGAAGACGGATGAAGAAGCCGAAGAGATGGACCGTGTGCCATATGCAAGTGCAGTGGGCAGCTTGATGTACGCCATGGTTTACACGCGTCCAGATATAGCCCAAGCAGTGGGAGTCTTGAGTCGGTATATGTCTAACCCAGGCAGGGAACATTGGAATGCTATCAAGAGAGTTTTCAGGTACCTTCGTGGAACTTCAGATTTTGCTTTGTGCTTTGAAGGTGCGGGAAAAGGAAAGATGCTTGATATTGTGGGCCATGTAGATGCTGATTGGGGTGGAGACATTGATAGTAGACGGTCCACTAGCGGATATATTTTTACATTGTTTGGGGCTGCACTAAGTTGGATGAGCAAGAGACAAAGCGTGGTAGCACTTTCTTCTACAGAAGCAGAATATATGGCTCTTACTCATGCTGCAAAAGAGGCCATATGGCTACGACGATTGTGCTTGGAGCTCGGATTTGAGCAAGGTGCTATAGAGGTGAGATGTGATAATCAAGGTGCTATTCAGTTAGCTAAGAATCCCGCATTTCACTCACGCACAAAGCATATTGACATCCAATTCCACTTTATTCGGGAAAAGGTGGAAAAGAAAGAGGTTCAGCTTGAAAAGGTTGATACAACAGAGAATAGTTCTGATTTTTTGACTAAAGCAGTTACAGGTGTAAAGTTTGAGTGGTGCTCTACTGCTGTCGGATTGAAGAAGAATGTTGCTGGCAAGGCTCTCATTGGTGTGAAGTATCCACCAAGTGGGAGAATGTTAGAGTTGGTGAATACTTCAGGGCCCCTTGTTTCTCACATCGGGTTCGCCCACGTGAGCTTAGGGGAATCTGAGTATTACCCAATTAACAGTATTGCTGACGTACGAACGAAAGGGGGGGTTCGGGGGGCCCCGCCCCCCGAAACCTAGACGGGTTTTGGGCTTTTGTTTAGCCGGCCCGTGTGATTCGGATTAGGTTTTTTCTCTGTTTGTTTGGGTTTTAAACCCGGTTTGGAGAGGCTATTAATAGCCTAATTTCTGATGTAATTTGGTGTGGCGGCTGTAAACCTAAACATATAGTGGAACCTCTTTGCAGGACGTAGCCCTCATCTCAAGGGTGAACCTGGGTAAATTTCGTGTGTCTCCTCTATTTTTCTGCAATCTCTCTGCGATCTTCTCTCCTTGTTCTCGGATTTTCCCTTCACGGCCATCGTCCTAATTAATTCGGACTCCTCTCACCGGACACTAACCCAACCGACGATGAAGCATGTGCCCGTCCGTATATCTTCTGGATCGTCGTCGACAAAGCCGAGAAAGCTCTTCGACACCGCCACTTCCAGACTGTGTCTCATGACGAGGGATGTTCTCGCATGCCTGTACAGTGATCTGCTGCTTTGTTGCTCGTTAATGTCTAAGCTTTTGATTAACCTACTCAGAGTGCTGGCCGAACAATGAAAAGTTGATTCTCTCTCTTTACTCTATTTATATATATAGGGGCAAGGAACCTACAACTCTAATGATCATGTGATATATACATGTACAAACAATCTGGTAATATTAAACTAAACACGAAGGGACGTGTGTAAACAAACAAGACCAAATTGCAGAGTGATCGAGTTAATTCGCACTTAAAAGGTACTACTTGGTAATAAGAACTATATATTTTGAATCAAGATTATGTATCAATATATATATATATATATATATATATATATAGAGAGAGAGAGAGAGAGCTTTGACAATTTGCAGGACTCAAATTACTTGGAGAACAGACTTAAAGAAAACAATCTATTTTTTTAGTTGCCATGTGATCCAAGCTTAAAATAATTCTCGGCAAGTCGAGGAGAAAGCTAACTATCACAAAAAAAGGGAAGCACACATGGTATCTCGACACCAGTGCAAGCAATTATATGACCGGAGACAAGAGTATGTTCGTAGAACTCGATGAGTCGGTAAGTGGAAATATCACATTTAGAGACTCCTCAAAAGTAGCAGTAAAAGGCAAAAGTAAAATTCTTATCCGACTCAAGAATGGAAGACATGAACTTATTTCTAATGTTTATTATGTGTCAAATATGAAAATTAATATCTTAAGTTTAGGCCAACTTTTAGAAAAGGATTATGATATTCATACAAAGGATTATGATCTTTCAATAAGAGACAGAGAAATAATTTAATTGCAAAAGTGCTAATGAGTAAAAATAGAATGTTTCTTTTAAATATTTAAAATGATGTTGTCAAATGTCTAAAAGCATGTTTTAAGGATACATATTGACTTTGGCTTTTAAGATATGGACATTTAAATTTTGGTGGCCTAAACTTATTATTTAAAAAGAACATGGTAAGAGGCTTTCCTTCCATTGATTTTCAAACCAATTATGTGAAGGATGTTTATTTGAAAAGCAACATAGAAAGCGCTTTCCTAAGGAATCTTCTACAATAACGATATATGTAGACCTATCAAGCCATCATCTCTTGGAGGAAGTAAGTATTTTCTTCTCTTTATTGATTATTTCAGTAGAAAGATATGGATTTATTTCTTAAAAGAAAAATCATAAGTATTTGATGCTTTTAAGAAATTTAAAGCATGCATTGAAAAAGAAAGTGACTTGTATATAAAGTCTTTGAGATCAGATAGAGGCGGAGAGTTAATTTCATATAACTTTAATCAATATTATGAAGATCATGGTATTCGTCGTTCACAAATTGTGCCATATTCTCCCCATATTCTCCCCAACGAAATGGCATCATGGAACGTAAGAATCGTCACATACTCAATACGACGAGGAACATGCTAAAGAGCAAAAATATGCCGAAGGAGTTCTGAGCCGAGGTTGTGACTTGTGCAATCTACATCTCTAATAGAAGTCTTTTTAGAAGTGTATGGAACAAGACTCCTCAAGAGGCATGGAGCGGAAGAAAGCCGGGAGTTGGCCGTCTTCGAGTATTTGGAAGCATCGCATACACACGTGTTCTTGATCAACATCGAGTCAACTTAGATGACAAGATCGAGAAGCTGATATTTAATGGCTATGACTCCTTCTCAAAAGGCTACAAGCTAGACAATCCAGACACTAGGAAGATCACAATAAGTCGAGATGTGGACTTCGACGAAGAAGGGACGTGGAATTGGAAAGCCTCTCAAAAGGGAAGATTAAGAGCTCACACAGTTCGAAAATCAAGATGAATTATGCCAACAAATGAACGAGCTTGATGCTACACCTATGTCATCGTCATCTCCGATATCTCAGCCGAAAATAAGTTCTCGAATGAGAAGTCTTGAAGAGCTTTACGAGGTAACTCAACCAATTGAAGATCTTAATCTTTTTTTTTTGTCTTTTTGCTGATTGTGAGCCACTAGGATATGAAGAAGTAATTCAAAGTGAGAAATTGAGATAAGTTATGGATGAAGAAATAAAAACAATTAAGAAGAATCATACATGGAAGCTCACAACACTATCAGAAGGCAAGAAGGCGATCATAGTCAAATGGGTCTACAAGGCGAAAAAGAATGCAATGGGGCAAGTAGAGAAGTTTAACGTACGTCTAGTTGCAAAGGACTACAAACAAAAGGCTGGCATCGACTATGATGAGGTATTTGCTCCTATTGCTCGACTTGAAATTATAAGATTACTCATTTCTCTTGCTGCTCAATTTAAATGGAAAATATATCAAATGGATGTTAAGTCTGCCTTCTTGAATGGTTACCTTGAAGAAGAAGTATATATTGAACAACCATTAGGTTATTCTCTTAAGGGCATGAAGATAAAGTCTTAAAGCTAAAGAGAGCATTATTGGTCTAAAGCAAGCTCCAATAGCATGGAATAGTAGAATCGATAAATATTTTTAAGATAATGACTCCACTAAATGCCCCCATGGGTATGCTCTATACACTAAAGTAGATGAAAATAAAAATATGCTACTTCTTTACTTGTACGTGGATGATTTGATTCTCACAAGAAATAATCCAAGTATGATTGAAGATTTTAAAAAAATCATGACACAAGAGTTTGAGATGATAGACATCGGCTTAATGTCTTATTATCTTAATTGGTATTGAGGCACGTCAAACCGAAGAAGGCATATTTATTTTTCAAGAAAGTTATGCAAAAGATATTCTTCAAAAATTCAAGATGTTAGATTGCAAACCAGTTAATACACCTATGGAGTATGGAATCAAGTTATTCAAGGACTTTGGAGAAAAAAGTTATCCCACACTATATGAGAGCTTAGTTGGAAGTCTATGTTATTTAAGTTGTACAAGATCAAATATTCTATGTGGAGTTGGTCTCATTAGTCTATATATGGAAGCACCCACAAGTCTCTATATGGAAGCAGCCAGGAGAATTCTTTGTTATTTAAAAGGTACGTTGTATTTTGGACTACTCTACTCTACATCCAAAGACTTCAAGCTTATTGGCTATAGTGATAGTCAAAATCAAATTTGATTGGCGCATTTATGAAGTATATCAAAAAATATTTTTGGATGACAAAGTCAGTTGGTACAACTAATTAGTGGACTGCTGAGTTCATTATCTTATTTTACGAATGTTCAATGAGTGATAATAATAACATGGGACTCCAGCAAGTCTAGATAAAAAGAGTGGATAGCTAAAAGTACTATGCATAACTTTAGAGCATCAATTTATATTTCAAAACTTTATTTATTGCAATACTTTGTTTACTAAACAAATGCTGCCTAAAATAACAAATAAATCAAATTCTTGGTGGCCATTGGACTACTTTCTTTTGTTTCCAAAAAGTTCATTGGATGACTTAAAATTATAACAATAATTTTCTTAGGAAAATGGATAAAATAATTGTGTACTATATATATATATATAGATAGATATATATAGAGAGAGAGTGAGTGATTTTTAATCGTCCACCTCAAATATACCTAGCACATAAATTTTTTTTCCGATTGCTTTTCAGGATTCGGAAATTGACATCAATCATTCAATTCATACGATATTAACGATTATGCGTATTGATCACATATTAGAGTCTTAGTCCATTATTGAGTTCGATTAATATGATATTATCCCGACCATTGTGTCATTTGCGGCAACCAGCATTTGTTGGGTCAAAGTTTAATGACATATAAAATTATATTTTGATGAAACAAACATCAAAAGATCAAAGTTAAAATGCTAAAAAAATTTAAAGAAAAAGAGAACTTTATACACGAATTTTGATTACATAATTGACTATGATATAATTATATTTTGGATGAATGAATCATTGTTGTAGAGAATTCTATTAGCTTTCCATAGACTCCAAGATCATCTAATTTGGATATATGTGTAAAAAGTTATGATCAAAACAGTGCAGATGTGCGGTTGATCGGCCTCACAGTCAAATGAATTTGTGAAGCAAATTTTGGAGGAATTTGTGGAGCAAATTTTGGATGAATTTCTCACACACTGAAGGCTATAAAAGGAGTGCCAAAACAAAAAAATGTGCACATTCACTCATTGAAGAAAAACTTCAAGTTATCAAAGAAAGATTATTTCTTGAAGTTTTCATTTCATATCTTTCTCTCTTCTCTTCTTATGATCAGAGAATTGTAAAAGAGAGAAACACTTTTGTTCAAAAAATTGAGAGAGTTCCTGTGTAAAAGAGGTTCAAAATTTTACATTTTGAGCGAGAGAAATAGATTAGCTTCATTGGAGGAGATGTGTGCCTTACCTCTCGAAGCGAAAAAAAGACGGTGATGTAAAGAGCTTTCTTCCTTGCCCCATTTGGAATAAAGGAAAAGATTAGTAGAATCTCCGACGGTCTCGAGGTCGAGAAATCAGAGCGGGGACATAGGCCGAGATGTGGCCGAACCTCGTCAACAATCACCGTGTATTTGTGTTTGATTTTCTCTCTCTCACTCCCTCTCATATTATGTTTATTATCTGAATTGCTTTGATTTAAAAGAATTAACAAATCAGTTTTGTGCTTCCGCGATGATTTTTTGAAATTGATATTTTCGAATTGAACACCAATTCACTCCCCTCTTAATGCCCTTTGGGATCCTACAGACATTTTCTTCAGTTGGACCTGTTCTTGACTTGTACTTGACACATGAGTGTTAAAAAAACGAAAAGTGATGTGCTATACTCGTTAAGTATAGTTCTCGTATTGAGTGGTAACTATTAGACCGGATAAATGTGCTCGTCTAATAGACAAATTTGTTCTTACCGAAGTCAAATTCATTTAACAAGTTATCAGACTCAAATGAATAACAAATCGGACCAAGAACAATGTATCCGTTTTATACTCGTTCTTTAACTAATAAATCATTCAATAGTCGGACCATTAGTCTTGTAATGACATTTAAGTATTTAAACATAATTAGTCATTACTTATATAGTATATATCAATAGGCTTATAAAATAATATGCGTATTATTAAAATATAAGCAATTTGTTTTTTATTTATTCTACTATTAATGAAAAAATGGAGTCAGTAAAATAATAAAAAATATAAAATATAAAAAATGTGAAAACTTATGAGAATTCAATGTGACTTAATTATTATATTAACAAAATAAGAAAAAATAGATAAAAATAAGAAAAATCTCGAAAGAAAAATATCAAATTTGAAATAGGAATATTTTTAAAACAATTTAAAAGATATTTGTATAATCTTTTCACTAATCAGTCCTTCCACTAAAATTTATTGAACTTTAATAAATCGGGAAAACTTAAAATTTTATTAGAGGATGTGAGAAAATAAGTGGGCAGCGATTTTATAGTACCGATATATATTAAGAACATGAAAAAGATTTGATTTTAAAATTATGCATTGCTTTTCTACATAATTATCCTTTTAAAAACAAGGCTTAATGTATATTTGAAGCACATTCGGTGTGAATCAATTTTAGACATTTTTTTTTCATATTTTTCTTGACTAATAGCTTAGAGGAATATTCTTGATAACAAAAAATAATATAAGATAAAAATTATATAAAATGATTACATCTATTATGACGAATAATAATGTGCAGAAATTCATAAAAAAATAAAAATGATGAATATAATTATTATTGAAGATTTGAATCGTGTTTTTGTTATCACCAATGATATGAAATGCGCTTCACATATACATTAAACCCATAAAAATATCACTTACATTAATACATATTGATCAATTGATAAACAAGGTGCTAATGTTCTAAAAATATAATATAATGTCTCATGGGAAACATGTTAATCCTACTTAATGTATGATTGATAACTTCCGCTTATTTTTTTTAATCATTGTGGAAGGCCCAGAAATTTGAGACTTACCGTGAGAAACAAACTCAGTTCTTGAAATATGAATGAATTATTTGCTATTCAGTTCCTTATATCAGGAAATAATCATGAATGAAAAAGTTTATATAGGTTTTTATAGGAAAAATACAGACATCTGATATATTATATTTTATTACTAGAATGTCTTTTGAGAATGTTTTACAAAAACTACTAGTTATCTAAATATAATAATTATTTATATTTTTTATGTTGGCCTCCTAACTTAATGTGAACGTTAACAGGAGTCAATACTACTCGGTGGATCACCCACTCGGCAACATGCGAGAGAAAATAGGCGAAATAATTCGTTCATAAATCCGTTATTATTTTTTGCATGTCTTCCATCTCTTTTTTTTTCTTTGGGGTACTCATGCTTGTTGATTGGAAAGTCAAAGAATAAAAAAGTTATCGAAACGTTAACTCGGGTTTCTGTTCATTATGAATAATTCATATTGTGCAAAAATAATAACAGATAAAGTCATTAAAAAACAATCGACAATATATAAATTACACAACATCTTCTTTTTGTTATTATTATATAAACACCCTGCGATCGTAATCATTCAAATGGAGTCGTATTTTCTGAAATTAATAAAAAGGCAACCAAAGCAGCTGCAGCCACCATTTATATCAATGTATATATATTATATATCAGACAATGCATGCATCAAAAGAGTGCACAATTGAGCCTCGGCGTGGGGACGGCCACCAGCGGCACAGTCCTCGGCGCAGTCAGTCCGAACATGTCCCCCATGTCGAGCTCGCGGGGGTCCGCCCCGTCCGGCAGCGCCCACTCGAAGCAGTGCAGCAGCTGCGCGACCGCCAGCTCCAGGGCGTAGAGGCCCAGCTGCATGCCGGGGCAGGACCGCCGGCCGGATCCGAAGGGCAGGAACTCGAAGCAGCTGCCCTTGAAGTCGAGCCCTACCGCGTCACCGCCGGGCGCGAACCTCGAAGGCCTGAACGCGTCGGCGTCCTTCCACGCGGACCTGTCTCGGCCTATCGCCCAGACGTTGACCATGATGCGGGAGCGCGCCGGAACGGCGTAGCCCTCGACCTCGCAGTCCTCGGAGGTCTCGTGTAAGAGGATGGGGAAGGGAGGGTGGAGTCTGAGCGTGTCCTTGACGGCGCACTTGAGGTGGCTGAGCTTATCGAGGTCGCTCTCGTGCACCTTCTTGTCGAGCCCTACGACATCGGCGAGCTCTTGTTGCACAATCTTCAGCTCGTCGGGATTCTTCATGAGCTCTGACAGGGTCCATTCGATGGTCACGGCCACCGTCTCCGTGCCTCCAAACATTATATCCTGCACGCATCATTGTTTTGTACGTTTATAACAGTGGATTAATTATTTGGATTGATCATGTTAAGATTAAATCAGGCTTTATTCATTTAACCTGCAGTTTAAGTTTTCTTATAACTATTTAGAAGAATGCTACACCTTTTTTATGTGTGTGTATGTATATATATATATATGATAAAAGAAATAAACAGCTCATTTTCTGAGTGATTATACAAACAAGCTGGTAGTATTAAACCAAAGAAGACCAAGTTGCAGAGTGATCGAGTTAATTATCACTTAAAAGTACTACTTACTTGTGATAAGAACTATATATTTTGAATCAAGATTCTGTATCAATAATTTTAGAGAGAGAGAGAGCTTTGACAATTTGCAGTACTCAAACTACTACGAGAACAGAATATCATCCTATTTTTTTGGTTGTATCGAAACTCACTATCATACTATTAATCAAAATTATTGATTTGCAGTTAACAATATATTTTTTGGTTGCCATGTAAGGATCCAAGTTCACTATAATCTTATTATTCAATTTATTGATATACAGGACTACAGGTGACGTCTTTGTGTGTGTGTTAAGATGTCAGCTGCATCAAGTAGTGATTTAAGAAATCTTTTATTCCATAACTGATATCATAGCAACAAGCAGCAGCATATTTTGATATAAGTAGTGTAGGAATCTGATGCTTAAAATATAAAACCTCAAATTGATATTATTCGGTTCAAGACCTAAATTTGCGTGGGAGATAGGCAACTACGCACATTCGAACATAAATCAATATCATGCATTATATATGATCACCCACTTGAAGATGCTGCATTATCATCCAGAGAGCCTTACAAAAATATAATTTTAGTGGGTGTTAGATCAAAATTAAAAATATATTTTATTATTATGATGTGAAAATTATAGAAAATAAAAAGTTTATGTGTTTACTTATTTAAAATAACAATTATTAGCATATAAAAATTATTATACATAATTATTAATGTTAAAAAATAAGTTGTGTCATAATATATTTTGATTAAATTTTTATATGTTATTAATATTATAATTTACGTAATAATATCTTTAAGATGAAAATATAATATAAATTAGATTATTTATACATAAGATTTTACATTAATTTTATTTAGTTAATATTATAAAATAATAAATACAATTATAATGTTACATTAATTCAGTTAATTAATATGAATATTTTATACTTTTATTATACTGCAATACTAGGCAAAACATATAACTAATTAACAAAATATTTTTAATTATTAGAAATAATAGTTTTCTAATAATATATTAATAAATAAGTATACTTTTCAAATATACGTGTGAGTATAATAATAATTTCAAAAATGAAACTAATGAAAAAATTAATTAAATTTTATTAAAAAGTCTAACACATAATAATAAGTATTGGTTAAGATAAAATTTATGTATCAATAACAATAAGAAACAAATCATGCTTAATTACAAATATTTTATGTGAAATAGATTAATTAACTACATAATAACATAATTTAATGTATAATAGTCCTTTATTTAATTATCAAGCCGTCTTATGTTTTTTTTTTCCAAGGCTCCACCATGATAAAAGGTGAGAAGTTGGCCTAACGAATGAGGAGAGAGAAATGAGAAAAATAAATAGGTAAAAAATAAATTAGTTCGAGGTTGCACCCAGAACTTCAAAGTTCTTGTGTTTTGCAAGAACTAATTGACAACCGCTTTGATCAGATCTAAAATTGTGGTACGGCCGATTAGAACTAATTTTTGTGTTCGAAAGAACTTCATTGAATTCTGACTGTTTGTCCCAATCCAAACACACCCAAGAAGTACGTAAAATATCATGCATGATTAACGTTAAACACATCTTCTATCATACATGATTAATTTAATCATGCTTATAAGTTATAATTAAGTTAAGTTTATCATATGAGGATAATATTCAACAAAAAAATTCATGCATTATTGTTTAAGGTTGTGGACGTACCATGATGATGGCCTTGATGTTATCTCTGGTGAGCTTAAGGCTGCCTTGTATATCGTCCTTCTGCCGTCCTCCTCCTCGTTTCCCCTCGTCGCTGGGCGGCGCCTCCAGAAACACGAGCATCTCGTCGACCATGTCCGCGCCCGGGGCACCGGTATCCTTGGGGTTCTCCAAGTGTTCGTCGATGATCTTGTCGATGAACACGTCGAGTGCTCTGCGCGCCACCCTGAGCCTCTTGTTGAGGCCCTGGAGATCCATCCAGTTGAGCCACGGCACGAAGTCCCCGACGTTGAACGCCAGGAACAGATGGGAGAATTCCTGAAGTATGGCCATGAACTCCCCCTGATTTTGGCCTCTCTGCATGCCGAAGGCCGAACGGAAGGTGATGCTGTTCATGAGATTGAGGGCAAGCTCCCGGAGGTTGACGGCGGAGCCGGCGCGATCGGCCACGTAGCGGAGCGAGGAGTCGACCTCGTCGCGGACCGACGACCACGACTCCGCGTGCTGGCGGCTGAAGAGTTTCATGACGCAGAGCTTGCGCATCTGTCGCCAGAAGGGGCCGTAGTTCGCGAAAGCCATGTCTGCGAGGCCGTACGATAAGTATCTCATGGCGATGGTGGTCGGACGGTTGCAGATTACGTTGTCCTTGACCTGTGCGCGGTGGTTATATTAAGAAATTAAGTAACACATATGACCGGAGGGAGGAGTAGAAGGACGTGATCGATCAGGGACTAACGTGAAGGACTTGCCGGGCCATTTCCGGCGTGGACACGGCGAAATTATGGACGAAGCCGATGCGCAGATGGCAGAGGCCGCCGTAGCGCTCCGCGAGCCGCGCGAGGCCGCGGTGGTTTAGTTGGTCCATGATCAGCATGTTTCCGATGACCGGCAGCCCTGGAGGTCCCGGAGGGAAGGGCAACTTTTTACGACGTTGCCGGAGTGAGATAACAAGCAAGAGAGCTAGAGGTAAAGCAAAATACATGAGCAAGTGCATGGGAGCTCCTCCTTCCGGCCATTCCATTACACTAAGGCCCCGGACGCAGTGCACACGCAGAAACAACGACGAGAGAGAGGGAGAGACGAGAGAGGATTAAGGCCTGAAAATGGGAAATCACCGAAAAAAAGGACAGAAAAGTGAGATGACAACTGACAAGCCACTTATGTAGCCCTTACACCCTAATAAATATGCCATGTGGCTTAGTCTCTCTTGTTCAACTTGAAGTTGGTGCATTATCATTCTTTATTTCCTTATTTATTTATTAAACATCATTATTTTCAGTTTTTCACTCTAAAATTTATTATTATTATTATTATTATTATTATTATTATAATATAAGAGTCAACTTAGTATGCTGATGACGTTTTGATGCATCATTTCCCAACTATTCTCCAACTTTTCATCTTCGGCTCGGTTGGGATTCACGACTTCAACGAGTCATACGTTGACCTGGCAAATACTACTAAATTCCTTTTGTTAATAGATAATGCGTTTTATATTTTAAATAAAAAACAATGTCAGAAATATTTTTGTTATTACTTTCCAAGAAAAGTTTATTTTAAACCAACTAGTACGATACATTTACACGTGTTAAGTTGTAAATTTATGAAATTTGTGGTTTTCCCTTGTACAATTTTCTTTTTTGGGTTCTTTATGCTTTCCTTCTTAATTAATTGAACAATGAAACACCCATCTTACGGCAACCGAAGAAAATATTCGCTCGTCTTTTCATTGTAATGTACTCTTGCATTTTTCTGATACATCTTATTTATCTAAATACTATTCTACCGCTCACTAATATTTGAATAAAAAAATTAAAAACATATATTTGAGATTAGGAAAGCTAAAATTAGCTAAAAAGTTCAATTGACTTCCATTCAAATTATTTTATTTTATATTCTTTCAAATTATAATAAATGGGATAAAACAAATAATTTAATAAATAAAAATTGGTAAAGTTAATTTTAAAAATGAAGATGAATTAAAGTGATAAATTCTGAATAGTTTGTAAAGATAGATATATAGGTATTTTAAATATTTTAGAGGTAAGTTCTAAACCATTTTCATAGAAGATTGACAGAAAGAAAATATTGTTTTTTTTAGAATTGCTTATGCTCAATATTATTTTCATTGCCTACCACGTCACTCTACAATGAGAGATCTTACAAATTTATAATATAACATCCAAATAATAATAATAATAATAATAATAATAAATAAATAAATAAATAAATAAATAAATAAATAAATAAAGTAAAACACGGAAGAAAACGGTCAACTGGCGATTGGTGTTCCTAAAAACCTAGAGTAGTAATTAGGCAAATTAAGAGAGGAGTAATGGCAACAATGGGAGGAAATTTCGGATCTGACAAGTTGCGAAAAATCAAATACTTAAAACTCCTTTCTATTCCAAAGAGAACTCATCGTCCTTTTTTTTTTCTGGCTGTTCACTTCCAGGGTCAAATCCCAACGCAGTGCACATCTTTGGTAAAGACAATTTAACCCTGCGACTTCCCATCACATACCGGCTGGTATGTGCAACAGCCTCTCCCTGCATTAACTCCGGCCATTCTATAGGTGGTCAGCCGGACGAATTACAACGGGCATCAGACACAAGGGGGAGGAGTGCAGAACGACTGAGCAGATCGTCAAGACCAATGCATATATAAGGTTGGTGATTCTTTGAAATCACCTTGCATAACTTTCAAATAGATCAAGTCAAATCCTGTCAAGATTTGCCATGTTATGTTCAGGAATGATATCAAGAAGAATGATCAAGTACAGATCTGGATTGCATTGCTTGTTGTGATCGTTTGACTAGAATCTGTGATAGATAGAACTCCTAATATGTATGTGAAATTGTGATCTGTTAGATTTATTGTGTGCTAATAGTACTTAGATTTATAATTTACATCGTTGCTACGTCTGTCTATGATCTCTGCATGTAGATTAATGTCAATGTCTGATTGATGAATCTCTCGATATTATGAAAATGTAAGGACCCGACCCAGATTGCTCAAAATCCGGCCCGAGTTCAGACTAAAAATTAATACTGTGAGATGATTCCATAGTCGTGCTTGCTGAACTCGATCCGGGTCACCTAGAATCTGACCCGAGTTAGCGAGCGAAGATTCGCTGACCCTTGATAGATCGGTCGACCGATCGACCAGATCAGTCGACCGCTGTGCCACCTGACCCAGGTTTCCTTTAACCCGGCCCGTGTTTGTCCATCGTTGTCCCCGATGACGCGAGGCACTGTTCACAGCCCTGATCCGAATAGCATGTATACTCGGCCCATATTTCAACTTATACCCGACTTGGGCTATAATTTTCGATACTCAAAAATCGTGTTTCTCCGATCGCTTCAAATCCATGCTACGAACTCGGCCCATGCTACAAACTCGGCCCGAGTCACCTTGTACCCGACCTGGGTTATAGCAAGTTTGAGACTTCAGGATGTGCTTACTACTAATTCTAAATCCTTAGTTGTGTACTATCTATTCATGTGTCAAGTGATTTCATTTATGACCAGATTATCTCACTATGATTTATGATGTTGATCTTGATATTGATTTACTCCATTATCATTCCATTGTCCCTTCATTAGAATGAATAAAGAATAACAAGATGTTAAAGTGACTAACAAGTAAAGATGGAAGATAAACGATGGGTCACTAGCCTATGCTAAGTGCCACAAGATAAAGGTCGCTTCCTTGGTCATGACTTAATCAATCATTGATCCGCACAAAACTGTATTGTTTTGCTCGGCGTAAACCCCAAAAGTTAAAGGCACCTAAAGTCATCTGATTTATAAATAAAGTTCAAGGTAAAGAAGAATGACCAAGTAATGTAAGTAAAATACCAAGTCAAGTATTGTCATGATCCCTGTATGATTAATGAGCTTCCATATGATCCCAAGATACTATGTGTCATCATGATCTTAATGCTCATTGATGTTCATTGACTCTTATTATTCTGATGACTCTTTGCTCACGCACTAATCCAGTAAGTAAAGTTATCATTCTGATTTACTCTATTTAAAGTTATGCATTGTATACTTTTACTAGTTTTCCACTAGGTTGGAGAGCTTACGGGAGGACCCCCTCCTCTGTGTTTGATTTTCACAGCGTCAGGTTAGTAATGGTGTTGAGATGGTGTGTCGTGGAGCTCGAGCGAAGATATAGCACATGAATCAAGGGCCTAGTTTTCTAGTTCTATTCTTCCGCTTTTATCTTGCATTTAAGAACATTGATGAAATTATGATATTATTCCACCTTGAGATTATGTAATAACATTTTGTCTTCTGCTATTTATGCCAATCTTTATTTTCCCCCTTTTTTATTACTGTTGAGGTGTCTGTATTTTTTACCAAGTCTTAATTAAGGTAATGGTCAAAGCCATAGCGTTGGTAGCATTCTCAGATTGATCTTCGTCACGTGGCATTGGTTGATTTAGGGGGCATTACATTTATGTATCAGAGCCAAAGTTTAGACTCTCTTGACGTCTCATAGTATAGTTAAGTATGGTAAAGGTTCATATGCTATCATCGAGCGGTCGCCACACTCTCCACCGAGAATAATTGTAAGTAAAAGTTCAAGTTCATGATGTTGTATGAATTATTGATGTATTGCTATTTTGTAATTAAAGGGTAAATATGTCTAGAAGATTAGAAGGGATACAAGAGAGAGAGGCCAGATCGGCCCACATTGCTCTCGACATATTAGAGGGCCCAGAAGGTCCACTCACCGAGTCTCAGACCTTGGCTCGGCGAGGTTGCGGACATGGCCGTGGTCGAGACCGTACTCCAGATCGTAGTCGAGGACGAGGCCACGGTGCAAAAGCGCAATCACAAGAGGAGCATTATGACATGACTGCCCGACCTAAGGGTAGTCAGACAGGAGGTATCAACTGACACCTAAACACCGCACGCAGGGAGCTCGACAGGAGCCTTCAGAGGATACTATCCAGGTGTTCTTGAAGTTACATCCCCCACATTATGATGGCCAGGTGGATTTCTTTAAGGCATAGCAGTGGATAGAGACCCTAGACCACATCTTCAAACTGATAAGGTGCTCCCATGGGTGTAAGGTCCTGTACACCACTCATATGCTTATTGGTTCTGCTATGGAATGGTGAAAGACTATAAGGACCACCGGGTTTACAGGACTAGTAAAAGAAAAAATATCATGGGCTAAGTTCAAGAATGCGTTCGAAGCTCTCTATACACCTGAGCACGAGCGTATTGACGAACAAGAAGAGTTCCTACAGTTGCAGCAAGGAACCATGATAGTAGTAGACTACCACACTCAGTTCATTTTGTTGGAGTACTATTGCCTGATGCTGTTTGAGGGACGCATCTGAGCCAACAAATTTATAAATGGTCTGCAACAGGCGCTGAAGACTGAAGTCCTCATAGGGAACCTCTGGAGAAAGCAGTGAGGTTGGCCACCCGTATGGAGAAGGATCAGGCAGAACACAAGGCCAAAGCTCTAATTAGACTAGTAGAGCAGTACGGGCCTCGGACTGACGATCGTCCATCGTTCAAGAGGAACGATCGCCGCGATCCCCGTTACAGGCCTTATTCACAGAGGGAGGCCCCATGCCAGGCTTAGGCACAACCTTGTCCTACACCATTGCAACCTCAGCCTCTGAAATAGCTGCCACCAGCCCCGCATCAGCCTCAAGTAGCACAACAGAGGCCCCTTTGTCCTCACCGTGATTGTTATCATGACAGGGAGTGTCGTAGAGGAACGATGTGTGCATCCAGTGTGGACAATTCTGACACTTCATCTGAAATTGCCCTCAGCTCGCTAGAATTGGTCGAGAGAATCAAGGCGCAAGAGGCGCCAACCCTGTCGTGCAAGGATGTGTGCACAACATGGAGGCAAATTTTGTACGGAATAACAGTGATATCATTAGAGGTATTCTCCCCATCGCTGACGTATCTGCCACTATTTTATTTGACTCTGGGGCCACACACTTATTTATTTTTGAATCGTGTGCCCAAGCTCTTAGTTTGGCTCTATAGAAAATGTCACATGCCATGAGAGTGAGTACCCGTATGGGTACTCTTCACACTTCCAGGTACATCCCTATGGGTCACTGTAGAGAAGAATAATTTCTCTGCAGATCTTATTGTCATCCCGATGGTGGACTATGATGTCATCCTAGGGATGGATTGACTCTCTTATCATGATGCAACCTTATGTTGTAAGCAAAAGAATATTATTATAGGTACGCAAGGCAAACCCAAAGCGGTCATCAGAGGCACTCCATCAATGAGTAATAAGGTCATCGTCTCGGTTATAAAGACGCAGAGGTTACTGCAGAAAGGATGTAGTGAGTATTTAGCAAGTGTAGTCAAGACATATGTCCCTGTCATCGAGCTCCAATAGATAGATCTGGTGCGAGAATTCCCAGATGTGTTTCCGGAGGACTCATCCGGACTATCGCCAAAACGTGAAATTGACTTCAAGATCGAGCTCCTACCAGGGATAGTACCCATCTCTAAGGCACTTTACCCCATGGCACCTGCTGAGATACAAGAATTGAAGAAACAGATACAAGAGCTACTAGATAAGGATTTTATTAGACCAAGCGTCTCGCTATGAAACACACTAGTCTTGTTCGTTAAGAAGAAGGCGGCTCCATACGACTTTGTATCGACTATAGGATACTCAATAAAGTGACAGTGAAGAATAAGACCCCTGGCTCGCATCGATGATCTTTTCGATCAATTGTCCAAGGCATTTGTATTTTCCAAGTCGACCTACGTAATGGCTACCACCAATTAAAAGTGGCTGAGGAAGATATATCGAAAACTGATTTTCAATCAAGATATGGCCATTACGAGTTTTTAGTCATGCTATTTGGACTGACGAACGCTCCTGTAGCGTTCATGGATTTAATGAACATGGTCTTTCGATCATACCTAGATCAATTCGTCATCATGTTCATGAATGACATTCTGATCTACTCTTCCAGTCCAAAACAACACCAAGAACATCTCATGATAGTATTGGAGACCCTAAGGCAACATAAGCTATGCGGAAAGTTATCAAAGTGTGAATTCTGATTGAAGGAGATAATATTTTTAAGACACATAGTGTCCAAGAAAGGCATCACAGTAGACCCGACAAAAGTAGAAGCAGTGACTAACTAGGCAAGGCCAAAGAATGAATTCGAGATTTGTAGTTTCCTCGATCTATTATAGGAGATTTATCAGTGACTTCTCCAAGATTGCGGCACCCCTCACGAATCTTACAAAAAAGGCTGAGAAGTTCATCTGGTCAGATAAGTGCGAGCAGAGCTTCCAAACACTGAAGGATCGTCTGACATTTGCACCTATTCTCACCATACCGATAGGTAGTGGAGGGTTCATGTTCTACAATGATGCATGTGGGACAGGCTTAGGATGTGTATCGATGTAGCATGGCAAGGTGGTGGCCTACGTTTCACGACAGCTAAAGAAGCTTGAGGTTAACTACCCAACACATGACTTAGAGTTGGCGGCAGTGGTCTTTGCGCTGAAGATCTGAAGGCATTATCTGTATGGAGAGACATTCGAGATCTTCACCGACCACAAGAACCTCAAGTACATTTTTTACCAGAAGGACCTTAATATGAGGCGGCTAGAACTCTTGAAGGACTACGAATTTGCTATCAATTATCATCGTGATAAGGTAAATTCGGTTGCAGACGCGCTAAGCAGAAAGTGGGAAGGCTCACTAGCTTACATCTGGCTACGTGAGTACGAGATGCTATAGGAGATAGATCAGTGGTGTCCCAGACTTGATAGGAATGGAGCTCTATGGATGATGCATTAGATGAGGTCTAGTCTGATTCATAGGATCATAGCTGCTCAGAAGGAAGATCCGGAGTACGAGAGTGCTGAAGAGGTGCCAGAATGAATCGAAGGATTTTCAAATATTAGCAGACGAAGGGATCAGATACAGGAACATATTATGGGTTCCTACAGATGCAACTGTCCGTCGAGAGGTAGTAGATGAGTGCCACGAGTCGAAATTTGTCATCCACCCCGACAGTATCAAGATGTATAAGGATGTACAACACAGCTATCAGTGGTCTGACATGAAGATGGAGATAGCAGAGTACGTGTCCCGATGCTTAATATGCCAATAGGTAAAAATCGAGCATCAGAGACCTTATGATAAGCTGAAGTTGCTAGAGTTCCCTTAGTCGAAGTGGGACAATATTACTATAGATTTTGTGTCTAATCTACCTAGATCTCACTACAAGAATATTGCAAATTTGCGACGAGTTTATCCGTCGTAAAATCTTTGAAATCCGTCGCAAATATGTCTTTGCGACGAATTTTTTGATGGATATTGTTAGTTGAAAATTTTGTCATCGCAAAAAATTGCCGACGATCCTCAAATGCCCCTTCGAAAGTTTCAATGAATGTTTGCGACGGATAACTCGAATTCAAAATTTTCGATGGGTGATATCCGTCCAAAGTTTCGAAGGGAAGGTATCCTTCAAAATTTTTGACGAATTTTACCGTCAGAAAATACTAATCGTGATACTGGACTAGAAGGAGAGAACGATGGCCCTTTGTAGGTTCCGATGGGTTTCTATGGGATATTTTGACGGTAGTATCGACGGGAGACCTCCCGTCGAAGGTTTTGATGGGTCAGAACCGCCGAAGCCTTCGGCGGGTCGGCGACTCGTCTAAGCCTTCGACGGGTTCGACCCGCTAAAACCTTCGGCGGGTCGGCGACTCATTGAAACCTTTGACGGGCGGGAAACCTGTCAAAGCCTTCGACGGGCAATGCCCATCGTAGGCATAGACGCAGTGCAATGGCAACATCCGTTGAAAACTTTTTTAAAAAAATAAAAAAATAGGCCGTCTGATACCAGATCAGCTGCCAGCGTTGGCAGTCGATCCAGCACAAGCGATTGGAATCGAGAAAGAGAGAGAGGGAGAGGGGGATGGGGAGGTGACCGTCCAGCTGTGAACTACGGATCGATCGTGTGCCCCGTGAAATCCATTACGCGTCGAATCCGACTGTAGTGGCCGATTTGATGTACATGTGGCCGGATCCGACCGCAAGCGGCCGTTCCGACACACCGACAACTAGATATGACCGGATCCGGCGCACACGCAGCCGGATCTGCCCGCAGAGTGCCGAATCAGCCGCATAGCGCAGGATCCGACGCACAGGCGTCCGGATCGGCCGCCTAGCACTGGATCCTGCACATAGGCGGCCGAATATGCTCGCAAAGCGCCGAATCGGCCGCTTAGCGCCGGATTCGATGCGCAAGCGTCCAGATCGGCCGGCTAGCACTGGATCCGGTGCATAGGCGATCGAATCTGGCATGTGCACCGGATCAGCCGCCTGCGGCCGGATTGGTCACGAGTGGTTGGATTCGGCTGCATCGATTGTCGGAGTCGACAAAGATGAAGAGGGGGAGAGCGATCGGGATCGCCGAAGTCGGGCCGGAGTGAGTCGCCGCCGCCGTTGCCGTGGGGGAGAGAGCGAGTGGAGGAGAGAGATAAATAGAGAGAAGTAGAGAGAAATAGAGTGATAGGGGTAAATATAGGGCGCCGGAAGCGGAGGAGAAGGAGGGAAAAGTGCGCGGTAAAATATTAGAGTTAGCGATGAGTATATCCTTCGAAAAATTCCATCAATAAATAAAATAATATTATTTTTTCATCAATGTTTATATAAGAAATTTTATTATTTTAATTATCGAAGGAAAATCCCTTCGGAATTACCGAAGGATTTAGAATCCGTCGGTAATTTCGAAGGACACTATCCGTCGGTAATTAAAATAATATTATTAATTATGAATACTTATATATAAAATCTTATTATTAACATTAATAATATCATATTATATTTATGAATATTTTAAGTAAATGTAAGAGATATGTATTATATTATAAATATTAATAATAGATTATTATTTCAATTACCGAAGAAAAATCCCTTCGCAATTACTGAAAGATTTAGAATCCATCGGTAATTTTGAAGAACACTACCCGTCGGTAATTGAAATAATATTATTCATTATGAACATTTATATATAAAATCTTGTTATTAACATTAATAATATCATATTATATTTATGAATATTTTAATTAAATGTAAGAGATATGTATTATATTATAAACATTAATAATAGATTATTATTTTAATTACCGAAGAAAAATTCCTTCGGAATTATCGAAGAATTTAACTCCGTCAGTAATTGAGAAGGACACTACCCGTTATTCATTATAAATACTTATATATATATAATCTTATTATTAATATTAATAATGTCATATTATATTTATGAATATTTTAAGCAAATGTAAGAGATGTGTATTATATTATAAACATTAATAATATATTATTATTTTAATTACCGAAGGAAAATCCCTTCAGAATTATCAAAGGATTTAAACTTCATCGGTAATTGAGAAGGACACTACCCGTCGGTAATTAAAATAATATTATTCATTATAAATACTTATATATAAAATATTATTATTAACATTAATAATATCATATTATATTTATGAATCTTTTAAGTAAATGTAAGAGATATGTATTATATTATAAACATTAATAATAGATTATTATTTTAATTATCGAAGAAAAATCCCTTTGGAATTACCGAAGGATTTAGAATCCATCGGTAATTTTGAAGGACACTGTCCGTCGGCAATTGAAATAATATTATTCATTATGAACACTTATATATAAAATCTTATTATTAACATTAATAATATCATATTATATTTATGAATATTTTAAGTAAATGTAAGAGATATGTATTTGATGCGAACTTAGAAACACTAGCAAGCACACTAATCGTTCAAGTAATAAAATGATGAGTATAAAGTATCGTTCCTACGAGGACAAGAAATAATTAATAACTTCTCTTACTTATAACTTGAGAAAAGATAAATAGATTGTTTAATGTGAAAATAAGATGAATAAATAATAAAAATATAAGATTATGATCAATGGAGTTTAAAAGTATAGATTTGATGAATATGACTTATCTTGATTAATACCACTACTCTCATATGAATTCTAGACAAAACATGATAAATTAATAAAGTAAAATTCTCAATTTGATTTAACCGATATTTCAGACTTTAAATCCTATTTTGAGATCAATAAAAGAGAGTAATCATTTCGGTTTTTAATCTAATCTATTCAATCTCAAAACATATTCAACTAGAATATAAAGTTAAGAGCTTTCTCAAGTCACCTTAACAACAACACAATTGAGTTTCTTGCGATTTCCCCAATTATGACATGTAAGAGAAAAATCAGAGAAAAACTCTAGAGAATCTAAAAACTTCTTTTCAGAAATAATTAATCAAATCTTCAAACATTCTATTGATCCATCAACTAATTGTACAAAGAATTCACAAAGAATATGGTACAATCAAGAAAATCCTAAAGAACTACTCCAATCAAGTATAGCACATCAATCTAAATAATGTTTCAGGAAAAGAAAAAAGAACAAGAAGAACTACTCCTAATTCTACCGTCCTCTCTCGAGTTTTCGGCAAAAATTCGTTGTAATCTCTGTATCTCCTTCACCAAGCCTTCAACCTCTGAATTATGCCCTCCAACGATGCTTTTTCAAGTCCTCTTCTGCCTCATTTTATAGGTTTTCTCGTCCCCCAAGGAAAGAAACTGAAAATATATTCAAAAAGTGGATAAAAATTGCTTTAAAATGGACTAACAGAGCGCCGTCACGGACATGAAAGACCTTGGCACGGCCGTGACAGAAGGCTGAAAAATACTTAGCCATTTTTTTGTTAGAAAATGTCTCTGTCACGGTCGTGACAGAGGGACTTAGTCAAATTTATGTTTGGAAATCTTTCTGCCACGGCCATGACCAGAATTGTCACGGCCGTGACAGTCTTATTGACTGTTTTAGGCCTTTTTTGTCTTGATTCGACGTTCTCTCATATCCTACCATGAATAATTTCCAGATTTAGGTAGAGATCAAATCTAAAGGAAATTATATGAAAACAAATCAAAACTCTTCTTTTCTAAATATAAAAACATTCTAAAGTGTTAATCAAACGATCCAAACTAATGCATGATTTTCCATGCATCAAATACCTCCAAGCTTAATATTTTGTTTGTCCTCAAGCAAATTTCAGATAAGGCATAGTGCTCCATTACAAAACCAATACTTTCCTCTCACTATTCTTTTACACGATCATCACTAGAGTATTTATTCTCAATCAATACCCAGCCTTGCAAAATTCTTAGCATTCAAACATGTCTTTCCTGCATATCTACAAATAATATTAGTCAATCTCATAAGAGTATCAATATTGAACCAAAAGTCTTTAAGGAGCTTATTTTCATACTAATATCATTTCATATTTCAACATTAAATTTTTTTTTCACTTTAAGAATTTAGTACTCCTCCATATTGCACAAAGTGGTTCATGTAATGGGCTTTCGACCGACGGATCTCAGAGCAGATGCCCTTAGATCGCCAAGCAAGAATCTCCTACGAATCTAATCACCCAGACACACCAAGGTTCCAGAGGGTACTTTATACTTTTCACTTAACTATTGGAGCTCAACTAGCTCTCTTTTCATTCACTTTAACATTAAAATTAATTAGCATAATTATAAGCTCCAAAAAGACTTAATGCTTTCAATAGAGATGCAATTATAATCAAGACTAACATCATAGTAAATAATAGAGAAATTCATCATTTAAAAGCTAGTCCTTCTACTTAGCAACAAACTCAATTCAAATCCCAATACTCTAGTGATATCCGATAAAAAGAAACAATGATTGAATTTCATAGATTAAGCGATGTTCTGAAAATAAACTTAAAGACAACAAAATAGTAAACAAAGAGAAATGAGATGACACACAAATTTTTTTCTCAAAAATTTTCATAGTTAGATGCATGCCAAACAAAATAAGATGATTGATTCAAAATACTTAAATAAGATATGCCATGCAAATACAAAATGAATTAAGCCCCTCCCCCAAGCTTGAACAATTGAGAAAAGAAACACATAAGTGGGAAAATGTAAAGGAGAAGAAACAACCAAGGCTTAGTCTTTTGGAGGTGACGATGGCGAGAAGGAATGTCCTTCAGGTCTTGAGAACGGTCGCGAAAACAGCCGTAACCGAAGTTTTTGTTTTTTCCTGAACATGAGCATAACTAAGTTAATATCAAATCTACTCCACAACTAAGAAACTAAAAGAAGTAAAGAGAAAATGGTTTAGGCAGTGTAGTTCTAAGTTATAGTCGTTAGCTTGACTTTTGCCCTTTCATCTTTAGGGGTCTAATAAGGGCACTGAGTGGCCACTTATTAAGGTGATTGAATTCGCTTGCTCTCTTAGATTTTTCTCTGTATTGCTAGGCAAGCTCTCTGGCTGTCTTCCAGATACCATGTTTGCCAATTGTCTGATATGTGTTTCTAAGTTTCTGATTGATGCATCTTGATTAGTAAACTTGGTCTCCACAGTGAGGATGAACTTTGATAAGACATTTTTCAAATCACTTTTTGGTTCGGTATAAGGTTGATAAGTAGGGGGTTGTGCTAAACTTCTATTATTCATCCAAAGTAATTAGGAGAAGCCCTTAGCCCACTGTTGTACGCATTTCCTCCAACATTGTTCTTGAAAGTATTATTAGAAACAAAGTTAGCATCCTCAAAATTTTGCTGATTACAATGTATATCTGCTTGGCATTCATAATTAGGATGTCCCCCTCCACACATGTCACATGTGATGTTCGAAACCTTGTTGATAGATCTTTGAATCATCAACATATCCATTTTCTTTGCTAAGGCATCTAATTGGGTTTGAATGTGAGTAGCCTTATTAACTTGATAAAGTCCAGCCTTCTTTGCCTTTGAGTTTTGCCAATTGTTCAAGAAAAGATTGTCGAATAACTTATAAAGATCTTCAGGGGATCTACAACAATGGTTCCTCCAGCAGCGGTGTCGATCTTGTCCTTTATCTCTGCTGAGGTCCCATTGTAAAAGTATTGGATTTGTTGGTAAAGAGGGATGTTATGATTTGGAACTCTACTGACAAGATCCTTGAACTTATCCCAAGCTTCATGCATAGACTCCGTATCCTGTTGGCAAAAAGAAGAAACTTCGGATAAGCATCTAACAGCTTTTTGTAGTGGACAGTACTTGTTAATGAATGCTTGACGCATTTCTTCCCAATTTGTTATGGTTCCTGTCGGCAATGTAGTGAGCCAAGTATAAACTTTTCCTTTCAAAGAAAAAGGAAAAAGTCTTAGACGAACTGCATCATCTGTTACTCCCTGAAATTTGAAAGTTGAACATAATTGGACAAATTTCGTAATGTGACTGAATGGATCTTCATTCCTATCTCCCCCAAATTGTGTGTTTGATATCATTTGAATTGTTCCCTACTGGATTTGAAAATTGTTAGCACCAATTTCAGAGAGTGTAATACTCCCTCTTTCATCAATCATTGGTCCCATGATGTAATCTCTCATAGTTCTATATACAGGTGGAGGTGGTGGTAATTGATTCTTAATCTGCCTTTGTTGTTCTGCCATCTTAACAATAATAGAAATTTTCTTTTTCAATCTTCTGGTGGTTCACCTGAACTTCGTGTATTATGCCTATATCCCAAGGCACTAGTGCTAGAATCCTCCAGAATGTGTGGATTATGAACTCTTCAAATCCTGCAACCACACCAATACAAATGAATGGTAATAATTATCAAATTAATAAGCAAGATAAGAAATTAAATATTAACTAGTTCCCGGCAGCGACGCCAAAAACTTGATGCGAACTTAGAAACACTAGCAAACCCACTAATCGTTCAAGTAATAAAATGATGAGTATAAAGTATCATTCCCACGAGGACAAGAAATAATTAATAACTTCTCTTACTTATAACTTGAGAAAAGATAAATAGATTGTTTAATGTGAAAATAAGATGAATAAATAATAAAAATATAAGACTATGATCAATGGAGTTTAAAAGTATAGATTTGATGAATATGACTTATCTTGATTAATACCACTACTCTCATATGAATTCTAGACAAAAGATGATGAATTAATAAAGTAAAATTCCCAATTTAATTTAACCAATACTTCAGGTTTTAAATCCTATTTTGAGATCAATAAAAGAGAGTAATCCTTTCGGTTTTTAATCTAATCTATTCAATCTCAAAATGCATTCAACTGGAATAAAAAGTTAAGAGCTTTCTCAAGTCACCTTAACAACAACACAATTGGGTTTCTTGTGATTTCCCCAATTATGGCATGTAAGAGAAAAATCAGAGAAAAATTCTAGAGAAACTAAAAACTTCTTTTCAGATAATAAAAAAAGAATAAATCTCAAGTAACAATTAATCAAATTTTCAAACATGCTATTGATCCATCAACTAATTGTACAAAGAATTCACAAAGAATAAAGTACAATCAAGAAAATCCTAAAGAACTACTCCAATAAATTAGAGTACATCAATCTAAATAATGTTTCAGGAAAAGAAAAGAGAACAATAAGAACTACTCCTAATTCTACCGTCCTCTCTAGTTTTTGGCAGAACTTCGTTGTAACATCTGGATCTCCTTCACCAAGCCTTCAACCTCTGAATTATGCCCTCCAAAGATGCTTTTTCAAGTCCTCTTCTGCCTCATTTTATAGGTTTTCTCGTTCCCCAAGAAAAAAACCGAAAATATATTCAAAAAGTGGATAAAAACTACTTTAAAACGGCCTAACAGACCGCCGTCACGGCCGTGAAAGACCTTGGCACGGTCGGACAAAAGGTTGAAAAGACTGAAAAATACTTAGCCATTTTTTTGCTGAAAAATGTCTCTGTCACGGCCGTGACAGGGACTTAGTCAAATTTATGTTTGGAAATCTTTCTGCCATGGTCATGACCAGAATTGTCACGGCCGTGACAGTCTTATTAGTTGTTTTAGGCCTTTTTTTGCCTTGATTTCGACGTTCTCTCGTATCCTACCATGAATCATTTCCAGATTTAGGTAGAGATCAAATCTAAAGGAAATTATATGAAAACAAATCAAAACTCCTTTTTTCTAAACATGAAAATATTCTAAAGCGTTAATCAAATGATCCAAACTAATGAATGATTTTTCATGCATCAGTATTATAATGTAAACATTAATAATATATTATTATTTTAATTATAGAAGAAAAATCCCTTCGAAATTACTGAAGGATTTAACTCCGTCGATAATTGAGAAGGACATTACCCGTCAGTAATTGAAATAATATTATTCATTATAAATACTTATATATAAAATCTTATTATTAACATTAATATTATCATATTATATTTATGAATATTTTAAATAAATGTAAGAGATATGTATTATATTATAAACATTACTAATAGATTATTATTTTAATTACCCAAGGAAAATCCCTTCGGAATTATCGAAAGATTTAAACTCCATCGGTAATTGAGAAGGACATTACCCATCGATAATTGAAATAATACTATTCATTATAAATACTTATATATAAAATCTTATTATTAACATTAATAATGTCATATTATATTTATGAATATTTTAAGTAAATGTAAGAGATATGTATTATATTATAAACATAATGATTATTTATAATATTAATCACAATATTACCCTTTAAAAATATATTACATATATATTATTATTAAAATTAGTTACCAACGGCCATGGCATTCGAAATTACCGACGGATCAATATCATTCGATAATTTCGAATGCTAAATCCGTCAATAATTTTAATTATAAAATATTAAACATATACTTATATTATATCACATATATATTATTATAAATATATTTACCAATGGGTCTGGCTTTCAGAATAATCGATGGATTTGAATCCATCGGTAATTTCGAAGGATATTCCCGTCGATAACGTACTGACGGATATTTTCCGTCGGTAATTCCGAAAGATATTTTGGCCCTCGATATTTTGGAAAGTTTTTTCTATTCGTCGGAAATGCTGTATGAAAATGCGAAGGATTCCTGTCCGTCGAAAATATTTCGTCGCAAATTGGTAATTTTCTTGTAGTGTCTAAGAAGGGTCATGATGCCATATGGGTAGTTGTGGATAGAATCACGAAAGAGACATACTTCATTCCCATACTTCATTCCCATCTGTGAAGAGTTTGCTAGATCTGTATGTTAGAGAAGTGGTCAGATTACATGACATCCTAGCCTCCATAGTATCTGATCGAGATCTCAGATTCACTGTCAGATTCTGGAGAAGCATGCAACTTTCGGCACGAGACTTAGTTATACCACAACATTCCACCCTCAGACAGATGGGCAGTCTGAGAGACTATTCAGACACTAGAGAACATGTTACGGGCATGTGCATTGAATTGACAGGGCAACTGGGACAAGCATATGCATCTGATTGAATTTGCTTATGATAATAGTTATCATTCTAGCATCGGACGCCCTTCGAGGCTTTGTATGGCAAACCTGCTCATTGGGACAAGGTAAGTGATGAGAAGATCACGAGAAAAGAAGAGGTGAAGGAGGCGGTGATGTATGATGAAAAGGTCAAGTTGATCAAGCAGAAGATGAAGACAACTTAGGGCAGACAAAAAGCTATGCTTATAAGAGCAAATGAGAGCAGATTTTTCAAGCTGGTGATAAGGTCCTACTGAAGGTATCCCCTATGAAATGAGTCATGAGATTCAGCAAGTGAGAAAAGTTCAATTCTCGTTATGTGGGTCCTTTCGAGATACTGGAGTTGGTAGGCGATGCAACATGTAGAGTAGCTCTACCCCTGTAGGATCCCAAAGGGCACCAAGAGGGGGTGAATTAGTGTTCTATCCGAAAATATCGATTTTACGAAAATCATCGCAGAAGCTTAAAATCGATTTTTAAAACTTTTGTAGTTCAAATTATAAACACAATATGACAGAGAGAGAAAGAGAATCAAACACAAAGTTGCACGAGTGGTTGTTGACGAAGTTCGGCCACACCTTGGCCTACGTCCCCGTTCCGACTTCTCGACCTCGGGACCGTCAAAAATTTCACTAGAACTCTTCATTAATTCCAAATGGGGCAAAGAAGAACGCCATTCATATCAACCACCTTTTCTCCGCTTCGAGAGACAAAGCAACCTCTCATCCTGCGAAGTTAATCTTTTCTCTCGCTCAAGAGTTAAGATTTTGAACATCTTTTACACAAGAACTCTCTCAGTATTTTTTTAAAATAAAATGTTTCTTTTTTTTTTACAATGCTAAGCTCTCACAAGAGGAGAAATCTTAAAAATGAAAACTTCAAATAGAATGTCTTCTTTTGATAACTTGAATTTTTTCTTCAAGGCTTGGATGAATGTCTTTGCTTCTGGCTTTGACACTCTTTTTATAAGCTTCAGCAAGTGAGAAAGTCGTCCAAAAATCATTCCACAATTTTTTCTTTCAAAATTGATCGTTACTGTTCATTTGACTCGAAGACCGATCGACCGCACATATGGACCGGTCGACCGATACACTTTCTTTTATGAAAAAATATGATTGTTGACGAATTCTGCACTGTTTGGTTGACTAGTGTTCCTGATCGATCGATCGGTACCTTGACATGTATAGTCTCGACATTCTGTTTGTTGAAATTGGACATTTTCTGCACTGACCGATCGACCTGTATTCCATATCGGTCGACCGGTGTTCCAGACCGGTCGACCTATGTTCCAACCAGCAGGTCGACCGTCTTACACTATTTTAAGCATAACTTTTTACACAGTTATCTAAATAAGATGATTTTTTATTCTATAGAAATCTAACAGAATTCTTTACGAATTTGATATTTATAATTAATTCAAAATCTAATAGCATCAGAGTCAATTATTTAATCAAAGTGTAGTGCATAAAGTTATCCCTTTTTTAAATTTTTTTTTAGCATTTTAACTTTAATCTTTTAATATTTGTATTATCAAAATATAATTTTATATGTCATTAAAACTTAGATCCAACAATCTCTCCCTTTTTATGAAGACAAATCGAGAAATATTAAAAATGAATAAGTTGCAAAAAAAGTTATAAAATAAATTGTAAAATCAATTTTACTCTCCTAACACTTAACTTTTATATAAAGTGATATTCAAATCATATTTTTCTTATATTTCTTTTCATTTTATTTCATAAAAAAGAATAATTTATATATGAAGAAATAACTCCCCATAAATTTATGACTATTTTATAACGACTAAATGAAAACAATTTGATGAAGGCCAAAAAATATATTAATAATCAAAATATGACGTAAAACTTTGATACAATAATGATATCCATGATATGTCAAAATAAAGTTCAGTATACTTTCCTTATCACTATTACAAATTTTATATGTTCTCTCTTTGCAAGAAATAATAATTTTGAACTTTTGAGTGAAATCAAAGATAGATGATACTAACATTTGTATCTTTACATTTCTAATTCCTCCTTTGCTTTACATGTGAGTTATACCTGAAAAACAATTATTTAAATCTTAGTACTCAAACTTCTTTGGGTCCAATTTTATTAGTCAAAGTTCCTTTTGGAACTTATATCATCCCATGTTGTAAAGATTTTCTTATTTTGTATTGATAAATATAATGGTCATAAAATTCACATGCAAAACATATAATATGTGATTTTATATTATAAGAATGATTAGATTTTCAATAAGAGTTTTTATGTTCAAAATGATTTTAAGATTATTTTTCGTTATTTGAGAAATATTTTATTTTTTGTATTTTTTAAAAAAGTATTTTCTTGCTTTATCTTTTCTAAAGAACATGTTAATTTTACTATTTCATAAGCATGTGTTATTTTCAAAATATCAATTCCATTTTTCAGGTTTTCATTTTCCACAGAATATGCATCTTTTTCTTCTTTTATTTTTTCAATCTCATGTATTAATTTTTCATTTTTCTCTTTAATTGAAAAATATCTTTTTATAAGAGAAGAGAGTTATTTGCTTATGTCTAAAGAAAGGCTTTTTTTAGAAAAAATAGATGAGTCATAATTTGAATTTGAAGTGTTAAAAGTTATCTCATCGTTGTGAGCCATTAAGCATGAGTATGCTTCATTACTGGAGGAGCTTGATGAGTCACTTGTTTCACTTGACTCTTCGTACTTTTTATTTTTATTTTTCGAGATGTCTCTTTTTTGTGATTTTTGTATGACATTCGGGTAGGCTTCTCATTCTTGTCTTCTTCTTCACAAATTTGAGATATTTGTCAAACTTTCTTGTGTAACGGACGAGTATCTTTTCGTTCACTTCTTCTTCACTTGAGTCATCTTCTTTTTCGCTTGCTTTCAAAGTTAATGTCTTCTTTTTGAGAGCTTTGGATTCTTCTTCTTTTTGGATTCTGATCTCATAGATTAAAAGTGAACTAATAAAATTATCAAAGTCTAATTTGTTCAGATTTTTTTCTTCGATCACCATCCTTTTTGTATGCTATTAGAATGAGAGAGACTTGAGAATCTTTTTCACTTTTTGTGAGTTAATTCTCGGCTCGTCCAAAGAGGCTAAGCCATTTACAATATCAATAAATCGAGCAACCATATCATTTATGAATTCATGTTCAAACATTTTGAAAGAATCATATTGATGATTCAAAATATTTAATCTAAATTATTTGACTTTATCCATTCATTCATAGGTAATAATAAGTTTCTTCCAAATTTCGGTTGCACTCTCACAATTTGAAATTCGATTAAAATCCGTTGAATCCAAAGCACAATGAAAAATATTATTTGCTTTCCAATCCAATTTCGAAAAATTCTTCTATCTTTTGTTATGTTCGAAAGGTAAGTTTTCATGTAAATAGTAGCCTTTTTCAACAATATCCCACGTGTTTATATTAATAGAACATATATAGGCTTGAATATTAATTTTCCAATATGTAAAATTTGATACATTTAAAAGGGGAGGACGACTAATTGATTATCCTTTGGTAAAATTAAAACCATTTGATGATGTGGTTCTAAAGATTGTTAAATCTTAAAACAAGATGATCAAATCATAAAATGATTAAATCTTAAAATGATTTGATCTTAAAACATGAGTAACCCGTTCTGATACTAATTGTATCATCCCAAAAGGTACTAAGAGGGGGAGTGAATTGATGTACTATCCGACAATATCGATTTCATGAAAATCATCGCGGAAGCTTAAAATCGATTATTAAAACTTTTGCAATTCAGATTATAAACACAATATGGGAGAGAGAGAAAAAAAATCAAACACAAAGTTGCACGGGTTATTGCTGACGAGGTTCGGCCATACGTTGGCCTACGTTCTCACTCCGACTTCTTGTCATCGAGACCGTCGGAGATTGCACTAGAACTTGATGCACGAAAAATCATGCATTAGTCTAGGTTATTTTATTAGCATTTTAGAATATTTTTATGTTTAGAAAAGGAGAAGTTTTGATTTGTTTTCTTAGAATTTCATTTAGATTTGATTTTTACTTAATTCTTGAAATTATTCATGGCGGAATATAAGAAAATGTCGAAATTAAGATAAGAAAACATCTAAAACAGCTCAGAAGACTGTCAAGGCCATGACAGTTCTTGTCATGACCGTGATAGGAAGATCCTGCAAGCAGAAATTTGGCTAAGTTACTGTCACGACCGTGACAGTTTCTGTCATGACCGTGACAGAGAGATTTTTCAGCAAAAATTTGATTAAGTAATTTTCAACTTTGAGAGCCTTCTGTCACGGCCGTGACAGAGCCTTTCACAGCTGCGACGGCAGTCTGTTAGGTCATTTTAAAGTCGTTTTTATTCACTTTTTGGATATATTTTTTGTTTCTTTCTTTGGGGGACGAGGAAACCTATAAAAGAAGGTAGAAGAGGGCTTGGAAAAGGATCTCTAGAGCATAGTTTTGAACATACAAAGAGGAGAAGATCGAGGACAACAGCAAAACTCTGTCGGAAACTCGAGAGAGGACGCGCTTAACTTATGTTAGAGTTTTTATTTTTTTTCCCTACATTTTTATTCCAGATTTGATGTTGTTATTATCAAATTTATTTCTTTACTAGGATCATCCTAGTTGAACACTATTTATGTATTGGATTCTTCTTAATATTAGTTTGATTTGAATGTTTAATAGCATTGCAATTTCATGTTTAATGCTTTCCTTTGATTCCATGATTTATGATTTGATCGCTATCTGAGAAGAAATCATTATTTTCATAATAGTTTCTAGAATTGATTTTATTTATTGCATGCCATAATTAGAGAAATCGAAAGAGACCTAATTTGTGTAGTTATTAAGGTGACTTGAGAAAACCCTTAATATTAATTCCGATTGAATGCATCTTATGATTTAATTAAGTAAATTAAAAACTGAAATGATTGATTTATTTTAATTATTCATAAGATAGTAGTTAAAGTCTGAAACATTAGTTAATTAATTTTGAGAATTCACTTTATTATTGATTCAACTAATTCTAAGTTGAGAAAATTCATTACATTCTAGTGGTGATAATTAGGTGCCTTAGTCATCAAATCATTATTTCTCTAGGTGATCATTTCCTTAATTTTTATTATTTTCCTTTTATACACATCTAAAATAATATGTTTTTTTAATTTCTCAATTAACAAAGTCAAAATAAAATATAAGTTATTAATCGTACTCGTGGGAACGATAACTCTACTCATTCACTTTATTACTTGAGCGACTAGTGCACTTGCTAACGTTTGCTATTAATTCTACACGCATCAAAACTCTTCCTTAATTCCAAATGGGGCAAGGGAGAACGTCCTTTACATCAACCACATTTTCTCCGCTTCGTAAGGCAATCTCTCATTCTAGAAAGTTAATTTTTTCTCTCATTCAAAATGTAAGATTTTGATTATCTTTTACACAATAACTCTCTCAGTATTTTTCTAAAATAAAATGTTTTTTCTCTTTTACAATGCTAAGTTCTCACAAGAGGAGAAAAAAGAAATAAGAGAAAACTTAAAAATGAAAACCTCAAGGAGAATGTCTTCTTTTGATAACTTGAAGTTTTTCTTCAAGGCTTGGATGGATGTCTTTGCTTTTAGTTTTGACACTCATTTTATAGGCTTCAGCAAATGAGAAAGTCGTCCAAAAATCATTACACAATTTTCTCCTTCAAAATTGATCGTTATTATTCATTTGACTCGGAGGCCGATCGACCGCACATATGGACCGGTCGATCAGTACACTTTCTTTTATGAAAAAATATGACCGTTGGCGAATTCTGCACTGTCCGGTCGACCAATGTTTCAGAACAATCGATCGGTACCTCGACCGGTACAGTCTTGACATTCTGTTTGTTGAAATTAGGCATTTTCTACACTGACTGGTCGACCTGTGTTCCGGACCGATCGACTTGTGTTCCAGCCGGCAGGTCGACCATCCTACACTATTTTAAGCATAGATTTTTACGCAGTTATTCAAATGAGATGATTTTTTATTCTACAGATCTCTACAAATTTGATATTATGATTAATCCAAAATCTAATAGGATCATAATCAATTATTTAATCAAAGTGTAGTGGATAAAGTTATTTCTTTTTCTTTAAGCTTTTTCAGCATTTTAATTTTAATCTTTCGAGATTTATATCATCAAAATATAATTTTATATGTTATTAAAACTTAGATCCAACACCCCTTTCTTATGGACGAGTGCATAATGTGTTTCACGTATCCATGCTCAAGAAGTATAAGCACGATGCCGCCAATGTCATACGGATCGAGAAGTCAAATTTAACTACAGATTTGACCTTCGTCAAGTACCCAACGCACATCGTGCAGCTTAATGTGCAACGTTAGAAGAACAAAAATGTACCTATGGCCAGAGTAGCTTGACGTTTCTGTCATGACAATGAAGCAACGTGAAAACTCGAGCTAGAAATGCGTCAAGAATTTTCACAACTTTTCGGCAAGTCCTCTACTTAGTGCAAAATTTGAAGACGAATTTTTTTTGAAGAGGATAATGATGTAAGACCCATATATATATATATATATATATATATATATATATAATAAAGTAAAACACGTAAGAAAACGATCAACTGGGGATTGGTGTTCCTAAAAACCTGGAGTAGTAATTAGGCAAACTAAGAGAGGAGTAATGGCAATAATGGGAGGAAATTTCGGATCTGACAAGTTGTGAAAAATCAAATACTCAAAACTCCTTTCTATTCCAAAGAGAACCCATCGTGTTTTTTTCCTTTGGCTGTTCACTTCCAGGGTCAAAATCCCAACCCACTGCTCATCTTTGGTAAGGACAATCTAACCCTATGACTTCCCATCACATACCGGCTGGTATGTGCAACAGCCTCTCCTTGCATCAGCTTAACTCCGGCCGTTCTACATGTGGTCAGCCGGATGAGTTACAATGGCATCAGCGACAAGGGAGAGGAGCACGGAACGACTGAGCAGATCGGCAAGACGTACGCATATATAAGGTGTGTGATTCTCCGAAATCACCTTGCATAACTTTCAAAATTATCAAGTCAAATCCTGTCAGGATCTGCCATGTTATGTTCACGACTGATATCAAGAAGAATGATTAAGTACAGTTCTGGATTGCATTGCTTGTTGTGATCATTTGACTAGAATCTGTGGTAGATAGAACTCCTAATATGTATGTGATCTACTAGATTTATTGTGTGCTAATAGTACTTAGATTTATAATTTACATCATTGCTATGTTTGTCTATGATCTGTACATGTAGAAATGTTAATGCCTGATTGATGAATCTCTCGGTATTCTGAAAATGTAAGGACCCGGCCTAGGTTGTCCAGAATCCGGCCCGAGTTCAGACAAAAAATTTATACTGCGAGACGATTCCATAGCTGTGCTCGTCGAACTCGGTCCTGGTCACCCAGTACCTGACCCGGTTTAGCGAACGAAGACCCGCTGACCCTTGACAGCTCGATCGATCGATCGACTAGATCAGTCGACTATTGTGCCACCCGACCCGAGTTTCCTTTAACCCGGTTCGGGTTTGTCCATTGTCATCCCCGACAATGCGAGGCACTGTTCACAGCCCTGATCCGAGTAGCATGTATACTCGGCCCGAATTTCAATCTTGAACCTGGCTCGAGTCAACTTATACTCGGCCCGGGATATAAATTGCCAGACTCAAAAAGCATGTTTCTCCGATCACTTCGAATCCACTCTATGAACTCAGCCCAGGTCACCCTGTACCCGACCTGAGTTATAGCAAGTATGAAACTTCAGGATGTGTTTACTACTGATTCTAAATCCTTAGTTGTGTACTATCTATTCATGTGTCAATTGATTTTAGTTATGACCAAATTACCTCACTATGACTTATTTTTTATTTATGATGTTGATCTTAATATTGATTCACTTCATAATCATTCCATTGTCCCTTCATTAGAATTAATAAAGAATAACAAAATGTTAAAGTGAACGATGGGTCACCAGTCTATGCTAAGTGCCACAAGATAAAGGTCGCTCCCTTGATCATGACTGGATCAATCATTGATCCGCACAAAGTTGTATTATTTTGCTCGGCATAAACTTTAAAAGGTAAAGGCACCTAAAGTTATCTGATCTATAAGTAAAGTTCAAGGTAAAGAAGAATGACCAAGTAATACAAGTATAATACCAAGTCAAGTATTTTCATGATCCCTGTATGATTAACGAGCTTCCATATGATCCTAAGATACTATGTGTCATCATGATCTTAATGCTCATTGATGCTCATTGACTCTTATTATTCTGATGACTCTATGCTCACGCTCTAATCTAGTAAGTAAAGTTATCATTCTGATTTACTCTATTTGAAATTATGCATTGTATACTCTTATTGGTTTCCCACTAGGTTGGAAAGTTTATGGGAGGATCTTCTTCCCTGTGTTTTATTTACACAGGATTAAATCAGTAATGGTATTGAGATGGTGTGCCGTGACAGAGCTCAGACGACGATATATCACATGAATCAAGGGCCTAATTATCTAGTTCTATTCTTTCGCTTTTATCCTGCATTTAAGAACATTGATGAATTTTTGATATTATTCCACCTTGAGATTATGTAATAACTTTCTCCCCCCACTCTTAGTCAAAGTCATTTATAACGTTGGTAGCTTTCCTAAATTCCAATGTTTTAAAACCCGATTCGGACCTGCCGGTTCAACCGGTCCGATCGCGAATCGGTAAGAAAATCGGTCCGATTCAATAATAAAACTAGAAATGTTAAAGAATCGGATTGACTCGAACAAATCGGGTTGAACCGATGAATCCGGTTGAACCGGGTTTTTTATTTTTTTTTCAAAAATATATATGGAAATCATTTATTAGGAGATATTAAAGTTTAAAGTTACCAAATTATTTTAGATGGAATTGAAAGGTTATGAAGATTGAGGGAGAAAAAAAAAGAAAGTATTTGAAATAAGAAAATAAAAGGAAAGATGGTAGTGGAAGAGAATGAATAAAAATTGAAATATATTATTAAGAGAATAACAAAATATGGAAATTATTTATTAGGGGATATGAATGTTTAAATAATTTTATATAATTGGAAAGTTTTGGACATGAAAGTGAAAGGAGAGAAAAAGGAAAATATTTAAAATAAGAAAATAAAAGGAAAGATCTTGAATTCTTGACTAGAGGAAATAAATCAAAATAGAAATAAAATATTAATCAAATTAAATCAAAAGAGATATATGTGGAAAAAAATAAATTCGGTAATAATATATTAGTAATAAATTTAGATTGAAATTGAAGTTAGATTATTATATTAGTAATAATAAAAAAACTAGTAAAATAAAAGAGAGTTATATATGAAAAGAGAATAAAAGTGGGTAATAATATATTAGTAAATAAATTTATATTGAAATTAAATTTATACTATTATATTTGTAATAATAAAAAGAAATCTATTATTTAATTGGTTTTAATTATTTTTATAATAATTTATGTATTAAATCCTCTTAAATAATTATAAATAATATTATTATATAAAAATTCGATTCAACTAGTTGACTTTTGATTGAACCGGTCGAATCTCGACTCGCTCGACACGTCCTCCGATCCTATTTTTAAAACATTGCTAAATTCATCTTCACGTGGCGTTGGTCAATGGAGCGTTACGTATACTCCATGAGATGACTCGGTGGCTGCCGAGACACACCCGAATAAGAAATTAGATACAAATAAACTTCGTAAGGAATATTAAGATGCAGGTGATGTTGTAATGTACCACGTGTTCTTTTAAAATTCTTCTCTACATAAAGTCCTTTCAAACTTATTTGTTATTACATCTCTTAAACTTTTATAAAATTTCTTACGGCAGCCAAAATGTCTCAAGTCGTTTAAGTTGTGTTTACAAATAAAAATATTTAAGAGAATTTTTCAACATTTAGTTTAAGTTTTATAATTTATATTAATTAAATAGGTTGGCATTATAAATAAGCTATTAAAGGGTCGATTTCTATGATTTAGTACTAAAAATAGAACAAAAAACTTCAAATTAATAAACATGCATGTAATTAAATTCCTATATCTAACTATCTAATTAATAACAATATGAAACAAAAAGAGTTTAACGGATTAAACTAAGTTTAAGCATAAATGTTTATTAAATTAATATTTGAAATACATGCTATGGAAATTTCAATTAGATAAATAATAATTTCTTTTGACCCAAAAAGACAAATATGCAAGTAATTAATGTTATCACTATTTCAGAGAATAGTTACTAAATTTTATAACTAGTAAGTCAGAAATGATTATTTCCGAAGTTCTCTTCTTAACAGAAATAATAAACAGCGTTGAATATTTATCAAAACATATTACTACTGAAATACATTTAAAATTAAAAAATTAATGATAAATTCAATCATTATATGAATAATAAACTCCAAATATATAATTTGGTACCAAGAGATTCGTCTCGTCCACGTATAGCTATAATTTGCTCATATTCCGAGGTTGGACAGCGACGGAGGCTGCCGGTACGAGATATTAAATTGATGGAAATCATGGAACAGTGGAATCGGCCTTAGTTGACGTCGTATTAATATATATTTTCGGTGACAATTATGGTGTTGGTGGGGTCGGGTCGAATTCCATGATTCAAAATGATTCGAATCGATTTGGATCGGGTCAAGTCGGATAAAGATTGAATTTTTTCGATCCGATCCGATCAACTTGAGTTATTTATTTATTTTTTAATTCAAACTTAAGTTTATATTTAATTTAAAAAATTTTAAAAATTGAAATAAAATATTTTAAATGCTAAAATAATATTATATAGTCAAAAAAATTTATTTTATGCTTTTACAATAATATTAAATAATATTTTTATATTAAACAAAAATTATAAAAATAGTAAGAAAAAAAATTGGGTGGTCGGGTTGGGTCGGATTCGACCTCTCAGCCCTCTTGAACACGGGTCGAGTCCAACTCGACTCCTGAACATCCTTAGTGACGATGATCTTGTTAAAGATATAAGTAGCACAAAAAAATATCTAGGTGTATACTTTTGCCCATAATTTTCATCCTCATGAAACTTTTAGGTGGCAAAAAACTACATGCTGAACTCCCAATTCATTAGCCAATTGTTGATGGTTTATTTTAGAAATTAGGTACTTTATTGCCTATAAATAGGCATGCCAAGCCTTCATTTTGTCGTCAAGAATCAAAGTAGCCAACAGCAAAGTAAGGTGTAAGGTGGAGTGTGCTGTGGTAAGGTGAGTGCTATAGTGAGTGAGGTGTGTGTTGAGGTGCGATAATATAAGTGCGTGTAGTCCTCTTGAGTGCTAACAGTTAAATGTAGTATAGTTAAGAGTGAAGAGTGTACTTGAATAGTGTGAGTTGTCCATCCAAAAGTGTATGTTATTTGTACACACGATTATATATTATAAGTATCATTTGTTAGCTGATTTTGATCTAATCAAAATCTCTACGGATCTCCTGTGTTTATGATGCAGGGTGGTTGATCGCCCGGGGAACTCGGGCGTCTCCTGGTCTCCCGGTGGCTTCTAGGTGCCGGCGATGTTGAAGTGCGTGCTTACGATGAATACGGGAAGATCCATGGCGGTACAGCTACGTCTGCCGACCATTCTGATGTCAGTGTTGTAATTGCAAGTTACAACATTTTTATATTGATGGGGGAACTTTTGTTTACTTCTTGGAAACTTACGAATAAAAATGTTATCGGAACGTTAATTACTCGGACTTCTGCTCAGCATGAATAATTCATCATATATGTTGCATAAAAATATAATGATGACAGATAAATCATTCAAATATCGCCGATAACAAATTATACATCTTCGTTTATCACTTTTTATATACGCGATTTGGGACCCGAAAATGGGATGATAAGTAACAAGTGATGTATGCAGAGTCCCTGGCAGCCAATAACATAAATATGTCCTAGTTTTCACTTTTCAGAATAAAAAACACCACGAGATTTTTCTGTTATTTTAATATTTATCATGCACATAAAATCTTCAATTATTTTGATGTATTAAAAAATATTATTATTTGGTATGGTGTTGAATAGAATTTACCTTTTAGTCGAATTTTAATATGGAATTTGTCAGGTCTTAATAGTTGGGTGATAAAAGAAAAAAAAACTATTTCGATTATTGAATATAAATTTTAGCCGCATCTGAATATAAAATTTTGTGCTAATAGTTTTCGACTATAATACATGGGTGATGTCCACTACTCATCGAATCTCTTATAAATAAATTAAGTTTATTTATAATAATACGTATACGTTAATATGAAATAATTTTTATAAGTATTTTAGTAATTTGATCTCTAACTATTTTGACTATTATCTATATTATCAATACCTATGTAATATGATAATATTGATAATTTAAGTAATAATAATTTATTTAAGTGATGATCTAATTATCGATTAATTTGATCGATGATGCACCAAATAACTCCTACAAATTTTAATATGAATAAAATTATTCTATTATTATAAATTTTTTGTAAATATATATTAATAAAAATATACGTTCCCAAAAGATCGTCCAAAAATCTGATAAGATATTTTTTTAAAGGACAATTTATTCATTAAAAAATCTATAATTCTGCAATATCAGCTTCACGATGGAGTCCACTAATCAATAATTCACTTGATGAAGCTTTGATTGGTGCTGCACCTGCCATTCCCAATTATTGTCCAACTTTTATGGTACGAGTTTGTTCCCAATTATTTTTTTTGTTAATAATTAATGCATTTTACTTTTAAGAGAATGTTAATTTTTTTTTATCATGCAACGACAACATATCTTTGATATCATATCTTACCTTAACTTGTACATTTTTTTTAGGTTCTTCATACATTTTTTTAGCGGCACCTGAAAAAAAAAAACCACTTGCCACTTATAAATAATTTAAACTTTTTCATTTTATTCTGCCACCCTTCTTTTTGTTAGATCATATTTATTTAATCATTATTCTACCGTTTACTAATATTTGACTAAAAAATAAAAATACATATTTTAGACTAGGAAAGCTAAAATAGCTAAAAAGTTACATTGACTTTCACTAAAATTAATTTATGTTCATTTATTTTTTTATCAAATTATAATAAAGGATACAACTAATAACTTATTGAAAAGTGTTAAAGTTAATTAAAAATTATGATGAATTAAAGTGATAAATTCTGAATAGTGTATAAAGATAGGTTATGTATTTTAAATATTTTAGATCTAAGTTCTAAACCATTTTCAAAGAAAATTTACATAAAGAAAATATTTTTTGGGAATCACTTATTGCACACATTATTTTCATCGCCTAGCAAAGTCACGCCACGCTTCCAAATGTAACACCCCATTTTTTTTCAAAAATAAAATAAATCTTTCAATTAAATTAAAATTAAGCGACTTCTTATAAAGTAAGAAAAAGAATTTTATGCTTAAAATTAATTTGGGATTAAAATAATTTTATTTTATTTTGAAAATTAAAAGATAAGAATAACAATTAATATTTAAAACTGAGAATTCAAAAATAAGAATTAATCATTGGAAATTAGAAGGTAAGAGAATGTTGGAAAGAAACAAGAGTTTTATTAAAAAAAGAAGAAGAAAAGAAACATAAAAAAAAGAAAAGAAGATAAAATTAGTTAAGGATAATTAAGGAAATATTAAGATAAAAGTTTAAAATTAAGTTTAATTTGATTTAATCTTGGCTTATTATAATATTTTTATAAATAGCACCCCAAATTTTCCTTTCTTTTCCCATCTACAAATCAATTTTTGCCTCCTTTTTGCACCGTATTTTCTCTTTCCTTGGTGCACGTGCACGAGTGCTCTTGCATCTGGCTACTCGTGGTTGATCCCTAAAGACACGAACATCAAAGTTTTGGCTACAAAATTAAGGTTCGGTAAAAAGTTAGACTAATCTCACGATTAAGGTACATACAGATTTTGAATTCTCTTTTTAGATGTGTTTTTTTAATAGAATAATCAAAATAAAAAACTTAAAGTATGTTTTTATGTTCTATTATAAATCATGAATAAACTCTACAATGTAGTTCATCACGATCATGTCATTTTGGTTTAAATAATCACGTCCAAAGTTGAAGAAAAATCATTAGAATTGTGAACTCGGCCCAAGTTGCCGAAAAGTCGTCCCACATTTGATTAATTGCTATTGAATATGATCGGGATTCACATTTGACCTAGCCTGAATTTTATATAAACCGGGCCGAATTCCACATTAGACCAGGATTAGGAGGTTTCGGATTACGATCCACCCACGTCGGCCTTGGACTTGGCCGAAGTTTGAAGTAGAATAGAAAATTATTCGCTCAAATATTTCGTTCGACATTCGACGGCGACAACTTGGCCCAAGTTTGGAGAGTCCTGGCTTGAGTTTATATAGAAAGATAGAGGAATAAGAAGTAAGAGCGACCGGGATGGAGCTTCTTCTGCCGACCCGAGTTTCGAGGTAACTCATCCCGAGTTTGACTTCTTTTTTAAATTATTATTGCGTGACTTGATTTGATATTAACTAACATTTTTATCCTTGTTATGAACATGTTTAAATGAACCCTCCAAAGATAGATAACAAGAAAAACTATGAGAGTTCAAAAATAAGAATGACTACTATTTATTAATTTAGAAAAACATTGAAAATTAGAAGATAAAGAGGATCTTGAAAAGAGATAAGAGTTCTATTGAAAGAAGAAAGGAAAAGAAGATAAAATTAATTAAGGGAATATTAAGATAAAAGTTTATAATTTCATAATTATAAGTTTAGTTTAGCTTAAACTTGATTTATTAGAATTTTTATAAATAGCACCGTAAAGTTCCATGTTCCCTCTTTTTTTCCCATCTACAAGTCAATTTTTCTTTCATTTTTGCACCTCATTTTTTCTTTACTCGGTGCGTGAGTACTCTTGACATCCAGCTACTCATGGTTGATCCTTGAAGAACGAACATCAAGATTTTGGCTGGAAACTAAAGTTTTGTCATCGAAAAGTTCAACCACAGTTAGGCTAATCTGACAATCAAGGTACGTATGGATTTCGAATTCACTTTTGAACATGTTTTCTTAATAGAATAATGAAATTTAAGAAAGATAAATATGTTTTATGTTCTACTATGAACCATGAATAAGATCCATAAGATAGTTCATCAAGATCATATTATTTGGTATCCAAAATCATGATCAAAGTTGAAAAGACATCAAAATTATGCTTTGTTAGACCCGGCCCCGGTTGCCCACAACTCGGCTCAAATCCAATTATATTTTTCTGACACCTTTTAATTGTAATAGAATTCAACCCAAATTTCAATAAGAAGAAAGAGTGACCTATACGAAATTTGTAAACCTAGCCCGAGTTCTAAAGTAACTCGGTCAGAGTTTGACCTTATCCAGTTCGAGTTCATATAATTTTTCTAAAAAAATATTATTGCATGATTTGATTTAATGTTAACTGGCATTTTTACTTTTGTTATGAACATATTTAGTTTAAGCCTCCAAAGATGGATATTAGCTAATAAAATAAAAACTATAAAGTGCGGGAAGCCCAAAATTACAAGTTTAAAAGTAGTGGATCTTAAGTATCTCACTTTATTATTGACTTACAAGTTTACAAGGATACAACTTTATAAGTATGGGTCATAAATAAATGTGGCCTCAAGGATCACATGAAAATGTCATGACCACCCTTAATAAAAATTAAAGAGTTCGCCTATAACATGTGCATGTAAAATAAAAGATGTAATACAATGCACTAGGAAAAGAAAGAACAAGAACATGAAGAAAAATGTGATATGAACGTGAATAAATACAAGTATAAGTATAAGAATAAGTACAATAACAAGTATAAGAAACAAGTAGAAGTACAAGAGCAGGAAGTAAATATGAAAGAAAGCAAGAAAGAAAAGTTAAGTAAAAGAAGTTTCATATTGACTGTATTATTATGAAATTATTATAATTTAAATTACTTTCATATTTATCTTTATTGTCTTGAAGACCTCTCCTATATCTACTTCTTTCTTTTCCTCGACCTTACACCAAATCCTATAAATATATGCTTACAATAGAAGTTAAGTTTATATAATAAACAAAAAGGAATCACCTTTAATTTGTTTTCATGGAGTTTGTCTTCTTTCCATCCGGAGCTTATGATAAGAAGAAAAAAAGACGTTGATTAGTTAATTGATTAAAGGATTAAGCTGGTCAGGATAAAAAAAATATTGAACAATGGATTAGGTAAAAAATGGATACCATATATCGTTTATGTACACATTATATGTTTAACGTGAAAAAATATTTAGTATTTGATTCGATTCTAGGTAGTTGTATAATCATATGGAAAATGTTGAGAATGCAGATAAAATGTATTTAGATTCGTATTTGATTGTCTAAATTAATGAAAACAGTAGTAACATTTAACAGATATAGTAATTCCTTTTACATTCAATTATAATTTCAACTCTTTCTTTTTCCTTTTCTATTTTCTTAATCATAAAAATTTATTAAGGTAATTTTCCCTAACAGCCCTAAATTATAACTTTTGCGCATTTAAATTTAATTTATAAACATGCAAATTTAATTTATATCAAATTGATGCTTATATCATATATTCAAAATTCAATTTAGTTAGTTTTTTAATAATTAAAAATATTGAATTTACCTTTATTTATATAGTATATTTTTAAAAAAATAATTAATAACACTAGAGTAATATTCCTAAACGTTAAGATATGATTTTTTTAAAAAAAATAATTTTGATTAGGTTTTTTAAATAACACTAGAGTAATATGATTCTTTATAAATAAAAGAAAAAAAAAGTAGAAGTCGACATGACTCTCATATCATACCAATTGTAAAAAATAATTAACATAATATGAAGAAGGTTCAGAAAGTCTTCAAATGTGAAGGCGACTTTTCCACTAATGAATTACGGGATGTACTTCTACGATCAAAAATTAATTCACTTGAAAATAGAACACAATATCATAGCTCAAATGAAAGAAAAGAAAAAACACTAAAGTGAAGAAAGTGACTACACAAGCATAGCATTAACATACCTCAACACCTTATACTATACATCATGCATGGAGGACATACCGCTCTACCTCACTCTTGGTACCACCCCTTTTATTGTCCCAAATGCATCAAGGGACCTCTATTTATAGAGGTGCTTGGCCTTTTGGGAGGTTCCCGAGAGAGTGTGGGGGCATGGCCTTAATGCATATGATACCATGGTGCCAAGAGACTCCAACATCAGATATATGATGGCTCAATATGGGAAATGTGTGACTTGGAATTGATAGTCTTGAGATGCTTTTAATTTTAATACGGGCCACCAAAGAGGCAAAATGATTTATTTAGATTAATTAAATTCACTTTTCAGAGTCAAATCAGTATGTTCGCACTAATTACGTTCTCCTAAGTGCTATGTGACTAAGTGTAATTACCGTAAAAAAACACAAAAACAAACGGACACAAAAAAAGGGTTAATTGGAGAGCAATCTTTAAAATATGTACACACATAGATCTATGAACAGAACAAATATTAATCCAAGTCTTCTAGATCTTGGTTTAATTGCGCATTTATTATTTAAAAACGGTCCATTTTATCATTTAAAAATATTTTTATTAAAAAAAACATGTCAAAAAATTAATGAGTCAGCTGGGATTTTTATAGCACAGACAAGGCACGTTGTAATGAGTCAGCTGAGATTTACGGCAGGCAAAATCTGTCCATTTGACCCCTCCACCCACTCCACCCACCAAATTTACATCAACGTCCGATAAGAAAAGAAAATAATTTTAAGATTCGAAGAAATTGAGTGCTTTATATATTTTTTTTTTCTCTAAAGTTCTATTTTCAAATTCTGTATTGCTTTTCTATGTAATTATCCTTTTAAAAACATCATTTATATTAAAAACATCAATTATGAATAAATTATTTCAAGTAGTTTATGTATGACTTTTTTTATATAGCACCTCACAATTTAAATAGGTGTCCGTTCATCATGAATAATCCATCATATTGCGTAAAAATGTAATAACAGATAAAGTCATTCAAATATAAATCGACAACATATTACACAACATCCTCTCTCTCTCTCTCTCTCTCTCTTCTCTTTATTATTATGCACCATCGTGCGATCGATCGTAATCACTCAAATGGTGGAGTCGTGTTTTCCATGCATATATCTCGTACCTTCGGCGTGGGGACGGCCACCAGCCGCACTGCCCTCGGCGCAGTCAGCCCGGACATGTCCCCCATGTCGAGCTCGCGCGGGTCCACCCCGCCCGGCAGTGCCCACTCGAAGCAGTGCAGGAGCTGCGCCACCGCCAGCTCCACGGCGTACAGGCCCAGCTGCATGCCGGGGCAGGACCGCCGGCCGGACCCGAAGGGCAGGAACTCGAAGCAGCTGCCCTTGAAGTCGAGCCCCGCCGCGTCCCCGCCGGGCGCGAACCTCGAAGGCCTGAACGCGTCGGCGTCCTTCCACACGGACCCGTCGCGGCCCATCCCCCAGACGTTGATCAAGACGCGGGAGCGCGCGGGAATGGCGTAGCCGGCGACCTCGCAGTTCTCGGAGGTCTCATGGAGGAGGACGGGGATGGGAGGGTGGAGTCGGAGCGTCTCCTTGACGACGCACTTGAGGTACCGCAGCTTCTCGAGGTCGCTCTCGTGCACCTTCCTGCCGAGCCCTACGACGTCGGCGAGCTCTTGCTGCACCTTCTTCAGCTCGTCGGGGTTTTTCATGAGCTCAGACATGGTCCATTCGATGGCCGAGGCCACCGTCTCCGTGCCTCCAAACATTACATCCTGCATGCATCATTATTTGGATTAGTATTATTAATTCCAACTTTATTTAATTAGCTAGCCGTTTAAGTTTTCTCACAACTATTTATGAGAGATGGATAGGCATTTTAATAGTTTAGGAGCAAGTTGAAAAATCATTTTCTTCCTGCATAGCGAGTCAAACTCTAGATAAATGTCAAGCTACGTAGCGAGATCATTTTAATAGTTTAGGAGCAAGTAGTATACAATGCGAGATCTTGGAAATATATTCTTATAAGTGAGTTAAGTTTATAATATATATGAGCATAATATTAAACAAAAGGCGATCATTATAGTTTAAGGCTGTAGACACACCATGATTATGCCTTTGATATTATCCCTGGTGAGTTTAAGGCTGCCTTGTATATCGTCCTTCTGCCGTCCTCCTTGCATATCGTCCTCCAGAAACACGAGCATCTCGTCGACCATGTCCGTGGCCGGCGCATGGGTGTCCTTGGGGTTCTCCAAGTGTTCGTCGATGATCTTGTCGATGAACGCGTCGAGCGCTCTGCGGGCCACCCTGAGCCTCTTGTTGAGGCCCTGGAGATCCATCCAGCTGAGCCACGGTACGAAATCGCCCACGTTGAACGCCAGGAACAGATGGGAGAATTCCTGAAGTATGGCAACGAACTCCCCCTGGTTTCGCCCTCCCTGCATGCCGAAGGCCGCGCGGAAGGTGATGTTTCTCGAGAGGTTGAAGACAAGCTCCCCGAGATTGACGGCGGAGCCGGCGTGAGCGACCAGGCAACGGAGCGAGGAATCGACCTCGTCGCGGACGGACGACCACGACTCCTCGCGCTGGCGGCTAAAGAGTTTCATGACGCAGAGCTTGCGCATCTGTCGCCAGAAGGGGCCGTAGGGCGCGAATGCCATGTTTGCGCGGCCGTATGACAGGTATCTCATGGCGATGGTGGTCGGACGGTTGGAGAATACGCTGTCCTGGACCTGCGCGCAAGTAGTGATATAAAGTAGAAAGTAAGCAACACATATGACCGAGCGAGTAGTAGAAGAACGTGATCGTTCTAGTCCCGACCTGAAGAACTTGCCGGGCCATTTCCGGCGTGGAAACGACGAAACTATGGACGAAGCCCATGCGCAGATGGCAGAGCCCGCCGTAGCGCTCCGCGAGCCGCCGAAGCCCGCGGTGGGTGAGTTGGTCAATGATCAGCAAGTTGCCGATGACCTGCAGCCCTGGAGGCCCCGGAGGGAAGGGTAACTTGCTGCGACGTCGCCGGAGTGAGGCAACAAGCAAGAGAGCTAAAGCTAAAACAAAATATGTCATCAAGCGCATGGGGGTTCCTCCTTCCGGCCACTCCATTGCGCCAAGCTACACACAGCACATGCACAGACAAGGACGACGGAGGGAGGGAGGGAGGGGTAGAGAGGGAGACGCATTAATTAAAGGCCTGAAAACGGGGTGACAAGTAACAAGATATATATGTAGCCGCTACCAGCCGAAGAGCATAAATATGCCAATATAAATGTGAGCTCATCTTGTCTTTGTTGAACTCGAAGATAGCTGCATTTTTTTCCGTTCCCGAGGGATATGCTGTAGCTTAATTTCGCTTTGATTAGCAATTTAACTTAAGAAGAATGGGCTACGATAGTAAAATGATGATAGTGAGGTTGAATGTGATTGAGAGTTTACATAAACTTGTTTGAATATGAATTAATAGAATATAATGAATTTAATTCAATTAATTATTTGAATATAAACTTTAATGCATGGATGAAGAATTGTTTCCATATGACTAAATTTAATCTATTAATTGTTTGGATGCTGGTCTCTGTCAATTTGTCTCTCCCATTTCTCTCACAGGATCGTCGCTCAAGTTATCTAAATATATTCATTTTTTTTTATATTTTATATTGGCATCCACAGTTAATGTGAACGTTAGCCGAAGTCAATACTATTCGTGGATACTAATAAGGGTTGAGATGGAATTATAGCGATTCTTTTTCGCCTAAACAACACTCTCGAGTATTAAAAAAATTATTAGGAGTCTCATCAATTATTGTTACGCACGCGATGCATGACAATATTACTGAATTAGATGGGCTCGATACTTTCAACATGTGACCAGTGCGCTCAATAGCATCACATGAGTTGGACAATCGACACTACTTTTCAGATACCGATGATAGTCGATCAAAAGCAACATTACTCAATCAATTGGACTCGATGGTGGACCGACTCGGCACCACTTCTCAGATATCAGCTACTTACTACCGAAAAAATACTACTCTTTTTTCATGAAAGGGTATAAAGAAATACTAGGTGGCCATATAAATTAAAAACTATTTATTCCAAGAAAAAAAAAAGGAAGACAATGAGATCAAAATAATGAATGAGAAATCATTCGAATTAATCATAGATAATATAATATGGATACTATATTAAAACTGAAAGAAACTTATTCATGATTTGATCCATTATTTTATATTATTATCATTTTTTATTTTGAAAAAATAATTAGTTTGGATCACCCATTCGGCAACATGCGAGAGAAAATAGGCGAAATAATTCGTCTTTTTCCTTTTTTTTCTAATTTTGGGTAAGGCTCATGCATGTTCATTGGAAACAGGAACGACCCAGCCCAAAATTTAGGACCCATATGTATAATATACTATATTCTTTTTCAATTTTCTAGGAATCAAAATTTATTATCTTTTTTTCATTGGAAAGTTACGAATAACCATCATGCATGAATCCTTCATATTGCATAAAAATAAAGTACACATGCAACAAACTTTTTGTTTCTTCTCGTTTGCCATCACAACATTTAAAATGGTCCAATAAAAATTTTACATACGATAAATTTTAAATTTGAGATATTCTTAAACAAAAATAAACTGCTTACTAGATTTAAATTAATGATGAGTGTTTATGTTTATTATCAAATCAATCTTATTCTTATTATATTTCATTAATTATAAACTTTGATAATAATTAATTTTAAATTGAATGTATTGTGAAGATTGATTATAATATAAAAGAACACACTTAAAAGTTTATTTATGGTAAAATATTTATGTCATTCGCTTTAGGCCTCTAGATACTTTGGGACGGCCCTGCCCCCGTTGATAACTTCTCTTCGTTTTTATTAACTTCTCTTGGCGATCATAATCAATTAATCATTCAAATGGAGTCCTCGTACGTACCTGCATGCTGAAAATTAGCAAAAGGCAATCAACATAGGTACAACCACCATATTCACGCAATGCATGCATCAAAGCAGGCCACCAGCTGCACTGCCCTCGGCGCAGTCAGCCTGAATATAACGTTCTGAAATTCGATCCCGTATAGTGGCGAGATCTCCTTTTGGTCATTAGTTTCTTCGATCTTTTTTTTACTCTTTCGTTAATCCAAATGATCGAAAAAAGTGACATATATGTTAAGTAATGCTTTAAATCCTACTTTAACTGAAAATCTGTTTGGATCCAAAAAAGTAATAGGGAGACTTCGAGAGATGTTTGGACGAGAAGTGCAGGGTCGAAAGGATTCCTATTCATAATAGGAATAGGAGTCGGCCGATTTTCGATGTCGAGAAAGACATGACGAATTCTTAGAGGGCCGAGCTTCCTTCTTGGACCGAGGGGCACTTGAAGTCGAAGATCTACTCCTAGAAGGGCTGAAGATGTGAATGGGCCATCCATGACTTGTCCTAGTCCGAGTGGGACTAGGACTGCCCTGGAGGGCACGCCCCGGGCGCGTCTGGGCTTGGCAGGGTGCCAGGAGGTCTGGCCGAATTGAACTTCAAGATGGACTTTGAAGGGGGCTATATTCTTCAGGGACTTCAGGAAGTCAGATTTCTACTCCTACTCCAAGGAGGTTTTTCTAGAGAAGGGTCTTGCATGCCTAGTAGGATTATGTTCTTAAGTTAGAGTAGGAGTTGTTTCTCTAAGGCCCTATAAAAGGACATGTAATCGAGGCTTGTAAGACCATCCTGAATAATTCTGGATCATCTGATCTTGTAATCCTCTTCTGTTTCTTCCATCTAATACAATTCTGTGTCGCCTTAAATTTCTCGGGTTTTCTCGCGATGCATAATTTCTCTCGTGCAGAAATCCTAACAAACTGGTATCAGAGCGAGGCTTCATCATCGATCCTCCGTCAGGCGTAGAGATGACATCGCACAACGTCAACGTCGAGAAATTTATAAGACGAAATAGTTTCAGTCTCTGGCAGATCAAGATGCGTGCACTTTTGAAACAATAGGGAGTATGGGCGCCGCTTGCGAACGTGCCGAAGAACAAACCGAAGGAAGAAGACTCGAAGGGCAAAGAAAAGGAGTCCGACCTCGTAAGTTTGGTGACACAGGAAGAGAAGGCGCATTCTATGATCCTATTGTGTCTGGCGGACGAGGTGATTATAGAAGTCGCCGATCAAGAGACGGCGGCCGGTCTGTAGTCAAAACTTGAGAATCTCTACATGACCAAGTCTCTGACCAACAAGTTATTGTTGAAGCAACGTCTGTTCACCCTCCGCATGCAAGAAGGTGCCCCTCTGAAAGATCATCTTAATCAGATAAATACTCTGTTAATGGAATTACGAAATATAGATGTGAAGATTGAAGATGAAGATGTTGCCCTACTTTTGTTGGTGTCTCTTCCTTTGTCGTACGAAAATTTCGTACAATCTGTTTTCATCGGAAGAGATACAATTACTCTGGAAGAAATAAGATCGAGTCTACATACTCGTGAACTTCGTCGTAGGGCGTCTGGCAAGGTTGTGAAAAATTAGAACATGGATTGGCGACGGCAGAGAGTGTTAGATATTTGATTATAGGATTCAATTCAAGGTGAAGATTTGTTAAATAATGCCTTGAATCCTACTTTAAATGAAAATATGTTTGGATCCAAAAAAGTAATAAGGAGACTTCGAGAAATGTTTGGACGAGAAGTGCAGGGTCGGAAGGATTCCTACTCCTAGTAGGAATATGAGTCGGCCGGTTTTCGATGTCGAGAAGGACATGACGAATTCTTGAAGGGCCGAGCTTCCTTCTTGGACCGAGGGGCACTTGGAGTCGAAAATCTACTCCTAAAAGAGCTGAAGATGTGAATGGGCCATCCAGGACTTGTCCTAGTCCGAGTGGGACTAGGACTGCCCTGGAGGGCACTCCCCGGGTGCGTCTGGGCTTGGCAGGGTGCCAAGAGGCCTGGCCGAATTGAACTTCAAGATGGACTTTGAAGGGGGCTGGATTCTTCAGGGACTTCAGGAAGTCAGATTTCTACTCCTACTCCAAGGAGGTTTTTCTAGAGAAGGGTCTTGCATGCCTAGTAGGATTAGGTCCTTAAGTTAGAGTAGGAGTTATTTCTTTAAGGCCCTATAAAAGGATATGTAATCAAGACTTGTAAGACCATCCTGGACAATCCTAGATTATCTGATCTTGTAATTCTCTTCTGTTTCTTCCATCTAATATAATTCTGTGTCGCCTTAAATTTCTCGGGTTTTCTCGCGATGCGTAATTTCTCTCGTGCAAAAATTCTAACAATATAAGTAGAAGACTTAATAAATAGAATAATACAATAAAAAGGAAATGTGAAAACTAAATAAATAATGGTACATCCATAAGGCATATACAAGTCTATGTTATAAGTACAACTCTATAGGTCCCATCTAAACTCTAGATACCACCAAATTGTAGTTGCCGCACACACATCAACAATTCGCAATCGTCATCAAGCACCTGTGGGGATCACATAGAAGAGCATGCTCAATCGTTAGAAAAAACTAAGTATGAGTTCATATAAATCATAGATTAATTCTGTCAGAATATAATATGAAATTGATATAAGAAAAGGGAAACAAAATCGGGCCATCGATGACATGAGCGATTCCAATCAATATATGGCATGAGGAGAGCATAGAGCTTCATAGAAAAATCATGATAAGTGAGTCCCATCAAAATGTCATAATGGAGATCATAGCATCAGTATCATAGTAGAATCAGATTTCTCAAGAGAGAGGGAGAACATATTTTCATATCCATTTTTTTTCTTCAGTAGTTCTTTTAAGTGTTCGTTGTCATGCTTATCTCTCATATTTTCACACGTACATGATTTTTTGCTTTCATACTTGCTTTCTTACTTGATTTCATACTTACTTTCTTGCTTGCTTGCTTACATTAGAAGAATTCTTCATTCTTGAAAGGGAATATCATTGCATGCACTGGAAGGTGCGTCTATCTAGACATTATGGGCCAGTGAGTGATCAGTGCTACGACAAGTCCTGTCGGGCAGAGGTGGATGACCTCGCGCTATGCGGAAATCCCTCGGAGGAGATGACCTCGCATTAGGGCGAAAACATCCATATGGGAGAAACTCCCGCCTAAATAGAGCAAATGATAACCCGTGAGGAAGTGTCTATTATGAGACTGGATCATCTTTCCCTCATTATACATGGGCCTATCTTTTAATCCGTAGACCGATCAAGGCGTAGAGAAAACATCTTCTTATATTTGTTTCATTTACTTTAAAATCAGGTGGACGAAAGTTTGTTTAAATCAAGGTTGGGACAAAGGGTCATCTCTTCCTATTCACACCAACGGATGCTAAAGGATCGAGGGTCACCCGCTGTTGATTCATTCGGGGCCATCCGGAGGAGTGCGAACGCCCATCATCATCATATCGGTCGACTAAAGGGGGTGCGATCGTCGCTTCTTATCATTCTTAATCATCATGTCGTGGTTCATAATCATTCATCATAAGGATCACAAGAGTCATGATCATTCTTTGAAAAAGGTTAAGAGGAATCATTATCATTCTTGATGTAAAGATCTTAAGGTTAAGAGTCATAATCTATTTTTTGGGTTGTCATTAATTTAAGGATCCAAGTTCACTATGATCTTATTAATATAACTAAATTTATTGATATACAGGACTACAGGTACGTCTTTTTGTCTGTGTGTTAAAATGTCAATTTAATCAAGTACAAATTTAAGAAATCGTTTTTCCACACACAAATGATAGCATATCAACAACTAGCTAGTTGCATATTTTGATATTTTGCATATTTTGATATAAGTACAAATTTAATTATGCTTATAATTAAGTTAAGTTTATAATATGAGGATAATATTCAACAAAAAGAGATCATGCATTATTGTTTAAGGCTGTAGACATACCATGATGATGGCCTTTATATTATCCCTCGTGAGCTTAAGACTGTCTTGTATATCGCCCTTCTGCCATCCTCCTCCTCGCTTCACCTCGTCGCTTGGCTGCGCCTCCGGACACACGAGCATCTCGTCGACCATGTCTGCTCCCGGCGCATCGGTATCCTTGGGGTTCTCCGAATGTTATCGATGAACACGTCAAGCGCGCCATCCTGAGCCTCTTGTCGAGTCCTTGGAGATCAATCCAGTTGAACTACAGCACGAAATCCCCCACATTGAATGCCACGAAAAGATTCGAGAATTCCTGAAGTAGGGCGATGAACTCCCCTTGGTTTTGGCCTCTCTGCATGCCGAAGGCCGCGCGGAAGGTGATGCTGTTCATGAGGTTGATAAGGAGCTCCATCAGGTTGACGGCGGAGCAGGCACGAGCGGCCACGAGGCGGAGCGAGGAGTCGACCTCGTGGCGGATGGACGACCTCGTGCACGACTCGCGTGTTGGCGGCTGAAGAGTTTCATGATGCAGAGCTTGCACATCTGGCGCCAAAGGGGTCGTAGGGAGCGAATGCCATGTCTGCGAGGCCGTATGATAGATATCTAATGACAATGGTGGTCGGACGGTTGGAGAATACGTTGTCCTGGACCTGCGGGGGGTGGTTATATTTAAGGAGAAATTAAACAGCACATGAGACCAGAAGGAGGAGTATGTTGTCGTGTGTTTTATCAGATGTAAATATAACAGTAGTTGGATGTCCATGTAGCCGTAATTATTAGCTGGAACAATTTTCTACTTTGTATATGTTCTTTTCATATATCATTTTTTGTACAATATCAAACCTGTAAGAGCTGAGTTGTTATAGATAGTTTTTTCGATCATAGTAATAAAAAGAGTCCACAGCTTTGCTCCCAAATCCTCTCCCATTCTTGCTTCATTCTACAGGTGTTAGAGATCACAAAAAGGCACGGAAGAGTCAGATCTAAAGAAAAAAACATGATTGCAAGAACCAAATGGATCGTAGACTCGAATCTGAAGAAATCCACGATCGCGAGAATCAAATGGAAGCAAAGTCACAATTACTTAGCTCCAAGAAGAAATAACCACAGATCCCCAACACCTTGATCTAGCTCTGATATTATAGTATTTTCATAAAACTGCAATATGTCTTCTTCTGATTCGGCTGGATCAAACTCCTCCATGATTGATATATTAAATCCATTGTGTTTGAGTCTATCAGATACTCCAGGTCTCATAATGATTTCGATCCAATTATTAGGATCAGAAAACTATGCAGACTAGAGTGATGCTATGTTCAACGCATTGTTTGCGAAGAATAAACGTATGTTTGTAGATGGTACTTATATTATGGATAAAGTAGATCCAAATTTGCGTTTCCAATGGAAGAGGTGTAATGCCTTAGTGATATCTTGGATAATTAGCACCACATCAAAGGCTTTAGTTAGCAGGATTACTTATGCTCAAAGTGCTCATAAGGTTTGGACAGAATTAAAGAAGCATTTTCAGCAACATAATTATGTACAAGTATATTCACTTGAGAATGACTTATACAATCTGCGTCAAGGTCCGCTGACGATTTCAGACTATTTTTCTAAGTTGAAGAATTACTAGAAAGAACTGAGTCTTATGACCCCAGAATTATCAAGTGTGAGTTTAAATGATGTGTATAGAAATTTTTTGGAGCAGCGAGAACTTTATCATTTTCTGATGTGAGTAAATGATTAATATAGTCATCTACGATCCCAAATTCTTATGATGTCTCCTTTACCATCTATATGTCAAGCTCATTCATTATTGGCAGAAGAAGGACATAAGAAAAAGAAGTCTGTTCATTCTGATTCCGATCAAGTCGCTTTGGCTGGAAATAGATTTCAGGAAAACTATGAAAAGCCATGAAAAGTTATCATCTGTGATCATTGCAAGAACCCAGGCCATAAGAAGTCTAGTTGTTATAAGATAATTGGTTATCCAGCTAGTTACAAGTTTAAAGGTCATCCTCAGAATTCAACAATTTCTTCTAAAGTTCAACAGACACCAGACCATACAGTTAATTTTGATGACTCCCCAAATATAGAAGAGTCTGCATTTTTTGAGAATAAACTTTCTTCTCCTTTTACTGAAGAGCAGCAAAAGTATTTGATGAAATTCCTTAATAACAAGCACCAGAGATCTGCTCAAGATCAATCAGTTAATATGGCAGGTGCTTTCTCCTTTACCAATTGTACTGATTGGATTATAGACTCAGGGGGCTTCATGTCATATGAGTGCTTATTTAGATTGGCTCTCTGATATTGAACCTCTTCAAGTTAAGAATGTTATTACTTTACCTGAGGGAGTACTTCTATAGCAACTCATTCTGGAGTCCTCAATATAAATCCACAATTTAAACTTCACAATGTTCTTTGTGTACCCAATTTTAAATATAATCTTATCTCTGTGGGACAACTTACCAAAGATTTGAGCACTATGGTATTATTTACATCAGATTCTACATTCATACAGGACTTTATGAGTGGAATGGAGAACCAGATTGGTGAGTTGAAAGATAGATTATACTACTTACAAGGGACAAATAAGAGAACCTGCAGCAGCAAAAATGACTTTGATTGTAGTAGCTAGACTTTTACTCATTGACTATATGTCCTCTGGCTCGACAAACCCAACTTCATTTTCATTCTTTTGGTAAAAGGGTTTCTGAGCCCTTATGCTTGATTCATGTTGATACATGGGGACCTCTTAAAGTTTCTACATATAATGGTAACAATTTTTTGTTACAATTGTTGATGATTACACACGATTGACTTGGATTTATTTGATTAAGTATAAATCAGAATGTTATAATGTTCTCAGTTATTTCTTGCATATGGTGGAGAGACAATTTGATGGCAAAGTTAAGTGCGTAAGGTCTGATAATGGTTCAAAGTATTGTAACAACAATTGCAAAGATTTATTTAAAAAAAAAGGAATAATCCACCAGAGGTCCTGCACTTATACACTTCAACAAAATGGTTTAGTTGAGAGGAAACACGGGCATATTTTTGAGATTGCTCGGGCTTTACATTTTTAATATAATTTGCTTTTAAAGTTCTGGGAAATTTTGGTTCAAGCTGTTGTTCATATCATTTATAGGCTTCCTCTAAAAGTTTTTGATAATATTTCACCATATGAAATTTTTTTCAAGGAAAACCCCAATTTGAATTATCTTAGAGTTATTGGATGCTTTTGTTATATGACAAACAAAGTGATTACATCAAAGTTTGATAAAAGGGCCACACCATGTGTTTTTTTGGACTACTCTATGATGCAAAAGGGATATAAAGTTGCTGATTTGGGTACTAAAAAGGTTTTTGTTTCACGGGATATTCAATTTGTAGAAGATATTTTTCCCTACAAGTCAGACTTTTTCAACATTCTTCTGATCCTCCAAAGATATCTATTTTGCCTTCTGTCGTTCTATTTGCCTATGAGAATCTTCAAACTGCTCTTTCCTCACAGCCTCTCCAAAAAAAAATTTGATTGTCCACATGACTTGGATCCTTCTAATTCAACTTCTTCTCTCTACAGCTGCTCAACACCATTGGGCCCTTTTTCATTGGAATGTTAATAATGCCTTTCTCAATAGTGATATCTATGAGGAGGTCTATATGGAGATTCCTAAAAGCTATAAAGGTGAGGGGGAGACAAATGGAAAGGTATGCAAGCTACTCAAATCCTTATATGGTCTAAAGCAGGCATCACGTCAATCGAACATAAAACTTACAGAAATTTTAGTCAGTCTTGATTTTCATCAAAGCAAAAATGATCATACTCTATTTACAAAATCACAAGGTTTTGAATTTATAGCTCTTCTGATTTATGTTCATGACATTTTAGTAGCAAGCAATACTTTGAGTTTGATTGCTTCTACAAAGGCTTCTTTACAGCAACATATAAAAATGAAGAATTTAGGAGAAGTAAAATGTTTCTTAGGTATGGAAGTTCTTCGGTCTTCCTCAGGCATTCTATTAACTCAACGGAAGTATAGTTTGAATTTGTTATTAGACATGGGCCTTTGTGCTGCAAAACCTGCAGGCACACAAACAGAATATGAAACTTACTACAGTTGAATATGATAGAGTTTTTCCACCTTCTGTACAGGATAAACCTCTTACTTCTCCATTATCTTTCCAGCGACTAGTAGGCAAGTTGATCTATCTCACTCAGACTTGACCAGACATCACTTTTGTAGTACGATACCTTAGTCAATTTATGCATGCTCCAAAGGAATCACATCTTCATGCTGCCATGAGAGTAGTGCATTATCTCAAGTCTGCTCCTGGTTGAGGACTATTTTTTTTCTGCTGCATTGGATACAAAAGTCACTGCATTTTTTGATGCAGACTGGGCTTCATGTGTCCTCACACCTAGATCTATCTCTGCTTTAGTGCTTTTTGCATTAAAGTTGGAGGCTCATTAATTTCCTGGAAATAAAAAAACAAACATTTATTGCACAATCTTCTACAGAAGGAGAATACCGCAGCCTAGCTCTGGTTGTTGCAAAGTTAATCTGGTTAGACATATATTTGCTGAGTTAAGAACTCCATTGGAATATCCCTTCTCTATTTTCGCTGATAGCCAAGCGACTTTACAAATGGTCGAAAATCCGGTATTTCACGAACAAACTAAGCATATAGATGTCGATTGTCATTTTATTCATGACAAGTCTCTCCAACATTCCAAGTTGAGAATGTTTAATCTCTTTAAACCCCCAACTTGAGGAGGAGTGTTGTCGTGTGTTTTATTTGATGTAAATATAATGGTAGTTGGACGTTCGTGTAGCGGTAGTTATTAGCATGTAACATTTTTCTACTTTGTATCTGTTCTTTTCATATATCATTTTTTGTACAATATAAAACCTATAAGAGCTGAGTTGTTATAGATAGTTTTTTTCATCATAGTAATAAAAAGAATCCACAGCTTTGCTCCCAAATCCTCTCCAGTTCTTGCTTCATTCTACAGGTGTTAAAGATCACAAGAAAGCACAGAAGTGTTTCTCAACAGAGTAGAAGGACGTGATCGATTAGGTCCTAACCTGAAGCACTTGCCGAGCCATTTTCGGTGTGGAAATGACAAAATTATGGATGAAGCCGACACAGAGATGGCTGTAAAATTTATTATGCTAATCAATTTTTTTATCAAAGGTACAAAATATCTTTTTACTAAAAACTTAACGGCCTCGTTTGGTTGCGGAACCGGGTGGAAACCGCGGTCTTATTCCGTCCGGTTCCGTCAAACACCGCCTCGGAATCTGATTTCGAAGCGGGAACAACATTGATGGAATCGTGGTCACGTGATCCCGATTCCACCACGGTGGAACCGGAGGTTGCCTTCCCTTTTTTTTTTGGTTTTGAAGTTGACGTGACTTTTCTTTTTTTTCAAAGTTTTTTTTCTTTTCTCTTCACACACACTATCTTCACTAAAATAAATTATTTAATAGATATAAAATAATTTTAATAAGTGACCTATTTTTTCATTAAAAATTTTCAATATTTCATTACATATAATTAATTTAAAAAATGATTTTTTTATATTTAAATAATACAAATTTTAACAATTTTTTTCCATAAAAATTTTTTATTTTACAATTTTATTTTAATTAATAATAAAATTATACTTCATAACTATAATAATCATTTTTAATTCAAAATTCATCCAAAATTCATCCATCACATATATTTTTTCCCAACACATCAATCACCTTATTCATCATCATCAAATTCCACTCCAACCAAACACATCCTGAATTAATATGTTAATTCAACTATGCACGGAGAACTTACGAGGAACCGCGATTCTGTTTCCAAACGACCCAACGAGATTAGAACTCTAACTAATTTTTTAAAAAACAATGGCAAGGCCGTAGCGCTCTGCGAGCTGTGCGAGGCCGCGGTGGGTGAGTTGGTTAATGATCAGCATGTTGCCGATGACCGGCAACCCTGGAGGCCCTGGAGGGAAGGGTAACTTGCTGCGACGTCGCCGGAGTGAGGCAAGAAGCAAGAGAGCTAAAGGTAAAGCAAAATACAACAGCGAGTGCATGGCGGCTCCTGGCTCCACCTTCAGGCCACTCCATTGCGAGAGAGAGAGACCTGAAAATGGGATGACAAGTAATTCGCAAGCCATTCATGCATGTAGCCCCTACCCAGCCAAATAACATAAATTTGTCACGTGGTCTTAATTATTCTATCTTGTTCAACTCGACGTCGGTGCATTATCATCCATTCTCTCCTTTTCTATTTATTTTTGTGCCCCAAAAGTTTTCACATTCATTGCTGTCTAATTCTCGATCCAACTTCTTTCCCAAAGTTGGGAGTCCACTGATACATCATAATTCATATCATGCTTGATGACCTTTTGATTGCTGCCGCCTCTGCCATTCCCGACTGCTCTCCAACGTAATTGAACAATGACCTACGGCTACCGCAACCGAAAATAAGAATATCGATCAACTCGCCTCCTATAAATTATTTAATTTTTTTCCATTGTACTCTGCCATCATTTTTCTGTTCAATTTTATTTATCTAATTTCTATATTATACCGCTTACTAATATCTGAATAAAGAATTTAAAATACAGAATTGAGATTAGGAAAGCTAAAATGGATAAAGAGTTACATTGAATTCCATTAAAATTATTTTTTATTATATATTTTCCAAGTTATAATAAAGGATAAAATAAATAATTTGATAAATAAAAAGTGTTAAAGTTAATTAAAAAAGTGGAGGATGAGTTAAAGTCTGAATAGTTCTGAACCATTTTCAAAGAAGATTGACAAAGAGATTTTTTTTTTGGAATTACTGGTGTTGAATATTATTTTCATTGCATAGCACCTCATGCTACAATGCAACATCTTATCCATTTTTTATGGATCCGTCGGCTTTTTTTATTTCCTATTGGAAATATAACTCTAATATTTTGAAATTTGTATTATCAAAATGATATTATGTAGAAGATAAAAACTTTATTTAAACAATGCTATCATGTTCAACTTGAAGTTGCCACATTGTCATCTTTTTTTTTTCAGAATAAAAAGCACCGTGAGATTTTTTTTTGTTGTTTTTAATATTTATTATGCACTTAGAAGCTTCCACTGTTTTGAAGTATTAAAAATGCTATTGTTTGGTGTCATTTGAATATGGAATTTGTCTTTACCACTGATGAGTAGGGATGATGGATATGATCCTCCACCTACCATTCCAAATTATTATCCAACTTTACCATACAAGTTGGGCTGTATTGTCGAGCTCACTGAGTCACTTCCATCAACACTTCTATTCTTTTATTAATAGATAGTGCATTTTACTTATATATATATATATATATATATATATGAAAATTAATGGTAGATCAGATATTTTGATCTCATTATCTGAGATCGTTATTATAATTATTTAATGCACGCATTGAGACTATAAATCGATCATTTAAAAAAAAATTGAACCAGCGCCTGCTCCATCTCCCATGCTGTGTCTCGCTAAGTGAAAGGAGTCGTGACGTCTGACACCGTAGCAATTAGGAATGGCACCCGATCCTGTTCGGGACGGGGGACACTCTCCTCATCCCGACTCCATCGACTGGCCCCCGTCCTCGATCTCGAATTCCCAGTTCGGGTGGAATTTTATCCTCCGCCCCGATTCCCGTGGGGTTCGGGACCCCGCGGAGACTTCGAACTCCGCGATCCGATCTTAGTTTGGACCAAATTAAATCGAATCGAATCGATCAAAATCGAAAAAATCATATTGATTCGCGTTTTTTGATTCAGTCAAAATTTTTTATTAATTTTCTTACTAAGAGATAATTTGATAAAAATTATTATTATAAATTTAGAAAATATCCAAAGATGAATTTTCTCCATAAAAATTCAATATTCACCAATTACTCTCCTCATTCATTTATACTTGTCTATTTACTCTCACTTTGCTATTATTATCAACATGAGACTATTTTTGTATACTCATTTATTCTTTAGAGCGTGAAGATTCGGAGTCTCGCGGGGCGGGGACAACTTCCTCCGACCCGATCCTCGAAAGAGGGTTCGGGGACAATTATTCCTCATCCCTGATCCCGCGGAGAAAAAATTCTCCGAATTCAGAATTCCGATCGGAGATTCCCAAGAGATAATTTGATAAAAATTATTATTATAAATTTGAAAAATATTCAAAGATGGATTTTCTCCATGAGCATTCAATATTTACCCATTACTCTTCTCCTTCATTTATACTTGTCTATTTACTCTCACTTTGTTATTATTATTAATATGAGACTATTTTTGTATACTCACTTATTTTTTAGAATGTGAAGATTCAAAGCCTCGCGGGACGAGGATAATTTCTCCTATCCCGATCCCCAAAAGAAGGTTCGAAGACAATTATTCCCCATCCCCGACCTCGCTAAAAAAAATTTCAAATTCAGAACCTTCCCTGCGGGCCCCGCAGGGGACAGGGAATAATACCATCCCTACGGCAACCGACGCCTGACGCCCGAAGCGTGACGTCCAAGAAAATTTTATTGTAACCAATTAATACGAACATACGATACACTCGCGCATGTAAATTTTAAATTTAGGGACTTGCGGCGTTTTCCCTTTGATATCATATCTTAACTTACTTTGTACAATTTATTTTGGGTTCTTTGTACTTTCCTTCTTGGTTGAACAATGAAAACACGGACTTACCAGCAACGGGAAAAAAAATAGCCACTTGCTTCTTATTAATTATTTAAATATTTTTCATTTTATTCCGCCGACATTTTATTCTCTTAATAAAATTTTGTGTATAATTATATCATTTACTAATATTTGAATAAAGAATTAGAAATATATAATTTAGATTAGGAAATCTAAAATAGCTAAAACGTTATATTGCTTACCATTAAAATTATCTTATTTTCATTTTATACTTTTGTCAAATAATAATAAATGAGAAAGTTAATAATTTAACGAAAAGTTTTGATTAAAAATTATGATGAATTAAAGTGGTTAATTCTGGATAGTTAATAAAGATAGATATGTAAATCAAACAGTTTAGGGGTAACTTCTAAACCGTCTTCAAATACGATTAACAGAAAAAAAAATTGAATTATTTACGTAACATATTATTTTCATCGCCTAGCAGCCACAATGCGAGATCTTATAAATATATGAAAAAAGGAACATGTGGACGCTTATAACAGAATTTAAGTTCATATATTAAACAAAATTACATCACTTTTAATTTATTGGCAATTGATTAGGGAGTACTACATTAACTTAGTTTTTTTTCTTAAATAAAAAAAATGTGCGACAGTTTTTAATAAAAGGCAACCCAATGGGCCAATTGCAGTTGCAGCCACCACTTGTATTACGCAACGCATGCATCAAAGCAGTGCACATTTGAGCCTAGGCGTGGGGACGGCCACCAGCGGCACGGCCCGCGCACTCCTCCGGAACATGTCCCCCATGTCGAGCTCCCTCGGGTCAGCCCCGCCCGGCAGCGCCCACTCGAAGCAGTGCAGGAGCTGCGCCACCCCGAGCTCCAGCGCGTACAGGCCAAGCTGCATGCCGGGGCACGACCGCCGCCCGGATCCGAAGGGCAGGAACTCGAAGCAGCTGCCCTTGAAGTCGAGCCCCCCCGCCTCGCCGCCGGGTGCGAACCTCGAAGGCCTGAACGCGTCGGCGTCCTTCCACACGGACCCGTCGCGGCCCATCCCCCAGACGTTGATCATGACGCGGGAGCGCGCGGGAATAGCGTAGCCGTCGAGCTCGCAGTCCTCGGAGGTCTCGTGGTTGAGAACGGGGACGGGAGGGTGGAGTCGGAGCGTCTCCTTGATGGCGCACTTGAGGTACAGCAGCTTCTCGAGGTCGCTCTCGTGCACCTTCCTGTCGAGCCCTACGACGTCGGCCAGCTCTTGCTGCACCTTCTTCAGCTCGTCCGGGTTCTTCATAAGCTCGGACATGGTCCATTCGAGGGCCACGGCCACCGTCTCCGTGCCTCCAAACATTATATCCTGCATGCATCATTGTTTTAATCGTACGTATATAACAGTGGATTAATTATCTCGATTGATCGTGCTGGGATTTAATCCGATCGACTTTACTTGATCAACTGGCAGTATGTTTTCTTACAATTGTCTATGAGAATGCTTCACACCTTGTTTTAGCCAGAGAATACTATACACATCATGTAATTCGTACTAAATTGTAACAATCGAATGATCATGTGGCGCATATCCATGTACAAACAATTTAGCAGTCTTAATTAAACACGAAGAGACGTGTGTAAGCAACCCAAGTTGCAGGGTGATCGAGTTAATTAGCACAAATATATTTCTACTGCATTTGGACAAAGAATTGCAAATATATATTTGATATTAGGAAAACAAAAGTAGGTAAAAGGTACTGCATTGCTCACAATTAAAATTAACTTTGTTTTTACTAAAAGGCGAAAAGATAATTTAGTAAAAAAGAGATGTTAAAGTTAATAGGAAACTTCACGTGGAAAACATTGAGTATCAACCTTGATGTAAAAGTTGATGTAAAAGGTTGTACTGCATTATCGTTTAAGACTGCAGACGTACCATGATGATGCCCTTGATATTATTCCTGGTGAGCTTAAGACTGCCTTGTAAATCGTCCTTCTGCCGTCCTCCTCCTCGCTTTCCCTCGTCGCCGGGCGTGGCCTCCAGAAACACGAGCATCTGGTCGACCATGTCCGCGGCCGGCGCATCGGTATCCTTGGGATTCTCCAAGTGTTCGTCGATGATCTTGTCGATGAACACGTCGAGCGCTCTGCGGGCCACCCTGAGCCTCTTGTTGAGGCCGTGGATATCCATCCAGCTGAGCCACGGTATGAAGTCCCCGACGTTGAACGCCTGGAACAGTTTGGCGAATTCCTGAAGTATGGCAATGGACTCCCCCTGGTTTTGTCCTCTCTGCACGCCGAAGGCCGCACGGAAGGTGATGCTGTTCATGAGGTTGCGGACGAGCTCCCCGAGGTTGACGGCGGAGCCGGCGTCACCGGCCACGCGGAGGGGCAAGGAGTCGACTTCCTCGCGGACGCACGACCACGACTCCGCGTGCTGGCGGCCGAAGAGTTTCATGACGCAAAGCTTGCGCATCTGGCGCCAGAAGGGGCCGTAGTTGGCGAAAACCATGTCTGCGCGGCCGTACGACAGGTATCTCATGGCGATGGTGGTCGGACGGTTGGAGAATACGTTATCCTGGACCTGCGCGCGGTGGTGGTCTTTAAGAAGAAATTAAGCAATACATTATGACCGGAGGGAAGAGTAGAAGGACGTGATCGATCAGATCCTAACCTGAAGGACTTGCCGAGCCAGTTCCGGCGTGGAAACAACGAAAACATGGACGACGCCGATGCGAATATGGCAGAGGCGGCCGTAGCGCTCCGCGAGTCGCGCGAGGGCGTGGTGGGACGTGAATCGGTCCCTGATCATGAGCATGTTGCCGATGACCGGAAGCCCTGGAGGCCCCGGAGGGAAGGGCAACTTGCTGCGACGTTGCCGGAGTGAGACAACAAGCCAGAGAGCTAAAGGTAAAGCAAAATACATCAGCAAGTGCATGGGGGCTCGTCCTTCCGGCCACTCCATCGCAGTAACGCCTCGGACACAGTGCACACGCGAAATCAGCGATGAGTGTGTGTGAGAGAGAGAGTGAGAGAGAGAGACCTGAAAATGGGATGACGAGTAGAGTCACAAGCCTTGTATATGTCGAGCCCCCACCAGCCGAATAACATAACATATGTCACGTGGGCTTAATTATTCTATCCTAGTTGGTTGGTATAGGAAATAATGGGCGTCCCCCATTTGAAACGGGGGACTGTGCCTCACGACGCATCGGTCGTCAGATGGCATTCGACGGTTGGCACATATCTGAGCGATTTTATGAATAAAGATCGGTCGAAAGGTGCAGTTCGATGAGTGGACTGGACGATTTGATGAATGGGCCAGTTCGAGAGATATATAACTCAAAAGTCGCTCTCATCCGTCATTTCTTTTTCTTCTCTCTCTCTTCTCTCCGCTCGGCGATCTCGTCCCGCCGACGGCATTCGAGCTCGGCGCTTCGTCTCGGCAGATCTGATCGTCGACGACCGATCTGCCCGCTGCCGACCCTCGCGCGATAGCATCCGACGCTCGAAGCTCTCACTCTCCGATTTCTCTCTCTCAGATTTTTTATCGACGGCAGCCTCATTCGATCATATCCGACCAAATCTGATCGTTGGCGGCCCCGTTCAAGTAGATTCCGCCAAATTTGATCGTCGGCAACCTCGCTCGACCAGATTCAGCCGCCCTACTGCGCTCGCACGACCCCACCCGCACGCCGGCCGCCCTGCTGCGCTCGCACGACCGCGCTCGGACACAATGCACACGCGAAATCAGAGTGTGTGTGAGAGAGAGAGATAGAGAGACCTGAAAATGGGATGACGAGTAACAAGCCATGTATACGTCGAGCTCCCACCAGCCGAATAACATAACATATGTCACGCGGGCTTAATTATTCTATCCTGTTCCAATCTGGAGTTGGTTGGTATATTATCATCCATTATGTTATTATAGTCTTTATACTCGTTAGGATTTTATGAGTTATTAGTATTTGATTAATTAAAAATCGAGATAAAAAAATATAGAATAAAAATGACTTGAAAAATGGAATCCTTTTAAACTACTAACACAACTCCTTAATTACTTGTGTCAATTAAATTTGATTATTTATTTATTTTAGTGTCTCAAATGTTCACATTCATCGTGAATCAGCCTTTGTCTTTTCTCGCTCAACTTCTCAAAAACTTTAGCCACCCTCTTGACATTCGCATCTTTTAAATACTCATATGAATTGATAAATTTATCTATGTGCCATTGTGAAACAATTTAAAGAGACTTATCCTCCTAATTTAGGAGGATATATCAATCTACTCTTTCCAATTTAATTTTGGGTAATATAATATGCTGATGACATTTTGATTACTGATTACTGCTGCTGGCCTGAAAGGTCTCACCTTAATTAGGATCGGTCGGAATTTACACATCTTAATTTATAAATTTATGAAATTGAGTAATATATCGTACCTTGTACTTATCTATTTTTTTTTTTCATTGTAATGTACTCTGCCACCATTTTTTCTGTTAATCTTATTTATCTAAATACATTCTACCGCTCATTACTATTAGAGAAGCTATGGCCCTTCTGGACGAAGAATACCTTTTGAAAAATAAAAAAAAATTATTTAGAAGAATATAATATTTTTCTTGTATTCTTATTTTATCATTTATTTGATTCGATAGAATAAATTTTAAATATATGATATTTTATAATAAAAATATTTTATTATAAATACTTGATATTTAATAATTATTATTATTATAAAAATAATAATATAATAATATATGGTTAAATTATAAAAAATAAAAGGAATGGTAAAAAGTTTTATGAAAACTATGAGAATATATGTATTCTTTCATTTTGATGGAATAAAAATTTTACTGTTCGTAAGAATATAATGATGGTAGTATGATTTTAAGGTGGATTCACACAAAATACATTTTTTATCATTTTAACTTTATTCTCCAGCGATATTGCACATGCACTCTGTTGAGACATATCACATCGTCGAATAGATAGCTACAAAGAGTTATAAACTTTGTAGCACTTTTACTTTTCTTGTATCAGTTATGGATTAGTATAAAAGTAGGTGTTAGTGATGTCGTGTAATCTCGTGTAGTAACTTTTAAATTTGAATAGAATATTAATTTCTCCTATCGTCTTCTACCTTTTACTCCCTCATCCTCTGCAACTTTCCTCATATTGTATCACTTCCTTCTTCCTCTCGAATCTGACCTCCAACGAACTATTGGAGCTCATTTCTTGATATCATATAAGAGCTCAGGCGCCGTCGATCCTCGTGGGCTACCTCCTACTTGCAGCGCCTGTATCGCCATCGTCAGTCACCGAAAGTTTCACCGATCTCCTGCGTCCGAGCTACAATGGCGCCTAAAAGCCCTGGAGATGTCAGGGATCATGGATCTGCTCGACCTCGTCGCCGATCTACTAGATCTGATCACCAACGACACCGAGTTCTTTGTTCCCAGCCGATCCTCTACTGCCAGCAGCCGGTCATCTTCAAGCTCATGGCACCTTGGAGCCCAAGCAGCGTGGCCGATGATGTAGATCGCTATCGAGCTCGTATGTTCTTCGTCGACGTCAATATCATGCTTCGTAGCTCTCCAAACGATTGGCGAGTTTCTTCTTCATTCCAATAATTTCCTTTGTTCTTTGTTCGTCTTCATCCTCTTCGTGTGATTGAGTCTCCGATCTGATCTATTCCTTTTTTTTTGCTGATTGCGTCATGTTCTTCGTTTCCACTGTTCACCTGGTCCTCTTCCTCAGTTTTCTTCTCCATCGATCTGAGCTTCCAGTTTCTTTTTTCTCTTTATTATTTTGCCTCATTTTTCTTAGCTCCATGATCACTGATTTCCTCAATTTCTTTCGTCGAATGAGTTGTCTTGTCGGATTGGGAGTTCCATCTCCATTTCTCGGTGCAGATCACCGGTTGATTTTCTGACGTTATCGTCAGAGGGGTTGGAACCTTCTCTCCTTATTGTCATTATCGATGTTTCTCTGATGTTGTTGTCAACGATCGGAATGTCCTTGGTTCGTCGATGTTTTTCCCGATGTTCTCGAAGTTTCTTGAGTTGATGAGGTCAGGAGATGTATTGCCTCTGATCTCTTCATGTCAAAGTCTATCCTCTAGTTTTCCCTTCTTAATCCTCTATAATTCTTCTTAGTACTTTGAAGTTTGAATACATTTTCCCTGGTCACTTACTCTGTTCATCATCTACTTCATTCTCGGATTGCTTCTTCTCTCACACATCTTCTTGTTTTTGTCATTTTCTTGATTCTCCGATTGTATCTTCTCTTTGTGTTTCCTTTCTAGTTCTTGTGCATTTCTAATTTCATGGCTTCCAAGTGTTCGATGGATTATCTCACTTGTTTCAAGCATCGTCGAGTTCAAGCAACAAAGTAGCAGAGTTCCTAGCTTAAGTTGGCATGTGTAACGACTTGGATTTTCAAGAAATAAATAAAAGATATTTATTTTATTTTGATAGATATGAAAATTCCTATTATAATATTTTGGAATTATTTAATTCCAAAATTGATGGAAATCATGGGATAAGTTGAACAGATAAGAAGGAATTTGAAAATAGATAGAATTTCTATGAAGATAAATATTGGATTGTTAAGTAAATTCAGATTTAAATAAATCTGAATAATTATGAAGTGATTAATCATTGATGGATGGCCAAGATTGATTCTAAAGAAGTCCAAGGCCTTTGGAATGAAATTAAATTTCAGTACAGCGTTTCATCCTCAGACAGACGGGCAGTCTGAACGCACCATACAGACATTAGAAGATATGCTCCGAACGTGTGCATTAGACTGGAGTGGCAATTGGGACACTCGTCTCTCACTAATTGAATTCACATATAACAACAGCCACCACTTTAGCATTGGTATGACATCCTTTACAGTCATGTATGAAAGACCATGTCGCTCCACCATTTGTTGGAGTGAGGTGGGAGAACGACAGTTCTTGTCAAAGGAAATGTTAAAGCAAACTATGAAAGATGTTGAAAAGATTTGTCTTATTAGAGAAAAATTAAAAGCAGCATTCATAAGACAAAAGACTTATGCTAATAAAAAACGAAGAGAACAGATCTTCAAGGTTGGAGATCGAGTGATGTTGAAAGTCTCTCCAACGAAGGGAGTAATAAGATTTAGCAAGAAGGGCAAGCTGAGCCTTTGGTATGTTGGTCCATTTGAGATATTTGCATTAATTGGAGATGTGGCTTGCAAGTTGGCTCTATCATCATCATATGGACACGTGCATAATGTCTTCCACGTGTCAATATTGCACAAGTATTAGCATGATGATGCTAATATAGTGAATATGGAAGAACCAAACTTAAATGTGGATCTGACATACACAGAACAACCTATAGAGATATTGGAGTACCAGACAAAGCATTTGAAGAAGTGAAAGTGGCATGGACACATCATAAAGATGAAGACGCCACTTGGAAATTAGAAGATGAAATGAGGAAGAATTTTTCAGAATTGTTTAAACAGTTGATACAATTTTTCCTTAAGTGAATTCGAAGACGAATTTATTTTTAAGGAGGTTATGATGTAACGACTTGGATTTTTAGGAAATAAAAGATATTTATTTTATGTCGATACATATGAAAATCCCTATTATAATATTATGAAATTATTTAATTTTGAAATTGATGGAAATTATGGGATAAGTTGGAGAGATAAGAAGTAATTTGAAAAGAGATAGAATTTCTATGAAGGTAAGTATTGGATTGTTAAGTAAATTCGAATTTAAATAAATTTGAATAATTATGAAGTGATTAGTCATTGATGGATGGCCAAGATTGATTCTAAAGGAGTCCAAGGGTCTAATAGAATTAAAATCTTAAATTTACATCTATAAATAGGTATTAAATGGTGGCTGGAAACTCCTTTTATGCCAACAGAATTATGCCCATGAGCCGCTCTTTTCTTCTCGTTTGCACGCAACCCGAGATACCACTGAGAGCACGTGGTGGCTGATTTCGAAACTGGCATATAGAAGAAGTTTCAAGTGGTGGCCGTGAGTTTCGGGACGTGGATAGAGAGAAATCACCGTCCAAAGATCGGCGTACGCGCAGTTTTCTAAAGAAGGGATTACCGTTGATTTTTTCGCCAACTTTAGATACATGGGGGGAATCCCTATGTCGTCGATTTTCCATGACATGGAACCCTATCCTCTTCTCATTCGTACTGAGAATCCATTGACATATCGTAGGCATACATTAGACATCATATGAGAGAGGTATGATGGTCGGAAAATCGCGTCAAAACGCACTTCTCTGTCGGCGGCAGAACCCGACCCAAGTTCTGTTGTACCCAGCCTGGATTTTGTTGAATCCGGACTGAGTCATACTGATGCATGCAAAATATAACATATTTTATATTATTATTTTAGTTAATTTTTTGTAATTTGATCATGGCATGCATCATTTTTAGTCACTTTTAATCGTAATTCCGGATTTATCAATTTTAATTATTAATTCTTTTAGTATTTTAATTGTGGATGAGTTAACTAAATTTTGATAATTATTTTGCAGGAAAAGCCGAGATTAGGATAAAGAATTTATTTCTTACGGCCGAGATTTAGCTTTACCCCTAAGACGTTTTGGCCGAAATTCAAAGGGGGTAACAATTAAATGATTTTATCTTTTGGGCGTAACAAGATTAAATTCTTTATTACGGCCGAGATCCATAAGGCGTAAAGATAAAAGAAAGACGTTTTGGCCGAGATTCAGAGGGGGTAAAGATAAAAGGATTTATCTTTTGAAAGAATTATCGTTTTTTGCCGAGATTTATCCGTGAATTTAAATTCGGCCGTACATCACGATCAACAAGACCCGTCCGCACTCTATAAATACGTGAAGAATCCGTCGTTTCAATTCGTACTCGGAAGTTCAGGTTTCTTTCAAGTTTTCTAAATTACCGTGAAAAAATCCATAAAATGTTTTCAAGTTTATTTATGGATTTTCTTTCTCGGCCGTGAAGGATCACGTTCGACTTAATTTTCATCGATTTACGACCGATATGAATCTTACTCTTCTTCGGCCGTAAAGGATTAAATCGTCGACGTTGCATTCGATTTTTATTTCGGTCGAACACCCTGTTTAGTTTTCTGTCTTACGGCCGAAATTTCACACTAACTAGTTTGTTACGGCCGTAATTTAATTGGTTTACGCCTTCACGTTGAACCCTTTCGACACTGTTTCAGTGTTTTTACGGCCGAATGAGCCTCGGATTATTAATCTAATTTCGGCCGTAAATCTATTTCTGTATTACAGCCGATTAATCTTATTTCCTCTCTGAAAATAATTTTTGCTAATGTCTGATTATTAACTTTGCGGCCGCAAATTAGTTTTGATTCGTTTTGTGCAGTTTGTTACATCATCGTTAATTCTTCCAAGTTTTTACAGCCGAACGAGCACATGATTTTTATGATCATCTATTCGATTTACTTCCGGTCGAGATGTTATTTTTGGCATTTGAATTGGTTTGAAGAGCGTTTGGCGGTCGTAATTCGATTTCGGATAATTATTCTCTAACCTAATGAATTTTTTTTAATTCGATAATGGTCGAAAGATTTTTATCTTTATCAATTTAAAATCTTATTTCTTCGTGACCTATTATCTGTATTTTTTTTCTTGTATATATTTGTATTTTATTCTTTTATCTCTCTTACTGAAAATTAATTGTTGCAGGACTTGAGTTAAAATCTAATCACAATTAAGTTAATCCTTTGGATAAATTTATATGTCCCACATTCTGATCAGATGTTAATTTTTTATTTTATTTAATTTTTTTTCTGACACTTGGTTGTTGCAGTGACGAATTGAATATTTAATCACAACCAAAGATTTTACTAATTTACATTTTTTAATTAAGTTAATTTTTTTGATTATTTTTATTTAATTAGTTAGTTGATTGGCATTTTAATTAATAGTTTAAGGAGTCATCTAATCGATATTTCTTTTTGTGCACGGAGAGGAACTCGACTAATCATTTCTTCGGATACGTGGACCGAGCGATGCATGAACCTCGGACATGATAAGGCAAGACGTATAGCAGGCCGTAAAAATCAGAAAATTTTCGTCGTGCAGATTCCGACATCCGACACTGAAATAACTTATCGGCAGCAAAAGCTCCAGGCACGAGCTCCGAGCAGATTGAACGCCATGCATGCGTCACATCGAAGATTTGCACGAATACGCCCTGCCACCACAGCCTCGTTCCCATTACGGCCGATCCTTATGCCCGGACGAGCGCCGAACACCAGCGCCACCACCCGTCTTTCTTACGGCCGATCACTGCGTGCCTTGAAAATCGGCCAAGCTCTTACGACATGACCCTTCACTGCGCGCATCATGAGGGAAAGGTAAGTTTACGCCCGTAATTGTATCTATAAATTCTTACACCTCGTGTTTATGCAGACCAAGAACCGGCTCCATTTCGCCCTTTCCTCCTTACGGCCGAAGTTTCAATGCTTCTCGCCCAAAAGCCCTTACGGTCGAAGTTCTTCATCAACTACGGCCGAGGTTCTTCATCAACCAGCTCTTACGGCCGAGATCTCCTCTCACCGACACCATTTGCGGCCATGAAATTCTTAACACTGACACCACAAGAATTATCGGCCGAGCATCTCTCCACCGACAATAAATCCGGTTGTATCTTTTTTCTTTTTTTTTATTTTCATTTCTTTAGCTTTTCCATATTATCTTTACTCTTTCCCTTGTTGGCCTAACACTGAGGACAGTGTCTAGTTCAAGCTTGGGGGAATTTGCATTTCATGCATTGCATGTTTCTTTCTTTTTATTTGCTTATGTTTGCATCTATTTGTAAAAAAATCCAAAAAATTGAAAAATTTGAAAATTTTCTAAAAAATACCATTGCATACCATCTTACAAACTCTTGTCTTATTGTTTTAATTATATTTTAGTAGAAGTTCAAAGACATGTCGTTAATTGATGAAATTTGAATACTTTTCTTTCTTATCACTTGCTACTTCAGTATCAAACTTATAGACTGTGTGCCCATGCTAAATAGAATTATGAATGACTAGACGACAAAATCATATTCATGCCTTTTTATTAATTTCTTTTAAGTCATGATTAATAGTAGCATTCTTATTGACCATATCAAGTACTTTTTGAGCTTATGAAAAAGAAGGGTTAGTTAAACCCCCAACAAATAAAAAAAATGATGAATAAAGTTATGTGTAGGTACAAAAGTGTTATCCGGAACCAAGATGTGTTCGGGTAATTAGATCCGCAGGGGTTCATGCCTGGCGACCTAAGGGCAACTACTCTGGGATCCGTCGATCGAAAACCTACTACATGGATCATCTTGTGGAATATGGAGAAGCACATGAGTACTGAATCATGGCTAAGTTCGAACTCTTCATTCAGAACCTTGATTGTTCGGGCAAGTAAACTCGAGGGGTGCTTTATCACCTGTTGCCCTAAGGCCATCTGGTCTGGGAGTCATCAGTCCAAAGCCCGCTACATGAATTAAAAATTCCCCAGCAGGCGATCCGATCCGGCCGCCAGGCACCGGATCGGCCTGCCAGTGGCTGATCCGGCCGTCTGACAGACGAATCGGCCTGCCAGTGGTCGGTCCGCCGCCTGGCGATCGGATCGGCTCACCTGGTGGCCGATCCGGCATCAGGCGGCCGGAGTAGAGAGGGGATTAGGAGAAGGGGAGGGCCGCTGTCGTGAGAGAGTGCCGTCGCCGTTGTCGTGAGAGAGAGGGAGAGGGTGAGAGAGAGAGGGGGAGAGAGAAAGAGTGAGATTGAAATGAGAGGAGAGGTTTGAGATTGGGTTTATATAATGAGTTTATATCGGGTCGGGTATTTGCATTGCAGACCCGGTCCTGATCCGATACCTGGCGGATTTTCAAGTCAAAAGATCCGGTCCCAACCCGGATTAGATCCAGGCCGAGTTATTTTCCCGATTTTCCGGGCCGAGTCGACCTAGCCCGTGCTCAGCCCTATATCGCCATCCTGGATTTTTGGAGCGGAGAGAAATTTAATCCCCACCCAGATCTTCACCCATCGTCGAAACCTTATAGGGATTTCGATTCTTCAAATTTTAACTTAAAACATTCAAATTAATATTATAATAAAAAATAAAAAAATTCTATATTATAATTACATAATTAAAATTTAGAAAATTAATATGAGCATTTAACGAAATCAATATAATACATATGTAATTGTTATAAGTTCCACAATATAAACTTTAAATTTTGATATCAGTTCCAAAACATAAAGTAATTGAGGTGTTAAAAATAAAATATAAATCACTTCTGTACTTAAATAGCAATCATTAACAAAAAATAGCAAAAATAATGAAACATTGATTTAATAACCTCTATGCATAGAGGTGATTCAATCACCTCTGCGCAGAGGTGGCCGCAGACCTCTGTGCATTGTGCAAAGAGGTAGAAGCCAAAGTCTCGAAGCGCCTTTGTCGGTCGGCCATCATTGTGAGTGTCACACTGTACATGAAGGTGGTGGTTGCGGAGGCCCAAGCATCACGTCTAGGCATCATAATTGCCTAGAGGCCGAAGCATCACGTTTGGCCATCGTCGTTGCCCGATCGCCATTGCACAAAAGCAACATTGTGGAGGTCGAAGTTCAGTAGTGACCAGCTCTGGCAGAGACAACGTAGCCACTTTGATAGTCTGAACTCTGATGAGGGCAACCACTTAAGAGAGGGATCATGATGTTAATTAGGTGTAGGGATTCGAAGATCCTGCGAGGTAGGAAAATCCATCCCTCTCCGATCTTCGAGAGAGGGTACGAAACAATTTGCCTCCTATACCCCATCCTATGAGCACAAAATTCCTTGAATTCGAAACCTACAATTTTTTGTAGAACCCATAAGGGATTGTTTGAACTCTTAGTTGGACATTGTTTACCAAGGGTCATGACGAAGTAGGAATTCAAAATTTTGAGATATTATTTAAAATAAATTTCAAAAACAAAAGGACTCTGAACCTTATTATAAGTCACAAGATAATTTGGAAATTCGTTTATTCATAACTTGAGAAGTGTTAAATTCCAATTGAGGTCTAATACAAATTTTCTTTGTTTTGACATAAAAAAACTTTGAATCAATCTATCTGAAACTCTACCAAGGACATTTTGATATTACATGGTCAATCGACGTAAAGAACATGGTGCTTGAGACTTGAGAGACATGCCAACCTGTTGATTGTGCAGTAATTCATTATTTGTGTTATGTGACAATTCAGAGGTTTCAAAAATTGAGTTCTTTCTTTATCTTTTACATGGATGATCTTTTACCTAATTTTTCATGTTCTATTTTGCTATAATAGAATTTTTATATTTTGTCTAGAATGGAAAACTATCTAAATCATGTGGTTAGTTGAGTTAATTATTTTTTTCATTTTTTTATACATGTTGAGTTCATTATCTTTCGATGAGTGATTTATTTTTTAAGATTAGATTATAAACCCGTAAGAGAGGTGATTAATTTTAGTAATTAATATTACTATGATACTTGATTTTTTACTTCTAAGTTGAAGCATATAAAATGTGATTTTGTTAATCGTCGATGTGCCAAATTTCGTGTAGTCTATTTTTTTTTGTCTAATATTGTGAGTGAATAATAGTTTGAAAGATGATTATTAATACATTTTAATTCACTATAAAACGAATAATTGACTTATCATTTGCAAGTGTTAGTTTTATTAAAAGTTAAGTTAATTTGATTTACTCGTATTAGAAAGGATAATACAATAGCTAATCTTAATCTGTCATTTGATTATAACTCGATTATCTTAGTGGATCATACATGTTTACTTTCACATTAATCATCACCAGCTTAATTTAATTTATGTTATTTAACTTTTTGAATATTTATTATTGGTTAGTTAGAAACCATTATTTCTCCTAATAAATTATTAGAATATTAGATTTAATTGGTTTCTTGTAAGATCGACACTCTATATTTATGACTGGATTCGACTAGTACAACTTATAATAATTTTATTTGTTATAAAGTTTTTGCATCATATTGTGTGGACCTAATAATAGTTTGAGATTGATCATTGAAGTCATGGATGTGAATAAAATTTACCATTTCATCATATATGATTACCAAATTTGTCATGCACTAATTTTCTTATACAACGATATTGATATTATTCAATAGGGGTATAAGCAAAAACAATCTAAAAGATTGACCCAACTGCATATAAAATTGCAGCAACATAGTCGCATAAGAGTGGTGGACACTCGTCTAATCTTTTATAAATAAGTTTAAGTTATCTTAAATTCTAAAAGTTTAGGCTAATTTTTAAAGAGTTTAATGTTTATTAGACACCGTACAAGTTATGATGAATAGTGAATTCATCGATTTAATAATTATTTTGATTTGTCGTTCATCATAAATCAGATAGTAATCAATATGCTTATATTGACATTATCCTTTAAAAGGGACATTACAAATATTTTTTCCCATTTTTTATTTTAAAAATAGCTTAATTAATGAAAACAATATTAACAATGTACTTCCTCTTATATTCATATATGATTTCAACTCTTTCTTTTTCCTTGTCTATTTTATGAATCATAAGTTTTTATTGAAGTTATTTTTTTTGACAACCCTAAATTATAACTTTTACGCAATTAAATTTAATTTATAAACATGAGAACTTAATTTATTTCAATTTGACACTTAAATCATTACATTCAAATTCGATTAACTTAGTTTTAAAATAATGATAAAATATAAATTCTACCCTTATTAATATAATATATAAATTTTAAAAATCAGTAACTCTAGCGTAATATGCATCATCGTTAAGGTATGCTTTTTTTTATAATACCCGTGTTAAGTTTTTTTTAAAAAAATATTGTTGTCGGCAATTGTCTTTTTATAATTTTAAAATATCATTTCCATGACAACATGGTACATGACTTGGTGCGGTTGTGATGTAAGGTAAAGATTATTTTCTATATAGAGTTTTTTTAAAACTTAATGTAAAAAAATTTACGTATATTCTAAAAATAAAATAATACATTCTTGATCAATTTTTTTTACACAAAATAAGGTAGATCCCTTTTCTCACTCATAATCAAATAAAATAAATATTTATTAGATTTTTTCAATTACTAAATAAGAAGAAAGTTTTGAAATTACTTATAACTGTTGAAATGCTTCGAAATGAAGGAAAATTAAAAGAATTAATAAATTTATGAAAATCGAACTCAATAATGAGGCGTGACTTTTGCGTCGAGACCATTATTTTGTTGGCAATTTATTTGGAGTCTAACTCCAAAGACGAGCGATGACGCAGCACATGCCCAAATGGGCCCATCCCGGTTGAAGCAATGTTACCAAAATCGATTCGGACGGTCAGTTCAAGCGTCAACCAGTCAAAAATTCGATTTAGTATTGAATCGGAAAAAATCGATTGAATCGTCCAGTTGAATTGAGCTAGTTGAATCGATTTAACCCGGTTTAATGTTGATATTGGGAAATAAAATTTAAAAAATAATAAAAAAGGGAAAGTTAAAAAAGGAATAAAGAAAGAAATATAACAAAGGTAAAAACAGTGAGAATATGACATATTTAAAATTAAATAAAAATTAAAAGAAAAAGATAAGTATTTCAAATTAAATAACATTAAAATGAAAAATTATCAAAGAATATAAATAAAGGAAATAAAAAGTAAAGTGTTAAATAAAAAGAGAAATAACAATAATTTAAGATGAAATTTATTAATATAGCATCTATTAGCAATTAATAATAGATATTAAATTAATAATGATCTATTTATATTTATATGTTAATCATTATTAAAAATTTTATAAATAAAAAATATGTTATATTAATTTTTAACATTATTAATAGGTTATTAGTATAATATTCATATACTGTATCATATAATTTATATTATATTTTTATAATTATTATAAATAATATTATTTTAATAAAATTCGATTCAATTCTATCGGGCCCATCCAATCGTAATTCAATAAGAAGTCCAGTCAGATCCATGGAAACATTGAGGTGGAAGGCACCACCTACATCACGCAATGGATGCATTCAAAGCAGCGCACATGTTGAGTCTCGGCGTGGGGACGGCCACCAGCGGCACTGCCCGCGCACTCTTCCGGAACGTGTCGCCCATGTCGAGCTCGCGCGGGTCCGCCCCGCCCGGCAGTGCCCACTCGAAGCAGTGCAGGAGTTGCGCCACAGCCAGATCCACCGCGTACAAGCCCAGCTGCATGCCGGGGTAGGACCGCCGGCCGGATCCGAAGGGCAGGAACTCGAAGCAACTGCCCATGAAGTCGAACCCAGCGGCCTCCCCTCCGGACGCGAACCTCGAAGGCCTGAAGGAGTCAGCGTCCTTCCACGCGGACCTGTCCCGGGCTATCCCCCAGATGTTGACCATGACGCGGGAGCCCGCCGGAACGGCGTAGCCGTCGAGCTCGCAGTCCTCGGAGGTCTCGTGGAAGAGGAGGGGGAAGGGAGGGTGGAGCCTGAGCGTCTCCTTGACGGCGCACTTGAGGTAGCGGAGCTTCTCGAGGTCGCCCTCGTGCACCTTCCTGTCGAGCCCTACGACGTCGGCGAGCTCTTGTTGCACCTTCTTCAGCTCGTCGGGATTCTTCATGAGCTCAGACATGGTCCATTCAATGGCCATGGCCACCGTCTCCGTGCCTCCAAACATTATATCCTGCATTCATCGTTTGTCCATTTCACAACTGATATCATATCAACGAGGAGTTGCTTATTTTGACATGAGTGGTAGGAATTGCAAGTTTAGAAGATAAAACCTCTAATCAGTTAATTGAACAATGAAAATACCCGTATGGCTCTTCTAATTTTTTTGTTAACTTTTACTTGTCTAATTATATATATTTCTACTGCTTACTAATATTTGGACAAAGAATTGCAAATATATATTTGATATTAGGAAAGCAAAAGTAGCTAGGTAAAAGGTACTGCCTTGAATACAATTAAAATTAACTTTGTTTTCAAAAAGGAGAAAAGATAATTTAATGAAAAAAAGAGTTGTCAAAGTTAATAGGAAACTTGACGTGGAAAAGATTGAGTATCGTCCTTGATGTAAAACTTGATGTAAAGGTGCTGCATTATAGTTTAAGGCTGCAGACGTACCATGATGATGCCCTTGATGTTATCCCTGGTGAGCTTAAAAGATATTATCCCGCTTTTTATTCTAAATGAAGTTCAGAGAATGTAAGTTCCAAGTGAAAACATTTCTCCATCCCTAGTGTTTAGCTATACTCTTCTTTGTCTACTTTAGCATTAAAAATCCATAAAAATTAGAGTAGTCCTATTTGTTGCGATTTCTAGTTTATAACATTTCGCTTTCTTATTTTGAACAACACCTATAGACTTGACTTTTCCTTCAAACAGTTTAATTAAGTGTGAACATTTCAACTTTATTTTTGTGGATCGACCCTCAAGTATTTTTCAACATGATCTTAGAGTAAATGACAATCAAGCAAATAATTGCTAAATTGAACAAAAGTGACAAGTTGAATGATGACAACTATGACATTTGGCATAGAAAAGTACAACACATCCTCGAAGAAGAGGAAGTCATTGAATGCATTAAAAACACCATGCCTGAACCTGAATTTGGCGTTACACCTCAACGCAGAAGGAATCTAGACGCTTACAATACATGGAAAAAGAAAAATAAAAGAGTCCACATTATGTTGTTGAGCAGTATGCACAATTCTTTAATGTATGAGTATGAGGTACATGAAACTACCAAAATCATGTGAGATGCCCTTCACGAGAAGTTTGTCAGTATATCAATCATGAAATTAAAATTACTTAATGTTAAGTTTGTTTCATACCGTATACGTCCAAATCACACTATGCGGCAACATTTGCGTGAAATATCGAACATGATTCGTGAGTTGAAAAATGATTCGTAAGTTGAAAAGTGTTGGTCTTCCACTTACTAATGAACAACAAGTGCAGGCTATCATTATTTCCCTTCTAGCACGTTGGAACAAATGGTTTTGAACTTAGCTCATAATGATAATATCAAAATTTTTACTAATGTTGCACGTCATCTAGAACTGGAAGAATAGCGTCTCGAGGCAACTAAACCTTCTAATGTTGCTAAATCCAATACGAAAGGTGCGAGTAAAAGTTCAAAATGTAAAAGTTCATAAAATTATAAGGGTAAAGACAAGACTGAAAATAAAGGTAAAAACTAGCGCAAACATGGTAAGCACGATGGAAAGTTTGATAAAAGTAAAGTTAAGTGTTACGATTGTCACAAGCGGACACTTCGCTTGTGAGTGCACTAAACCGAAAAAGAAAACACACGTATATTTCTCTGAACAAACTTTCATTTTTGTTTCTAGTCGTGCTTTAGTCGCTAGCTCTCATCCTTTGTGGATTGTAAGCTTAGGAGCAATCGGCCACATAGTGAAAGAACGTGATGCCTTTGTGAATTTTTGTCGATTCAATGTCGAAACCAAGTGGATTTACGTTGGAAACAACGTAGGAGTGCAGGTCAAAGGAATTGGTACATGTAAATTGGACCTTTGAGAAGGACGTGTTCTGTACCTCCATGATGTCCTCTAGGCTCCAGATTTTTTACAGGATTCAATTTTAGTATCTCGTTTAGATGAACTTGGTTATGTAATGACATTTGGTTCAAATTATGTTGATGTGATGTTAAACAATATTTGTATTTGTACTGCTTACAAGCATAATGATTTTTATGTTCTTGAAATCTCTAAAGATTTTCAATATTGTAGTTGTTCATTTGTGTCATTTTTTATAAAAATGTTGATGTTAAAACTTGACATGCCAGACTTGAGCATATTGGCAAGATCGTATGAATCGACTAGTTAGATAAGGTCTTTTAGACAATCTTGCTAAATTAATTCTGCCCACGTGTGAAGATTGTCTTGCTGGTAAAGCAACTAGAAAACCATTTGGAGTAGGCAAACATATTGATTTTTCCTTGAAAATAATCCATTCTGATATCTGTGGTCCTATGAATGTTAAAGGTAGATATGATTTCTCTTATTTCATCACTTTTATATATGACTATTCATGATATAGTGTAGTCTATTTAAGCACACATAAATTTGAGGCATTATAATGCTTCAAAAGATTTTTGCATATGGCTAAGAATCAATTGGATCACAAAAATTAAAATCTTGCATACAGATCATGGTCGTGAATACTTATCTGATTTCTTTAGAGAGTTATATGATTAAAAAGAAATTGTTAAGCAATTAACAATTCCAGGAACTTCGCAACCAAATAGTGTTGTAGAAAGAAGAAACCGGACTTTACTTGATATGGTCAAATCCATGATGACGCAAGAGAATCTTCCTATTTTTTTTCGGGTGATTCCTTATTAACTACAGTCTATATATTGAATCGTATTCCATCAAAGTCTATAGATTCCACTTCTTACGAATTCTGGACAAGTCGAAAGCTTGAACTTAGTTATTTGCGACCCTAGGGTGTGCAGTCTATGTACTTAATACTTCTCAAAAGTATGGAAAGTTGGGACATAAAGGGAAAAAGTGTATCTTTATAAGATATTTTGATACCTCCAAAGATATGCTTTCATAGGCGAAAAGGATGATGGACCTATAACAGAGATAGAAAATAAAGATGCTACATTCTTAGAAGATGATTTTCCTAGGCAAGGCGAAATAGATAAAGATCTTCACCTCGAAGAGGAAGAAGATCATGAGTTGACTCTTTCAATGGATCAATTTGCTGAGGAGTATGTCTTTTTACCACAAAATATTGATCCGAGTGGAAGCGCCAACTCAAGAATGAGATATATCAAAATATTCAATACATCAGACTAATTGAAAAAGTATCCCACATCGTCGGTTTGAGATTGAGCGGGAAGCTTTTGTAGTTGGTCCGGAAGATGAACACGAGCTTAAAATAATTGAGTAGGATCTTTCGTGTTTTGCGAAGGAAGGATGGTGAAAGCAATAGAAGAAGAAATAAAGTCTATAAAAAATATTATGGGATTTGGTTGACCTCCCATCCAATAGAAGATCAATAGGGAATAAATTGGTTCTCAAGGTCAAACATGGTGCGGATGGATCCGCAGAAAAATATAAAGCTCGCATTGTTGTATAAGGATATACCCATAAGAAGGATATAAATTATGATGAAACTTTTGCACCAATTATAAAATTTTCTTCAATTCACTTAATCCTAGCTATAGTTGCTCGTATGGATTTAGATCTACATCAAATGAATGTAAAGACAACATTTTTAAATGGAGAATTATATGAAGAAATTTACATAAAGCAACCTAAAGACTTAATTGTAAAAGGTTAAGAACACAAAGTATGTAAATTGTGACGGTCCATGTACAAACTAAAATAATCATTTAGACAGTGGTATTTGAAGTTTCATCGATCAATAATTTCCTTCAGATTTTTCTATGATTGATGAAGACCATAGTGTGTATATATGTGGCTCCAAATATAAATTTGCATTTCTAACTTTGTATGTCATGATATCTTGCTATTTAGAAATAATAAGGAGTATATAAATATCATTAAAGTTGTCCTCTCCCTTTGAGATGAAGGATATGGGTGAAGCAGCATATATCTACTTAGAGTAAAAATTTGTTGAGATAGTCCAAAGAGATTCATTTCTCTTTCACAAGAAACCTATAAAAAAAGTCCTCGAACATTTTTGAATGAATAATTATAAACCCATTGATACTCTTATAACGAAAGGTTAAGCTTTAAGTCTTAACATGTCCAAAGATTTAAAAAAAAAAGAGTGCTATAGCCTCTGTTCCTTATGCCAGCGTAGTTGAAAATATCATGTACGTCATGTTGTGTACTCGACCCGACATATGTTATGCCATTGGTCTAGTCAATCGATATCAATCTAATACAGGACATCAACATTGGAAGACTGTCAAAAGGATTCTCAGATACTTGAAAAGAACAGTTGACTACACACTATGTTATCAAGGAGGAAGTCTAAAGTTATCTGAATATACGAATGCTTATTGGGATGGTGATGTTGATGAACGCAAGTCCACCTTCGGATACGTGTTCTTGCTTAGCAATGGTGTTGTGACATGGAGCAGAAAGAAGCAAGATTGCATAGCATTGTCAACAATGGAAGTTGAATTCGTGGCATATACCAAAAAGCTTCAAAAGAAGGCATTTGGTTAGGCAAATTCATTCATCATATGAGAGTAGATGATGATGCTTCAAAGACTAACCCATATTGTGATAATCAAGCTATCATTGTATATGTCAAAGATGAGAAATATCACTGTAAACGGAAGCATATCGACACTAAGTACAAATTTGTAAGAAATGAAGATGTTCTGCCATTCAATATGTCAAAGATGAAAAATATCACTGTAAACGGAAGCATATCGACAATAAGTACAAATTTGTCCGTAATGAAGATGTTCAGAAAAGGACCATGATTCATGTCTACACATCATAACGTGACTGGCCCATTTACGAAGCCTATTCCATGAGATGTATTTATTAGACATATAAAATCTATATGATTACGTAATAATAATTGTACTTAAATGTCTATTTTTTTAATTAAAGTATTTCATTTCTTTGTTTAATATGAGTTGTTATACACAAATAGAGCACAATATTATCAAATCACATAGCTAATCACCTCTGACGCTTAGAGTATAGCGAGCAGGGAGGAAATCATTTAAATTCATAATATGATTTAAAATCATCCTTATTTATTCGGGAGGATTCGAGCATGAGTTTGCTTCGACTCCGTGTGACCTGACAAGGGGAGCCAGGTATGAGATGAGGCGCCAAAATTTTGGGCAACTAGTGGGAGGATTCAAGTGATGTGACATAGATAGGCAATTGGACTTAAGTTTGCGCGGTGTTATTGAGCAATGGCATATGCTCCTTCAGTGGGAGTATCCACCGTAATACTTGAGTGTATCATTGAGTATGCTAAGTCCACCTAAGACAAGATGAATAGTTATCGAGTCTTCGTCACATGTATGAGTCTTTAAGGACTAAATAAGTCCGGAGATTGCCTTTAGACTCTTGACTATATTTCAAAATGATATGTCAATGTTGCTACTTTAGCGAGGTACTCAAAGGCTAAAATCGTATGCGGCCCATCGAGCCATGTCTAGAAAAGCAGCTGACTTAGAATCGAGAAATATGAGGGCAAGAGAAAGATTCCCTAGTGCTGCATAAATTTTATATGTTATTGGCCAACTATAAAGTACACATATAAAATTGAGTAACCACGGAGCTATACGTGGGTCGTCTAAGCCGTGCAAGCAAGATGTCTCTAAGGCAAAGCGAGTAACATGATTGCTTGAGCAACTATATGAAAATATAGTTCTGGCTCTCATATTGATTGAGCGACTTTTATGGTCTGGGCTCTCAAGTTGATTGAGCACTATGTATCCCTAATATGTCATGGTATATGCTTTCAAGTGGTTGAGTGATTATGTATCCCTAACAGGTCACAGTTCTCTCGTATTATGTTATGAATGTACCGGTGGGTCGCACGATTCACTTACTATACAAAGAAATTTGCAAATGTGACAAATAACATATTATGTGCGAGTTGGAGATTGTTGGACATACACATATGCTTGTCCGTAAAACTGCAACCATTGTAGTTATCAAAACTGCATGCACGTGCAGTTGTGCAAACTCTATAAATAGAGTCCATTTGCAGCAAATAATGGGGTGTGTCAAACTCTCCTTGTCTTATCCAATCTTTGTTGTAATTCTGTAGTATTTGGATTGTGATATTGCGTCAGCTTTTCATAGTGATTGTCGAACCGTCCCTGCACGAAACAACGTAAAAGAACCGCTGAAGAATTCCAATGAAATAGGTTGGTTTACTAGATTAAAACCTTAACAAAATAAGATAATATCCTTTAAAAGTTAGATATAATCTTATTCTGCTCAAACTTTGTTAGATTTCCATAATTTGCTATTGTTTATATAACTATGTATCATCCAATCAACAAATGCATTTGAAAGCATGATTACAAAATTCAACTTGTTGTTATGAGTTAATAAGGACCACTTGTTAGTAATTTATAGTGTACATTGATGACCTTCCAGTGACCACTCCCAGCTGCATTAATTGAGAAGGACAACAAAATTGAGAGTTGATTAGTTAATTGTTCAAAGGATTAAATTCAGGATAAAAACATTGAACTTAATTCAATTGGATACCATAATGCATGTATTTATGTGAGTATACGCGCATTATATTATCATATGTTTTGGAAACTTTTTTTATAGCTAAATTGATGAAAACAATATTAACAAAGTAGCTTCTTAAATCAATGATGGTTGGCACAACTGGTTAGCGGGCTTGTGTCCTAGAGACGTTAGGTACTAGTAGTACCAAGTTCGATCTTTAGAGTCGTCATTGTTGCCCATGGTATACCTTTCCGATCGAGCCCGAATACTAGATTAATCGGGTATTAATAGTTCTGAACACCGATGGATCACTGATTATGATAAAAAAATGTAGCTTCTTAAAATTCATATATGATTTCAACTGTTTCTTATTCCTTTTCTATTTTCTTAATCATAATGTTTTAAGAATCATTTCTTCTGACAGCATAAAATATATTTTTTTTGCATTTATACTTAATTTACTAACATACTAATTTAATTTATGTTCATTTGACATTTAAATTATTGCACCCAAAATTTGATTCTTATTTTTTAATAATTATCAAATATTAATATTTATTTAATATAAATATTTTAAGAAATGATAACACTATCTTCATATTCCTATAGATATGATATGTAACATCCCAAAAATTCATATTATTTAAAACTTTTGATGTCGCCAAACAGTCGCGACTCCATGGAACGGATGCTTGACGCACAGTCGTCAACACATGAAGAGAGAAGTCAAACTCAATTTTGACTCATCTTTTCACTCTACAATCCTTGGAATCTTGTGATGATTTTTCACCTTCATGACTCTTGGAGATGAAAAAGTCAAATTTGATTTCTCCTTATCTTTTCCACCCGAACTCTTGGAGAATTGGGACATTGGGACATTCAATTGCATGACTCTTGAAAATTTGAAAAACCTTTTCTTCCTTTGACTTTTGGAAATGAGAAGGCACAACCTTCCATTTTCTTTCCCTATTTAAACCCAATTGTCACTTCAATTCTCTTCATTTTTGTCTCGCCTTCTCTCACACCTCTCATCCACCATTGTTGTGGCTACCTTTTTCTTATTGTGGGCTCGACAAGAGGGTCTTGAAGGAGACTTTGGAGATGTTGAAGGAGAGACTAAAGATTCAACACTTGAAAGCTAGGCTAAAAGGTGTGTTAACGGAATTTGAGTTATAAAGATTTTTAAGAGGGTTTAGCATGTTGTTCTAAGAATGGTTTAGGCCTAGGTACATGCTAGGTGATGGGTAGAATGATGCCATGAATTATCGTCTTGGTTAGATGCTTATATGATGAATGATTGGAATGATTAACATGCTGATTTTGATAATCATGAATGACATGATTGTGGATTTTATATAATGATTATGTATATGATAGGATTCATGTTTCAGGTCTTGAAGTTAGGTTATAGTTTTCCATCTTATGATGATGCCTAAAAGAGATTGATATTGAGATCTTATTGGTATGTTTTGCTAAGTAGTTTGACGATGGACATGAATGGTACTTTTGCTTGTTTAAGACTCGGGTTCATGTTAGAGGAAGGATAGATGCAACGAAGTATTGCCTTGATTTCATGACTGATTGTCATTATTATGGACTTTAAATGATGTCGGTTGACCGACTGGCCCTCTTTGTCGACTGATGAGATATGATTATGCGATATGGGTAAAATGGGCGATCACTAAACTTTCGGCCGACAAAAAACTCTAGGCCGAGAGTCTGCATTTTATTCAAGGAAAAATCGGATGACCCTCGATCTTTTGGACATCCGAATCACACCAGGCATTGGAACGAAAGAATAACATGTTACGATCGGACGATCATTTGACCTACGAGCGCCCGATAAACCTATGGACTGAATTATAGTTCGACTTTCGGACGTCCGAAAGTGGACAGAGAATGACGTAACTCAAATTACAAAAATATGATATGATTTGCTCATGTCCACATGATTATTCTCACTCCCATAATTATATATGAACATGTTGGAGCCAACCTTGCTCTTCAAAGCCTTAATTGATCCTTGTGGTCAAAAGATAGGTCAATAAGTTAATAAAGATAAAAGACGAAATGGAGGAATGCCATACTTATCTAGGTGGGAAGTTATAATAGCCTTGTGTGAGACATTTTCCTTGGAAAGTTATTGACAGCCTTGTTTGAGACACTTCTCCTATGGATGTTGCCACCTAGTACGAGGTCATCTCCACCGAGGTATGTTTCCGTCTAATGCGAGGTCATCCTCATTTACGGATGTTATCACCTAGTGCGAGGTCATCTCCTTTTAGGGTTGTTACCGCATATGGTGAGGGCACCCCCATCCTTACGGATGTTGCCGCTTGGAGCGAGGTCATCTCTATCGAGAGGTGTTACCGCCTAGCGCAAAGTCATCCACATTCTTACGGGTGTTGCCACCTAACGTGAGGTCATCTCCATTGAGGGATGTTATCATGTAGTGCGAGGTCATCCCTCTTCTTTTATGGGCATTGCCATGGCACCGATCTTCCACTGACTCATGATATGGATAGGTATTTGCACCATGTGTGCACATGACATATTCTAAAGAAATTGAGAGCTCTTTCAACTCATGGATAAGATGAAAAATGAATGAACGTACAATGTCCATATGAACATGAATACGAACATGAATATGAATATGGAAGGAAATGGAAAGAAAGTGGAACAAAAAAATGTTATGCCTTTCCAATGGAAAGATAAATGCTCTTATGAGCCATGTTATTATGACGTCATTTTTCCATCGTGGTCCATGAGTGAATGAATGAATGAATGAATGATAAAGATATTATATGAAAAAAATTGAAAATCCATTGTTTATCTCAAGATGATCTACATGAATTTTATGAACCATATGATTCATTGTTCCTCTCAAGATGATTTTATGAACTATAGGATCCATTGTTTCCTGACGTGATAATTTCCATGAATCGTATATGATATTATCTATGACTTCCATCATGCTTATGCTTAATAGATTATTCTTATAACTTATTTGTTATCATATTTAGTCTTCTGCTATCGGGAGAATTATCCTCCCCTGTGTTGATTCCCATAGGTACTTGATTTACCTGTTGTGCTCGGTTGATATGTGTGCGGAGACTCCTGCTCGAGTGGCATGTGCATATAGATATAATAGTTGGTCTTTATTATTTTATGTCCTCGAGTTATATGTGGGACTTACGTGTATTTTGTATTATGACGTGATCCATGGACGCCTTATTATATCATATGTTATACCTTTTATATTATCGAGCTTCCGCACTATCCGAATTTTATTGCCCTTTATCTATTCAGCTTTCACATTTACATCTTCAAAGTTGTATTTCTTATTTTCTAAGGCTTCCACTTATGTGGCACCTTTCTTGACCACCTAGATCAACGAGAGGGTCAAAGTGACTAAAGGAAAAAGGAATACCGTTGTACCGCTCCGAGAGGAGATTTCGCCATGTGATGAGATCGAATTTCGGGACGTTACATGATATTTTAAAAAGAATTATGTTATTTTTTTATTTTAAAAATATTCAACCAATTGTTTTGTTTTATTTCCACTTCCATTTTAATCCGTGGTTGCCGATAGGGGTGAAAGTAGTTCGGGTCGGGTCAGATTTTCGGTCAAAAAAATTAATCACTATTTTTCGAGTCAGTTTTTAAAATTAAAAAACCACCCTAAAATCATTTTGAAAAATAAAAAACCACCCTCTAGAGGGTGAGTTTTTCATATGGTTTTTCGGGACCCTACTTTTATATAATTATATTTTTAAAAAATATATAATAAATTAAAATTAATATAAAATATTTAATTTTATATTAAATACAAAATATATTACTAAAATTTTAAAGTTATTAAATTAAAGTTTGATAATGTAATAGAAAAGTATGAAATTTTATAAAAAAAAATATTATATCTATAATAAAAGAATTGATAACATATATATTAATTATATAAATAAAAAACGGGCTCCATGGAACCTTAAGATTTTTTCGGATGAGGCCATAATTTTAAAAAATTCACCCTAAATCATATTCGGGGCTCTAATTTTTTATTTTTTCTATTCGATTTTTTCGGGCTAAGTAAATTTTTCGGATTGGTCGAATTTTTCTTATACCACCCCTAGTTGCATACAACTGTGGACGAGATTTGTGATGTTTATTTGCAGTATTACCTCCCTCCACTGCAAAAATTAGATACAAATAAAATTAGAATGGAATATTTAAGTGCACGTGATGGACGTGTTTTTTAAGATTATTTTCTATACAAAGTCTTTTATAAAATTCAATGTTAATTACCTCTCTTAAACTGTTATAAAATTTCTCAACTGAGCTCATGTCGTCCACTGTCTCCTTTCTTCAGATTTGGCGTTAATACAATACTTTTATTTATTTATATTACTTTTATGGGGGCAAATAGGGGTTAATATTTACGAACATTCCTTTGGGTGTTAATATCGATATGGAGAAAATATATCTCACGACTTGGGTGATGCCCATATTATTATTTTATTTTAATGTATCTCATACAAGACAATTAAAAAAAAATGACACATAAATGTATGAAAATCGAACTCAATAATAATTAATCGATTATTTTTCGGAGATTGGAGATTGATTTTCTTTTGAAAACATGTGCGATAGTTTTTTTCATGGGCTAGTTGGGCCTGATCGACGTTAAGGGCCTTTCGCCCCCTAATTGGTTAGCTGAGTTATCGTGGCCCTCCACCATGCGGTCGACGGGCCGGAGTTCCATCACCATCGACGCAGCCGCCGTAGCCGGTAGCGGTGGTGGCCGGACGCTAATCGTCTTTGAGGAAGAAAACAAAAGGAACGAGCACACGGATTAAAAAGAGGGAAAGAGGAAAGAGATGTTGGGTGGTGAACGCGCTACGGTTTAGAGCGTCGAATTAAAAGAAAGGAGAGTTAAGATTCGTTCTTCGACGAGCACACGGGTCAACCACACGTAGCGACTCAAACAATGCGACAATAATTTGAAACTAACGTGTCGCCACATGAAAATTAGCATTGTGTCATGTGCGACATTATTGTGAAGTCAATGGGTCGCCAAGTTCGTCGCGTCACGATTGAGACTAGGTGGCGCCAACTTATTAGTTATTAACTATAAATTGATTGAATGTACATAAATAGAAGTACACACACGTATATATTTAAATAGAAATTTATATATAAACCTATATTGATCTATATTTAAATAGGTTATGTTAATTTATATAACTATATATGTTACCTATACTAATTATAAATGTATTTTTTGATGTATATAAACAAAAACATATATATATGTATATGTATATGTACATATATAGATACAATATTTCTAATATATTTTCTTATTTAAATACCAAGACAAATTACAATATTTTAATTAATTCTATCATAATTGTATGATTTAAAAAATGATTTATCTAATATGTAAACATATGTAGGTATATCTAGTTAGATGAATTATGTTTATACATATATATACTAGTTACATTAACCAATGTATTTATGTCATATATATGTTTTCATATTTACACACACACACACACTCTCCATATACATATATGTTTTCGTATTCATATAGATATATGAATACAATTATAATTAACATTCAATCAATTTATTATTTAAACTCGACGGCGAAAGACACAAATGAAGGTGAAAGTAGACACTAATGTAGCGCTTCAAAAGATAATAATCAATATTCAATTAAAATAATTGTGCCACATCAGCGTCTCAATAGTGACGCGTGCAAGTTATCGACACTTTAGACGCACGATAGCATTGTAGCCTTTGCGATGCCAAAGCATTTAGTGCCACAAGCGGTTGAGGTTGATGCTAATGCGAGGCTATGGGAGGTAATTAGCGTCGCAATAATGACGACAATAGTCGTCGATGTTTCGACTCTAGGAGCGTGTAATTAGCATCGGCCCTGTGTCACTAAATGACATCGCTATTCGTCAAACTAACATTCTTCCCTTAATCCTACATATGTATAAATTTATTATAATTTAACTAATAAGAAAAATATATATCACTTAATCATATCCCGATAATTGTAAGATTTAACAAAAGGATTCATAAATATGTGATACAAGCTTATATATGTATATGTAATATGTAATATGTATATGTATGTAAGTCTGTTAATTAATTAGATGAACTATGTTATACAAATTCAAATATGTAATATGCATATATATGTAGGTATGCTAATTAGATAAACTAGGTTAATTAAACGAACTATATATATATGTTATAGAAGTTTATGTTATACGTATATCACTACAAAAAAATTGTCATTTTCCGTCGGACAATTTTTTACGGATAGAAATCAGTCGCCATTTGCGATGGAAATATTTTCGACGGTTACAACCGTCGAAAATAAAAAAAATAAATTATGTAATTTGTTATATTATTATTTTATTTTTTGATGATTAGGAACGCCGATATTTTCGACGGATATCCATCCGTCGTAATTTTCGACGGAATTTCTGATGGTTACAATCGTCGAAAATGAAAATAATAAATTATGTAATTTGTTATATTATTATTTTATTTTTCATTAACTATCGGAAATGAAAATAATAAATTATGTAATTTATTATATTATTATTTTATTTTTTGATGATTAAATATGTCAATTTCCGACGGATATCTATCCGCCATAATTTTCGACGGTCGTAACCGTCGATAAATGTATAATAATATAATATGAGAATTATTTCATTAATATAATTAGTGACAGTCCAAACCATCACAATTTCATACGGTTCCGACCGTCAGTAATAATTAGCGATAGTTTAAACCATTGGTAAAATAAAAAAATAAATATTATATATAACTAAATATAGTATTTTATTTTTATAATTAAATAATTTTTGACAGTCACAACCGTCGGTCAGAGCCGTCGGTAATTAAAATTTTATTATTCCGCTTTAAAAATAATTAATATTTACTTTTCCGACGGTCAGAGCCGTCGGTAATTAAAATTTTATTATCCCGCTTTTTTTTCGTTTTCCCATTTTCTCATTTTTTCACCTATATATAATATATATAGATATATATAATATATATATACCCAATCCCTCTCCCTCTCTCTCCTCTCCTCTTTATTTCTTTCCCCCTCTCCTCTCTCTCTCTCCCTCTCCCTCTTCCTCTCCTTGCTGCGAGCCTTTCGACCGGACGTCAAGCGTCGACCGTCGGCGATCCTCTCCCGCCGACGTCCCTCTCCCCTTCTCTCTCTCTCTCTCGCTCGAATCGCCAGGCAGCCGAATCCAGCCACTGGTGGCCGGATCGATCGCCTGGCAGTCGGATCCAACCGCGAGCAGTCGGATCGCCCGCGGGCGGATGGATCCGACCTCCCGCGGCCGGATTCGACCTCGACCGCTGGCGGCTGGCTAATTTTTTTATATTATAAAAATTATTTGAGAGGATTTTGACCGTTGAAAGTTTCGGCGGTCCCACGACGACAGCAGAAATTTTTTGTGGTTGCTACCGCCGAAATTTATGGGTCATGACTGTCGAAATTTCGATCGTTTGGTCGACCGTCACAAATATCAGCTGTCATGACCGTCGAAGTTTCGACGGTTTCGTCGACCGTCACAAATATCGGCGATCGTGACCGTCGGACTTTCGTCGAAATTTCTGACATTTTTTTCCAACCGTCGAAAATTGATTTGCGACTACAATTTTTCGGGCGAATCAATTTCGTCGAAAATCGTCATTTTCGACGGTTTTCGGAAAATTATAGACAGACAAAACCGTATGTAATTTCATATTTCTTGTAGTGTACGTGTATATATACTTTTTTTATAATAACAAATATATATCTCAAATTATTATTATTATTATTATTATTATTATTATTATTATTATTATTATTATTATTATTATTATTATTATTATTATTATTATTATTATTATTATATGTGTGTAGTGATCATTTGGCGTTTCAGTAGAGTCGCATTAAAGCTGCCAAAATTTATCGTTTCCCTAGCGTCTACATAGCGTCACAAGTATGCAGCAAAGAGCTTCAAGGGAGTGCCGCCCATTGTCGACGCTAAGATGCTATATTTTAGCGCGCGTTATTATTCTGTTTGTGCGTGCATATTCAGTGTTCCTGTAGTGGCGCCAGGGCGTCGAAATTAATGCCGAAGCTATGCTAATGCATGGCAAATTTGAGCAAACTAGCTTCTCCATTTTCGACTCTACGGTTTTGTTGTTCCGTCGGCGTAGCGTCGACTTTTTTGTGACGCTAATTGTGGTGGCTAATCGGCGTGGCTAATCCGAATCGGCATGATTCTTATAGAGATATAACATCTATCATCATTAAATAATAAATAAAAAATCAATAATAACATGTTAATATTTCCACGATAACAATATCATTATTAAAACTTTTAATAAATAAAAAATATATTACATAAATATTTTTATTATTTAATAAATTATTAGTATAATATTTATATATTATATTATATTATATAACTTTTACCGTATTTTTAAAATATTATAAATAATATTATTAATAATCACGATCGACAAACGAGTCTCATCCTATTATGAAAATATTGATAAAATATCGTTATAGCAATAATTAAATTGAAGCAATGACTAATGCACACCTGTCACCTCGAAATGGTGAGAATAATAAAAAAAACAACATACCCACTTAAATTTCAAATCAGTACGCAAAAATTGCACCGAAAGTCCAGATGGCGCGTCCCCAAAACCAGATCACCGTCACGCACTTGACACCTTCCTTCCAGCCGCCGAGCACGAAAGCGACCCGGGTCCGGTCGTCACGTCGCACCCCACGCTTTTGACTCGGTTATTATTATTTTCTTCTTTTGCCCTGCCGAGGGGGTTCAACGCAATTTTGCCAATGCCTAAGATTTGTTTGGAGTTTTTTATTATTTTCCATAATTCCGCCTTTTTAACGATGATAGAAAGTAAAAAAAAAGGCAACTAATACTTAGATAATGCCAATTATGCCCCGCTATCGCACCTTATATCTTCCCTCCTGTAAAATATATTTATGTTTCACATATAAATTTAAATTTAACTTTCTGAATTTATTGAATTTGATACTTAAGTTAAAGTTTATAAAAAAATGTGCTAAGTTTTTTTAAATAATTATGAGGTATCATTATAGCTACGATAAAACTATATTAGAAATAAAGAATTAATACGTGTAAAAGAGTGATTTAATAATAATAGTTTATGCTAATGATAACTTTTAATAATAAAAGAATAAGAGTAATTGATATTTTTTAAATAATAAAAAAGTAAGTTAACAAAACTTCGGATAAAACTGAATGAAAAAGTTTAAGAAGACTTTCATAGGTAGAAAATTTTTATTTGCATAATACTACAATAGATTAGTTTAAAACAATGTATGACGGTAGAAAAGATATATTTTAAAACTAAATAAGTTGGCCCAAGTCCATATTGGGATTGACTCTTAGGTGAAGTGAACGTTACGTGGATGTTTATATTTTCATTTTGATATCATTTGAAAATAAATAGACGAACTTGAAACCTTCAATATCTAGAATTAGGAACTAATATAATAATAATAAACATACGGTTTTATACTTTTATTATGATGTTGATGATGAAGAAAACGGAAAGCTGGTGGCCGTTTCCTTTCTTTCCGTTTGCGTTTTTGATTGCTTCAAGGAAGGAAAAAAAAAACAAAAGAAAGAAAGAGAAAGAAGAATCCAAAGGAGGAAAACATGTGCTCACTCTTTTTTTTTTTCTATTTCTTTTGTTGTGAAATCAAATGACCCTCAATTCGAACAAACAATTACAAGGCCGCCACCCTTTTAATTCCTTTTCAGGTGTTTTGGCAACTTCGAATTAAAATTATATACCCACCTCCAAACATGAATAAAATCAGTTATATATATATATATGGATTAATGTATTTATAAAATATTTTTTATTTTATAGGAATGTTGAGTGTATCTCAATCGTTAATTCACTTATTAATAAATCTGATCAAAAGTGATTAAATATCATAATTTAAAAATATTAATTATATTAATCATTAATATATAAATTAACCATTAAGATATGCTCAATATGCTTATAAAGTGGAAGGTGTTTGTAAGTATATTAATAAGTTAAGTAAACGTAAGAAAAATAAAATGAAGGGAATAGGGAAATGGACAGGGGTGGAGTAGTAAAAATGTAGGAGGGAGCGGATTTGTGCATTTGTCACACGCTCACGGGAATTTGGCAGCCATTCAATGTACAACCAAATGCTCATGGCTCCTCCTCCTCCCTTTACCCTCTTCTTCAACCCTTCTCCTCTTACGTCCTCTTCCTCCTTCTCTGGTTACCCTCTCCCCGGTGTGCACCACGCCGCGGCTGCGCCACCCTCGCCTCTGTCGCACCTCCGCCGCTGCTCTCAGGTAACGAACGCGCACAGAAAAGATGGAGTCTTTGGAGGGGAGAGGGAAAGAGAAAAGGATAAATATGGAGTCTTGCCTTCCTCTTTGCCCTGTGCCTCCTCTGTGCTCTGCTGTTTGGGGGTTTTAAGAGGGTTCTGTTTTTTGGGTGGTGTTCGCAGGCTGAGAAGGAGCCAGGAATGGAAGCTTTGAAGAGTAGTTTGAGAACGGAGACAGCGAGCTACCCGCGGCCGCCGCCGCAGCACAACCAGGAGGAGTTGGCCTTGGTGGTGGAGAAGGGGAGTCTTCTCGGCGAGGGCTTCGTGGACGAGCTCCTCAACCTTGGGGAGTTCGGAGAAAACGAGAAGGAAAGGGACGGGAACGAGGAAGAGCAGGAAGCTGGAGCCGGTGACCATGAAATGGAGAAAATGGAAACGGCGGAAGACTGTTGCAACGTCAACACCGCTTCCTCTTCTCCTCCCTCCTCTTCGGCCCTCTCCTACGAAGGGTCACAACCGTTGTCGGAAATGAGCCTTCCGGTGTGTCTTCTTCTTGCCATCCTAAACAGTGCAAACATAAAGCTAAATATTCGATTTTTATGTCAAAGGTCTTAAAAGAAATCCTTTTTTATTTTGCGATTTCACCAGGCGCATGACGCAGAGGAATTGGAGTGGGTTTCCTTAATCATGGACGACTCCATCTCTGAGTTTCCAGCCGATGCACCGTTGCCTTTGCCGGCTCAGAACAAGGCCATGTGCTCTGTCTCCACGGAGGCCCCTGTACCGCCCAAGGCCAAGCGTAGCAGGCGCTCCCGAGCCAACGCCGGCGGCTGGTTGACGTCCCTTCCATTTAGAGACTTCTCGTCCACCACTACCAGCGTCTCATCCTCTTCGTCTTCATCTTCCTCCCTCTCTCCCTACCTCATCTACCATCCGTCTTCCGCCATCGGCGACGAAAGCTTCCTCCTTTACGAAACCCACTTTTCTCCGTTGATGAAGACAAGTGTACCGAAGAAGCGTGGCCGGAAGCCCAAGCAGCGGCCAGCTGCCACGGGCGCCTCCGGCTCCGCAGCTCTACACAGCGAGAGGCGGTGCAGCCACTGCGGCGCCCAGAAGACTCCCCAGTGGCGCGCCGGGCCGCTCGGCGCCAAGACCCTCTGCAACGCCTGCGGCGTCCGGTACAAGTCCGGTCGCCTCCTCCCCGAGTATCGACCGGCGTGCAGCCCCACGTACGTTGAGAGCATCCACTCCAGCAGCCACCGGAAGGTGCTGGAGCTCCGCCGGCAAAAGGAGGCCGAGCTCCTCCAGCCGGTCCCCACTTGCTGAGTCTGGTTAAGGCACGTCGGTCGGTCCGGTTCAATCTGTCTCTTTAGAAATTAGTTTGTGCGCGTCTCAAAAGCATCCAGTGAGGTTTCTTACTTCTTAGCTTCCTGTTCACTTAGCTTTCCGGAGTTTTGGCGCTTTGCCTTCAATGGCCATTGCCCTCCTGCTGTTGGGTCATTAGGTAGTGAATCCTTCCAATTCTGTTAGTTATACTTTAATATGGTTGGAGAGAGATGGAGATAGAAGAAGAAGAAGAACAAGAAGAAGAAGGGAATTAGGCAAAGCTTTTAGAGCAATTGCAAGTTTTGGAATTAATTATCGGAAAGGAATTGATAGGAAGATGTGGAAATAGAAGTAGATGTGTTAAATGGAGAGAATCAAATAGTAGGTGCATGATGGACATGTTCTTGTTTGCAGTAGAGTCTTACTATTTTTCTTTGTAATGCGTTTTCTTCTTTGATGTATTAATGTAGATGATTAGCGTGAAAGGAGGAGTTGAAATGGAATTGGCTCTTTGTTTTCTCCTTTGTAGGACCCCTCCTTGGTGTCCAGTCTTGTTTTTAAGCTACATTCTGATTACAGGTCATGCATTTGCGTTGCTGTCTCTCTCCCCCCCCCCCCCCCCCCCCCCCCCCCTCTCTCTCTCTGCTCCTTAGAGTACTTTGTTGGAATGTGCGAAGACTTCACAAAGACTGTCTCTCTCTTTGTTGGCATGTTACGGCCTACAGTAGACTGTGGATTGTCTTTATATTTAGGATTAAAAGTTTCTGACTTTTGACATGATAATTTGGATTAAACAATTGGAGTTACTTTTCTTTGTTGAGCTCGTTCTCTTTCTAACCTCGTAAATGTAAAATCTTTGCGATAATTAATTATCCATTATCGACCTAACTTGTAACCTAATCAACCAAACCTCACGACAGTGTTTGCAGCAGTTGTGTTCCTCTCGCTCACTGACTCCACTCCACCACTCTCGTCCCTAGTGCCAACTCCATTTGGCTCTGTAGCCAACTTGCATATGGATACAAGCATTCCTAAACATTTGAAAATTATGGACTCTACTAGGGGAAATTCCTCTATAGAGCTTGAACTTTTTTTTTAATCTGTTGCAATCAATTCATTCTAACTCGATAATGACCATTAGATCTATTTGGACGGCCAAGATGAAGCCCTGTGCAATTTAAAGGTGGATATTGGTAAATCTCCATGTTATATAGAACATCAAACTGTACATTCGGTGATAATTTGTCATCTTGGAATTAGAATGTCAACCCAACAGAATTCAATCAAGATCTGTAGAAAAATTTAGCCGTTTCCTTTCAGGGTATGAGGAAATGATGTCGAGTCATTTGCTGGTATATTAACAAACGCATTCTTTGATCATAAGAAGCTCTTTCAGGCCACGGCAGTGATAATTATTTAACATCCACGATGCCTCCAAATTGTTGTACAACTTCCTCATTTGATGTTTGATCATACCAAGTCAGCAGCTTTTAATTTTGATTGAGGATATGACAAAAAGATCAATAGTAAACTTCTAAACTGTGTAGCATATACTTTTTCAGTAAAGCCATGGTCTATCTAACAAGTTCCTCAGAAATGATGCTAGACAAGTTTTAGGAACTTTCAACAGAATCAAAGTGCAGACACTATATCAGAACTATCTGCGCTTCTGCTCTTGGCGCAGCCTGTCATATCTCTGAGCAAGATGTCGAGCATCTTCCAAGGGAGCCCCCCATAACCATTGCTCTGAAAGGCTCTGCAACCTGGCCGAAAAGGATATCAATCAGAATACTCAAATTTATTTTAAGCAAAAACTTAGCTGGAGCGAAACATGGAATGCAAGTTCAAATCATCACAGCAATCGATCTCTCAAGCTCCACAAGCATTGTGCAACCTGTTTGGGAAGATGGAAGAAATAAAAGACTTGAAAGATGGACATCATCAGACTACATTTTCCAAGACATGAAGTACAAAGCATGGATTTTTTTTTTTTTTTTGCTCTATTATCTGTTGAATCGCATAAGATAAGGTGCAACCAAATAATAATTTGTGCCATTGTGAACACAACATTGCAGACAGAGATAAAATGAGGTCTTCACACTTAACTGATGAATAAATCAGTAATGAAAATGTTTCAGGTCGAGGAATGAATTCTGCATTTTCTGCTGTTTGGATTGAAAGATAATATGAAATAAAGATTATAGTAATATTAGTAAGGATCCGTTCCGTTATTTCGTAAACGCTATTTAACGAAGATAAAGTTCGCCGGAGAGGATCACAACGAGAATTCCTCTAATGTTATGTCAAAACATCAAGAAGATTTGCATATACATCTAGCATCACAATCATTGTGAAGAAGAAGATGAGAAATTGAGAGGAAAAATAGGAAAGAGAGAGTTAAACCTTTCATCATCATTAATAAATTATTATATAAATAATGAGAAAAAGAATTTTATAACTTTTCTTTTCTCATTATCTTCTCATTCATATTCATGATAGAGGATAGTGAGTTACAATGAGGGGTAAGACAATTATGACTCTCCATTAAACCTATTATCATATATACATTATAATATCAGCACTCTAAATTTATTCAATCATTATCGTACGATCTAGTCGATTAATCAAAACTTTTGATCGAGATCATTCGATTGAGTTTAAGACATACGATTTTATCCATTGTCTAACATGAATAACCCATAAAAGGTCAGTCAATCACCAAAAAGAAAGAGCAAACTTCAGAAAGTGAACTTCCACTCCCAAAATGAGAACTCATCTGCTGATTCTTCCATCTTTTCTTAACAAAACAAAAGGAAAGTAGTGGTCCCGTTTGATACTCATCTCTAGCAGTGTATTATTTGTTCTTCTGGAAATGTCTGGAAGAGATTAAATCTTTTACAAGCAGTATCGTTGTACGCATACATTATTACGTTTAGTCTCAAAGAAAACGATTTATGCAAAAAAAATCAACAATTTTGGGCAATTTTCTGGGTAAAATAAATAAAAAAAGTAAATAATGGTCAAAAGTGATGCATGATATGACAAAATTAATTAATGGAGATAAATGCAAAATATAATAAGATGTTTTAAAGTTTGTGCACTTTCTCATGAGATATGTCATAATTTATATTAATCATATAATAATAAATTGTATTAAGTTTAATTTTCTATTTATTTATAAAAACTACGTTCAATTTATATTTATCTCTAAGAGATAAAAAAAATAAAAACACCAAGGCCAGTTTGGTTAGAGAATTTCTTAGCAGGAATAAAAAAATTTATTCCAAAAAATGTCTTAATCTAATTATATTCCTATTCCGCATCATATTTGGTTGAAAGAAAAATGTTTAATATTTTTATAATAAAAATATTTTACTATAAATAGTTTACATTTATTATTATTATAATAATATAATTTATAATATAATATTTTTTAGTTAAATAATGAAAAATAAGAAACGATGGAAAAAATAAAAAAGAAAGAGAATATCTCTATTCTATTGTTTTAAAAGAATAAAAATATTCTTTATTTGTGAAGAAAGACTGGTTTCACGTTCTCTTAGACGGTTTCGTCGAAATCGAAGTTTGATCGATTTAATCTTATTTCACGTTGTGTTTGATGATATTCTCGATAATATCAAGATATTCTACTCTTTATTCTTGAACCAAACGATCCCAAGTGAACAATATAAGTCAAATCAGATAAATATCATAGAAATAAAAGATGAAGGGTAGGAGAGGTGGCGGTTGGTTGGATGTTAACTATGAGAATATATAGATATTTTTTGGATTATCGTCAAACACCTGCTTTATTTTGCAAAAAGTACAAAAAATAATATTATCATTTTTAAAAAACTTAATCTTATAAATAGTGAAAATATATGAGTTATCGTATTCTATATAAAAAGTGAAATACACTTAATCAATGCAAACTTCAAAAACCGTCCAATCCTATGAAATATATACCTTAACCCATCCTATTTTAACTTTCGTCCAAACAGCCCAGGAGTACATCAACAATAATCTACGACCTTTATCTCCGATCTCTTACTCTACCAGTCAAGTCACTCCACTCCTCCCATTAATTGCCAAAGAGAGCTAAAATAAAATTGAAAAGTGAATCATGAAAATTGCCCAGATCTTTTTGTACCAAATATGGTCATTCATATGCAACAAAAGAACAATAATAATTAATAAAATAGGATGACATCAAAGTCAAGATATATATATTTTTATTTGTGATAATATTCAGAAAATTCAATATGGTCCTGATAAAACCACACATGGATAGTCCTGAAAATACGGAAAGCCAAATCATTATCCATTAACATTTTCATTTGTAAAATCAATATCATGCATACTTGTTGCTGCTAATGCTCCTGCTGCAGCTAGGTGCTACTGCATGATCTGCTGTTTTTTGTTGCTGCTACATGAGCATGATGATTAGTTGCTCGACTGTTAATCATGTCACACCTTCGTAGCCAACCAAATGTATTAGGCAGCTCACGTATTTCGTTTTTGCTTATGTCTAGGATCTTGAGCTTAATTAAGTAGAACGAGAATTCCACAGGGCACCTCCTGCAACTTAAGTTTAAAACTAATAGCATCTGGAAGAATCTTTAATGGGTAAAGAAAAAGAAGCAAATTAGTATTGCTATACGAGAATTCAAATATTTTCCAATTTAAGTTCCAAATGGCGCTTGTTGTTGTTTTGATTGGATACAAGACATAACAAAATAGCCATTTTCCCAGATAAAGTGGTTCGTTTCAATATCTGTAATACCCCAAAATCTAGTAGAGACATTTCAGCTCATAGGCCCAAAAGTCAATAAAATTCCCAATGTAAAATTCCAAACCAACCACTTTTCTTTGTTCTCTCATTCATTTTACCTCTCTAAGTTACTTCAAAACCTCCCAAATTAGTAGGTAGGGTTTTCATTCCCTTTTGGGGCTCATCAAGATGCTTATGAATTATGTTATTTATGCTTTCGGTGTTAATTTTTTATTTGATCATAATATAAGTATTATGATGAAAGTCAAACTCAAGTGAAGATCAAATTTAATTTAGGAACTGGCTCTGCATATCTGTGGGTTGAACTTTTGTAGTGTTATCAGCATATATTTTCCAAAGGTTAGAATGTCTCCCAATTTTCTCAAAAAAAAAAAACAAAAAGTCTCCCAATTCTTTTTTTTAACTTTTAATGTTTATCCCTAATTTCCAAAATATGTGTATTTTATGTATAATATACATACAACAAATTAATATGTGGTATGCTGAAAAGTACCTGCTTATCGATAGTAATTGAAAAGCTCAAAACTAAAGTCTAAGCTGCATGCATGGATGGATGTTGGCTATCTACTTAGCAAAACAGGAGGCATGCATGGAACCCTAATCTGGTACCCCATACACATACAGGCATGCATGGATGGATGTTGCTATTTAATTAATTTCTCGATGGCACCAAATTATTGGCAATCTTTCCTTTTGTTTCTTAAATTTCTCATTTTCCTTCCATCGCGATAATTATTTCTTTCCATATTTTAATTCTTTCTATTTTCACAATACATAAATTTTCGCAATTGTTCCATATATCACACAGAATCGCGTGTTTAAACAAAGACAAAATAAACAAGGCAAATAGTAATACCACTCTGATTATCATTATTTTTTATCCTTAAAATAAAATATATGCAATTATAAAGGTGAACAATTAATTAAGACGTTTAATTTCTCATTATTAATTTATCTTAATAATAAATAGTAATTGAATTTTTTTCCGCTTTTGTCCAACTTAATTTTTTTTTCTTCTCTACCTTCTTTTCAATTTTCTCTACTGTGAATAAATGGGCACTTAAATATATTGTTTTATTATAAAATAGAAATACAGAGAGTTATACAGTTCATCCATTTGCACTCATCAATCAAAAGTTTCTTCTCCATTCAACACAGGGGGTACATTTTGAGGTTATAAAGTTAGATTTATGAACCTAATATAAGAAAGCACACGTTTTCTTTTTCAAACCTACGTTACTCAATATGTTGTCTCATTTGATGCATTCATGCATAGGATGACAGTTAAAAAGTAGTGCTCCAATTGACAATTTGAAAAAAAGCTTGAAATATTTTAGTAATACAAAATATGATAAGGTGGTACCAAACTAACGAACTCATCAGAATGCACAGAGTAAAAAGATGGAAAGAAAAGGTCTCAGAAACACAGATAACCAGAGTACACAGGAAGAATCCTTGCATATATATTTAACAAAACATGGCTGCACAGAAACATTCACTTTGCTCGAATATTTCATTACCATTGGGCAAGACAAAGAGAGCGTCGTGCTATAAATAAACAAAATTGGACATCAGCAGCTTACAACAATGTTAACTGACTAGAGAAGGGAAAAAGAATAGGACCAAAATACACAGATGGCAGATGTCTGAAGTCTGTTCCTTGTAGGGAACTATGAAGTCAAGGAACTCAGATGCAACACACGACATTGGCAATCATATGAAACAAGGCCCAACTCCTATGAAATTTGAGCTATTTTACTTGCAAGCACACGGTCCCGTCCTTTCGATGTTGGCAAATGGAAACCATCCTGAAATTCCTATGCATTCACCTTCTGCCCAACAATTGCCTGACACCTGCAATCAGACGTGTATCCATGTTAAAAACTTAAAATAATTCGAGGAGAAAACCACAAAATCACCAACTGATAAGTTAGGCTCCAGATTACATGTCATGCATTTTGCTGCCATGTAGAGCACCACCGCGAGACCGCCTTGGTTAACTCTCTCCATAGGTGGAATATTAAGAGGATTCAATTCGACATTGACAACTTTATTGGGAAGCTCACGTATTTTGTTATTGCTTATATCCAGGACCTTGAGCCTAAAGAGAATAAGAATTTCGTGGGGCAGCTCTTGCAACTGGTTGCAACTTAGATTCAAAACTTGAAGGCCATCAATGTCACTAAAAGACTCGGGAAGGTCTCGAAGTGCATTCATGTGGGCATCCAACACAATCAGGGAGCTGCATAAATATAAATGCATTATATCTGCACATATACGTACATGTATGTATGTGAGTGTGTGTCATAATCGTATGTACATACCTGAGCTTTGAAATGCTATTTGGTAATGATGCGAGTTTGTTTAGTGATATATCCAGAGTCTTCAACTTGTAAAGCTGGCCAATGGAATCCGGAAGAGAAACAAGGTTGTTTGAGGAGACTGAAAGTTTCCGAAGGGATTTCAGCCCACCAATGGCATCTGGAAGAATCTTTAATGCAGAAAAAAAAGAGTAAAATTAGTATTGCTGCTATACGAGAATTTAATATTTTCCAATTTAAGTTCCAAATGGCTTGTTGTTTTGATTGGATATAAAACATAAGAAATTAGCCATCTTCCCAGATAAAGTGGTTGATTTCAATATTTGTAATACCCCAAAATGTAGAGATATTTCAGCACAATAAACCCAATAATTCTCAACGTAAAATTCCAAACCATCCTCTTCTCTCTGTTTCTCATTCAGTTTATCACTTTATGTTACCTCAAAACCTCCCAAATTAGGTAGGATTTGAGTTTTAGTTTCTTTGCCATTTTAAAATACTATGTTAAGAAAAGTTCTGAACTCACGTTAAGAAATGTTATGATGTCGATGTTATGTGATAGTTTGAAGGAATGTCCAATTTATGCGATGTAAAAAAAAAGCATAACGTTAAGAAAAATAAGGAGATTCAAGTAAATAAATGTTAATGTCTGAATATGAAAAAAGTTGAATGTATTTATGTTTATAAGCTTATGTATGATTAGACTATAGAATAATGCTCTTACAGCATGTCTATCTTTATGATCATTATATTTTGGAGGGTTTATGATCATAATTGTGTCTAATATGCATGACATATGTTTTATGTGATTAAAATCTAGAATAATTTTTAGGAGTATTTTGATAATTTAATTTCTAACTATTATTTATATTATCAGTGCTTATCAAACACGTATTACCGATAATTTAAATAGTGATAATTTATTTAAGTGGTGATTTAAATTGCTGCACCAAACAATTCCAAATACTTAAACTATGTGCAAACCTTGTCATGTTTATTCTGTCTTGATTCCTTAGATGAATATTTATGAAAGACCAGAGTTAAAATAACTATGCTTATGAATTATGTTATTTACGCTTTCGGTGTAAATTTATTATTTGATTACAATATAAGTATTATGATGAAAGTCAAACTCAAATGAAGAACAAATTTAATTTAGGAACTGGCTCTGCATATCTGTGGATTGAACTTTTGTAGTGATATATCAGCTTTTTTTTTTTGCTGATAATGTTTTTCCCATTTTTTTTGCCTTTTAATGTTTATCCCTAGTTTTCAAAATATGTGTATTTTATGTATAATGTACATACAACAAAATAATATGTGATATGCTAAAAAAGTATCTGCTGATCGATAATAATTGAAAAGCTCAAAACTAAAGTCTAAGTTTCATGCATGGATGGATGTTGGCTACTAGCAAAACCGGAGGCATGCATGAACCCTAATCCGGTACCCCATACACACGCAGTCATACATATAAAGTTGATCAGATAAAAAAAAGAAGTAATAATTAACGAGTAACAACAAATTAAAAGGGAAGTTTACGAGCGTGCCTCTAATAGATTGTTGGAAAGGTTGACAGAGACCAGTTCACACCCATATCGCCCATGCATTGGCGCCGAACAACGCGTTCTCGCCGGGCTGACGGCGACGGAAGAGATCCACCAACATTTGCCCGACGTCTTCCTCATCCTCCTCGCTGTTGAAGAACTGCTGCTGTGGAGTAGGAGGCGGATCAGAAATAGCATTTCTTGTTACATGTATAAGTTAAACTTCGATGCATTTGTAATATGACATTAAACTTTAGCTTATAAAAAAGAAATCAGATTATTCGCACCTCATTTCATGTTGACTCTGCTGCTGGGCTGTGCGCCTTGGCGCCTGTTGAGGGGGCCTTGGGTTCTATTATTGCTGTTGCAGTTGCTGTTGCTATGGGGGAGGAGCTTGTTGTAGAGGACGATAGGACTATTGTTGCGGACGGTTGTACTGCTAGGGCGCTGGGTTAAGGCGAGGCCAATTATCCCGTCGTTGATGCTGACGATTGTTTCCTCTAAATTATTGTTGTGGCTGAAAGCTCTGGCCTACATTCGATTGGGCCCTCTTGTCCTTCAATAGGTCTGTGGTGGTCCTTCTCGGTCAGTGTAGCCAAACTGACCGCCTCATCTAGGGTTTTGCAGTTCGTTGGTCTCGTCTGGGATCTCAAGGCAGGATTCAGTCCGTCAATAAAGCGCTTCGTCACATCTTGTTCATCCATAATTAACCTGAAGTATTTCCTCAGTTGGACAAACTTTGTCATGTATTGGGCCACTGTCATGGTTCCTTTGCTCCAGGTTCAGAAACTTCTTTTGCTTTAAATCCCTTTGGAACTTAGGGAAGCAGCACGTCTCGAATGCTTTGCAAAAGTCCTCCCAAGCAACAATTCTGACTTCCGGAAAGCTGGTGGTCTTCTTTGCTTTCCACTATTCATTTGCATCCTTCTGGAGGGTATCCTCAGCAAATAGTACCTTCTTATTTTCAGGGACGTCGAGGATATCGAACTTGTCTTCTATCGTCTCTATCCACTGTTCGACTACTTCTATACCTCCTTTTCCATTGAACATCGGAGGTTTCGACCTCCAGAACTCTTGTAGTGTGCAAGAAAGAGGAACTTGACGTCCTTGTTATACTGGTGGTTCAGGTGGAGGAGGAGAAGGTGGAAGTGGAGGAGGATAAGACGGAGGTGGTGGAATGAAAGGGGTCTCCCCTTCGTTATGGATCTCATTATCACTGATGGATGCTTGTGGCCTTCTTTGAGGAGACATTTATAAAAAGACCATGGAAATATTTGAGAAAAGCATAGAATGAAAGATCTTTAACCAAGATAAAAATCTTAGATAAAAATTGAGACCTTATGGCTCAATATCCGCTAAAACAAAAATTAATCTCATGGTAAAGTTAGTCAAAGCAAAACATAAGTATTTGTCTAAGGTACACTAAGGCATTCACATCAAGAAACACTGGACATTAATCATTACGTCGCAAAGGTTCCCCAGGTTCATTCCCGGGGTACTTCTGCTTAGGAGGATTCATGCATTCATCTTTGAAATGCCCATCTTGATCGCAGTAACTACAATATGATTCTAGGTCTATCTGACTTATAGGATTGTCCAGGCGTGGATCCGCATCATCTTGTTCCCGGCTTTGCAATTCTCGGCTTGGTTCAAGATCTTCTTCGTCTGAAGACAGACAGATAGGGTTGCTGATGCGCCCTCCTATAATTTGCAAGTTCCTCCTTCGCTCCCTTTCTACAGATGTCTCAACTGACGGGAAATGTATCACTGGATCATTGCTTCCCACGCTTTCTAAATCTGAATGCTCATGTTCTTCTGAAGCAGGACGTGGTCGTGGCCGTGCGATTCCACCGCCTCCTGCTCCAGCATAACAGGAGCATTCAGATTTAGAAAGCGTGGGAAGTAATGATCCAGTGATACCTTTCCCGCCAGTTGAGACATATATAGAAAGGGAGCGAAGGAGGAACTTGCAGATTATAGGAGGACGCATCAGCAACCCTATCTGTCTGTCTTTAGACAAAGAAGAAGAAGATCCTGAACCAAGTCGGGAATTGCAAAGCCGGGAACAAGATGATGCGGATGCACGCCTGGACAGCCCTATAAGTCAGACAGACCCAGAACCATATTGCAGTTACTACGATCAAGATGAGCATTTCGAAGATGAATGCGTGAATCCTCCTAAGCAGAAGAAGGACCCCGGGAATGAACTTGGGAACCTTCACGACGTAATGATTAGTGTCTAATGTTTCTTAATGTGAAGGTCTTAGTGTGCCTTAGACAAATACTTATGTTTTGCTTTGACTAACCTTATCATGAGATTAACTTTTTGTTTTAGCGGATATTGAGCCATAAGGTTTCAATTTTTATCTTGGTTAAAGATCTTTGATTCTATGCTTTTCTCAAACATTTCCATGGTCTTTTTATAGATGTCTCCTCAAAGAAGGCCACATGCATCCATCAATGATAATGAGATCCATAACGAAGGGGAGACCCCTTTCATTCCCCCACCTCCATCTTATCCTCCTCCACTTCCACCTTCTCCTCCTCCACCCGAACCACCGGTACAACAAGGACGTCAAGTTCCTCTTTCCTGCACACTACAAGAGTTCTGGAGGTCGAAACATCTGATGTTCAATGGAGGAGGTATAGAAGTAGGCGAACAGTGGATAAAGACGATAGAAGACAAGTTCGATATTCTCGACGTCCCTGAAAATAAGAAAGTACTATTTGCTGAAGATACCCTCCAGAAGGATGCAAAGGAATGGTGGAAAGCAAAGAAGGCCGTCAGCTTTTCGGAAGTCAGAATTGTTGCCTGAAAGGACTTCCGCAAAACATTCGAGACATATTTTAAATTCGTGCGGGCTAATAGGCCCAAAGCGAACAATATCTTGATTGGACTGGGAGTGTTACATAATGCCACAAAATCACCAACTGATAAGTTAGGCTCCAAATTACACGTCATGCATTTTGCTGCCATGTAGAGCACCACCGCGAGGCCGCCTTGGTTAACTGTCTCCATAGGTGGAATATTAAGAGGATTTAATTCGACATTGACAAATTTATTGGGAAGCTCACGTATTTTGTTATTGCTTATATCCAGGACCTTGAGCCTAAAGAGAATAAGAATTTCGTGGGGCAGCTCTTGCAACTGGTTGCAACTTAGATTTATAACTTGAAGGCCATCAATGTCACTAAAAGACTCGGGAAGGTCTCGAAGTGCATTCATGTGGGCATCCAACACAATCAGGGAGCTGCATAAATATAAATGCATTATATCTGCACATATACGTACATGTATGTGTGTGGGTGTGTGTCATAATCGTATGTACATACCTGAGCTTTGAAATGCTATTTGGTAATGATGCGAGTTTGTTTTGTGATATATCCAGAGTCTTCAACTTAGAAAGCTGGCCAATGGAATCCGGAAGAGAAACAAGGTTGTTTGAGGAGACTGAAAGTTTCCGAAGGGATTTAAGCCCACCAATGGCATCCGGAAGAATCTTTAATGCAGAAAAAAAAAAGAGTAAAATTAGTATTGCTGCTATACGAGAATTTAATATTTTCCAATTTAAGTTCCATTAGATGCGCCAGTAAGAAGAGTAGATCAAATAATTTGGAGTCCGATTAAAAGAGGAAGAGGGAGGCCAAGGCGGACACTTGGCGAACTAATAGAGCAAGATCTATTGGTGAATAATATACCGAAAGGTTTGGTTACTAATAGAGCGGAATGGCGTCGTATGATCCATGTAGCCGACCCACCTAGTGGGATAAGGCTTTGTTGTTGTTGTTGTAAGTTCCAAATGGTTTGTGCCTTGTTTTGATTGGATATAAGACATAAGAAATTAGCCATCTTCCCAGATAAAGTGGTTGATTTCAATATTTGTAATACCCCAAAATGTAGAGACATTTCAGCAAATTAAGACCAAAACCCAGTAGTTCTCAACGTAAAATTCCAAAGCATCCTCTTCTCTCTGTTTCTCATTCAGTTTCTCACTCTAAGTTACCTCAAAACCTCCCAAATTAGGTAGGATTTGAGTTTTAGTTTCTTTGCCATTTCTTTTTTAAAGTGAAAAGGATGATTGCCATGTGTGCAATCATCCAACTTTATTTTTGTGGGCTAATGTGTACAAGTTCATTGATTTATTACACAAGTTGAATAAAATTCATTCGTTGCATGTTCACCGATGTTGCATCATGTGATGTGCCATTAACACCAGTTTCTTTGCCATTTTAAAATAACTATGTTAAGAAAAGTTCTGAACTCACGTTAAGAAATGTAAGATGTCGACGTTATGTGATAGTTTGAAGGAATGTCCAATTTATGCGATGTAAAAAAACATAACGTTAAGAAAGATAAGGAGATTCAAGTAAATAAATTTTAATGTCTGAATATGAAAAAAGTTGAATGTATTTATGTTTACAAACTTATGTATGATTAGACTATAGAATAATGCTCTTACAGCATGTTTATCGTTGTGATCATAATATTTTGGAGGGTTTATGATCATAATTATGTCTAATATGTATGACATGTTTTATGTGATTAAAATCTAGAATAATTTTTAGAAGTATTTTAATAATTTAATTTCTAACTATTATTTATATTATCAGTGCTTATCAAACACATATTACTGATAATTTAAATAGTGATAATTTATTTAAGTGGTGATTTAAATTACTGCACCAAACGATTCCAAATACTTAAAGTTGCAAACTATGTGCAAACCTTGTCATGTAACATGTTTATTCTGTCTTGATTCCTTAGGTGAATATTTATGAAAGACCAGAGTTAAAATAACTATGCTTATGAATTACGTTATTTATGCTTTCAAATATAAGTATTATGATGAAAGTCAAACTCAAGTGAAGATCAAATTTAATTTAGGAACTGGCTCTGCATATCTGTGGGTTGAACTTTTGTAGTGTTATCAGCATTATTTTTTGCTGATAATGTTTATCCCTAATTTTCAAAATATGTGTATTTTATGTATAATGTACATACAACAAAATAATGTGGTATGCTGAAAAAGTATCTGCTGATCGATAATAATTGAAAAGCTCAAAACTAAAGTCTAAGTTGCATGCATGGATTGATGTTGGCTACTTGCAAAACAGGAGGCATGCATGAACCCTAATCTGGTACCCCATACACATACAGTCATACACATAAAGTTGATCAGATAAAAAAAACTAATAATTAACGAGTAACAACAAATTAAAAGGGAAGTTTACGTGCGTGCCTCTAATAGATTGTTGGAAAGGTCGAGAGAGACCAGTTCACGCCCATATCGCCCATGCACCGGCGCCGACAACGCGTTCTCGCCGGGCTGACGGCGACCGAAGAGATCCACCAACATTTGCCCGACGTCTTCCTCATCCTCCTCCTTGTTGAAGAAGAACTGCTGCTGTGGAGTAGGAGGCGGAGGCGCCAGCGACGGCGACGGCGACGGCGACGGCCACATGATGCCCATTCTTTTCTTTCGTGTTCCTCTCGACTCGGCCGCCGGCCACGTTTGATTTTTGTATTGTTTTTTTCTCTCTCTCTCCTCTGTTTCTGTTACAACTGAAGCCCTGCGTCGTAGTTAAACGAGAGATTCTATTGGATACTTTTTCCTATTTAATTAATTTCTTGATCTTTAGGTCCCCGAATTATTAGCAATCTTTCCTGCTGTTTCTTAAATTTCTCCTTTTCCTTCCATCGTGATAATTATTTCCTTTCATATATTAATTATTTCGATTTCACAATACGTAATTTTCGCAATTGCTCCATTTATCGCGCAGAATCACGTGATTAAACGCAGTTCTCCGGGCATTGTTATGATGGATGTATTCGCTTGTAAATCATTGTTTTCTTTTTATTCGTAAAATAAAAAATATGGAGTTATAAAGGGGGACGATTAATTAATACGTTTAATTTCTCATTATTTATTTATCTTAATAAAAAAAGTGTTAATTGAATCTTTTCCACTTCTATCCAACTTATTTTTTTCCCCTTCTTTCTTTTCAATGGTATTTAACCAAACTCAATGGAAACGCAATAGACGTGAAACAACTTTCTAGAATTTTCTAGTAGTGAGCTTTTGGCAGTCTTCTCTATTATGTATAAGCGGCCACTTAAATTAACTCTGTAACTGTGCGTACATGATTTTATTTTAAACTAGATATATAACGAGTGATTTATTTTGTCGACAAGTCCCTGCATAACACATGTTTTTTTAACCTACCTTACTCAAAATGTTCTCTTTGATTGAATAAGCTGGAAACTATGGTGGTACCAAACTAACGAACTCATCAGCACACAGATAACCAAAGTACACATGGGGATACTATATACTTCACCAGAGCATGGCTGCACACAACATTCACTTTGATCGAATATTTCATTACCATTGGGCAAGAAGACAAGAGAGCGTCGTACTATAAATAAACAAAATTGGACATCAGCTTACAATAATATTAACTGACTACAGAAGGGAAAAAGAATAGGACCAAAATACACAGATGACAGAGCATGTTCCTTGTAGGGAACTATGAAGCCAAGGAACTCAATGCAACACACAACATTGGCAATCATATGTAACAAGGCCGAACTCCTATAGAATTTGAGCTATTTTACTTGCAAGCACACGATCCTGTCTTTCGATGTAGGCAAATGGAAACCATCCTGCATTTCCTCTGCATTCACCTTCTGCCCAACCATTGCCTGACACCTGCAATCAAACATGTATCCATGGTGAAATAATTCGAGGAGAAAACCTTAGGAAAACGAGGTATGTACCTTACGGACAACCACAAAATCACCAACTGACAAGTTAAGCTCTACATTGGTCTCAGCTTCATATGATTGTATAACCTTGCAGTTCATAAAAATGCAAAGGTAAAGAAACTACCACAAAAAACTGAATTCGCATTAAAAACTCACAGGTGCCAACATAGAATAGGACGAAAAAACACAAACTCAACTACCTCTCCTAAGAAGTAGTCAAGAGGCTCAGTTGAATCATCGCCATTTGGAGCAGAATAAAACCCGTTAACTTCCTCATACGAAGGTGGTGGTGGCATAGAATTTTCCATAACTGGACTTGGAGATGATTCAATTCTTTGACGGTCTGACAATATCTGCAAATCAGAAATAGCACTTCAAGTTACATGTATAAGTTACACTTCGATGCATTTGTAATATGACATTAAACTTTAGCTTATAAAAAAGAAATCAGATTATTCGCACCTCATCCTCAAGTTGTCTGAGAATTTCTAGAATTTTCTCATGGTAACTTCGTTCTGATTTAACCTTAATGAATGGAAAATAGTAAGCTGCATTCCAGATTTCAAATGTGCAAAGAATAATAGTACTAAATCAAATATGAAGCCTTACCATTGCAACAATCCTCTGTAAGGTCAATCTTTGTTGTTGAGCTTCCACGGCAGTCATGGCTGAAACTGCTTCCTTACCAAGTATCACCATGTTAGATTTTAATTCTTGCAGTTTGGCTTCAGCAGCTTCGAGTCTGGTGATGTTATCCCCATGACCAGGAGTTTCCCTTACTCTCATTTGGCGCTTAGAAACTTCAATAGCCTGTAAAACAAAAGAAAATGTAATGTTCAAATACAACTGGTTCATAACCCATACACAAGCTTTTGGGCAAGTTAGAGTTTCATCACAATCTAATTAGAACTAGAATATAATAACAAGAAACATACCAACAATTTTCAATGAAAAAAATATCATTTTACTCATCTCATCAATAACCGACTGATTATTTCACTAAGGAAAAAGTTAACAGCATACAATATGATTTGCAACATACTAGGCTGCATCGCATTTTCTGATTTTTTTTTTCAGCATTTGATGAAGAGAACGTATTTTAAAGGTGGATATTGGTAAATCTCTATTTATATAGAACATCATACTGTACATTTGGTGATAATTTTGCACAGATTTCAGGCAAAATTGTCATCTCGCCATTAGCATGTCAACCCAACAGAATTCAATAAAAAACTATAGAAAAATTAGCTGTTTCCTTTCATAATATCAGAGAATGACATCAAGTCATTTGCGGGTATATTAACAAATGTATTCTTTGATCAAAAGAAGCTCTTTCAGGCCACGGCAATGATAACTATTTTTTTTAGCAGAACGGCAGTGATAACTATTAACATCCACATGCCTCCAAATTGTTGTACAACTTCCTCATTTGATGTTGATCATACCAAGTCGGCAGCTTTTAATTTGATTGAGGATATGGCAAAAAGATCAATAGTATAACTTCTAAACTGTATCAACTCGTCCAAAAAAAATTAAAATGTATAGCATATACTTTTTCAGTAAAGCCATGGTCTAACAAGTTCCTCAGAAATGATGTCAGACAAGTTTTAGGAACTTTCAATAGAATCAAAGTGCAAACACTATATTAGAACTACCTGAGCTTCTGCTTCTTGGCGCAGCCTGTCATATCTCTGAGCAAGATGTCGAGCATCTTCCAAGGGAGCGCCCATAACCATTGCTCTTAAAGGCTCTGCAACCTGGCCCAAAAGGATATCGATGAGGATAGTCAACTCAAATTTATTAGCAAAATCTTAGCTGGAGCAAATACAAAATTCGAGCTCAAAGCATCACACCAGTCTTTCAAGCTCCACAAGCTTAATGCAACAGTTCGGGAAGATGGGAAAAAATAAAAGACTTGGAGAGACATCATCAGACTACAATTTCCAAGACATGAAGTACAAAGCATGCTTTTATTTTTGCTCTATTATCTGTTGAATCGCATAAGATGCAACCACATAATTTGTGCCATTATGAACACAATATAGCAGCCACAGATAAAATGAGGTCTTCAAACTTAACTGATACACATGCAGGTATGCACTCATCTAATAAATAAACCAGCAATGAAAATGTTTTGTTGAGGAATGAATTCTGCATTTTCTGCTTTTTGGATGACCCATAAAAGGTCAGTCAATACGAAAAGAAAGAGCAACATTTCAGAAAGTGAACTTCCACTTCCAAAATGAGAATTCATCTGCTGACTCTTCGGTCTTTTCCTAACAAAATAAAATGAAAATAGTGATCCCCTGTCAACATCCACCCTGGATCCCCTCCCTTTGTTACTCATCTCTGGCATTGTGTATTATTTGTTCTTTGGGGAAGAAGCATAAAAGAGCACAATGTTGAAATTGAGGCATCAAATAGAAGAAAAGAGATTTGTATCTTTTCCTTGGTCTTCAGCTCCTCTCTTGTAGCAGGAGTTTATTGATTTGAGAGTTGATGATGACATGAAAACGTTTTTTAATGACCCACATTAGGATCTCAGTACTCCAGTTGTACATTGACTACTAAATAACAAAATAAACTCAACAGAGTTTGCATGCACAACATTTTGCCAAAGTTTTCCAGAATTTGGGTATTTTAGGGCACTTGTTTTTCTTGGGGATGAAAAGATCTATAGAAATTCATTTTTTTTTAAAAAAAAAGTAACATTCAATTGCTTTTCTATATTCCATTTAAGCATTAAATAATATTTTTCTCAATTTAGTTGCCACATAAAGCATAACTAACCACAGGAAAATAGAATAATTTTCTAAATCATCAATTTTGAAAGGAACTTATTTTCCATTTAACAAATACAAATATGATCATAAAATGGCATCAAGTAGACCATCATCGCAGCAAACAAGGGAGATCAGTAAGACCTGGGTGCCAAGAGCTTTCAAGAGATTCCCACGTTCGTATTCCATTTGCATACGAGCTTTTGCATAAGATGAGGCAGCTTTTGATAAAGTATTGCCACTAGTGCAGGAGTTATCAAGTCCATATTTCTTACTGTCTTCAGCCAATTTGTTGCCTATAAATTGAATTCATAATTAGAAAATGAGTATACATTTAATGATAAATGTGTTATTAATTGTCATTTGTAAAATGGACATGAGAAAGAAGAAAGGAAAACAAAACAGAGATACAAAAGCATACCAATTTCCACTTGCTTAGAGCCTGTAACAATATAACCTTCTACACCACGAACTATATCCCTTTGAAAATGCTAAAGAGGAAGGAACAAAAATGAGAAGGATACAGAAAATAATAGCTAATGACAACATCATATAAACAGGATATGTTACCTTAGCAGCCCGAGTTGAGGTATAAAGTCTTTCCAGCTTTTGATGTTGCTGATATTCTGAAGCGTCTGCAAATGCATTGTCTGAACTTCCATATCCATTGCCACTGAACTGCTTTAGGACAGCCTGAGACAATGAGAACATTTATAAACAATGTCACCCTTTTGAAACCATGGGAAAATCTCAATGATCACAATTAGAAGTCCAATTTCATACTTTCAGTACTATATGTACTTCAATGTGAAGGCTTCATATATAACAAGATTTTCTGAATGCAAAATCAATCTCTCTTGCACAATAAGGAATGATATCTCAGGGTGAAGTGTTATAAATCAAAAGGACATGCCATGAAATCCCTGAAAATGTGTTGTGGTTCCCTTTATTTTTCCAAAGTCTGCAAGACCCTTCAGTTGGATACAGGGTCATTAAAGATAAACATCTCTCAACAGTGATGATCTTCTTATTGGAGCTCAACCCGCTAACAGTAGAACCAATCAAATAAAAATGATAATAAATTTGATGATTCATTCATTCCTGATCTTCTGAAAACATCTGGAAGAGATTAAATCTTTTACAAGGATTATCGTTGTACTTGCATAGCATACATCATTCTGTTTAGTGTCAAAACGATCCCCCTTATGGTAACATATTATTGATGTTTTTAATGCCTTTAAACTTGTTCAACGACTTGATAATGAACGTATAGAAAGAGATGAAAAGGCGGTGAAAGACTAATGGAATAGCCTTCGAATAGAATCAAGTGAATGCTTCTGATTGGGCAAATATACCTACCACGAGTGTCTCAAATGGCCTTACTTCCACAGAGATCTCAGAAAAATTTACACCTTTCCGATCGTAATGACTCGGGAATACCTTAAAACAAATGGCTACACCACTCGGATACAATCAACAAATGGTAAAGACGCAGAACTTCCACCACCTATGCGACACTCCACAGATCTCCCAATAGTTTTGCATTCAGGAACCCAATATCAGATTAAAGACGCATCCGGACGTTATTCCAACGATTAAACGAGGAATCGGACTTAGGCAGGAAGCAAATAGAGCAGAAAATCTCCAGACAAGCGGCCTCGACGAAAAGATCGGAACGAATAGGGGTTTGGTAATCGCTTACCTGCTGCTGCCTGGCGACCTGCTCCCGGAGTTTGGATGCCTGCTTCCTGAGCGCTTCCATTAGCCGGCCGGACGCCGAGATCGGAGTGCCGGAGGAGCCTTCGTCGGAGAAGGGAAGAACCGAAGGAGGAGGAGGAGGAGGAGGGAAAGAGATCTGAAAATTTTGGGGAACAAAAAAGTGGTCTTTGCGTATTTGGGTTTGGAAAAAAGGGTATATATTTCAAAATGAACGAAAACATATATTACGTTTTAAATATAATAAATATCATATTAATGAAATGGAAAAATCATACATAGTAATGAATAATGGACCTCTTTCTCCTAATATCGACCATGTTTACATAATAATTAATTTTTTTAAGTTAGTAGTTTTATCGAGGGGCTACTTTTTTAGAGGAAATATATGTTTAAAAATTTTTATTTTATAATGGAAAGAAAAAGGAAGCGGGTTTTTCCACCAAATAAAATAAAATAACTTTGTTTTAATTTATATGCATTGATATTTTAATATTTTTCCCCCTTCTCCTTGTCATTATTGCATTGCTAAAAGGGAAAAAAAACATATAACATTTGGAAGATGAAGAGTTTGCGACTTTTGCATAAGCATGTATTGTTAAGGTAAAATGATCAAATGTAGGACTTTGTAGTAATAATGATGGTAGTGATAATAATACAAGCAAACAAACCAAGTGGGTTTCCATGCATGCAAATGTAGGCACGGATTTGATATTATTATTATTATTATTATTATTATTATTATTATTATTATTATTATTATTATTATTATTATTATTATTATTATTATTATTATTATTATTATTATTATTATTATTATTATTATTATTATTATTATTATTATTATTATAATATAGTGACTATTTTATTTGTTTGAAAGTGGTCTAGTGGGTGCATGTATGATTTTAGTTATGTTTTTCCTGGTCTTTCAAGGGTTAAAGAATGTAGTTTTTACTAACTAATTTTTATATTAAAATAACCAATATTTATGTTTTATACTGTTAATCTTTTTATAATAAATTAATTGAATTGTCTATAAAAATATATTTTTTAGCTAGCTATATTAATATTTACGAAATTCAAAAGAATATCATGTTTTACCATTAATGTTAGGTTGAAAATCATATAATTACTTAGAGGTCTTTTATCTCATATTTTTTATTAAAAAATGCAGTGAAAATTAAAATTGATTCCATGTTAAAGAATAATATTACTCTTTTATTTAATAACTAATGAGTTGATGATAAATGGCGAACCCATTGAAAAAAATTTCTGGCTCCCCCACAAATGTCTTGATTTTTCGTAATGAATTATATTATTTACTAAAAATTAATATAGCAAAAACTCGTTTATAATCCTTTAACCAATTGAGACTTACCTCCTTATTTTTAAAAAAAAAATGTTAATAATAATAACAGTGGCAAGTTATATATATATATATATGACGTGTTTTTTTTATCTCAACTGTTTTTTATTTAAATGTTATTTGTTCTATTTATATATTATCTGATACACTTGCATTAGTTGGATTAAGAATTCTCGAAGATACACAACATTGATTTTAAGTATAACTTAGTAAATGCACATTCAAATTAAAGAACGATATTATGATAGCAACAGCTCATCAATCTTTATAACTTTGGAATTAGGTACCGATCACTTTTTATAATGTCACAATCATGATATATATTAATGCATCCCTGACGACTTGGACAAAAAATGAATCTACGTAATTCGGTGATTATTTTATTACAAGGATAAAGGCATCTTATGTTTTAAATAAAAAGTCGTCTTAGTAATAACGATTCAAAAATCCAATATTGTAACATGAATCTTATCTTATGTATTTTTTATGTTTGTCATATATATATTTGTTCATCTCTATACGAGAAATGGATCAAAAGATAGGATTGGTCAAATTTTTAGTAAGCTTAAATTCAATTTTTTTAACCTAAGAACAAAATTAAATAGAACTAAATAGTATTAAAGAAAAAGTGGAGCAATAATTTACTAAATTTCATAAAAAAAAAATAATTATTAATATTAATATCTTTGGGCCAAATGGATTGAATATTATGTTGTTGAGTTGCAATTCTTTCTATCCAAAATTTTATGGATAGCTTTGAATTTGGTCGAGTATAATCGTGATTCGAACTATGCTCACCCTTAGATTTTTAAGGTCTCCAAAGGCATCTAAAAATTCAATATGTGAGTATAAATCAATGATATTATCTCAAATCTAATAATTATTATCTATGTTACTATCCTATCATAACATATTCCCCGCACTATGTGCGGAAATGTGAATCATTTCTTTAAATGTGAATATATTTATTTATAATCTTTATAATATTATATCACCAACATTATTATCATGGGGTGCAAAACAAATACAGTCGTACATTTGATGATATCTTGACTTTAAAATAGTTTTCTTGAGATCCCATTTTAAATACTTATATAATTATATTTTTTTTAAAAATAATAATATTTTCAAATCAATGAATTGCTTATTTTTAACTTCAACTATATTATATAATTAAAAACTGATTAATTAATTTTAAAGAAAAAATTTGTTGATATGCTTTAAAGGCCCTTCAACAAAGGCCCATTTGTTTCACTTTTACATGTCGCAGGGCCATAGAATATTTCATGCAAGCCCAATAAAAAAACAGAATTCCATGCAAATAGCAATGTTATATAATTGAAATACTTAAAAGAATATTTAATCTACATACCATTTTTTCGGAACTTATTTTCAAGTAAACAAATATTCTACAAAAAAAAACTTTGGAGGATCGTGAATTTTCCATTCACAGACGAATAGATGCTAGTTTATTCCGTGAATTAAAGTGAAGTAAGTCGTGTGTCACCAACCAATGAATCAGACATTTCTTCACTTAGAGGTTTAAGCCGCTTCTCCTAAGGAACAGAGGACGATAATACCGATTGTACTATCCCAGATAACTCACTCACTTCTTTGACGAGATAAGGCAAATATGATATATCTCACGCTCAGAGGAATCAGTTACTCATTGACTTCTTTTCAAATACTAAAATGTCTATACAAAGCTTGGTCGAGTTCTGCCTTTTATAGGCTATCAGGTAGTAGTTTCCTAACTTCTCTAACTGTCCCTCCCTTAGTCAAATTTGAAATTCAAGTCAACACACAAAGTCCATTGACTCCTAGTTCCCTCTTGATTATTATGGATCCTTTCATGAAACCACCCTTCACAATTCTTGCAACTTTGGAATGCATCCTTTCATGAAAGGGTGTCTTTAATGTCACTCCATAATTCTTAATGCTACTTCACTTTTACTCATTATACTCTTACTTTTTAAAACTATAAAATCTTTTATAATAGTGAAAGATCAAGAGTCTCTTCTCTCTCTTTTCAACATAGAATTTATTATTTTATAATAATTAGCATTAAAGGTCTTTATTTTTTTATAATATTAGAAGATCAAAGATCCATTTTCTCTTTCTTAAAAAATAAGACTATTCTTTTAAATGATTAACATGTAAAAATTTTAACATTATAATTTTTATTTTGTATATAATTGTTAATCGTGTCTATATTTATTCAGCTTATTTGATATTTTAATATTTATTTTATTCAGCTTATTTGACATAGCATCACATTTTAGTGCCATAATAAATATAAAAATATTAAATAAGCTGAATAAAATATAGGCACTGTGATACAATAAATATAGTAAAATAAAGTAAAAATTATAATATTAAAAACTTTTCATGTTAATTATTTAAAATAATAATTTATTTTTTTATGAAATAGAAAAGGGATCTTTGATTTTATAATATTTAAAAAATAAATACTTTCGATGTTAATTATTATCAAATAATAAATTTTGTTGTTGGAAAAAGAGATGAGACTCTTCAACTTTCACTATTAAAAGAATATAAGTTGATTTTATAGTTTAAAAAAGTAAGAATAAAATGGACAAGAGAGGAGTGGCATTAAGGAAGGTGCCTAATGTGAATGCATCATTTTATAGTGTGAACGCACATGTTCATTTGCACCCTTTAGGACAAGCATCTTTCGAGCAATGTCACCTTTGTCCAAATTCGAACCAGCTGTCATCTTCATGAAACCACCCATCTACCAAGGTTCTCTTCCGTCAATATACACGTCGTATGATAATTGACCCACCTACCATCGGTTTGGGATGTAATCAGCAATTACAATAGTCGTTCAACAATTTATATTTTTAACTTTTTACTTGTTATATGAAATCTCTATGTCATCTTAGCTCTTTTGTTAAAAATATAGATAAAATCTTCTAAATTTGTAAACTTTTATCTTTCAGTAGGTACTCTCACGTTGCATAGGAGTATTCGGCAGCCAAATTAAAAGAATCCCTACATTGGGTATCTAACGCTGCTAAGACCAGAAACTGAACTGACAGAAAAAGACAAAATGATAGCTGCCACCTGACGCGCGTAGGGAACAAAAATAGAGATGCAGAAAAAGATAAAAGTACTAGGACAAACACATCCATTTGCCTCATGGAAAAATGAGAAGAATAAAAGGAATGTGATATACCAGACAAGTGTTCCACATCAAATGGCTGGATAAGAAGATGATGTTGTAAAATGAACAGGTGTCAAATATCAAATGATGGACAGAAGTGATGCCAGGATATAACAAGGAAAGAATGTCTCAAAGAGAAGGGAGGTTGGCCAACAATCATCGAGAGGTAATGTGAGGTACTTGGGGGCATGGAGGAGACCAACCTACAGGAAGAGGAGAAGCCACTTTGAAGAGGAAGAAGATCAGCTGGGCCGAGAGGGGAAGCTGGCGCTCCAATCATAGTACTGGTTGCTGCATTTTCCGCATTTCCTACTTCTTTTTTATTGATATTTTTTTTAGTTTTCTCTATTGAACAATGTTTAGTGTTAGGATGATAATGTTTTATGTTGTGATGCACATAGTTATGTATAGCTAATCAACCATTAAGACTGAGGATTTCTTAATGGGATCGAACTATTTGGCTATGTCACTTATGAATTGGATGCATATTTTCTTGATATGTGTTGCTTATTTTACTTGCTGAATATTGTTTACTTTGTCGATAGTTTAATTATTCATCATGCAACAGACTCTTGAGACATAACATATGTTGTAAACAGTCCAACGATGAGCTCAAAGACTAGCTGGTCATAGTGGAATAATCAGTAGGAAAGTCACTTCAACTTGAGATAAACCGAGAGGTGGAACTCATGGAGAATGACTTAATCATAATCTGAATACTTAAATCCATGGTTTCGAAGCGAGAGCGGAGAAACTAGAACATCCCTAGCACGAGTGATGAGAACCTATATTTGATGTGTTTGGTGATTTGTTTGCAATCTCCCATCTCCCTTCATCATGTCTAATTTCTACTAGTGGTATTTGTGAAACAGTTTAACAGTGAGCCGAGAGGTTAGTTAGCAGTATTAGGAAAACCAGTCAATGAGATAGGGGAGACTAAATTCAAGTCGAGAGGGGAGAGCTCAGGGAGTAGTCCTATATGTGCTTAAATCTGTGGTCTCGAAGCGAGAGTGGAGATGCTAAAGTGATCCTTAATACGATAGTACAAGGATCCATTTTCATGACTTACTGATTTGTTTGCATCCAATTGAACTGAATTTCTAAGGCATAGCTAATTATCGTTCATCCCTAACAAAAATTTCCTAGTCTTGATAGTTAACATCATCTAGAATTTAGTTTTGAATTCGTAGCTCTATTTTTATCATTTAATTAAAAAGCTAAAAAAATATACACAACAAAACTGTTACGTTCTCACAATATTGATTTTAAGCAATCTTAGTTTACTTTTCTTACTATCAAAATCATATCATCTTCTCTCATCGTTACATAAGTTAAAAAAAATGTAACTTTTCTCTTTGTGGTTCGACCCCAATCTGTACATCGACGACGATTGTGTACTTGCCACTTGAGAAGTGTAATTGGGATTATAAATTTAAAATTTATTTCTATTTGTGCAAAAGAAAATCCGATCTCCACGTACTAGTATTTAGCGTGCAAACACTACTTTCCATACTTACACAGATTTCTTACAACAAGTTTTTTGCGCCGTTGTCGGGGAGAGTTTTGAATTTGTTTCTAGATTTTGATTTTTTTGATTTGAATCTGATATCATTGCTTTATACCACCACATTGTTTATTATCATATTCTTGTCCATTTACATTTCAGTTCTCTTTTTCTTTTTACTTTCGTTTCTCTAGATTAGTTTTTGTTTATACTTGTCTCTATTTTTACTTATCTTATATTTTCACTGTTTATCATATTCCATTGTTTATATTCAATCTTTCCTTTTTGTCTATTCTTTTTTTTATTTAACCTAGTTTTATTTTTCTGTACTTTATTTTTCTACTATCAATCCTATCTTAGTTTTTGTTCTACTTTATGTTTATACCTAACCTCATTATACGACAAGTTATAGCAGTGCAGAAATTTTTGAATTTGTTCTCTGGTCACATGTCAAACTAAGAAGAAGTCGGCTAGCACTTTAAGGATCAAGTATAAGATAGGCCTCAGAACTATTATCGATCAAGTGGATTGTCAATCAATGAAAATTGAGATAAAGTGTATTCCAAAATTGAAGATATCATATCCAAGTCTATTAAAAATTTTAGTTTCAATGTTGAAGGACCATCACAAGTTTATTGCGATCAAAACCTTCTGTCCAACAACCTTTCAATGTTTACATGTATACTTCACATGGTCAGAAAAGTTCAAGTTACAGTAATCCTGAACAAGACTTCTCAAGTAGTAAGCCATGTAATCATCAAAGTGAAAATCAAGTTTCAGAGTTTCATGTTGCAATTATGAATATTTCAACAAATCGACAAATACCTACTCAACCAATATGGAAATCAGATTTTGAGACTAAGTTGGAGAACTTCTTGAAACAACAACAAAAGTAATATGCAATCATGAAGCAACTATCTATGGCATGCTCTACAAGGTGAATCTCAAGTACTTGCGGCTCAAACTTTTCTATAGCCTAATTCAGAAATTTTACAAACTCAACCTGCTCCTCTAAAAGAAGAATTTCAGGAAGAGAAGATGGGATTTTCGAAAGAGATAAATCAAAAGAAAGAATTGGCTATAGAGGAGAAACATAAGAAACCATATGAAGCTGAAGCTGAAGTTAACAATCAGATAAATGCTTCAACAATCGATATTAATTCTACAGTAACACAAGCTGAAGTCGAAAAGGAGGTTGCCTCACAAATGCACAGGCTAAGAGACAAAATGAAATTGTTGAAGTGACTACAGAGACTATTTCAATGGTACCAACAATGAATCACATTGAAGATTCATCCCTAAAGTGCTTATTTAATGAAGAAGAAATTCTGAAAAATTCAAATTATGAATTTATGAAGAAACTATCGAATACTCTCGCTAATTTACTTTCAGATTATCCACAACTTACAAATATCTTCATCTCTGATGAGCATAGCAACTCAATTCACTTATAGACTATCCTTGGAAATAAGTTACTTAGTGCACCCAAATCAGAGACGAAAACACTCTCACCTATTCTAAGATGTGAGGTTCTTAGATCTACCTCTAACCGTCCAGGTGAGGTTTCACTTGAGACGGGTTCCTTCATGGCACAACATGGGATGTTACCAGCTAAAGAATCTTTAAATCTTACAATATGAAGAAACATCGAAAGACAAGAAGTAGCCTGAAGTTTAAGTCAGCTGCGATCTTTTTTTTTTTGGTGGGGGGGGGGGGGGGGGTGGGGGTGGGGGTGGAGGGGGGATACTCAAAGTTTCAAAGTCTCACTTATGCCATTACTCACTGATCAACAAGAAGCTACAGCAGCAAAAAAACACAATGAAATTAAAATGACCAATATAAATTTGAAAGCTGAAAATTTTTCTTTTTAAGTAGAGGAGTTTACAACAAAATTCAATTTGCAAAAGGCAATGGAACATCCTTTTAAGAAATATCATAATTTGCCAATTGAAATATTGGTCCAAGAACTTGAAAACTTTTCATCATTCGCTCATTTAAGGAAGCCATTGAAGAAGTGGCCATTTAAACAAGATGATGATCCAGAAAATTTAAAAGTTATACATGTGAAGTTAAGTCCCATTGAAGGAGGGATAGAGACAACTCAAAGACAAAAAAAATCTTAATGACAAGTTGAGATACTCATACTTGATTGTTGATGCTATCCACAGATTGAGATCTATACTTGATCACATGATACTTTTTAAATCCTTTTGAAGTGAAGGAAGAAAGTCTAGTCTAAGACTAAAAGAATGATGCTTATTGGGAGGCAACCCAGTCTAATAATACCTTTCATCTTATTTTTACATAATCAAATAACAAATGCCCCAACTGGAGTTTTGATACAACATTACACAACTTTGTTTCATATACATGCCATGGCTATCTCCCAAGTTTTTTAAGGGTTATTTGTTTATGCATTCTCTAAATTATCACAATTTTTCGCATCTAATTCTAATATATGAACTCATTGAAGCACCCCATAAATTATTTGTGTTTTCCACTTTAGTCCATCCATCTAGATCAGTTGACTATGCCGTCAATTTTAAAATTTTTATTTATTAAATGACTAACAACCATTCTCTCATATATTTTAATATTTAAAAGTTTAAAATAATACATAATAAAAAATATAAAAAATAAAAAAGATCGTTGTCTGTGCGTACAACGATGACAAGATGGGGGGTGACGCCCCCTTTTTGCTCCGCATCGTCGCAAGCGATGCAGAGCAAAAGAGAGGGGTTGTCGCCTCCCTCTCCCCTTGCAACGCCCCTGCCCCCTTTTTTTGCTTTGCATCGTCACTGACAAGAATCCAGTGGGGGCGACACCCTCCCCTTTTTTGCTCTGCGACGTCGGTCACTGACGTTCCCCCCCTCCTCCAATCTTGTCAACTACGAGAGTAGGGGGCGATGCCCCCTCCTTTTTGCTCCATGTCGTCGACGATCCCTCCTCCCATTTTTTTCTTTTTTATTATTTATTATATGTATTATTTTAATTTTTAAAATATTAAAAGATATGAGAGAATGATATGTTAGATCACAAGGCACAAGACACGAAGTCAATTTGTATTAAACAAAAAAATACTGATTTGAAAAAAAATGATCACGAAAGTTTAAAATCGATTTGTTAATCTTCAAATTAACACAATAAGGCACATCTCTCGTACTCGAAGGCTATCACCTGTCTTTTCTTTGTCCAAGGTAAGACACAACATTTTTTAAAAGATGAGCTAAATAATTATTATAATATCACAATAACACTCTCAATATCTCTTTAATTTTTTTTAATATGCCTTAAGGCCCCTTCAACAGAGGCCCATTTTACATGTCGCACGGCTATCATTGATATGGACCTTAGTCTCGCTATTGGGCCGATAAAATGCAAGCCCGATAAAAAAAAAAAGAACACTCCATGCAAATAGCAACGTTATATAATTAAAAGGCCTAAAAGAATATTTAATTCACAAATCATTTTTGGGGAACTTATTTTCAAGTAAACAAAAATATTTTACAAAAAAAAAAAAACTCTGATGGATCTTGAATTTTTCATTGACAAACGAATATATGCATTAATTTCATGGTTTATTTCGTGAATTAAGGTGGAGTACGATGGAGCCGTGGGCGAGAAATAGGAATTCATGTCCTCGTAACTTTCCAACATTTCGAAAGGTATTAGTCAACGAAAATAATTGCAGTTGATTAAAGTTGTAAATCAAAATTTGATTTTTGTTAAATTGAATTATTAAATACGATAGAAGGCATTTGAAATTAAAAAAAAAGTTAGCCAGGAGAACGTCGTGATCACCAACTTTATCCCTGAAGCAATTGGATACTCCTCGTTCTCAATTGAATGGATAATTATTTTCCAATTTGAACATGGATAATATAGGTCATACTTTTTTTTTACTAATATACATATTTTTTTTAATGTTTGACAAATTCAATGGAAATTTTAAGATATGATATTTCTAATTTTGAAATTGTGACAGTTGGTAAGAATAGCTTTGTTGGTCACCTATTCATATGCCTGTCATGGCATATCTCCCAAATTGTTTTTGCTTAAATAAAACCATATATAAATAAGACAAAAGTTTTAAAAATTATATCCATGTGAGATGATGGAAGAGGACAAAATTTTGCTTTTGCTCTAGCCACATCATGAAAAAGTAACATGGTCAATGTTTTCTGTGCAACCAACCAAATCGGCTAAGATCGAATCGAAATTGGTGTGAGGATTATATATATATATATATATATATATGACTTTTGTGCATATATGTACATATTCATCTTACATAAAAAAGACTCAAATAAGTTTGATTTCCACCGAAAAAGATATAATTAAAAAGGGAAAAAAAATGTAAACCAGCTAGATAAAGAGCCTGTCTATGTGCTGCGTCATATTTATTTGTTAATGTATACATATATATTCCCCAAAAAAGTGAAGAAAGGAAGAGCATAATTTTTATCATAATAAATTTACATTAACTTTAAATGGATCTATTCTTTTATTCTTCAATCTCCAATTAATGCACGAATGCTAATAAAACAAAAGTTTTCACGTTGAAAAATATGATTAATTTATGACAAATTGAATAAGTAGTCAGTCACTATGCCGAATTAAATATGGTCCGTTGAAATGAAAATTTCTTGAGTTAAAGCAATATGATTCATTGCTCAACTATAGGAGAAAGTTTGAAGAAATTTTTCACGGAAAAAATACGAAATGAAGTAATAATTGTGTAAGAATTAAGACACGCGTAAAATAAAAGAAAAAAAGTCATAAATATTATTATTCTGTTGTCGCCAAAATATGAACAACGCAAAGTGCATGTCGTGAACGTTCGGTTAGCCGACTACATATATTATATTATATTATATTATATTATATTATATTATATTGCATCGCTTCACATCTCATATTATTTGATGGATTTTGAGGTGTTTTTCTAATTATTAAAAATGAAAACGACAAAATCTGCCTTTTAGCATGGATAAACGAGGCCCTATATATTTTAATTTTTTTTCGCAAAAAACTTGCACGAAAAGTAACGTTCATGGAAGAAGAAGGAAAGAAAAAAAAAAGAGCTTCACATGAAGTGAGAGTAAGATATATATGGAAGGGGTCAACGTTACATGTGGATCCCTACACTTCACATGTGAATCCATATTTGCATTGAGCAGCTGTAGTAGTATTAACAATTGATTAGTGATGAATCAACATATGCACTTAACTAGGAAAAGAGAGATACAAATGCCCTTAATTTATGATGTCCACTAATTTAGAGCAATAATAATATTAACCACCATTTGCATATCTGAAGCATATATGGACTATATATGCCCCCACAAATCAACTCCATGCATGCATATCTTAACATTCCAAAGATGGTAACATATTATACATACATACATGTCAATAATGTCTTGAATTTGAACATATTGGTCCCCCTACATAGTCAAGCGCTTCGGCAGAATTTTCTTACGAGGGTCTCGCTGCTCGGTCAGCGAACTTGTGGAAGGTCAAGGGGGGATCCCCCTGCGGGAGTTGCAAGGAGGCAGAGCCTCCTGAGCGAAAATTTTTAAGATTATTCTGTATGTGATTCGGATTTGATTTATTTTCTTATCACGAGATAGGTGTCCTATTTTCGGGGAATTTATTTAGAGTGTCAGTCCGTATATAATTCCTATCATCTGTCAAAGAGAGTGCCTATATAACTCCTTAGGAGTCTAGACAGAAGTACATCCTTGTAATCATCATTATTTCATAAAAAAGAGCCGCCGCTTCCGAAGACGTAACCCAATTTAGGATGAACCTCGTAAATCTTTGCGTTCTTCTGTGTTCGTGCGATCTCTCTCTTCCTCTTTTCGTAACAATACACATATAAATATACATACTGTATAAGGATATACAGCTGGAGTAGTACATTTCCTTAATCAAGTATATAAGGAAGGCATGATAGTTTTATGAGCTCTCCTGCCAATGCCATGCCATGATAACTAATTTATAGAATAGGACAAATCCACCCTTTTTGCCAGCAAGAAGAAATCATCGTCAGTCTAACATTAAAAAAAAAAAAGAAAAGAAAACTTTTCTCTATATATGATTTGGTTTGAGAATCATATATATGAGGCGAAGGTGCTTCAAGTGATTGGAATATGAATAAACTGCATGTGTTCATGCATGCAGGCATGCAATATATAATTGAGGTTACATTTAAAACCACTTGCATGCTCCTCCATTATTCAAGGACACATCAGATGGAAGTTATGTATATTTCGTGTGACATTATACATATCTGAAATTAATTAGTACTCCGGCGATACCATGAGTTTGCAAAACAATTGGCTCCCTAGCTCACATATTTAATCATTGTGGCACTTCTTGGCTTAAAATATATCTAATCATGCATGTATATGAAAAACAAAAGGATATGAGATCTTGTCCATTTAAAAGCAAAAGGTCATCTCCGGCAGCTTTTGATTAGTATACCAAAGATAATTAGCATCTTACGTAAAGAGAAAAAGATCGACGTCATTTGCTGATGTTAGTGTGAATAGCAAAAGATAATAATTAGCACCTTAATTATGATTTCTTATACGTACTGAAAATTCTTAATTAATAATATATTAATCAATTATTGGTATATTAGGAAAATCTTCTTATCCCATTATAAATATTATGTAAGTTTCCGATGGATCCGAAAATAGGAAAAAAAAAAGAAAGGAAAAAAGAAGGCAATTAAGAAGTCCAAAGAAGAGTAAGCAAGCGAGATTGGGACTTTGGAGGAGGCAAATCGTTTTGAGCAACAAATAAAGTCGACGACAAGTCGGTGTGATTAATTTTCTTCTGTTGCATATGATCTCATACGTCATTTATGTATCTTGTCACGTCTCCCAACAATCTTTTTTATTGCTTAATTACAGAAAACAGATTAGGCAAAATATTATAAAATCATATCTACTTTGGAAGAGGACAAAACTTGCCTTTTCCACGAAAGTAACATGGTCAATGCAGCTAAGATCGATCGGATCAAAGTTGATAGAAGAGAATATATTCAACACGGAGACATGGGCATAACTCATGAGACAAATCTTCGCACGGTTCCGTGTTTGATTAGTGTTAATAATGTTTTGAATCTTATTTAAATCAAAAAATCGTTTGAATTTTAAAACATTTAAAATTAAAAGTTGATCGAATTTTATATCATCTGTAAAGAGAGTGCATATATAAACTCTTCAAGGATTTGAACAGAAAGCGATATGTATTGTAATTTTTTTCTATTTTTTCAATTGAATAAAATTCTGTATCATCTTGAAATTTTCAAATATTTTTGCGGTACATAATTTCATTCGTACACAAATTCTAACAATTAGTTTTGTAATATATCTGAATTAAACATATATATATATATATATATATATATATCGTGGACATAAATTTGTTTTTCTATCAATTTTGTCTTGCATGCTAACATGACTTTTAAAATCATTAAATAAAATTACAAGTATATATATATATATATATGCTAACAACTTTAATATGTACCTTATTCTATAGACATATTAATACTTTATACTCTTTAAATGGAAGGGGATACAAGTAGTTAAGAACTTAAGGAGCTAATCGGCCTCTATATAATTATAAGTGATGGGAGAAGTGAAAACGACAAAGTTGCCCTTTTTCTTCTATTTATTAATGGCGATGAAACCAAAAGAAAGGTCCATCTCTTAAAACTTCGAGAAGAATCGTGCATGGAATGAAGAAGGGGAAAAAAGTTTCCACGAGGAAGTAAAAGATCTCCACGGGGTCAACTCTTCGAATCAACCATCGAAAAAGTAATTAATAATGTTGAAACAAAAAAAGAAATAAGAGTTCGGCTTATAGAGAGAATGGAGAATAGAAGAAAAAAAGCCTCTGATATATTCAACTTGTATATTTTAATTTATATAGCGCGATTACATGCACTTTTTGATATTATAATCTACTTTTTCTAAACGTTGCCATTTATAATTGTTGGGTGCAAATGAGTTGTATTTGTACATGGTTTAATATGAGTTTAAGTAATATGCAATCAAAAATTGTATACTCAATATGCATCTAATCAATTTGGACCGTTGACTGATGATTATATAGTTGAGATTAAATTTAATAGTTTAACATTAAATTTAACAAAAATTGAATCTCAACTATATAATCATAATTTAACGATCTTAATTTATATATATAGGGTTTAATGTATATGCTAAGCGCCATTTGCTTCACACCGTGTGAAGCACGATCTGAACCGTCCAGATCGGATGGCTCAGATCTAATGTCATCAAATGTTTGATCCAACGACTCTCCTTCATCTCACGATACACTCTCTCTGCTCCCTCTCTCTCTCTCTTCTCTCTCTCCCCGTCGATCCCTCCCTCTCTCACTCTCATCGGCCGCCCGATCCGCAACGCTGCTCGCCGCTCGCCCTAGGTCACTCCAACTATGTCCTCGCTGTCGTCACTGTCGAGCTCCCTCCTTGCCGCTGTGCACCCCTCCGCCTTCGGAACCAGCCCAGATGATACGACCTCCACGAATAGCCGCCGGGGATAGACCTCAAGCGAATCTCCGATTAGCTCCGGCAGGTACCTCGTCTTTCGGCTTCTCCTCCAGCCGGATCGCTTCGATGACGACGGTTCCAGTTGTACATCCTCGAGCTCATTTAGGGCTTCTTTCTTCGTCTTCGGTATGGAGAGCAGCCACCTTCCACTCCACCCTCCGATGGCAGGTGCAAACTTCTCACCGCCATGACTGTCATGGCGCCGATCTGCCGCCTTCATGCTCGATCGCCAGTCGCAGATTCTAGATCTGCAGCCCTTGCGATCGATCGTTGGCGCTGCCGCTTCCAGATCTACAACCCTCACATTTGATCCCCGACGCCATGGCTTCTAGATTTGCATCGCTCATGCTCAATTGTCGGTGTCGTTGCTTCCAGATCTACAGCCCTCGCATTCGATCGTCGGCGTCACGGCTTCGAAGTTCGCCACCCTCGCCGTCGGTACGGCCTCCCTCATCGCCGATCTTGGAGAGAAAAGAGGACAAACCGAAATTGGATAGAAGGGGTTGCAAAGATCGTGTGAGAGAAAGGGTGAGAAAGAATTGGGTCAAAATCTTACGAGATTTTTGCGAAATGATTAAAATTTCGTGTACTGTGATCTGAGCCATCCGATTTGATCTGAACGGTTCAAATCGTGCTTCACACAGTGTGAAGCAAATGGCGCTCAGCATAAACATTAAACCCATATATATATATATATATATATATATATATATATATATATATATTCAACACAGAGATATGGGCATAATTGATGATATCAGTTGTGCACAACACTTATGCTACTTTACATAAAAGGATTAGGATTATTTTCATAAACCTCCCATAAATTAATACGATTTTTCACATCTAACTTCAAATTATGAATTTATTTTTTTGGATCCTTAAACTATCGCGACTTTTCTACTTTAATCATCCCGTCACTTTTGTTACATCTTCCGTTAGTTTTACTTTTTTTTTCATTTATGAAACGACGAAATTACCCCACCTTCTAGAAAAATATGAAATAACAAATATAAAAAAATTGTTGGAATGATTAAAGTGGTAAACAAAAAAAATTTGTCATTTACGAAAAAGATTAAATTACCTTTTCCCTAATTTTTTTGCTTTTTTCTATTTATTATTTGATATATTATGGAAGGAGGGATAATTTAATCTTTTCATAAATGAGAAAAAAATCAAAAGTAACGGAAAACATAATAGAAATAGACGAAAGAACTAAAGTGAAAAAATCGTGATAAGATACACAAAAGAGTAAAATAAGTTAGATTTCCACCTAAAAAAGATATAATTAAAAAGGAAAAAAAATGTAAACCAGCTAGATAAAGAGCCTATCTATGTGCTGCGTCATATTTATTTGTTAATGTATACATATTCACCAAAAAAAGTGAAGAAAAGCAAGAAAGGAAGAGCGTATTTTTATCATAATGAATTTACATTAACTTTAAATTGATATATTCTTTTATTCTTCAATCTCCAATTAATGCACTAATGCTAATAAAACAAAAGTTTTCACGTTGAAAAATATGATTAATGACAAATTGAATAAGTAGTCAGTCTCCAATTAATGCCGAATTAAATATGGTCGGTTGAAATGAAAATTTCTTGAGTTAAAGCAAAGTGCTTTTGAAGAAATTTTTCACCGAAAAATACGAAAGCGGGAAGCGATGAAGTAATAATTTACACGTAAAATAAAAGAAAAAAAAATCATGCATATTATTATTCTGTTGTCGCCAAAATATGAACAACACAAGGTGCATGTCGTGAACGTTTCGTTAGCCGACTACATATATTATATTATATTATATTGCATCGTTTCACATCTCATATTATTTTATGGATTTTGAGGTGTTTTTCTAATTATTAAAAATTAAAACGACAAAGTCTGCCTTTTAGCATGGATAAACGAGGCGCTATATATTTTACTTTTTTCGTAAAAAACTTGCACGAAAAGTAACGCCCATCGAAGAAGGAAAAAAGAAAAAAGCTTCACATGAAGGGAGATATATATGGAAGGGGTCAACGTTACATGTGGATCCCTGCACTTTACATGTGAATCCATATTTGCCATGAGTATTAAGTATTAACCAATTGATTAGTGACGAATCATATGCACTTAACTAGGAAAAGAGTGAGACAAATGCCCTTAACTTATGACGTCCACTAATTTAGAGCAATAATATATTAACTACCATTTGCATATCTGAAGCATATATGGACTATATACGCCCCCACGAATCAACTCCATGCATGCATATCTTAACATTGCAAAGGTGGTAACATTCCAAAGGTGGAATCATTTATAATTTTTTCAATATTTGTGCTACTCCTTTTATGCGATAGCACTATCATACATCTATTAATCATCATTCAATTCATGATGAATGATGGCTTGATTAGTTAGACAATTTTTTGATCAATCATGAAATAGATGGTGATTAATAGAAATATAATGATGCCACCCCTTAAAAATGGTAGCACAATAATTTTTTTCACTTATAAATATACATACTGTATAAGAATATACAGCTGGAGTAGTACATTTCATTAATCAAGAATATATATAAGAATTAAGGAAGGCATGATAGTTTTATGAGCTCTACTGCCAATGCCATGATAATTAATTTATAGAATAGGACAAATCCGCCCTTTTTGCCAGCAAGAAGAAATCACCTGTCTAACATTATATAAAAAAAAAGCTTCAAGTGATTGGAATGTGAATAAACTGCATGTGTTCATGCATGCATGCATGCATGCAATATATAATTGAGGTTACATTTAAAACCACTTGCATGCTCCTCCATTATTCAAGGACACATCAGATGGAAGTTATGCATATTTCGTGTGACATTATACATATCTGAAATTAATTAGTACTCTGGCGATACCATGAGCTTGCAAAACAATTGGCTCCCTAGGTCACATATTTAATACATCATTGTAGCACTCCTTGGGTTAACATATATGTAATCATGCATCTATATGAAAAAAAAAGGATATGAGATCTTGTCCATTCAAAAGCAAAAGGTCATCTCCGACAGCTTTTGATTAGTATACCAAAGCATCTTACCTAAAGATATTAATTAGCATCTTAATTATGATTTCTTAGACATACTGAAAACTCTTAATTAATAGTGTATTAATCAATTAATGGTATATTAGGAAAATCTCCGTATCCCATAAATATTATACAAGTTTCCGATCGATGGATCCGAAAATAAAAAAAAAAGAAAGGAAAAAACGGCAATTAAGAAGTCGAAAGAAGAGTAAGCGACGTTGGGACTTGGAGGAGGCAAATCGTTTGAGCAACAAATAAAGTCGACGACAAGTCGGTGTGATTAATTTTCTTCTGTTGCATATGATCTCATACGTCATTTATGTATCTTGTCACGTCTCCCAACAATCTTTTTTATTACTTAATTACAGAAAACAGATTAGGCAAAATATTATAAAATCATATCTACTTTGGAAGAAGACAAAACTTGCATTTTCCACGAAAGTAACATGGTCAATGCAGCTAAGATCGATCGATCGGATCAAAGTTGATAGAGGGAATATATTCAACAGGGAGACATGGGCATAACTCATGAGACAATCTTCCCACCGTTCCGTGTTTGATTAGTGTTAATAATGTCTTAAATTCTATCGCAATCGAAAAATCGTCTAAATCTCAAAATACGTCGAAGTAAAAGGTGCCTTAGCACTTCGTATATGAAATTCATATCATTTATAAAGAGAATGCATATATAAATCTTTAGGGATCCGAACATAAATTGATCTGTATTGTAATCTTTTTTTATTTTTTCATTAAATAAAATTTACGCATTTCTCAATTTTTTTTACGGTGCATAATTTTTCTCGTATAAAAATTCTAACAATTAGTTTTATAATATATCTAGATTAAACATGTATATATTATGGGCACAAATTTATTTTTATATCAATTTTGTCTTGCATGCTAACATGACGTTTAAAATCATTAAATAAAATTACAAGTCTCTCTCTCTCTCTCTATCTATCTATCTATATATATATATATATATATATATATATATATATATATATATATATATATATATGCGCGCGCGCTAACAAATTTAATATGCACCTTATTCTGTAGACATATTAATACTTTATACTCTTTAAATGGAAGGGGATACAAGTAGCTAAGAACTTAAGGAGCTAATCCTCTGTATAATTATAAGTGACGGGAGAAGTGAAAACGACAAAGTTGCCTTTTTTGTTCTATTTATTAATGGTGATGAAACCAAAAGAAAGGCCCATCTCTTAAAACTTCAAGAAGAAGCGTGCATGGAATGAAGAAGGGGAAAAATATTTCCAAGAGGAAGTAAAAGATCTCCACGGGGTCAACTCTTCGAATTCACCATCGAAAAAGTAATTAATAACGTTGAAACAAAAAGAAATAAGAGTTCGGCTTATAGAGAGATCATGGAGAGAATAGAAAAAAAAACCTCTGATATATTCAACTTGTATATTTTAGTTTAGCGTGCTTACACTCTTTTGGAAAAACCTCAATATTAGAATCTACGTCTTCTAAAACGTTAGCCATTTACAATTGTTGCGTGCACATGAGTTGTATTTGTATATGGTCTTAGCATCCAATCATGAACACATATAATATATATATATATATATATATATATATATATATATATATATATATATATATAAACCAAATTATTATAGCTATAATTTCTCCATCGAGTGCAAATGCAATGATGTGAGATAACCAAAAGAAGTTAATTTATCTGTAAGAAGAAGCTTCCTTAGCTGCAGACATGCAATTAATTAGCAAGTTGCTTTAATTTTGCATATATTATCCGATTCACGAATGTTGCTTGTCGACCAATTTGTTTAGATAATTGGTAATGACGCATAGACGCATATACATTAACTATCGCAGCATACAAAGCATGCATGATGAGCTTGAGTTGCAAATTGAAGACATAGATGTTTGAATTTTTGTGGTTGCGAGTTTCAAATTAAGAATTTGAATTTGTTAATAATGCATTGAATCTAATCCTAATTAAAAATTTATTTGATTCAGAATTGATTTATTTTTTTATCACGAGATAGATATTATATTTTTTAAAAATTAATTCAGAGTCACAATCAGTCTACAATTCTTATCGTTTGTAGAATAGAGTACCTATCAAATAGAAAGTAATCCGTCTTGTAATTCTATTTTATTTTCATCAAATAAAATTTTATGTCATCTTAAATTTCTCAAAATTTTCTTGCGGTATATAATTCATGAGAAATCCTAAAAAGAAAACAAATTTTAAAAAAGAAACATCACTAAGGCTAAAAAATATATATAGCTCGAAAATATTGCACCTATCATGAGTATATATGTATGACACTGTGTGATTATATATATAGTTGTATGAAATATAATTAAGTAGTGGCAGGTTGGCCCAAGTCAAGTAAGCCGAATCCTGCCTTTTTTGCACCCAAATAATAATAAAAAAGCTGCTACCTTAATTAAACAACGTCTAACAAGAGCGGTAGCGGCTCCTTCTCGTTTAAGCAGAAGTTTCGAGTTCAAATTCTTATTAGTATAAAAAAAGGTTTATTGTGAGTCTCACCTGTCACTGCCAGACACAGACACACGGGCGACCTCACAAGATTAGTTGGACTTGATGGTAAGTTATTCTTTCAACGTATGGTCAATGCGCTCAGTAGCGCCATGTGAGTTGGACAGAAAAAAAATAATTAAACAACGTCTTATTCTAGTTTGTGCTTTGCGAATCATATATAGGTTGTTAAGGGAGGCAAGAACTTAAAAGCAATTACATAAACAAGAAATATATATGTGATCGAGGTTGGAAATACTGATGCCAAGCAACATGAATATACTGTTCTTGCATGTAATTAATAAGACAACTAATTAATTAAGATTGGTGGTGGATTTTTATTCTATTTAATTTAGAACCACTTGCATGCTCCTCGATCGATCCATTAATTATTCAAGGGCACCTAATTATATATGATGGAAGTAATTAGGCATGCCATCTAAATGCATAGACCCCTGGCACATGTTTAATTCTTGTGGTTCCACTTGAGCATATATATATATATATATATATATATATATATATATATATATATATATATATATGCAACACTTTTGTGAGCCTTAGAATTATGTTTTCCTATCGGGTTAGAATTACATTTTTTATTTGAGCTAATTCTTTTTTATAATTGAAATTTTATGTCCCACTGGAATCCAATATTTAAGATGTTAAAAATAAAGAGACAGATGAAACTTCAAAAAATATCCTTGTATAAAATCTCCAATTGCATATCCATTTAGGAAGAATTTTGAGGAGATATATGGGATCACTCTCCCAACATAGTTTGCATGTAATTATTTAAAATTAAGTAAAATTTGTTGTTGCATCCTTTTATCAAGCAATAGGGATATACATATTGCAACAAAAGACATACTTAACCATTGTCAATACAGGAGTAAAAAAAATTTACTTAACCAGAGGGATTCATACCATCATTGAGTCAATTTTCATAGTTGACTACTTTATATAGTTTTGCTTTAGCTAAACTTTGCAACGATGTCATTCTATAACATGAAGATATAACTGGAGATAGACTTTTGCTTATTAATATTGTCATTTTAAGAGGCGTTTATTTAATAAGCTAATCTATAACTTGATCTTCATCATAGCGCAAAATGAAAAACTAACATGCCCAAAAGCTTCCCATCATACATACACACACACACATATATATATATATAAGAAAATGGCGACAAAAATAAGTTATACATACAAAAAAAGAAATAGATAAGAGATTTACTAAGGTTAGTTGGTTGGTGTTATAGGGACGACGACATGAAGTACGAGTGACCAGGGAGGTGCCCAAGTCACACACGTTGGCAACAATCTCGATGGACGAGACTTGCGGACGTGACCCTGCGGCCGAGCGGGTTGAAGAGAAGGTTCTTCGCGAGTACCAGAGGAATGTGGACGACCTATTCGTTCGAGTGTTGAGACTCGAAAGATGGCGCGGTCGAGGAGATTCGCTCTTGTGAAGCGAAGTTCAGAAGTGCGATGACCAGAGAAATGGCGCGGTCGAAGAAGAGACTCAACGACCGGATCATCTTCATGGAGGAAGAGATCACACCGCAGCGTGCTCGCATCGAGGAGTACATCCAGAAGAGAGGGATGACGTGGGACGAACCTGATGATGCAAGCTCATCGGCCTCGCATGACGTGAAGGTCATCGCTCGAGATGGCAAAGGATGGAAGCATTTGTGATGACGGAAACTCAAGTGTTGGTTGTGCGATGGTCCCCATCTTCAACGGGATTGTCCAAATGACCTCAGCGAGGGACTCGACAACGGAGGTTTGAGGTCTTGGCCTAACGATGAGGTGGCCAAGCTGAAGGGGCTCCTATGGTCGGATCTGACATGGGAGGGTCCGTTGAGGGATCCGATTCCCTAAGGCTCAGATCGGGTGCAAGGCGGCCGAAGTCAGTAGCGACCGCCCCAAGCGTGGAGACTTCAAGTGGAAGGTCTTCGCTGAAGTTGGCAAAGGGAAGTGTGAAGACTTGCTAGTGGATAAGGACGAGTAGGCCCTATCCACACAGCAGGCTATCTACAAAGGCAGTTTTGGGACGATGGCAGGCGGTCATACCCAGGATCGTGAAGGAAGAAGTCAAGCACCGAAGGAGTTGTTCAAGTGGAACATGCAAGCCTAGTCGAGCAGCGAGGTGGACGCACTTCACAGTTCGGTGAAGTTTGGAGGAGGTCGAGACGTCGACCACATTCTTGTCCCGGGTCATGCGCAGAGGCGATGCTCCTATTGTTCAAGGAACAACGGCTGATGGTGACGATTGTGACACCTTGGGACAACAAGTTGCCACAACGAGGAGGTGTTCAAGTAGGGTCTCTCCAAATTATTCCTTCAAGTCAAGTGAAGGCAGAAGTGACCATGAGATGTAACCACACCTGGAGGTCAGAACGTCATCGAGGACGACAACGCGCTTGGGTGGGGGAGGATGTCACGCCCCATTCTTCAGCCACATCCCAGGACGAGCGTGGGATGATGCGGCAGGCAAAGTTGGGATGTAGGCGGCGCCCACTTTGGCAGAATGCCCACTTGGGCAGCACTTTTGCAGAACACCCAGTTTGGCAGAACGCTCACTTTGACAGCGACGATAGAGTAGTGCGGCGCGCACCTGAGCAACGGAGGGATGATATCGTCCCAAGCCAAATCATCTCGTCCCAAAGTGTTCGAAAGGTCGACAGATGTCAGACAAGACAGTTGGCCGTGAGTGATCATCGTTGGTTACTCGCAGGATGAAGATGGCAACTAAAAGATACGGTGAGGTGCACCATATCCGCCAAGATCAAGGAGGATCCAGCCAGCCATCTTATCCTAACTAATTCGGATGATCAGGAGGATCATCCTAGCTGAAGATCAGGAGTAATCGTGAGGATTATTCCAACCAACAAACTGGTGAGTAGATCAGGGAGATCTTGCGGATATCAAGGAGGATCAACAAGAGATCTCAGAATGATTACAAGGATCATTTCAGGTGGATTGGTGAGGAGATCAGAGGGGATTTTGAATATAAGATCCGACACCAACTAAGGGGGTTTTGCAAATCAAGGGAATCGAGGAGGAGATCCCAACGAGATCGGCTAGAGAATCGAGCAGGAGATCCCATGATATCAGCTGAGAAGATCAAGGAGGAAGATCTCAGGATATCAACAAGGAAATCGAGAGGGTTCCTAGAATCTCGGCCATATCAGAGGGGGTTAAAGGTGAAGCTCTCCTCATTCATGTATAAATAGACTCATAGGGTCGGCTGTTGTAAGCAATCTAGTCGAGAGTAGTCGATTGATTCCCAGGAGTCGAATATACTAGCTTTCCCCATAACTCTGAGCTCTTTTCCTCGTGTCTTGTCTCATCTTATTTTATCTTTCGCTACGTGTTTGTGCAGTCGTCGAGAGGACGCTCGGTCAGGCTACTTGGTACCTCGTGCATAGAGGTTTCCAAGACTGATTGCGCTCAAATTTCTCTACCAAGAACTTCGGGCCGTGACACATGGCTCGAGCCATGGGAAAGTTCTCACGGCTGCAGCTCTAGGAGAAACTTCCCATGGTTGTATCCATAGGAAAATGTTCCTGCGGCCCCAGCCGTGAGAAGGTTTCGATGGCTGAGATCGCTGGAAGAAATTTCCTTCCCACGGCTTCAGCCGTCGGAATGTTTATTTTACTTCTTTTTTAAAAAATCGACCGTGGCTGGAACGGCCCTGCGCACATACGGCCCTGCGCACAACCATTTTCGATGACGCAAGACGCCCGATAAGACCAGACACGATCTCCGTCGAGCGGTCAGATCTGACCTCCGGCTGGCCGGATCTGGCTGGAGCCGTGGGAAAGATTTTAATGGTTTTAACCGTGGGAAAAGTTCATATGGTTCAAACCGTGGAAAATTCGCAATTTATGTACAATAATTCAGAAATGACAAAAATAAAGGTACAAAATTATTAAAACAACCCATCGAAGCGTGCATCATGTTAAATAGTCATACAAATAAATACAAGTACGATAACAATAAGGTGGAAATTCATGGGTCCAAGTACGATAATAGTCATACAAATAAATACAAGTAACAACTATTCTTCTTCTTCTTCTTCTTGTTATTGTTCTTCTTCTTCGCCATCATCGTCATCTTGCTGGCCATGCATCGCCTCATGAATCAATCTCTTCATCTCCTTTCATTGTTGCGCTTCAAAAGCTTGTTGTCGCACTTCAAATCCCTGGCGCACCTCTTGACGGACCTCTTCACGGACTTTTTGTTGGACTTACATTAATCGTTGATCCCACATCTCATAAAATAGTCATCACGCATCCTCACCGGGAACACCGGATATTGATTTTCTCCCATAACCAATATCCGTACTACTCACGGACGACCCGAGATCATAGATCTGGTCCTTATTCACTCTAAAATGGCCCATCCATAATTGTCGATAGGTCAATAGTACCGCCAACCCCTGCGATACCTGTGAACGATGCTCAGCTTCTTTTGCTTTGAAGGATAAGTTAATGGAATAACATTATAAGAGATAGAAATAACCATAACTAACGTATGTCTCCCGAGCATGCGCTGAAACTCATTCCGCGTTCTTTTTCTGATTAGTTTTTTTTAAAGAAAAATCTCATCTTCAGTGGGTATTTTATCCTTCCCTTTACCTTTTCCTCGATCGAAATGAAATATCTACAAAACATCTCCATAAATGCATCAAAGTGAGCATGTGAAATATTATGATCGGCCTTCACATTTAACATTCTAACTACTAATGATAATTCTGAATGATTTTCACATCTGGGTCACAAGGGTTCACTCGAGGCTGCTAGTAAGTTGTAAAAATCAGCAGCTTCTGAATGTGGTGGATCGTCATCGCGCTCATGTTGAAATCTAATATCACCATATTCGGTGGTAGCAGCATCGTAAATCAAATTTTGATATCTAGAAATAAAGTCATCATCTATATTAGTGGAAACCTCTTGCGCAATATCTAAGTTTGATGACGATCTATCTCACCAAAATCACTCCAATACCAATAATTCAGTTTGAAACCCTTTCTATACAAATGGACTTTGACAGTTTCCAACGTTTGTAGTTTTGTGCTTTGACATTTCAAACATGAACATCTTACAATTCCATCCGTTGAAACTGTGTAGTCTGACAAACTCTTGTCATGTAGTATTCAACATCATCTATGAATTCTTGTGTCAATCCTACATGACCACGATTCGTTCGATTGTACATGCATCGACGATGCTCCGAAGGAGACATGTTATTTGTTAACTAAAAATAAAGTGTACAATGTTAACTTCTTTCTTTAACCATGAGTAAAAGTGTTAACATGGAAGTATAAACATAATATATGAAATATATATGTTTCTACGGATTTATATGAACAACTCTATAAGATATGAACTCGGGCCATCGATGTGCATTTGGGCGTGAGTGCATGGATCTCGACGTCAATGCATAGATTCCCAATGTCAACGGCCGGATCCCGATGCGTATAACCTGAAATTGAACATCAATGACTCGAATCGGGCGCCCGGATCGGGACGTGCACGCCCGGAACCGATTGTGAGATAGAGCCGTTCACACCCAGATTCGGCCATGCGTGGGCGGTTGGGGCCATGAACGGCTCAGATCTGCCTTCAGTTGGCCGTCGATGGGTGACAACAACGACTGCATCAAGGCCATCCGATACGCAATGGCCAGCCACAGAAGCGAAATACAGGGGAGGAAAGAAGTGAAAGACGGCTAGTGGCATGGGCATACCTTCGAGCGACTCGTCGAAGCTGTGGAGTCGATTCGCCAAAGATAGCAGTTGGCCAGAGGTCCTTCGTCTTGACTGGAAGTGGCGTGAGCGGTCAGCGGCTGGCCCGAGACAACACCGACACTGGATCATTGTCAACGGCGGCATCTGGTCGGACGTTGAGCAAGGAGGTCGGAGCTTGAGCGAGGTCGCCGGGGATGTCGATTGGTCGGGGGAAGAAACGATCGGAAGCAGAGGGGGTCGGGTTATTTATAACCTGACCTCCGACAGATGTTTCGACGGTTTGAGCCATCGGTACTAATTAAAATATATTTCCCAGTGGTAATGTCTTAGCACTATTTTTAATATTTTTTAGTGATCCGATGGCTTCAGCCGTAGGAAACATTTCTCGCGGCTGTAGCCGTAGGAAGTTCCTACGACTGAAGCCGTGGGAATATTAATATATATATATATATATGTATTTGTATTATTAAACAAAGGAAAAAAATTCAGTCGAGCCGAGGGAAATAATAAATTAGCTTTCCGATGGCTGAAACCATAGGAAATGTGCTTGTGACGGTTTGAACCGCCAAAAATTTTTCTGTCTTAAAATATGAAGGATTGCTAGAACCGTCGAAAAAAATGCCGGAAATTGCGAGAGATAGCCAACCGTCGAAAATTAGCGTCGCAAAAACTCATTTTTCTTGTAGTGCTAATTGAATATACTGTACCGCAATGGCATTCTTAAATGCAAACTGATTTAATAATTTCAAATAATTCTTCAAGCAACTTGTAGTTAAGTTTCGCATCATCAAATTAGCAAGTTTCAGTAGAACCATTTGATCAGAATATTCATATTTTAGCACCGATCATAACATGGAACCAAATTATTAATTCTCAATTCTCATTATTGGGTTTTCAAACTTACACTAATCAAAGAATTGGACCGCTAATACTTACACTAATCATCGACGCCGGCCTCCTCGCATGCTGCTGATGTCCGACCTCCTCGCACACCGTCGAAGTCGACCTCCTCCGACATCCTCGTGGCGACATCCTCCGACACCAGCCTCCTTGCCCACCGTTGACCTCCTCACGCACTATGAACGCCGATTCCCTCGCGCACCATCGATGTCGACCTCATCGCGCACTATGAACAGTGATCTCCTCTGAACTAGTACTAAAAGACGAAGGAACTCACCAGAGGTTTGGTTTGGTAGAAAGCGAAAGATGATTTTGTAAAAGTCATGTTGTAAAATTTGGACTAGACATCGATTGAAAAAGATTTCGAGTCGGGTCGAATCGATTGGACAGTTCGATGGTCGAACCAAATGATAATAAAATAATAAAAAATATATTCAATTAAAATACTTATCAGTATATATTTCGTGATAATTACTATATTTACACATCAATGTATAATGATATTATTAATATTTTTAATAAATAAAGGAACAAGATAATTGTTCAAATATATATATATGCATATATATGTTTATATTGAATATATAAATTAACATATAAACTCATAATTCATGTACCTAATTAATTAATTATTTTTTAATATCCAAATATAATAAAAAAAGATATGACTTTTATAAAGAAAGCAAATAAAATAAATCAGTAAGAATTGATTTCACATAGTACATAATGATCAAGTGATAGGTGCCAATCCTGTTCTATCATATATTTTTAGAGTACAATTTGTTAAGCTAGCCCTCGGATTCAACTATTGAACTCGGATTTAATCATTTCGATTCAGACCAATCAATATAGATCGGTTGAATACTCGACTCGCGATCGGACCGGTTTGATCGACTGGTGCATTCCAAATTTTACAACATGGGTTTGTACTTCAGTGTACCTTTTTATGATTTCTTATTTATATTTATGGTCTATAATTCTCGAATTAATTAAAAATTGCATAACAAAAGCTGTCCATTCTGAAAAGTAATTAATTATCTCCATAATCATTATTGATGGATCCCACGTGTGCAACACCTAGAAAGGCAACAAATGCATACTCCTTTTTTTTCACTCCATACCTTTTTTTTTTTGTTGGATTCCCACCTGATAGTGAATGTTGGGCTATGAAGGGACAACATGAACATAAAGTGTAGGTAGCCAAAATGAGGATGTTGAGATGGATGTGTGGTCATATAAAATTAGATAAGATTAGGAATGATCATATACGTGAACGAGTCGGAGTGACTCCTATTAGTGAGAAAATAGTAGAGAATCGTTTGAGATAGTTTGGTCATGTTCAGAGAAGACCATTAGATACGCCAGTAAGAAAAGTAGATCAAATAATATGGAGTTCGATTAAAAGAGGGAGAGGGAGGCCAAGACGGACACTTGGCGAACTAATAGAGCAAAATCTATTGGTGAATAATATATCGAAAAATTTGGTCACTAATAGAGCGGAATGACGTTGTATGATCCATGTAGCCGACCCCACCTAGTGAGATAAGGCTTTGTTGTTGTTGTTGTGGATTCCCACTTCACAGTGATGCACTTACTACACTCAACTTTCTGAAATTGATCAATTAATTAATTATGCTTTGGAAGGTGCTTTTACTGCAAAGTGGGTTTACCTGTAAGTGATTTTACAGGTGTCCAAACTGCTGACAACTTTATAGTACTCCTTCGATTTCATTCTTTGAAACAAAACAAAATAAATTAATTATGAATGAGGAGTGAAGTGAATGTATCATGGTTCAATTCAGAATCAAGTTAAATTGCTCGAATTCGATGATGACGAGTAACAACTTCTAAATTTTAACTTGTAACTAGTGTGCTAATGAATTGAACGATCGATCCACACGTCGCTTTTCGAGTACAAAGATGACAATAGGAAAAAATAATAAATTAATTAGAAGCAGGATGCTCATATGCTGCTCATGTTATTAGTGTTAGCATTAGTGCAGGTACTTGTTGTGGATAATAATAAGGGTATCATATCAAGTTGTGGTTATCTTTAAGGTGCCCATGATATTTTCTCCATAATTGACCCCATCCCCAACCCATCTCTTGCACATCCAACTAAACCATGAGGCATAATTATTGCCTTTAAATTATTGCAACAACAGTATGGTTTTGCTTTTAAATGAGCAAATTGAAATAAAATGGCACATAATAAAACCTAGATCTGCCCCCAAACCAAATTAATTAAATTGAGGGCCAATTTGGTCCCAAGTTATGGTGCCACTTGCTTTGCACTTGGAAGTTTTGAATGCTTATTGAACTCCCAATATTTTGTCAGCAAACCTACTTTTATGACTGGAGTTGAAGATACACATAGCACAATATATATTTGTAGTCCGATGCCCTAAATTTTTTTAAGAGTTCAAAAGAGATCATGTCACGTTCGTTCCCATAATAAACGGCTTGACTTCGTTTATTTATTCTGGAATTCAAATGATTGTGCATATGAAAATTTATCAAACCATGAAACGACTACATGTAATTCTTCCGCCTTGCTCATTAGTTCAAATGATAAATTATATGAGTTTGTTTTAGGGGATAAAATATATATTGCCTTTTTCATTCTACATTTATCGACATTCAAATTATTTTACTGAATTATTTTTTTTTAAAAAAAATTAAATTTAGAGCCGTATCTCGTCAATTAGAGGACATAATTTTATTAATTGGTTGTATATTATGGGGTTAATGCACTTTCAAAGCATAAGATGCTAAGCGCATTTGAATCGTTGATCAACTGATTAACGGTTCAAATAAATAACACATCAAAATGATGTTAAGTGATGAGATTTAATCATTCGAAATTTAAATCGTTCATCAATGATTCAAATGCGATCAATATCCCTCAAAAGCAAAGGAAAATATTAATATATATATATGATTTAATTATTTTCGAAGCATCTTTATTTTGAAGGGAAGTTGATAATATATTTAAATCATTAAATTTAATTATTTATTATTTGAATTGTTGATCATGCGCTTAGTTTCCTTTCGAAATAAGGAAGTGCTATGAAGGTGAAGAGAGAGAGAGAGAGAGAGAGAGAGAGAGAGAGAGAGAGAGAGAGAGAGAGAGAGAGAGAGAGAGAGAGAGAGAGAGAGAGAGAGAGAGAGAGAGAGAGAGAGAGAGAGAGAGAGAGAGAGAGAGAGAGAGAGAGAGAGAGAGAGAGAGAGAGAGAGAGAGAGAGAGAGAGAGAGAGAGAGAGAGGGAAAAAATAATATTCGGACTTTATATAAGCAATGAAATGAATCGATACAAAAAAGTTTTCTACACGAGGTGCATGCCACATAATAATCCTCCGTCGAAAAATATCAAAATGTTGCAACGTGAAGTTTATCTCATCTCCACATCATAATCCTTGGTGCTCATGGTCATGGTCATGGGTGTGAACCCGGAATCAAAATCGAGGGTCCCACCCAAAATTATGTGCACTCGCGGTCACGGAAAACAATTATCTAACTCGTCACCGTCGTGAAAGGAAAGAAACTATGAATTAAATGAGACCAATTAATGAATGGAACCCAACAACCACAATTTCTACCATTCGAGCGAGAGATATTATTAGGGAAGAAGATTAACTCTTAATATCATATACTCTCAACTTTATATTGCGATATTTTAGACACGCAATTGCTTTCACGTAATTAAATAAAAAAAACTATCATGCATTTTGTTACAACGATAATTATTATTACTATTTACTTTTATATATATATATATTCAAGATGAAAAAAACAATTCCGATGAAACTAGTCAATATAAGAATTAAAGCTACTCAACTCTAACTATTTGAAGTAACAAATTTTGGTTCAAATTTTAGCACGAGATAACTCGTTCTAAATTAACACGAGGGGAAAATAAAAACAAAATTATGTTAACCAATTCTGCGAATGCAATTAATTAAAAGGTTGATAAGATTGGTGATCAGTACATAGATAGCTTACTTTTTGAGGGTCCCTTTAATCTGGTCATCACGCCCCCAGCTTCAAGTCGCCCAACGTATTCAAAGCCTCTCTCTCTCTCTCTCTCTCTCTCTCTCTCTCTCTCTCTCTCTCTCTCTCTCTCTCTCTCTCTCTCTCTGCATCCTCCTCTATATAAACCGCCACACCGCCTTTTGCCTAAACCTCCCTCGCTCCCCTCAGTGATCCTTGTCTATTGGCCCGCCACGCACCTACGCAGCCTTCTCGCGCACAGCACCATAGCCCTGCCCAGTCCAGTGATAACATGAAGGTCCAGTGCGACGTCTGCGCCGCGGAGGCGGCCTCCGTCTTCTGCTGCGCGGACGAGGCCGCCCTCTGCGACGACTGCGATCACCGCGTCCACCGCGCCAACAAGGTCGCCGGCAAGCACCACCGCTTCTCCCTCCTCCATCCCGCCAACTCTTCGGCCCAGCCGCCCCCGCTCTGCGACATATGTCAGGTGCTTGCGTCTTTCTCCTCCTCCGACTCTGTTACCTCATCCTGCCAATTCCTTCCTTGTCCCGATTGGAATTGGTCTCGTAGTTTTCCGTAAAGGACTAAACTTGTCGGGTGGCTTCGCAGGAGAAGAGGGGCTTCCTTTTCTGCACGGAGGATCGCGCGATCCTTTGCAGGGACTGCGACGCGGCGGTCCACGGCGCCAGCGACCTCGCCAAGAGGCACAACAGGTTCCTCCTGACCGGCGTTCGGATTTCCGCCGCGGCGCCCGTGGTGCCTCCGCCAGAAGAAGAGGCGGTAGCGGAGTGCAAAGTCGGCGGCGTCTACGGCGTCAACGGGATGGCCAACAGCAGCGGTAGCACCGCCACCGTGGTTTCCAACGGCAATGGCCACGCCTACAGCAGCTGCTGCAGCAGCAGCATCTCGGAGTACCTGATCAACATGCTGCCCGGATGGCACGTCGAGGACTTCCTGACCGACGACACGTCCACCAACGACGTTTCCACCGCCGGCAGCAGTTTCTGCAAGGTCTGTCCACAACTGGGCTTCACCTTATCTCTTCTCTTTCGATCCTGATGTCAAAGATGTTTGATTAAATTTCCCCCATTGACGCCCACTGCAGGTGGATGACGCTGCTCAGGTCATGGGAACGAATCAGGGCAGAGGCGGAACGGAGCGGAACTGTTGGGTGGCGCGTGGGGGAGGGGTGGGGCTGAGGGAGGTGAAGCGGGGGAGGGGGAAGCAGCAGCGGCAGAGCGAGGTGTCAGTCATGGCCGTGCCGCATCCCGGCGGCGACAGGGTATGGGAAGACGGGAACAAGAGATCAAGGATCTCGGTCAGATATTTGTAGAAGGGTGAAACAGAGGAAGCTTTATTTTGATTCAGAAGGGGTGTTCTGTTTTAGCATTTTTTTTTGCCCCCCTTCTCAACCTTCCTTTTCTTTTTATTTTTATATGTAATATTACCTTTTTCGTTTTTTTTTTCATTTAAATGGTGAAGTTAATATATGGTTCACTCGACTTTTTTTTTTACCGTCATTTTGTTTACTTTTTAATTGTTCCATTAACAAAGGATGATAGAATAACAAAGGGTGAAGACTTGGTATACTTGGCAAGTTGGGATATGAGATTTTTGGTTAAAATATTAGTAAAGGGAAGAGAAATTAATGAGGGAAAAATAGTGGATGGGAGTGAAAGTATTCTTGTTTGAATAGTGTAGATAAGAGAGGAAAAAATAAAAATAAATTAATTATAATTTTATTTGAATAAATAATTCTTTCTTATATAGATAGATATATATATATAATTTAATTACAAATGTTTATATTAAATCAAAGTTAATTGATTCAACTAATAACAAGGTTAAATTTCAAACGCTCCATGAATGCTAATAACGATCACTTTGACCGGTGCTTTTCACGAAACTTTTAACGCGGGAAAGAGAAAACATTCATAAATCCATAGCGTCCTTCTATGTTTCCATTACACTCCACACATGTGATCAAATAATTTTAGATGATGACTCTGGATCACTGCATTCCGGACTTGCCTTACAAAGTGTCAATTGAGATCAAGAATAAGGATGTAACATAATGGCGAACATTTTCCCTCGGAGCTGGAGAGGTTACGAATTCGAATTTCATCAGCAAAACGTATATACTCTTTTATTTTCGATTTTTTATTTTTTTGCAATTAGATCTATGAACCTACTTATGTAACGAAAAAAAGTGACAATTCAGACTGGAAACATCAACAAAGTGTATATATTATTCACTATCGAACACCTCGGCGACACAAACTATTGTACTAATTAATCCGGAAAACGTAGTAATTAACTGCAGTTACCGTAAGCGCCGCCCATAACATTTTCCAATCTCTTGTACGGAGCAAAGCTGACCAGAAAAAGCCATGACAACAAGCTGAGGTTTTATTTTCCTCTTGTTTTTTTTTTTTTTGGCTTCAAATTGTCCTTCCTTAGGGATCTTCTTAAGTCAAATTGAGCCAAAAGAAAAAAGAAGAAACAATCCGGAAATTTTTGTTGCAAATAGTGTTCATACATTTGATCAGAAAATAGTTAGAAGCAACAAATAAAGCAAACCTGATGCACCAAGAGTGTTCCGATGCATAAAAGATATTTGAACAACGAAAATGCAAACGAATTAGAATAATTTCTCGTCTTTGATCTCAACAAACTCTTCTACTTTCTGATACGATGCATAACCAATGAGTCAAGGAAAATGATCAACAGAATGATAAACACCATCGTAAGTTAATATAGTCCAAACTATGGTCCAAATGGATTTAAATTCTCTTAATTCCCATTTGGCCATTGATTCTCTACAAATTATAGAACAAAAAGGAAATATAGAGAACCCTAAATCAGTTTGAGAGACATCTTGTAGGCATGTTACAATTAAAACGAATTAGTTCATCGGTACTTATACAAACAGGACACAGGGCATTATATGAGAAAACAGAAAACAGCATTATATAAACAAACAGAAGACAGGGGGTACCAAAGGTCATTAATATTAGTACTGTAATGATGAGTTGGTTTTTTAGGGAATTGTATTATTCAAAACATGGGTTCATGAAATTACAAGGAACACATTTCCAATTTGCATGTTTTTCTTTCTATTCTAACAGAGAGCTCTGTAAACAAGCTTCTCGAGAAAAAAAAACGAAAGATGAAAAGGCATTATTTCCTCTGATGGAAAAAGAAAAAAGATGTCACAAGGATGTTGTAAGTTGTAACGAACAAAATATATACCTTCGGCATTGATAAAAAGAATCAGCTGAATGCTGACAGTCTGGCCTGAAACAAACAGAACTCATATTAGATGTTTCCAAATGAGAAAAAGAAAATAAGCCTGAAATTCAATAAACAATTAAAAAGGATGTCACCTTTAATTATCCGGTTCACTACTATGATGTGAAAGTAATGATTCTATCAGCAATCTTTGTGCGACAGAGTGGACACTCAGAACAGGCAAGTGAACAAGTTTTACACACTGGCATTATGCACACCAATTGATCAATTAGTCCAGATGCAGCAGAAGATCTCCACTGGAATGAATATTTGCAAATTTGATACATGGTTACTTACAGCAAAAATGGCGACAAGGAAGAAGTAATGCTGCTGCAGGAGACCTGAAGCACACTTTGCAAACAAGAGACTTTACATCAATAGTTGCTGAAGAGTCATGTTCCTTCTCTTTCATTTCTTGAATTCTCACCTGAATAGAGAGAAGCAAGTTAGCGACATAGATGCTCAGTTAGAATAGGTTCAAAGGAAAATGTCGGGTTAAAACCCTTCGACTCTTGTTTACAACGAGGAAAACCAAAATGTCCTATCACAATTGGTTCGTCAATTCTTAAGATACTGTATAAGGAAATGGAAATAGCACTTAATAAACAGAATAACGACGACAACAACAACAACAACAAAGCCTTATCCCACTAGGTGGGGTCGAAAATAACTAGGTGGGGTCGAGAATAACGACAACAGTAGAAAATATTAATAATCCTTTAGAATGTAGATTTTGAAAGTTACCTTTAACTTCATAATCAATGGTTCTAATTCTGGATTCTGTTTTTCAAGTTCACCAACAGGTTTTACCAACAAATTTGAAACTTGTCTTTCTTTAAGAAGAGAGTCACTATATACGCTAACATTTTTAGTTTGATCGTCGGACATGGCAATGCCAACTGTAGATCTACGATCAATATTCAACTCTGTGGCATTTAAAGTTCCATTCTTCAGCTTGGCAACAAGAACCCACATACTTGCTAATTCATTCTCCAAGGCCATTTCCCTTTTCTTTGCATAATCAAATTGTCTCTTGTATTCTTCCTCGAGAATCTCCTTTTCAGCTAAAGCAGCTTCCAGAGTTGCTTCCCTTTGTTTCCTAATCTGCAGCTCCATATGCAAGTCATCTTGGGAAAGACTATGGACCTCAGCATCATCGTTAAGAGCTCTTCCAAGTTCACTACCCCTATTATCGGGCCGGCTTTTTCTTCCTCCTATCTTTGTGGCATCAAACTTGGTTTCCATATTCTTCCGGAAGGTACCTGTGGCAGTTCCAGGATACAACATCTCTTGAGCATCCAATAATTCTTTAGCCTGCCTTGCGTTTTCAAATGACAGTCTTGTTACTTCCTCGGCCAAATTCTTTAGTTCAATAGCAGCAGAAGAAGCTAACTCTTTTGCATAAGAAGCTTCATCAGACAAATTCTGACTTCGAGCAACTAATTCACGATTCTCGTCAATAAGCTTAAGCCGCTCAACATATAGCTTCTCTATCTCAGAGTCCTGCCAAAGCAGATCACAGAAGTATTTGACACAAGAAAGACAAAATAGTGCTTGGACTCAGTAATAAAATCCAGACTTAATACATGACATACAACACACTGATTTAATTATGTGCTATATGAATATTGTCATTCAAGCTGCCTATCCTTTGATGCGTATGTTTGAAAGAGACATTAAATAATTGTTATGGTTAAGCAAGTTTAATGCAATATGATACATTTCCATCAACACAAAATTATAAATCACTAGTGGATCAAATTAGGAATTGAATAGTTTCTAAAATAAACAGTCAGGATTCTCCAACTATTTCTTAAAGATCATACCCAATCAAGCATAGAATGGAACAAACAAACTTTTCAATGAGAGATCCATAGAATTACCTGGGATTGAAGTTGGCTCCTCAAATCAATCATTTCCCTGTAGATGAGATTTTCCGTAGGTTTTTCGTTCTTTTCAGATGCAAGCTGTTGCTGCAGTAGAATCACTTTTTCTTCCAATTCCTTGATTTCAGAACACTTCCACACACAAAAAAATATATAAAATAAAACTTAGCAACCAAGATACCATTCTATTTGAAGTTATTTTCCTAACAGAGTGTTCTATTAGAAGAAATAGCATTTCTTTTTGTTCAGCACATGTGCAACATCAAACGTTCAGAAAAGATAAGCAATACTGACTTTCTGTTGAAGCTGCTCCTGAAGGATGCGGTTGTCAGCTGTTTTTAGCTGCCGAGGAGATCAAATAAAAACATGCACAGTAGAAGTTAGACTTCACATAATTAAGAAAGAGACTGACAAAAGAAGATTATGCGAGAGAAGAAACATAATTAAATTAATTAACAAAGAATATATAATTGATACAACCTCTAGCTCGAATGCCTTCTCATTACATTGGGCTGTCAATCTAGCAAAAGTCTGTATCCAAAAGAATAGTTGCATTTTAAAACTATATCAGAAACAAAGTTGCATTGCACATGGGAAATAGAAACTCAAGAGGAAATTGATGAAGAAAAAACTACCTGTTGCATATCAACCGACAAGGCATTGGTCATTGAAATTTCACCACTCTCCTTAATTTTTTGTTCTAAGAATATCATTTGTCTCCGCTTCTCCTGTATTTCATACTCTAAATTTTGTATCTGTAAAAATTAAGACATGAATTAAAATTCTGGAGGAAACATATATCTTCAGAAAACAACAATCCCTAAAATGTAAGATTTGGAAAAATAAGGCACACATTATAAAACAAAGTTCATTAGCAATGCACCAGAAATTAATTACAACAACAACAACAACAACAAAGCCTTATCCCACTAGGTGGGGTCGGTAGAACAGGGAAAACAGGAAAAGATCGGTTGAAACAGTGTAGCAGGTTCAATCTGGATTTTGTTTTCTATTAGAAAAAAAGAAGAGAAGGCAATCTTAACCAAAAGCAAGAAAGAAAACCTATGGGAAAGAATGGAAACGTTTTTTTAATAATAATGAATATGACAAATCAAGGGACGAATAAAAAAAGGAAATCAATGAGGAATTAATGGAAGAAAATAAAAAAAAAGAGAAAGAAGTAAAAAAGGATTTGATGTGGAGAATTCATGTATATATTTTTATCACTGATTTGCACGTATTTTGCTACGTGTCCTTTCTACACTAAGCACGACAGTTTCGTTTCACGTTGTATTCTCTATACACACTTTGTGCGAGTCAGGAAACATTATAAATAAAAAACGAACAAAAGGAAACAGAGAAAACACAATACTAGACAGATTTCCATCTATTTTATTTAAAATTTTCAGGACCCATCACATTATCACAATTGGCTACAAGAAATTAGCGACAATTTTAACTTCTCTAGTAATCAGATAGCAGATATGGGAGGTGTCTTTTTAAATTATCATTTGAGTGAAAAGCATTTTCATCAAAATATCCATTCAAGCGAATTTTTTATTTTTAAATACTTTATCAATAAATAATATCATTCAACTTTATCTTTATTTTTTTAAAACCTTGTACAATAACCCATGATCGTGACTCTTCTTTTATCCATATTCAATATTTTTGCTCTTCTCTTTGTTTATTATAAAAATATGTTTTTTGGGGGCATTTTGGTAATTTTCTCTTAATTATTTTAACATCAATACTAACCAAACATTATAATGTGATATTATTAGTAATTTAAATAGTGGTAATCTATTTAATAGTGATCTCAATTAATGGTTAACCTAATCGATCTTTGTTTAGTTAGAGAGTCATTAAGGGAAAGGAAATGAAAATAGAATGAAGGTGAATAATTAATCTTGTTTGCATGCCATGACTAAATGAAAAGGAAGAGAATGAAAGTTAAATAATAAGTTTATTTAGATGATTATATTTTGTTATGTATATTTATACATTTAAAATTTTTTAAGGCATATTTATATGTTTAATTTATAAGGTTAAGGATGAAAATTTGCATTAATTAAATATTTCACTTTTCCAATGTTATTGAGTGTTGGGAAAATGGAAGGCAAATAATGGGACTTTCCTCTCATTTCATTATAAATTCAACCAAACTAGATAGATTTAATACCCTTCTGTCCCTTTCCTTCACTTAACTTTTACCTCCAACCAAACAGGCCTTTAAGAGCAAGGAAGAAAAGAAGAAAGAAAGAAAAGTATTCTTATAACAAGTAATATATGTCACAAAATATTATTAATATCAGCAGAAAATATATTATTATTAAACAATAAAATAGTTCATGATGTTTTAAAAATCGTGTGTTTTCTTTCAAACTATTACAAACAATACTATTTTACAAAAAATCTGTCCGGCTAGTAAGAAATCAGCTGAACTAGTCCACCGGTGATCCAATTGTCACACCCTGGTTTGACGTCCTGTCCGAATTTAAAACATTGCTCGATACAATGGTTGACTAATTCTGAACTCTTGAACTTTTGTACCTATTGCTTTTAACAATGTGCAAACATGTGAAAGGCGTACAAACTTAATTGACCTAAAAGAAACTACAAATCCAATTTACTTAAATTGTGGAATCGGCTAAAAAAAATTAACCTATATTAATTATTTTTTGGAAATGGCAGGCATCATATTCCAATGACTGATGTATGATAGCGCACCAAAACAAGTGTTAGGGACTGTAATGAAACCAGAAATGTGCATTATATAAAATCTACCAAAAAGAGAACAGCTTAAACTAATAAAATTAGAAATTCTCACATGAATCATCCCCTAACAAGTATAGAATTTTAATCTTGTACATTTCCTCGTAACTGTGTTTGAGAACTATAGTACTTTTCTCTAGAGAACTACACTCAAAGCTTAATGCTCAGAGTTAACTAACAACATGCAAAAGGGCTCTGCTGTCAACACAAAACTGTTAACAATGCTTGTCCGAAACCATCCACAGTTTCCTTCACATGGATACAAATTTGGCTGCCCATAAATGGGGTGCAGGGAAACAAATAAAAGGTAATAACATAAGCTTGAAGTTAACAAATGATTCAGTCTGTGAAAAACAGCATAATGCTCTCAGTTCACAGAAAAATGATGATAAAAGTTGATCAGAGCATTTTTCAAATACGGCATTCTGCTGGTACAGAGACACTACCTGAATTTTTGTTCCATCAGGATCATTTACAGATTGCTCCAACAGTCTTTTAAGGGTACTGGTGTTGAATGCAATTTCACCTGACAACATCTTCACTTGTTCCACCAGTAGGTCAATTTGATCTGACAAAGTAATCTCATTCTGTGGATGTGAAGAGAACAAATCATTAGAACAACCAACATTAGCCATTGCATTATCAAACAACACCGAAAAAGTACAAGGGAAAAATAGGAAAAAAAATGGATGAATAACAGATTTGTAATACCTGAGAGGACAGAATTCATCAATAGTTTATATGGAACATACTATACATCTAAATAATACTTAGAACATTCACTTTTAGCATTATACACAGAAATTTATTTGCGACAGGTAAGTAGTTTCATTTGTAACATAGCACAAAACACTTTGCACATCAACACAGCATTTGAATCTTCAACGTTGACTACAACATTGTGTTAAAGGAAACTAAATAATGAATAGCAACTGCATCCTAGTAAACCTTCACAGACATGTATCAAAAGATAGTAGTTCTAACAAGACCGACAAAATCTTAGTTCATGGCTTATCAAAAATGTTTATTGTTTTTAACACAACAGTTAATTTTCTCGGTAGTGCTAAATGTTTGTTTGAACCAGCCATTTATTGACATTGTGTTAAATCTAATATAACCATTAATCTTAAATTGCATTTTAATTCATAAATAGAACTTTCCCTATATGAAATGTTTATATAAGGATGGTTTAATTCTGTTCTAATCATAAATCACAATCGCATATTCAAGTGCCAATAAATAGTCACTTCACACAAATATTTAATCCTTTTCAGTATTAGCAAAGAGGACAAAGCTGCCCTAAAGAAAACACAGGTTGAAGCCTAATGCTTTAGGTTTGAACCATGGTCACCCGAATCACTATGCCAAGACATGGTTGGAACTTTTCGCAAGCTTAAACATAGGTGTGCAAATCAAGTTCATAACTCCTGCAAATATCAGTTTTTCCTTTCACAAGTTTCACTTATAGCAAAGCACAAAACACTTTGCACATCAACACTACATTAGAGTCCTCAACATTGACTAAGTAACAATGTGTTGAAGCCTATTCATGGGAAGCTAAATAATTAACAGTAACTGCATCCTAGTAAACCTTTAAGGACATGCATCAAAAGACTTCATAGTAGTTCTAACAAGACTGCCGAAATCTTAGTTCATGCAGTTACTGAGGCCGTTGATGGTTATCACGGTTTATCAACAATGTATATTATTTTTAACACAACAATTATTTTTTCGGTAGGATTAAATGTTTGTTTGAACCAGCTATCTATTGATATCGTGTTAAGTCTAGGCTAACCATTAATCTTAAATTACCTTTATAAGTCATGATTAGAAATATCCAAAAATGAAATATTTATATTAGAATGGTGCAATTCTTTATATGGATAGTTCTAATCATAAATTGTAATCGCATATTCAAGGTTCACACAGTGCCAATAAGTAGTCACTTCAGCAAATATTTAATACTTTTCAATATTACCAAAGAGGTCGAAGCTGCCCTCAAAAGGAAAAAAAAACAAAGGAGAATCCTAATGCGATATAAAAATTTGACATAAAATAGCCACTAAAACTAATCTCAGATCTTTGCTGTTGGATTTGAACCCCGGCCACCAAGTTAGCAAACAAGGCTATCAACAACTATACCAAGACATGGTTGGACCTTTTTGCAAGCTTCCACATAGGCATGTGAATCAAGTTCTTTAGTCCTTGCAAATATCAGCTTTTCCTTTCATTCAATGTCCCCCTCCCCCACCCCCCGAAGTTATAGAGCATTTCAAGCAACATGCTGATTACATATCTTTCTCTTCGTAGGTGCATTGATGTAGACTTATCTTCATCTTCATGGGATGAATCATGCAACCTTTGGAAATTATTTCAAAATATGGCAAGTCTTTGTTATCTACATAAGATGACCCATCTTTTTTTGCTTCTAAATAAGTAATTGACTTCTAGATGTCATAAAAAAAAAGTAAAGACGCAGACTAATTACTCAAAATAAAAAAAACACACAACCGAAGAAAACTAATGAAGAAATAACTATGATGTGAAACCTAATTGCACCTGTAATGGATCTTCAGAGAACTCGCTAGATTTCATTTCTGCAGAACCAGATGACAAGTCGAGTGAGACTGACAGAGTCAAAGAATCAGGCTCTTTTTTTATGCTTCCATTTTCCAGAATTGGAGATGCCTCATGTGGCATGCCTAGTTTCTGTTATGAAGCAAAGACAAAATCACATCAAAAATACAAAGTTAGGACAATATCAAGGTGTTAATGTAGACTATAATTGGTGAAAGCAAGGTTGACAAAATCTTGATCTAAATCTTAAGATCTTACGATTTTATCCAATCTCATATGATTAATATAATTATTTAAGAATAAATATTCATGATAGTAATTAATGAAATTTAAATTATTTTTTCATTCTTATTATGTTTTGATATAATTTAGCTTAAAAATTAATAGAAGTATGACTTAATGAGGTGTAATTTAATACTTCAGTGTGATCAATTTATTAAAAAATATTTTTATCAGAAGATAGGATCTTTCAATCCCTTACGGACTCCTTTCGATCTTACGTAAGATCCCGATCTTGGCAACTTTGGGTGAAATAATTTATCATTGGATTTATTCAATAATGTAGGATGCAGGTAAATGTCCAGGCAGTAAAAGAAGGATTTGAACTGAAAGGATTGATAATGATATTGTCGTAATGCACTAAGACATGAATCAAATAGAAACGCTATAAGATATGACATTTTAAAAGATACATAACCTAGAGAGTAATTAAGCTCTATCTCGGATTTCAAGGAAAAATCATCAAAAGGAACATGCACTTTATGCAAAACTGGAAGCAGGAAAAAAGGAAAATAAATAAGCGAATGGAAGAATATGTTGCAACTTCAAGTTCAAACTTACAATATCCTCAACTGAAGGGAGGTGGTGTTGATGTCCAGGTAACTCCGTTAAGCTCACAGGAATTGAGTTCTTGGTTGAAACCAGTATCAGTTTGGTCAGCCTCTGAATTCGACTCATGAGTGCAGCTTTTGCTTCCTCTTCTTCCTCTAGCCGAGATTGCATCTTTACTTGACCTTCCTCCAGCTGTATATTCAACAAGCCACGAAAATTCATAAGCACTGTGGATGCCGTTAGAAGGAGTACATATTTTGTACTTCAGATTGACAAAAGATCACATCATAAGCATCCTGAGTGTCAGTAGGATTAGACCATCCTTTATTCTTTAGGTTGAGGATTTCAATCTAATCTTGCAGAGGATGCAAAATACCTGCTGACGCAAACTCAGTAGCTCTTCCTGATTTACCCCACCAAGTATTCCTTTCTTAAGCTGTTCAAGCTCACTTTTTAAGCTGGATATTTCCTTTTGGTACTTCTTTATCAATGACTTCTCATCAATAATCTAGTATAAGAGATAGAAATTCTGAACTTTTATGGCTTCTTTTACACGTATACATAGTAGTTTTTGCCACAATCAATTTTACCTTGTTACGTGAAGCATAAATTTCAACACACTTTGCCCGACTTGCAAACTTAAGTGTGTTGTGAGTTTCTTCCATATTGCTAGATGCAGGAGTAACTGTACAAATAAGCTGCAGATGAAGTATTAACATTCTTCTAACCAAAAAAAGATATTTAATTTTTTTTCCAATTAAACTAAAAATTATGTTCTGTCATAAATAAGCAGTTACCAGTAACCAAACAAAAGTAATGACGCAAATCATGACCGCACAAAAAATGCTTCTATCATGAAGGTATGACATATTTTGGCCCAAGAAAGAGGGTTGGCTTACCGACACAAGACCATGGCCACTCAATGAAGACTGGAGAAGACGGGTCAATTTAGAATCACGGTAAGGTATATGAGATGCCTTCCCTTCACTAAGCTTCCCGATAACCTTTTACATTTAGCCAATATATTAGTTATACTCCCACAAGTAAATGTTCTCGAATTTTGATGAACTATTAATATTAACCAACAGAAATACGTAAGTAAAATAAGAAAAATAATGCAAAAACTTAAATAACACCTCTCAAAAGAAAACCTAAAAGACATAAATATGATCCATAAGGATAGCACACAAATTAAAACCAAGCATAGACAAAAATGAAATTGGAAACAGGAGCCATAGGCCAATTGAAACTTCACAAAAAATTGATATATTCTAGAGATAGCTTCTTAGAAATATATAATACGTACTGTTCCAAGGGTTAAAAGACTCTTGTTAATGTAAGACCCCTCCTTTCTTCTCAGTCCAGTTGTCTCCGTTTTGGAACTCTCGGACCCAGCTAAATCAATAAGATTCTGGAAAAAGGACATCGGAAGTTAAGCAAAATGGAAAGTGCAAACCTGAAATTGAAAGTTATTAAAGCTTAGATAGATAGCATACGAGTTGTGAGTACATCGCGCCATCATATTCATCTCCACGAGCACTGCTTTCAATCATCTAGAAAAAGGTATGTGTTATCAGCTGTTACTTACGGAAAAAGAAGAGCATTATAAGATGACAGGAGGAAAAGATTGGAGGTTGATGAAAGATTAAAAAAACTGATGATATGAAGATTTACAATAGGATGAGACTCAAAATTAGTTGATACAATGTCATAACAGGCGCAATTGGCTCAAACAAACATGAACCAAAGTAGGCATGGATGCCCAACCATTGGTTTAACAAGAATATATTGTAAAGGAATATGTAAGACTTTATGAATAAAAAAATTCACACCAACCTACCAAGGTAAAGATGGTGTGACTTCGGCTGCTGAAAAGATTGAAGTTATTAGAACCAATATGACGATGTTCTGCAGATGCAAGTACAAAGCATTACAACCAGATAATAGAGGTTCCTACCATAAGAGCAGTATCAAGTAGTGAGTACAAATGCTATAGAAACGCTATTCAGACAAATGTTATAAAGACAAATTCCATTATTGATAATGATATTTCTAGAGATATGTAGCAACGATTATTGATAACAAATTGCGTTTGTGATCAACATTTTCTAGATCCCAGTGTTGTTCGCAAAGAAGACATGGTAGGAAAAAAACTTCGATAGGTGCAACAAACCATGCTCCCATAGTACCATCTCTACTTAGAAAAGATTATTAGGAGTTATGCATGACAGACACAGAAAGACAATACACATGGAAGGATTCAGAACTATATCTAAACAGGCACAATCAGAACATTGTGAGACTCAGCTTCTTTGCCAAGCATAATAAGAGCATGGTGAGCCTCCAGTATGTGCAGAAATAAACCAATTACTAGATATTCAGTTTTTTTCTTTGGTCTTCACCACTTCTATTTGTACAATATTCTTAATCAATTTCTATGGGTCCAATCTTTGCCAGCAGTTGGACACCATGTGCCACTGGCATTTAGGACCTTTCATCCAAGGTTGCCACAGACAAGCCAGACCATCCAGTTCGAGTGATCTGACCATGAACTGGCCTCCTTTTCAGTTTTGGTTTGGGACTCAAACCAACAGCAGTTGGACCAGATCAAACTGATATTACTTCAAAAAGAAAAACAAAACCAGATCAAACCGATTAAAGAAATAGTCGAAGCGGGAAAAACCCAATGGCTTAATCAAACTGCTCACTCAAAGGAATTAAAAAAATATTGAAAATAAAAATTGGAAATAAAAGAAAAGTCACGGAAGAAACGGAAATGAAAGAAAAACTACATAAATTAAGACTTCTTTATAAGGAATGGACGAATTTTTTAAAGAAAACAAGTTGTAGAAAGAAGTATATGGATGAGCTTTCTTTGTTATCCCCTTGAGCAAAAGTTGTGATACCCTCCACTTATTTCATAATGGCGCACTAGCATTTTCTTCATTGCTGTGATACCCTCCACTTAGTCCATCTTGAGCTTGTCCAAACTAATAGAACTCTAGCTATCAAGATGCCTTACTTTGTTGGTCAGAAGATTGAAGGAAATTCTTGCACTAAAGCTAGAGACAGAAAACAAAAAGAAGAACCAACATACTACTAAAAAAAGTTGAAGTAATTACCTTCCCCAGCAGCAATAAATGACAGTGCATGTCCAGCAGACAAAACTACTTCCTCCTTTATGCCTTCCACATAAGTACCCTGCAAACATGTCCTATACAAAATTAAGCAAAAAAGCGGATAAAACAATGCTGCAACTCTGCAGTAGTATGCAATAAAAGTGGATGACTGCCATGAATAATAAATAGATAGAGTAATACAGGTCAGAATGATAAGGCAATCTGCTTTCGTTTATACTTATTCAATCATATTTCTCAACAGCAGATATATTGCACCATGTTTCTACAATGTGTCCTCGTTGCGAACTACTTCACTTACAGATGTGTTGGTTGACAATGTGCAACCCACCACTACCTCTCCCTCCTACATCTGCCCCTCACCCCCAACACTCCAGCGCCCACAGATCCATACTGGCAATGAAAACCTGTCAAAGAATGAAGCAATCACAGAGACCACTCCTATTTTACCAGGTCAGACAGATATTTAGATGCTTTTGGTGGCTACAGCAGCTTCTATTACAACAACAACAACAACAAAGCCTTATCCCACTAGGTGCGGTCGGCTACATGGATCATACGACGCCATTCCTGTTCTATTAGTAATATATTCGTTGATCCATGTTCATAAGATTCGACAGGATTTTATGCTGGCTGTCGGGGCCTAACACAACCCTCCTCCTTTATCCGGGCTTGGGACCGGCTATAAAATATAGGCGGAGTTTACAGCAGCTTCTATTATCTTGACAAAATCAACAAGGCCTAAGAAAGGAGGAAAAAGGAAGAAAGTGGTACTCTAACTTAGACAGAGGACTTGGATAGATATCCTTGATCATGAGTGTGGATCATGCTATAATAAGACACCATGAGTAGGCTACTTTAGTTGAGATTGGCCCACTAGGTGGTTATTTTGCAAATTGATTAGTGGACCTTTATGAGGGGAAAAACATGATTATGTAGTGATAGTCGTTGCATAGCTGCAGAATTTTGTGGATGCACAAGTTAGTGGATATCTAGTGAGCTTAGGTTGGGCTGCAAACTCATTTGGGACATGGATACAAAACAAGCACGATTCATCATTATAGTATACAAGTTGATAGGAGCTTGCGACTCAGAGCTCACTTGTGGGTCATGCAGGAACATCTCACGCTTGTAGCATTGTGTGAGAAGTCTGGAGAAGGGTGTGACAACCAGTTGATAGTTTTTTGGTGGAGAGAAATGTTACATGGAAATTATCATACATTGATCATGTTCTTGTTATAGGGTGGGGAGTAATACATTTTGTGATCCTCCTTCCCAGTTCCCATGCTTCTTTTACCTCTCGCACGTTTGTATAAGTTTTTCTCATATCAATACATTTGGATGATTAGCAAAGTCCAATCATTTTTTTCCCCTCGAAAAAAAAATTCCAACCACACAACAGATATCCTCACATGTTTCAAATAGAAATCTTTAATATTTATAAAGACCACATTAGGCATGGCTAGATACTGAAATGTTGTATAATAAATCATTAAATGTTATTAATTTGACTAGCAAATTTCTGCAGTCACATGAATTAGTAGTCAACAGATATCCTCACATGTTTCAAATAGAAATCTTTAATATTTATAAAGACCACATTAGGCATGGCTAGATACTGAAATGTTGTATAATAAATCACTAAATGTTATTAATTTGACTAGCAAATTTCTGCAGTCACATGAATTAGTAGTTACCAGAATGTAGAGGCACTGTATCTATAAGTGTTCTGCATCAGAAAATAGAACTCAGAGAAAAATACAAAACATATGCAATGGAACAAAACATGGATCATTAAAACTGGTGTGCTATGATGCAATTAAGAAACAAAAGGTGTTAACCTTCTGCACTACATCTCCTTATATAATTATAAACATGTTTTTAACCAAGTCATCTTTTTTTTAGTGGAACTAAATCATCATTTTCAAAACCAAAAATAGCTCAAGGCACTTTTTCGTCACCCAGAAGCTTCATAGCATATCAATGTTACAAAAACATTAAACACAAACCTGAGCATCTTCTCTCACACGCAGATTTTGCCCAATAGGATCGAGCAAGTCATTTATCACCTGGTGCAATCATAAAACAGAATAAAAAAATAAGCTCTTGACAGGAAAATGAAGAAAAATGACAATGTGCTGGTGGGAACCGTCGATATCATTCCTTTTAAGGGAAAGGATGACCACTGAGATTGGATAGCCATCCAATAGTCAATATCGTAAAAACAATTCTACAAGTATTGATTTCAGTGTTTCAATTAGGATTTGCTTGTTTGGATGAAAATACTTTTAAGGAAACTTTCTACTGAATTACTTTGTGTGTTTTACAACTGCAAAATTCTTGACTGAAAGATATTTCAAATGGCAAAGAAGTTACATACAACTTTATGCATTCCCTTTTTCAAAAACAGAAAACATTTTCCCTCCTGTAATGTATTCAGTGTACTATGCATGAAAAATGTTTTTCCCAAAATAATCCCCCTGCAACTCATTTTGAGTAAAGCAAACACATCCTAAATGTGAACATAAGTCCACAGAAAATTTAAGTAAAAAGTATGTGCAAGAGATATTAAGCACTATAGTTTTAACAATGTGCTCATGAGAGCTCATCATTTACCTCATTATAAATTTCAAGATATGACACACGCAGTAGAAACTCTCTATCTGGAGTCTGTCAAAGAAGAAAAACATTAGTTGCTCATTAAACTATATAACATATAGTTTGTAGCTTGTAAATGATAGTATTATAAGATGCTCATTTTTGGAGAAGAGATATTGTGGCATAAGTTGCTTAGATAGTCAAAGTGGCTACTTGTGCTTGTAACTGCTTCACAGAAGATATCGGAAAGTTCAAAGTTAAACCAACACAACCTTGAGTAAAAAGAAATAGGAATAAATGCAATCCTTGGAGTTGGACCAAATTTCTAGGTTTTTAGAGGGAGGCCTGGTGCATCTCTCCTACATACAACAACAAAGAAAAAAAAAACTGAAGGAGAATCAATTTTCTAATCAAATGACACAATCTAATTCTTCTAACCAGTTAGGATAAGGTCTTGACCATCTTTTATTTCTCTTGTGAATTAAACTGGATAAAATAAAGATTTCATCTAAAAAAAGTAGTAGTACGACCAAAAATAGGAAGACCTTGAATTTTGATAAAATAACACTTAATATAGAACAATGGTAGATTGAAATGAAAAAGAGTTCTTAAAAAATTCAAAAAAATACTACTCTTCAAGTCATACATCTTGTATAATGTGGAAAACATCCCTGATGGCCTGCGGTATAACTCCTGGAGATTGGAGATCCCCCTGAAAGTAGAAACTATCAGCAATAGAATAAGCACACAAGTTTCCATGAAATTGCATTAGAAATTACCACATTCAAAAATCAAAATGTGGAACAATGCAGTTGTAATATGAAGGAGATAACTCAAAAGAAAAACTGGGATGGTAGCCAATTAAATAAAATTAATAAATTAAATTGCACTCTCCAAGCATGTAGCCATGTACTGAAGAAAGAAAATGAACAATCCATTAAAAAAATAAGAAAACTATTATGGTAGAAGTATAATATTACATTTTGAATGCAATATGACTATCAGTTTGTCGTTATCATCCTGAAAACTGAGCAAAAATAAGAAAACTGTTATGGTAGAAGTATAATATTACATTTTGAACGCAATATTGGATTTAGTGAACCGACTTGTATTAATTTTTGAAAGTGTTAATAAGATTTAGTGAACCGACTTGTATTAACTTTTGAAAGTGTTAATAATGCCTTGAATCCTACCCCAACTGGAAACCCCTCTGGACCCCAAGACACTTCGAAATAAAAGGCGCCCTCGCACTACAAGGATTAATTTAGAGTCTTGTAATTCCTATCGTTTGTAGAAGGAAGTGCCTATATAAACTCCCTAGGGGTCCAAACACAAAGGTATCAGTCTTGTAATTCTCTTCTGTTTTTTCCATCTAATAAAACTCTGTGTCGCCTTAAGTTTCTCGGGTTTTCTTGTGATGCATAATTTCTCTCGTGCAGAAATCCTCATAGAAGGAATCAAAATGTTTATTTGTATATGTTAGGAAACGATGCAATTCTTTTGCACACATGTCTAATGGTGATGGATCTACCTTTTAAATCAGCACTAGGGGATCTACACCTGGCACAATCATACTATAGCATTGACACAGTTACTAGTCGATTTGGCAGTAGAATTTACCAAAGAAGATGCAGAGGCAATTGAGTGAGTGCTTGAGAAGTCATTTTCCAATAAGCATCAACTTAAGGACAAAGTTCAGCAATAAGACAAGAAAAAAATTGGCTTGTAATTAACAACTCAGCATATAGCTTTACATGTTGCAACACATTGTTGTACAACAAAAACTTGGTGCCAGTGGCAGGAAAATAAAATCATTGGCCAGTATGGAGAAGGAAAATATGACAAGTTACATCAAAGAGAAAAATATCTTTACAAACTAAGGGAAAAAAACAATAACACAAATAAACAAGACCTAACGTTACTAAGAGCGTTCTAGACTAACTACTAGAATTCAGTTTCCCTCATGTTCTTTATCATTAAACCAACTACCTATATAATTCTGACCTCGTCAAACATAATTCGGAAATTAACCAGATTAGATAACAAAAACACTTACATGCATGGTGTGGGTCTTCCCACTGCTCGTGACACCATATGCAAAAACAGTCCCTACAAGTTAATCAAATATTATAGTTTGTACATAGAATATATCAAATAAGTTTAGCAGTTAGATTTATCAAAACATCAAACTAAAACATGATGTAATATTTTTTTCTTTTTTTTTAGGCGAAAAAGGATGACCACCAAAGTTGTGGTTGTCATCCAGGTATATATATATAACTATGAAGTGGATGTCATGTACAAAAAGGGGCTCAAGAAGAGAGCAACAAAAAAGAGAGATGTACAACGCCTACCCAAAACCCCAATATTTTTTTCTTTTGAGGAGAACATGATGTAATATCACAATCCATTGGTAGACAATCAGTCAGAGACATGAAGAATGTAGGCAATCAAGTGATGTAGGAGAAATAAGATAATATTTTAGTAGTTATTGTTGTTATATTTATCTTTTTAGAGGAGTTAGAATCTATTAGTTAGTATTGTTATCTTTTACATTAGTTTAGATTTAATTGTAAAATGCCTATAAATAGGCATGAACTCTTTTGTTATTGATAGTTCAATTATTATTCAATTATTCTATTAAACCTATGTGGTTTTGTTTCTCGGTGGATTCCGAGCCTCGGTGGATTCCGAAATTATTACGCTATTGATGGTGCTTTGAACCGTCAACATCTTTCGGGATTCGTCCAAAAGTTGAAATCTCCTCCACTTCAGCGGGGGATCACAAAGTGAAAGAGATTACAACTTTCGGACAAATCTCAAAAGAGGTCGACAGTTTAAAGCACAATCAATAGCTTAATAATCTCAGAATCCATCAAGAAACAAAACCACACAGGTTTAATAAAATAATTGGATAATAATTGAACTATCAATAACAAAAGAGTTCATGCCTATTTATAGGCATTTTACAATCAAATCTGAACTAATTTAAAAGATAACAATACTAACTAATTTAAAAAGATAAATATAACAACAATAACTACTAAAATATTATCTCATTTGTCTTACATCAGTTCGCTTGACGCAACGAAGGATCGCAAAGTGGAGGAGATTACAACTTTCGAACGAATCCCGAAAGAGGTTGACGGTTCAAAGCACCATCAATAGCTTAATAATCTCGAAATCCACCGAGGCTCGGAATCCACCAAGAAACAAAACCACACAGGTTTAATAGAATAATTGAACTATCTATAACAAAAGAGTTCATGCCTATTTATAGGCATTTTAAAATCAAATCTAAACTAATTTAAAAGATAACAATACTAACTAATAGATTCTAACTAATCTAAAAAGATAAATATAACAACAATAACTACTAAAATATTATCTTATTTCTCCTACAACATCAAGACTAAAAAAGAACGCACTAGCTGCTTCAACATTGACACAAAGAAAGTTGAGTAATGATGATAATCGAAGGTAGAATAACATGACTATTAAACTCCTAACACATGTCAAACCCTTCTAGCACATGATACAATTACAGGATTCCTGGAAAAATCATGTTTATTGAAATATAATATACTGAACTCCCCTGCTTTCAGTTTCTTAAGAAATTTCTCGCAAGGATGTTTATTTCTTTGAAGGGATTTTTCTCAAGAATGTTCTGAACCCAAAGACGAACTGACAAATAGATGGCTCATAAGATTTAACATCTTCAGATTTATCAAATTCCAAATGGATACTTTTTAGATGAACAGCTGATTAGAGAGTGGGAAACTGTGTCAACTACTATCCAGTTTTGATGATGAAAACATTGGATAAAGCATCAATGGACCGTAATGTAAAATAATTCACCACCACTACATTTGGTAACGATGGCATGCCAGGTTTATGAATAATACAAGTAAAAGAGAAAAGAAAAAGTAGATAACATTTTTATGCACACAACATGAACCAAGAAGAAGATCATACCAGTTATCCCTTCCATTGCAGCCTTGACAACAGGTCGAGCAACAACGTCATAAACTTCCTGAGAGCTTGTGGCAGGACCAAATACTCGATCTAGAATACAAAGAGCAATATAAAATATGTCACATTCAAAGTTCAGAAGCAAAATTTGCAAGTGATATCTGGTAACTTGAAATGACATTCCATGAAACTTGAGGAGTGAGATCACCAAATTTGTATAATTTGACTACACAGTAACATTTTCTAGGCTCTAGTCATTTTCTTCTGACACTAAAAGCTATCAAATCAAGAAAATATCAAATAAAATTTTTCATATTCTTTTTCAATAGAAATATAACGATACAACAAAAAGCAAGTTAATTAATGGCTGTTAGTAAACTCAATCCTAGTTGGAGAAGTTAGTATAAACAGTTCCTACATGAATGGTGTGTTCATCTCCCGGCCTATCTCAGGGATTCAAGGTTACTCGAATATTATCTGCATGTCTCAGCCTCCATGTTCAACGAACCAAAGTAATTAAATTTGAGACTTAAGAAGTGACATCCAGCCTCCAGAACATCACAAATCCCAAATCATTAATCTATAAAAGCTATGGATTTGCAACATTATTATATCCAATTGTGTGTAAGAGGACATCACAATTCGAAATGTATATCAACATTATTATATCCAAATTCTGCAAGTACCAACAAAATGCTGCAATAATGCTTTTTACAATGGCTAGAAGAAAAATGCTAAATTATAGAAGATTAGAAGTAATCCACAACATAATTAACCAAGTGAGAAGAACTGCCGAGGTAATGCATCTTACCAAACGCATAAAATGTGGTTGGATTATACTCGTTTCGGACTATTTTATCCCCATCAGCATACCAAGCAATCTCATCGCCACGCTGAAATTCTCGTTCACTGCAACAACGAACAGAATTCACTAACATCAATCTTCAGCACCAAAAAAGAAACTCCTTTGTATCCACCCACATCGGTCCAAAGGCACACTTCCTATGAATGGATCTGCTAGCCACGTTTATGCATTGAGATCAAATGCACTCTACCCGTATCCTTACCTCAATGGCCTAAACCTAACCGTGACCGATATGCTGTCTGCGCCGGAATTCGGCCTGTCGGACGACTCGAGCGCCAGCTGCTCGGCGGACGTGAACGCGACGGACGCCACGGGGGACCCCGACGTATCGGAGCGGCCGCGGTTTGGGGTGACGGACCTCTTCATCCCACCGTTGGAGGAAGGGTAGAAGTGGGAGGAGACGGACGAAAGGGAGGAGCGTGGAAGGAAGCGGCCGCTCCCGAAGGATGAAGAGGCGGAAGAAGAGGAAGAGGACGAGGACGAAAAGGATGACGGAAGCTGCTTCCGGTAGCGAAATGGCGAGGTGCTCCGGCCCCGCGACGAGGATGAGGACGACGGCCGCCCCGCCATTAAGGAAGGCTGGTGAGGAGACCGCCGCCTCCAAAGAGAAAGAGGAGAATAATGGCGGCGGAGCGGAGCGAAAGGGTGATCCAAAACAAGCGGCGACTGTCCCCCGGTGATAAGCGAGATAGACGCTGGCGAGGGGGGGAGAGAGAGAGAAGGGAGAAGAAGCAGCTTTTCGGGAGTGAGGAGGAGAGAGAAAGATGAGGTGGTGACACGAGGAGAGAGAGAGAAAGGGGGTCGGGAACTTGGAAATTGGAATTGTTCGTGGAGATTAAAAAATTAAATGGGACTCGAGTTTTCATAAATTATTATTTTGCGCGAGACGTTTAATTTTTGAAACCCCCGAGAACCTTAACGAGACGCCGTCAAGATCACCGATGGACTGTGGGCCCGGTCGTGGTCGTGTCTTAATGTTGCTGCGGGTTTCGTACTATCGCACGGTCGTCGATGGTTGGGAAGGCGTAAAGGGTGTGTTTTCGGGTTGTCTTTTCGTAGTATATAATATGGAGAGGGGGAAGGGGACGTGGAGCCCACGTGGAGTTGGTGGTGGAGTCGACTGCGGAGTTTAAACTTGGGATGGGGAAGGGAAGGGAAGGGAAGAGAAGGGTGGGGGTGGATTCGTAAGGAGGGGGCAGAAAAGATGGAAGTTTAAAATTGGAATTGATTGGGCGGGAATAAATTGTGAAGTAAATGTTATCTTTTTATTTAAATGAAAAAGTACATAAAGAGTATTAAGCTCACGAAAGTCCTTTATAGTTAAAAGATAAATAAAATAATTTTGTTTAAATGGCTGAACTCGTATGATTAGGTATTGTTTCGTGTGTTTCTACCGAGATCATTATTATTTTTGTATCATTTGGTAACAGAGAAATTAAAATTAGGTACTTTTATTTAACCTATTATATGCGATAAAGTGCCTTGATAAATAATTTTTTTATTCACAAATTTGGATAAGTTTACTTTGCTTTTTTGGCTAGACCAATAATGGTAGCCCGCCTAGATTAGATGACTCGTTCATTCTAGCTCATATACATTTTTCTTTTTTGTCCGTTTGTCTTCAATGCTTTTATGCTTGTCTAATTGTCTTTATCATTCGTCGTAACAATTCGTTGTATCATTTTCGTATTTAAATTTCGTTATAGCAATTCATTCTATCTTTTTTTTTTCGCCTTCTCGTTGTCCTAAAAATATTTAATGCTTTTTTAGTGCATAATTTATCTTACTATTGTGATTTATGTGTATTATAAATATCTTATTGTTGTAACTAATATGAAACATTCATGGAGGAAAAAGATACGCTATTAGATCGAATCCTACTTTGTTGGATATTGTGATAAAACGGCACGAATGCTAAACATAAACGCATGTGTCAATTCATAGAAAAATTATATTAGTTGAACTAAAATTTTATAATGAATTTTAATTGAAAGTTTTAAATAACCTTTACATGAATTAGATGTTATGATGATATTATTAAATAATTATCAACTTTTAAATTTTGATCTAACTATAAATTGGCGTATATAAATTCTTTTAGATTTACACCTTCATATATATTTCTTTAAAATAAAAAATAAGATTATTTAGATCACTTAAGCCATCGCGATTTTTCACACTTAACCTTACTTAATTTATATACTATCACGAATTTTTTATTTTGATCATACCATCTACTTCTATTCATTTTTTCGCTAAATTTATTTTTTCTCATTTATGAAAATGTTATCTTGCCCCTTCCTTCAAAACACATGAAATACTTGTCTATTTTTGCCTGGTTCATATCGACAATTCTAAAATCCTTTTATCCAATCCCCTTTTCGCCTTCGGCCAAAAAACATGAAACTTGTTGTCGGAGCTCCGACATTTTTTCTTCCAACTTTATGTGTTCGTTCAGACCTTAGAAACTCGACGCCTTTTGTGCTCCCGTATGAAGGATCCTACTGCGCTCCTCCGAACTTGCGTCTTCCACGTTCTTTCTCAACGATCTGCTTTTGTGTTTCACCTCAAGATCTTCGTCCTCGGTAAATGCTTTATGAACTCTAAACCTTAATTTTACTCATTTTTGTTTCGATTTAGGTTTTTGTTACATTATGATTATCTAAATAATTACTTTTTATTTCGATTTTGTGTTTTGTTACTGATATTTTACTCAAAAAGCACAAGTGGAAGTAGTTATCTAGGGGATTATTTATATGAATATGAAACAAAATGCTACTGTGGTATGAACTCTCAAGCAAAATATGTATTTACTAAGAACAATCACGATCGATGATTCATTAGTTGTCACAATTACAAAGAACAAGATTCTTGATGCGAATTTTTCAAATGGGTTGATCATGCGACCTGTCTGAATAGTATTCTTGACATAATAACCAAGCTCGAGAAAGAAAATGATAGAGTCAAAAGACGAATTGTTGAATTAGAAAATCAAGTCGAGGAATATCAAAGAGATTTGAAAAATTCGAATGATATGCTACTATTTTGATGGAAGCAAGAGGCATTGAAAATAAGTTAAATAATCAAATAAATGTTGTCTTTTGTTACTAATTATTCTTAGTTTTGTTACTATAATTGCCATGGGATGTACTTTGTAAGGGTGTAAAGAAATGAAACTAAGTTGGGTTATACAATTCTATACCCTACAACACTATTATCGAATGTTTTAACTTTGAATGTATTGAATTGAATTTGAAAGTATTAATATTGAATGTTTTACTTTGATTGTATTTTAATTTTAATATATTTACTTTGATCACAGTGGATCTTATTTTACTATAGATAGCCCTATTGTGTAATGTTATTTCTTGAACTAAACTGGTCAAGATGTGGACAACATTATAAGATACTCAAGAGAGAAACAAAGTTATTGTAATTGTCATGGAATGTACTTTGTAAGGGTGTAAAGAAATGTGACTCAGATGGAGTTATGCACTTTTGTGCCCTGCAACTTTGTTATCGAATGTAACTTTAGATGTTTTAACAATTTGAGAGTGAGAACCACATATGAAAGTTAATTCTAGTTGTTACTGAATGAGTTTACTTTAAAAGTGCACTAATTATGTTGTTTAAAAAACTAAGTCGAAGAAAATGATAGAGTGAAAAGTTAATTCATAACTATTGCATATGCCATGTTCATAAGTTCATGTGCCATTTTCATGGTTACAAATGAAGTTTCAAAAAATAGACCACTGCATATCCCATTCTAACCCTTCGACGGTGTTTGGCTACACTAGAACACCAAAATTTTAGTTCGGAATCAATAAGATTTGACACATAAGTACTCGTCGAGTGTTCGACGAAGTTTTGCATCTATTAGAACTTTTTTTATTTGAAAATTTTTTTGACATATGGGCATCGAGGCGTGGAGGAAGTTTTGACGTGAGAAAAAGTTTTGGCATTTCACTAGAACTTTTCCTCGCGAACTCTCGGGAATAAAATTCTTTGACCAAAACCAAAGTTTCTGTTTGACCCACATAAACTTTGGCAGTTGTTTGGCAGAACTTGCGAAAAGTTCTGCTCGCAAGTTCTCATCCAAACATTACCTTCATGGGTTTGTTCAAGTACAACAAAATGTAATGCAACCTTGAATTACATTGATAAGTGCACTTCTATCACTAAGGACAAGTGCATGACCAAACGTACATCATACAAACTTCTCTAAGTCAATATGCAGGGCTCGAAGTTGGATTATTTGTATATTATTGGCTAAAAATGAAGTTGCCATACACAGTCACATGCTTCAAGACTTCATTAGGATGTATAATATTTGAATATTCCACCTTATACTTTTCAACATAGTAACACGCACTACAATAATTTTTCCCATTTTTGATGAAAAAATTTGTCGAAAACTCTAATGAAAGTTAAGGTGGAATATTCAAATATTATACATCATATTCCGGATGAGAAGCAATGGGAACACATTAAATAAGAACTATTGCAGATGTCTATTATTTTAAAAAGACTAGGTCAATCGAAGAAACAAAGGAAAATGGCTCATTTAGGAGGACCACAAAGTAGTAAAGAGGTCACTTAAGAATTTGAGTCGTAAAAATTGCGGGGAGAATGGTCATAATATTCGAACTTGTGTAAAAGTTAAGGACAATAGTCATGCAGTAAAGAAGGCATTACATATACACTTAATTTTTGTTTTACTTAATCTTCAGTGTGTCATGTTATTGATATGAGTTGTTCCTCTTGTATTGTGCTATTGTTATGGTGCAACTTGTAGAGGCAAGAGGAAAATTGATGATATTTTTAATACTGAGACCTTAATAAATAGTTAATTTGTCATTTACTAAGTTCCTTTGGCATTTTCCAATGGATATAATCATTGAAAACTCTAAAGGATGTCTCCCTTTGTATCTTATGACGGGGTTTTCGATGGGCTCTACCCGTCGGAAAGCTCGAAGAAATATCTCCCTACGGAGTTTCCCAATGGAAGAACCCGCTAAAAGCTCCGACGAGTGTCAAACCCACCAAAGTTACCGACAGGTTCACACGTCGAAAACTTTCTTAAAATAAATTTAAAAAGTCGGACACCTGCGATCGAACCCGGTGCAGGCGTTCAATCTTGTTGTCATCCTAAGGTGTTGGTCGTCAGAGACAACATATGGCTAACTTGGCCGCCCTACGGCCAGATTTGGAGGCAATGGGCCGGATCGGCCACCCTGTGGTAAGATGTGGTCGAATGGCGGCCAAGACAGCCGCTGCTACCGGATTGACCATCTTGGCAGTCACTTCTGCGAGAGGAGAGCAACGAAGTCGAACTGCATGTCCGTCGAAGCTAGAAGAGAGATGGGGCGAGATGGAGAGAGAAGAGATAGCATGAGAGGAGAGAGGGGGAGGGTGAGATGGCGGCCGATCTGGTGAACCTGTTACAAGATCGACCGTGCCTGCGACGGGATGTGACCGCTAGGCACTGTGCGATGGGATCCAACTACGCTAGGGGTAGAACTGATCGCCTATGATGGATCTGACGCCAGTGCTGGAGGTGGCTGCCAAGCGCCGGATGCTGCAACAAGGCACCGGATGCGGCCGCCAGATGACCGATGCGGCCACCAGACGATCGATGAGGCCATCAGATGACAGATGCGGCAACCAAATCGTGGATGCAGCCTCCAGACAACCGATGCGGCAACCAAACCATGGATGCAGCCTCCAGATGACCGATGCGGAAAATAGTGTCGAACCCAGTCGCTCACGACTGGATCCGACCATCAGACCCAACAATCAACGATCGGATTCTACTGCCAGTAACCGGATTAAGTCACCAACGATTGGATTCAGCCGCCAGTAATCGGATTTCTTCGCGAACAATCGGATCCGATCGCCAGGCACCGACGAGGTTGCCCTATGGCTGGATCCACTGCCAGGCACCAGATCTTGTCGGCCTGCGGATGGATCTGTTGGCAGGCGCCGCGTCTATCAGCCTGCGGTCGGATCGGCCGGCAGGTGCCGGATCATGTTGGTCTGCGATCGGACCGGCAGCCAAGCATCTAATAGGGTCGAATGCGGTCATAGAGGTCGACAGACGTTGAGAGAGGAGGGCGAGATGGAGAGACTTGTCATTCATCGAAGCCGAGGCAGGAGATAGCGAGCAGGAGATGGAGAGAGTGAGAGGGAGAGAGAGGAGAGTGTGGCAGGAGAGGGACATACTGACGGGTGCTTCCCTTCCTTACCAACAGATATTAAATTTGTGAATTCATCAATACTGAAGATATCACATCTGTAGTTCATCGGTAAATTTAATAATAAATTATTATTTTAATTATCGACGAAGAATTCCTTCGGAATTACCAACGCATTTAAATCCATCAGTAATTTCGAAGGAAATAACCGTCAGTAATTAAAATAATATTATTTATTATCAATTTTTATAGTACATATCAATCATTCTGCATCTTTATATATTATTTTCTCAATACATTAATAAATAATATTATTAAATAATTTATCATTATTTTTATTTTCTCATAGAACATCTTTAAATTTTTTTTATCTTTTTACTCATTTATCTTTTAATATATATAATATAGATTATAAATAAATCTGGAATGTAAAATTGATAAATTTTAATATGCACTAAAATTTTAACATAATGATTATTTTTAACATAAATCACAATATGACTCCTTAAAAATATATGAAATGACACGTTATAGAAGACATGATATGTTTCTTACAAAAAAATTTATCCATATTTGTTTTTTATTTTTAATAATTATTTCTTATTATCAGATAATACACATTAAATTTATAATTCACGGTTAATAAAAAATAACTTAATAGATTAAAATTATAACTAATTTGATAAATAATGATGAACTTTTTTATAAATCACAAATGACCCTTTAAAAGTATATAAAATGACATATTATAAAAGACACATGTATTTTGTTATAAGACAATAAACATTAAATTTATAATTCACGATTAATAAAAAATAACTTAATAGACTAAATTTATAACTGATTTTATAAATAATGATGAACTTTTTTATAAATCACAAGTGACCCTTTAAAAGTATATAAAATGACATATTATAAAAGACACATGTATCTTAATATTATATACCTTCATTTCGTAGTGTTGACGTATATATAGTACTATAATCAATATGTATCCATACTATCCATATTACATATCTTAATAATATCATTAGATATAATCAGATAAAGAATAATATATAACATCTTTGTTTTTTTTCATCTTTTTACTCATTTTCCTTTTAATATATTTATATATATATAATATATATTACAAATAAATTTAGAATATAAAATTGATAAAATTTAATATGCACTAAAATTTTAACATAATGATTGTTTTTAATATAAATAACAATATGACTCTTTAAAAATATATAAAAGGGCACATTATAGAAGACGTGATAGTTTTCTTATAAAAAAATTTTATCCATATATTTTTTTATTTTTAATAAATATTTCTTGTTATAAGATAATAAACATTAAATTTATAAATCACAATTAATAAAAAAATAACTTAATAGAATAAATTTATAACTAATAGTGATGAACTTTTTATAAATCACAAATAACCAAGTATATAAATGACATATTATAAAAGACACATATATCTTAATATTATATATCTTTATTTCATAGTGTTAATGTATATATAGTACTAATGTTAATCAATATGTGCACATACCTTCCATATTACATATCTTAATAATATCATTAGATATGATCAGATAAAGAATAAGTGAATTGTTATAACTTAGAATACTTATTAGTCAAATTTTTTAAATTTAATTTTTTAAAATATTTTTTTTATGAATAAGAGTAATCCATAAATTTATATTTTGATTAAAACTAATTTATATTATGATTAAAATTAGGTATATTATTATTAAAATTAGTTATATATTTGATAGGAAGTTAACATATTTTAATTTTATTAAAATTAATCTATTTTATATTGTAAATTTATATATAATCTATATTATATATGTAAATATATTAAAGGAAATGAGTAAAAAGATAAAATATTAAAGACAATTATGAGAAAATGAAAAATAATATAATTTATTTAATATATTATTTTATTAATGCATCAAGAAAGAATAAAAGTTAATGTAGAAAGAGAAATATACATTATATTATATTATAAATATTAATATTAAATTATTATTTTAATTATCGATGGGTCTAGCCTTCGAAATTATGGACGGATTATATTATATTACATACATATTAATATAAAATTATTTATTGATGGCACTAGCCTTAAAAAATATTGATGGATTTAGATCTGTGGTAATTTCAAAGGCTAAACTCGTCGGTAATTTACCGACGAAATTTATCGTTCATGGTAGCCAAGAACTTTTTGACCTTCATATTTCAGAAGGTTCTTACTATATATTATAAATATTGTAAAAAAATGCGAAGGATTTCTGTTCGTAAGAAATTGTTCATTGCAAATAGGTGATTTTCTTGTTGTGATGGATGTACAAAATCTTCAAACAATTTTCTATGAGTAATAATGCATGCACATGCATGATCACATGGAATACCTATCATATCACATTGTCCACAAGAGCAGCATTTTCTTCCTATGTGCACAACAAAATTCCTTCTACCACCCAGTATTTCAAACTAACACTTCATACCATATTCCTAACATTTTGTTCCACTCAAGCAACTTCATAATTTTTTAATATATTTTAGTACACAGAGGCTCGACCCTTTCATTTTTTTCATTGTGCCTTATCATTAGTTGTCGACGTATTATTTCGAGTATAGGTTTTTCATGTACTTCCTTCACGAATTGATTAAATGATTAAAAAATATTATTGGATATAAATCACTATCACCAAAATATTATATAGACTAATTATCAGGTGACTCCTTCATGAGGCTATCATGAGCTTCAAAATCCATATTCTTTATAGTGTCAATTGCCTCTTTCCAATCCTCTTTAGTATATGTGCTGATAGCTCGCCACAGTCACAATTCAAACTCCTTCCCTTTGAATTTTGTCTTAAACTTAGCACACATGTGCCTCACACATGTGTAGTAGTCCTTATGAACAATTATTAAATCTATAAATGAACTAAAACGTATAAAGTAACTTATAATCTATAAATGAACTAAAACGTATAAAGTAACTTATAATCTATAAATGAACTAAAACATATAAAGTAACAATATTATTATACCTTTTGTCGATCTGATATAAAAAATCATCCCTTCTTAGGAGTTTCCATTGCCTCAATAAGATGACCAAAGAATCATGTCCGAGATTTTTGCACTCAGCTGCTACCACTGATATAACTATATGAAATATTTGATCATTCACATCCTTTGAAACTGTACTAATTAGGTGACCACCAAATGCCCTTTTTAAATGTTAAGTATTCAAATTAATAACTGGTCGACATCCACCCATAAACCCTTTGATTTGAGCAACAAAATTAACAAATACCTTTTGAAAATGTGGAGAACATTCATGAGAATTTCTATATATACACCATGCTTTCATAATTGTGCTTTACAACATGTGCACAATAGTCTCTAACATTTTAAAATTGTTGTTAATGATTTTCCTCAATCAATTTCACCAAAGAATTACAATGGAAAACTAGCGATAGTTCATGGATACAAAAAATTAACTTCATACTTTGAGATTAAATGTGAAAAGTCGTAATAATTTAGGCGAGGTCTAATAAAATAACTCTAATGGTGTGTTTGGTTGGGAGTGAAAGGAGAGTAAAGAAAGGAAATTGAAAGGAGTAGAATCTGTTCTCCTTGTTTGCTTGATTTTAAGTTAAAGGATAAAGTTCCCTCATTTTCCTTCCATTCTTTGCCAATGTTTCATTTTTTTCCCTTCAAATCGGGGTAGAAAGGAGGGGAAAAATATATTTGGTATGTGTTTATATTTTTGATCAAATAAATTAAACATATAATTATATATGTAAAGAATAAACTCATATAAATAAAATAATCACTTAACATTCATTCCATTTCCTTTTCTTTAATGATATCAAGCAAACATGATAACTATTCACTTTCATTCTCCTACGTTCCCTTCTCATAATTTTTCTTCCCACTCTTTAATCATTCCATTTTAGTATATCCATCTAGTTTTGTTAACTTTCCCATCATTTTTTCATTTATTAAATAACTAAACTATCTTTCTCTCGTCTCTTCTAATATTTAAAAGTTTTAAATAATACAATATAAAAATAGAAAATGCGGCGTCATCGACGTGCACGAGGGAGGGCATCACCCCCAATGCAATCTCACAACTGGTGAGATGGGGGGTGATGCTCCCACCCCTCTCGCTCTGGTCTCCCCCCCTTCTGCGATCTCGTCGCCGGCAAGATGGGGAGGGTCATCTCCCTGACAGTCTCATCGACGAAGAGATTGGGGGGGCGGGGGTTTCACTCCTTGTTGCCGATGACGCCTCCTTCGGTGCCATGTTTTCTATATTTATTATATTGTATTATTTTAAACTTTTAAATATTAAAGGATATAAGAGAATGATAGTTTAATAATTTAATAAATAAAAAAATAAATAACAAAAAGTTAATAGAACTAGACAGATGTACTAAAGTGAAAATCACGAAATAAGTTAGGAAGACATTAGAGTGACTTTATATATTAGGATTAGATGCGAAAAATCGTGATAGTTTAGGAGAAGTCTAAAAAAATAACCATTTTATTTTAATAGTATTACGACAATTTTTTTCCTGAAACTAGGTAAAAAATATTAATAATTGGATAGCAAACATGAAAATTGTTTATTTCCTAAAAATTATTCTATAATAAAAAATGTTTTATAAGATAACAAACACATATGAAAAATAAAAAAATACCTAAAAAATGAAATTCGGTTTGACTAGAATATAAATATATAGATAATGATGATGATGGTGTGGTGGTGGGATCTTAAGCGATTAAGAAAAAAATAATTACAAGATAGAATATGGAAATTTTATTCATTTAGAATTTTTTATTTATAATTTTGATAGGTATGGTTAAAAAATAAGCTTAAAATACTAGTTATTACATATTTATTTATTTTTATTGGGATAAAATACTAATTTTTTAAACATAAAAAAAACTCATCAAACACTATTATCTAAAAAAAAGAAATTTGAAAATGGAACCAAGTTTCAGAAAATGGAAAAAAAGAGAAATAGATCCTGGAATCAAACAGGGCCTCAGGATCTGAGAAAGAAACATTTGTGGATTAACTGAGGCCTTTACCGGCCCATATACGTTTTGTGTGTTATATTTCCGAGCGGTATAAAAATGTTAAGGTTTCTTTTCTCTGCATCTCCTCCCTTTGTAGTTTGTTCACTCTTCGTGCTCTCTCTGTGTGTGCTTTAGGTGTTCGACAAAATTCCCGCCTCGGCATTCGAGAAATCGCCACTCGTCGCAGCTTCGAGATCGCGGAGTAACTGGAACATATGCCAAAAGCATTGTTCCGTGCAATCGTGCTCTCAGTTTAGTCCGCCGAAGGCAGGCTGTCTGAACCTTCACCATAGAGCCTGTGGGAGGTAAATGCCGTGTCTTTGTCCTGTTCCTTCGTCTGAGTTCGGGTTTGGTTAGACATTCGTATGAGTTGGAAGGCGTCTTCGATTTGAGTTGAGGGTGAGTGTTGAATTCTTTGAGTCATATCAGTCGGACCCTTCTGTTGTGCGACAGCCGACGCCCTAATTGGAACTCAAACACTCTAAAATCCTTCGAATTTCGAAGCGCCTCCGTTTCACCGAGCATCAATCAGAAGCTACACAGGTTACGGCGGAAACATTTGTTAAGAGTTTTTTTCTGGATCATAAAGGCGAATAATTGCGAGCACCAGGAAAATTGCAGAAAAGGTAACGAAATCTCTCCTCTTCTCCGCTCTTATCTCTTTATTATTCAATCTTGGTATGTTCTAGTTCCATTCATAGTATCGTCTGTCAGATAGATGGGAAATGAACGATTTGTTGGCCAAATGGATTGCGATATTTATCTGGACCTCTGCATAAATTGAACTATTTGGTCGGGAATAAAATTGATCTCTATCACTATCTGGAACATTTTTTGCTGGATCGTACTCGGTTGAGACGGCGTGCTATTAAGTGGGTACCTCATTTTGCCCTAACCATTTGTTCCGTCTCTGTGCCGCCGCTTGGTGCTGTCGCTGATTGTTGCTGCTGGTGCTGTTACCGTCGCCGGTCGCTGCTGCCCCTGCTGTTGACGTCGCCGGTTGCTGCTGCTGCCTCCGCCTATTGCTCGTCACTCGCCAGGTTTCTCTCCTCTCTTACGCCTTCTCCCTCCCTCCATCTCGACCTCTTCTTGCTGCTCCTGGGTGTTTTCTTCCGTTTGCAAGCAGAGTCCCCTCTGCTCACGAGCGGTGTGTGAGACCACTCTCCTCTCGCCGGTCGCCGCGTGCTATCCGTTGCTTGCTGCTGCTGATTGATCTCCTCTCTCGCTCCGTCTCCTGCCTTTTCCTTCTTCCCGCTCTCCACTCTAGGGCAGAGCGTAACATATTTTTTGGGTATGTACTATGCAGAAGTCTCGTCCCCTCTGCTCCTCTCTGCTCCCCAGACTCGTCCTCTCTACTGATTTTAAATTATTAATTTATAGATAAATTAGGTATTAAGCAAAAATAATATTAATTTAATATAATTTTGGTAGAATACGTGTTCACCCGGACTTTCCGACTCAGATTTACAAGTTTGACAACATTGCAAGTAAGTATAATTATGAAATGATAATAGACATCCACAATGCAAAATTATGCACTTACCTAAGATCCCTGATAAAAAAAACTAATATATTACACTAATATAACAATAATATGAAGTAACATAATGAGAACTTCACCTTTGATTACTAATAAGTTAGTTAAACAAAATATTTATTACTTATGAACTTTTTACTAATAAAAAGTTATATGCACTCACATAGAATCATACATACCTGTAAAAACTCTATAACAGTTTACATAAATTTTTAAATTTTTTTCGCATAGAATCTAAGAGTCCAAGTCTTAAAAAAATTATGATAATTTGGCTCGTTTTGCTCATTGAAACTCGTAAACTTGTTGGAGTTCAAGTGTCGACTCTAGAGCTTAACAAAATGCTTACTTGGTAGTTGGTAATAAACTCTATGAATGAAGAGAAATTCGAGTCTACTTAAACTGTCAAACTTAAAAACCATGCAGCAAACGAATATTACACACGACTGCGTAATAAGCAGCCTGGTGCATATGAGTCTTTGCTGTTCTCGTTGCATAATGATTACATCATTTGGTTCTCGATCGTCTAAACGACAACCTCACCTTCCTCACTTTTGCTGTATCCTCTAGTTCTTGTCTCATTTAAGCCTGTGAAATTGTCTTCTTGAATCATAGAATAATTACAAAGGTATATGCAGATTCAGGTTTAAAAAGTGGACTCTACAATCCTGTTCTCCAAGTAGGTCAAGTTGCTGCATTTGGTAATATGTCTCTCTTCAGTAGGTTCTTCTATAGAAGACCACCAGATGGTTTGCTTGAATTTGCTGAAAGAATTTATGGTAAGACTGGAGACTACTTTATCGCACATATCAAATCACCCATCTTAGACAATTATGGTTGTATGCAGTTTTCGATTCGTGCTTCTCAACTGAGGTTTTGCCAGATGGATTGTATAATATCTACTTGCATGAAATTGTTATTGAGCTTCATGAGGAGTTTCCAGATTCATCATTCCTTGCTTTTAACTTTAGAGAGGGAGAGAAGAAAAGCCAGTTTGCTGAAATCCTGTGCCACTATGATATCACTATAATTGATTATCCACGACAGTATGAAGGATGCCCTCTTCTTTCTCTATCTCATCTCCAGCATTTTCTTCGCGTTTGTGAGAGTTGGCTATCTCTTGGAAATAGCCAAAACATTATATTGCTTCATTGTGACAGAGGGGGTTGGCCACTTCTAGCATTTCTTCTATCTTGCCTTTTAAATTTTAGAAAGATTCATAGTGGAGAACAGAAGACTCTAGAGATTGTCCATCGGGAGGCGCCTAAAGGGTTGCTACAACTTTTATCTCCGTTGAACCCACTTCCGTCTCAGCTACGCTACTTACAGTATGTTGCTAGAAGGAATATTACTCCACAGTGGCCTCCAGCAGAACGGTCACTCTCACTTGATTGTCTTATTCTTCGTTCCATACCAAGCTTTGACTCAGATAATGGATGTCGGCCATTAATCCGAGTTTTTGGGCATAATAATCACAAGGATGATGGGATTTCGAATAATATGATTTTCTCAATGTCCAAGAAGAAATCTTTACGGCACTATCGTCAGGTATATTTATTTTTTCCATTTGTGCAAGATATATCGTGTCCTCTTGTTTATTATACCAAAAGGTGGAATGCTATTTTCTTTTCAGGAGGATTGTGATGTTATAAAAATTGACATTCAATGTTTAGTTCAAGGTGATGTTGTGTTGGAATGTGTTCATCTTGACTTGGATCCAGAAAGGGAGGTCATGATGTTTCGTGTAATGTTTAACACTGCCTTCATTCGGTCCAATATACTTATGCTGAACATCGATGATGTGGATATACTTTGGGACTCAAAGGACCGATATCCAAGAAGTTTTAGGGCAGAGGTGAGCATTGCTAAGCTCTACATCTTGAACAAGCTGTGAGAAAGTGAAAGTGTGATAATCATATTCTTTCTCCTTTCTGTGTCTAGGTACTTTTTGGTGAAAGGGAGAATATTCATCCTCTTAGAACACCAACTGTGACATTAAATGGTGAAGTAAAAGGTGGACTTCCTATTGAAGCTTTTGCGAAGGTGCAAGAGCTTTTTAGTGGTGTAGAATGGGATGAAAGAAGTGACGATGCTGCTTTTTGGCTGCTGAAACAGATATCGACAAATACATTGCAGGATATTTTGAGTGACGTTAAAGAGATTGCAAAGATCCAGAATAAGGTAGGTGTGCAGATGCCTGTAATGTCACCTTTAGAATCTGATGAAGAAAAAGATTCTGTAACTTCGGAGTCTGTTGCATCAGAGGACCATGAAGTAGTCCAGCAACGTTCATCTTTCTCCATGGATGTTGAAAACATGCTGTCCCATCCTTCCCATCTAAATTCTGAACCGACAGGTGATATATCATTTTCTCATACTTCTTTTGTTATCCATGAAGTAGTATCAAGGATTATCTTCATGACACATCTTGTGCAACAGGTTCCATGCACTCAGGGTCACCTTTGCTTTATCAATCTTCCCGACTTAATATTGAATGTAAACAATCAGGACCTCCTGATTCGACACCAAAAGATGCTTCCTTGTCTCTCCCGCCTCCACCTCCGGCTCTGCCTCCATCTTCCAATAGAAGTACTTTCCCTTGCTCTCCTCCCACCATCCATCAAACTTCAACAACTCAATCATTAATGCCAGTCATTGCTAGAGCTGAACAACCTTCATTGCCACCAGTTTCCAATGTTTCTTCACAGCGACAAGAATTGCGACGACCACCTCTGCCACCACCGCCACCTCCTCCTCCACCACCTCTTCATGCTGATAAATCTAATAAGCTGCCTCCGCCTCCACCACCACTACTTCCTCTTCACACTGCTAATTTCAATAAGCCATCACCACCTCCACCACCACCACCACCACCTCCTCCTCTTCATGCTGCTAATCTCAAGAAGCCATCACCACCTCCACCGCCACCTCCTCCTCCTCCTCCTCTTCGTGCTTCTAATCTCAATAAGCCATCACCACCTCCTCCTCCTCCTCCTCCTCTTCGTGCTTCTAATCTCAATAAGCCATCACCATCACCACCACCACCAACTCCTCCTAATACTACTAACTTTGTTAAGTTATCTCCAATTCCACCACCCCCTCCTCCACCACCACCTCCTCCTGCTAACTCTACTAAGTTGTCTCCACCTCCACCTCCACCTCCACCTCCACCTCCACCTCCACCACCGCCTCCACCTCCACCCCCCTCTTCTAAAGGCCCTTCTCCTCTCCCCAAGTCTGGCGGTGGCCATCCACCTCCACTTCTCTCTTCAAAAGATATCTCTACTTCACCCCGACCCCCACCCCCACCCCCACCTCACCATTCCAAAGGCCATCCTCCTAAAGGGCCCTTTACGGTTCCTCCACCCCCACCCCCACCACCTCCTCTTCCGTCTAAAAGGGCCTCTCCTAATGCTAATATGGTTCCTCCAACCCCACCCCCGCCACCACCACCTCCTCTTTCTTCGAAAGGGCCCTCTCCTAATGCTAAGATGATTCATCCACCCCCACCACCTCCTCCTTTTCCTTCCAAAGGGCCCTCTCCTAGTGCTAAGATGGTTCCTCCACCTCCACCTCCACATTGCCATTCTAATGGATTGCCTCCCCCTCCTCCCCCTTTTAGCTCTAAAGGAAATGTGCCAGTGCCACCACCACCACCTGCTTCTGGAAGCAAAGCTGTGCCTCCAATGCCTCCCCAGGCACTCAGGCCTCCTGGAGTTGTGCCTCCACCACCACCTCCTTTAACTGGAGGTCGAGCATCTCATCCTCCTGCACCAAAAGTTTCAAGCACGCCTGCACAACTCCCTCCAATGATGGGAAGAGGTAGAACAAGTGAAGTCAGTTTAGGGAGAGCACAGGGTTCAACACAAGTTTCTGTACCAAAGAAAGCTCCACTAAAACCATTACATTGGGTGAAAGTTACACGAGCAGTGCAAGGAAGTCTATGGGCTGATACTCAGAAACAAGAAAATCAATCGAGGTATGTACATTAAGCAGAAAATTATCTTTTTGCATGCAAGATCTATTGACTAGTTTGGGAGCAAACTTTGCTTATCAGAAACAAACCTGATTACTTTGCTGAATTGGCGGACCATAGTCGTTGGTTTGTGATTGTCTGTAGAGTGGAGAAATTTTGGAGTATTAAAATTTGGTGATGTCCCTATTGTTTAAGGCATTCATTTTCCCTTTTTCTTATGATGATAAGTTGGGATTAAATTAGCTCATCAAGGTCCAATTCTTCTGCCCTGGTCCTCTGGGTTGAAACTTCAAAGTTTGCAACATGAATAAGATTTGTCGACTTTGGGGTCATTGCTTTGTTGTTTCTCAAGCTTTATCTTATGTAACTTGAATGATTACTTTGGATGAACAAAAACTAATGTCTTTTCTATCACTAAATTTTTTTATAATAGTTTGAGTTTGAATGTAACTGTTGAATTGCCCCTACCTCTTTTAGTACGTTTGAATTGTTTCCCTGTGCCTTTTTTTCAAGCATATAATGGCTGTCTCTTGAACGTCATGTGCAGGGCTCCAGAGATTGATCTTTCAGAACTGGAAAGTCTTTTCTCAACCACTATTATAACTAATGAAAGTGGGAAGGATAAAAGTGGATCTCGTCGTGGTCCTACCACCAATAAACCAGAGATAGTTCACTTGGTATTTTCCTCTAAAAAAAACAAATAGTTCACTTGATGTTTAAATATCTTTTTGGTTCTCTATATTTTCCTTTTATTTTCTTCTAAGTCAATCACAGATTAAATCCTTACTCCAAAGTGTTATTACTAGACCAATTAACTCCTTGCAGTTGACATTTAGGATCAACATGAATTTGTATATTATGTTTGTGTAGCTGAGCCACTGTTTCTTTTTGTTGATTTATTTTTATTCACCTCAAGTGTTTTGATTCTAAGCATTATGCTCATGTTATGTATGCCATCACCTTTCAGACTACCACAAAGTAACAAGAAATAAAAGTACTTCGAGGAGTAGAAGTGATTGAGTATTTTTTTTGAGAAATTAGTGTCTACAATATATGTGTTCCATCTCATACAACTGTATGCTTGAAGCATAGGGGTACGTATGCAGTGTTTAAGTCTTTTCTGTTATTATGTTAATCTTTTTGGAGTGTTTTTATTTAGAAAAAATCATCCTCTTTCTCTGTATTTGAGATCATCTTATGGATCATACGTAATTTAGCTTCAACAGCCTGTATATTTGTATGTTATTGAATATTTCATTAATTATCCTACCGTTCCCCTCACTTCTACTTTTAAGAGTAGAAGTGATTGAGTATTTTTTTTGAGAAATTAGTGTCAACAATATATGTATTCTATCTCATACACCTGTATGCTTGAAGCATAGGGGTATGTATGTATGCGGTTTTTAAGTCTTTTCTGTTATTATGTTTATCTTTTTGGAGTGTTTTTATTTAGAAAAATCCATCTTCTTTCTCTGTATTTGAGATCATCTTATGGATCATACTTAGTTTAGCTTCAACTGCCCGCATATTTGTAATTCTATTATTGAATATTTCATTAATTATCCTACTGTTCCCCTGGCTTAGCTTTTTTAGAAACTGGCTCTTCTATTCCCCTTCTCTAAATTTTCATGGGGGTCAACAATGATGCAGGAACTAGATTGCACCAGTCGTTATGAGACCCTATACAATTTTATAGTAAAAGTTTGACATAGAAGATGATCTTTATTTTACTTCAGTTAATTGTATTGTTTGATGAAGAGATTTTGACTTATGTTTACTGTTTCTACATTCATAATTGCACTCCTGGTATGAAGGTTTTCTTTTCCCTAATACTTCAACTCAAATGCTATGAAAGTTATGATATTTTTCTTAGGTGGACATGCGTAGAGCAAACAATTGTGAGATCATGCTTACAAAAATCAAAATGCCTCTTCCGGATATGATTGTGAGTTCCCCTTATTCTGTATCTTCTGTCAACTGATATTCAAGCATATTTAACTTTGTTTACTGTGTATGAAAATATTATAACAGAGAAAATTGTGTTATAAACTATAATTTCTTTAGTTTCTGTGTGCTTGCACTGGTGCTGTGTTTTCCTTTTATATGGCTTAACACAATAATGCTTTGTTTGTTGTTCTTTTGCATCTTCATATCTCCATTTTGATTGGATATTTATTCATCACAAGCTTGGTATATTTAAAAACTATTCTCTACATTGTTTTTACAAATTTTTTTTTGAAACGGGAAAGGACAACCAGCAAGATGGTGGTTATCCAGAGTTTCATTAATATTGTTGAGATATTACAGAAAATTAAAGCAGAAGGATAAGAAGAAACCCAGCAACCAAATTACAAAGGAAGTAAAAACAGGAATAGCAGCCAAAAAACTCAGCGCATTTTCCAATTTCCAAAAATGGCCATCGCATGATTCTTGATGTTGTCAACATAGGCACGCCCACCACTAAACATAGTATCATTCCTTTGCATCCAAATAGCCCAAATGTATGCCAATGGGAGGGCCCGCTGTCTTCTGGATTTGTAAACACATCCCTGGGTCCTACTGCCGCCGTTACGGAATGTCCTCCAAAAATCATCTTCGGAGGAAAAATCAATCCAACCAATGTCAGCTGCCTCCCAGACCTGGCGAGTCATGTGACATCCAAAAAAGAGGTAAGCAGAATCTTCATCAGCCACACCACAGAGGACACAAATAGTATCGGCATCAATACACCACCGAGACCTATACATTTTAGTGAGAATGCGACGGTGCAGCAGCAGCCAGGTGAAAATTTTAATCTTAAGAGGAGTCTTAGCACGCCACAGCAACCTACACACCATCAAGATCTCATTTATAATTGTGCATGTGATTCCCATTTATCCTTCCTCAAATCTTGTAGTGTGATGATGCAAGAGGATATGTTGCTTGTCCATGGTCCTTGCTACCTTTTAAGTCTGAACTTATTCCAAAGCTTAGTCAATATCGGGTAGGATATGAACAAGACCTTTTGGATGTGGCATCTGTATTTGTTGTCAGAGCCACGGCTTCTTAGTTCTTAATATTGTCAACCCTTTTGTGGTTTTTTTTTTGGAGGAGTTGACATTAGTATAGTTGAAGCTTAGGAAAACAAAGGGAAAACAAATACAGATTGTGCAAAAGAGGATTTCTCTTTGTAGAGTGTTTTACCATCTTACTCAATTCACTAGTTTTTTTTTTTTGAGAAGAAAAAGGATGACCACCAGAGTTGTGGTTGTCATCCAGCAATGAGCAATGTAATTCACTAGTTGTTGATGCTAGTTATGTCAAATGGTTTTAACCTAACATGGGATAAACGGGCGAAATGCACACACCTGAATGGGTGCATTGTTCTAGTCAAGTTGATTCATGCATGCACCAGTTATCCAATCCAAACTGAGCTTTACCAGATTTTGATTGGATGATTAGAAACTCAAGGGTTAATACACTCTCCTATCTGTTTTCCTGTTCTTGATCAGGATATGTGATGTTTTCTAAGAGGAGGATATTGTGATTATTTGTTGACCAAACATGGAGTTTAAAGTGAAATTACTTGAGTATTATGTTTTCCTGGCAAATTCAGCCTTGCAACATTCTCCTTTTTTCTTCCTTCACGCGGGCCAAGGATCAAGATCTTTCTTATTTTTGGAGGATTCAGAGACCACTGTGTTCCACTTTCTATGCTGTCTTTGGATAGAACAGAAAGAATTCATGTCCATCATTACATCCATTACATCGTTCTGTTCTATTAATTTATTACCTTTCAGAGCGGCCCTTCTTTTCTTATATATTTTAACATCTCTAATTTTTTTTATCGGAGTTGGTTGCTTTTTATGTCAATGTCAACTAATTATGTTATTTACAGAATGCAGTCTTAGCGCTTGATACCTCAGTTTTGGACATTGACCAAATAGAGAATCTTATCAAATTTTGCCCCACGAAAGAAGAAATTGAGATGCTAAAGGTAATTTATTTAATCTATCCCTTATGCTTGCTTGGACATTTACTAAAAGTATTCTCTTAAAAAAATGCTAAAAGTATTTTTTCCCTTAACAAAATGGAATAATGTGTTTGCTTGCATATGTCAACTTTGGTTTCCATATTTACTGAAAGTGTATGTTTTTCATAGCAACTTCAATGATCTATCCTAGATGAAAGATGTTTTTTTCTAGAAAGCTTACTTAGTGCCTTCAAAATTCTTTTTTTACATAAGTCTTACACAATTCGTATTCCCCTAAAAAATTTTATTGCTAGATCTGAGGTAATGCCATTTGATTGAGTGGTTTCAGGTATCATTTAAGGGCTAGTGATTGATAAATATATTGGTTGACTAGTTCATAGCTATAAAATAGCATAAATGAACATAAGCTGTAGTTTATATAATTCAAGTTATTGTCTGCATTTGAGATGATTTTTGTTTACATGTTTTTTTTTCAAGTATAATATTATGTTACCATAAAAGAATTAGTCAGACTAAAGTATCAAAATAAAATATTGATAAAAAATAATATTGAGAAAAAGATGTGGGATGATTGGAATCAAAGATGATATGCGACAAATATGAATGACGAAAAGAGAAGAATTGCATGAACATTTGTAGGAAGCAAGAAAAATTATATGTTAGAAATCATATCTCCAATTGTTAACCTCTAAATTCTGTATGTTGGTGGGATTAGCCTAATGACATTTTCTCCTCTAACTTCTAAAATCTTATCTAAAAAAAAGTTTACCAAACAACTCAATGCTATAGTATTGCTTATCTTTTGATGTGCCAAACATGGTTCAATATCAAGATTTCTCCACTGCATGAGAAACCTCAGACATTTAATTGGCTTATGGGTGAAAGGATTGTGTTAAACAAGATTAGCTAAATCATTCCCAGTGCAGTGTTCAATCCACAATGAGTAAAATTTGGATTCTGATTCGAACTCCCATCACTTCAGGTTACTACATAGATCTGATATAGGACAATCAATCATAGGGGTTGGTATTATTGGCTTAATTAGTTGGAGTCTTAATGTTATGTTCTTTTGTTTTCTTGAAGAGTAAAAGGATTACTAGAAAAGTCAGTCATCCATGGACGTTTATATATACTTTGTCAAGCAACTAAAGATGGGAGACATAGTAATTGCCAAACTTTGCCAATCTCTAGACAAAAATCTTATAGGGTGTATAACATTCTCTATGTAGCATCATCTCTCCCATTGGAAGTTGATATTATTCCATTGATGCAGTAAGGAGAGAAAACCAGCAAGAATAATGAGAAATTAGGCTAGAAGATGAGAAGGATTGATAGAGGAACAATTAGGGTTTATGAGAAAACCAAAAAAATCTGTAATTTTGATAAAAGAGAGGTAATGACAGTTGAAAACCCTATTGGCAGCCTTAAATACTAGGGTTACAAGAGGTTAAAACTAATAATCAATCTCCACCCTTGATTAACCTACTTTAATCAGGACTGTTATAACTAATTAAAAGGTCACATGCCTATCACATGACGACTAATAGACTAAAACACCAACTTCAATTAAAATAATTGATTTAAAATAAAAGCTCCTGCGTCAATCTCCTCGGCTTGAAAATTTTGGCTTCTTAGGAAAAACTTGCACCACATCAGCATTCATCTAAACATCGATTTTCTTAAGCTCATTATCCAAGTACTTTCAGCAGCAGGTTTACCTAACCATTTAACCAAGAATCTTCTATATTTGTTACCTCTACGAGAACACCTCTTTGACATCCAACACATCTTCAATAACATCAATAGAAACTTTGGGGTGTTGTTCAAAGTGATTTGAAACTTCAGCATGTTCATATCCAAGCCCTCAAAAGCAGACATTAAAGATATGAAATTTGATGGAAGCTCAATGAAATAAGCATTTGAATTTATTTTCTTTAGTAACTTGCAAGGTCCAAACTTCCTTGACTTGAGTTTGTGATAAGTGCCCTTAGGAAACCTCTTATCTCAAGTGTACAAGGACCAAGTCGTCTTCCTCAAAATCTTTAAGATACCGATGTTGATTGGTTGCATTGACATAAGTTTCATTACTTGATTTCAAGGCAGCTTTTACCTCCTCGTGAATGTCGTGTTGAGAGAAGACATCAGTAGCCGAATATGAAAATTCTTTCAAAATATTTTGAACTTCAGGTGATCGATGAAACATTTTTCTAATATGATTTTCTCCAAAAATTTCAGCTTCTTGACACTATTAAACTTCTCAGCACATAAAAAGCCATTAACCTTGTAGTTTTTTGATAAGCCAACGACATGTTTTGCATCCTCCATTGGATGCAAGGTGTACTTCTTGTTACCCCTATGAAAAGAATAGGTGTTAGGTTTAGTGTGTTGTTCCATGTCATAGTCATATAACCACGGTCTTCCCACAAGAATATGACCAACATCTATAGGCACAACATCACATAAAGCTTCATCTTGTAGATTACCTCCTATAATAAATTGCACCAAACATCGAGCAGTGATAGGAATTTCATTGTCTTTTTTAAGCCAACGAATTTTACGAGGATGTGGATGTTTTTTAATAACCAATCCCAGCTTCTCTACTGCATTACATGACATTTTTAATGCTACCACCATCTATAGTTAGATCACACACCTCCCTCCACAAAGAACACGTATTCTAAAGATACTATGCATTCTCCAATCTTATCCTTTGTTGTGGCAGTTAAGACACTTCGAACCACCAATTATTCTCCTTGAACGGAGAGGACATCTATTTCTTTATTTTCATCCACATACTGATTATAAATTAGCTCTGACTCTTCATATTTTTCATCTTGCAGCTCCACTAGATTGACTCTTCGCTGTGGACAAGCATAAGAATCATGACCGTTTTCACCACAAGTGAAACAACGAATTTGTGTGTTATTGTTTCCTTTAGAAATCGTGGGTGCAGAATTATTGTCCACCTAACGCATTACAACTTTTCCCTTATCATCACTTTTATTTGCATGAGTTCCTTGATTGGCTCCTTGTGTAGATGTGTTATTTTTTGTATTTTCAACAACACCAGAACTCTTTTGCATAATACCTTCTGAGCGTCCCATTAAAGGTTCATGTGCTCCGTATCGCCACACTCGTTTTTTCTGTCAATAAAGCTTACTGTCGGGCATCTTCAAGAGTACACACATGAGCAATAGCCATTTCATCTCTAATAGATTAATTAAGCCCGGCAAGATAACAAGCAACTACTTGCTCATTTGTTTCATTTAATTCGACACGAATTGATAAGTTGTAAAACTCTGAAGTATACTCTTCAACGTTTATACCTCGTTTCAAAGAATGAAACTTTTTATATAATTCCATTGTATAATCAGGGGGTGAGAATTGTTTTCGCATCTTCATCTTCATATGCTCCCAAGTGCCAATTTTCAGTTTACCATGTTGTTCACGTTGCTCTTCAACTCTTGTCCACCATTGAAGTGCTATGCCCTTTTCTATTTTCTGCCATAGGTTTCCTCTCAAAATATTTTTCCAAACTTGTTTCCCAATCTAAATAATCATCAGCATGCATCTTTCCATAGAAATCAGCAACTTCAATCCTAATTCCACCACTGTTCAGATCTAGGGCATGAATCAACCTATCCTCCAATCGACCTCGCACCATATTTGTATTGGCTCTAGCTTCATGAAAGGGATTATCAAAATACTGGAGGATGATCGTGGCCACCTTCCGGAATCTCCATATGGGTGACCACGTCCTCGGCCTCTACCACGTCCAACCATGGTTCAAAAATACTTCTATCCCCTGCTGATAAGCGTGGGGGGGGGCAACCTTTTCACCTCACTCGCTCTACCAGACTCCTTCACCACACCATTAACAGTCAGGGTCTTGTCGATCTTCACATAACAAACGCCCAGTTTACCTGGTGCAATAATTGCACCGGTCTTGCAATGGTGCAATAATCGCACTGGTCTTGCACGAATTCAATGTAGGCTTGACCGTGCCCTGATTAGCCACCACTGGTTCGAAAACTTCTCTGCCATTAAGCTCTCGACCCTTTCCCGAACTGCTTCTGGTCACTCACCCATTCTTCTGGACACCTATTCGAGGACCCATTGGCCCAAGATCTTCCGATACGAGCACTTTTGGTTCCTATGATCGTTAGGAAATATTGGAATTTTGACCAACCTGACTCTACCATTCCTTTGGCTCTTGAAAACATCAAATACCATACCCTTAAATGGAACCGTGAGGTCCTTGGCAACCTGGAGTCCAGGGCCGACTCGGCTCTGGCCCGGGTCTTGGCCCTTGAGTCCCTTGACGAGCGTCGGGGGCTGGCAGACCATGAGCTCGCGCAGCTCCGCTCTGCTTACCACCTCCAATCTGCCCTGTATGGGTGTCTGCGACTTAAGGAACCCCGTATCCCTGCGGCGCTGAAGGTGTGTTAGAATGATTTGAGTGAGTAGCCATGTTGCAGGGCAGTATCGATACCCGATATAGGTACGGGTTACATAATTAAAATGTAGGGTTGGATACAACAATATGTATTAGAAATATATTAATTTTTTAAACAACAACAACAACAACAACAAAGCCTTATCCCACTAGGTGGGATCGGCTATATAATATATTATAGGAAGATTTTATAAAATACAGATAATAACAAAATCATGTCATAATTAATGTAGTTAAAACACATGGAATTGTTGAAATGAGTTAATAAATAATAAAAACATTTAAGAAAATAAGCAATTACTTTAAAAAATCGGTCAAAATCTAACGAGTAGATAAATAATAAGTGGGCAATAAATGTCCTATGAGCTTTCTACCACTTCCCTTTTTATTTTTATTTTTTGAGGGGAAAAAGGATGAGCACCAAGTTAGGGTGTCATCCATAGATATATATATCACTATGGTAAGAAAAATGTACAAGTGTAAGCTCTCAAAGCGAGAGCGGCAAAAAAACAGGAAGTGTACCACCACTAAACAAAATAGGAAATGTACCGCCTAGCCTCCGTTTTTTCTTGTTTAGTAATTTGTGAGGTGACTAACTTCAAATAAGATAATGATAGGATATCTCATAACATAACATTTTGCCTTGTTTGTCCTTTGAGATTAATCCAAACAGAAATTCATCACAAGTCACCATTAAGCATTTCAACCAACTTCTGTCAAAGAACTTGTCTTTGGTTTCTCCTCTATCTTAAATTTATCCTTTGAACAAAGAATGAAATCTACTGCAAGTGATAGAAGTGTAGATTCTGAAGTTGATTAATTTTCCTGAATTCTTAATAACGTGAGTTGCTGACTGCTGAACTATGTGGGTGAGTACTTCTAATTTTTTCCATGCTGAAAAACTCTCCTAATGTGTTCATCTGAACCATTATCATTTTTCTATTGGTTTAATTTTACCTTTTAATATCTTATTGCACCTATGTTTTTTTGCTTATGTTATAATTTTCATTGACACTTTTCAGAGCTACACTGGCAGCAAAGAAATGCTTGGTAGATGTGAGCAGGTTTGTAAAGCTTGTGGGTAATGATGGTTTGTAGTTTTCCATGGTTGCTGATTTCTGCTTATCAATCTCTGTTAGTTTTTCCTGGAGTTGATGAAGATACCTCGAGCAGAATCAAAGTTGAGGGTTTTCTCATTTAGGATTACATTTTCCTCTCAGGTGAATATTTATATACTGATCCTTTCAAAACTGTTTACAGATTTATGACATAGTGTTCTTGTTATATCAATATGATATCATGGGTTTAAAATCAGGTGAAGGAGTTGCGGATGAATTTGATGACGATTAATGATGCATCTAGAGAGGTAATTCACGGGTAAATCTCATTTGTAATGGCCTATGTTGTACAACCTATTGAGCTAATTTACTGTTTGCATGTTAGGTGAAAGAATCTCTGAAGTTGTGCCAGATAATGCAAACAATTCTTACTCTAGGGAATGCATTAAATCAGGGAACTGCTCGAGGTAACATTGCACATGCAAAAGCTATTTGACTAGTTGCTTCTGTAAGTGACTGATTTTTGGCTGACAGGTTCTGCTGTGGGGTTTAGACTAGACAGCCTTCTTAAATTGTCTGAGACGCGCGCGAGAAACAACAAAATGACGCTGATGCATTATTTGTGCAAGGTGCGTACGTCAAGATCTTATTGCCTCTCAAGTCTTGATTTTAAGTGAATATTTAGCCTTTCAAAATAAGTGAATAGTCATTATAGAAGAAAAAGTAAATACTGGGATACCATTGTTAGAGCTCCTGATGTGTACATGGCGATTAATACTACATGCTTATGGTTGCATGCTTCATCACTATTTTCTCTCCTTGTTTTCAATTCATAAAACGCTAAATTTATCTGTATTTATTGATAAATTAAATTATTTATTTTTATCTAATGCTCTTAAAATAAAATAAAGTTATATGGGAGGTATACCATATTCATTCAAAATTAATTTGCCTGGTTTTTAAGAAAGGTTTACCATTGATGGAATCTGTTCATATATTTGATAAAGTTTCTTTTGTTCTGTGGGTATTGGAACAAACACTGGTGTTCCTGCAAAGTAGAGGGTGAAATATAGGAGCTTTCTTTGAAAATGTTTTATTTCTGTAAAATATTCTTTATTTTCTTGTTTGATAGAACATACACTTTTGAATTCTCATTGTTCTGATACGATAAACTGCTATAGGGTTTTGTGCATATTGTTGGTGTACATTACATGTAATCGTTTGATTTAGGAGCATTAGATAGAAAATAAGTGATTGCATTTACCATTTTTTGTCTCCTTTTATAGCTTCTTGCAGAAAAAATGCCTGAGTTACTGGATTTTTCTAAAGATTTAATTCATTTGGAAGCAGCAGCCAAGGTATGTCTTCATCGAAGGAAAAATAGATGAATTTCCACTTGAGTTTTTTTACCCCTGTTAACAATTAGCTTTTGTCTTGAAAACCAGATACAACTGAAATTAGTAGCTGAAGAGATGCAAGCTGTAAGCAAAGGTCTTGAAAAAGTTGAACAAGAGCTCACAGCATCAGAGAATGATGGTGATGTATCCTTGGGCTTCCGAAAGGTGGGAAATATAGTTTCTAGGTGAATTGGCCTGATGATACTGTGTGCTACCTTGAATTTTTTTTTTGAGAAAGAAAAAGGATGATTAACCACTTATTAACCATCCAGCTCACTTCAATTAAAACATTTAAAGGTATAATGGGATACAATTCTTGCTCCACTATATGAATGGATCTCCTATATTATATATATGGAAACTGGGTGCATTGCACTAGACTAAATAAAGTAAGGATTCATTTATGCTCAATAGAAGAATAATATTGAGTCAAATTAAGCTGCAAGCTCCACTCCCGGTGGTGCTATTCCGTTCCCTTAAGTTACAGCCTAGCAACCATACTCTCCCCTGAACCCAAAGAATTTGATTTCTCAAAAAAGAGGAACAATATTGAGTTATTATAAACAAATTTAGGTGTGGCAGTCGAAAAGCTTGATGTAATCATAATATCAAATCATTATAGTTTTTCCAATTGAGTTATTATCAAAAGGTTTTTCACTTTTGTTTTTGTTTTTCTAAAGCTTCTTGTATTTCTTTAAAAATATTTGTTTTTCTTTGGGAGCTTTTTAATTGTAAAAGCTTCAGTATGCATAGTCATTTTGTTCAACCAGTGGTGGAAATATTTTGGTTTTCTCTTTGGAGCTTCACCTACATTGTTCATTTGAATGGTAGTTGGATGATATTTAGTGGTAATCACCATGCTGATGATTGTATAAGAATACTTTGGACTTACCGAATATAATGTTGATATATCAGCGATTTGAATATGGAATGATATGCCCTCATACTTACCTTTCATGCTTCTCTTATTTTTCTAAAACTTGTTTTTGAGAAGTTATTTTTTTTTCTAAAACTAATAAAAGAAAATCCTTTCAAGTACTCGATCTGCCCGAGGCAAGGTTGATCTGCCTTCGCAAGAGCAGAGTGACAGTTAGTACTTGATCAATGAAAAATGAAGCAAATGGATACGTTTCTGAATTGTTCATGAACATTTAATTTTTCTAGTCTTTTAATGTTTGGTCATGCTAATAAACTTCCTCTATTCGAATATCATGATAGTTGTCAATCCATGTGAAGTTCTCTCAATGTATAAACTTAGGCGTAATCAGTTTGTCATCTATAAATTTCAAATATAATCTACTTCTTTATCAAATTCTCTATTCAGAGATTTTGCTGATGGATAATACTCATCATAAGACCTTTATAATCACTTTCCTTAGATCACTTTGGAGAAAAAAGTATATGCATATGCTGGCTGATATTTCTATTGATTTTAGGCCTTGAAAAGCTTTCTTGAATCTGCGGAAGCTGATGTTAGGTCCTTAATATCTTTGTATTCTGAAGTGGTAAGTTTCCACTGTTAATATTTTCCGTTCGTGGTCCTTAACTCTCTGAAGTAGATTCAGTCATGCATATTACTTTGTGGCAGGGAAGAAATGCGGATTCATTGGCGCAATATTTTGGTGAAGATCCAGCACGTTGTCCATTTGAACAAGGTATCGATAGAAATGGCAGATATCATTCTTCTCATTTATTTATGATCAAATTTATTGTACTTTTTCAGCTTTTTTGCCGCTCTCTTTGTGAGAGCTTACACTTGTACATTTTTCACAGCATAGTGATATATATCTACGGATGACACTCTAACTTGGTGCTCATCCTTCTTCTCATAAAAAGAAAAAAATTTATCGAGACACTTGAGCATCTCCATCCTCTAGAATAGTTATATTCTGACGAACAAAAATTGTCACATTTAAATCAGTGCTTGAACTGCATAAAAAATATCGGTCTAGTTGCGGACTATTCATGTAGAGATTGAATTACATAGGTGCTGAAGCACAATTCTTTGTGGTATTAACTTTTTTATGTTATCTGTTTTTTGAATGATATGTACCTAATGCAAGATTTTGGCTATTGAAGCTTCTAAGTTATGTTGATTTTATTCATAAAAAATGTTCTTAAGAGATAAATATATTTAACCTCTGAAAAAAGAGGCAAAAGTACTCAAGAATAAATATACAGTCGAAGAAGTTTATTTGAAAAAATACATTCAAAGAAGATTCCCTCAGTGATCTGGATTGTTGTTGACGATTACGTTGTCATTCTGCAGTCACATCAATTTTAGTTGTCTTTGTCAATATGTTTAACAAATCACGTGACGAGAATGCTCGAAATGCGGAAGCAGAGAAAAAGAGAATGGAAAAGGAAGCATTGAAAGACAAAGGTAGTACTTCTGCCAAAAAGGACTGAACTGATTTCTGTAAGCATAGCATCACTTCATGCATTGCGATGAGGACCGATGTGCCGTCGACATTCTATAGAAGCTATGATCTGAATGCTGTGAAATCGGCACATCAGTTTCCTATCTGTTAAACTCTGTAGGAGTGTTTTGGCAAAGGTTGTGAAACATGCCCAGTTGAATGTCGCACCACATCATGACCCTTCTGCACACTGTAAGTTATAAGCATGTTCAGTTTGTTTACTTCGTTTACATTTCTTTTCATCTTCCCATGGCTTTATTTCTGAGCATTAATGTTTTAAACTAATTAGGAATTTGTATAGATTAACCTATTAAAGAGGTACTAACTCTACAATTGCTTGGTAATATGTGCCAATTCTGTTGAAATCATTTGCTAATAAACAGTTTATGGACAATTTACATTGAATGACAAACGGTGTGTTAAATGTACCATATTAATATATCCTTCTACCTTTGCACTCAATGCAACATCTATACACATGATATTTTTGTATCATGTGGTCAAGATGAATGTTTTACAAGAGGGCAACAGTTGAGCCCCATCCTCACGCAAACCTTTAAAATTCTTCTCAAAAAACAAACCTTCAAAATATGTTTCCTATACAACACACATCCGGTTTGAAGGCTTAATGCATACTTAACCCTACCACTTGTAGTTGTCTTATAATGCTACTTGTATTTCTTTATGTATTGAAATTTTATTACACTGCCAAAAGGGAAATTTCCAGTTGAAGTTATGAGCCTCTTTTTATCGAATGCGGGAAATATAAGGTTTTTTTTTTGGTCACGGACTGTGGTATTGCAAGCAAGGGTATGAATAAATCACACAGATGCGAATGTGAACTTAAGAACACAATTCCCGAATCTGTTGATTTTTATCTGATTTGTTAACTTTGCAGACAGTGATCTTCAGATTAGAGGGACCACGGAAGAGCTTCCAAGTCAGAGGGTGCATGGCGTCAAGAGTAACGCCGGTGTTTCAGTCCATCGCAATCACACTGTAGTCACAGCCATTCTTCAGATAATTTTTCATACATGTAAATAGCTGTTTCGGATCATCGCACAGCTCATGGCTATTGTACATTAAATTGCAGCTCATAGCTAGTTTAGAACATCACACAGCACAGCTCTCGCTGACCATTGCATTGTATGGAAGAAAAAAAAAGAACTTTAATGGGGGGATGTGTGGCTAACAGGTTGATTCCACCAATCCCTGTATAATGCCCTCTTACCTGTATAAACAGTTTAAGGCCATTGCCATTGTTTCTTATTTATTGGTTTGATCTTTCATGTGTTGCTTGTTGTTGTTTATTGCAATATACAAAGTTTTATTCCACTAGGTGGGGTTATATATATATATATATTTGCTTGTTGTTGTTTATTGCAATATATATATATATATATATAACAATAACAAAACCTTATTGCACTAGGTGGGGTTATATATATATATATATATAAATTTATAGAGACTCACATTTCAGTATTTGATTTGCCTTTCGTGTAACCCATTACTTCGCTAAAATCCACTAACTCAGTAATTAACCACTTCTAACCTACTATTACATTATTAATCTTATATTTATATAAAACTTCAACTCCTCTCCTTTTTTGGCTGAATCCACGGCTTACGGTTTTTTACTTTTTTTTGCTTGCATTCTATTATTCTTGAGCAAATGTGCATTCCCCTTCATTACTTAACGTCAGTTTTCCCCTAAGCGTCAGCAAAGGCAGGGCGTTTCTGTTTTTTATATTCTTTATGTTAGATCTGATTTAATGGAGACATTACATTGGAAGATAAAATAAGAATGAGGACAATTGGGAACACCCTTGTGCTTCGCATAACATTAATTTATATAAAGATATTAGTTTAAATATAAAAATATTAGTAAGAACTTACAAAAGCGTTAAATAATATTTATACTTAAAGAAACATAACCTTTTTATTAGTAAATGTAAAAATATAAGTTTAATTATCAATAAATAAATATTGTAAAAAATAACATAAAAGAGCATTTCATTTGGTAATATTCTTAAATAATAATAATAATAATAATAATAATAATAATAATAACAATAATAATAATAATAATAATAATAACAACAACAACAACAACAACAACAACAACAACAACAACAATAATAATAATAATAATAATAATAATAATAATAATAATAATAATAATAATAATAATAATAATAATAATAATAATCTTTGATTAGTTTATATGATGAATAGAGAATATCATAAAGATCATAAACTTGCGGAAAGACACTTTCATGGACCGTAATATGTTTTTAACGATTTTTGTGAGATTTTATCACGATGGAAATTCCAAAGAGCCTGGAAGAACAATTTTATTGTAGAAAAGACAGATTCAAGATTAAAAAGTATTGCTGGAGAAGACGGAGGAACAACTTAGCGCAAGGGCTTCGACATCAATTCAGAGATCTTCCAAAGCAAGGATTCGTGTTCTCTCCTTCATTGTGGATATTCTCTTTTACTTAGATCATTCTCATTTTTATGCTTTTCATTGTAATAGACATTTATTTTAGGATTATTTTCTCTAACCACTCCTAAACTATCGCGAATTACCACATCTAATCTCATACTACAAACTTCGGTACCTAAATTATCACGATTTTTCCAGTTTGGTCCTTCCGTCGACTTCTCCGTTATTTTTTATTTTTTGCATTTGTGAAAAGTCCATTATACCCCTACTTTAAATTGAATTCTATTTTTACATAAAATAATATATAATAAATATAAAAATAATAGAAAAAGGAAACACACGTGGAGGGGGAGACGCAGGTCGACGGAGGGGGGCGGCGAGCCCCCCCCTTTCTCTTTCCCCTCTCTCATATCTTTTAATGTCTTAATATTTGCTCTTTTTCAAGTTTTGTTCAAGAATATCCTTTTAGTTAACGAAATTTGAAGCACTATTATTTTATCATTTATCGCTTTCATGTTGGATAATTGATTTAAAGAAAGTTGCTTCATGAAGCTATGGATATTTGATGACAAGTCCTGTTCATGCTCAAGTTTTTATTATATTATATATGTACCTTGATAATGATTATATCTCTGTTGAGCACTAAAGTGTGACTGAGCTTATATATATATATATATATATATATATATATATATATATATAATCATCCTCATGTATAAAAGAGGCTAGTGGAGCTCCATAAAGTATGAGAAAGTACAAAAAAAGTTGTTATCCGGAACCTCGTGCGTTCAGATCATTAGATTCCTAGTGGTTCATGTCTGGCAACTGGATCCGTCAATCGAAAGGATACTACATGGACCACCTTGCACAATATAGAGAAGCACATGAGTACCAAATCAACGAAAAAAGGGTAAAAAAGAAATGAAAAAAATGACGATGAAAAGTTTTTAAGTGAAGAAATATAAACGTAATAAATGAATAAAAGCTTATGTTACACTTGTATATTGAACATTGATATTTTTGTTTTCAAAAATTATTTTCTTATTATTCAGAGGTGAATTTGGAGGAGTTTAAAAATGTCTTACATTTAGAAATTTCACAAAGCTATGGTATTATAGAAAGTGGTGAGACACTTAGGCAATGGATGTATAAGTTAGGTGTTGAGAAAAGTAGTTGATTGACAAGGTGAAAACAATGATGGGATGATTGTTTTATGAGTTTTGCTTTGAACGTTGCTTGAGGACAAGCAAATATTTAAGCTTGGGGGAGTTTGATGCACGCATATTATAATATGTAATTAGGGTTGCATTTAGTTTTATGTCATTAGTTTTCCATAGCATGCATAAATTTTTGTTTCACTTATTACAATTATTTTCTTGAGCCTTCCAACTACCTGTGTTACTTTTGTAGGAAAAATGATGAAAATTGGTGAATAAAGGCTGAAGAAAAATTTGAGGTCGAAAAGAAGAAAAAATTGGAAGGATAGAAAATCTCACGGGCTGTAATAGCCATTTCACATTGTCACGTGTCGTAATCTCATTATCATGGCCCTACATTATATCTAACGGCCCGTTAGAACCTCTTCACAACTCAATGGAGGCATCACACCAGAATGATAACAGGCCGTAATACTCGAGTAACAACCATCTCAGAATGGAGTTGAGCACATTACGGGTCATTACATTGTGTTCACGTTTCTCACAGAAAGGTTAGCGAGAGACTACCATGATTTGTCACCAATCGTAAGGGCCTCCTGACGACTCTACCTGTTGAGAACACGGGTCGTGATGGAAAGATATATAAGCAAACTCCTGTTCGTCATAAACTATCTCATGGGCGTTCTAGAGATATTCCAAAGCAAGGATTCATGTTCTCTCCTTTATCGTGGAATTTCTCTTTTACTGATCGTTCTCAACTTTATGCTTTTCATTGTAATAAAGGTTTTTATCTTTCTTAAAAACTACATGAATCGGTTTTGTCATTAAACTATTATATTCTTTTAGATTATGATTGTGGCTTTCAATGTTATTTTCTGAGAATATCTTGCTTTGATCTTATATTACAAACCAATTTTGGGATGATTAATTATATGCCATAATACTTTTCAGAGAGTAAAATCTTAACTTGTAGGTTAACTCAATCATTACAGAAATCTTATGATTTAGTGAAATACTCAATTCTCTGTGGTCTAATAAATTATACTCAACGTAGGATAATTATTAGTATAGGATTTACAAGTTCATGCATATTAGTTTTATGTTAACTTAGGGGTTTACTCAGCATTAGAAATCTTTTAGGTTTACATAATTTAAGATAGTTTAATTTGATCAACACATAAATCGTTACAATGGACAATAGAGATTTAAAGGTTTAATGAGCGCAATTCAGGTAGAGGTTCGGCCATGGAGGTTCGACAACTAGGATCAGTTCATTCTTTGCAGAAATTGATTGGGCATTACTCATCTCATTTCTTGGTGCTCCATTCCTCCATCTAGGACTCACAAGCACATCATTCAATCACTTTCTATGCAAAAATCGATTGGGCATTCCTCCATTTCTTTGCGCTCCATCCTATGCAAAAATCGTTGCAAGAGTAGCCAGATCTAGAAGCTCTCTGCAACAAGCTGCAGGTACCACTGGATTTGCCAGATGTCATAGCGCCGATCTTGAAGCTCCCCTCTCCATCGCAGACGTTGTTTGGACGCGAGAAGGCTGCTTGAAGTGATCTCCTTGTCATCCTGTTTCATTCTTTTTCTTGTTTTGCACTACAAAATTTAGACAATCGTTCGAATTTAGCTCAGAACAATCGTTACACTATGTTCATGGCTGATGCAAGAATTGATAACAATTAAATGCTAGCAAGTGCACTAGTTGCTCAAGTAACAAAGTGTAAGAATAGAGTGTCGAACCCACGAGGAATTCGAATTTAGCTCAGAACAATCGTTACACTATGTTCACGACTGATGCAAGAATTGATAACAATTAAATGCTAGCAAGCGCATTAGTCGCTCAAGTAACAAAGTGTAAGAGTAGAGTGTCGAACCCACGAGGAATTAACTTAACTAAATTAATTTCAGAGGCTAATAGGAGACAACATAGATTTGGCTAAAAATATGTGTAGAAAATAAAATTACAGAAAAGTAAAGATTAAAACTAAATTAATCTAAACTAATCTACTGATGTCTAGGGCTTATGATGATAAAAAAATTGTAGAGAAATTGAATTGACCAAACATTACAAGTTAGTTTCTAACGATATATTAGAGTCTACTGAAATTATTAATTTTCACTTAGGATCAATCAATCTATTTTAATTCAAATTAGATTAAGACTACTCATTCAAGAATCATAATCTAATCAAACTTGAGATTAAGATGCATTAAAATGTAGTCTTTAAAATATTATCACCCATAACATGGTAATGATTAATAGACTACACAACTAATATTATTTCAAGGATCTTACGAGTTGTGATATGCAATACTTGGACTTCAAAGTCAAGAATCAATTTCATAAAAATTATGCAATCAAAAGTAACTACTCCTACAAGGATGATAGCTAACTATAGAAGGCAATCAATTTTTGGAAAAACATTAATAATAATATGCGTATTCGAAAGAAAACTGAACTATAACCGATTATGAAATAAGGTTTAACTATTTGCTTTTATCAATTAAAACTATTACAATTGTCTAACCAGAAAATAAAACTAAAGGATTCAAATTACTAAAGATAGAAAGACGTATCAAGTAAGCATGAGATCATCCCAACATAAAATAGAACAGAGAATACTCTCGAAAATGCCAATGATCTGTTGTCCGGTCCTTGTCTAGAGTCAATCGTGCAGAAATTTTCTCGGTAAGCCTTCTAAATTATCTCATGTTCTTGACTTCAAAGTTCTGGTTGCAGGCCCTAGCATGCTCTTTTATGACTGTAGAAGGCCTCTATTTATAGGGGTTCAAGTTTTCATGTGATTGGAGAAGAAACGAAAACATGTTCCTATTCAAAAGAAGGAATATTCGAAGTATAATTGATTCTAAAATTTTAGACTTGTTAAACTTCGAAATTTGATTCATAATATGTTTTCAAATCATCTTGGAATCATATAGTATGAGTAGGAGTCCTTGTGCAATTAAAATTCTTTTAAAAATCTATCCAAATATCGAATTTAGGGTCTGTCACAACCTGTTACATGGTTTTAACAGCTTAAACAATATCAGGATCAGGTTAGAAATGGATTTTCACGACCTGTGAGAGATTTTTCATGGACCTTACAGTGTAAAATTTATGAATTTCACAGCATGTGAAGGCCTGGTCACGTCCCTATTTCACGGGCCGTTAAATGGTCTTCACGGCTCGTGACAGCCAATTTTCAACCATATACAACTTCACTTTTTTTGATTTTTTGACTCTATTTTAAATTTGCGATTTCCTCCGTTGGCTTTTTAATTCATTTTCTTGCTTCCTATATAATAAAATACAATATTTGGATAGATTTACAATTTTATAAAATTAATATAAATAAGCTCATAAAATGATGCATGCGATAAGAAAATGATTCGAAATGAGATTAAATGTATTACTAAATATATATTGTATTTTGCATGTATCAATGACCCTCACAGAAAGGTTAGCGAGAGACTACCATGATTGGTCACTGGTCGTAAGGGCCTCCTAACGACTTTACCTATTGAGAACACGGATCATGATGGAAAGATAATGAATATCACAGAAGCAGACTCCTATTCATCATAAACTATCTCATGGATGTTATATCATTATCACGACACTCACAGAGTATCATGGAGTAAAGTCGAATCATATATCGAGCCATTATGCACGTGTTACAGATATCTCAGAATAGTCGGAGAGGATAGATGGACATCACACAGGTCATGATATCTGCATCAGAAGTTACGACCATCATCTCCTTACTATACCATGAAAAAGACATTGACTATGTTATGGGTCGTGAAGAAGAGTTAAACGGTCGTGACAACAACTTACACGTCGTAATAGGGATGTCATGTGCCACACAGTGCTTGAAGAAAAATTCAACCCGTGTTACGGGCCATGACACACATATCACATCCCATAACAACCACATTTTAGTATTGCTAGGACTTCGACTATGGTGTGAAGACACTTTCTATTATGCTATTTTTAACGACTTTTAAGAGATTTTATCATGATGAAAGTTCCAAACGGTTTGGGAACTCTAGAGATCGTTGGAGGCTATAAATAGAAGACTTAGGGCAGAAAAACATATGCTTAAGACCCTGGGAGTTGCACTTTATCGCAGAAGAGACAGATTCGAGCTTAAACAAGATTGCTAGAGAAGATGGAGGAGCAACTCAATGCAAGGCCTTTGGCATCGTTCCAGAGATCTTCCAAAGCAAGGATTTCGTATTCTCTCCTTCATCGTGGGTGTTCTCTTTTACTTAGATCGTTCTCAGTTTTATGCTTTTCATTACAATAGAGATTTTGAACTTTATGGAAAATTGCATGAACCCGTTTTAGCATTGAATTAATATAATTATTAGTTCTTTTAGAATATGATTGTGGCTTTCAATGTTATTTTCTGATAATATCTTGCTTTGATCTTAGATTACAAATCAATTTTGTGGTAATTAAATTTTGGGCATAATACTTTTCAGAGAGTGAAATATTTACTTGCAGGTTAACCCAATCATAACAAAAATCTTGTAATTCAGCGTAATACTGGATTCTTTACGGGCTAATAAATTATACTAAGTATAGGATAATTATTAGTATAGGATTTACAAGTTCATGCATCTTAGTTTTCTGTTAATTAAGGAGTTTACGCAGCGCTAGAAATCTTTTAAATTTACAAAAGTTAATATAGTTCAATTTGATCAAGGTATGAATTGTCTTAAAAACTAATTCGAATCATATTGTTAAAAATTCAATTATCTTTGTTTACATGGAAGTTGACCTTACTTTTAATCATCTAAAATTTTTAGGGCTCATCACCATTTTATCTTAATTTTAGTTATTCAATTATCTCATTTTATCTTTTTGTCTTTACCACAAAACCTTTTCATCTCCTAATAGTTTATTGGGATAGGATAGATTTAACTAGTTCATCATGGGATCGATACTTTACTTTATCTTTTATTACTTGATACGACTAGTGTACCTACTAACAATTTAATTGTTACGAATTTACCGCATCACTTGTACAATTACATAATTAATAGCTACTTAGAAGTTTCCATTGTTTGGTGTCTCTTTCCTAAACGAAGGGTCAAGGACACATGGGGTAAGTTAAGAGAGCGTATATTTGATAATATGTCAGTTTCCTGCAAAAAAAACATAAAAAATTGAGAAAAAAGATATATATATATATATATATATATATATATATATATATATATATATATTTATATGGTGACATATAAAGATTGCTAGAAACTTGCTTTGTCATAAAGATTGCTTTTTTGCAATACTTAAATGTCATCATAAGTTTTTTTATATATATTTAGAGCCTTACCATAAACCATTTGTTTTGAATTTAAATTCCATAATAAATTTTTTAAATTTAAATATAAGAAAAAACGGTGTGTGAAACGTAATTAATTAAAGTTCAGGGATTATCTTAATTTCCTTTAGTCTATTCATGTACTTTTATCTGTAGGTGATGTTTGAACGTCACTAAAGATAATCATCTATTCATATCGCTTAAACGTCTCTCTATAGATTGTCTAATCATAACATTAAGCATTTCAGAAGAGCTTTTTTGTCAGTTGTTTACACATTACCATTAATTACATATCATTTCGTGTACATTTAATAATCATGACATTTTTATTATTTTTTCGTAAGGGTAGCTTAATTAAGATACAAACATGCATGCATTACCGATCGTATCACAATTAATGTTTGTGGCAAATATATAGTTATAGGGGAAGTGATCGATATATAGTAGGATCACAATTTACAAATTATATGGCAGACAACATGCAATTAGGCAGGAGGGCGATGGTATTGCAGGATACTGTAGACGGTTTGCGACGCCGTCAGGAGGATGACAAGTACGGCACCAAATAGGGAGATGAAGGCCCAGGGGGACGAGAGGGACGGGAAGTAGGTGCGCCGGAACGATGCCATGCATGCAGTCCTCCTCTTCCTGCAGTGATTGTGCAATTGCAGCCGTACATTCAGATGCCCGCTCACCGGTGAAAGTTCTGCGAGTTCCTTGAACAGGTCGACCACGGCCTGAGGGTTCCCGCGCCAGTCCTTTATGATCCCACTCCTTTCCAGGAGTTCCACGTCCTTCGGCCTGGCGACGAGCTCGCCCATGAAGTCGAAGAACTCGCAGGCGTCCGTCGAGCGATATTGAGGATAAATTAGCTCGAAGGCTGCCACGTTACGGTACCATATATCAAATGTTTCGATGATGTTCATGACACGCAGCTTGAGCACACCTTTTTGGAAGTATATGCTTGCAATGGCCTCCTCGTGCGCCTTGAACGTGATGCCTGCCTCGTTGAGCTCCGTGGCCGATTGAACTCCATGGAGCTCGAGATCCTCGCCCTTCCCTAAGTTTACGGTTCCCCACATCTCGTGTTTGTGGAGGAGGTCGAAAGGATGCAAAGCGAGGCCATCTCCTACCACTTCCGGTTTTATGTTCGCATTGAACAAACGGAGAATTATCTCGTTGATATACTGCATTAGTTGATGCATGCACGCAAATCATCCAGAGTATTTGTATAACACACATATATATATATATATATATATATATATATATATATATATATATTGGTGTAGATGTATATTCTGTAAATCAATTAATATACAACAAAAAAATGCTGCCAATGTGTATCTTTACATTTATATAAGGAAAAATGAATGTGTGAAGCATTTTTCGTTTGAAGCGACCTTAGATATATTTTTTTTCATTTTTTTTATATTTTTCTTTACTAATAGATTAAAGGATCATTCATAATAACAAAAAATAGTTTTATAAAATTAGAAGTTATATAAAATGTTTATATCCATTATGACGGATAATAATGTGTAGAAGTTTGTTAAAATTTAAAATTGATGAAAACAATTATTAATTATTTTTAGTGATCCTCTAAATTATCAATGAAGAAAAATGTCAAAAAAAATAAACATAAATATCTTAAGCCGTTTCACACACGCTCGTTAAACCCATATATATATATATATATATATATATCCTAATATACTATATATACATATATTGAAAAAATAAATAGATACGTATTAGCTAGGAAAGTATAATACAAATTAAGTAATATATATAAGCAATATTATTTTACCTCATCATCGGCATCCACCAAGCCTTCAACTTGTAGAAGGACCTTAATCAGCTCGAGGGGGATTTGGTTCTCCAGCAAACGCATGTCCTTCCGGACGTAAAACCAGCAGTAATTGATGCCACGCTCGCCGAACACCGGGTCAGTGACCGCGTAGGTGCCCATCTCGTTCCACTTATCCCGTTCGAAATTCTGCGCCGTGCGCACAGACAGGATTAAAAATTGGGAGGGTCAAATTCGAAAAGTAATTAGTTGGGAGGGCCAAATTTGAAAAGTAATTTAGGGAGGGGCGCGGGGCCCCACCAAGCGCGCGAACTCAAGGATGAAGCAGCCGTCGAGGACCATCAGCTGGGTGAACTTGTCGACGTCGTCGCGCCACTTCTGCTCGAGGTTGTGGTAGCAGTCCTGCAGCTCCGGAGCGATGCCGCGCACCGCGTCCATGAAATCAGACAGTGGCTTGCCGGACCTCCTGAGGACAGTGACCAAAGCCCTGCGCTTGTGCTCCTCAAACGGCATCAGCGCCTCGGCGCCGTTGTGGAACGGGCCCAAGGACACGACCCGGGGAGTGAAGGCCTTCTCCTTGACACTCCTCATGATGTCGGGCACGCGGGATATGCAGGTCTTTGACCAGTACACCGGCTCTTCGCCGGGCACGATGCCTTTTGCGCATTCCTCGATGGCCAACACCCAGTCTTTGACGTCGCCTGTGGGGTCCGTGACGTCCATCGCGGAGGAATTAATTGGGACACGAGACTACAAGAGGACGACTACGCGGCTAGTTATCACCAATGTTTTGAAAATCGGACCGGACCGACTGGTTCAATCGATTTAATTGCGAATCAGCCGGTGATCCGGTCCGGACAAGATTCGAAACCGATTTTGATGTTGAACTGGGAAAAATCGGTTGAACCGGTTCAATTCGGTTCAATTCAAATTTTGATAAAAAGAATTAAAATAATAACAAAAATAGGAAAGTTAAGAAGAAAAAAAAATCGAGCCAGACTGTGACCTAAGTAAAAAAAATCGAGCCAGAACTGGGAAAAAAAATTCGCCGGTTCGATTTTGAAAACATTGGTTATCACATTATAAACTGCGAGGACGTAGCATGCGTAAGAGCAATGACGTGTTTCTTACATCACATGAGCGACAAAGTTTGCCTTTATTACGCTAAAAGCATATGTAACAACCACAAAATCTATATATAAAGGAAAGAAATAATAAAATCGAGCCAGACTGTGACCTAAGTAATCGACCTAAATTAAAAAAAATATATCTTTCAATTTTTACATACTTTCAATATTATCCTTAAACTTTATTTTGCAAGAAAATTATCTTCTATGTTTTAATTCATTTTACAAAATGATCTTTTCACCTATTATAGGCCGTAATTCGGTCACTCTCGCGCAGATGTAATATCTTTACTTTTCTTCACACAAGCATTTACCGATGTGTAATTTTAAAAAATAAAATAATAATTTTTAAAATAATATCACGCAAGCAGGAAATAGCCCCTGCCCTCGTTTCTCGATCGGCACACACAGAGACGGAGGGGGACCACCTCTCTTCAACTTGTGTGGTATTTTTTATTTTTTTAATATTGCTACGTCGATAGATGCTTGCATGGAAAAGAAGAAAATGCCACTTTGACGTCACGTCAAATTGTGTGATTGGATAATGATCTATAATTGATGCAAAAAGTATTTGGTGAAACATATTAAAAAAATGAAGGCTTGTTACAAAGTAAAATTAAAGAATAATACTCCAAAAGTGATTAAAGTTGGAGGGTTTTGACGTTTAAATGTCATAAATGCTAAAGCCTAAAAATAAGAAAATCAATTGCATTAATTTCTGAACTAGAATCATGACAATAATCTTATTTCCTTTCTATCTATCACATACGCTAAGTATCCTCCTTTTCTCATTCCCAGGTGAAACACATCAGGTCTCTTTCCTCCTCTCAACGCAAAGTTGGACACTGCCCCTTTTCTCTCTCTCTACATCTCAATAAAAAGTGCAGCCACTTGGAGATCGTTGGCTTACAAACAACGAAATGATCAAGGAAGGATCAGCGGCCAGCAGAAAGGGTGAACGCGCGCACAACAACGGCACGAGATACCACAAACATTAAGGATCGTTTGGTTGGGGTTAGCTATGTATCGAGTTAAGACATATAATTTATCCGATTAGCTCATTTTTAAAATTTGCACCGGATTATTAATATTCTATCTATTATAAAGAATATGTTAACTTTCAAATTTTCACCGTATGCAAGGTTAACTTTTTTAAAAATGGTAACTTTACCTTTTGTACTTTTTTGTAGAATAAAAAGTGCGTTTGGCTGTAATCTGAAGAATATCTGCATATTCCACTGATTAATCCTCAACCAAACGCCACCTAAGAAAATTGTGAATTTATTACGAATTTTGCGATGGGAAAAAATACTTTTGAAATATCGACGATAATTTAATGACGGCCTGAACCCTCAGTGATTACCAACGGATCTCAATCCATCGATAGTTCCCATAGTCCAGACTATCTCATTAATTAAATTAATAATAAAGTTATAATATAATATAATATAATATAAAGTCTATATTTAATATTTTATTGTTAATATTTCTGACGGTCCGAACTATCGGAACTACCGATGGATTGAGATCTATCGGTAGTTTTGATGGTCCGGACTATCAGTAATTAAATTATAATAAAGTTATATATAATATAATATAAAACTATGTTTAATATTTAATTATTAATATTTTTCGACTATCTGTGCTGTCGAACTACCGAAGATTGAGATCCGTGGGTAGTTCCAACGGTCCGGGTCGTCGGTAATTAAATTAATACTAAAGTTATATGTTAAGAACTATAAATAGGTCCTAAAGCTTGGTTAGAAAATATGATTAGCCTTCAAACAATTCTGCAATACAAACTTCTCTTTTTTTCTCACAAATCGAGGCACTTGAGAGCGGCCAATATATCGTTTTGAAGCCCCGATATAGAAGAACAAAATCCAAGTGATAGACATGAGTTTCAAGATCTCATTATGAAAAAATCGTTGAACAAAGTCTCAACGTTCATACAGTTTCCAGCATAATTCAATTAGTTTTTCAACCAATTTAAGGTACGTAGGATTATCTTTATATCGAGAGTTTTCATCAGTATAGACCCTCAGGACCCTTGTCCTAAGTATTGACTATTGTATGGATGAATTATGAATTGAATTGCATTATTAATCACATAAAAAATAGAGTCAAAAGTTGCATCGAAAAGACGACTTCCAGATGAAGGTATAATCCGGCCCAAATTTTGCACTGCCCGGCCAGGGTTCCTTAGAATCCAGGTGACCTCTGCTCTCGCTACCATACCCACTGTGACCCAAGACTAAATGCTTCCCAGTCCCTGGAGCTGGCCTTTATCGTCGCCGAACGCCTCAGAAAGAGAAGAATTGCATCGAGACCACTTAAATTGCAGATGCCGTCTATGGGCCTTTGAAGGGACTGGAGAGATGGCTGTCTCTGCAAACTTGTGGTTTAAAATCTCGAATCATTCTTTCTTGGTTTTATGTTCTTCCCTCTTGCGAGCTTCCATATTTTGGTGTACTGATATGTATGCATTTAAGGATGTAATTGTTTTTGCGGTGAGACTTAAATAAAATGTGGTGCTGTTAAAATCCAGCTCTGTTCTACGACCTGCATCTTCTTGTATAATTAAACTAAATGGTGATTATTATCTAAAAGGGAAAAAAAATAGAACACAAGGTGATTACTCATTGTGCCAAGTCAATCAATATTATGTGCAAAAAAAACATGGGGAATTATATATCTCCTCATGTCTTATGCGATGGCATGATTACAAGGGCTATATTCCAGGACCAAGTCAGTCTCTCCTCATCATTTACTTTTTCTCCTTCATTTGAACACTCAACATAGCACCTCAAAATTTTTCGAATTAAAATTTTATTTTTGTAATTAAAATAAATAAAACAATTTAAGGATTTATTAAGAAAGGTTAAGTTTGAAAAGAAATAAAAGTTAGTTAGAGAAAGGATAAAAGAAGTAGAAAAGATAAGATAGGAAAAGTTAAAGTTGGAGTAAAATTCTTATTATGTCAGAGATAGGAAAAGGATGTTTCCTAATTAGTTTGAGAGTGTAAATTATAATGATATTAGAGATTCAAAATTGAATTTGAATTTACTCATAAGTTTTGGATATAAGGGATTTTTAATGAGAGTTAAGATAGGAATTATATGTCCAAAACTATCAAGAAGATACAATAATATTATTTTATCTCAAAAATTAAAAGACAAGAATAATAATTATGATTGAGAGATAGAATAAAACAAATGATTAGTAGAGGAGCTGAAATGGAAGGAGGAGCTGAAATGGAGCGAATGTCTAAATTCCACTACAGAATTGAGACACTCGAGCCCGGCCGGGTGAGCACGAATTTTTTTATTTTTTATATTTTAATTATGTAGTTAAATATTTAATGATATATTGTAAGTTTTATAGCTATATTATACATATATTCATATATCATAATTTTTATAACTATATCATATATACAAATATTATATTATATATTTAATAATCATAATATTATATATTATAATATTTATTTTTATTAATCTAAATATTTTCGATAAAAATAATGTGAATAATTTTTTAAGGATGGCCCGATCGACTCGACTGAGTCGGCCGATGTGCTTGCTGACACGACTTGGGACCGTGTTGGGTCAAACGTGATTTGATCGGTTCGGGCATGGCTGGAAAATCCATTTGTAGTCTTCTCAAGTACTACGGTGCAGCTCGGCGTCTTGTCGTGCATTATTATACTTTTTAGTTTATTATATTTTTTTGAGTGATTACCATCGTGATGCTCGATGTCATTATCAAAATGTTCAATGATCACCACCGTGCAACAGCAGTAGCAACATCATTGGGACAATAAGATCAATGTTAATAACATCGAGCAAGATCACATAAGATCATAAACTAATTCATATTACAAGTAATCATCTCACATGTCTTACTAGTTAATTATGTATAATTATCACGTGCAGCCGCGGAGCCAGACAATTTGATAAGTAGATTCACATATAATTATCAAATATTATTATTATTAATCTACAATTTAAAAATCTATATATTATAAATTTTAAAAATATACATAATAGTTTAAGTATAAAGTGGTATTAAAAAGATAAATCTAAATGCATGGTCAAGAAGTATATTCTCTTAATGGTATAAACTAAAAAATTAAATGATATGTATTTGAATTATATAATTTAAATTACTTACTACAAAAATTTATTAAGTATTATTTTCCTAACGAAGATTATTTGTTTCAATTTCAGATAGAATAATAATTATTTTCCTAACAAAGATTATTTCCTACAAATAGAATAATAATTATGTAAATGTAAATGTAAATCTAAGAAAAAAGTCTTTCAGATAGTTTTGTCCGTCTATAATTTGTGAATAACCGTAGAAAATGATGTTTTTCGACGGATAGTATCCGCGCAAAAATTATGCGCAAACTATTTTCAACGGTTATCTCACAATCGTCGAAAATTTTGATGGTCAATTTGACGGGCTGAGCTGTGGAACAATGGAGAGTTAAGACGATTTTAGCTGTTGATATGTAACGACGATTTGAGCTGTCGATACTATCGACGGTTCCAACCATTGATAGTCATCGACGATTTGAGCCGTCGATAACACCGTTGCGTTTCGACGGCTCAAATAGTCAATATTTTCCGATGGTTAAAACTGTCGATACTTATCGATGGGTTCGACTGTCTATAAATTTGGGCGGTTCAAGCCGTCGATGGTTATCGATGGTTCAAACCGTCGAATATGATAGTATCAACGGTTTGAGCCGTCGCAACAAATTAAAAAAAATCGACACAAACATAAATCAATTGAGTAAATGATTTAATGAAAGCAAATTAAAGGAATAATCATGAGTAATTAATTTAAGAAAAAACAAATTAAATTGATGTCCAAATGTAACGAAATTGAAATTGAATGTCACGCATAATTAAATAATGTTAAATGTCCAAACGTCAAATAGAACACAAAGAAGCTACAATACTACATCGTCGTCGTCGAACTCGTCACGCATCATTTTCTTCGTCTCTTTCTTTTGAGCTAATAAATTGCGATGCTCACGTTCTTCGAACTCTTTTATGAGTTCCTCCGTAACCTCTTGTTTGATCTCTTGTCGGACAAATGTTGTTCCCACATTTGTTGCATATCTCGACTCGGGGAACCTAATACCGATTTACGACCATATCCAATATCTACACTACTAACGGATGATCTGAGGCCGTAAATGCGACCCTTCTTGACGCCGACATAGTCCATCCAAAGTTGTCGAGGGGTCAGCGGTGTGGTCCCCTCTTGCATGACTTGCATAATGTGCTAGACTTCTCTTGTTTTGTAACCCTCCTGAAATTTAAAAAAAAACACATCAACTATATTATTTAAAATGACGAATTTACTATCTTATGTTATTTAACCCTCCTGAAATTAAAAAAAAACATATCAAATATATTTATTTACATATGTCTCCCGAGCAAACGATAAAACCCATTATTTATTTTTCTTATGATGAGTTCTGAGAAATATTTCATCCTGAGTAGGTGCTCTACTCGTCTCTTTCTGCTGTAGTTAAAAATGTTAAATAAAATATAATATTTTTTAAATATAATAATGTATTCAAAGACTTTACCATTCTTTTCGCGATCGTGCTCGTGGATACACATCCACCCGAATGCAAGCATGCTCCCTGGTCGGACTCTCGATTTGTCTTCGTTTTTTCACATTTAGATTTGTACTCCTCGGTAGATCACTTCCGTAGCAATTCGATCCAACACAGCTTCAGGGATCCAATTAGATTGTTCTCCTACAACTCGAGCTTCCGAAAGCATCGAGGACAATCTCTTTGAGCACCGAGAATTAAAAGTCTTCCACATTTATTCCATGTGCTCGGGATCCCACCACACATCAGCCTTCATGTACATAAAAATAGTCGAATTAGTATGAAGATAAATTTAAATGATCAAAATTGACTTTCGGGGATACTTGAAATTCATTAAATAACATTTGTCTCGTGGCATATAGAACTTCCCTCCATGCAAGTCACACATCAATATACCTATGTCGTAGTATCTTTGTAACTGCAGCAGTCGTGGGTTTCGATGGTACAAACCTTTATGAATATGAAATTATAAAATCCGATGTATGAAACACAAAATGTAAGCGTTTTGAAAAATATAAAATAACACTTACCCTAAATTATTATCTGACTGTGCGTATGCTTTGTATACATGATTTGACGAGGTTGCATCTGAAGGTTCTTCCGACACTTGTGTCTCCACGTCCGCAATATCAGGAGCTCTAACGGGCTCCACGGAATCAGCATGAGAGGAAGGAGCCGGCGGAGGAGACTGCCGTTCAACTATGCGAATACTCGTGACTAGTCTAGAACTCTGTCTAAAAATGTATCTCTTGGCACTCTGTCTGAAGAAGTATATCTAGGAATCACCTTCTCTTTTCCCTTGTTTTTTCCTTTTCCAAAATGAAACAAAATTTAATGCACTTTAAATTTACATTTCATACAGGACGTTAAATTTACAACGTCAACTACATCATGTGTCGCATTTTCAAGAATTGAATTGTAGGTATAACTCAAGAACCAATTCCTAATATCCGGAGGCGCTTTTAAAAAATAAACAAATTAATTCACCTTTTTTTAATTTGTAAAATTGTGATCATTATTTTAAACACTCACGAGAAAGAATCGAATATGGAAATGCACCATCCTCGTCAGGCATTCGTCGATCCAAATGATCGTCAGCATGCATCGCGAACTATCTTTAAAATTTTACGACAGCTGATAATTTAAATAAATAATTCGAATAAAAAATATCTAAATTATAACAACGGATAGTCGTAACATTGAAATAATGCATGAAAATAACATTGGATAATAATAATATCACTCATCATCCGAATTGCTACACGATTGATAATCATTGTCATCGTCCTCTGAAGATGACGTAGTTTCAAATTCATCTTCCTCTGAAGCATTGCCATCATTTGTATCTCGGCGTTATCGAAATATTCAAATAACTGTTCAGAATCTTGTAGATCTTCAACTAGCTCAGTATCTACAATTGCTGCCACTGAAGTATGTGTCATCTTAGTATGCACATTGCAACGCACTATCGATTTCTATATAATTACAACCCACCATTGTGTTGTGTCCCTCGTCTTCTCTGGATATGGTACTAGTGCATGCGAAATATAACATATTCTAGTCTATTATTTTGATTAATATTTCTGTAATTTAATCATGGCATGCATCATTTTAAGTCACTTTTAGTCGTAATTCCGGATTTATCAATTTTAATTGTTAATTCTTTGAATATTTTAATTGTGGATGGATTAATTAAATTTTGATAACTATTTTGCAGGAAAAATCGAGTACACTGATTTATCAAGTTGAATTATCAACTGCAAGTCATTAGCTTATGTTTATTGGCCGTAATTCAAATACAAAGATATTATCGGCCATAAAAAACATTTAATTCTATCATACGATGCAAAATCATTAGGTGCAAAACATCAAGGGAAATGGATATTATCGGTCAAGAACTCGAACGTCAAAGATCTATCCTTAACCAAGGTGTATCGGCCGAGAACTCCAAGTAATCTTGGGGCAAAACATCATTAGTATCAAGAATATCAACGGCAAAAAATCCCATGAAGTTTTATCCTTAACCAATTTATGAAGCGACCATTAACCAATCCTTGGGCGCAAACTATCATTAATGATAGATTTTGTGGCCGAGATTTACAGAGGATTATCATCAGGCGCAAAACTGATAAGTTTTATCATTAACCAATGATCAAGCTATCGCCCGTCAAACTATATAGTCAAAGTGGTAACTCAAGTTTTATCTCGCGAAATCAAATTCGACTGTATGATGTTCGCGACCGTAATCAACATGAAGATTCATTCACACCTATAAATAGAAGACGAAACCATCATCCCAACTCATGCTTTGAAGTGTGGTTTTCTTCAACAGTGAGTCATGAGCTCTGCAGGCTACGACCAAGAGGAGTGAGGTACAACGGTTGAAGGTTGATCGTGACTCTGATCAAGTCCGAGAGGCTACCGATTGTCTGCCCAGATTCGAGATCTCTGCTTTTGCCTTGGGTGCAATTCTTCCAATTTTTATCATTTATATTTTATTATCTCTCCAATATTTCTAGGATGAACTCCATGTTTTTTAGATTATTATTTTAGGAGATTATTAATTGAAGGAAAATTGTTTGGATGAATTCGCATTCCTCTTTTTTCTTTCGGATCAAACCAATTACATTCAAATAATATGACTCTATTACCTCCAGTGTATTCTAGCTGAATTATATCTTTGAGAAACCGTAGTAGTCACGCTCATTTTTCCCGTCCGTGGATCTTTTGACACAGACACCATTGTTCACGGTTTTCTTCCCTTTCGACCAACTTTTCATGTGAAACTTATAACTGGTCACAAAATACACTGGCCAACTTTTGACCTCTCGAGTAGACCCCCATGCCAAATTATGGAGACCAGACATAGTAGAAATGACGGTACTGAGAACCTAAAATGAAAACGAATGTCTGAAAATTTTTGCCTACAATTGAACATGACCAACATCGTAAGAGTTACCTGATCCTTAAACCACGATGCAAAGTCATTCTCGATTCTATCTTATATATGTTCTTCTGGGATATTGTAGTACTGCAAGAAAACACTACATATAAATACATGGGTTAATCAATCTATAGTTTCACGATACAAAAAGAAACTCGCATTGAGAGTAAACTTACTCAATGTATCCTTGCACCTCTTGCGTGTTTAGGAGGAAATGATTCGTGGCCGACTTGAATTCTGCATCACTTAATCATATACTTCTTGGCTTAAATAAAAGCTATAAATATACATCTATCTTCTGCTTAGGACTGTGAGGTCCAAGAATAATGCATGTAAAAAACATATAAGGTGTGGACATACAAATTCCAAGAGGCAAATTATACGGTGTTACTATAACAGACCAATATGAATAAGGAATTGAAATCTGACCGTATCGTGTAAAACCATTCACGCATAATCCGAGCCTTATGTTCTTTCTTCATTAGCAAAATCTGGATGCATACGATCAAAATATTTTCACGCTTCACCATCCGATGGATGAAGCATGACACCTTCAGAAGTATTATGTTGTGCATGCCATTTCATTTGAGACGCTGACCCTAGAGACGAGTATAATCTTTTAAGTTTTGGAATAAGAGGCAAATAATGTGTTCTCTTTGCAACTACTTGAGTCTTGTTAGCCACTCTATATCGTTCGGCATCATAAAATTTGCATTATTTGAGATTGACTCGTCACCATAATATAACATATAACCATTACGACAATAATCTATTTTATTTGAACTGAGACCAAGTTTAGAAACAAGTTTTTTTGTCCTGTAATAATTTTTAGAAATGTGAGCCCCCGATGGTGTGACCTCTTTTAAAATATCTATAAACACATCAAAACATACTTGTGAAATATTATGATATGCTTTTAGATTCAACATTCTAACAACAAGTGATAATTCAAAATGACTTTCACACCCAGGCCACAAAGGTTTGCTCGAAGAATTTAACAACTCAAAGAAATCATTTGCTTCTAAATTTGGTGTCTCTTCAGCCTATCCAAATTCTGTGTTACCATACTCAGTTGTTGCAGCATCATAAACTAATTGTTTGTATCGCGAAGTCAATCCTTCATGAGGATTGACAAAATAGCTTGGAGGATTTGGCATGCTCGTTGATGGTGCTCCTTCACCTAAGTCATCCCATTCTCAATAATTTGATTTAAACTCTTTTCTACACAAATGAACCTTAACTCTCTCTAGCATTTGCAATTTTGTGCTATAACATTTCAAACAGGGACACCTAATTGTTCCTTTTCGTTGAAGTTGCAAAAATTGACAAATCACACTAGTGTAATATTCGACGTCATCTATAAATTTTTGTGTCCAACCTCTACAGCCGGAATTATTTTTATTGTACATCCATTGACGATCATTCGGTGGAGACATAATTTCTGCATCATTAATAGGTTAGACTTATTAATTTTTACAATTTTCGAATAAAGGCCATATCAGTATGTAATCTTTTCACTATACGAATCTTTAAATGTGGTCACACGAAGAATGGGGATTCTGGTGTAAACGAATATAAATAAAGAATCGGTACAAATCTTTCAAAGTTCTAAACATGTATACTCGTCACAATATTAAAATTAAACATAATAAATATCGCTAACTAGCAACTAAACATCGTACCCACATACTAATAAACTAGCATTCTATAAGAAATGTTCTAAATAAAATAGCAACTAAACATCATACCCACGTACAAATCATATTTGCATTTTAAAATTAACGAAAATTACAATCTAAAATATTTCATGGAATCATAAAAGTAATAATGACATAAATCATACACAATCATAGACAATCTAAAATATTTCATATAATTTGCTCAACAAATCATAGAAATAATAATGACATAAAAATAAATAACTTACATCTTTTGGAGTAATAGTCGATGATAAAAGAATTCCAATAATCTGCGTATAAATATAACATAAGAAAACAAAAAAAAAAACAATCTGCATATAAATAGAACTCAATCAGCATTCTTACAATTTTAAACTTGTCCAAAGGAGAAACCAAAATCCTCAACGTCAAATGCAAGTACATCAATATCACTGAAAAAATAAATAAACTATACAAATCATTAAAAAAATAATCACAAATCATAGAAAAAAATGATCGGGGCGGCCGGCGCGATTGCGAACGGCCGGATCTGGCCGCCACGTTCGCGACTGGCCAGATCTGGCTGACGCGGCCGGCTCTGGCCGCCACGTTCGCGACCGGACGAAAGTGGCCGGATATGTCCAGATCTAGCCGCTGCGGCCGGCCGGAAGAGGCCACATCGGACGCCGACGTCGGGAAGGGCAGAGGGGATCGGAGCGGGTAGAGAATCGGGAAGGTCGATCGTACCTACGGTGGCTGGTGAGGTTCCGTCAATGGTTGGCACGGAGCGTGGAGCGGCGCTGCTATGCAGCGGCGGAGGCGACGACGAACGTAGGTGACGACGAACTGAGATTGGATCACCGGCGGAGTTTCTTGATCAGGAAGAAGGGAAGCAAACCAAAGTCAAGACGCGAAGGTCGGGTACTTATAAGAGGGTTTTATTTTCGACGGTTGGGACCGTCGAAAGTTAAAAATACTATAAATTATAAATTCAAATATCGACGGCCCGAGCCGCTAAAAGTTTCAACGGTTTAGTGAACCATCGAAAGTTTCGACGGTTCTAAATCGTCGAAAAAGCCAAATATCGTACACAACACATCAATTGGAATTTAGACGGTTCTAACCGTTAAAAGTTTGGACTGTTACCTGAACCGTCGCAACTTCAGACGGTCCAAAACGTCGATAAATGAAATAAAAAATATAAAAACAAGTAATCTTACTGTTGCATATATAAATTATATACAAGTAATATTCTGACAGCTAGAACTGTCGGAACTTTTGACCGGTGGGGAAACGTAAAAAATTTGGACGGTCTGAGCCATCCAAACATGCCATGGGGAAAATTAAATGCGCTCATTGACATGTTTCGACGGTTACGAGCATGAAAACACATTGACATGGAAGGTTTCGACGGTTTGAAAACCGTCAAAATTTAAGATGGTCGTAACCGTAAAAAATGTTCCGTCTATACTTATGACGGAGACGTAAACCCGTCGAAAATGTCTTCGATAGTTCAGACGGATTCCTGCCCGTCGATAACTACCCGCCAAAAACGGTCATTTTCTTGTAGTGGATGATATGAAATTAATCATTTTATCTAAATATGAAACGAGTCTTGCATATATAAAGTTTATTGTGAAATTTTTAAGATTCAGTAAAAAATGAAATAAATAAAGTATGGATTCCATCTATGTAACAAAAATAAAAATAAAAATAATTTTACCACCAACATAATATTTATTAGTGCAAAGTTAAAGAGAGATAAAAATAATATTTATTATAATTAATAAAATGCCATCTATATCTTGTATTATAATAATAGAAATAAATAGTATTTTTAGGAAATTAGTTAATTGTGATAAATTATCAAATAAAAATGCAATAGAGTAATAACAAAATAAGGTTCACAACAAAGTTTCGATAAAAACGTCATAGAGTAATAACAAAATAAGGTTGACAACGAGATTCGAACCTACCACATAGGGATGGAGAACCGTGCGGGCGTGCGGCTGCCCAGCATGGGCCTGGCACGGGCCTGACGAGAACGGGCTCAGCTCGGGCCCATTCCCACGAACATGAATTTTTTTATTTTTTATTATATAGTTAAATATCTAAACATATATATAAGTTTTATTATACGTAAATTTAATCATCTATCATAAATTTTATAAGTATATCATATATAAAAAATATTTTTATTATATTTATAATAATCATAATATTAGATATTATAATATTTTTTATTCTGCGTAAGATCAAATTAGAAATCATAAAATCCTACCTATATATTAAAAAATAGTTTAATATATAAATTATGTAAAAGATAATATTTTAAATAATGTTATAATGGTTTAAATTGTAAATAATGTTAATTTGAGTACTATCTTATTAAGACTTCCTACAAATGTATATATATTATTTATATAATAATAATTTAATAGGAATAAAAAATTGTAATAATATGATTAATATAGATTAACATTATATAATAACTTTTAATATACATTGAAAATAAAGTTATTTTGTAAATAAATTATTTGCGAAATTTTAATTATAACTAATCATCTTGCTCTTAATTTTATTTCTCCAAAAATCATGTTGCACTTGGTGAAAAGATTTTAAAAAATAAGAAAAGTAGGAAAAATTGAAATTGGTAGGATTGGCGATCTTATGATCTTGTTATTATGATCCTACAGTTCTTATAAAAATGATATCAAAGTTAAGATCGAAATCGCAGATCCTATCATGATCGCCACCTAAGTGACAATCTATTTTTATTTTTTTTCATTCTTGCCCTTTCCAATCTTAAACAAATAAAATATAAAAATTCATATAATACCAGCAAATAATATTATTACCATCATTATTAAGATAATTAATAATATTAATTTATTTAAAAAATATTTTTTTATTATTATTCACATGAATTGCATAATATTTAACTTAATATTAATGACAAAGGGTATTTTAGTAAAAGTTATATAGCATCATTTAAATTACTGAAAAGATTACTTGTACGTAGTAAATAAGATAATGCCCACTGCTGATAATTTAATAAGTGACAATTTTTTTATTTGGAAATGCAGATTGCTAAGTAACGTGAATATGTAATACAGTAAACGCCCCAAAGTGTAAAATTAATAATATAGGTAAATTTCAAGTTGAATCATGACATACAAGTATAATTATAGCACAATTTAAACAATGTTGAATATTATGAATCCGAGCACAATTCAATAAGATTTTCTTTTCAATCATTCAAAATGGTTATTATTTAATCAATTGACAGTGGCTAAATAAATAAATTAAAATTGTTGCCAGGCCAAAGTCTGCTATCATCCTAATTACATCTTGTCGGACTCCAAAGCCCTCCAAAATTCCCCGAGAGCCTCTGTCGATGCTTCCGCTACACCATTTGTAACACTCATCAACTGTAAGGTCCACGACTTACGATAGAGACACTTGTCAAAAGATCTCTCAGTCGGCCTCCTCCTCGCACGCTCCGACTCTAACACCCGATCGAAAAACGAGAGCGCACCAAACGTTTGGTCATCGTCGCACCAAACGCGTGGAAATTTTTTAAATGGCGATAAGGTTAACAAAAGGAAAGAAGAGGGGGTGATATCTTCCTAGTCCAATTAAAGCCGAAGTTTCGCTTATAGTTGCTTTAAGTAATTATTAAAAAAAGATTTGTATTCTTGTATATTCTTAAAAAGAATTTCAAGGGTAAATTCAAATAAGTCTTAGTAGAATTAGAAATAAAAAAAAGTGCTAATCAAAATAGAAAGTAAATAGCTAATCCTAATCAAAAGGAAACTAAATGTTCCTACTAATATTAAGAACTAGGTTCTTATCGTCCCTGTCATCTTCAAAATAGCCTTGCCTTCAAGGTTATGCAAAAACATATGAAAGAACTTTTCTTTTTGATACTTGATGAGACGACGTCTTTTGATAACTTGAATAAAATAAAGTTTCTTCTTGAGAATGTAGCTTTGGCGATGCGGCGGTAGCATTGAGAATTTGAAATTGATCAATTTTTTTTTGTACGAATAAAATTGAACATGAGCCTTTTGAACATCGCAGTCTTCAAATTTCCTTCTGACTGAATTAATCGTCAGAAGCATGAATAAGTCTTTATTAATATATGATTCTTCAATATGTAATGATTGCATGATAATAATGCATTTTGCAATAGATTCTTCATAAGATATTTTCTCATTTGATGATAGAACTATAGATGTCTCATGGTGTGAAGAATTAAGGTATACATTTACTTCCTTGTTTACTTGTTAATATTTGTTTTCATTGTTGAATACTTGTAAAATTCGTTGAAATCGTTCTTCGATTCAAGTAAGATGATCGATTAGTGTTAAAATCTTTGAAGTCAATACATCCTATGAAGCCATAAATTTTTTCTACACATTTGAAATTAGATTATGAATATAAACTATTAATAAGTTATGATAGAAGTCGGTTGATGACGATGTAATGGTTGCAGCCGATGTGATAGATGACAGCGAAAGACGAAGATAACTAATTTGTTTGTCCGATTAAAAATCCAAGATATTGCAATTGCTCAAAAAAAAAAAAAGAACAGTTCTGACACCAGGTTCCTTCAAGTCTCAAGATAACTGCTTTAAGCAATTATAAAAATAAGACAGCCTTGCAACATTCTCCTTTTTTCTTTCTTCACGTGGGCCAAGCACCAAGATCTTTCTTATTTTTGGAGAATTCAGAGACCACTGTGTTCCACTTTCTATGTTGTCTTTGGATAGAAGAGAAAAGAATTCATGTCCATCATTATATCCCTTACATTGTTCTGTTTTATCAATTTATTACATTTCAGAGCGGCCCTTCTTTTTCTTATATATTTTAACATCTGTAATTTATTTCATCGGAGTTGGTTGCTTTTTATGTCAATGCCAACTAATTATGTTATTTACAGTCTTAGCGCTTGATACCTCAGTTTTGGACATTGACCAAATAGAGAATCTTATCAAATTTTGCCCCACCAAAGAAGAAATTGAGACGCTAAAAGGTAATTTATTTAATCTATCCCTTACGCTTGCTTGGACATTTGCTAAACGTATTCTCCTAAAAAAATGCTAAAATATTTTTCCCTTAACAAAAATGGAATAATGTGCTTGCTTGCAGATGTCAACTTTGGTTTCCATACATACTGAAAATGTAAGTTTTTCATAGCAACTTCAGCGATGTATCCTAGATGAGAGATGTTTTTTTTCTAGAAAAGCTTAGCTAATTGTACATAAGTGCTACACAATTCATATTCCCCTAAACAATTTTATTGCTAGATCTGGGATAATGTCATTTGATTGAGTGGTTTCAGGAATCATTTAAGGGCTATTGATTGATAAATATATTGGTTGACTACTTCATAGCTATAAAATAGTATAAATGAACACAAGCCGTAGTTTATATAATTTAAGTTATTGTCTGCATTTGAGATGATTTTTGTATACATGTTTTTTTCAAATATAATATTTTGTTACCATAAAAGAATTAGTCAGACTAAAGTAACAAAATAAAATATTGATAAAAAAATAATATTGTGAAAAAGATGTGGGATGATTGGAATCAAAGATGATATGTGACAAATATGAATGATGAAAAGAGAAGAAATTGCATGAATTTTCGTAGCAATCAAGAAAAATTATATGTTAGAAATCATATCTCCAATTGTTAACCTCTAAATTCTGTATGTTGGTGGGATTAGCCTAATGACATTTTCTCCTCTAAATTCTAAAATCTTATCTTAAAAAAAAAAGCTTACCAAACAACTCAATGCTGTAGTATTGCTTATCTTTTGATGTGCCAAACATGCTTCAATATCGAGAGATTTATCCACTGCATGAGAAACCTCAGACATTTAATTGGCTTACGGGTGAAAGGATTGTGTTAGACCAGATTAGCTAAATCATTCCCAGTGCAGTGTTCAATCCAGATCCACAATGAGTAAAATTTGGATTGTGATTCGAACTCCCAACACTTCAGGTTACTACATAGATCTGATATAGGACAATGAGTCACAAGGGTTGGTATTATTGACTTAATTAGTTGGAGTCTTAATGTTTTGTTCTTTTTGTTTTCTTGAGGAGTAAAATGATTACTAGAAAAGTCAGTCATCCATGGACGCTTATATACATTTTGTCAAGCAACTAAAGATGGGAGACCGCCAAACTTTGCCAATCTCTAGACAAAAATCTTATAGGGTGTATAACATTCTCTATGTAGCATCATCTCTCCCATTGGAAGTTTATATTGTTCCACCCAAGTACAGATAGCCCAAAAAGCTTCCGGTGACATGCTCCTCATGGGTGTCTGCCAAACTAAAGAACCCCCCGCCTTGCGGTGCTGAAGGTGTGTTAGAATGATTTGAAGTGAGTGTAGCCATGTTCAGTTCGTTTACTTCGTTTACATTTCTTTTCATCTTCCCATGGCTTTATTTCTGAGCATTAATGTTTTAAACTAATTCTATGAATTTGTATAGATTAACATATTAAAGAGGTACTAACTCTACAATTGCTTGGTAATATGTGCCAATTCTGTTGAAATAATTTGCTAATAAACAGTTTATGGACAATTTGCATTGAATGAATAACAGCGTGTTAAATGTACCATATTAATATATCCTTCTACCTTTGCACTCGATGCAACATCTATCTATACACACGATATTTTTGTATCATGTGGTCAAGATGAATGTTTTACAAGAGGGCAACAGTTGAGCCCCATCCTCACGCAAACCTTTAAAATTCTTCTCAAAAAACAAACTTTCAAAATATGTTTCCTATACAACACACATCCGGTTTGAAAGGAACTTTATGTTTGCCGGTAGGACCCACAAAACAATTTGTCGGATAAAAAAATATTCAGCATGGAACATAAATTCATTCTTTGTTTTCCTTTTCTTTGAGGAAATTTTATTCTTTGTTTGTAAACATTCAGCATGATATTATCTTAGGACTTCATAAACATGCACAAGTAATACATGCATTTACCATCATGTGTTCAGTTCCAAAGTGGATGTGATAATGGCTTAATGCATACTTAATACTACCACTTGTAGTTGTCTTATAATGCTACTTGTATTTCTTTACTTAATGAAATCTTATTACGCTGCCAAAGGGGAAATTTCCAGTTGAAGTTATGAGCCTCTTTTTATCAAATGCGGGAAATATGAGTAAGGTTTTTTTTTTTTTTTTGGTCGCGGACTGTGTGGTATTGCAAGCAAGGATATGAATAAATCACACATGCGAATGTGAACTTAAGAACACACAATTCCCAAATCTGTTGATTTTTATCTGATTTGTTAACTTTGCAGACAGTGATCTGCGGATTAGAGGGAACACGGAAGCCCTTCCAAGTCAGAGGGTGCATGGCGTCAAGAGTAACGCCGGTGTTTCAGTCCATCGCAATCACACTGTAGGCACAGCCATTCTTCAGATAAATTTTCATACATGTAAATAGCTGGTTCGGATCATCACACAGCTCATGGCTATTGTACATTAAATTGCAGCTCATAGCTAGTTTAGATCATCACAGAGCACAGCTCGTTGACCCCCCCCTTGCATTGTATGGAAGAAGAAGAAAAAAAAAAAACGAGCTTTAATTGGGGGATGTGTGGCCAACAGTGTGATGCCACCAATCCCTATATAATGCCCTCTTACCTGTATAAACAGCTCAAGGCCATCGCCATTGTTTCTTATTTATTGGTTTCATCTTTCATGTCCATCTTTCTAATGGAACATCCTCTTTCTTGTGTTGTCGTTAATTGTAAAATTATTTCTATATGTCCGATGGAAAAAAAGTTAAATTTGAAGGATTTATGATTAAAAATTTGGTCGCAATTTGCAAAGATTATAATAAAGAAGTAAAGGAAATGAAACCCTGCATGAAAACGTAAATGCTGAATCTAAACAGTCTATTTAATATAAACAAATATAAAATCAAAAATTTTAAAAATATTGAAAGTCGATGACAGTGATAAACTGGCCAATTTGCCACTAACAAAAAAAATACAATTAGTGTAAAATGTCCTTCTAATTAATAATACAGGAAAATACTGGTAAAATTCAAGTTCAATCGTTAAATACAGGTAGAAGTACACCACAATTTAAACTATACTGAATATTATGAATCCGAGTACAATTAAATACGATATTCTTTTTCGACCACTCAAATTGGTTATTGTTTAAATAATTCAGACAGCGGCTAAATAAATTAATTAAAACTGTCCATAATTCAGACTGCGGCCAAGTCAAAGTCCATTCATCACATGGTTATTTCTTAATTAATTAAATCATGACTCCATTATCATCCGGCTAATTACATTTAGTCGGACTCCAAAGCGCTCCAAAATCCTCCTAATTCCATAGCGCCTCCTTTCATGAGTCCGCTACACCACCCATAACAATACGCATCAATCGGACGGTCCAAGATAACGACTGAGACACTTGTCAAAAGATCTCTCTGTCGGTCTTCCTCTCGCACTCTCCGACTACAACACCCGATCGGAAAACGAGACCGCACCAAACGTTTGGTCATCGTCGCACCAAACGCGTGGAAATTTCTGAAACGGCGATAAGGTTAACGAAAGGAAAAGGGGGGGTTTGATCTCAAGCACCACATCGCAGTTTCTTGGCAAATTACAACCAGGTAATGAAATCTCTTTCCATCTTCTCTCTGTTCTCGTTCTCTTTGCTGTTCAATTTTTGTGTACGCTCTAGATCCATTCGCAGTCTTGTTTGTCAGATAGATGGGAATCAACGATTCATGTCATTTGTTGGCCGAATGGGGTTGCTGCATAATTTCTCTGAAACGGTGCATAAAATTGATCTATTTGAGTTCTGGGATGCTTTGTGATCTGAGAGCTCTGGGCGATCTATTTTTTGTCGCCAGATGAATCTCCCCGGCCACACGAACCTGTTGCTAGATCTGTTTGCTGGACTGGTTAATCTTTTTGCACTTCATATGGGTTTGATTGATCTTTTTGCTGGATCTGTTTCTATGATGGTGTCGTAATCTTAATTTCTCGGATTAAGCATAACTTTGTAGCTTAGGTTGAGAGTTTTGGTTGGATTCTAGTTGATTATTGCAAGGATTTGGAAACTTTGAGACCACAAGCAGCTAAACTCGGCTTAAACTAGGACGCTATACATAATATATCAGAAATTAAAAGTAAGATGCCTACCGTTACCAACAAGTTGGTTGAATCAGTAGCTGGTTGGACTCTTGTAAAAGGATCGGCGCACTAATCCTCGAGTTGCATGAATTAACACAAAAAAGAAGTGAGATGTTTCTATAGAGTGAAGAATCTTGCAGACCTGAGATGCATAAAACTATTGCTTTCACTCTATGGCGGTATCTTATAACATTAGGAACTGCAAAGGATTATGACATGTCCAAATTGAATGAGGTTTCCTCCATGTTGGATTATGTTAACTTGGCTCTATTTTTTTTTTCTTTTTTGAAACAAACTTGGCTCTATTATCTGTATGAATAATGTATGAAACCTAATGAATTTAAGGATTTGCAAATTCAAGTTACCGTTGCAGAAGACTTAAATGTTTGCTCTTTGTTAAATTTGATTAAGCCCATAGGAAGAGCAAAAATCATTGATTTTATATTCTTAACACTTTAACACTCCCCTTCACATGTGTGCTTTAGATAACTTTGATCTAGTCCAGCCCACCACGTGGATACCAAAGGGAGGAAAATATTTTTTTTTTAACAAGAGCTTAATGAGGTTTGAACTCAGAACCAGAACCATGTTAAATTTGATGTGCTGAAAGTTTAAGCCCCTAGGAAGAGCAACATCATTGATTTTATATTCTTAACACTTTTCTTTTGTTTTGTATCTTAACTGCCTCTGGTTGTTCAATCAAGTAATGTATTGTGTTTGACAGAAATTACTGAGTCTTGGGAATTAATTAATTGGTTTTATTTTTTTAATTCATCAGTTTGTATTTTTTTTTCTGATTTTTCTTTCTGCAGGCAGTTGAATCAAAATGAGTCGACCGCATGATGGACAACGGGCTCTATTTCCCTTTGGAAATCCCTTACGTGGTATCTTTCCTAGGGGATCATCTCTGTCCCCCAAACTTCGTTTCTTGTTGAATAATTTTGAGCAAAACCTCTCAGATAAACTGAGACAGCTCAGGCCTGAGGATCTTTCAGATGTGTTTAGTTTATGTTGGACAACAAGAGCAATTCTGACATTGCAAGAAATCCATAAAAATGTTAAAGCACTAATAAATGAGCTTGAGTTCCCTGTTTCTGACTGGGATGAGAAATGGATTGACATATACTTTGACAGCAGTGTGAAGTTGCTTGATATCTGTATTGCTTTAAGCTCTGAACTTTCTCAGTTGGACCAAGGTCAACTTCTGCTTAAGTACACGCTGCACATTTTGGAGAATCCTTCATCCTTTTCTTCGTCTGAGAAATTGATGAAGGCGCATGCAAGTCTTCATGACTGGAGAAGGCAAATTAGCTTGAAGAACCCAAAGTTAGAAAACTGTCTGACCCTCTTACAGAGCCTTCATGGAGCTCTTAGTTTCCCAAATGTAAAAAATTCAGCTAAAGGTAAGGTATTAATGAGAGCCCTCTATGGGGTGAAATTGACCACAGTATTTCTCTGCAGCATCGTTGTGGCTTCATTATCTGGTTACTGGAAGCCATTGATGGATTTGCATGTTTCTGATAAATTCTTGTGGTTTGAGGCTTTCAGCAATTTCCAATCTGTTGTGAATGAAGAAATCACAAGACATTTCTCTAGCAGGAAAGGTACTATGTTGAAAGAGCTTGAAGCAGTTCAAGTGTGTGTGTCAAAATTGCAAGCTTTGACAACTAATACATGCGAGGATTGCTGTAAGGAAGAGCCAATGCAGCAACGAGATAAGGCTAATCATGTTGAAGTAATGGCCGCAGGAAAGGGTATCAATTTTGAGGACGAAGGAAGGTTGAAGGAGTCGATTCTTAGTTTGGAGGAACATGCAATGAAGCTTGGTCGGGAGCTGGATTCCCTATCTAAGCAAGTGGACAACTTTTTTCACATTGTTCTCATAGGAAGAGATGAGTTGTTGTGTAATCTTAGACTACCGCAAGTAACAGAAAGTAAATATTGATAGAAGAAGAGCGTTGAATGATTTCAGTAGAAAGTAAGAAATGTTGGTTTGATGTGTTGTACTTGTACGAGTCTAACTAAAGTAGATCAATCAATATATTGCGTTTGTCCTGTATATGTTAGCTGTCTTTATGTATCCAGTGTCGATGTATTTCAAACAGTTTATCAAGCAGTAAAAAGTAATTTTCTTCTTGCTCATACGGAAATTAAGAATATTTCCTGAATTATCTACGGGATGTATGCCACGTGGTTTGAAATTTTATAATATTGCTTGCCCTTTTATCAGCTAGCACTTCATGATTCTTCTTATTTATATTATATTAAAGAAATAGTACTTTCAAGCAAAGAATGACATTTGAGATAATAATATATGGCCATGTGTTCACTAATAAAGGTTATATAATAATTATGTAATTTTACAATATCTCATTTTTTACTTTAGAAAGTAGGTTTTATTTAATAATAATAATTAGCAGGAGAAAAAAGTATAAAATATTTATAATTTGAATGTATTGAAGAATATAATAAGATAATGCTTATTGGTTATCATTAGAAAAGGTATATGATTAAAAGTCACATAGCATAGTTATGTCACCAAATATGTATTTAAGAATTTTGTCAATATCATGATACTCATAATTTATCTAAGGTATTAAAATTAGAATAAATATAATAGAAAAGAATAATATAAATTTTTTATGTTCCACATTTCCTTTACACATGTTTGTGAGACCGAGAAGTTAGAAAACAACTGAATAGAGTTAACCAATGGAGAATTAGCAACCACTCGTATACATATAACTGAATAGAGTTATAAAACAATAATATAAATTATAAAGGATGGACATGACCCCCCACCACCCTCAGTTAACCATGCACCCCATTAATTGTTTTGCTCCCATGAGTAAACACTAAATGCATTGGAGAAAAAAAAAGCAACAGAGTAAATAATAAAATTGTGGATGTAAGTGTTTGCCCATTGGTAAGATTTGTTCCTCTGTTTTTTTATAGGAGATGAACTATTTTAAGGAATTCATTTGTGACAAACAACAACAACAAGTCATTTCGCTCTATTAGTAATCAAACTTTTCGATATATTATTCACCAATAGATCTTGCTCTATTAGTTCGTCAAGTGTCCGCCTTGGCCTTCCTCTCCCTCTTTTAATCAGACTCCAGATTATTTGATCTACTCTTCTTACTGACGCATCTAATGGTCTTATCTGAACATGACCAAACCATCTCAATCGATTCTCTACCATTTTCTCACTAATAGGAGTCACTCCGACTCGTTCACGTATATGATCATTCCTAATCTTATCTAATCTTGTATGATCACACATCCATCTCAACATCCTCATTTAGGCTTCCCCCACTTTACGTTCATGTTGTCCTTTCATAGCCCAACATTTACTACCATATAACACTGCTGGTCTTATAGCAGTACGATAGAATTTTTCTTTAACTTTATTGGGTATTTTTCTATCACAAAGAACTCCAGTGACTTTCCTCCACTTACACCAACCAGCTTGAATTCTATGATTAACATCGTCATCAATCTCACCATCTTGTCTTACAATTGATTCTAAATATTTAAACTTTGTCACTTGAAAAACTATATCCTCCCCTAGCCTAACTTTCAAATCGTCTCTAAGTTGTTTATTTGTAAAATTGCTATGCATATATTCTGTTTTATTCCTACTTAAACGAAAACCCTTTGACTCCAACGTATTTCTCCATATTTCTAATTTTGTATTAATCTCTTCTCTTGAATCCGTTAAAAGTACTATATCATCCGCAAATAGCATGCACTTAGATACCTCCTCTGTGATACTCTCGGTTATAGCATCGATAACTAAGTTAAATAGATACGAGCTTAAAGCTGATCCTTGATGTAGGCCAATTCCTATAGGAAATTCATTTGTCTCACCTCCGGGTGTCCTAACCTTAGTCAATGCCCCATCGTACATATCTTGTATTACCTTAATATAGACAACACTCACCCTCTTCTTTTGCGAGACTTTCAAAATACATCCCTTGTACCCTCTTCATTTGTGACAAAACAAAAGGATATTTGTTTCAAGTTTTATATTTATTTCTTGCATTCATACATTTTCTTTTGTAGCATTATACGTATTTTGAATATGTATTTTATTAGTGACAATGACTGGTGCCATTTAATATTCAGGTGTGTGCGATGCAAATATGCCAAGTTCTGACACTTGAACATCATAATAACGTATTATCTATTGATACGATCTTACATGATGAAAAAAATTTGTATGCTTCATATATTTTTAATGTTATTCTATTTATAAATGTAGTGAATTATTAATGATATAAAAAATATTTTAGTAATTATGGCACATACCCGCTCTAAAAAAAATGACACAAACCCAATGAAGAATGAAAGTTAATTTGTGTCATATAATTTTAATTCATCTATGGGCACACTTTGATTTTATTTGAATTATTTGTAAAGTGATATTTCTTAGAATATTTAATATAGCGTTCATATTTCTGGATCTCCTAACTTACCTGCACATGAACACTATTCATGTATACTAATTCGTTGCATGCAAAGTCTCAGATATTGTTTGATATATGCCAATGTGGGAGTTGTGCAAGTTTTTGATTGCATGCACATAGCACAGTTGTATTTTGATAGTCTACATGTGGATTGTAAAAAAAGAAAAGAAAAAACACATTTTAACACATTTGCATGGAACGAAAACATGTTTACATGATTTATTATTTTTTACTACTTTTTTTCTACTGTTTAGATGTCTTTCACATTCTAGATTTAAAATAATTATTTATGCAATATTTGCTTACGTATTGAATGTGGAATATATGTGGTCTAATTTGATCAAGAGGTTTTTGAGATTGCATGCATATGATAGACCATGTATAATATGCATATTATATATAATATATATATAGAAAAAATTTATTTTCTTTAATTATTTACTTTAAATCTAAACTACATGTATAATGATCTTAAGCTCATGACATATATTGATTTGAATGAATCTGGAAAATTAGAATTACATATGAATATAAAAAACAGTACATAAAGAAAATAAGAAAACAATTTATTTAAATAATTGAAACTCCATTATAATTCCATAACACATTTTAGTAAGTCAATAAATTATTGTTTTGATATAATAATCATATTAAAAATTGTGAACGTTGGTGTTTTTAGGATTATCTTTAAAATGGTATTTTCTGTGGAATAAATTAACTTATATACACTAATTTGACATTGCCATTTTTCAAACTATTGTTTGATCTGTTTTAGCTATTAATAAGGGTCAAATAACAAATGAAAATTTGAAATAAAAAATAATATATTACAATAATATTTTACATTTTTATTATATATTGTTATTATGTTTTATTTAAATACATACTTTTAATAAAATAATTTATTTTAAAAGGTGTGATGCATTTTTTCACCACGCATCGCGTGGGTCGTATACTAGTTATCATAGTCAATTTATGGTGCTTCTTATTTTTCACTTTTAACTTTATTGTCATTTTCCCCATTTATGTATCTAAATTAACAATTAATTTATTCCCAATTTATTGATTCTTCTTAAATTTTATTCAATTTTCTCTTTCAACAATTAATAACATTCAAACTATTTTTATCGCATAAATGTTACATATAGAATTGATTTTTTTATTTGTTGACATCTCTTTTCACATGTAACATGGCCCGTCCCGGTTTTATTAAATTTTAAATTAAATGTACTTTGAATTAATAACATATTGAAAGACACGAGGAGATATGATTCAACATGTCATCTTCATTTCTTAAATTTAATTATTTAAAAAAAACGAATTGTTGTGTTTCCCAATTATTCGTCACTACTTTTTAACTTGTAAATTTGTCTGTTTATATTATTTAATTTTACCTTAAAATATAGGAGCACTAAGAAAGAAAAAAATGAGAGAAATGTCAAGTTCTTAGTATTACATCTTAAATATTGATTCATGGTGATTAAAATATGGGTATATACAAACAGAATAATTCGCCCTAACCGTTCGGGTTGCGCTATAAGTTTGGCTTTGGTTTTGTTTCACCCTAGAAGAAAAAACGATTGCAACAATATGATTGCTTGCATCTCCTTTGGCATCTTAGATTTGTATTATTATGTTTCCACAACAGTAAAAAATTATTAGAAGTATCATTAATATAATTGATGACATATATAAGGAGTTCAAGAAAAAAAAGATTCAAACATGAGCAACAAATATAACTAGATCTATGCTAATCAATGGCAAAGCAAATGACCCATATTAGTCGATTCATCTCCAATTCAATGTAATGGCTACAAACATGCAACCACCATAGTCTTAATAGACCAACATTTGCATTCTTGACAAATAAAATTTGCAGTAAGATGTGCATAAATTACCAAATATTTATTGTATTTATGATATTTAAAGTTACCACATTAAATAAATGACTCAACCATTAATGATAGGTAGCTATAAGATTAAAAATAAGGTAACGAAAAAAAAAGAAAGGAAATCACAAGAACAACAATTTCACGTGTTCGGGTACTAGATGATGAAGATGCTTAGTGAATAACTTTTTAGCGGTCTTGACCATAAAATGGGATACTCTTATCTCACACCCATGCTTAGAAGTTCTTGAACTTGTGTTGATGGTCATTCTCTCAAGTCTAGTAGCATTTACAAGGAGGAAGCTGAGAAGCTCAAGTTGATCTTTGTAACCAGTAAAACCAATCATCTCAACTGTCCTAAGCTGTTTATGAGGACGCTCGGGCACAGTGCCAATCTTTTTGCTGCGACGTACAAATTTAGCACCCCATAGCTGAACCACATACACACAAAAAAAACCCAAATGAATAATCATATATAAATTGATAAAAATGCCATGTAGATTTGGAAATAGAAAACAAATATGTGTGGAAAAATAAATTTTAAAAACACACATACCTCGATAGCAAATGTCTCGAGAAAAGGAGCAACTTCAACAAGAGTCGTCACGGAGTAAATGGCATTCATACGGATATTTGTGAGATACAAATGTCTCAGATGAAGGAATCTACGGTGCAAGTTTGGTATGTCCTGAACAGAAAATGTAAATAAAAATAATTTTACATTTCTTCTTAAGAATATAATATTATGTTATCAATAATTATGTATTTAACAACACACCTCAAGTGCCCATTCCATTTGCAATTCTAGAGTCTTCACAGAAGCTATAGCACGAGGGAGATCCGTAATGACGTATGATGTAGTTGAATAGTCTGGTTGTAGATAGATGGTTGCTATTTCAAGAGTTTTAACATCCAACAAGATCTCATCACCAGAATAAGTGAAGCTGGAGAGGTATGGGGCATGACATTCTATGTTGATTAATTTGTCGCATAAGATGACTTTCAAATCTTTCAACTTGTCTAATGATCTAGGAATTTTCAAGTTGAGCAATAGGTTACATGAATCAAGATGTAAATCTTCTAGAGAAGAACAATTGGGCAACAAATTCTGAATGGTTGAGTCAGTGATATCAACTATTTCCAAACTTAGGGTTTTGAGATTCTTAAAGCCATCAAAATCTTTTATGGGCAAGTCCAAGTTACAAGTGTTGAGTTCCAGAAATTCTAGAAAACATTGGCCTCCTTTATTACTTGAAAACAAATGGCATGGAAATTTGTATGGTTTCTCACATGCTGATTGCATGTCCAGAACAATCTTCTTTGGCCTCGATGCAAGAACAATTGAAATCCATGTATCAAGATAACTCTCATGCCTTTGGTCAAGAAAAAACTTGAGAATTAGAGAGTCAAGTGATCCTTGATGGCTTCGCAAGACAAAGTTGGCATTGTTAACAAACTCTGTGATAATCTTTAGGGATACCCTTTTCCAAGTTGTGAATTCATATTTCCAGTCAGTGGTAAGTATATCATTTGTTTCAAGAGAGAGGACATTATTTGCATCAATGACAAGATTAGGAATATGTTTCCACAAGTGTCTCCAGCTATGTGATAGGATACTAGTTTTAACTGCCTCTTTAAAATTTAAGAGTGATATTATTTTAATCAAAAGCTCCTGCAAAGATACAAAGGAGAAAACATGGCATCAGAATAAAAATTATTAATGCATATATATAAATGCAAGCTCAACATTGGTATGAAAGAAAATATATTTTTTTTAAAAAAATAAGTATTACACATGTTTGTGAGTTTATATTAAACTAGTCCTAAATCCCGTGCGATGCACGGATGAATATTATAAAAATAGTATAGAATTAAGATATTATAATTTATAATAATTAATAAAATTAATTTATTGGCATTTAAATGTGATAAATAAGTTAGTCTATTTTAAAATTTTTAAAATTCAATTTCAATCTATCAAGACACCATTTCTTAAATTAATTTTTCTTAAATAATTAACTATTTTCCAAAAATAGAATTTTTTTATGATTTGTAAATTTGTATTTATTTTATAAGGAAATTTTAATTTTTATTTAACACAAATAGAATTCTTTGTTTAAATTATTTCTAAATTTTGAAAATAAGGAATATCTTCTAAAAATGTAATAGTTGTACATTACCTTTTAGAAAGAAAAGATTATTTTTTTAATCATACTCAAATTGATAAAAAAGATAAAATTAATCTTAATTTGACTTAGTCTGAATTATATATTTTAAACTATTTTTTATTTCGAAAATAACATGTTCTCTTTTAAAATAATATTATTTTTATCTATATATTATTCTTAGAAAAGAAAATATTATTTATTTCAATCATAACTAAAGAATCTGCTTATAATAAAAATACTCATAAATTTAATCTTCTTTTATTTCAAAATTTTGAAAATAAAAAATACTTACAAAATATCACTTAGAAAGTAAATAATTTATTTTTATATACTCAAATGGATAAAAATAAAAGATTAATATTAATTTTACTCAAATTAAAATTTTATTTTATATTATTTTTTAATTCCGAAAATGACAAATTGTTTTTTATTTACATTATATATTTTAGAAAGAAAATAATATTTATTTTAATCATACTCAGATTGATAAATTTTTAAATTATACATTTTAAATTATTTTTAAATTCCAAAAAATGACTCAAATTGAATTATACATTTTAAATTATTTTTTAATTCCAGAAATTGACAAATTTTTTAAAATAGGAAATATTTTTACTTGTAATAATACTCAATTTGATAGAAATGAAATATTAAACTTAATTTGACTCAAATTAAATTATTTATTTATAAAATTTTAATTCTGAAAGTGACAAATTATTTTTTTCTTTTTACCTTATATAACATACTATTATAAGATTATTTATCTTTAATTTTAATCATACTCAAATTGATAAAAGAAGAAAAATTAATCTTATTTGACCCAAATTGAATTATTTTTAAATTTCGAAAATAAAAAATTACTTACAAATATCTTTCAAAAATAAAATAATTTATTTTAATATACTCAAATGGATAAAAAGAAAAGATTAATCTTAACTTGACTCAAATTAAAATTTTATTTTATATTTTTTTAATTCCATAAAAAAAACAAATTATTTTTTACTTACATAATATCTTTTAGAAAGAAAATAATATTTATTTTAATTATACTCAAATTGATAAAAAAAGTTTAATCTTATATGGCTCAAATTAATAAAAAAAAAGTTTTATATATTGTTACCTTATGTAGCATACTTTCTAATTTCTATGATTAGTTTTATCTCTTAGATTTAAACTGAATTTTTATTTTATTTTTAAATTCCGAAAATAAGATTTAAACTTCTTAATTATGTTAATTATTATTATTTGACATGTGCCATCATAATCTATCATTTAGAAAGAAAACAATTTATTTTAACATACTCAAATGGATAAAAAAAAAGATTAATATTAATTTGACTCAAATTAATTTTTATTTTATATTATTTTTTAAGTCCAAAAATAACAAATTATTTTTTACTTACATAATATCTTTTAGAAAGAAAATAATATTTATTTTAATTAAACTCAGATTGATAAAAAGAAAAGTTTAATCTTAATATGACTCAAATTGAATTATATATTTTAAATTATTTTTTAATTTCTGAAATAACAAATTATATTTTAAAAGCAATAATAAGTAATTTTAAATTATTTGTTTTAAATCATTTTTTATTCCAGAAAATTACAAATTATTTTTTAAATAGGAATTATTTTTACTTGTAATCATACTCAAATTGATATTAATGAAATATTAAACTTAATTTGACTCAAATTAAATTATTTATTTATAATTTTTTAGTTCTGAAAATAACAAATTAGTTCTTTTACTTTTTTTTACCTTATATAACATTCTATTATAATATTATTTATCTTTACTTTTAATCATACTCAAATTGATAAAAGAAGAAATACTAATCTTAGTTTGAGTTAATTTAAATTTTTATTTTATATTACTTTTAAATTTATAAAATAAAAGAATTCTTAGAAAATATCTTTAAGAAAGAAAATAATTTATTTTAATATACTCAAATGGATAAAAACAAAAGATTAATCTTAACTTGACTCAAATTAAAATTTTATTTTATATTATTTTTTAATTCCGAAAATAAAAAAATATTTTTCACTTACATAATATCTTTTAGAAAGAAAATAATATTTATTTTAATCATACTCAAATTGATAAAAAAAAGTTTAATCTTATATGACTCAAATTGATAAAAAAAAGAATTCTTACAAAATATCTTTAAAAAAGAAAATAATTTATTTTAATATACTCAAATGGATAGAAAGAAAAGATTAATCTTAACTTGACTCAAATTAAAATTTTATTTTATATTATTTTTTAATTCCGAAAATAAAAAATTATTTTTTACTTATATAATATCTTTTAGAAAGAAAATAATATTTATTTTAATCATACTCAAATTGATAAAAAAAGTTTAATCTTATATGACTTAAATTGATAAAAAATTTTATGTATTGTTACCTTATATTACAAACTTTCTATGATTTGTTTTATCTTTTAGATTTAAACTGAATTTTTATTTTATATTATTTTTAATTCTGATAATAGAATTTATGATATCTGTCGTCGTTATATTCCGTCACTTGTCGCATTCTCGGCTCTCATGCTTTTACCTCTACTTATATATATATATATATATATATATATATATATATATATATATATATATGTATTTTTTTCCTTTATTGAACTTCAAGACATAAATTTTAAAAAGAACAATGTACCTCTGGAATTGTCTCTATGGAAAGGTTCATCTTTTTTTTCCTTTTTTGTGTGTGTTTGAATTTATACTGTCCGAGCTGAAAATTGTGAAGAAATAGAAAATTAAATTAAATTGTGAAAAAATAAGGATTCAGATGATAATAATAATAATAATAATAATAATAATAATAATAATAATAATAATAATAATAATAATAATAATAATAATAATAATAATAATAATAATAATAATATTATTATTATTATTATTATTATTATTATTATTATTATTATTATTCCCTCAGTCCCCTTCCCTTTCTATCCCTTCTCTCTCTCCCCTCCTGCCCATGATCTCGATTTATGCCCCTTTTCTCCCCGCGACATCCTCTCCCTCAACGGCTCTCTCTCATTCTCTACGCCTCTCTTTCTCCTCCCTCGTCGCCTCCCTCTCCTCTCCTCCTCACTCTCTCATGTCTTTTTCCTTTCTTTTGACTCTACATCGCGCTACTCTCCCCTGAAAAAGAAAAACAATTATCCAACAACAACAATAAATTTATCGTACTAAGTGGGGTCGATTACGTGGATCATATAATGTCATATTCGTTAATCTATGTTCATAAGATTCGACAAAATTTTATGTTGATTATCGAGATCTAACACAATCCTTCTCTTTTATTCGAGCTTAAAATCGGCTATAAAATATAGATTAAAAAACAATTACCTTATATCAGCGAAAAAAATCAGCACTGCGCGCACAGCAGAGAGCGAAGTCGGGACCCGATGGCAAGAGCGGCAGAGGCGTCCGAGGGCTTCGGGTGCAGCCGGAAAAAATCAGCACTACGCGCACAGCAGAGAGCGAAGTCGGGACCCGATGGCAAGAGCGGCAGAGGCGTTCGAGGGCTTCGGGAGCAGCCGGAAAGGAGGGAGAGCAGGGCAGGACGGGTAAGAAACAAGAAGACGAGGAAGAAACGAAAGAACGAAACAGATTTATTTATAAAGGAAGGAGAAGAAGAAAAGGAATACTCAGCACTTAGTCGAAGTTCGACTCCGAGAAAGGAAAAAAGAAATCCGACTTCGACTCAAAGAAAGAAAGAAGAAGTCGACTTCTACCCAAAGTAGGGAGAATGTTCCCTTTGATCCCCCATCACCAACCCGCCGAATTCTACTAGCTCACCATCTATTTTTCTGTTAACACTGCACGGTTCTGAACTATGAGTGCATGAGACCGATATACTTAGAGTTCCATATTTACACAGTAAATGATAACTAATTAATGGATCTGTGCTATGCTTGGACTAGAGATAGAGTAGTTCTGCATTAGTTATGTATTAGAATTTATTGATCCCCTGCAAAGCTTATTTTCTCAAGAATTGCGATTTTTCTTAATTATATTGACAGAAGATTAGATAGTCCACTGTCTTTTTTTTTCATCTATATGTCATTTTTCCACTTAGGATCATAATAATGTAATCTTATCCGATTTACTGGGTTTTGGTATGTGCAAAATCCTAGCTTGGCAAAGATGAAGATGACAAAGTAACTGATACCACAATAGACAAAGCTGAGATCTAATACATGGGACTCCTGTAAGTAAAAGAATGTTCATTGCCTTTTATTAGGAAATCAACATCTCAGGAAACTCCTTGGGTGGTTGACGAGGGGCTTGCAGAAAGGTGTGCAATCTCTATTGTGCCTCCAGAAACAATTGAGAAAACAAAATTACTGTTGAAAATGGATATTTAACGATTCTTAATGCCAACACTGCTGCAGTCAAGAAGGATAATTTTGTACTATGACATATTCAATACATACATTTTTTTTAACGTCTGGTGTTCTGACAAAATACAGTAGACACTCAGTTATGAAACACTTTGCAGGTTTGAATGGTCATCATGCAGTGGCTAGCTGGTGAAAGACAAAGGTTGTTTTTTTAGACAGACAAACATTTTCCCAGGTTTGTTCAACCTCATTAATCAGTAATTAGTCTTTTGACTATCTAAAAAAAATCTGCAAAATCAATATCAAATTTGTTGTCGACAATGTACAACAACAACAACAAAGCCTTATCCCACTAGGTGGAGTCGGCTACATGGATCATACGACTCGTTGATCCATCTTCACGAGATTCGACAGAGTTTTACGCTGGCTGTCGGGGCCTAACACAACCCTCCTCCTTTTACGCTGGCTGTCGTTGATCCCTGTCAATTTCTTTTATCAAATTGTGTACATATCATGAATACGTTAATATCAAACGTTAATAATGTGTTCGCCGAGAGACTAATATTTGCTAAATAGTTGCATTTCGCTTTCTATATTATGAAGTTTCTTCATTGTAGGCAGCTCAAGGGCAGAAGAAATCTTTCCACATTACACAACGTGTGATTTGTTAGAATAAAAAAGAAAAAAAATCTGACTACGGTGCAACAGTCAAAGGCACTCCATCAAATATATATATATATATATATATATATATATATATATATATATATATACAGAAATATACATTCACAATACAAGAAAATATCGTTGTTGCAATGGATTGATCTGTCACAATCATTTGAATTAGTCGCAAATCATTTGTTGATGTAGATTTGTGACTGATAAAAGGTGGTTATAATGTTTGCGACGAATCAACATTAGTTTCTTGTTGATCTAATTTCATCCAGTGGTTTAATGGACCATTCTTTATTTCTTTATATGTTGTCCTTTAATTATGAGCATGCAAGACCTGCAACTTTTATCTTCTTTTAGAACCTATTTGGTCCTTTTACCAAAAACTAATTTTCTATAGTTTGTTAATTATGACTAATTCATATTGACAGATGCAGAAATAGACAAGGATGATCAGATGAATCCTGCATGATCTGACATTTCTTTGTCATTTACATGCATTATTCAATCTGATATTTTAATTTTCCTCATCCTTGCTAGCCGCTTTCTAAAAAAATGAAAGTACTTTGCAAACAATTACATACATAAATATGTATATGCATGTATATATTCTAAGCAAATAATGAAGATTGATAACATTAACTTTTCAAGTCATAATAATGACATCCTTTTTTGTTTCAATTTTGACCCTTTTTATGCTGATGCTAAATCAATATTTGCCATCTTATCTTATCAATTGTGGCGAAATTGCACAACTTCTTCTGGCATTCAAACCCAAACAATATGTTGATTAGTTGGTGGAGTCCATCTGTCAGTCAGAACTCCCACCAGAATGAAGTAGACTTGGTCGCTGAGCAGCATCCAACAGGGTAATTGAGATGAATATATACATATCTAGTGACATAACAAACAAACAAAAAGTGATTTAATGCTGATCATAGTGTATCAATGACAAAAGTAGCGGTACTATCCTTCGTCGCACGTTCTCTAACCTCCGGTATGCTTCTTGCAATAGGGCATCGTTGCAAGGGGCACGGTGGTGACGCCCACAGGAGGGAATCCCCCGTCGATGGTCGCTCATCTTTTTTGGCAATACAGACAATTTTAATATGAAGATTTACGAAAAAGGTAAACTTAAAGATTCATACATGCATACATACATACATAACAAAGAGCATCATCATCATAGTCAATTTCCTCACTGCACCAGCAAGCATCACACCTCCAATTAAACTTTGGTGTGGAAGCATGTCATGTTCCACTTACTTCTTATTGGGGAAACTCCAACTTATATTTATTTTTGTTCTTTTATAAGTTGACATAACAATATAAACATCATGTTCTAACTTCTAACCTTCCTTTTCTTCCCAAAAAAAAAGAATGAACATTGTGATATCCTCCAAAGTTAGGTGCTGTTAAATCTGTTCTTAAACATCTCAATGACCACCGGTCTTTTGTTTATGCACTATCCATTTAATTCTTGCTTTTTATTGGCATTAATGTCGATGTATAAAATGTTTACTAAACTATTTATTAATTTAATTTGAGATTTAAACTAATAACAATGTTTTGAAGGATCAACACGAACATAGTGGTCATTTTCTTTAGTTTTCATGGCAGGAGGTTTTCACCCTTCTTAAAATAATTTTGAAATTATAAAAGGTATATTCGTACCTTTTCTCTCCTGAAGTAAATTGATGGTTGAAAATTCTAAAAAAAAGATGGTTGGTTGTTTGACTTGCATGTTTCTATAGAGAGAAGATTGCACATGGGAAATGCGTTAAACTATTGCTTCATTTCCCTCTATGGCTTTATCATATAACTTTCATATATGCAAAAGATTATGAGATTCCAAATTGAATGAGGTCTACCTCCATGTTGAATAATGTTAACTTGGCTCTGTTATCTCAAGTAGTAATGTACGAAACCTAATATGTTGAAGGATTTGCAAATTTAGGTTACTGTAGAACAAGACTTCAATGCTTGCGCTTTTTTTTTGTTTTGGATTTTAGCTTCCTCTGGTTGTTCAATCAAGTCGTGTATTGTGTTTGAAAGAAATTATTGACTTCTTGAGAACTATTTAATTGGTTTTATTATTTTCTGCTTTTTCTTTCTGCAGGCAGCTGAATCGAAATGACTCGACCACTTGATGGACAACAGGATTTGTTTCCTTTTGGAAATTCTTTACGTGGTATCTTTTAGGGGGTCATATGTGTCACCACAATTTCTTTTGTTGTTGAATAGTTTTGAGCAAAACCTCACAGATAAACTAAGACAACCCAGGATCTGAGTATCTTTCTGATGCGTTTAGTTTATGTTGGATGACAAAAGCAATTTTAACATTGCAAGAAGTCCATAAAAATGTGAGGATTAATGTGCGAGCTTGAGTTCCCTGTTTCGGACGGATGGAAAATGGGATTGAAATATACTTGGACAAGTGTCAAGTTGCTTGATATCTGTATTGCTTTAAGTTCTGAGCTTCCTCAGTTGGATCAAAGAAGGTCAACTTCTGCCAAGTACGTGCTGCACATTTTGACATTTTGGAGAATCCTTCATCCTCTTCTTCTAATGTGAAACTGATGAAAGCACGTGCAAACCTTCATAACTGGAGAAGGCAAATTAGCTTGAAAAACCCTAAGTTAGAAAACTTGCTGACCCTTTTACAGAACCTTCGTGGAACTCTGAGTTTCCCAAATGCCAAACATTCATTTAAAGAAAGGTATTAATGAGAGTCCTCTATGGGTGAAAGTACTTTTCTCTGTGGTATCGTTGGGGCTTCATTATCTGGGTACTGGAAGCCATTAGTGAACTTGCATGTTTCTGAGAAGTTCTTGTAGTTTGAGGCTTTCAGCAACTCCAATCTGTTGTGAATGAGGAAAGCGTCGATTCGTTAGACATTTCTCTATTAGAAAAGATACCATATTGAAAGTGCTTGAAGCAGTTCAAATGTATGTCAAGTCTACAAGCTTTGAAGTAAATGCGAGGATTGCTGTAAAGGAAGAGCCAATGCGACAACGAGATTACACTAATCATGTTGGGGAAATAATGGCAACAGGGAAGAGAATCAAATTTGATGACGAGCGATGGTTGAAGGAGTCCATTCTTAGTTTGGAGGAACATGCATAGAAGCTTGGTCAGGAAATAGATTCTCTCTAAGCAAGTGGACAACTTTTTTCCACATTGTTCTCATAGGAAGAGATGAGTTGTGTAATTTTAGATTACCTCAAGTAACAGGAAAAATATTGATAGAAGGGGATTGGATTATGTCAATAGGAAGTAAGAAATGTTGGTTCGAGAATTGATATTTTGTGTACATCTAAATATATATGTTCTGTTTGTCTTGTATCTGTCAGCTATATATATGTATGTATGTATGTATGTATTGTCTGTGGCTGTATTTCAAACAGTTTATGAAGCAATAAAAGTAGTTTTCTTCGTGCTCAAAAGGGAAACTCAGAATATTTCCTGAATTATCGGAAAGACGAGATGTAGTTCACATCGTGTTATGTTTTGATATATGTAGTGTTGCTTGTTCTTGTGTCACCTAGAACTATCTTCAATCCTTCATGATAATTTCATTAGGATGGATTCCTTTTTTGAGAAAACAAACGTGGTGTTTGTTTTTGAGTTTTCTTTTTCCAAAAAATATATACATGTATTACAAATGAGATTAAGGAAGGTGCATCCAAATGTTAAAGCTTTAATAAATGAGCTTGAGTTCCCTGTTTCTGACTGGGGTGAGAAATGGATTGACATATACTTTGACAGCAGTGTGAAGTTGCTCGATATCTGTATTGCTTTAAGCTCTGAGCTTTCGCAGTTGGACCAAGGTCAACTTCTGCTAAAGTACACGCTGCACATTTTGAAGAATCCTTCATCTTTTTCTTCGTCTGAGAAATTGATGAAGGCGCATGCAAGTCTTCATGACTGGAGAAGGCAAATTAGCTTGAAGAACCCAAAGTTAGAAAACTGTCTGACCCTCTTACAGAGCCTTCATGGAGCTCTTAGTTTCCCAAATGTAAAAAAATCAGCTAAAGGAAAGGTATTAATGAGAGCCCTCTATGGGGTGAAATTGACCACAGTATTTCTCTGCAGCATCGTTGTGGCTTCATTATCTGGTTACTGGAAGCCATTGATGGATTTGCATATTTCTGATAAATAGGCTTTCAGCAATTTCCTATCTGTTGTGAATGAAGAAATCACAAGACATTTCTCTAGCAGGAAAGGTACCGTATTGAAAGAGCTTGAAGCAGTTCAAGTGTGTGTGTCAAAATTGCAAGCTTTGACAATTAATACATGCGAGGATTGCTGTAAGGAAGAGCCAATGCAGCAACGAGATAAGGCTAATCATGTTGAGGAAGTAATGGCCGCAGGGAAGGGTATCAATTTTGAGGACGAAAGAAGGTTGAAGGAGTCGATTCTTAGTTTGGAGGAACATGCAATGAAGCTTGGTCGCGAGCTGGATGCTCTCTCTAAGCAAGTGGACAACTTTTTTCACATTGTTCTCATAGGAAGAGATGAGTTGTTGTGTAATCTTAGACTACCGCAAGTAACAGAAAGTAAATATTGATAGAAGAAGAGCATTGCATGATTTCAGTAGAAAGTAAGAAATGTTTGTTTGATGTGTTGAACTTGTATAAGTCTAACTAAAGTAGATCAATCAGTATATTGCGTTTGCCCTGTATATGTTAGCTGTCTTTATGTATCCAGTGTCGATGTATTTCAAACAGTTTATCAAGCAGTAAAAAGTAATTTTCTTCGTGCTCATATGGAAACTCAGAATATTTCCTGAATTATCGACGGGATCTATGCCACGCCGTTATGTGGTTTGAAATTTATGATATTGCTTGCCCTTTTATCAGCTAACACTTCATGATTCTTCTTGTTATTTATTAATACAAACGTTATTAAGTTATCCATAGTCAACTTATGGTGCTTCTTATTTTTCACTTTTAACTTTATTGTCATTTTCCCCAGTTATGTTTCTAAATTAACAATTAATTTGCTTTCAATTTATTGATTCGTCTTAAGTTTTATTTCATTTCTCTTTCAACAGCTAATAACATCCAAACTAATTTTTCTCATAAATGTTACATATAAAAATGATTTTTTTATTTGTTGACTCCATAAATTAATTGATTATAAAACTTTAATTAGAAGGTTAAAATGCAATAATATTAATGCTTTTTTTTTATTTCAATACATTCTCGCTTTAGGCCTGACGAGTGACGGCCATTTGGTGGGTTTATTTTAAATGCCACAGCTTGCTGCAACTTTTTGCTAAGATATCTTTTTTCTCGTCTTTCTGTGCGTGCATGCACGTATGCATGTGAAGCTACAGGTACGTAATTGCTCGGTTAATTTTGAGAACAGAATACAAATACTAAAGTATTTGGGTACAAACGATTGGGAAATATATTGATCATTCATTCTCGCAACTTGCGTTTAATTTCTGATGCAGGATGAAGAAGTGCTCTCTGAATTGGATTCATCACATAATAATAAAATGTAAAGCTCAAAGCAAAGGGACGCGGGAGGAAGACGGGGCCTAAACTAATTGCATGAATTCATGCAAAGTAAGGCGATGTGCGCCAGGGCCGCGACCACAACCTCGGCGCCGCGGATAGGGCTCACAGTCACAGGACCATGCATGCATGCAGTTGACTGCAAGCTAATCACCACTTCACTTCGCCGGCGCCCCCACGAATTGTAGATGTCAGAAGATGATGATGATGTGGAAGACATAGTACCTTAATTATCTTCTTTAATCTGTGTGTGTGTGATCAGAGGCAAAGAATAAAACCCCCTTGTACGTACGTACGCACGCAGGCGATAGCAATCCCGGCCTCATGTTACGTAGGGAGTTTTTGCGTTGTGTTGTACTTGTACCGTGAGGGGAATTTGATTGATTCCATGGTGGTTGGGACTTGGGATTTCTTCTATCTCCCTTAATCAATAACGCCATTAAGGAAGATTATATTGATGATTACATGATTAATATTAAATTTAATAACTTAACATTAAATTCATTATAGGTTGAATTTTGAATCTTATAATTATATCTAACAATTCTGATTTGTTGATTGTATATTGATTGTACAAAAATTAGTTGCATGCTACCTAACTTCTCTCTCTCTCTCTCTATATATATATATATATATATATATATATATTCTTGCAGACAAATCCGATTATTATGAGCCATTTTTTCCTTATCTTCAAAGTTCAGAATTTTACAACGTTTTCATGTGTATACAGAAATTACGAGAAAGTAATATATAGTATCTATGACAAGAAATGATGTCAGATTTATTCAAATGTTGTGCATGTATATCCAGTGAACTAAATTTAATATACGATTAGTGAGAATGCCTACATGCCTGAATAGATGGAGTCCAAGGCGAACAATCTTCCTTATTATTAGTTGAGCTTCGTCTCGTTTCTTTGTTCTCATTCTCCATAATTATGTTTTTTTTAAATAGCCATGTATTGGAAGCAAGTGTATTTTTTAATTAAAAACAAATGCAAGGAGAACGAAAAGCAGTCGAGAAGAAGGTGGAACACTTGCAGAAGAATCTGTGAAGATTACTGTGCTAGCTCACGGTTTGAAGCACTCTTACAACAGTATCTTGCATTTGATAAAAATTTTCTTTTTTTTTTTTTGTAAAAGAGAAAGAAAGAAATATTCTAAACATAGTTTAGATTCGAAAAATTTTGATCAAAGCACAATTCTAACTTAATGATTCTAGGTTTTGAACATTAATATTTAAGAATTTGAAAGTAGTTTTCTGTTGGATTTTGATTTTTATTGTTGTTTTTTTTTGAAATTTTGACTTTGGTTTGAAGCACTCTTAAACGGGATCTTACAATTGATAGAAATTCTTTTTTTATAAAAGAAAAAGAAAGAAATATTATAAACATGGTTTAGATTTGGAAAATTTTGATAAAAGCACAATTCTAACTTAACGATTCTAGTTCTGAACGTTAACCTTTAAGAATTTGAAAGTAATTTTCTGATGGATTTTGATTTTTGTTGTTGTTGCTTTTTTTTTTTGAAATTTTGACTTTTGTTTTGATTAGAAAAAAAATGATTACAATAGCATGATTGCTTGCGTTTGTTTTGTTATCTCATATTTGTATTATTTTGTTTTCATAGCAATCAAATTTTATTAGGATTATCGTTAATAAACTGACGACATATACAAGAAGTATAAAAAAAAGACTCAAACATGAACAATATCATGATTAGACCTATGCTAATTAATGGCAAAGCAAATGACTCATAATTGGTATCGAAAGACGGAACAAATTGCATCTTAGTTATTTATTTTAGAAAAAAAGATAAAAAATACAACCATAGTTAAAAGTTGATAAATTTTGATAAGTCGTCAATTGTAAACTAATAAATTAATTAATCTTTTGTTTTGAGCATTAAATACAGTTACAATTTATTTATAAATTAAATTTCTTTTCTATTGATTTTATTTGTTATTTTCTCAATTTGAGACTTTTGGCTTTAGTTCTTTTTTTATCATAGAATAAAATAATTGTTTTTTTGTTTTAAAAAGAATTCTAAAAAACGTTCCGCTACTTTGTATCTACTTCTAATTTGATGCAATCTACGAAGTTTCGGTTGCTGGGAAATGTCATGGGAAATCCACCGAAGTTCACTACTAGCTCTCTAAAACTCTTAGAGCAAAAGTTCGGATTGTGCACAAATGTATTCTTCCAATTCAAGTCATCAATTGCAATTGATGTAGGCTTAGGAATCGTTGGAGAATGGAGGAAAGACGAAAAGAAGGTGAAACACGTGTGGATTGCTGCGCCAACTCACGGTTTGAAGCACTCTTACAACGGGATCTTACAATTGATAGAAATTCTCTTTTTTTATAAAAGAAAAAGAAAGAAATATTATAAACATGATTTAGATTTGAAAAATTTTGATAAAAGCACAATTCTAGCTTAACGATTCTAGGTTCTGAACGTTAACCTTTAAGAATTTGAAAGTAATTTTCTGTTGGATTTTGATTTTTATTGTTGTTGCTTTTTTTTGGAAATTTTGACTTTGGTTTTTATTAGAAAAAAAATGATTACAATAGCATGATTGCTTGCATTTGTTTTGTTATCTCATATTTGTATTATTTTATTTTCATAGCAGTCAAAATTTATTAGGATTATCGTTAATAAACTGACGACATATATAAGAAGTATCAAGAAAAAAAAAGACTCAAACATGAACAACATCATGATTAGACCTATGCTAATTAATGGCAAAGCAAATGACTCATAATTGGTATCGAAAGTCGGAACAAATTGCATCTTAGTTATTTATTTTAGAAAAAAAGATAAAAAATACAACCATAGTTAAAAGTTGATAAATTTTGATAAGTCGTCAATTGTAAACTAATAAATTAATTAATCTTTTGTTTTGAGCATTAAATACAGTTACAATTTATTTATAAATTAAATTTCTTTTCTATTGATTTTATTTGTTATTTTCTCAATTTGAGACTTTTGGCTTTAGTTCTTTTTTATCATAGAATAAAATAATTGTTTTTTTGTTTTAAAAAGAATTCTAAAAAACCTTCCGCTACTTTGTATCTACTTCTAATTTGATGCGATATACGAAATTTCGTTGGCTGGGAAATGTCATGCGAAATCCATCGAAGTTCGCTACGACCTCTCTAAAACTCTTAAAGCAAAAGTTCGGATTGTGCACAAATGTATTCTTCCAATTCAAGTCATCAACTGCAATTGATGTAGGCTTAAGAATCGTTGGAGAATGGAGGAAAGACGAAAAGAAGGTGAAACACTTGTGTGGATTGCTGCGCCAACTCACGGTTTGAAGCACTCTTAAACGGGATCTTACAATTGATAGAAATTCTTTTTTTATAAAAGAAAAAGAAAGAAATATTATAAACATGGTTTAGATTTGGAAAATTTTGATAAAAGCACAATTCTAACTTAACGATTCTAGGTTCTGAACGTTAACCTTTAAGAATTTGAAAGTAATTTCCTGTTGGATTTTGATTTTTATTGTTGTTGCTTTTTTTTGGAAATTTTGACTTTGGTTTTTATTAGAAAAAAAAATAATTACAATAGCATGATTGCTTGCATTTGTTTTGTTATCTCATATTTGTATTATTTTGTTTCCATAGGAGTCAAAATTTATTAGGATTATCGTTAATAAACTGACGACATATATAAGAAGTATCAAGAAAAAAAAAGACTCAAACATGAACAACATCATGATTAGACCTATGCTAATTAATGGCAAAGCAAATGACTCATAATTGGTATCGAAAGACGGAACAAAATGCATCTTAGTTATTTATTTTAGAAAAAAAGATAAAAAAATACAAACATAGTTAAAAGTTGATAAATTTTGATGAATCGACAATTGTAAACTAATAAATTAATTAATCTTTTGTTTTGAACATTAAATACAGTTACAATTTATTTATAAATTAAATTTCTTTTCTATTGATTTTATTTGTTATTTTCTCAATTTGAGACTTTTGGCTTTAGTTCTTTTTTTATCATAGAATAAAATAATTGTTTTTTTTGTTTCAAAAGGATTTTAAAAAACCTTCCGCTACTTTGTATCTACTTCTAATTTGATGCGATCTACGAAATTTCGTTGGCTAGGAAATGTCATGCGAAATCCATCGAAGGTCGCTACGGGCTCTCTAAAACTCTTAGAGCAAAAGTTCGGATTGTGTACAAATGTATTCTTCCAATTCAAGTCATCAACTGCAATTGATGTAGGCTTAAGAATCGTTGGAGAATGGAGGAAAGACGAAAAGAAGGTGAAACACTTGTGTGAATTGCTGCGCCAACTCACGGTTTGAAGCACTCTTAAATGGGATCTTACAATTGATAGAAATTCTTTTTTTATAAAAGAAAAAGAAAGAAATATTATAAACATGGTTTATATTTGGAAAATTTTGATAAAAGCACAATTCTAACTTAACGATTCTAGGTTCTGAATGTTAACCTTTAAGAATTTGAAAGTAATTTTCTGATGGATTTTGATTTTTGTTGTTGTTGCTTTTTTTTTTGAAATTTTGATTTTTGTTTTGATTAGAAAAAAAATGATTACAATAGCATGATTGCTTGCATTTGTTTTGTTATCTAATATTTGTATTATTTTGTTTCCATAGCAATCAAAATTTATTAGGATTATCGTTAATAAACTGACGACATATATAAGAAGTATATAAAAAAAAGACTCAAACATGAACAATATCATGATTAGACCTATGATAATTAATGGTAAAGCAAATGACTCATAATTGGTATCGAAAGACGCAACAAAATGCATCTTAGTTATTTTTTTAGAAAAAAAGATAAAAAATACAACCATAGTTAAAAGTTTATAAATTTTGATGAATCGACAATTGTAAACCAATAAATTAATTAATTTTTTGTTTTGAACATTAAATACAATTACAATTTATTTATAAATTAAATTTCTTTTCAATTGGTTTTATTTGTTATTTTTCTCAATTTGAGACTTTAGCTTTAATTCTTTTTTATCATAAAATAAAATTATTGTTTTTTTTGTTTTAAAGAGAATTCTAAAAAGCCTTCCGCTACTTTGTATCTACTTCTAATTTGATGCAATCTACGAAGTTTCGTTGGCTGGGAAATGTCATGGGGAATCTACCGAAGTTCGCTACGGGCTCTCTAAAACTCTTAGAGCAAAAGTTTGGATTGTGCACAAATGTATTCTTCCAATTCAAGTCATCAACTGCAATTGATGTAGGCTTAGGAATCGTTGGAGAATGGAGGAAAGACGAAAAGAAGGTAAAACACTTGTGTGGATTGCTCCGCCAACTCACGGTTTGAAGCACTATTACAACGGGATCTTACAATTGATAGAAATTCTCTTTTATTATTAAAGAAAAAGAAAGAAATATTATAAACATAGTTTAGATTTGGAAAACTTTGATAAAAGCACAATTCTAACTTAATGATTATAGGTTCTGAACGTTAACCTTTAAGAATTTGAAAGTAATTTTCTGTTGGATTTTGATTTTTATTGTTGTTGCTTTTTTTTTGAAATTTTGACTTTGGTTTTGATTAGAAAAAAAATGATTACAATAGCATGATTACTTGCATTTGTTTTGTTATCTCGTATTTGTATTATTTTGTTTCCATAGCAGTCACAATTTATTATGATTATCGTTAATAAACTGACGACATATATAAGAAGTATCAAGAAAAAAATAAACTCAAACATGAACAACATCATGATTAGACCTATGCTAATTAATGGCAAAGCAAATGACTTATAATTGGTATAGAAAGACGCAACAAAATGCATTTAGTTGTTTTTTTAGAAAAAAAAGATAAAAAATACAACCATAGTTAAAAGTTGGTAAATTTTGATGAATCGACAATTCTAAATTAATAAATTAATTGTTCCTATGTTTTGAACATTAAATACAATTACAATTTATTTATAAATTAAATGTTATTTTCTATTTGTTTTATTTTTTTTTCTAAATTTGAGACTTTGTCTTTAGCTCTTTTTTTCATCATAAAATAAAATTATTGTTTTTTTGTTTTAAAGAGAATCCTAAAAAACCTTCCACTACTTTGTATCTACTTCTAATTTTATGTAATCTACGGAGTTTTATTGGCCGCGAAATATCATGGGAAATTCATCGATGTTCGCTACGGGCTCTCTAAAACTTTTAAAGCAAAAGTTCAGATTGTGCACAAATGTATTCTTTCAAATTCAAGCCATCCAACTCCAATTGATGTATACTTATGAATCGTTGGAGAACGGAAGACAGCCGAGAAGAAGGTGAAACACTTGTGAGGATTGCTGCGCTAACTCATTATTTAAAGCACATCTTGCATTTGATAGAAATTTTCTCTTTTTTTTGTAAAAGAGAAAGAAAGAAATATTATAAACATAGCTTAGATTTGGAAAATTTTGATTGAAGCATAATTCTAACTCAATGATTCTATGTTTTGGACATTAACCTTGATGAATTTGAAAGTACTTTTATGTTGGATTTTGATTTTTATTGTTGTTGTTTTTTTTTAAATGTTGACTTTGGTTTTGGCTAGAAGAAAAAATGATTACAACAGCATGATTGCTTGCATTTGTTTTGTCATCTCATATTTGTATTATTTTATTTTCATAGCAACCAAAATTTACTATGAGTATCGTTAATAAACTGACGACATATATAAGGAGTACGAAGAAAAAAAGACTCAAATATGAACAACATCATGACTAGATATGTGCTGATTAATGGTAACGCAAATGACTCATAATTGATATAGAAAGATGCAACAAAATGCATGATAGATTTTTTTTAGAAAAAAAGATAAAAAAATACAATCATAGTTAAAAGTTGGTAAATTTAGCTCTTTTTTTCACCATAAAATAAAATGATTGTTTTTTGTTTTAAAGAGAATCCAAAAAAACCTTCCGCTACTTTGTATCTACTTCTAATTTGATGCAATCTACGGAGTTTTGTTGGCCGGGAAATGTCATAGGAAATTCATCGAGATTCGCTACGTGCTCTCTAAAACTCTTGGAGCAAAAGTCTGGATTGTGCACAGATGTATTCTTTCAAATTCAAGCCATCCAACTTCAATTGACGTAGACTTAGAAATTGTTGGAGAATGGAAGATAGTCGAGAAGAAGGTGAAACACTTGTGAGGATTGTTGCGCTAACTCATGATTTAAAGCACTCTTATAACAGGATCTTGCATTTGATAGAAATTTTCTCTTTTTTTGTAAAAGATAAAGAAAGAAATATTATAAACATAGTTTAGATTTGGAAAATTTTCATCAAAGCACAATTCTAACTTAATGATTTTAGTTTTTGAACATTAACCTTTAAGAATTTGAAAGTAGTTTTCTATTGGATTTTGATTTTTATTGATGTTGCTTTTTTTTGAAATTTTGACTTTGATTTTGATTAGAAGAAAAAATGATTACAACAGTATGATTGCTTGCGTCTGTCTTGTTATATCATATTTGTATTATTTTGTTTTCATAGCAGCCAAAATTTACTAGAAGTATCGTTAATAAACTGACGACATATATAAGGAGCATCAAGAAAAAAAGACTAAAAAATAAACAACATCATGACTAAACTATGCTAATTAATGGCAAAAAAAATTACTCATAATTGGTATAGAAAGACGCAACAAATGCATCCTAGATATTTTTTTAGAAAAAAAGATAAAAAAAATACAAGCATAGTTGTAAGTTGATAAATTTTGATGAAGCAACAATTTTAAATCAATAATTGATTGATCATACATTTTGAACATTAAAACTCTTTGAGCAAAAGTATGGATTGTGCGCAAATGTATTATTCCAAATTCAAGCCATCTAGTTCTGGTTGATGCAAGTCCAAGAATCATTGCAGAACGGAAGGCAGTCGAGAAGAAGGTGGAACACTTGCAGAAGCGGGGATTACTTTGAAAGCATTCTTACAACAATTTCGTAGAGAAAAGTAACATTACTTCATTAAAGAGCAAGAAGATCATACATTTGATAGAAATTTGTTTTTCGTAAAAGGGAAAGAAAGAAATATTATAAACATAGTTTAGGGTTTAAAATTTTGATCAAAGCAGAATTCTAACTCAACGATTATAGGTTTTGGACATTAACTTTTCTAAATTTGAAATTACTTTTATGTTGGATTTTGATTTCTATTGTTGTTGATTTTTTTTTTTTGAAATTTTGGCTTTTTTGCTTCACCATAGAAGAAAAAATTATTACAATAGTATGATTTCTTGCATCTCTTTTGGCATCTTAGATTTGTATTATTTTTTCTCATAGCAACCAAAATTTACTAGGAGTATCGTTAATAACATATATAAGAAGTAATGAAAAAAAGACTAAAACATGAACAACAATAGGACTAGAGCTATGCTAATCAATGACAAAGCAAATGATTTATAATTGGTATAGAAATACACCATTTAAGAGCAACAAAATGTATCTTAGAGATTTCTTTAGAAAAAAAAAGAAAAAAATACAAGCATAATTTAAAGTTGGTAAGTTTTGATGCGGCAATTCTAAATCAATAACTTGTTGATCATACGTTTTGAACATTAAAACTGTCACGACCCCGATTTAACCCGCGAGTTAAACTAAAGTTCGCGACTCATTACAGACGATCAAATAAAATTATGAAGAAATGCGGAAACGTGATGTAATTTACTCTTCCTTTTACAACATAAGAGTAAAAATATATATCATTAAATAAATTACACAATATGTGATCATTTCAGAGCAAACTGATACTCCTTAAGTCGTACATTTTACAAAATAAATTTATTTTCGTTACAACTTATTTTGACAAAAATAATAAATTCGACCAACTCTCTCGACATCCTAACAAAAGAACTCGGGAGACACACTTCTTCTTAATGTCTTACCACCAAGGTCGTTATAGAACCCGTCTAAGACTACCACCTTCCATGATCATCAACATCTATATTAATCTGAAAAATATTAGAAACAACATTATGAGCAAAATAGCTCAGTAAGTTGATAACTCATAAGCTATGTGTTAACATCTAATTAATTCAGAAGGACATGCAAAGATACGAGATAATTATAATATCACAATCGATGTTTTCATATATTTGAAAATAATATATACAATTTTATAATCAAAATCATCACACTCCAATTGCATCAACATCACTCAAATCATATCAAACAGATGAATGCAAATGCAACACTCTCATATGAATGCACGGATCACCAACTGGTCAGTGGTCGGTAGGCGAACTCTAGAGGTGGCTCCCATCGTGATCAGCGATGTAGCACTTAGCTCCATTCTACCTCATCCTTTTCGAGGAACAAGTCATATAGCGATAGGTGGACTCTAGAGGTGGCCCCTACGGATTCTAGAGGTGGCCTCTATCGCGACTACTCACGATGTGGCACTTAGCTCCGTATGACACTTAGCTCCAGCCTATCTCATCCCATTATTGAGGAACAGAAATGATGGATTTGACTCTAGATATGGCTCCCATCGTGATCAGCGATGTAGCACTTAGCTATAACCATCATATATGCAAATACAAACAAATGTCGATGCATGATTCATCACATAATAAACATCTCTCGAATATCAGAGGATGAATCATATTAAATATCATTTCAAACGGAACAAGATTGCACACATCATAATCCATTCAGATCATATCACATATACTTTTCAAATGTGCAATCATATAATCATTCAGATATACTTTTCATAATTGCATTTCTCGAAATCAATTCATAACATATCCAAAGCATATTCAATAATATCACAATCAATGCCACACCGAATTCAAAAGAGGTGAAAACATAGAGTAGGAAAAACCAGCTTACCTATAAGGGCTAACAAAATGTTTTCCTTTCTCTTTTCACTACTTTACTCTTCTACTCCTATAACAATAATAATAAGAAAAGATTACTACTATGATATGAACACAAGCCTATCACATATAAAATATAATTAATTGAAATGGTATATGAACCTTAAATATTTACTCTTATAACTCAAGTAACTATTAAACATAAGGATTGACCTAATATTATAACAGATTGCACACATAGTAAAGAAAATTCATATCTTCTGATATGCATAATCAAATGACATCATTCCAATTTCCTTTACTTTCATATTACATAGACATTAATCTATAAAAGTTTCATTTCCTACTTCCTTATGGTTTGCTCTCATGAAAATTAACATTCAGCCTAACTTTTATGTTATTTCTATATCCTGACAGACTGAGTAACTTTACTTTTATGATTTATATAAAATAATAAACATTCTCTATTCTGATTCTTTTAATTTTTCCACATAGTAGACATCCTAATGTGCAACTCATAAAAATATTTGAATTTATATCTATTTGTACTGAGCACAATAAATTTAATCAATACTAGCATAATCTACCCTAAATTCTCTCTTAACAGACTGAGTAAGGCTCGGTAAATTATTTATAACTTCCTATAAACATATCATTTCCTAGTGATTCCAATTGTCAATACAACCTAACATCAATTTTTATAACACCATAAAATATCAAATAATTAAACGACATATTAGATTTAATATATAATTTACAAATTCGGATAACAATTTCGGCTGATAGAGTGATAGTACCATAAAGATAAGAGCATAACTTTATCTACAGAAGTTCTATTAACTTGATTCCAAAGCTCAATGAAAGTAGACTCATAAAGGATCTATCAGAAGAAATTTCATAATTTTGGGACCACCCAAAGTATGTAATTATGTAGCTAAAAATTTGGGAACTAATTGAACATGGCTAGGGTTAATTTTGCTCATGAAGAACATGAATTTTACCCCATGATTAACTAAAATCCGAGAGTGAATGAGATGGATGAGGTTCAGAGAAACCCTAATTAGAAAGTTATGTAGTTGAAATCAAAACAAAGTGAAGTATGAACTCACCATATGACAAAACCCTAATTCCCCTTCAAATAGCTTCACTAGTATAACATGGTCCCCTTTCACTTGGATTTTCGTATGGGGAAGGTGAGGAAGTGAGAAGATGTGGTAGAACATGTAGATGAAGAAAGATAAGGCAAGATTCAACCGACCTTAAGTCGGCCAAACACAATAAGAAAATGACCTTAGTATTGAAGGTATTTAAATGGTTTTGCCTTTTTCATTTATTTATTTATTTACTTAAGACATTACATGTAAATAAGGAACTACCCTCCATTTGGATTCAAATAAAATATTTATAAAAATAAATAATCAAGGAATCGAAATCTAATTTTTTGTCCGAAGAGCAAAAATCGCGATTTCACATATTTTGCGATTTTGCATCTATGTTTTACCTAAGTAAACCACCTCCTAAAAATTGTTAAAAATTACATCTATAATACTTTGATATATAGGAATAATTATCGGGACTTTAATTTTCTTAATTCTAATATTTTCAAAGATCATATTTTCATGTCTTGAACAAATTTTCGCCATATTTCAGCGATCAAACACTATGAGCTATAACTCATGCATTAACACATATATCAATTTTTTTATCAATAATAAGATATAATATTAATCCATATGATTACATGTGAATTAAATTTGGGATATTACAAAAACTCTTAAAGAAAAAGTTTGAATTGTGCACAGATATATTCATCTAAATTCAAGCCATCCAACTGCGATGGATGCAAGTCCAGGAATCATTGGAGAACGAAAGGCAGCCGAGAAGAAGGTGGAACACTTGCAAACTAATTATTGGGGATTATTTTGAAGCACTCTTACAACAATTTCATAGAGAAAAGTAACATTACTTCATTAAAGAGGAACAAGATCATGCATTTGATAGAATTTTTTCATAAAAGAGAAAGAAAGAAAGATTATAAACATAATTTTACAGTTGGAAATTTTTTATCAAAGCATAAATCTAACCCAACGATTCTAGGTTTTGGACATTAACCTTTTTGAAATTGAAAGTACTTTTCCATTGGATTTTGATTTCTATTGCTGTTTTTTTTTTTTTGAAATTTTGTCTTTGGTTTTGCCTTTTTTTGCTTCACCGAAGAATAAAAAATGATTGCAACAACATGATTGCTTGCATCTCTTTTGGCATCTCAGATTTGTATTAGTTTATTCCCATAGCAGCCAAAATTTACTAGGAGTGTCATTAACAGACTGACAACATATATAAGGAGTTCAAGAAAAAAAAAGACTCAAATATGAACAACAACATGACTAGAGCTATGGTAATCAATGACAAAGCAAATGACTCATATTAGTTGATTCATTTCGAATACAATCTAATGGCTACAAACATGCAACCACCATAGTCTTAATAGACCCAAATTTGTATTCTTATTGTATTTATGATCTTTAAAGTTACCACATTAAATAAATGACTCAACTATTAATGATGGGTAGCTATAAGCTTAAAATATGGTAAAGGGGAAAAAAGAAAGGAAATTACAAGAATAACAATTTCACGTGTTCGAGGTACTATATGATTTAGATGCTTAGTGAAAAACTTTTTAGCGATCTTGACCATAAAATGGGATACTTTTATCTCACACCCAAGATTAGAAGTGCTTGAACTTGTGACGATGGTCATTCTCTCAAGTCTAGTAGCATTTACAAGAAGGAAGGTAAAAAGCTCAAGTTGATCTTTGTAACCATTAAATTCAATCATCTCAACTATCCTAAGATGTTTATGAGGACGCTCGAGCACAGTTCCAATCATTTTGCTGTGATGTACAAATTTAGCACCATATAACTGAACCACAAACACACAAAAAAAACCCTAATGAATGTTCATATATAAATTGAAAGGCTTGTACTTAAACTATACTTGAAGTTACATTTAAGACAATTAACCATTATAACACATATATATGAGTCAAAGGACGTGTGTTTAACTACAAAACCTTTATATAAATGGTTTGCATTAACAAGTTCAGATTCATATTCAAGTCCTAAAAAAACACAATGAACCTAACAACTTATAGATAATCATAAATATTTATGAAAAATAAAAATGTCGTGTATATTTGGAAACATAAAATAATTATGTATGAAAAATAAATTTTAAAAATCACATATCTCGAGAAGAAATGTCTCGAGAAAAGGAGCAACTTCAACAAGAGTCGTACGGTTAGTTGTGAGATACAAGTGTCTTAGATGAAGGAATCTCTGGTGCAAGTTTGGTATGTCCTGAACATAAAATGTAAATGAAAAAAAATTTACATTTCTTCTCAAGAATATAATATTATTTAATCAATAATTATGTATTTAACAGCACACCTCAAGTGCCCATTCAATTTGTAATTCTAGAATCTTCATAGAAGCTATAGCACGAGGGAGATTCGTAATGACATATGATGTAGTTGATCTAGTTTCATGCAGTGGTAAGGTAGCTTAATGGACCACTCTTTATTTCTTTATATGCTGACCTTGAATTATGAGCATGCAAGACCTGCAACTTTTATCTTCTTTTAGAACATATTTGGTCCGTTTACCAAAAAACTAATTGTCTATAGTTTGTTAATTATATATACTAATTCATATTGACAGATGCAAAAATAGATAAGGATGATCAGATGATACGTGCATGGTCTAACATTTCTTTGTCTTTTACATGCATGATTCAATCTGATATTTTATTTTTCTCATCCTTGCTAGCCACTTTCTAAAAAAAATGAAAGTAGTTTGCAAACAATTACATACATAAATATGTATATGCATGTATATATTCTAAGCAAATAATGAAGATTGATAACGATAACTTTTCAAGTCATAATAATGTCGTCCTTTTTTCTCAAAACAAATGTAACTCTATTATTCCAATTTTGACATTTTCTATGCTGATGCTAAATAAATATTTGCCATCTTATCTTATTAATTGTCGAGAAATTGCACAACTTTATCTGGCATCCAAACTCAAACAATATGTCGATTACTCTGTGGAGACCATCTGTTATTTATGAAGTATACCTGATCACTGATCAGCATCCATCATGGTAATTGAGATCAATATATACAAACCTAGTGACATAACAAACAAAAAGTGATTTAACGATGATTCATGTAGGTTGACATCATATTATTTGCTACCAACTTTCTTTTCAAAGGCTATGATGCTCAATGTTCGCATATGCTTGAGTGGAATGTGATGGCGATGTCAAAGTTCCTACAAGCGAAACTATATATAGGACAACGAATAATGTCGTGAGAAAAAGTGAGAGGAATTAGTTGGGTTTCCCCAAAGGTTAGAAAGAGAGAGAGTGCATCCCATTTTGTCTTTGCGAAAACGTGAGCACGCAAGTAGGCCATTAATATGAATTGTGATTATTATTAAGAAATGTAGTCTTAATATTCTCTTGTCACAAGAGATGTGCCCATTAATATGAAATGTGGTCATTGTTAACAGATGTAATCTTAATATTGTCCTGTCTCCAATTAAAAGTGATTTGTTATCTACAAAATCTTGTTGAACAAGGTTGCAACTGATATTTCTTTCATGTAATATGAACATTGGGAATAAGCCTTCCTTGTAATGTAAAATTGGGTATGAATCCTTCTTGAACCTAGATTACTGGTGAATTAAAATTCGACCAGATTGTTATTAGTTAAACTAATTAATTTCTATTGATTAGATTACTAAGTTGTTATTGTTCTTTCCCAGTAAAAAACGTATCTAAGATAAAGTAAAAGAAAAATAGTTGAGCCAAATATTCATAAACATTTACAATTTTTCATGTGTAAGTTTAACCATGATATTAAAGAATATGTATCAATGCCCGTTAGTTGGGTTGCGCCTGGCTCCAATGGAAATCCACAACTTCAAGTATTTGTAATATCTTTTATACTTGATCAAGAAAATACATACTCTCGTATATTATACAAGACCTCACTATTATAACACAAGAGTCAGTTCCTTTTGGAAGAAGATCAGTGACAAAACATACAACAATATCATATAACCATGATATATATATATATATATATATATATATATATATATATATATATATATATATATATATATATAGAGAGAGAGAGAGAGAGAGAGTATAAGATCCTTTGTTCCATAAAAAAAAAGGTATCAAAGGACAAAGTAAAGAAAGAAAGAAGAAAAAAGATAAACTTAAATATTCAGGATAAACTTTGCATATATAGATACATATATGTACGTACGTACATACACAACAAAGAGCATCATCATCATAATCAATTTCCTCACAAGCATCACATCTCCAATTAAACCTTGGTGTGAAAGCATGTCATGCTCCACTTACTTCTTATTGGGAAAACTCCAACTTATATTTATTTTTGTTCTTTTATAAGTTGACATAACAATATATAAACATCATATTCTAACTTCTAACCTTTCTTTTATTCCCAAAACAAAAAGAATGAACATTGTAATCTCCTCCAAAGCTAGGTGCTGCATTTAAATCTGTCCTTAAACATCTCAATGACCACCGGTCTTTTGTTTATGTGCTATCTATTTAATTCATGCTTTTTATTGGCATTAATTTTGATGTACAAAATGTTTACTAAACTTCATTCTCGATTCTACGAGAACTTTTATGAAAACATTTTATTTGCTTCTCGTTCAAGTTTCATTTTCTTAGAACGTGTCCTAATTTTTAGCCTAATTTTAAACTATTTATTAATTTAATTTGAGATTTAAACTGATAACAATATTTTGAAGAATCAACAAGAACATGGTGGTTATTTGCTTTACTTTTTTGTGGCAGGAGGTTTTCACCCTTCTTAAAATAATTTTGAAAGTATAAAATGTATATTCGTACCTTTTCTCTCCTGGAGTAAATTAGTGGTTGAAAGTTTTTAAAAAAATGATGGTTGGTTGTTTGACTTGCATGTTTCTATAGAGCGAAGATTGCACATGGGAGATGCGTTAAACTATTGCTTCATTTCCCTCTATGACTTTATCATATAACTTTGATATATGCAAAGGATTATGAGATTCCAAATTGAATGAGGTCTACGTCCATGTTGAATAATGTTAACTTGGCTCTGTTATCTCAAGTAGTGATGTACGAAACCTAATATGTTGAAGGATTTGCAAATTTAGGTTACTATAGAAGAAGAATTCAATCAAGTAGTAATGTTAACTTGCGCTTTTTTTGTTTTGGATTTTAGCTTCCTCTGGTTGTTCAATCAAGTCGTGTATTGTGTTTGAAAGAAATTATTGACTCCTTGAGAACTATTTAATTGGTTTTATTATTTTATACTTTTTCTTTCTGCAGGCAGTTGAATCAAAATGACTTGACCGCAGACGGACAACGAGCTTTGTTTCCTTTTGGAAATTCTTTGCGTGGTATCTTTTGGGGGTCTCTTTTGTTGTTGAATAGTTTTGAACAAAACCTCAGAGATAAATTGAGACAACTCAGGATCTGAGTATCTTTCAGATGCCTTTAGTTTATGTTGGATGACAAAGGCAATTTTAACATTGCAAGAAGTCATAAAAATGTTAGGATTAATGAACGACCTTGAGTTCCTCTTTCTGACTGGGATGGAAAATGTATTGAAATATACTTGGAAAAGGGTCAAGTTGCTTGATATCTGTATTGCTTATCAAAGAAGGTCAACTTCTGCCAAGTACATGCTGCACATTTTGGAGAATCCTTCATCCTCAGAAAACTTTAATGGAACTCTGACTTTCCCAAATGCCAAACATTCATCTGAAGAAAGGTATTAATGAGAGTCCTCTATGGGTGAAAGTATTTTTCTCTGTGACATTGTTGGGGCTTCATTATCTGGTACTGGAAGCCATTGGTGAACTTGCATGTTTCTGGGAAGTTCTTGTAGTTTGAGGCTTTCAGCAACTCCAATATGTTGTGAATGAGGAATCGTCATTCATTGGACATTTCTCTATCAAGAAAAATGTCATATTGGAAGTGCTTGAAGCAGTTCAAATGTATGTCAAGTCTGCAAGCTTTGAAGTAAATGTGAGGATTGATGTAAAGAAAGCGCCAGTGCGACAATGAGATTACACTAATCATGTTGGGGAAATAATGACAACAGGGAAGAGTGTCAATTTTGATGATGTGCGAAAGTATTGTTCTCATAGGAAGAGATAAGTTGTGTAATTCTAGATTATCTCAAGTAATAGGAAATAGAAGAAGGGGATTGGATTATGTCAATAGGAAGTAAGAAATGTTGGTTTGAGTATACATATAAATATATATGTTCTATTTGTCTTGTATCTGCCAGTTATATATATATATATATATATATATATATATATATATATGTGTATGTATGTATGTGTGTATGTATGTATGTATGTATGTATGTATGTATGAAGTGTTTGTGGCTGTATTTCAAATAGTTTACGAAGCAATAAAAGTAGTTTTCTTCGTGCTCAAAGGGAAACTCAGAATATTTCCTAAATTATTAGAAAGACGAGATGTAGTTCACATCATGTTATGTTTTGATGTATGAAGTGTTGCTTGTTCTTGTATCACCTAGAATAGATAATTTCATTAGGATGAATTCCTATTTTGAGAAACAAACAGGGTGCTTGTTTATGAGTTTTTGTTTCCAAAAAATATATACATGAATTAGAAATGAGATTAAGAAAGGTGCATCCAAATGTTTTTTTTTTTTCCCGATGAGAGATCTAAATGTTTTGAATGCACCGTATGACTTAAAAATGCGGTCTTTTGTGTGAGCTATAATGCATGTCAGTAAACTTGGATGCATCTTTGAGGAATATTTTCATCTCTACCCATAAAGGGTTTTTTTTTTGTCAGGATAACTTTCTTATTTTCAAACATAAAGATTTTTCCTTTATCTTTTTTATTTCGAATTAGTCACGGGCCAGCCAAAAAAAAACATAACGAGAGGGCAGAAAACATTAATTATCTTCTAAAATGCATAACTTTGAGATCGTTTTGTATTTGAAATTTCAACCATGTGAGAAGTTTTTTTATTGACATGTTTATCAATGAGCAGGCGTGGGGTCTGGGCTCTTTTTCCATGCACTTGCTGGGTTGAAGAGTGAAGACTTGTCTGGGCAGCATCAACCCGCAAGTATCTTTCAGCTTTCATGTCCGTGTTTGTACTCTTGGAAACACGAAGCACAAACATTAATCAACGCGGCGTAGACTGCCATAACTCTCTGCCATAACATTTATCGCAATGCATTGCCACATCTTGCTGCAACTTTTTACTGAGATTTTTTTCTTCTTCTTCTTCTCGTCTTTTCTGTGCGTGCATGCATGCATGCATGCATGTGAAGCTACGTACACTACAGGTAACGTACGTAACAGGCCCCTTTGCTCAATTTCAAGAGTAGAAATACAATACAAGCGCTCGAGTATATACAAACAATTGGATTGATCACAGTCTTACAAACTCGCATTCCTGATCGATGAAGAGGCGGTACGAATTGAATTCAAATAGATAAAATGTAAACCGCAAAGGTGAAGCGACGGGAAAAAGGAGAGAGAGAGAGAGAGAGAGAGACCAAGGGAGTTTGCGATCGACAGGGCAGATAGGGTTCAGAGGGCCATGCATGCAGTTGGCTGCATGCTTATCACTTGGCTGGCCCCCGCTAATGATAGATGTCAGATGATGATATGGCAGACATATCACCTTATCTTCTTAAATTTGCGTGTGCGATCAGAGGCAAAGAGCGAAACCCCCTTGTACGTAGGTCATGTATGAGTAGTTTGTGTTGTGCTGTGAGGGGGCTTTGATTGATTCCACGGTGGTTGGGTCGAGTTGCGTGGCATGCATTCATTCATCCCCTCTCATATATGCATCGCTCCCTTGGTGTCAATAATGCCTTTCGCGGAGGCTGTAAAGCATGCAGGAGGTTGTGTTGTGCGCCCTTTTTCAGCTGCAAGTCATGAGCTTATATTTCACATGTCTTGCCTCCCTGGTAGGAGGATCCAATTATTGTTATTGTCTTCCTTATCTTCAAAGTTCAGATTGTTAATTAATTACAACTTAATTTCTTGTATGTACGTAATGACAGGAAATTATTTCGGTTGATTCGAAGCGTTAGTTAAATGCATGCATATTATAAGTGACCTATTATATACAACAACGTACATGGAAAGAATGAAGCAAGTCATTTTCTTAACAGTACTGATGATTCTGATCTCAGTAGGAACGCCAAGACATGCCTCAGTGGATGATGGGGTCCAAGGCCAGCTCATCTTCCTTTACAGAAGCACAGAATCTTGCGAGTGCTGAGAAAATTCAAAGAAGCATGAAATCATTCTTGCAACCATCAGTTGAGCTCCTTGTTGTTGTACTTATTCTCGTTCATTTCTCCACAATTGTCGATCCGGTTGTTCTCCTGTTTTCGTAGGAGAAATCATGTAATGCTGGAAAGATGGAGAGGGAAAGAAATTAGGCCATGTTCTCGCATTCTCTAACCACATGCAGTGGCTCCCTTTTCCCGTTTAATCTCAGTGGCCATATGTGCTGTGTGTGCCATCATCTGTGAGGTGGAAGAAATGTGGTTTTGGAGATGGAGGGCGCCGCCAAACTTTACATTTTGAAAGTGATGCTCGTAGTTAATTGAGGTGTTCAGAGTTAAGTTCTCGCGATTTCGAATTTTAACAAGTACATCGTTGATTTCTCATCGATCCAAATTAATAAGCTTCCAGTTATCAGTCATCACGCAGCATGCATGAAGGAAGAGAGATAAAGAAATGAATGCTACGTACTTTGAAAAGTACTATTCACTTTGGAGAAAGTTTTCCTGTTTTACTGAGCTTAATTAATCACACGCCATCAAATTTAGGACCCTGACCCTCTGTTCAGTCAACCAACATTAAATGATTGCATGAGGTGTTTGTTCTTCTTCTGCGACAGTGCATTTATCATGGTAATATTTCTTTTCTTATCTTCCTTTTCCAGCTATTAAAAAAATTTATTAACAAAGTAAACATATCGGGACAGCTCATGAAACATAATAATCGATCGCACGTACGAAACTGTTCTTTTACTCTATTCATTATTAGTTTGAAGAACACTTACTTTCTAATTAATATCATGTTCTGATTATAACTCTATCCTTCAACATATATTATTCAGATTTAGGACGCCAAGTATTTCATTACGTTAATAAAACAAATATGATTCAAAGGTTCTGAAAATGAGCTGAGAGGAAGTTAGGATAAAAAAAATTGAAAACAAATAGCCTAAGCAAATAATGATGATTTGTAATAGCAATTCTTCAACATCTGATCTCTTTTATGTCAATACTTAATAAGATTCTTTGTGGCTGGCATCCAAAAGCCAATATGTTGATAACTCTCCGCAATCAGTCTGTTCGTCAGTCAGAATTGTAACCTGAATGAAGAAGACCTGATCACTGAGCAGCAGCCAGCAGGGTGATTTCTGCGTCTTTTTCCTGCCCTTGGGAAGCCAAGTTCCCCTCTTTCTCTCACCTCATTATGAGCTACCCTACAATTTCTCTCACAAGAACTTTGACATCCTCTTCACATTTCACTCGAGCAAATGGCAGCATCGACGCAGGAAGTTCAGAACCCCCCAAAACCATGAATAGAAGGTTGTCAGTAATTAACAAGATGCCAATCTCCATGGACCAGCATTAAATCACCATCCCATTTTGGCCTTTGCAAAAACGTGAGCACACAAAGTGGGGCCAATCCATGCCTCGGTTCTCGAGATACGAAATATGTCGTCATTATTAAAGAGACCTAATCTAACTGTTATCCTGTCTCAAATTAAACTATTCAGTGATTTGTTTTTCTATGTTAATTAACAGTGGCTCTTGTTGAACAAGGTTGCAACCCGTAATCATTTTTTTATACATGTAGCACGACCATTCGACTTCCTTGTAATAAAAAATTGGCTATGAATCCTGTGAATTAAAATTTAACCTTGTTATTATTAATTCAGCTTAGTTAATTATTATTGACTGAATTAGTTGGATTGCCCTTGGATCCAATGGAGGATATACCGATATATCCACAACTATGAAGATACTATTTTTCTGTCTTTTTACATTTGATTAAAGAGATGTATATATTATTGTACAGTGGTTATCACGACAAAAGAGTTAGTTCCTTTTGGCCGGAATAAGATTAATGACAGAACTCACAACCATAATATACAACCGTGACAGAGTGTAGAGAAATGAAGGCATACATATTGAACCGTTTATTCCACCAAAAAGCTAATGAAAAAAAAAGAAATGCAAATGCAAATTGCAAAGTAAAGCTAAAGAACAAAAGAAAAAGTAAACTTAAAGGTTCAGAATAAACTTTACAAAAAGAAATATGCAACTGCAGAACAAACAAAGAGCATCATCGTAATCAATTTCGTGACCACATCAGTAAACATTAAATCCTCCTCTTTGCCTCCAATTTCAAATTCCTCCTCACTTGGGCAATCTCAACCTTTTTCTTCTTCCAGTTGTCATCTCAATGTTTGATAATTTTCCCATTAGTTTATTCGACATTATTTCATCGACATTTTTCTTTAAAAGGAACTATACTTGAAGAGAAAAAAAAAGGAGAAAATTTGTGACCTAAATGATTGCTTTATGCTGCCAGTTTATAAGTTTGACAAATTTGACATGTTCCAATCTCCCTTTTCTTTCCAATTAAAAAAATGTACTTTGTGATCTCCAGATTTAGGTGACACATATTGATCTGCATTTAACTCTGTTCTTAAACATCTCAACTGCCCACCATAATTTTGTTTGTGTGCTATCCGTTTAATTCTTGCTTCTTTTTTTTTCTCCCTGCATTAATTTCGATGTACAATAAAATGCTTTAATCAGACTTTTCTTAATTTAATTTGAGATTTTAAGCGCTTTCATGAGTGGTCAACACGAACCCATGACTGCGCGTCGTTTGCTTTAATCTTCGCGCAGCCGACAGATCTTGTCCGTCCATGGGCTTCGAGAAACGAATCCGTACCGTATATTCTTTTATTCCGATTTCTGACATCTGGGGTCCGATTTCTTCAATTCGGACCACTCAGTGTCTCCTCTCTGACGTCATAATTGGGACACGCACCTCTCTGTCTTTGTATAATGTCATTATTTACATATCGAGAAAAGGAAACTTAATTTACATGTTTTTTCGCACCGTCCGATTCGGAGCGGAGGGTGGAGATCGAGGACGACATCTCTTCGCCCAAGATGCGGACAAGCTCGGGCATCGACGGCCGAAGGCCGGGGTTATCTCCGACACACGTCGCCGCCAGCTCCGTCGCCGCGGCCGCCTCTCCGGCGTCGTACTCCCCGTTTAGCCTCCCGTCGACCACATCCTCCACCCGCCGCCGCAGGCCGTCAGGACCTTCCTTCAGCAGCGGCCGCATGGCAGCCGCAAGCATCTGATGCTCGCGCTCCGAGTCGTACGCCTCCGCGCCAGTGACCAGCTCGAGGAGGAGGATCCCGAAGCTGTAGACGTCGTTCTTCTTGGAGAACATCCCCGAGCGGAGGTAGTGCGGGTCGACGTACCCCGGCGACCCCATCATATGGCGGATAGCGGACCGGCCGGACGTCGACAGCAGCTGGACGGCGGCGGAGAAGCCCAACCGGGCCGACCCGAAGTCGCAGAGCTTGGCCTCAAGCCGGTCGTCGAGGAGCACGTTCGAGGCCGTGACGTCGCCGTGCACGATCTGGGGGTCGCACCCCTCGTGAAGGTACTCGAGAGCCTGCGCTATCTGGTAGGCGATCCCCATCCGACGCGCCCACGGCAGCGCGCCGGCGGCAGAGCGACCGTGGAGCTTCTCGTGGAGGCTTCCGTTGGGGACATACTCGAACACCAAAACCCCTTGTTCTGCAAGGGGGAAAACGAAACAACACCAAATCAGTGACGAAACGAAGCAAATCGGAGTTGCAGATGGGCGTTTCAGGGCTTCGAGGAAGGTAACGAACCGCATTCGTCGCAGTAGCCAAGGAGGCGGACGACGTGAGGGTGGCGGAGGCGGAGGAGAACGTCGAGCTCCTGGCGGAATGCGCGGCGGAGGCGCTCGCTGGGCCGGTGGAGCTTCACGGCGGCCAAGGAGGAAGATGAGAGGCGCGCGAGGTAGACGGTGCTGAAGCCGCCCTCCCCGATGGCCGCCGCCGCCGCGAATCCGCCGGTGAGCGACTCGAGTTCCGCCCACGCGAACCTCCGGGGAACCGCGGCGTCCTTCTTGGACGAGTCGGGCTCGTATTCCGGCCCGACCCGGGCGGCGGCGGGGCCCAACTCGAGGTCGTCTGAGTTGCGACACCGGCACAGGGCGAGCAGAGGTAACCTGCACCTGGGGAGCAGCCGAAGGCATGCGAAGGAGAGCAGAGACGCAGAGAGGAGACCGGCCACGAAGGCGAGGGCGACCAGTACGCGGAGATCCATTTTAGCTTTCCTTTCGCCGCCGGAATTTTTTATGCTCCTTAAACCCGCCGGTGACTGTGTGTGTGCCAGAAAGAGGGAGAGAGAGAGAGAGAGAGATGTAGCAAAACAGGTGACTGTGTGTGTGCGAGAAAGAGAGAGAGAGAGAGATGTAGCAGAACAGGACTCTGCGTGGTTTATATATATGGGATCCGGTCCAGAGGAGCATGGAGGGGGGGTTGTCCACTTGATTTGGCTAATAATTCGTAATGGTACGTATCGAGATGTCGTTGTATAATAATAAATAAGGAACGAGACTTCGGGGGGTAGTTTTTGGCTAATGGAGCTCATTTATGGCGTGACAGATGAGTTGCTATTTCAGCGCATTTGTGGTATGAGGAGGATGAGGAAGACGATGCCTTATGATTTTATTTTATCAAACGATCGATTGATTCATTTTAGTGGTGAAATGTTGATTGTTGAACTCCCCTCGGATTGGAGTCCGGAGACGAGACTTTTGAGTGTGTGTGTGTGTGTGAGAGAGAGAGAGAGAGAGAGAGAGAGAGAGAGAGAGAGAGAGAGAGAGAGAGAGAGAGAGAGAGAGAGAGAGAGAGAGGGAGAGAGAGTCAGTGCTGCAGCAGCCTCTTTTAATGGCCTGTGCCAGATAATATTTCCATTATTTCTATGAAAAAGGCATTATATAAAAAAAGTCAGCTGAAGAGTCCAAGCTCATTCGCAATTCGATGTTATCACCAAGCATTTAATTCTCTCGTGTACTACGAATATTAATTGTTATTTTGTTTGCTCTCAATTTCATAAGAATACTTGATGGAAATTTGATAATCAAAATGGAAGAAGACTTCTACTAAGATGTAATGAGAAGAGCAGTCAATAGAAAAAAAAAACAGAAATAAAAAGGTGGCAATTTTGTTTTCATTCATCGACATCATGAGAACAAACCTTTCGTATATTGTTCGAATAGATGAGGCTGCTTTGGATATTTCATATTAGTTTTCCCATGCCGAATTCAATTTTTTTTTCATATCATTAATTTACTATTCTAATTTCACCGCTAATTCAAATTAATCTTTCTTATTATTTATTTACCATTCTAATTCATATTTCATATTATATTTCTTTCACATTTTTCATCAATTTGAATTCTTCCTTTTTCCTTCCCTAATTATACTTTTTTTAATTAACTTTGTCATAGGTTAATCAAAACTTTGTCAAAATTCATTCAATCAAATTCAGTGTGATTGTTTATGTTTGTTAGGGGTATTTACCGGATCGGGTCAATCCGATGAACTTAGAAATTCTACCCTCTTTTGGATCGGGTCGAGTTCATATTGAAAAATTTCAACTCGAGTTCAACCCGAACTCGACCCGACTCGATAAACTCGATGTTTTAAAAAAAATTATTTTTTTTAAGTTAATTTAACAATTTTATATTATTTAAAACTTAAAAAATATAAAATAAACTATTTTAAATGCAAAAAAGAATATAGATATTTAAAATAATATTTTTGGTATTAAAAATACTTTATTTGTATTAAAAATATAATAATAAATTCTTTTATATTAAAAAAATAAAAAAAAATGGTGATCGAACAACTCGACCATCGACTCGGCCCAAGTCGAGTTAAGTCGGCACAAAAAAAAAAGGAGAGAGAGAAGATTCTGAAACACATCAAACAAAATAGATAAGGTATAATTTATTGAAGGCGCCCAAAAGTGATTTTTATTAAGTAAGATGCGAAGATGCTTCCATGATTTGCCTTGCCTATGCATTGGATTCGTTGCATGCAGCATCAACTAAACGACATTGCCCTTGAATCGTACTCAAACCAGTATATATATGTGTGTGACAATTGCTAATCACAACATGTTGCAATTATAATTTAATTATACATGCAATTTAATTTAAATATGAAATGGAAATATATATAAATATGATGGCAATTGTGATATAAGAAGATGACGTAATGCTTGCTACATCTATAACGCGCATTGATTATACCCAAAAGAAGCTCACATGCAACCTAATGAAATTTATGTCCTAGCCAACTTGTTTAACCAGATAAGTTTCATGCAGTTTTAATGTCAGCTCTTATGAAATTAATTATGATCATGCATCCAAATTTACACGGAGATTAATTGAAGCGAATATTAATTTTAAGTTCGATAAGTTTTTTAGGCATTTGGTTTAGTAGAAAAAACAAGAAATTAGAAAATAAAGGTAATATTAATTTTACCGTTGAGAATTGATGTCGAGATATTTTCAATCAATACTTTACTTAATTACACAGTCTTGTCTGATTAATCCAATTTTAAGATTATAGGATTTCAAATTTTAAATTAGATATTGAGTTTTTTTTTCCCCACTGAACTCGCTCTCATTTTTATTGCGGTAATATCTTTAAAAAAATTTCAAGTTTTTTTTAGAAAATGTTCTTTTTTAAGAAAATAAAATGGTTCAAGTAGCAGAAAAGTATATGGAAATCCAATTTAAAGAATTAAGTAATATAAACCTCTCCTTCCTATCGACCCTTCCACTTGTTTCAATGTTAACTTTACAATTCTTTAATTATTCTCAATAAGCATATTTTATAAAATAATAAGTTTTTAAGCACGTTAACTAATAGCTTCACAAAATTATTGCCCTCTTTTTAATGGGATTTTAATCAATTTTTCAAAAAAAAAAGATTGAGTCGTCGAGAAACAAAAATATATTTTACATAATGTCGGCATTTTGGGCTTTTAAACATGGCCCATGCTAACTTGTAGCTGAAGATCAACATATAACCAAATTTGATATATTGGAGTCCGCAATTTAATCATAATCTACTATTTTTTTTATTCAAATATTGAATTAATCAAGTATCAATATCTAAAAGGTCATTGTTCAATCTCATGATCCCATATATATATATATATATATATATATATATATATATACATGATCTATGTGGACAAAATATGTCATAAATTGACATGTACGATTGTACGGTGTAATTTATAACTTTAGATACCCACATGCGTTTGTAAAGCATTTGTGATTCCACTATTTTTTCCCTTTTTTCAGATGAAAATTACTTTTTCTCCTATTTCAAAAAGCAAAAAAAAAAAAAAACAAAACGTCCACATGTATACTTTAATAAATGTTTCGAGTTGCATTAGACAGTTAAAATTAACTATTCCTTCCGAAAAATAATATTAACGTTGAAAATGTTATGCAGGGTGCATGAAAAAAAAAACTGCCCCAATCTAATGATTTCTAACAAATTATTTTTTTCCAAAATATATTAAACATATAATCATGTATATTGTATGATTACCAACAAATGAAATTTGGAAACAAGTTAAAAACTCGAAGGATTATTTTATTTTGGACTTAACAGGAGTGTCCTTTTATCATGTCTCATATATGTTAAATCTAGGGGTGAAAGTGATTGAAACGGTATCGGTTTTTCGATTTAAAAAAATTATTCATTATTTTTTGGGTCTATTTTTTAAGTCATAAAAATATCTCTAAAATCATTTAAAAAAAATTACCCTGTAACGGATAAATTTTTTTGGATAGTTTTTTTGAGCTCCTATTTTAATAAATAATATTTTCAAAAAATATATAATAAATTAAAATTTATATTACTTATTTAATTTTATAACAAAATATAGGATATAGTGGTAGACTATTAAATTAGAGTTTCATAACGTGATAAGAATATATTAAGCTATATAAAAATTATTACACTAGAAATAAAATAATTGATTACATTTAAATTAATTATATAAATAAAAATTAATAAATAAAAGTAGGCTCCTCGAGTTCTTATAATTTTTTCGGATGGAATCTTAATAAAAGCTTATTGTTTTATTTTATTTAAAAATCGTCCTAAATCGTAGTTGGTCCTCTAATTTTTTATTTTTTCGAGTCAATTTTTTTAGGTCGGTCAAGTTTTTCTTACGCCAGCTGATTAACACATCAAAATTCTTTAAATAAATAAAAAATATATATTATTTATAAAATATTTAATTTGATGATTAAAAAAGAAGACCAGTCCCTTGTTATATTCTTCTTATTATCTCGTTTTTGTTCAAAAAATTTAATCGAGTCGATAAAATTTAATTGAGTCGATACTAATAAAAGGCAAGGTAACGGCGAGTTGTACGTATGTCCCGGGAGCTTCTCCCCAGGGCACGTCGAGTTATCTTACCATGTATTTTCCTTTTCAACCCATTTTTGTACTTAGTTTATTTCTAAGTGTTGTGGCGGTAGTTTCGTAATTTGCACGTCAGAAAAGTGCCCCACCGGAGATGGTCCTCCATACCACACGTCGCAAACCTACCACCCGAAATGATGATATAGTAGGGGAGACCCGTTAGTGCTCCCTCGAAACGTTGTAATCATTCCTATTTACTCAACAAAGATTTCAAGCTTCCCTAAATTTAGCATCGTGCCTCAAGCGTGAGATGGCAACCCACAAAAGAGCGTCCCAAAGCATCCCAAGCGATCGAGCGTTACGCCGAGGTGCCCGTTTGTTCACAAATGCCTTCACCGAAAAAGCTCCGCTCGGAATCGTGCGTCCCAAAAGTTGTAGCATACAAAAAGTGGCATAAGCAAGCTTCCGCAAAGCATTCAAAAGAGCTTGCCTAGACGTTGGGCACGTCTAGGCGCCGCACGGGATCGGTCGAGCGAAAAATGATCCCGTGACAAATTGGTATCAGAGCAGCGTTTTTGGGACTACTCAAGTTGACGTTCGACGATAAAGGTGAAATGACGTCGAACTCGGAGATGACGAATGAACCCATCACACATGGAGAAGGGCCGTCAGGATCGAGAGTGTGCCCGCTCGAAGAACACCATGTCCGCCTTCGAGCAACGCCTCGGCCAATTCCAGTTGGACGTGGGCGAGATGCAAGACCAACTCGCAACACACAAGCGGGAGTTGAATAAGACCGTGGACCTTGCCACGGTGCGGGAAGAGATGGCGTCGTTGTACACGCGGCTCGAGTCCATGAATGTGACAATCATGGACATGCGGGAGACCTTGGACAATGGTCTCTCAAATATGCGGTTCGAGATGGAGCAAGAGTTTCAGACCTTCCGGAAGAAGCTCAAGCGATGCTATGGAGATGGGCGGCGCCCCGAGGCGCCCGCCCCACGTGAGGCAAGGATTGATGTGCCAAAACTGAGGCTCTACAAAGGCGAGCGGTCGGCAAAGGAGATCAACGACTTCCTGTGGAATGTCCGAAGGTACATGAAGGCTTTGGACGTGATGTCCAAAGTGAGGATGGTGAAGACCGCATCCTTCTACTTGCAAGATGCGACGAGTCTATGGTGGCGATGCCATTGCGACGACGTGGAGCGTGGCATTGTGGATCCCATTGAGAGGTGGGACGATTTCAAAAGGCAGCTTACCAACTACTTCTGTCCTGCCAAGTCGGGACTGAAGGCCAAGATTGCGTTGTTCAACATTTGCTAGAATGGCACGTTGAAGGAGTACGTGAAAGAATTCACCGAGCTTCGCCTACAGAATTCTCAAGTGGATGAAGACACGTTATTGGCGGTCTTCGTGAAGGGTTTGAAGCCATGGACTAGGACGAAGTTGGAGCGACGAGATTGACCCAACATTCGCTCGCTAGTTGCCGCTACTGAATCGCTCGTGGAGTACGCCAAAGCGAGCACTCCACCACCAAAACCCTCGGGCAAGAGTAATGGTGGGGGAGAGAAGTCCAAGTCACAAGGAGGCAAGCCGCACTATCAAGACAAAGGCAAGGGGCACCAAGACGGGAAGCCCAACAATGGAAGATTCAAGAGGGACGGAAAGTCGCCAAATCCTTGCTACATTTGCAAGGGTCCACATTGGACGAGCGATTGTCCGAAGAAGGCGACAGTCAACGCAATGTACTGCCCCGACGAGAAGGAAAAAGAGGAGGAGGCGTGCCTCAGCTCGATGCACGTCCTCAGTGCCATCAACGCATCGAAGGGTCCTTCATCGGCTGCGCGACTTTATGCGGATATCGTGTTGAATGGGCAAGTCTTCAACGCCCTCATCGACGGGAGCATCGGAGTTGTTCGTGTCAGAAGTGGCCGCCAAGAAGCTAAAGCTGCCACTCCAGAAGACTAACGCCACGTTCAAGACGGTGAACGCGAAGTCTATCTCGACCACAAGAATTTCTCCTGAGTGAAGGTTCGCATCGGCAAGTGGTCGAGAAACTTCGACGTGACAGTGGCACCAGTGGATGACTACGAAGTAGTGACGGACATCTCTTTTCTACGACACATTGCCGCATGTGTCATCCCGCTCACCAATTCGATGATCATCTTTGATCCCAAGGGAATCTACAACGTCCCCGTGAGGTCAGGTGGAGACCTCAAACAGAAGACCCTCTCCGCTATGCAAGTGGCGAAGGGGTTGCGCAAATAGGAGCACACCTTCCTGACGACCGCTGTCTTGAAAGATCCGGAGCCCTCCACTCTAACACCTCCCAAAGTTTTTGAAACCCTTGAGGATTTTGCGGATGTCATGCCCCCGGAACTCCCAAAGCGGTTGCCTCCGAAGCGTGAAGTGGACCATGTCATCGACTTGGTCCCAAGATCAAAAGCTCCACATGGAGTCCCCTATCGGCTCGCCCCTCCGAAACTCGCAGAACTCCGTAAGCAACTCACGGAACTATTGGATGCAGGATATGTTCGGCCTTCAAAATCTCCATATGACGTCCCGATTTTTTTCCAGAAGAAGCATGACGGTTCCCTCCGGATGTGCATCGATTACCGAGCGTTCAACAAGCTTACGGTAAAGAACAAGTATCACATTCCCTTGGTGGCGGACTTGTTCGACCAACTTGGCGGTGCAAGATGGTTTACCAAGTTGGATCTTCGTTCGGGCTATTGACAAGTCCGGATCGCGGAGGAGGATGTGCAGAAGACGGCGTGCGTCACAAGGTACAGCTCCTACGAGTTCCTCGTGATGTCGTTTGACCTCACCAATGCCCCGACGACCTTCTGCACTCTTATGAACAAGGTATTGCAACCATTTCTTGACAGGTTCGTGATTGTGTACTTCGATGACATCATGATCTACAGCCGCACCTTGGAGGAGCATATCGAGCACATTCGGCAAGTGTTCGAGGTGTTGCGACAGAACGAGCTCTACGTCAAGCGGGAGAAGTGTGCCTTCGCTCAACCGGAAGTGCACTTCTTGAGACATGTCGTCGGAAGTGGAAAGCTGTAGATGGATGGCATGAAGATTCGGACCATCATGAAGTGGGAGCCGCCCAAGCGGGTTCCTGACATGCGTTCGTTCCTTGGCCTGACGAACTACTATAGGCGATTCGTCAAAGGGTATTAACATGTGATGACTCCTTTGACGAATCTCCTCAGGAAGAACGTGAAGTGGGAGTGGACGCCGACATGCTAGGAAGCGTTCGACACCCTCAAGAGGGCCATGACGAAGGAATCGGTGCTCGTCCTGCCAGATCACACCAAGCCTTACGAGGTACAGACAGATGCTTCTGATTATGTCATCGGATGAGTTCTTATGCAGGAGGGGCATCCCGTGGCGTTCGAGAGTCGCAAACTCAATGACACGGAGCGGCGCTATGTCGTTCAGGAGAAGGAGATGACCGCGGTGATTCACTGTCTTAGAACATGGCAGCACTATCTTCTCGGGTCGCGATTCCACATCAAGACGAACAACGTCGCGACAAGTTACTTCGAGACACAGAAGAAACTCTCGCCGAAGCAAGCAAGATGGCAAGATTTTATGGCGAAATTCGACTATGTCCTAGAGTACAAGCCTGGCAAGACGAATGTTGTTGTCGACGCCCTCGGTCGACGCGCGAAATTCGCAGCCATGAGCTCCTCTCAGGCCGACCTCATCGAGAGGATCAAGAAGGGATTGGAGTCAGATCCCACAGCGAAAAATTTGTTCGAGCAAGCGAAGGAGGGCAAGACACGCCGCTTTTGGGTGGAAGATGGACTGATCTTCATCAAGGAACGTCGCATCTACGTTCCACCCTTCGAGAACTTACGGCGCACTATCATGCAAGAGTGCCACGACTCCAAGTGGGCGAGACATCCGGACATCTGTCGCACTTTGGCACTCATCGAAGACAACTACTTCTGACCAAGGATGGAGGACGACATTGAAATTTTCGTGAAGACATGTCTTGTTTGCCAGCAAGACAAGAACCTCAATCAGGCGCCCGACGGACTTCTGGAACCCCTGTTTATCCTAGAGCGTCCATGGAAAGATGTCTCCATAGATTTCATCACTGGCTGCCCAAGTCTGAAGGAGCAGGTACCATCATGATGGTTGTCGATCGATTCTCCAAGTATGTCATCTTCGTCGCCGGCTCCGCAAGTTGTCCTGCTACTAAAGCTGCGGAGTTATTCATGAAGCATGTAGTGAAGTATTGGAGCCTACCATAAAGCATCGTCAGCGATCGGGATGGGCGATTCGTTGGCAACTTCTGGAAGGAATTGTTCAAGATGATTGGCTCCAACCTGCATTTCTCGACATCACTTCATCCTCAAATCGACGACCAAATTGAGAGGGTGAATTGTATCCTGAAGATCTACTTGCGGCACTATGTGAGTGCCAATCAGAAGGACTGGGCGAAGCTACTCGACATCGCGTAATTCTCCTACAACCTACAACGAAGCGAGTCGACCAATCGGAGTCCCTTCGAGATAGTGACGAGGCAGCAACCTCTGACGCCCCAGACCGTCGCCACTTCTTATGGTGGAAAAGTCCCCGCCGTTCACAGCATGGCGAGGGAATGACATGAGCAGAACGACATGGTAAGAGCATGTTTGCACAAGGCATCAAAGCGCATAAAGAAGTAGGCGGACACCGCCCGATGGGACGTCAACTTTGAAGTCGGTGACTTGGTCCTGGTGAAGCTGGTTCAGCATCTTCAGCTAAGTGGGAAGAATCTGCACAAGGGCCTCGTTAGGCGTTACGAGGGCCCCTTCAAGATCTTGAAGAAGGTAGGCAAGGTGGCATACACGTTGGAGCTCCCGCCTCAGATGCAACAACACTCTGTCTTCTATGTCAGCCTATTCAAACCTTTTGTTGAAGACACTGGAGATCCCGGACGTGGGGTTTCAGACCGCGCCCCGCCGGCCATCCGTCAGCAGTTTACTGACCAAGTTGAAGAAGTACTCGCCGTCCGCACGAAGAATTGAAAGAAGGAGTATCTTGTTCGATAGAGCGAAAGATCGGACGCCGACACAAGTTGGGAGACAGCCGAAGATTTGTGGCAGTTCAAACAGAAGATTGAAAAATTTCAAGCTACAGCTCCAGGGACGTCGCTGACTTGAGTGGGGGAGAATGTCCCGGGGACTTTTCCCCGGGGCACGTCGAGTTATCTTACCATGTATTTTCCTTTTCAACCCACTTTTGTACTTAGTTTATTTCTAAGTGTGATGGTGACAGTTTTGTAATTTGCACGCCAGAAAAGTGCACCCCCGAAAATGGTCATCCACACCACAAGTCGCAAACATATCACCCGAAACGGTGGTATAGTAGGGGAGACCTGCTAGTGCTCCCCCGAAGCGTGTAATCATTCCTATTTACTCAACAAAGATTTCAAACTTCCCTAAATTTAGCATCGTGTCTCAAGCGTGGGGTGGCAACTGACAAAAGAGCGTCCCAAAACATCCCAAGCGATCAAGCGTTATGTCGAGGTGCCCGTTTGTTCACAAATGCCTCTACCGAAGAAGCGTCCGCTCGGGATCGTGCGTCCCAAAAGTTGTGGCATACGAAAAGTGGCATAAGCAAGCTTCCGCAAAGCGCTCAAAAGAACTTGCCGAAACATTTGACACGTCTAGACGCCGCACGAGTCGGCCGAACGAAAGAGGACCCCTGACACGTAGTCGGTCCACTTTTACAAGCCAAATAGCCAATTACAGCTCCACCTCCTCTTCCACGTACAGCTCCACCTCCTCTTCTACGTACAGCTCCATTTGAATCCCCATCTCCAAAACCTCGCGCTTTGCCGACCAGCTCGTCGATCGCAATCTCGTTCAATCATCTCCTTCTAGGGTTCTCTCACTGCACCAATTCGTCGAGCTTTGGCCGTCCCCCACCTCGAGTTCATGGTGCACCGGCGATCGGCGGATGGAGGGGCTTTTGCCGTGAATCCGGTTTGGCGGCGATTGGGATTCATCAGGTGCGACGCGGTCATCGTCGGCGCGGGGCCGGCGTGGCTGTCCGCCGCGATACGGCTGAAACAGGTTTGACAGGAGAGGTGCTTCTCCGAGGTCTCGGTCTGGGTCTCACGAAAGGGCCCTGAAGTTGGTGAGGCTTTTAGTGTTTCTTAAACTGTCTCGCGATAGTCATGCTGTCATCCCAAAATCAAATGATGATGTTTTGGAAGCTTAACTTGTGCAAGGATTGCCGATTTTTTTCCAATTCGAATATGTTCTGGAATGTTTATTCTTATCCATTTCTAAAATGTTTTTAGGGCCCAATAGATGTTCCTGTCACTTATGATAAGTTTCGGTTGCTTCCTATAAGCATTCTCTTGCACTTCCATCCCCATTTGATAACAAAGGAAATTATATGACAAGTTATATCACCAGTTCCGCTAGATATGATTCGCAAAAAAGAGCTGCCGAGTACAATTTAGTTTTTGATATTGTTTAATTTAGTTAAGATTGTTTTCTCCCGTCAGTCAAAGGTATCTTGTAGTTGTAGGATAGTTGAACATGTTCGAACTTTGAAGAGAACTATCAAGGTCCAAACAGGGTTAGTGAATGAGATTAGAGTCCAAACTTGGTTAGACAAGTCCAATTTCAGTCTTCTATTTCCTAGAATCATTTGACGCACCATAAAAACTCAGTTCATGATATTTGGTCAGCACCCTCAGTTCAATTGTTATCGTTGCATAACCTTGTCTTTTCATACACTTGACACACTCAAAGAAACAAGTCTTTCTCTTAAGCCACAAGGGCATCAAGAACCTAATCATGACCTTGAGGTAATGACCCTAAACTATCCCCTATAGTTTCATTAACCTTTTTGCTTTTGTGTTCTCTCATCGTCTTCGAAGTACAAAAGAGCAATTGGCATAGTTATTTATTTTGAATGTTTATTTTTTTTATATACTCCCCTACCAAAATTAACATAAACCATAGAACTTGAAGTATTTTCATTTTGATATTTTTAACAACTTTCCACAATTGAAACAACAATGTCTGTGGTCACACTACCTTAAATTTTTTCTATGTCCGTGGAGACTTTAGGAGACCACAGTTTATAATTCTTTTCATGAACTCGTAACTTTGTATAGGTTGAAACTTTGAGTTTACATATAGTGATTGTTTGATAGTTCTTCAGTCTATAATTTCCCATTAATCTTCGATGCATTACATCTATGTTCGATAGTCAACTGGTCTTCTGCAACAAAAGCCATTGAGCTGAGTGTCGAATTATATACAGGTTTTGCTGCTATTGAGGTATAAACTTGATGTCTTTTTGTAACAACAATATCAAGGCTTTACTTTTGGTTCAAAGCTTGATAATTGGACAGATTCTGAATGATGCAAATCACAGAGTTATTGGAGTTGCAACTGCATTAGATGTGTGTTGCTAAAGATGGCTCTAAAAGGGGAGTATTTCAGTGTGGTGTGGAACTCAAAGGTAAATAATATCAATGCATGTTTCTATTCTGTCCAGTGCTTCAATAAAAAAAATCACATGGAATCATTGCCTGTAATTTGTTACTCCTCCTTTCCTTCCAAAAAAAATGTCATTCCTCCTCAGTCCTTACATTCATTGGCTAGTTTCACGTTAACTGTGAGATTATTGCCTAATTTTTAAAGATGTGTTGGCATGTTTATTGGGCATGTTCACCAATTCATATTGGCATATTCTCATTTGCCTCATCAAATACTTGAACTCATTGTATAACTGCCATAGCATATCCAGCAAAAAATCAGTCCTATTTTTTTACCTAACTCACTTTTGGCAATTACAACAAGTTAATTGATTCTTGCGCCTTTAGCTCGGTTAAAATGCAATAGGTTTAAGTTTCTTCAATTTGATATCTTCTTTAATACATAAATCCATCTTGTTTTAACTTATTTGTACAACTAATGTACTAATTCTACTTCTCGCTGCAGAATGTCTTACACTACTTGCTGAAGGATGTTGTGGTACCTTGTCAGAGGTCTGCTCAAAGTATCACACTTTTTATGTCCTCTGGATTTATTATATAGATAGATAAAAAGTCATCTGAGAACAATGTTTTTATTCAGGAAATAAAGTTATAGGAATAAGGACACGATCAACATCATCCATGTGCCTTGGGCATTAAAGAGAGTCAGCATTTTGATTTATCATGTTGACCATTATCTGTTTTCCATTTATTTCTGTCTATTGTTATTTCTCTTGAAAGATAGTTTCCCTGCAGCTTCAATCCCGATAGTTTCCCTGCAACTTCAATCCCAAATCATTGTACAAACTATTACTTTTAAATTCTTGGACCACACTAGTAAGCAACTTAACTATAAGAATATAAATTGACGTTTTTTATTTCATAATGCTTATAGCATTCTGCTTATGTAACAAATCTATCTTCTGCACTGAAGATATTTATTGTATACTTCTTTTCTTTTTCGATCATCTTCTGTTTCAATGTTCTAGTTGATGGTTATCCTAGTTATGCTGGACTTGTTTGATCTAATTGGATCCAAATTCATTATTGCCATCTTATTTCAATATATATTATGCAGAAAAGGGTTCATCAATTTTTATTTTAATGAAATATCTAGATCTCAAGCAAATATGTCATTTTGTTTGTGTACATACTGCCCTTTGTTTCTTCTTCCTTCTTTTTTCTTTGAGGAGAGCTGCCCTTTGCTTAATGAGCATCAGTTGATCCTTTTGTCTCATTATATGTGGCAAGGCCCTGACATTAATAGGCAGATATCCTCTGTTATGCTGTCTCCTAGATTAAGAAGATTCCTACTTGATTTGATGTTATTGTATTGTTCCATGTTTAGGTACAGGAAACTGAGGAACAGAAACATAAGCTTTCATGGGTAATAGGCAGGTACCTGGCTGACTTTGTAGTCTTTGTCCAATAGTTATTTGAGATTTCATGTTCATGAGTTATATTTGCCGCATTGTCCAAAGGGTCTTCCATTATATTACATTAAGTGGTGGCAAGATTTTTAGCCTTCTGTAATAATTGTGAAGCATCATGCATTGTAACTCCATTATTAGTATCCATTGGCCAAATGACCAGCCTAGTTTTACTGACCTGAAAAATACCTTGCTAGTGAAAGAAAATCTGAAAACATTTAAGGGCTGATGCATTTGTTCCAGATTACTCAAATAATCATCTTTTGATGCTTCAGCACAAAGTGTACTCAATTACATTTTCCACTATGTATTATTTCCAGAATACATTGTGAAAAAGAAAGACAAACAGAAATTTGTTAAGGTTTTATCCTGCTATTGCTGACATGTCAATTTGCACTGCTCTGTTGTTTCATGTTGCTCTCAATTTGAAGATAATATTTTCACCACATTTAGATATTTCCTGTAATAAGTAGCTAATGTTTAATATACAGATCTCAATTGACTGTGTTCGATTAGCATAACTCATTCTTGAGCCCTTTTGATGAATTCCAGGTATCGCTGTTTTCTTCCTCAGAAAAAAAAATTAAAGAAAAAACCTTGATCATTGTTGTTGATGCTAGCAGTTTCTTTGATAAGCTATCACAAAATATGGCTATAATTTACTAATTTCTCTGCAGTCTGTACATTTTTTTTACTTTATTTCATAATTTGCATGCATGTCATGAGCATCATCACATGGAAAATATGAGAACATCTTGTCATTCACCTACTGTTCTCATATTAGGGAATTTTTTTTCTTTTATCAGATAATTAATTATTATACTTTATTGCATCTTTTTTTCAAATTCCATTTTCGCTTTTATCTGTTCTCATTTAGATGTTAGAATATCATAGGATATTTTTTTTTGCACGACAATACAGGTTATTTGGTGAGTTCGCTGAGCTTCAATACTTCAGTTTTTTTTTCCGCGTTGATAGGATTGGGTCTCTAGAGCCTACAGAGCTGGCTTAAACAACATGCCATGTTATTACCAAGAGTTAGTTAAGTATGCAGGGTTCAACATGTGGAGTATGCCATTTCCTGCTTATGATACTTGTGTTTGCTGCAAATGGAACCTTACTAATACAACAACAACAACAACAAAGCCTTATCCCACTAGGTGGGGTCGGCTACATGGATCATACGATGCCATTCCGCTCTATTAGTAACCAAACAAATGGAACCTTACTAATGTCTCAGAAAAATAAACTCTCAATGTATCTGTAGTTAGAGAACATCCCCTTCATTTTTAAAATCATTTTTCATCTTTTATGCTATCCGCTCTTTTTTTGGGACAAAGAGAGGGCTGTTTCTATCTATTCTTTGCTATGTTGATCGATGACTCCTCAACAACAACAACAACAACAAAGCCTTATCCCACTAGGTGGGGTCGGCTACATGGATCATACGACGCCATTCCGCTCTATTAGTAACCAAACCTTTCGGTATATTATTCACCAATAGATCTTGCCAAGCCTGATCGATGACTCCTCAGTATGATAATTTAGGAAAATCCAGTTGCTTCATCAGTTCAAGCCATGGTTTTACCTTTTTGTTTTTTTATCCTAATGCACAGGAGCAACACAAAGCACAAATCATGAGCACATCCAACCTTCATCTCTGCTTAAGGGAATCAAAGATACCTGAAGTGGTAAATTTTCCAGTATCTGGCGGACCTGAATCACGCTATCGCCACCACGTGTAGATGAGTAAGTCTTTCCTCGACATCACCAAATTGTTTTCCTTCGAATGTAGTAGTTCAGATACAGTGAATGATAAAAGTAAGAGTAAATGATAACGAATTAATCTATCTTAAGTTGAGGGCTTTTATGGCTCTTAAATCATCATTTCTTTGGGTTCAGGAAGGTATGTCCTGGATGATGATTGAACACCAAGAATTGCCTTCACTGCAAGGCATTGCTTTCTACTCAGATTTATATGCCAATATATATGATTTTCCATTTTAGCCTTGAATCTGTGTCATGCGCTGAAGCTTATTCTTTAAACTTGAGTGTGTTAGTATTTTGAATGGTTCAGTCAGAGGATTTGGGTTACCATACTCTCTTACTGTTATATTTTTCTAATGATGCAGGCATGTTATATGGTGGAGCCAAATCAAAACATTGAGTGCACAGTTCCTGAAGGTGGCTGTGGTTCTTGGTATATAGTTATGTGTTATCACTTCAGGTTCATCATATTTCATGACTGACAGGGCAGCTTAAATTCAGGACCTACATTTCCACAATCAAGCTGAATGTTAAGTGGTTCGAATGGCTTCAACATTTGTTTCTTGTCAAAGGTGTTTATCTTCATTGTAATGTTTTGTAGTTTATGACACACAGAAAATTGAGTTACTCAGTACGTCCCATCTTCCGAAAAAGGAACAATAAACTATGATAAAGTGATATTCATTCATCTGACTTTTTTGCAACTTGGAATGTTTATTATGTACATATATGTAATGTATATGATATGTATAGATATAAATATACTATGTAATACAAAATAGAACAAAAGCTGACATTCATATACAACAACAACAACAAAGCCTTATCCCATTAGGTGGGGTCGGTTACATGGATCATACGACGCCATTCCGCTCTATTTATTCGTTGATCCATGTTCATAAGATTCGACAGAATTTTATGCTGGCTGTCGGGCCCTAACACAACCCTCCTCCTTTATCCGGGCTTGGGACCGGCTATAAAATATATTCTATATGTGGTATTACGATTTTCCTCCTCCTCCTTTATGCTGGCTGACATTCATATATTCTATATTTTAATATTTCTGTTTCTTTGGTATTACGAATTCAAGTCGAATTTTGAGATTTAGCATAATTTTTCATTTCATTTATCTGCATCTAAAAATTACAAGTGGTTTCATCCTCCAAGTATTTCCTTCTTGTTGATTTCAATCCTGCATTCATCAAGCTAAGTTAACCCATCTATATATAGCACACATCTGACGTTCATGTTTTCCCCTTGAGCAAGGACATTAATGTGGATGGATATTCAGCTTTGACATATCTGCCATATTGACTGGCAGATAATATATGTATGGACTCTGTTTGAAAAGGTTGCATCTTTCTTACATGATTATATGCATGGGACGCAGCTTGCCTTTTGAATAGGTTGTTTGCATTCCCGGCTGCAACTAATCCAGTTATCTTTCTAGTCTCAGATCAGGCAAAAGCATACGGTTAAGGATTCATCCACCAAAAGAGGACAAGGTTAGGGTAGTCTCTTATGTGGGAAACGAACGTTGTTTGATGTATGTGGATATTAGATAAGTTGTTCGATTTATAGGGCCATCCAAATATTTTCCCATGTTTCTTTCATTGAAATTACCCATGTTTTTATTGGCACTCTGTTAGTAGTGAAATGTCAGGAAATCTTGGGTTACTAACTAGTTAATAGTTATCCTCTCCATGAGTCTGCCTTAATTTTCTTATGGTACAGTACGAGGAGTTCGCCCAGATCACGGCTCTTTAGAAGCATGCCTTGCTTTTCTTACGCTGTACCACATTATCATCATGCTGTAAGGTCACCAATTTGTCATTTGCTCACGCTCTCTTAAAAACTAATATTTGTTTATTCTGTGCATGCCAGAGGAAGAGGGGGAATGTAGTGCAGACATATATTTACCGAAGAGAAGGCGAGGAGGCAGCAAGCAGTGAAGGAGAGAGGTGAGTTGGAATGGGCCCATGGCGTATTGTTAATTGGTATATGGTAGCGTGAAGCCATGTGCAGAGTGCATAAGTGGGGAACATGGAGTGGAGGGGATAACATGGAGCAATACAAGGTGCCCAGTGGTATTAGCTTTCATTCTGGCTGGACTCCCTTGGCATGAACTAAACTGTAAAAACTAGTTCCACTACCCCAAATAATGTCCACTTTACCTAGAGGCCTTCATTTATCTCTCTTTTAAACCTGCCCACATGTTGTTGGATCCTGGAGGTCTAATTAGTAGAATTGACATGTTGTCCAATATAAACAAGGAATGGAAAGGTTCACGTTCGCTTGGGTGTTTTGGCAATTGGAATGGAACAGTTTGGAAAGTCGGCTCCTTTCCTGCGAGAATAAAACCGAGATTGCAGTCTTATCCTTGGACAAAGTCCTACCTACGGCCCCATGGTCCTTGGACTACACAAGAGACCTCACTTCTGGTAATGATCTTGAGTGAACAGCCACATTCTTAGGTCCTCCCACACGAGCGATTGTTTCGTCGTCTCTGGGGCTGTGTCAAAAGTTCGAATGGGGCTTACATGCTTTTGAATCTCATGAGGAAATTGATATTTCGATTGCCATGTTGTGAGGGTCTCACCAGGTAAAGACTCATCGTGGAATGACAAAAGTGAAAGGAGGATGTGTTGGTTTCGACGTAGTGTCTCTCTCCTCCATTAATTGCAGTCTGCTGTGGTTACCATAATGGGAAGAAAGGTTGCAAAGCTCTTATAAGTTTAAACTTATTTCTTAAAGTTTACTTGAGTGACTAACGTGGAATCTTTTGCCAAGTGCAAACCCCCTTCTTATGCAGACAACTTGCCACTTGTGAGTTGGGTCGTTGTCATGGGGGGGGGGGGGCTTAAGATCTAGGATTTCTGGTTGTCATAAATCTCATGAGTCCTTGTTAGGTTTATGACATCGCATGGAAATCAGTGATCTAGTGGGTATGTTCAAAGGCTGTTGCTCATTAGATCTTAGCTGGATTAAAACGTGTAAGTGGGCTACACTTAATTTTCTACTTTTTTTTATAATCTTAATTTTCTACATTGTGATGGAGGAAATCTATAGATTTCTATAGTCCTATTGAGGTGCATGGCATTATTTGTGCCCCTGCAGGAGCATTAATATGATGGTAAGATATAAAGATGAACATAAAACCAGGCGTAGCTAGGGGTTAATGATATTATTAATTGAATATTGTTTCAATTAATAACATGGTAAATCATCCTGCGGTGTGAATTCTCAATGATAACATGGATGGATTACAGCTAAACCTAAGCTTTGCACATTGTTAGATAGGGAATATTGTTTTTTTTTTTTTTCATGCAGTAATCATACAAGATTGATTAATAAAAATTTTCCCGCCGTATATAATTTTTATGAGAACAGTATATACTGTCCTATCTTTAGTAGAAATGTTCTTTGCAATTTGTTGTCTGGATAAATTAATAGGTACTTTATGTTATTAATCTATTTTTGTTACACCTAAACATATATATATATATATATATATATATATATATATATATAAAGACAAGTTATTTATCCGGAAAGATTTTTATTTGATTATTCTCCGTGGAATAAAGGGCAATATTGGAGGGCACAATTAATTCGCATGGCGGTGATTTAACTATTCAGGTAACTTGGACTTGGAGCACGACGAACAACTAAACATGGACCATCTTGGTGTTGGTGCTCCCTAATTAATGTTATAATAAATATTATCCACCTTTTTGTATAAAATATAAATAAGAGCCAGACGCGGAGAAGCCCCCCGTTGTTAGTCTTGTTTTAAGAGGGCCTCATGCACTAAAGTAATAAAGATAAACAAAAATAATCAAATCATTTGAATCTTTGTTTAACGTAATGACCACATTATTCTCTCTCTCTCTCTCTCTCTCTCTCTCTCTCTCTCTCTCTCTCTCTCTCTCTCTCTCTCTCTCTCTCTCTCTGATCATGCATTCACGCTCATCTGATCGGTTACTGCTTGCTCACCAATCCAAACTAAAAAAGCCTCGAGAGTCTCCACATTCCACTCCATGTCAATATGGTCCCAGTAATTGCTGGTGGTATGGTATATACACACACAGACAGTGGGGACTACATGCATGCGTTCGTTAACGTTGCTCTAAAGACTAAAGGAACCAGTGGATGCTTATTTTAATTACCCCGATGATGGACAAATAATTACAGGAAACTAATTAAGTATTTACAAATTATAATGGGCAAATAATTACAGGAAATTAAGTCTTTACAAATTATAGTGTAAAAATTAATTGGCAGGGTCTTTTCCTACGCCATATATATTAGTGAGCCCTGAGAAATTAATGAATGTTAGCTAGGGTTTTGAATTACGCTTATGGTTTATTCACTAGCTTAATACTGCTTAGTTAGTTAATCCAACTCTAACGATCGATAATAAAGTGAAGTCTACAAACGACGTCCCTGTTAACAGTGGGATTCTGATTAGCTACTAATAACTAAATATAATAAATAAATATGATCCAAATATATACACGAGGCAATGTGAGCAATTTATACTGTTACGGGATCTCGAGGTCGTCTATAAGAGGTTTAATTTGCTAATTTATTAATTAAACCTGTTGGATTCGAGCATCAGCTTGCAAGTTGCTGTATATAAGGGCTTATAAGTTACTAGTTGTTCAAGGACAAGGCAGGCTGCAGCACTGTAGCTCGCACCAATGCATCTCAGCAAAGGAATAAATACACGTCATGACAATTATCAGAGTTAATTATAGGACATTGTTAATAATAATAATAATAATAATAATAATAATAATAATAATAATAATAATTATTATTATTATTATTAATGTTCACGAGCTAGGCTTACATCTAAATAGGTCTAAGTCTGTTACAAAATAAAAATATTTAAACTTGACTTAAGAATATAAGTTTAACCTGACTTGCTTGATTAATTTTTAATGTCTAGCCTAACTTATTAGTCTGTCAAGTTAAATATATATTTTTAATGGTATACTATATTAAATATAATAAATTTTATTTATTAAAAATAATAAATATGAACTAAATAAAAGAAACATCATTAATTTACTTTTTTAAAACATATAATAAAAATAGTAGTATATAATTCAAAATTAAATATTTGAAAAATAATAAAATATTTATTCATAAGTCGCCTACCATAGTTAGTCTAAATCCATCTTTTCTTTGTCAAAAAAATATTTTTATTGTTTTGAAATTATATATATATATATATATATATAATATAATATATTAATAAATTTTGACCTGATAAACTATAAGGCTAAGCTAATTATTAGGAGGCTAAGCCTCTTTAATAAACTTTTTTTTATTTTTTCAGCCTAGCTTATTTTAATAATAGGTCAAGCCGAGTTAAGTCAAAAATATGTCAAGTCACGATTAATTTACGATACAGTAAGTTGATCGACTTGCTTTAAATGCTATAAATTACAGTCATTTTTTATGGAGCATATTCCTTTTTCTCGTATAGAATATATATATATATATATATATATATATATATATATATATATATATATATATATATATATAGAATCTTACCGATAGAAAAACTAAATTTGAAATGCTTAATAACTTTTCCCCACTTGCAACTATCTAATTATATTAAGGTTCGGTATCTATGCCAAATGAATTATCTACATTGTATCAAGTTTCTTCTTAGGAGGTATTTCATGACAATTAGTTACTGCCAAAATCGTGAGAGGGCAAACCCCACTCATTAACTTTCGGATCGAACGCATGAAACATTCCTTGAACACAACTATTCGTAGAATAAATTTTATGCTTCTCGTCTCCATTAGGCAGCTGGTTCCGTGATTAAGGAAATTTAGGAAAACACGTAAATTAAGAAGTAGATTAAGGAATTTTAATTATTATGATGTAACTCGTGGCGTAGGATATAAATCCGTGCATTGACAAGTACGCCATTATCGGTGATTGATGTTCATAAGAAAGAGTCATTGGAGACGTTAAATACTCTTATGTTCGTTTAATTCAACTTTCAAGCATGATATATATATATATATATATATATATATATATATATATATATATATATATATTGCAAGAAAAAAGAGACAAGAAAGAGATGCGTACATACATTAAACAAAATTTAAATTACGTTTTCAAATAGTGGTAATAGTAGTAAGAGAATATTTTAGTTATAAAGAGTAGTAGTTTTAAAATTTTGTTCTTCAAATTAAATACAAAGTAGAATACGATTATATCTGTCTTTTCCCCAAAATATAATATTTTGTTATTTCATTTATATTTTACTTCATTTAAATTTACTTTCCAGGCAGATGCCACCAATTAGGAAAAAAAATAGTTTCCATAGGATGGGAGGGAACTCTTTTTTTATTACATTTTTAGTGCAAAATGATATTTTGTAAGTGATAAAAAAATGAAAAAAAATATTTTAAAATGGAGCGTCAAACTAGGGGATATGTTAAGAAAATGATAAATTTATAGTTGGAAGTTAAATATTAAAAAAATATATAATTAAAAAGTGTGAAAATATTTTTGAAGGGGATCGACCAGGACGGCGCTCTGTCCAGCCGGCGGCGGCGGCGGCCATGTACGAAGGGAGGACGAAAGGACACGTGTGATTATGACCGGAAGACACGTGCGCCAATAAGAATTTTGTCAGTCTTTTTTTTACTTATTATTTTATTTTATTATTAGTTATTTAAATAAATTAAATTGGGTTGTACCAAACGCCCCAACACAAAATTTAAAGAGGCTCCTCGTTTCACGTGAAGTCCACCTGCACACGCTGCCGGCCAAAAAGCTCCACGTACAAAGTTTTTTTTGTCCCCTTCGCTCTTCAAATTTTTCTATTCCATTTTTATTTCCGGCTTATTCACCTTTATCACATTCGTTAATTTGCTCGTACATAATAAAATTTTACATTCAATACACAAGCTAAATAATGTTAAGTTTTCAAAAGATATGTTATACATTTATTTTATCCGGACTCATTCTATATTTTTATTAGAACAGCCCACAATACAATATATATATATATATATATATATAAAGTTAAGCAACAATTAGAATGACTCGGGATGTAAAATATTTGGTCATCCTAAAATATATTTGATCTTCTAATTTTCAATTTATTTACTAATTACTCCGAAAATTTTGTGGAGACACGTGGAACCTGATTTTTTTTATAAATGTTATCTATATTATTAATACCTACGTCACCTTTTTTTTATCATTAATATAATATTTTTTTACTAGTTGAATGTTCTTGAAATCTTTAAGATTTTGTGGAAACAAGTGATATTTCTTTATAAATTATCAAAATTATTGTTATACTAAAGCTGAATTACTTTACACTCTCAAGAAGTATATACGAATAATACAATTGAAAAATCAAATGTAAATATTACCTTTTTTTAAGATATCTATTGAGCTGCCGCATGTCATGATGATATGTATCACATAAAAGGGAGCTTCAAAACTAAAAGGAAAAGAAAAGAAAAAAAGAAGTGAGAAAAGGGATAAAAACAAATTATAAAGAAAAAAACGGTTTTATAGAGTGTGATAATGAAGTTGAGTGTTGGGTTTCTCCAACGGGTTGGCTGCATTGCAACCTTCGTGTTCTCTCGCAAAACCGCAATCTAACAACTTTATACAGATCATCCATTTATTTTAATAATAAAAATTGTGATTACTGTTGCATGATATATACCAAATATTATAATATTGCATTTTTAAATTTAATTAACTAAGATTGCTAACTTATTAGTAGGATTGTGTTGATTCAAGGAGTGCTAGTAATTCTATATTCGATCTTTTGATTTATTATTTTGATCATTAGAATATATATCTGCTCTTTCATGGCTATTACCTGAACAGGCCGAGTGGGTATAAAAAAAATAATTTAGCACCCCAGGATTATAATTTCAAAATTAATAAAGTATGTTTTTATTAATTAATTGCTTATCGTACCCTAATTCGTCCTATATTACAGTAAAATTAGACAAATTTTCGTTAACACTAAAAAAAATTAATGCATAAACAAAGTTATAAAAGATGCAATTCGTAATATAACTAATTGTATTAAGTGCTACTTTATAGTATGTAATCATTGGTGCTAAACAATAACTTGATTAATTATGTTAAACTAGTTGTAATTATTAACATTATTTTGTTACAACAAAATAGTTATATTTATGTATTTTATAAATAAACATGGCAAATTTTATTAACTAATAAGCATTAATCTGACATTATAATTTGCTATTCTGTAATTTCTAGCACAAAGTGGACATATACCTATACCAAATCCGTGAGTCAAGAACTAAAATGTTGGCACTTACGTACGATTATGATACTTAAAATCAATAAGCTAGTTTATATGTGCGTAAGAGTATATGTAAAGTAGGTTAATTAATTAATTTAACTTTGGAACTAAAATTTGATTCACGTCTTAATTTACAATTAAGAATATAATTAAGTTTCCAATTATGCCTACACGATAATAAGCATCCGGATCGATTTATTTTTGTTCAAAATAAATAAGAAAAAACTGGTGTACAATATCAAATTCATACTTAAATCCATACAACTTTTTTTTAAAGAAAATCTAATTATGTATTAATATATAGCAACGACGAGGAATCAAAACTTTTACTCTTCCAGTTTATAATAGTGTGACAGCCAGATACCTTGCCGAAATTTTACTGCAAGCTTTCGCTCTCTCTCTCTCTCTCTCTCTCTCTCTCTCTCTCCAGTGCTTTTTCTTTTCTTTACCATGCATTGTGCATAGATTTTCCCTTGCCTCGATCAGTGCAAGAGCTGATCGAGCTCACTGCCTTCGCTTTTACTTCCCCTTCGAGATGAGATCAGGACGAGTCTTCATTAATCCACAACAAATTGAATCGATAAAAATCTTATCTTTGTTGTATATATGTCGATGGATGAACATTAATTCATGTAGCACTTATGACGCAAAGGAACACGAAGGAGATGATCGAAGAACATCATATGAGGGAGGGAGAGAGAGAGAGAGAAAGAGAGGAATGGAGGCTGGTTGTATGTCTATTTAACCACGGCTATGATGGACTCTGCGGCCGTCGTCGTCGAAGCGTTGCCTCGCCACCGGCTATATACCATTACCGACGTCATTGCTCACGTTCGATCTCTGAAAGTTGTACTGCATGTTCGTGCGATCCTCTTCATCGTCCTCGTCGTCGTTGTCCTGTTCCATGTTGCCGCCGTCGGCGTCGTCCAACTTGTCGTAGCCATTCGTCATGTTCTGCGGGTGCCGTTGCTCCATCAACTCCTTCACAGCATCTTCTGGCTTCAATGCAACAATCGATATGAACAATGGTTACGTTTCCGGTAATTCATGGAATTACAGTGGTGGTGATTGGAATACCGTGGCACATGGAATTACCTTCTTCGCCCCTTCTTCCATGAAGCCGTTGCTGTTCAGCGCTTCTGCGTCGCCGGACCCACCGGCGCCGTCGCTGTTTGACTTCCGGCCGTTGCTCGCGGTGCCGTTGCTGCCCTTGCCGTTGTTCCCGTTCTTGTCACCATCGGGCGGAGGACACTGCTGCTGTTCTTGCGGTGGTGCCGTCGTGGGCTCAGCTTCTTGCTCTTGCCGACGCGAAAGTTCGACGGTGACGGTGGCTCTGCTGGTGCCGGCGGCGGTGTCGAGGTGTTTCTTGCGGTAGAGGGCGTCCAGTTGGTGGAAGTAAGGACAGGTCTTGGCATCCTCCGGGCGCTTCTTGTTGCTCTCCTTCACCTTCTTGAAGTACTTGTTGATGTTTTCCCACTTCTCCTTGCACCTCTTGGCGCTCCGGTTGTAGCCCAGGCTCTGCATGGCGGCGGAGATTTCCTCCCACAGCGGCCCTTTGGGACCGGCCTCCTGGTACCGCGACTCGAATCCACTCCGAACCTTGATGAGCGCATCCACCTCCGCCCTGGGCCACCTCGACGAGGACACTGGATCGAGACCGACCGTCCCGCCTGTGTCCTGCGGCTCCACTTCTCCGACCAGCTCTGTTACCGACGGCTGGTGACGTGTGATATTGGTGTTTTGGTGCTGTTTCTGCCTGGGGGGCGGCGGAGGAGGGTGCTGCTGCAAAGGTTGTACCGCCATCAGTGATTTTTTCTGTGCCTGCTGCTGGTCTGAATGCTGCGATGGTTGGGGCGGTTGTTGCAGTGCTTGCGGCGGCGCAGGCGGCACATGCGGCGTTCGTGGCGCGAGCGCCGTCACGGAGATAGTGCCGACGGAGGGAGCGTTCGACATGGGAGTCGTCTGGCCGGTGATCTTTTGGAGATAAGAGATCAAGGCGTTGTCTCTGTTGGCCGCCACGGCGCGCTCCTTCGCGAGTACCTCCTGCTCGCGGTTGAGCCGGGCCATCTCCTGCCGCCGCCACGCCTCCTCTCGGATAACCCTGTCCTGTTCCCTTTTCTCGATGGTCTCCAGGAACCATTGCTGCATGGCCTCCTGCTTCTCCATCACCTGCTTCATGAGCCCGTGGAAGAACGTCATCATCTTCTTAGTCGACCGGGACACGCTGCCGCCGCGCTTCCTCTTGCGTGCTCCCTCATCCCGGCTTCCGCCGGCGTCTTCCGTATCTTCCCCGTCAGAGTCGGACGAGGACGAGGAGGAATTGGAGGAGAAGCTGAGCCCGACGACCGCTGCGGCCGTCGCAGCCGTGCGGGAGAACCCTGTCGGTCCGCTGATAGGAAGAGGGGGGACGGATGAAATGGGCAAAGGTTGCATCGTCGTGGTACCTGAGGGACCAGCTGCCGCCATGGTCGGCGCCGAGAAGTTAATTTGATCGGGTGCGACGCCGTCGGCCGTGGCGGGAGCTGTCACGCCGCCGACGCCGCCGCTGTAGAGGGCCTCCAGCTGTCTAAAGAAGCGGTAGCTCTTGCCGTCCTGGCGGCCGGCGCGGGCTTCCTTGGTGCGCTTGTAGTACTTGTGGACGTTCTCAAACTTCTCTTTGCACTTCTTGGCGCTCCTCTTGTACCCCAACTCCGCCAGCTTCCTATATAAAAAAGAAATGCACACCCAACACCACGCCACACAGCACAAGTGTGATTTAAAAAATCTACTCTTTTACTGTGACGAAGCAGACAAAGGACAAAATATAAAAAGATGGTGAGAGAACGAAGACAATGAGAAATGAAATGGCCATGATTGCATCCGAATGCTCACAAAGAGCATCTACATTATGCCATAATTATTATTTTTTCCTTCTGGAACTCAATATTAAATGTTCAGAGAAGTGGAGGGAAAAAATAAAAAAAATGTCGAAATAAATAAATTAAAAGATATATTAAAGACAAAAAAAGATTGGGTGGATAAAACTGCATGCGTCCTGCGTCACCTTTTTTTTCCCCTTCTCGGACGGCATCTAACTCCAGAATTAGAAATTTAGCTGCCGACTGGAGATTGGGATTGATGCACCGGATCTGAACGAAGCACTTCTTCTTATATCGAACTCAGACAGCGAGTTAAAGAATTGTTTGTTCTTTACCGAAAAAAAATTGTTGTTTTAACATTAATTAATAATAATAATAATAATTTTCTTTTTTTCTCTCTTTTTTGCATGATCGTAAGACAAAAAAGAAGGGAAAATGAGAAAAGAAAAGGGAGTGCTGTGCTCGTGAACAACGGAAGCGAGAAAGAGGAACAGGATCTGGGAAGGTCATGCGTGCGTGAAGAGAGAAGAAAGATGGTGAATGGGATAGGAACAGTACGAGCTAGCGACTGACTGACAGTAACACGCACCTCCTTCGTGTGAAAAGAAAAACTGACGTCATAGAAGAACCACAAGGCAACAGTAAGGAGAAGGTGACAGCGGCGGCAGAACCCTGGATAGAAAGATATGGTTTACTCAGCTGTCATGTCTCTGAATTCAGAATTCATAATTCAGAATTGATTGATCTCCTCTCAAGAGGAAGAACAAATTGTGGTGGAGACGATCGAGCAGGGGAAGGAGAATGAGAAAGAAAAAAAAAATGGAGTCTTTTGGCATTTTTGGATGGACAGTGTGCATGGGAGCTCCCTAAGTAAGAGAAATGGCGAGGAATGAGAAGAAGCCCGTAATTTAATCTGGTTGGGGGTTCAGTTCAATTTATTACCTGGAAACGTCCTCCCAGAGGGGTCCCTTGAGGGCGGAGTCGCGGAAGGCGGCGTCCATGTCCGACCGGATCTTGAGCAGCGCCAGCGTCTCCTGGCGCGGCCACCGGTTGCCGCTGGCTCCGCCGCGCTCGGCCTCCTCCCCGCCCGCCGCCTCCGCTGCCAGCGCCTCCTCATCGTCCGGGGAATTCCCCGTCCCAACGCTGGGAGCCAATTCGTCGATGCCGGATGGAGGCTGGCTGTTGATGGGCGACGCGGCCTCGGCTACAGATGGCGCCTGCTGCTGGTGCTGCTGCTGTAGCGAGTGAACTCGAAGGCCGGCTCCGGTGGACGAGAATGGTGTCATCTCAGAGGGCGGCACGGCCGATTGGGATCCTCCTCCTCCTGATCCTGAAGGTTGCTGCATGGCTCTGAAATTGTAAGTTTTTCTCCTCCGACTTCGACGTGCAACAATTCGCTGCAGCTGCAGCAGTGGACTCGATCGATCGAGAGAAGCAGGAGACTGTAAGAGTAGTACTGCAGCTGCTTAATTAAACACCTGCACTACCTGTTCCTCTCCCTCTCCCCCGTGCTCAGCGAGGGAGGATGGAGGGAATGGGGAACACCAAATTTGGAATTTGGAGAGAGGAAATCAGTACATGAAGACGAGACGCAAGCGCGCATATGCTAGCGCAGAGAGAGAGAGAGATGCTTGAACCTACAACCTAGAAATTTCAGCACGTATTAATATATGTGCTAATTATAAGGATGTTACATATGCGTAATAATGAATAGACTAGATGACAGTGGGGGGATGAGGTACATGTGAAAGGTGGAAGGAAGAGGAGAGAAGAAGAAAAAAAGTGACAAACAATGGGAGTGGAAAATCCTAAAACAGCTAGGAAATGAGGGGGGAGAGAGTGTGTGGGTGAGTGCGAAAGAGAGAGAGAGAAAGAGGAGAGAGAGAGAGAGTAACAGTGAAGGATTGAAGGGAGTGGGGACTGGGGAGAGGGAATAATGATAATGGCGATGAAGGTGAGAGATGGGAAATAATGATAAAAAGTTAAAAACAAAACGAGATGCTGCGCTGTCAGTGGGGCTTGCTAACTTGCTGCCAAATAAGATTAGTTGAGAGAGAGAGAGAGAGAGAGAGAGAGAGAGAGAGAGAGAGAGAGAGAGAGAGAGAGAGAGAGAGAGAGAGAGAGAGAGAGAGAGAGAGAGAGAGAGAGAGAGAGAGATGAAAAATGAAATATTAATAAAAAATATTTAGTTAGTGAAGTGTTTTATAATTATGTGACAAATTAAATCAACTGAAACGTGAGGTGTGAGAGAAAGAGGAAGAAAATGATTTGTTTAATTTACAGTAATTATTGGGTTAATTAGAATTTGAGACATATTACCAACAATTACTAATAGATTCACTTCTTTGTGATCACAATAATAAAATGATAAAAGTATGTGATAAAAATTTTACATACTTTTGGGCATGCATGCGAAATTAACATCCATTAGACAAACAAGCACAACATGGAGGAGAGAGGAGAGAGGAGAGATAAAGAAACAAATAAACAAAATAAAAAAAAAGTGGTAGGAAGAGGAGAGAGAAAGGAGAGGAGGAGGAGGAGAGCAGACAACAATACACGGCAACAGCTGTTGAGTGGCGTCCCACAGTGGAAGAGGGGTAAGAACGTGACGGGCGATTATAGCGGATCCAATTACGCGCTAATTATTTATTTACTATTTAAACAACTCTAATATTTGTTTTCCATAATCCATTAAGTGTTTTTTTATTTTTTTTAAAACAAAATTCTGTACACATGCATCGTGCGTTAATATGTGCATTGTGCCACTTATATATTGAGTAACATATCACTATTCAAAACTAAAAATAATAATATAAATTATCACTATAAATATTAAAATCATATATTGTCTTCACAATTAAAGTCAAATTCTTTGTATCCAGAATCAATACTTGTACAACTAATTTAGGGGTGCACTAAGAGGAACAAATTAAGTCCTTTAACAGGTAAATTAACAAAGAAACGTGTGTTTATTGGAGATCCAATTGAAGCCATCTAAAAAATTGTTGAATAAAATAAGGGAATCTAACTTAAAATGGGTACTACTATTGTTGGGTCTAAGTTTATAGTAATAATTAGGTCTTATATATGCTTAATTAAGTTCCACTACAATTAATTAGCTTTTAGCCACCACTAAGATGCATGCGGTTGTGTAGTTGCAGTATATACTATATACCTCGTACATAAACATTCATGCATATATATGTGGTCTAAGGCAATTACTTAAACTCATATATATATATATATATATATATATATATATATATATATATATATGGGATATGTTAAGCACATCTATTCAACGATTGAGATAATTGATATTTTTAAATCATGAATTTAATCACTTTTGATTAGATCCATTAATCAATAGATCAACGATTGAGATGCGCTCAGCATTTCTACAAAGCGAAAGCTATTTTATAGGTACATTAATCCATATATATATATATATATAAGTGCATCTGTATTATTAATCTATTGATCAACGGTTTAAATTATGAATGATTAAATCTCATCATTTAACATCATTTATGTATGTTATTTATCTGAACGATTGATCAATAAATTAACGATCCATATGTGCTCAACATCCCTCAGAGCATAAGGTGCTTTGAAGGTGCATTAATCCCATATATATATAAAGAGTTTAGTAATACGTAATCAAAAGTTACACAACGGATATGTATCCCATGAATCTGAACCATTAGATGATTATTTCATGATTGAGATTAAATCTAATAATTTAACATAAAATTCAATGGAGATTAAATCTCAACCATATAATCATGATCTAACGATCCTAATTTATTGATTACATATTAATTGTACAATAATTAGTTGCATATTATCTAACATCATAAATATATATATATATATATAATTCGCAATATCACTCTACACTGTTCATTTAAATTCCACCCTGATTGCTTATATTCGAACATTCTAGAACTAATGTTTAAATTGAATAGATAAATGCGAAAAAAGTTGATCAATTCAAGAAATGGATAATTTAATTTTCAATTGAAAAAAAATATTTTTTCATAAATATCGACCCCACCTAGTGGGATAAGGCTTTGTTCTCAATTTATTCGATTATTATAATTTTCATTTATTATTATTATGATTTATGAAATTTTAGGTGGGATCATGTATTGCATTCATTCATATATAATAGTGCCTTTTTTATTCTTAGTAAATTGGTGAAATCTTTGTTTTTCTTTACCATCTTTTTTCTAGAACTTCTCAAACCAAGAAGAGTTAAGTTGATAGCCATCATGGTTTACAAGTGCCTTCTCAACCAATTCATTAATCATGAACACAGCCGGATTCCAAACAATTTTACACATATTTTTTTATATTTTTTTAATAATATAGATGGATGATAACAAAAACGTGTTTCAAATTATCAACAATAATTATATTCAAAATTTCACAAGACATTACCATCATTCATAATATATAATTGTTTTTTATAATTTCCTTTGCTATCAAACTACTTTTTGATATTATCAATGATCCTTCCAATTGTTAATAAAAAATATATTGAAAAAATAAAGGACTCGAAAACACTTTTGACACACCCATTTTTGTCATACATACATATATATATATATGTATGATAAAATTTTTTTTTAATTTTTTTATGTGGGTCATAGACATCTGTTGAAGGACATGCATTTCTCTTTTATACTACACACAAGGTAAAAATTAAGTGGGGGATGGTACCAACTGAGAGAGTCCGAGAACTCTGACAAAAACCGTTGCAATAGTTTCCGATTCGTAAACACGTGTGAGCCATCCAACACACCATCACATCAAATATAAAATTACCGTACAGCATTGTTTTTTTCTAAATTTGCAACAAAAAAAAAAAAGAGATTTTGGTTTCGGGGTTAAATGCATTGAAAAATACAAATGAATCCTTCTCGCTTGCATTTTGAAATATATGCGGGTTATTGTATATACGAACTTTAAATTCGAATTTCAGCACTAACTTTAAAAGTAATATCTGTTTTCTTACTAAATCAAAACTAGCATCAGCATGTTACATAATATATATATATATATATATATATATATATATATATATATATAGTTTAGGTGATTCAAAACTCTTTAGCTTTAGCTTTAGATTACCATTCGTTTCCCACTATTAATTTGTTGTCTAATATAAAAAAGTAAATAAAGTAATAAACTGACTACATATAATTTAACAGTTATATTGTTATTGTTATTTTTTTTTCTCTACTTTGCCGACTGAAAATAATTTTGAATTAAGGGGGACCAGTCAAGAAAATTCACGGGTCGGCCCTCATCATGTGGCCACTGGTTGATTTATATTTTCTTTTTTTTAAAAAAAATATTATTAGACTCACAATAATTTTCCTTTAATGCGCTACATAAAATATTGATGGAAAAAGAAGAAGTTAATAAATTAGCAAAGCAAATTCACCGTGATGTCTTATTTTACGGTTGAAGAATATAGTTGTTTTTCCTTGAGGAACTCGATTATATAAATATAAATAGGAGGAAAGAAATGAAAAGAAAGTGTGGATAACTTGAGATGGGTATTATCAATTACCAAGATCTAAAAAAATAAAAAAAGAAGGCATATTATTCCAAAACTTGTGATCCAAAAGGCAATTAATGATTCTTAAAGAGTCAACCATATTCATGTTGTGGATAACTTGAGATAAACAATTAACTGCTATCATAAATGTATCCATCCGAACTGGTTCTTCATTAATTAATTAATTAATATTGTCGTGGCTGTCATTAGGATTGCAAAGTCCAATTCTTTTGTTAATATATACATTTTCAAGTAAGAAAATAAAAGATCATGGCATGTAACTGTGATTAAGCTTCCGGCAATACGTCAAAATAATACTCTTTAATTATTTGTCTTCAATTATCAGGTGATCCTGATCAATCAGAAAGAAAGAATTTTCTCTCGAATTCGTTCGTTTTACCCCCTTTTCTTTAGCTTTCATTTTCACAATGATGACTTGTATGTATATATTTCGGCGAACTCATATACAGATTCTTTTGTCAGCAGAATTTCTTTCATTTTTATATATATATATATATATATATAAATAAATAAATATATATATATATATATATATATATATATTGTCAAGTATTAATCACAACAGGATTTTTTTTTAGTAAACTTATGTCAAAACTACAGACCAAAAATAAAGAAATATATTTTCAAAATGATGGTATACCTCACTACACTCAGTGGCGAAGCCACATGGGTGTCGGTGAGTGCACATGCATCCACTGGATAAATATTTTGTTATGAGTATTTTGGACAAGTACAAGTCTTTTTTCAACATATCGAGGATCAATTATAATAAATATAATTTATTTTATTATAATATGGAGCATATTATATAATGTATAATTAAATAAAATACTGTATTTCTTAATTACTTTGATCTCAATTAGTTTAAATTATATAATTTCATATATAAAAGTATCATTAATACATCATTAGAAGAATATATTTCATGATCTATTAATTGAATACGTTAACACATTATTTTTCTTACTTTTCATTTGATAAATAAATATAATTTATTTTTATTATCATCTTAAATATATGGAACACATTATACCAATTATTATGAAAAATATTTTTTTTAATTATACACTTCTCCTTTTTATATTTTTATATAATATTATATTGCATAACAAAATAGAATAATATCTTTAATAATTATATTTAGTCCCAATGAATTTAAATTGCATAATTACATGATAAATACAATTTATTTGTATTATTTATATCACTAATAATTTTAGGATCATGAACTTAATCTTGATTTTATACATAACTTTTCATATTTAAATATAAAGTTGATATGATTTTGATAACTCAAATTCATAATTTTATGCATTATGATTGAAAAAAAATATGAAAATTTTATAATTTATGTCAATAATAATTTAAAAATTATTAGAGTTATTTGTGAATTCACTACAAATTTATTTTGACTCCGCCGCTGACTACACTATACCACTATATTTTTATTCTTCTTCTTATTTTAATCGATAATGCACTTTTTTTTAAAAAAAAGGACTGTTCATATGCATGCAAATTATCACATTAAATACTTTCCGGAAGTTTTATAAGTTAAATTAAATAGTTTCCCTTTTCTGTCAAATAATCAAATTATGTGTTTTTTTTAAATAAGCCACTTCGTGTGAGATGCGCTACTTATAATAAAATTGGATTTTTAATTTTTTTATCCGCTTTTGATCCACTCACCTTTCGATTCCTTTGATTCTTTTATAGGGACCTTTTCTGTTGACTTCTGGACACCGCCGTCGCGAAAGTTTCATCGTCCTCCTCTCCGAGCTCCGGTGATCCGGTAGCAGTTACCTAATTATTTTTCTTGCTCAGTTCTTGGCTGTTTCCGTCCAATTCGGCACGCCGGCGGGCCCTCCAGGCCGGGACGTCTCGCCGGATTCCTCCGTCCGTTCCTGCGCTCTGCTCGCTTGTTTGCAGCTAGGTAGGTTCCCAGGTCCGCCATTGCCTTTCCCCAAGTTCCTTGCCTTGCTCGCTACATTTTCGAGGATTTTTTTTTTCGTTTTTGTTCTCGGGATGGATATGCCCGCCGTTTTCTAATGAGAATTTTGCATCTGGATGCGATTTGAGTTCGCGAAATGTCTAATATGCTTCCCATAGGAAAGGAGATTATGTGTCTTTTCATTCTTGTCAATGATGTTGAATCCATATTATTGAAAAAAGATCGCAATATTACTATTTAGATCCGGTTGCATAAGTTAAGTCTGTGGATTGTTTTCTGAGTTTGCAAAGCTATATGCTTGAGAGGTTTCTTTTCTCCAAACGAGATTATATAATAAGCTGGTGATTTCAATAAGACCTTCGGCGGAAGTTGCAAGCCATTACTGCTCATATCATTCAATTACAAGGTAAGCATGATGTGCAAGTCTTTTGTGTAATTAAAATTCTGATATGGAGATGGGAAGAACTTTTATTTTGTAAGAATTTGAACTTCATGGGTCCCTAGGTTCATGGATCCTTGTTAGCAGAGGAAGTCGATCTCTCAGTTATATTAAGCAGGTAGTGTAATTTTATAGTTTTACAGGTTGCGCAAGATTTATGTTTAATTGCTTCTTCTTGAGGTGCTTTCAGATGTGCAGAACATAAGTCATAAATGTGCATAGTTGTGGTTGGTGGCAACATATCATGGCAGAAGATATCATAACCCTTTTATGATGTCATCATGACCTCATTAATTAGCATTCACCATCGGATTTGATCCGATTATGGATCGAAAGTCCATATGCTCCTCAATCCCTTTCTTACTCAAATTACTCAGATCCTAGAAATGCCAAAATTTGCAGGATTCCATGTTATGTTTAAAGTTTTCCATGGAAAGAATGGAATGATGCTGCCTGTAGAATATCAACTACCGATACTTCTCTACAACGGTATTTTGTACACATGCACTGAACTTCTACTAAGGAAAAAAATGATGCAGAGCACATCTGACTGCCTCCAAAATTCTACTTCACCAAGGTGATTGCTGCAACTATCATTTTGTCACATAAGCAACAACTAAGCAGCAGCCGTCTCCTGAAAAAAAGGGAAGGCAAAATCATTGAATCAATCTGGTGCTAATGTTGCCAATGAAGATCCTGATAAGGAAAAGGCACACAAATACAGGATATATGTAGGAAATGAAAAGACAGATCTTCTGGGATATGATGTTTACTCTGGAAGGCTTGTTCTATGCAACAAAGTTAACAGTAGCAGTAGGAATGAAGAAAAAGGTCATAGAAACTGATAGTGTTGGTGAAAAACTTACAGGCAAGGCCTTGTTCTGGGGTTCTCATGGGCTACACCTTGAGTATAGTATTTCTGCAAGTCCTCGGATAATGCTTTCTATCTCATTATGCTTTCTGCAAAGTTAAAGTTGAAGTTCACTGCTTGTTTCCTTGTTATTTTTTAAAATCTGTCAGAATCATATTATTCTGGTTACCACAATTTTACAATCCATGCATGCTTTCTTTGAAGGAGGCCCTATGAACTTTCTTGCTTCTTGAATTCACAAAGAATTCCAAAGGACCTCTGTTTCCTAACTTCCACTTCAGAAGAAGCCACTAAGTGGGTTCATGGTTTTGCAGATCAACAATCAATCAGATTATATATATGATTGCTTATGTCATCCAATAGTTTCTGATAAGAAGCTGCCCTCTGAATTGATGATCAGTGAATTTCTCTATGATCTACCACATATTAAATGTAAAAGTCCACCAAGTGTACTAGTGATATTAAATCCCAGATCTGGATATGGTCGATTAAGTAAAGTATACTATGAGAGATGAGCCTATTTTTAAGGTGAGGCAGGACTAGTATAGTTTGCTACCGCACATGCTATGGACCTAGGTGATTATTTCTAGTTTGCTTATATGATGCAGTGACCTTTTCATCATTACAGTAGTTTAATAGAACCTTACTCTCATCCTTAACTGAATCATCAATCCGAGGATAGCGAACTTTTTGTTTATAGCATTATAAGCAATAATGTTACTCCAGATGTCAAGTTCCGGAGTAATGTTTCTTTTGATGTGTTTGTGCTTGATTTACTAATTAATTGAAGAGGCCTGAAATTTCTTTCTAAACCATCTTTTCTTTATTCTCCCCGATCTATGAATATCATATCTAAATATCCCATTAATGACCACATTTTATCTGCATAATTAGGATAATTTCTTTCCCTATTTCCTGCATTTTCTCATATTGTTGCTACTGCAATTATGATAATTATCATATTTGCTATATTATTCAAATCAATAGACTTAGAGATTGTTTCATACTGGACTGATGCTAATTAGTTTTGCAAACACTTGACCATGCAATAAAACTTTGGCCAATAAACAGCAGCAATATCTCTGCTAATATGAATCGTAGGAACAAGTTGATAGTTGGCAAACAAGACATGTGGGAGTAACATGAGAGAGATAAGATCACAGAAATATTTTCATTCATTATGTTTACATGGAAAATTATAGTGGATATTTGGCCTTGTTATGCCTAAGGGAAATACTATTATTTTTTCTTCGTTGGTATGTCAAGATTAATCTTTGCTGTGCAATTCCTTTAGTGTGACTCTATTGTAAAACGAACCATGCAATAACATGCGGCTTGCAAAAATCGCCTTTTGCATCTGATGCACTAAGCTCTTTTATGAGTTGCTTGTGTTATTTACATCTGCATTTAGTTTTTACATAAATAGCTTTAGTGATTCTTTAAAGATTACTTCACTGTCTTTATGTTCAGTCGTTCGTGTAAAAACCATTGACAACTTGCAGGCTTCAAAATGGAGGTAATTAAAACAACACCAGCAGGTCATGTAAGAAAACTTCTGTCTACCATTAATTTTAACACATACCTAATGGTACACTGCGATTCTCAAGCTTAATCTACCTTTAACGCTTTCGGCGTTATGTTTCAATACTGAACCCTTTTGTTTTCAAATTGTCATTTTAGGAATCATATATGTTGGTGGAGGTGGTACTGTGAATGAGGTTTGTTTTTCATATTTTCCCCTTGTATTGCGGCTCTTTTGTTTTTCTGTTGTGTATTGGGTTTATTTTTTCTGTAGGAACTTGAATTTTCAAATGCCTCAAGCCATTTTCCATTAAACTATAAACATTATTGAAGAATTTTCTTAAAGATTTAATTACATAATAATGCTGTGTAGAAATAAATGTTTCCAAATATTCTTTCTATTTTCTTTTCCTCTCAAATAACTTCTAGTCAGGTGGGATTTAGTGGAAGTTACAAACAAGTTATTCCATTATATCACAATGTGTATATATTATTTTAAGTCTATGTATTTATATTGGGGGAGACCTTAATGGACATGTTGGTAAAGAGGCAGGACCACATGCAGGGGTTCATGGTGATTTTGGTTTTGGGAAGTTGAATGAGGAAGGACAAACTATTATTGATTTTTCTTTAGCATACGACCTTAAGATTATCAACACTTGTTTTAGGAAGAGAGAGGAACATTTAATCACATACAAAAGTGGAACTCATAGGTCTCAAATCGATTTTTTCTTGACAAGAAATATTGATAAAAGACGCTGTACTAATTGCAAAGTAATTCCTGGGCATGACGTGACTACACAATATAGATTGTTAGTTCTTGATATGCAAATGAAAGATATAAAACCAAAACCTCGAACAGTTTTTGATCGAAAGATCAAGTGGTGGCAGTTAAAGGGGGTGAAGCGAGAGACTTTTAGAAGTAAGTTATTAGAGGAAAGTGTGTGGGAGTTAGAAGGAGATGCTAGTATCATGTGGGAGAATGTGGCAAAAAAGGTTGAAATAGTTGCTAAAGTCATTTTAGGAGAATCAAAAGATTTTGGACCACGAGATAAGGAGACTTGGTAGTGGAATGAGGAGGTCCAAGAAAAGGTGCGTAATAAGAAGAATTGTTTCAAGGCGATACACTTGGACAATAGTTCTGACAATTGGGAAAAGTATCGTTTGGCGAAAAGGGAGGCTAAGAAGGCAGTTAGTGATGCTCGTGCTAAAGCATATGAGGGGTTTTATAAGGAGTTAGGGACAAAGGCTGGTGAACAAATGATTTGCAAGATTGCAAGGAATAAAGAGAAGGAGTCGAGAGATTTGGATCAAGTAAGATGCATAAAAAATGAAGTTGACAAGGTTTTAGTTATTGAGGGAGATATTAAGAACAGATGGGAAGAGTATTTCTATAAGCTATTTAATGATGGTTGTGAAGGTTCCCGTTGTGATTTGGAGGACTTGACAATTAGCGAATGTGAGCTTAATATGTCATTTTATCATAGAATTAGAGTCTCGGAGGTTAGCGAAGCTCTTAAGAAAATGGAGAATGGTAAAGCCGTTGGACCGGATGGTATACCGATTGAAGTTTGAAAATGTTTAGGAGAAAAAGGTGTGTTGTGGTTATGTCAACTATTTAATGAGATTTTACGGTCGAAAAAGATGCCTGATGATTGGAGATTAAGTACATTAGTTCCTATTTACAAAAATAAATGGGATATTCAGAATTGTGCAAATTATAGAGGGATTAAACTTATGAGTCACATAATGAAATTATGGGAAAAAGTGATTGAGCATAGATTGAGAATGGAGACTAGTATTTCTGAGAGACAATTTGGGTTCATGCCAGGAAGATCCACTACAGAGGCGATTTATTTACTAAGGGGGATGATGGAGAAGTATCGAAGTAGGAGAAGAGACTTACATATGGCTTTCATTGACTTAGAGAAGGCGTATGATCGGGTACCAAGGGATGTACTTTGTAAAGCCTTGCAAAAGAAGAGGGTGAGTGTTGCCTACATTAAGGTAATACAAGATATGTACGATGGGGCATTGACTAGGGCTAGGACACCCGGAGGTGAGACAAATGAATTTCCTATAGGAATTGGCATACATCAAGGATCAGCTTTAAGCCCATATCTATTTAACTTAGTTATCGATGCTATAACCGAGAGTATCACAGAGGAGGTTCCTAAATGCATGCTAATTTGCGGATGATATAGTACTTTTAGCGGATTCAAGAGAAGAGATTAATACAAAATTAGAAATATGGAGAAATACGTTGGAGTCAAAGGGTTTTCGTTTAAGTAGGAATAAAACAGAATATATGCATTGCAATTTCACAAATAAACAACTTAGAGACGATTTGGAAGTTAGGCTAGGGGAGGATATAATTCCTCAAGTGACAAAGTTTAAATATTTAGGATCAATTGTAAGACAAGATGGTGAGATTGATGGCGATGTTAATCATAGAATTTAAGCTGGTTGGTGTAAGTGGAGGAAAATCACTGGAGTTTTTTGTAATAGAAAAGTACCCAATAAAGTTAAAGGAAAATTCTATCGTACTGCTATAAGACCGGCAGTGTTATATGGTAGTGAATGTTGGACCATGAAGGGACAACATGAACGTAAAGTGGGAGTAGTCGAAATGAGGATGTTGAGATGGATGTGTGGTCATATAAGATTAGATAAGATTAGGAATGACCATATACGTGAACGAGTCGGAGTGGCTCCTATTAGTGAGAAAATGGTAGAGAATCGTTTGAGCTGGTTTGGCCATGTTCAGAGAAGACCATTAGATGCGCCAGTAAGAAGAGTAGAACAAATAATCTGGAGTCCGATTAAAAGAGGGAGAGGGAGGCCAAGACGGACACTTGGCGAACTAATAGAGCAAGATCTATTAGTGAATAATATACCGAAAGGTTTGGTTACTAATAGAGCGGAATGGCGTCGTATGATCCATGTAGCCGATCCCACCTAGTGGGATAAGGCTTTGTTGTTGTTGTATATAATGTATAAAATATTAGGTTAAGGCACATCCAATTCTTTCTGGAATGGGGACCACCCATTTATTTATTTATTTTTGAAGTGGGGGGCCGACCATTATGCCAGTAGTTGTTGATGCATCCAAAAAAAATTGGATGCACCTTACTTATCCTCATAAACTATTATATGTATTATATATGAATACGATATATATATTGTACACCATATGTGTATATATATTTGGCTGATCATTTGCGATTTTGTCCTACCCTTTTTTTTTTGTTTGACCTGTTGGTATCTCAGTGTTACTTTCACAAGCAACAAGATGATTGTCCTTCTTGGCAGCCATCCTTTCTTTCTTCAAGAGGAAAGAAACAACATTAGGCTTAAAAATGTTTGTGCGTTCTTTTTGGCATATTTAAAGCGTCAGTAGCAAGTAGATATTCCTTTTTTAGTAAGTAATAATTTTTTAATCATCTTCCACGTTCTGCTGTGTGCTTAGTTTGTTTCCACATGAGTATCCTCCAACTATCTCATAGAGAATGTTTAGTTCAATGAATTACTGAGCAATTTAATGTGATGCGTTTAATGTACAAACTTGATGATGGACTTCTACAGTTGTCAATGCGGTGAGCTATCATACTATGTAGTCTTACACAGTACGTCATATCCAGAACTCACCAATTTGGGTTTCCATATAATGTTGAACTGTTATTTTGACATACTGCTGTTCCATCTTCCTTCAATTGTCAAATAAATATACCCTTTGTTCACTTAAAAAAGTTTCCTTCCTGATACATTGCTTTCGTAAACTCATTACAACAACAACAACAACAAAGCCTTATCCCACTAGGTGGGGTCGGCTACATGGATCATACGACGCTTCGTTGATCCATGTTCATGAGATTCGACGGGGTTTTACGTTGGCTGTCGGGGCCTAACACAACCCTCCTCCTTTATCCGGGCTTGGGACCGGCTATAAAACATAGGCGGAGTTTGACTTTCGTAAACTCATTAAAGTCAATAAAATTATTTCTTTTTGTTAATGTACAAAAAGGACAGCCACATCAAGTCATAAATAAACAAATATCTTATGTACACCACTTCTGTGGGGCATTCTAGAAACAAATTTTCCTTGGAACATTATGCCTCATATGATGGTCTCTGATATGGTTATTGTTTGGCAATTCAGTTCTTGACCGAGATCACCATTCTAATCTGATTAGAATGATCATTTCATTTTTGTCATTTAGTGTGTTCTATTATCTCCAATTATATCTTCCATTTCTTTCAAATGTCATCATTCATAAATGATTAGAATGGTGATCTCATTTTTGTCATTTAGTGTGTTCTATTATCTCCAATTATATCTTCCATTTCTTTCAAATGTCATCATTCATAAATGGTTGTGTTTGTCATTTTAGTGTACTTTTCATTTTGTTGTAAGAGCATGCCATTCACTTGGTCGTGAAATCTATCTTATGCTACAGACGCCCGATGATCTTTTAAGTAGAGATAATCAGAAAGAAACTAGTCTAGTTCCTATTGGCGTAATTCCTGCTGGACCAGATAATTCACTTGTTTGGACTATCTTTGGGGTCAGAGGCCAACATCTGCTGCATTAACTTATGTGAAGGTAATTACTATGTTGTATATTGTAATTGAGTAAGGATAATGTGCAGCAGTGTATATGCACTCCCACCTCCATGTGATTCCTGCTAGAGGAATAGACCACTGAGTATAACTTGAAAAACAAAGGCCATGGGTACTCATCCGGTGGCCTAACTTCAACATATGGGCCATTTTGTTTTGTGGTTTCACGTTACTTTACTCATTATGATTATGATAATAATGCAACGACTTCATAATGGGTTGGAATACTACTCTTGGTATATCATAACTTTGGGTTAATTGGTGTTGTAAACTAAAAAAATGGTTTACATATTTAAACCCTCAATAAAGATCAAATAAAGGATGTTGACTTATGTACTTAAAGTAAAGATGTTTTATCATTTTCGACTAAAGCCTATCAATGATGATTCTGGATGAACAAGTATTATTGTGTTTTCAATTTACATGTCCCTTTATGTTTTAAGTTTTTATTGAAAATATGAGTGTGCGGTAGCCAAAATGGATATGGTACTAAGTAATCCTGCAGACCGTTAACATGCCTACTATGAACTTGTAGATATGTTTGTGGATCATAGAACTATCAAATGAAATTTATGGAACAAAACACAATCTCAAATTTATCCGCGTGAATATCAGATTGTTCCGCATGTGAATATTTCCTGTTTGAGTGGTTTCGCATTAATATGTTCACATGCAGAGGGTTTAATGCTTTGGTTTCCTTGCTATCATGCTAGAAAACCTAGTAAACTGCAATCACCTTGTGACATTTATGATTGCTTTGATTTGAACACAGCTACTTTCAATGAAGAGACTAACTCTTCCGCTTTTTTTTGCATGAAACTTTCTAAATTTTTGGTTCTTTAGAGAAGAAAAATGATCTTTGTTAAAGGATTATGAAGCCGTCCTGATTTCATCTGTTTTACAATTACGTTCTTCGAAAGCTGTTGTTCAAATATAGATTTTTTTTATTATCACATATTTAATGAAAAGAAAAGAAGAAGCAACAATCTGACAAATAATGCCACGAGACTGCATAAAAGAACCTTTAATTATGTTAACATATTTTGTCTTCTTACCTGTCAGCATTACTTTCTTCCGCTGCAGCTTCAACGCTGAATAAAGCTTCTATGAGACTTGAATGAAGTTTCAAAGGACCTGAGGATTATATCAGAGATCATTTTCCCTTGTTATTTGCCTGTCATTGTGGATCACGTTACATCTGTTGCAGATGGGCTGTATATGAATGAGTGCATCGGCTGTTGAATCATAAATTCATAATCCATCAGCCAACCAGTCTGGAATAAAACCTGCAATGGGAACTCTCAGAAAGGAGATTGCTGCCCGGGTTAATGAGATTCTTAGCTTCTGATCTTCTGCTTCTGCTTTCTGTATGCAGTCCTGGAACTCTCAGAGATTTGTATGAAAAATTTTATCGTGCACGCGGTAAGTTCAATAAAATTTTAATTGTACAATCATCATCTCAGTCCATGTGCTATAATCATCAGAGCTTAAACGTTGTGCATACTGCCAATCGTCCTGGCATGGATCTGTTGTTCAAATATGGATCATGTAGACTTAGAAAATGTTCTATTGAAATAACATTCTATATGATCATGGGTTAGAATAATATCAGGAATCATGGGTTAGGATTAAATTATCATTGTACCAACACAAATAGAAAGCTCGTGAGTTCGGATCCTAGTGTCATTTGAGCTGCTCAGGTTGATGAGTGATAATATGGGTTTCAAAGACCAAATTAGCACATGGGTATGGAAATCCCAAGGATAAGTTTATGATATTATAACATGTCCACAGGTCTTGAATTTTCATTGCAGCTATACAGAATACATTATGCTCATAATTGGAGGTATGCAAATCAATACAGGTCAGGGACGATGATTAGAAAAAAAAAGATCGAATAGATTAGTAAATATCTACATTATATAAACAACATAGTTAGGGCTACTATACGCAACTAAAACATAATATGCATTCACCAATGGAGGCATGGCGGAGATTAAGAATGATTCTAAAGAACGGACTCAGTCTCATAACATGATGGAAAAGACTAAGCGTAAACATGAGTAACATGAACATGGGAATGCAGATCATACTTAACAGTCTATGGTGGAGCTTGGGGATCATATTCCATCAGGTTAAAATCATGTAGCAGCAACTTCTTTAATAGTGGTTCTTTCTTGACTACATTACATATGTTTAAACCCTAGACCAAATATTTAGGATGTGCTGATGTGCCTTTATGTAATCTGCATCTAAAATTGTGAAAGGAAAAAATAAGAAAAAGCAAATGAAGATTTGTGGTCGAAATGGAGACTAATGTCGTTAAGATATGGACTTGTATATATGAGAAGTAAGATTTTATGTCGTATTAAATATGAAATAGGAGTCAGTACCTCTTCTTCACATGTCCTGTTGCCGTCCAATTATGGTTAACCTTTCAGCATGAGCTTAATTTTACCTTTGCACTATTTGCTTCGGGTGATTGGCTCGAGGGATAACACCTGCTGGGTAGTTCAAAGCTAAAATTACTCTCTCTTCTTGCTTTCTCTATTTATGGGGTTGTGGAAGATGCGAAATGATATTCTCTTCAATTTCAATCGAGCAACCATCTTGATTATTTGGGAAAAAGCTCTTGTCGGGTATAATAATTATGTTGGACAGCACATGCCTGAGACTCATATCCCCCGTGATCCCATTCGGGTTATGTGAGAGTCCCCTCCTCATCCTCAAGTTAAAATTAACTCGAATGGCTTCGCAGCCAATGGGGCAGGGGGAATAGGATTTCCTTGAGATGCTTCTTTTATCTCAATGGCTCGTATCTCAATGGTCGCTTCTTGACTGCAAGAGTGCTTAGGGGAAATGCTTCTTTTATCTTGGAATTGGAGAAACTCAGGCTTCTCAAGGGAATTGTCATGGCTCGTAGGCTAGGTCACAAGCTTGTGTACATTGAGATGGACTCTAGGATCTTGGTTCACATCATCGTGCGCAAAGCCACTTGCCTTTGGCGCATCAAGCATTATATTTTTGATATTGTAATGAACCTCACTTTCTTTGATTATTGAGAAATTAGACATTGTTACCGTGAGGTAAATCAGATTGCTGATTATCTTACAAAATTTGAAAGATATTGTGTGACCAATTTCTTTTAGGAGAATGATTCCCCTCTGGGCTTTCTCCAATATTTGTATCAGAACATTTTAGACATGTCTAATCAGATGAGATAATTTTCTTTTAAAAAAAAGTTCTAAGATAATTTAATATAACATAATATATACTCATGAGTTTTTTTAATTCGACTCATTTTAAACACACTCTTCACTCTGTCTCTCTCTCTTACTCTCGCTATCTCATATGAACGTTAGTTATCCCCACTCAATAAATATATCTATTTCTTCCTCTTTTTTTCAGTCGTAGGCTCAGATTCCATAAAAAGCCACCGAATTTGCTGTAAGGTGCAGCACTCTCCGTTTTCCCGCAGCTTGGAGGCTCCCAACCCAACACTATTTAACACGCCCAGCCCACAGAAGAAAAGGAGCAAAAAGCCCGACTTAAAAGGGCGCTCCAAAAAGTGTCAGCAGCAGCTTTTATGACCCCCCTATCTATCTATCTATCTATCTATCTATCTATCTATCTATCTATCTATCTATCTATCTATCTATCTCTCCTCAAAAACGACCGGAAAGCAAGGCAAAACAGCAGCAGCAACATTCAACCACGAGTCAAACTGACAATAATTGCATTAAAAAAATGTATAACCAATTAATTACATGCGCTAAAAGAGCTAGTAATTAAGGCTGCAGGGGCGGTGTCCACACAACTTTCCCTGCATTCGGTCCTCCCCTCTGCTCCCCCCCTCACTTTTCAACTACTCCCCTCACAGCTTTCCAGTACACAGAGAGAGAGAGAGTGACGACATTTTTATTTATTACACAGGGTGCGGATTCCTAAGAACAGTGCGAGGTTTCGGATTCCGGACTGAATACTGTTCCTAATTAATCAACACTACACCCTACTACGTCCCTAACTATGTACAGAGTTTAACTGATGAGAATTTAAAACTTAGATAGTACAAGGTACAGTTCACGTATATATATATATATACGTATACACACCTCCACATTATGTATTTCTCTTATCAATGTTCGAGACGACTTAATAGTTAATACATTTCTTTTCGAACTTTGAACATATATTATAAGGTTAATTTCTTATATATTATAGTAATTTTTCATGTCTACTCCTAATATATGAACATGTCCTCATAAATTGTCATCATTTTCATTTTAATTCATCCGTTTATTTTTATTAATTTTTCATTTTGTGATCTTATTAAAAATCTAAACTATCATTCTCTCCTATCTTTTAATATTTAAAAGTTTAAAATAAAATATAATATTAAATATAAAAAAACAAGGGACGATAATGGAGCAACGAGAAGAGGAGGGGAGAGGGCCACACTCCTCGACATCCACGAATGTTGCTCCCTCCGATCTCATCATCATGGAGTAGCGTGGGGGGGGGGGGGGGGGGGGGGGGGGGGACGCGAAGCCGAAGGTGCGTGTGTCGCCCTTGCGATTTGGGGACGCGCGAGATCACAAGCACGCTGCTCAAATAAAGTGGAAATGGTGATATAGTTTAGCTGCGATAAATTTATATATTAATTGTAGACATGAAAAATTGCTATACTTCAAGAAATGCTTAAGAAATTCATCTAATATTATATGAAAAAAATCGAGTTCTCTTATTAGTTTGCGTAATTATATATGATCGATCTAGTAGCCTAAATAATCTGTTTATGTACATGGGCAATACGTATGGCATCGGTGGTATCCTACGTAGAGCAAGCTTGCCTGGAATTGGACTGGGCAACAAGGAGTTGACGTTTACGTGTTGTTTGGTTGTGATGGGGCCGTTGATGGACGGATGGAAGAATGCTCAGAGACGTGTTTCCCAGATGCTACTTACCTTCACTGTTTACTAGCTCGTCTTCTTCTCCTCAATTTGTGCATCAGGTCGTGCTCTCTCTCTCTCTCTCTCTCTCTCTCTCTCTCTCTCTCTCAAGTTTATCTGCTCGACTGAATCTGATCTGTGCGTGCCTGCTTCGAGAGGTATGCTGTATGCAGGTGGGCGTACGTGACGGTTTTCATGGATCTGCAAGCCTTGGAGAAACTTGATGTGCGCATGCAGCAGAGAGAGAGAGCAGCTTACATATATATGTGCTCCTGTCTTTCAGCTAAGGCCAACACCTTAATTATATCAATATGCATGATTCAATTAGATGGCTGTTGCAGTGTTGCGTGCGATTAAGATCTAATTAACATTTTCATAAAATATATTTAATTTGATAGAACGGCTAGCAGCAAGTTGAGAGACTGGTCCCTGAAAAGCGAGAGCCATCTTTTTTTTTTTTACTTTTTTTTCGATTGCCACTGATCTGATAAAAATTTAAATTTATTATCATTTGATTAATATGTGTTATCTAGAATTACATATTTGATTATAATAAACGAAACTTTCAACAAAAATATTCTAAAATTCGTTCCTTCTTAAATAAGAACATCTTTTTTGTTTGCCACCAACATCGTCACATTTGAGATGGAGAATTCTATATGTGATTTCCTGTTAATTCCTTTAATTGTTTCTCGTTCAAGTTAAGTTCCAGCCAAGCTAAGCCAATGCTGAACAATAATTTATTTTCTATAAAGATATTTATCGGTTTATCCGGAGAATAAAATCTTCAATCGTCGTCAAATATGTTAATTTAATCGTTGACCAAAAAGTTGACTTCCAACTGCTATATCTTTGACGTCTTACCATAAGTTGTGGTTTTTTGTTTTACAATTTTCTTTCGCCAAAATCAATAAATCAGGGAGACCAAGTTTGACCATTTGAATATTTGATAGTATTTATTCATTGCCACTAAAAATCTTTATCGTTCGAACTAAAATCTCAGAAAGGCACTTCTTTACCGAAAAAATTGTTTGTCCCATTTTAGTTATCATCATTAAGAACAAGCGTTGTCTCTTTAACCTCTTGGACTGTATCCCGCTTCTCTACCTTAGAAAGCACTCGGAAAGTGATTAAAGATAATTGTGCATGTGCTCCAACACTATTTCGTACCTTAAAACAAAAATGCATCGATGCACACCTTTCTGAAATTCATCCCACGACACTTGCCACTGGTGATCCCGAGGTGCATTACACGATGGACAAACACAAGCAATAAAGAGGTTAATAATGACATAAAGTTCAAAAGAAAGAGAGAAAGCGATGTAATATAAACAATAATATGACGATGAGTTCAAATGACATCAAAGTATACTATGACGAAGAATTCAAATACATGACTCAAAGTTCACAAAAAGCTAACAACACCATAGTGTTCCTCATGAGCGAGGACATATAACATAAATCGACATAAGTTCATAAGCTGACAAATACATGACCATAGACATTATGACACAAAAAGGACCAACACAAGGCCAACATTTATTGTTGATGAAATGATAACCGGGAGGCAATAAGGATTTCATCATAAAATATTAAGAACAAATCCCAATTGAAATATATCCATGGCAGTAATATCTTTTAGCACACATTATTTATATCCATACGATTAGGAAGATCAAATTGCATTAAAGGAAACAATAATTTCATCGTAATAATATGTTCTTGCCACTTAATTAATTATTTTGGTTAGGTTCTGAAACAGTTTTTAGTAAGATTTTATCCATACATCTTGGCCAATCTAGGATCTCACTTGCATCCAAAATGACATCACGAAGGCATGCCACAATAATTATCCTCTTCATAAAGGTACACTCAAGAATAGCGATTCAAATAAGGGCCAAGTACTTAACCACAAGGTGGCAATTTAATAAAATATTCATTTTAATCATACGACTTAGCATGAAATGCGAAATCTAGGTGTGACAAACAGTCATGGATAGCATAGTACAATCATATCACAACATAGCATAATACATCATAATAGGCCATGCCATGGCATGATGTCATATAATAACATCAATTAATAACAATAAACAATATAATATAAGGAAAATTAGATAAAACCCTGCCTAATGGGCCCTTATAGTTCATGAGAGTAAAATAAGATTGGATCGTCTCGGCTACTTCTGATCATAGCACGAGAATAGCATACACTATTTCAAACCTCGTGCGTTACGGTTAATATGTGAGCGATTTCTATGCCACGACTATGACCGAACCATAACCAGCAGAGATATCACTCATTTTGTGAGTGATTGCTATGATCATATCCAATGCACTACAATCGTGACACCCTCGCTTTGCCCGTAGCGAGGTGGCGAACCCAAGAAAAATTCGGTTGTTTTTTAATTTCTTTTTCGCTTTTTCTAGAATCTATTAACCATCATATTGTGGTTCATATCATCTATTTTCTACAGCATGGATTCCTAGGTTTTTATTCATATAACATCAAGACATGAAGGATCCATCACATTGTAAGAAAAGAGTCCAAAATTGAATGAACCATCATCATATAAGAATTGAACTTTCTCATCCACATCACATTAAGCTTCAAGAAATGGAATAAGGAAAAGATCATCTTCATTCCAAGGATGTTTAGAATGGGATAAGAAGTGGATTCATCCAATTGCGTACCTAAATTTTTAAATGTTTTTAGGGATATTTCTTCTTCTTCTAACTTTTTTTCCTCCCCAATGAAGCTCCTCTTCCCTAGCTGGCCCTGGCCCTTGTTTTTCCCCTTCTCCTCCTTGAACTCCTAAAGAGCTCTATGGTGAGGAAAGAGTGATTGCCAGATAGGAGAGAAAAATGGAGAGAAAGAAAAGGGGTTTGAGGGTTTAGGGCTACTTTTATGCATTTTTTGTCAATGTTCCCAATTATCCCTCAACTACCACTACTTTCAAGGGTAGTTGCATCATATGTAAAAGTTGGATATTATATTTTATACCTCTCCTGAACAAAAAATCCGTCAATTTGTTTAAAGTGTAAATCATTTGCCAAAAAGTTAAGAAAATATTTTTGCATCTCGCTTTCATGTTCCCAAGTCGCTTCCACGCCTTTGTGATATCTCCACGCCACTTTGATAATAGAGATCACTTTGTTTTGAAGACAATGTTCTTTGTATTTCAAAATTTTCACCGATTGCTCTTCATATGTTAAATCTTCCTTGAAATGTGATTCTCCAAATCTTATTACGTTAGAGTCGTCATGGCGATGCTTGCTCAACATTGAAATATGAAACATGCACATTGTGAATCCCTACATAAGATGATGGCAACACTAACTTACAAGTTCCATTCTATCGGTCCAACATACGACGCAGACAAGTTCCAAGACTTCAAGTCCAACGCATCTTGGACTCAATTCATCTTTCTTGTTAAAACGCATGACACCTTTTCTTGGTGACACTTTCAAAAGTATTGAATCCCCTTTACTAAATATTTGCTCTCTTCCTTGTTGGTCGACATAAATCTTTTGCTTACTTTGCGCCGCGAGCATCCTATTCTTGATCATGTCAACACATTCAGAGTCCTCCTTTACCACCTTAATTCAAAAAAAATTCTTTCACCAACTTTGGTCCAATATGTAGGCGACCTATATGGTTTTCCATACAAGAATTCATAAGGGATCATTTTGATGGTGACATGATAATTATTGTTATAAGTAAACTCTATCAAGTGGAGATGATCATACCAAACTTCATGTCAATCTAAGAAGCATGCTCTCAATATATCTTCTAAGGTTCGAATGATCTTTTCACGTGGTCATCTTGTTGTGGATGAAACACCATATTATATTTGAGTTTTATTTCAAAAGCATCTTGGAATCATCTCCAAAATTTTGATATGAAGTATGAATCCTTATCTGACACTATGATTGCCGAAATAACTTCACTATATCACATATAAATTCATCAAACTCTCTAAAAAATTATTTATCCTCAACGAGTTAATTATTTGGGTGGACTTTTTAGTTTAGATATCCCCTTCAAATAAAAACTCATAATTTCATGTTTTATTAATGAAGTTTTTATATGTTTTTTCTTATACACTAGCGACACTCAAAGATCTATTGGAGACAGATTTTGAAATTTTAGAATATAGTGTCATATATGTATTGTATAGTCGTTGTGTTATTGAGTATTATAACTTTATTTTTCCAACTTAAGTTCTCGATATGCTTCAAGACAAATTCATATAATGCAAAAAAAAGTATGATATTATCAGTATTACTTTCTTTCAAGGTTCAAAACATTTTTCTTTCTTTTAAGATTATTTTCCCTCAAATTAAGCGAGTCCCAACAAGAAAATAAGTAAAAGCATATAACGTCTCTACCAACGTGATTTAAATTTGAGATTTCTTGAGTCAAAATGTGGATCGCGTCTTTTATCCAAACTCGAAATATGTTGAAAATATTCTTTCATTCTTTAAGGTTATTTTTGTTTCCTTTTGAATCATATTATATATATATATAGAAGATATTTGTGTGAATTCATTTTATTTACACCATCCAAATTATTCTAGACCTCACGTTTAAACGTCCCTCTCATATATCCTTCTCATTGTCATTAGGGTTTGTTTTCTTGGTTTCTCAAATGATCACCTATTACTCACCGTTCTGATCCGAGTCAACGGTGACAGATCCAATCGTGTGAAGCACCTCCAACATCGATCGCACGGGCCAAGGTCTCAGTTTTAGCCTGAAGAAAGAGAGAGAGAGAGAGAGAGAGAGAGAGAGTTGGTGAGGTGGTGGTCATTACTGAAATCAACCCTCACCCGCCTGCCTGGCTGTAGCGTTCTTGGGTTCCTCTACGGCTGTACCCCCCCTGGCCTCTCCACCCCTTTCCTCGCCCTCCCTGGTTGTGTTATATTTATTGTCTCTCCTCCCACACCTCGTAGCCCCCTCCCTCATCTCTCTCTCTCTCCCTCTTCTTCTCTGCAGGAGTAATCATTCCATCTATCATCTCCACCTCCTCTCTCTCTCACTCTCTCAACAGCGAGTTCAGGGAGATAAACCAACGAAGGAGGAAGCTTTTCCTTTGAGGGGAATGTTGTCTGGCTCGGGGCATCTGGCAGACGCATGCCATTAACAGACATACATATATGTTTTTATCTCCGAGATGACCTCGGACCAGGCTTCATTCCCCCCAACCGCAGCTTCCATCCCCTTCTCTCTCTCCTCTGCATGGATTGCACAGATATATCTCCTGCAGTACTAGATCTGAAGGTTTGACAAGTTTTTGATGGCCTTTCCTCCTTTTCTTGCTCGGAGTTCGGCCCTGGCTTTTAGTTTTGCTGACCTTGCTTTTATTACTTTTTATGGTGCCTGTGGCCGGAGAAAGATTGGAGCAATGATGACGGGCTTTTGACTAATCTTCTATTTTTTTTTTCTGACAGGATGTTTATAAAGTTGCCATCATTGCCCCATGATTACCTCTCCGTTTCTTTCTTTATTTTATATTTTTTTTTTCGTTTCTCCTTTTTAGTCTTCATTAGATTCCGCATATGTATCTTGCAGATCTTCTAATATGTCTCCATGCATGATTCGCTACTATGGATTCGGCCATAGATCTCATATCTCTGCTATATATGACTGTAGCAAGGGAGAAATGTCTCATGTCTGACCTTTTTATTTCCCTTGTAACACCTTTGAATCCATATACACATATGAAATATATGGTTTCCGTCCTATTTACATATCGTTTCGGTTTTTACATATATTTTGTTCCACGAGTGACTTCACAGAATTTCTACTTCCCTAGCAAGATGTCCCTTTTTTTTTTATCCTGTAGGGTTTTTAGATCACTTTATGCTTTGGCTTCTGCTTTTAATATTTGATGTGTTTGATTTAAATAAAAGATGATATTTGCTCTTAGATCTGACATGAGTAATCCGTGGCCTGCAAGTAAAGATCTGTTGTTATCCTTGCAGAATGGTGGAAAAAAATGCAGATGTGAGTTCATTTGATCTTTTATCTTAGAAAACATTAATTAGTTAATTACCTTGAAGCTGTGATGCAAAATCATACTTAATATGACATGATAGCCTTCAAGACGAAGAAATAACTAAAAGATGAGAATGCATCGATTTCTTTTTCCCCTTATGTTCTGGTTTATCACCACCTACAGCTAACAGTTAACTTCTTATCAGATATACTCCTGTTCTAACTTTTGGTGCTCTCTCACTTGCACGACACAGTGTGGTAGCATGATCAGTGTTCATCTATGTATGATCACTGCTCCTGTCTGAACAGGAAGTACACCTTGCAATCATATGTATAATGTATATCCATCAAGTATATCTCCATGCCTTGCAACTTTATATTCCTGGAAGACGCCAAAACTAACAAGCAAACTGCCATTTTTTTCACCTGAAGTTTGTTAGTCATTAATGAAATTTAATTGGGTTAGTCATGAGATTATTAGAGAAGTTTGTTTCTGCTTGTTTGCTACTCATCACTGTTTCCTTTATCTGTTCCAAGTGTTCTAACAACAAGTTATGACAACTGGTGATTCGGTGCCAAAATCTGCCACACTTGTATGATTTTTTTTTTTGTATACTGCTACTTCTCTCCGGTATGGAGCGTTGGCTTCTTCACCTTTAATTTTTCATCTTACAATCGTTTCAAGAGATTAAAGAACAGAAACGAACCACGAAGAGAAGAAGAAAGAACAGTAAATGGTGTTTGTGACAACGGTGGACTGCGCAGAGAACAGGACCGCAAATTTGCCAGTAAGACACGTGAGAAGATTGGCCATGGTCCCCTAGGAAGTACACTGTGCTGAGTAGGTTGTGTAGTAAAAAGGCTTGCTAGGGTTTTAGGGGTTGCTTGGCAGGAAAAAGAGGAACCAAAACACACTCAAATGGCTGTCTTCTCCTGATCACTCTCCTCCAAGAACAGATAGGACGACAACGTCATGCACTGGCTCCTCTCTCTCTCTCTCTCTCTTTTTTCTCTCCTTGGGAAGTCCATCCCCCTCCTGTTGTGCCAACTTTATTAGCAAGCGTTGTAAATGTCGTTATTGGCTAAGCACGAATTCTGAGAAATCCATCTTTGAATCGAGTGATCAATCCGTAATTTAAGAAGAAGCTTTCGCTCTTTCTTAGCTGCTAGTTCTTGGGATGAGTCGAAAGATGCCTTTTTATTTGACCCTGTTGCTGGGATATGAAGCTTATATAAATCTTGTGTTCAGTTTTTTGCCTTTATACTTCCACAGATTTCTATGCATGCTTTGGAGCATGCACCTGCAAGAATATTTTATGGCACAACTTGCCGCGATCGCATTGTTCCTCAAGCTAGCTACAAGAACATGTATGCATATTATTTCTGATTTATTTGTGCATTCTCTACTGTTCTTTGCTTACTTTAATGCTAACTTTTTGTTCCTCCATATGCATGGTTTAGCAAGAGCTGGGATATATATATATATATATATATATAGAGAGAGAGAGAGAGAGAGAGAGAGAGAGAGAGTTGATTCGTCAATGTTGTTTAATAGAATATTCGAAAGAAGGATTTGTGGTGAATAACATCAGTACATCACCATTTATTCTGAGGATGAAAGAAGTAAGATCCATCCTTGGCGAATATGTACCATATGATGAATGCATATGTGCTCGTTCACTAACTTCAATGATTACGCGGCATGAAGGATGGCTTTGTTTAAAGAACAAACGTCTTAATCAAAAGAAGAATTAAAAAAGAGATGAAAAATGGATACTTCTGCAATTTCACTTTATTGGTGAAGAAATGGTCCATAATTTCTAGTTGTGTCGTTTTAATTTGTTCTGATTCTTTGAGGTCTTTGTCATGACTGCCTTTTGAACACTCTATCTTCAGTGGAACTGTGACGCAACCAAAAGCAAGGAAAAGGCTCTTCTTTCCGTATCACAATTTTCTTCAATCATCTGGATAAGATCCTATCCAAGATAAGATAGAGAGGCAAAGAGGGGGGGGGGGGGGGGGGGGGGGGGGGGGGGGAGAGCGAGCTAAGCAACTTGTTAGAAAACCAGACAACACAGGTCACGTTAATAGCATCGGAGGAACCGCAATGCATATCGAGATTATTAATATATGATCTTCACGAGGTCTGAGTTATTGGATAATTTAATTTACTTGTTTTCTTGCTTTCTATGCCTAGTTTATATATAACGGGTAGGCACAATTAAATAACGGGATTATGTCATGTGAGCGTTAGGTGTTATTAGCCACAAGTTCGAAAATTAGAATCATCGTATTGATCATGATTTATTCAAATTGCTCACTTCGGAACAGACAAACGCCATGATCAAGATTTATTCAAATCGCTCACGTCCGAACGGACAAACACAATTATATATAACCAGATTTGAACCAGTTTGTGTTTAATTTTAAAACATGGAACCAGATTCTAACGTTAGTCAGTATGCAAAGGCATGGCAAAAATGGGGGTGGGAGTGGCATCTAGCTATAGCTAGTTCTCCTTGTTTTTTTTTTAACTTTTTCGTTATAATTCTTGTGTCTTTCGAAAACTCCTCTCTTTGTTAGAAAACAAAGGCATTGTATCTCTTAAATTATTTTCTATCAACAATATATATTATTCTTGCTCCATATTTTCTTCACTAATTTTTGTACCTTCAGAAATTCCTTCCTCTCTTTCTTATACAAGGAACAAAATTGTATTGAAATATAGAAAAAAAAAGCATTGAATGATCCTAAAATTCTCGTGCATTAACGAATTCTTCGAGCTTTACTTTAATTTCTACTAGCCTTTCTCATTTTCTTTTTACTATTTTTTTTATTAATCGCAATCTCATGTCTCTTCACATTATATCTTTTTAGATAATTTCTGATATGGTGCTTGGTCGTGCACATGTCAATCGGATCTAACGATTTTAAAATCCTACTCGATCTTACTTTGAGACATTCATATTATAATATAAATATTTAAATAATGAAATAAATTTGTATTTATGAGTATATTATTTACTTTAGATGAAGTTTCAGTATATTTTTTTTTCTGATTTTGATCATACTTTAGATATGTAGTCTTGGTACATGAGAAAGAGGCACCGCTAACTATGCAGCTTTTGAATAGTTACTTGAATTCGTATATTGAAACATATGCACTTGACAGTGTTGGCATAAGATTTAGAATTTTAGACTATAAAACATAGAAGAGAGTGCACAAATTTATCACGAATCAATGATGCTATTATTCTAAAAATAATTATAAAATTACAATGATGATTGCTATCCTCCTAAAAATCATTTGCCACGTATTTAGGAGGATTTAGCATTTTTGAATTACAATATGCACCCTTGAGATCATGGAGTTTTGAGTTTTGTATCTTAGCAACTCAAAAGTGGGATCCATAGCAAAAAGAAGTTTGCAAACAAAGATAATTTAGAGTTAATTTTTCGTAAAGATAAAATTTCAATGTTCAATTATTACGATAAAACACTTTTTTTTTCTAATGCATACATGCATGACAATGAGCCAACATATCTGAATTGCATCAATAGGAACACCTTCAATCTCCTAATTTAACCCAGGAATAGGAATATCTATGAAATTATCTTCTTGGTTACGGGATAAAATCAGAAGGAATAAATCAATAGAATAACGTAATCTAAAAAAGTAAATATATTTCTATTCTATCTTCTGTTTGGTTCGAAGAGAATCATTTTTAAAAATATAATATTATATAATTAACATTTTTATCATATAGAGTCGACATTTAATATTATAATAGTAGTAAAAATATTAATATAATAATATTTTATTAAAAATTTTAAAATAAAATATGATTTAAAAAGTAAAAAGAATGAAAATGAAGAATATCTATATTCTAGTCATGAGGTTAAAAACGATGATTTTATCAACTTCGAGGTAATTTCACGTTTACAAAGTTTGACCGTCTTAATCCAAAGTTTGACTATATTTTAGAAATAACACAATATTCCAACGATTATTCTCAAACCAAATGTAAGTCTGGCTCACATTATTTTTGTGAACTAAGAATTGGAATGCCATCAGTAGGAAGTCCAGGAAGAAAAATACTATACGCATGGAACATGCTATCCACAAAAAGTGTTGCAATGAAATTAAATCAATTAAGCTAATGTCAATTCTGACGTATTTTATTCTGCTAATGTACTTGAAAATTTTCCAACTCTCAATTGCATTCCTGACTCGAGGATCTAATTCCCGTAGTCTCTCTCTCCAATAGCCACGTCTTCAGCTACTGCTTGGAAATGTTATGGAAAATTGCTTTCAGTAGAATTCAGGAGCAAGAAGGTCATGATTTGGGTGCCCATCGTGGACAAGAGCAGAAAAGAAAGGTGCAGTAGAAGCTTGCAGGACAGAATTGTCTGATGCATGAGGGTACCACAGAAACTTAGTAGTATTTGAGTCTGGAATCAGCCATTATTATTATCACGATTTGAGATAAAATATGAAGATTTGTCGCACTATGATCATATAGAATATGATCTGTTACTTCCACAATAGTTGTGAAATTGAATGTAGACACCTATCCAGTTACTTTCTTCTTAACGATGATCTTTGAGCAAGAAGGCAAAACACACAACAGGTCCAGAAGGATGGTGCTGCGTGCCTATCATTGAATCAGAACTCAAGAAGCTTAAATAAACGATCTTACAGACTGCATCACTGATACAAACTATCAAGTTACACAGGACCAAATTTGAAGCAGGATTACCAATGTTCCATGTCAGAATGGCTACCATCAGACATCAACATGACTACTTAAAATGAAATACAACTTTGATTACCACAAATAGTAGTAGACTCATGATGATAAGAGGGTGAAAAGTGTTTCGCAATTTGGGTTCTTCAAGAATATCTCTGGACCAACATGACTACCTATAAAGGATACTAGATCATGGTAGAGGAAGAAAAATAGCTACTCCTCAACTTTGGTGAAGTGTCGGACTGCAAAGGCCAAGCCTAATATCATAATGGGTACAAGGAATTGCAGTATTTTGATTATAAACTCATTAGTTTTGTCCGGGTTGTAGGCCGGTTGCTGAGGTGGAATATATGAACGCTTTGCTGGAATAGTTGAAGCATCTACCTCGCCAATTAAGTACTTGGACATCATATCCCTTGCAGAATTACTATGCCCTACATCTTCAAAATCATTGGTTGCATCTTTCCCTGCAAAGAGCATTGGCATAAGAGGTGTACTTAAAAGGTGATGTAACTATGAGTTTATGGCAAACTGATAGTTTTTTCTTACCGGTTGCTGCTAGCAAAACCTCATCGCCACCAGGATGATCATCCATAAAAGGGGTGACATCATACACCTGCAGCACCATCAAATCGGAAAGCAGATGTGAACAAATTACGGCACTGAACATTAACAAATCTGTTATCTAGTCATTTGTTAAATCAAATGAGCAATCAACTATCTTAAAAGCTTAAATTGCTAGGAAAAACATCATCATGGTTTAATCCAACACATCATGCGAACTACTAAAAGGGGAAAATAATTTTAATAAGAGTTCCGTCAGGATTTGAATTCAGGACCTTTCAACTTTGCTCTAATACCATTAAGAAAATGATCACGTAGATTGCAATCTCTCTTAATTTTATTATCCTTGTCCACACCAGTTTATATAAGGCTACCTACAAGACTACGATGGATATCTAATTTCATGACACAACAGAAAATTACACAGAGATGTTGTCCCTAACAAAAGAAAAATAATCAAACTCTAACTTGATAACAGGAACATTGAGCAGATATGAAAAGATCTAATCTGTTATGTGTTGTTTGCTGATCATTGGTGTGACTGCCGATCAAACTGCAACCATTGAAGGATAACTTCATATATCAATACCAACAACAACAACAAAGCCTTATCCCACTAGGTGGGGTCGGCTACATGGATCATACGACGCCATTAAAACTTATTAAGGAAATTTACAGAAATTTTCAGGTCAAACAAGTATTTTTTCATGAGTTAGTCATGTTCCCAGAACAATCGCTAGCAAAAATATCCAGCTCCAGAACAATTAGTGAGAGAAAAATCTTTGGTTAACAACTCCTTAGTTAATTAAGGATCTAACAAGAGTGGGCCCACGACTCTTTGGCCCTCACTCTTTTTTGTCCCATCTTTGGGCAGAGTACAGGCCTCTTACTGGTCATCATGTCGTAGTTCGAGCTACCCTGCTTCCACCATTTCACTCGATCCAGTGGCAGATTGGCCCATGCGATAGTTCAGGCATGTACAAATTATCCCGCCTACTCTCGTGGTGGTTAAGTGGCCAAAAACACAGTAGCATAGGAACCATGGAAACCTCATAAGGGAGAAATAGCTAGGACAAGCATGTTGTTCAGTATAGGTTAAAGGAAATAAGGACAATTGAGTTTCTTATGGTAATTCAGTGAGATTGCGCATAATTCAGATATGCTAACAGATAATGTTGGTGAGCTGTCAAATTAAAACTATAATATGATAGAAAACTTCAAAAGAGTTCTTTCTGTTCTATTACATGTTAGATATGACATATTATCCTTAAACCAGTAGCAAGCCATTTATTTTCTACAGTGCTGTCCTGATGCGTGAGACCTCATAAACCAGCTTGTGTTTGTGTTGATCTTATGATGTAAATACTAGTACGAGGAAGTAAAGACAACATTTTTTTGGTCTAGACCCACACGTGCCTAGGGCTACTAGCATTTGATTAATCGGATATTCAGGAGGGAACATATGCACTAAATGCCAGCCAAGTTAGCGATCAAACCCGGGATTACTAGCACACGACAACCCTAGGACACATGTGCCAACCATACTTGGTTGTAGAGAGAACACTTTGTCAAGCACAAAAGTACTTAAAAATCAAAGAAAAGTAGAGTGCTTGCATGATACAGGTCTGGATGCCTGAGGATGGTGTTGTTTCCATCACTTTTATCTGAGATTCATCACTTTTCACTGAGTGTTTTATTTTTCTCGTTTCTTTAGCTTTCGATTTCTCTTTCTAGTTCCGCAGCATCCAAACTGAATCTCTTCTTCTTTCTTTATGGTTTGGATCATGTCAAATACAAGAGCCGGAGGCCCACTCCAGAGGAAAAAAAAGAGAGGAAATAATAAGTTTAGTTCTCTTTCATTCCACTGTGGTAGCCTTTTGGTTTCGAGAAGTAAAACAGTATATAAAAGGTATGGAAGTTCGGAAACTACCAGCAAACACCAAATAATAATACCATTGCGGATGCAGTAATTGTTTGCCATTCTAGATCTGCATCTCAATAAATATAGAGAACTATACACAGTTTGTTCAGCATATGATGTGCTTGCATAAGTTAGAAATTATGCCAATAGCACCAGAATAGCGCTCCTAGGACTTTCCAAATGCCCAGCTCCTGAACTAGAAGATGCAAAATCCAACAAAGATCTCATTTTTAGCATCAATTACTTCCCTTTTCAGATTACCACCAAGGCTTACTTGGCAAATCACTAGTTTATTCCCCTTTTCAGATTACAACAAAGATCTCATTTTCACCACTTGATTAAGAACCTCACCCAGCACCTCATCTTCTTGGCAAATCCAGACATACTAAAAATATACACCATACAATCGCTTGGTCGCATGATCCGTAGCCTGGGGGGAAAAAGTGGAGAAACAAAAAGTTAAAAGTTTTAGCAAAAGCTCAGACCTTGCCGGAGATTATGAGCCAGCAATCTTTGGCAACGCTGTGCTTGGAGACCTCGTCGAAATGGTACAGTTTGGAATCCGCCATCTCCTGATCCAAAAGATCCCAACTTTGAATCAAACCTACAGACGGAAACCAAATCATAAGGGAGCGAGAAAGAATAGCACAAAACCCTCGACTTTAGAACCCTTCTACCTGCCTCGCTTGCTCTCTGCTCCCCGAACTGCCGATAGCCGCAAAATTTTCTTCAAGGTCGATTGGGAAATCTACCAAAGAACTCCTATCGAATCTATCTCAATCGTTTAGATGTTCTTCGGCAATTACAGTTATGCCCTTCGATGTCATCGAAATTACAGGAGTTTGATGGTAGTTGGATTAAATACGTGCCGTTATGATAATAATAATACAAAAATAAGGAGATCCAAAAATCAATTTGAATTTCACAGTATTTATTTATTATGTTCATCTCATATCCTTTATTATCAGGGTATATTTTTGTAAGCTTTCATTATAATTTGAAAAAAAAAAAGACTACATCTTGAAAGTATGCTTACAAGCATTATATGATGCATTTTTTAGTTTTCTTTTAACATTTTAATCCCCAAATGTATTTATTATTTTTTTATATTTTTGCAGATGATAATAAAGAAAAAAATAGAAATTGACAAACGAGAGGAAAATAAGAGATTGTTTTTTTTTGTTATCATAAAGTGGAAATAAGCTATAATTAAATAGGAAATCCTTATTTTCCCATAATTTGAAGTCATATTTCCATTTTACGGCTTGAATTGACAGCTCAAGTAGGTTAACATTTATTGCTGTTGGGTTGTCCATTGGATGGATGGCATCACATAATAAAAGCTTCAATAACTAATTTATTTCAGCGATGTTAATAATATTTATTTTACTAGATTGACGTGTGAAAGTTTTATTCAGTGACTCATTTTAGTTGGTTCCTTCCTTGTGATAATTACAATAATAAGTTTTTTTATACATTAAATTAAATTTAAAATATCAAATCACAACAGAATATGTATAGTATCATAATTAACAAAATGCGAGAGCTAGATTATCACTTTCTTTTTTTTTCTGTTTCCACTTATTAAAAATTAGTTCAGCCTCGGTTGAACTGATTAATTAATTGTTAGATTGAAATTCATCAACTTGAATAATATTCATAATAATTTTGTTTAATTGGTATCATTTTTAAGATTAATTTTACTTCAAATTCACGTTATATTTGTTGCTCACTTAATACCAAATTTTGTGAAATAAGATATCCCGTCGGTTTATTTCAGAGTTCATAACCCTAACTTAATATAAGTGACCGTTTGATATGAGGTAACCTAAATAAATTATTGATTATTTTATTTAAAATTTTCAGAGTCAATCATATTATTTTATTTGGCTACAATTGATTAATGGTAAATTTAATTGCTCTGATAATCTTAATAATCACCTTAATCTAAATAGCAGACAGAAGATGTTGTCTTTCCAACCGGTGGGAATACATTTTGACGAAAATATCTCTTCAATTAAATTTTTTATTTCAAATATTTTATTATAAATAAATATCATTTAACTTCATCTTTTTTATTATTTAAAATATTTTACAAATAACTCTTAATTTTATCTCATCTTATATATATATATATATATTCACTTTTTTATTTTTTTTCTTTGTTCATTTATAACAATATGTTATTAAAATCTGAAATAATTTTTAAGAGTATTTTGATAATTTTATCATTATCCATTTTGACTATTATTTATATTATCAGTACTTATCAAACACTGTAATATAATATTACCGATAATTTAAATAGTGATAATCTATCTAAGTGATGATATAAATTATCGGTTACTTAAATCGGTAATGCGTCAAACGATCCTTAAGAAATTTTTTCAAAAAATAATGATAAACTAAAATTATCATAAGAAGTGCATTCTATTTTTTATTTTATTTTGAAAATACCAGGTTCCTATTTTTTTTCTTGATTTTTTTTGGATTCGGATAGATTCTTTTAAATCGATTCATTTACTCTTCCTTTTTCACCCAAAATAACAATTGATAAAATGGATATAAAGAGAAAAAAAATGTAATCTTAAAGGAGAAAGGAGAGATTGAGAATGGCATGGGCTTATGCTATGGGCCGTTTCTCAAAGTTTAAGATCAACGAGAGTTTTTTTTTTTTTTGGGTTTTTTGGTTCTTCTTATAATCTCACGAGTCTATTACAAGTAAGGATATATGAGAAGTAGGAGATAAAAGTTTTATGTGTTGTTCTTATATTTTCTTTATTAGATAAAAACATGCGAAAGCTGCTAATTTATAGGGTTAAATTATTGATATTTGTGAATCATGTTGGCTTAAGAAATATATGCCTCTTTCGCTAATTAAAATTATTCCATTATATAATATCCGATTAGTTCAGAATATTAGTTCTTGCTGCCATTCTCACATTACATATCCCTTCTGAATGAAATCTCTTATTCATCTCCTTCCAGAAATCAATGCCAAACTTTTTTTTTCTTATAGATAGCATTTAATCCGCTAGCCAATATTATCAAGATGCATAGATGATAACAAGATGTTTGCTATTGATGATACATATTAATGCAATGGCACCTCATTTGATTAATAAAGAATATTTTATTGTGCATGATTTTTTATGACTCCTGCCTAAAAATCACATGTTGTCAATATGCTACTCCTTAACGACTAGTTTTAATGTCACTGGCATTTGATTAATTAGACATCAGATGCATTGCTTTATAATTAATTAGATAATAGATATCTAGCTAGTGCCCTCAGCTTACCAGCCCACTCATCAAGCAAAAATATAATATATTTTTTTTTGTGGCCAGTCCCTTGTCTTTGGAAAATAATATGGAGGATTCAATTCGTAGCATTAAAAAGTACATTATTCACAAGTTGAAGGTCGACCCACTATAAAGTTCAACTAATTTAATTAGGTTTGCTCTGTGTCATATATACATTTACAAAGATTCAAACTTGAGATCATGCTTAAACGAGATGAAGTCGCTTATCACTCATCCAACTTTTATTGATAAAAAATGTTATATATGTCTATTATATTAAAGAAAAAAATAGTCTATGGTGGTGGTGAATGATTATGGAATCTGAACAAATATGTAGAACACATTAATTATGTCTTCATGTGCAATGATGATGAAAGGGAGAGGTCATCTATCTGTATATAAAGAAGTTGCACCCAAAAAATGAATCTTCTCATGTGACAAGATTCACTTTAGGAAACGCTACGAAATATAAAATAATTTGATTCAACTATTATTTTTTATAAGACATTTAATCAAATACACAATATCAAAGACTTTGGAAATGAAATAATAATATATTATATGAAAAAAGTTTAACACACCGTTTAGAGAGCACAATTCAGTCCAGCATAACGAAAGCAAAATAGAGATATGATAAGCTTATTAAACTCAATGAATCTAAAAATAAATAAATGATAGAAAAAAGAAAACATTCTATGATAATCTACATATTACTTATGATATGATATGATAATATCTGTATAGTTAAAGTACATTGAGAAAGTGGATAAAATCCAAAATCAAAACAACGCAATAATATTAAGATTAGTTGACAAAATGGGATAAAGATCTAGTTATGAAACAATATAAGGATAGAGGTGGAAATCAGGTTAATTAGATAATCAAGCTTAGGGATTATCATTTTTTAGATAGAACTTTTGGACATCTGAGCATAATTTTGACTCTACAAACTTATAGGTGGTTTCCTAATTAAATAGGAACTTTCAAACATCCGTCGATGGAGTTCGGATGTCCGTTCATGATCTGTTTAGGGAAAAAAAATGTCTGTGAGATGATTTTGAATTGTGGGCAATAATGAAATGGTACACTACAAGAAAATGAGAATTTTTTGACGAGCTGTTTCCGACGAAAAGAAATCCGTTGCAGTTTGTGATGAATTTTGCGATGGAAAGGTATCTGTCGGAACTTTCGATGGTTGTAATTGTCAGAACTTCCGACGGTTACAACCGTCGAAAATAAAAATAATAAATTATATACTTTATTATATTATTATTTTATTTTTTGATGATTTGAAACGTCAAAAGTTCTTACGGATATCTATCCGTCGTAATTTTCGACGGTCGTGATCGTCGGTAAATAAAAAATAATATAATATAAAAAGTATTTTATTAATATAATTAATGATAGTTTAAACCGTCACAATTTTCGATGGTTTTGTCTGTCGATAAATAAAAAATAATATAATATAAGGAGTATTTTATTAGTATAATTAACGACAGTTCAAACCGTCATATTTTCGATGGTTTTAACTGTCGGTAAGTGAAAAATAATATAATATAAAAAGTTTTTTATTAATATAATTAGCGACGGTCCAGATCGTCAAAATTTTCGACGGTTTGTCGGTAAAATAAAAAAATAAAAATTATATATATGTAAGTAGTATTATATATTATAATTAAATATTTTTTGACGATTTTAATCATCGATAACTTTAAAAATAATTAAATACCATATTCATATATATCATAATAATATATATTATTAATATTTGCTAAGTTTTCAATGATCATAACCGTCGGTAATTAAAAAATCACACTCTCGTTGTTTTTTTTTTCATTTTCCCGCTTTCCCATCTTTCAACCCCTATATATATATTATCTTTTCCTCTTTTCCTCTCTATTTATTTTCCTCTCTTTCCTCTCTCTCTTCCTCTCCTATTTTGCCGGCGACCCTCTCCCTCTCGGCCGAATCTGACCGTTGGCGATTGAATCTGGCTGCGGGCGATCGGATCTGGCCTTTGTCGGCCGGTTCAAGCCACTGGCTGCCGGATCTAGCAGTTGGCGATGGGTTAATTTTTTTATATTAAAAAATTCTTTGTGACGGTTGTGATCGTCAAAAGTCTCGACGGTCGTGACGACTGCCGAAAGTTTCGACGGTTGCTACCGTCGAAAGTTTTGACGGTTGTGATGACCACTTTCAACAATATTAATCGTCGAAACTTTCGACGGTTGCGATGACCGCCAAAAATAAAGTTTCGACGATTGCGATCGTCGGACTTTTGAGACAGTCACAACCGTCGAAACTTTGGATGAGTTTTTTCTAATTGTCGAAAATCGATATCCGTTGACCACTTTTTCGTCGGATCGGTACTGTCGAAAATTGTAATTTTCGATGATTTTCGATAAATTACAGACGGTTTTGACCGTTGTAATTTGCTTCTTTCTTATAGTGGTAATTAATTATACTAAGACTCTATTAGCATATTTGTCTTAGGGTGAATAGAACTTTCATATACAGCTCAATTGTCTTTTATCTCTTAGATCCTTTGTGTTACTTTCTTCACATCCTTAACATCTTTTCCCTTAATCTCCTTTCACTTCCAACCACTCCCCGCATAGGTTGAGATATCCATCATTTGTGTTCGTCTTAATCTTTTATGCAACTATGTGAAAAGAAGAACAAAAATGAGAAAGTCACGTGGAGCGCTACAAGAAAAATGAATGTTTCCGACGGCTTCATCTGTTAGAAAATTAAAGAAATCTGTTGAAAATCGTAGTTTCCGATGATTTTTTCGACAGAACGATTTCGTCAGAAAAGTGAACGTCATAGATGATTTTCGACGAGCGCAATAAATTCGTCGGTAGGTCCTACTGTTCATGAAAAATTAAAAAAGGAATTCACACGGGAAGAGAAAATTTAAAAAATATGTTAACTAATATCTATTATTTATTTCAACGCCCTCTAGTTTGCATAATGGAAAAGAGAAACGAATCCATTGATTTAAGAACCCTAGAAATAAAATCTCCCGCAAATTTAACTTTTCTCCGTTAAACTATAGATAGATAAATTTAGTGACAAATTTTAATGTCGGATGTTATAGATAAAATATAGATAGGTATACACAGAATCTTGATGTTAAACTAATAAGCAGAGGTTGGCTGGGGGATCAGAGCCAACCACTCTCCAGTGTGATGACAGAAGTACTTCATGGGGGCCCTGATGGGGGGGGGGGGGGGGGGGGGGGGGGGGGGGAGAGAGAGACGTCCACCTACGACGCTCGCAAACAAGCCACGTCCCATCTGATCAAGTCGAGCGATTGGTTCGAGTGGAGGACCGCACAGTAGAGTAGACTTCATGCTTCAGTAATATACCGGATGCAAATACCAAGTGAAATTATTGGATGCAAAGGTATTTGATTGCTATGCTAGAGGGGGGAGAGAGAGAGGTAATTGTACGGCGTTTCATATAAAACTTCCACCTGCGTGGCCTGCTACGTCGAGCAAGGAGGAAGCGAGCATGTGTGTTGTGCAGACAAGTTAATGGCGTCAGGTGATTATCGTATGACAAAAATGTACCAAATACCACCTCAAATCAAATGTCTGGAGGATAAAACTTGGGGCGCATGACCAATCATCGATCCAAACTGTTCCGTCGTATTTGTTTCAGGTAGAATACTTTTATCAATGTTTTGTCTGAATTTGTCAGCCATGCATGCAAACTGAAAACTCATAAAAAAAAGTCCACTTTGTACATGCACACACAGACTTATTATTAAATCAAATGGATAGACGTGTAAACGATGAAAGGTCGTCCGTTAAAGCAATAAATTTAAGAAATAAACTATGTAATAGCGATCTTTTTGTTCTTTCTTTCTTCTACGCATAAAGATTGTTAACAAAAAAAAAATATAAGGATGGCAACTTATAATAAACATCTCAACATTTTGATAAAGCAGATATAGATTTTGTTATTTATATAAACCGCTGACAAGTACAGGAAAGGTGTAACTAAAAAAGCACGCGAAGTGGAGGGTGATATGGAACACCAAAAGGAGGACCTTAGAACAAATGGTAATGTTAAATATCTGAAAATTTTAAAGGAAGGAGTCTCCACTTATGTGTTAGGGGTTTATAATATTGCTGTTAATTAAGCGACTTTGCCATTTAAATATGTTACGAAAAGAGGGAGAGAGATCGCACGAACACGGAAGAACGCAAAAATTTATGAGGTTTACTCTAAATCAGGTTATGTCCTCGAAAAGCGGCGGCTCTCTTTGTTATAGAATAATGATGATTATAAGAATGTGTCTCTGTCTAGATTCTTAGGAGATTTATATAGACACTTCTTTTGACAGATGATAAGAATTACATACGAACTGAGACTCTAAATAAATCTTCTGAAAATAGGACACCTATCTCGTGATAAGAAAATAAATCAAATCTGAATCACATATAGAATACCCCTAAAAATTTTCGCTCAGAGAGCTCCGTCCTCTTATAACCCCCGCAGGAGATCCCCTGAATCCCCCCTTGACCCTCCCACAGGTTCGTTAATTGGACAGTGAGATTTCGTAGAAACATTCTGCTGAAGCGCCTGATTATATAAAGAACGAAAGATTATGAACAAAATAGTCTAAAGAAGTCGCAAATTTAGTAGCATCTCTTGAAATTCTATCGTTATATGTAAAAGTAACTTGAACCAATCAAATGATTTATAATTTTAAATTAAATTCTTTTTGTGCATGTGAAAAGAGTATTTAAAATAATGCTACTTGTCCGATCGCTGTTTCCTGTTTGACACGTTGCAGGCGATTCGCATCCCGCTCGCTGGCCTGAATCCCCGCAGGCTCGCCACACGCTCGCCAGATTCCGATGACGTGTCGCATCCGCTGTCCTCTAAGAACACGGACAGCGTTAACATGAGCCGGCGCCGGCTATAAAGGTGAAGAGATCAATCATCGACGTGAGAAGGAAGGCCTCCGAAAGCCGATGGGAGAGAACGCGACCGTGGCGGTGACGCTGCCGCCCTCCGCCTTCCGCAAGCCCGCCGCTTTCTCCTCCTCCCTCCGATTCCTCGGCCTCCTGAAGCAGCCCGACTCGGACCTCAGCTCCGCCGACCCGGAGGACCTCGACGAGGGCGACGTCATCTGGTCCTCCTCTGCCTATGACGATGATGACACCCACCGCTTCGCGTCGGGCCGGGATCTCGTTCTCGACCGTCTCTCGACCGCCCTCTCGCCGTCCGAGAAGCTCCGGCGCCCGTTCGTGCCCGAAAGGTGCGGCCTTTCGGCGATCCTGGCGGATGACAGGCTTCCCCTCGTGCAACAGAGGCGCCCGGCGGTAGTGGCGAGGGCCGCCGTGCCGGTGGCTATTCCCTCTGCGGGGAGGGCCGTGGATGCCAAGGCGAAGGCCGCCGCTGCCGGATCGAGGGGCGTTCGCTATCAGTCGGCTCCGATGAACGTACAGGCGTGGCCCAAGCGGAAGAAGGAGCCGAAAGCTGGGGTCTTGGAGGAGCCGGTCTCAGACGACGTCGAGGCGGCGGCGGATAGCACTGGGGAGATGGTGCCGCCGCACGTGATGGTGGCGCGGTCTCAGACGACTACGTTCTCAGTGTTCGAAGGAGTCGGGAGGACTCTGAAAGGCAGGGACCTCCGACGGGTGAGGAACGCCGTGTTGCAGAAGACCGGGTTCCTCGACCTGTAGAACGCCGAAAAGGCGTCCCCTTTCTTGTTGGATCCTTCTCTTTTCTCTCATTATCTCCCCTTTTTCTTCGTCGTCTTCGTTCTCGATGTATATTCTAGGAGTTTTCGTGCTTACTGTCTTTGGACTTGTTAGTGTTCTTGTGGTAATGTTTAACTTTTTTTAAGCATAAACGAGTGTTCGCCATCAGCTTGGAGAAAACTCAAGTTTTGTATCATTGTATTGTACCATTCTATTGTTGAGCAATAAGAATGATAGCTGTGGAGGAAGAAGACGTGTATAATTGTGATGATCCGGGAAGCAAAATTGGTTCTTGCTGAGATGAACCCATGTCACTCTCGAGTCTCGATTCAATCCCTTTCCACCTTAATTCATCTTTGCTTCTGTTCTTTGCAACTATTTACTAGGTACACAACTTTATGTCTACTTTCATCATGTGTCCATGTCGTTATTATATGTTGTTGAGCAAGATTTGGACGGAGTCATCGGTCTCGGTCTCTTTTGGTCTCAGTTGCATTCAGGAGCAGTATAACCACTGATTCGGAAGCTGTTATTTCATCTTTTTTCCTTTCGATATGTTTGATTCGGAATGAAAGCTTTACAGAGGAGATGCTGATAGCTCATAATTGTACACTTTTTTTTAAGATAGGGAATGGAGACCGGATACATTAATCATGGAGGAAATGCTTGTAACAAGTATGTGGTCCTTTGTTCGGCACCAACTTTACTTAAAATTTTGGTTTCACTTGAGAGGGGAATTTATTGCTAACTGAAACCCTGTTACGCCTGCAACACCATGAGCAGGCGTTGCGGCTTCTGCTGAATTGGTTCTATGCAAGAGCTCCGCTGATAGACGTCAACGCCGAAAGACCAAATGTCTCAAGTTAGGTCTGGTTATGTCTGGTGCATCTGCTGCTTGAAGCTACTGAACAAAAGCTTCAAACAGCCCGTTAGGTCGCAGGTAATTATGGTCTGTTGTCACCTCTGCTCATGCCAATGTTTCTGAAACCACCGCTATACGTCCTGAGTTGTCTCTTTCTGGCTGTGTCATGTAGTTTCTTGTAGGATGAAAATAATAACAACAAAGTCTCATTAGGTGGGTCGACTACATGAATCATACGACGCTTATTCGTTGATCCATGTTCATGAGATTCGACAGGATTTTACGCTGACTGTTGGGCCTAACACAACCCTCCTCTTTTATCCGAAATTGGGACCGACTATAAAATATAGGCGGAGTTTATGAAAACAAAAGGAGAAAAAGAAAAATCTCATGTTGGACTGCAACCGCCTTTTTAAGTTAAGGTACTAATCAACATTGCTTCTATTCATCCTTCCTTCCAGATAATTTGCCCAACTCTCTTAACTGCATATTGTATATTTAACCTTAATTATTGGTAAAGCTTCTCAGAATAATATTTCATGTCAAGCCGCATTGGATGGTGAAGAAGCTGCGCTAATAATTCTAGGGGGCCTAGTTAACCTGTGGAGTTGAGACGATTCTTTGCAATCCATGGGAGAAAAAGAGAGTTATTGTTGAGAGATATTCTTGATTCTTTTTCCTACTTTTTCAAGATCTCAGATATTATTCAGAAGAAATATTCCTCGAATAATATTTCTGGTGGAACAATATATACTGAAAGGTAACATCTTGCTTGTTATAACTTTCATTTTATTGACCATTTAAATCAAAACTTCAAAGCCTCAAGCAGCAAGATGGTGTCTGACCAATGAGAAACAAAGTTTATATTCAGCTGCAAAGCCTCTTGATGCGTGCTTTTCTTGTGAGTGCAATATAATCATGTTGGCAAACAACATAATGATAGTAAAGTAGACACATTGTCAAACTTATCATGCTGCAATGCTTCAGGTTCCGTATCAAGTCAATCTGTAGGAACTAGGAAGGGTATCGTGGCTCAGAAGCGATCAAATCACAGGAATTGCTGTAATCAAAACATATCCAGTAAAAGTAGATCTGAGATGATCGTGAATCCAATCCTTCCAGGTTCTTTATCAAGTTGAACTGAAGAATGCCATAACATTGAAACCTGAACAGGAGTTCCTGCATTCATCGCATGGACGCAAACTAATGTGCCATGCTTGAGATACTATTTCTTTGTAGCCATAATACCGATGCCAAGCGGGCAAGCGCTTAGTCCGGATAGACTGCACGAAAAGAAGACATGATCATGACAGATTCCGTGGCCTACAACAACATGGATGTCGACAGTACGCTGGATTCACCAGAAAGCAAAATCTTGCAAGAGCCAAGTGGGTGTGCATATTTCTCTCTCACCCTTTTCCTTCACTCAGAAGTTCTATTCTCTAAGGAACTTGTGTCTTTCACAGTAGCACTTGACATGAAGATCAAAAGAAAGAAAAATCAATAAAGGCATGCCTTCTTTTTCGGGATAAAGCATATCTTTCGATTTAAAATGTTTAACTTACAAAGTTGTATCATTTGGTACAGCCATCAACGACAAATTGACATGAGCTCCAAATTTGGATAACATCTATGGCAGATGATTATTTTTATTCAAATAGCCCGTTATCAACTGGAGATAAAGTTATCGCTCCGATCTTAAGTATTTTTCATTCTGGATTGCACTGGCACCAGGCATCAAGGTATCAGAAGATGGCACCCAACATACCAAGTTTCGTATAGAGTCCACAATAGCTGCCTATATAATCCGCGCTAGTGTTATCCTAGAACGAGTCACCTACATTTTGGTTCTGCTTTGTCGCCTTCAACGCCAGTTTTAAACCAAAAACAAGTTGATTGCTGACTAAGTAGTGTGAGCAACTATGTTCTATATATAGTCTTCACTCTTAGAGCTTGTGCCTAAAGGCAGAAGAATCTTAAATTTGTTGAAGACATGCTTACATCTTTTGGGACGGGATGAACTTCATGCAGATGGGAGGATTAACCTTTGCAAGCGCAAGCAAGGATGAAGGAAGAATCCATAATCCATCTCCACAAATCAATCCAGATGCAACTGCAGGAACCATTAGAGTAGCGATTTCGCTGTTAAGCTTATGCCAAGTAAAAACTATGAAGCTCCCAACTGACATGTCAATGGCAAAGTTAGCTCCAACCAGAAATGGCACTGCCATGGCCATCGGTAGAGGAACCCAACCACCATATTTTGCTGGTAAAAGGTCTCTCATTATATTCGTGGCGACTGCAAATCCAAAGAAGCCAGAACAAAGTTGTAAACAATGATGAGGCAAAGCAGAGAATCCCTCGACGCCTAGGATCGCCATGTTTCTATATATCAAAGCATAAGGAGCTTTCCAAGTTCCATCAGGGTTGCCCACGTCGAAAGCTTTATAGAAGAGAAAAAAGATCAAAGGGGCAATAACACATCCCATTGCTGTTCCAAGCAACTGGCTAAACACCATGGATTTGGGGGATGTAACAGTCAGATGGCCTGTCTTGAAATCATGCATTAGATCAGCAGAAATTGAGACCACGGATTTGATTAGTCCACATCCTATAAGACCTGCAACGACACCATTGTCTTTGCCAGCCCAAGCTGCAAGTATGAAGAGGGCCACTTTTCCGTAGTTATAAGCCATGTTCATGTCCGTTAGTCCAGCACCATATGCATTGCAGAATCCAAGAACTGGGGCGAGCATATAAGCAATGACCACATAGTACCATTTCACCTGAGGGAACATGAGAGGGATTGAAACTATCGCGACGATTGTAAAAATGGCGTATCCTGTGCAGGCAAGCCACATGGGTATCCTGTCTTTCATGAACAGTTCATTCCTTTGGAGTTCATCAAGAACAAAGTTGTCCTCATCTGCGACTATGGGAAAGACTCAACATTCATGGAGTTGCAAGATGACTAAAGAGCATTTTATAAGATAGATGCATTCAGTAACTTTACCTTTCTTATGCATATTGTTTTTTGATCTCACATACATGCTTCTTCCAGTGAAAACTAGAATTTTGAGAAAATTGTAAAGACCGTCTCCAAGGATTAGAGCGATAGAGATGAAAACCTGAACAAAACATGTCAAAATGAAATGGGATTTGCAAATTTGTTGAATTTAAAGTTACTTGGATGTATTGTACCTTATAACCTTGCAAACTTTTCATACTGCCCTCTGATAAGTTTGCTGGATACCAGTTTCCCTTTAGGCCATATATCAGTGGCCACATTATCCCCCATGAGAGCACTGCTCCAATAAGGAGTGATAAGTTGACAAGATGGGAACATATCATCCCTGCCCCGACATATGTCAAGCTAAAGTCAAAGAAAAATCTGTAAATGGAAGAAGCCATCAGTTATCTAGAGTGAGGGGAACCCTGCCCTTATAGAATACAACTGAAATCAAAATGCTGATCAATATGTTCTGAGTGCAAGAAATATTTGGAAACCTACGTCTCTTTCCAAGCTTTTAGCCCAAAGGTAGGGAACTGTGAGAAGCCACACTGATCTCCACCTGAAAAGAACCACTCAAAGAAACTCCACAGGAAACTAAGACTGAAGAATGCGGCAAAGCCATGGACCTGCTTCCTGGTAAATTTATAACCCCAGAAAATGGATAAAGCAAATAAACTACTAAATACAGACAATAATCCACAGATCTGAGAAAACTGGGCATTACTTTGACATTTCATCTCCTTGAGGAGTGTGGAAACCATTTATAAGGACAGCTGTTGCCGTGCCACTCGGATAAGTCAACTTGTAATCAATTATCATAATCTGAAACAAAATTCAGATTTCATCGTTGTTGACGTATTCATAGAAAAGTAAGGGACAAACTACTACAGATGAAAGGGATGCATGTTCTATTTGGATCATGTTAATATTGCCTCAGGAAAAGAACCCATTTATGAAAGAAAACACATGAGGCCTAAGATCAAAGAATCACTTTTCAATCATGGCAAAAGTCATATTTATCTTATCGTAGTAGCTGAGATCTTGATATATCTATTTGTTTCCATAAAGGTATCAAAATTTCTGCTTTGTGCTTTCTTTACAAAGCATGAACTATTTTTTGTCACTCTAAAACTTCATGAAGAGTCAGACATCATAAATGGTGACTTGAGTGGGCTATGCAGAATGCAAGAAAGATACTTTAAAACTTCATCTAGATGTTTGTACAAATTGTGCTTGTATCATCTTTTCCTTTTAATAGGCTCATAGTTCAAATAGTTGATGCAAAGTTAACAAGATTCGGAAGATTTGTCCTTTTACATTAAAAGATAAGACTACCTTTCCTATTTATCAAATCACTAGTGCTGAACATTGGCATCAAGGCAGGATCGACAATAGAACTGACCCTTGCAAAGTTTGGGTAATGCTACTTGCACAAGAAAAGAATGAAAAAAGCAATCGAAAGCCAATAGGAAAAAGGAGAAAAGAAAAGCTTAGAAAGCAAATTGTAGGAATTCAAGTGCAGGAATTACTATAAAGGTGGTTTTGCAAATTGTGTAACTTTTTGCAACAAAGTGAGATTAGCAGAACAAACTCACTAAACAACACAGGCAGAACAACTTTTTTCCAACTGGGAATCGTACCTTCCTGAGAGGAACCAAGGCCAAAAGTCCCACAAAACTGACAGCAAAAAGGAATCCAGTCATCCAAACAATTCCAGGCTCCTTGTAGCTACCTGCCACATTCCCTTCAGTATCCACCCCTGCCTGTTCATATGTCTTCTTGTTAAGGGCCAGCAAATAAGAACCAAAGCCGCCTGCGACCAAACAAATAACACCAAAACCACTTTCAACCATTCAGTATCAAACGCTTCCGATATGATCACATGAGAAAAAGACTGCAGAGGCTTGATCATATCGACAAGGTGCTGAGTTAATTCTGACTTCAATAAACCTCTATCATGTCATCTTGAAGTTTATTTAATTACCTCCCACAGCAATACTGTAGCAGGCAACTGCACAGGTCTGAACAACAGTGTTCTCCTGGCGCGTGAAAGGAGCGGTGACGACGCCCATCTTATGCAGGAGCTTGGTCCAAGTCCTGAGAAAGACGAAGGCCAAGAGCGCCGCGGAGACGTTGAGGGTGGGAACGAGGCCGGTGGTGAGGTTTAGCTTCATCACGATCACACTGTACATGATCCCTATGACAAGGCTGGCAACGAGTCCTCGCGCCGTGATTTGCTTCGACCACGGAGGGATTCCCCTGAGCTCCGCCGCGTCGGTTCCATCTGGCTGCTCCAAGTCGTCGCCTTTCTCGATCTCTAGCTTCCCACGTGGCTCCTCCATTGGCGTGAGTTACAGTCGGCCGGTTGCAGGATTCTGGGTCGTCTTCCTCCTCTGCTCCCTCCTTCAGCTGCAAGCACCTATCTGGAAGACTGGAATGAAGATAAGAAAAAGAAACAAAGAATACTTTTTTTTTATCAAAGTTCGATCTTTTCATACTTTTTCCGGTGAAATCATACAGTAGGAATATACTCTGAGGATTAAAATCTGATCTTGGAGGCGATCGCATACCAATCTCAGTAATGCTCGACAAAACTCTGGACGGCTAAAAAAGCAGATTCCGGAGGTTTTACTTCAAGCAACGCAGAAGATAAATTAGAAAGAAAAAGGCAGAAAACAGACGACGAGAGAAGAAAAAGGCGAAATCATTGGTAACACGAGCAGAAAGTTCCCACCTTCGAATCCTTCCAACTCTCAGAAAAGCAAAAGCTTGCAGAGACCTCTCGCACGGGTGGGGACTTCAAATTAACATCCGAACACCCGTTTATGACAAGTGTTCCACTATGTGGAAATAACTATAAATGTAGTGGAATTACAGGGAAAAAAACTGTATTATATCCATATATATATAGAGAGAGAGAGAGAACTACGTGGAAATAAGAATGGAATTACAGAAAAAAAAAACAGCATCAAATATACGCGGGAACTAATAATTTATTGAACCCATATAGGGCATGAGATATTTGTGTACTAGAAAAGACACAAAATTGTCCTACAAATTACTGCATGGGACACGCGTTGGCGAAAAACAACGGAGCAAATGCTGTTTGCATTCCATTGGAGAAAGGCAAATTGGGTGGGCATTTGAAAGTTGAAAGTTGAAACCCTCCACCCCCCACACACACACAAAAAAAAAGGGAGAGAGAGGGGGGAAAATAGAGCACACAGAAACACTTTTAAGAGAAAAAAAATAAAATGATTCTTTTCTCGTATCTTATTGATACAAAAATAATGTGAGAACAGAAATCCGGGGGCCCGTGTTTTCTGCGCTGAGAATCTTTCTACTTAAAAAGTTAAAATAAATTCCAATTTTTTTTTAAAAAAGAAAATTATATTCTTGTATGCTCTTATCCATGAATCAAACCACATGTGATGATAGGGGGTATTTATAATCTTGAAATCCAATTTTAAAACGTAAAAAAGCTGAATAAGCTTATTGTTAAACAAATTATTTTATTATACAAGAGGCAAAAGAAAAAAAGATATTAGAATTTGTCATCTATCTGTTGCTATTTTCATTCTTGAGAATATATGTGTGTGTGTGTGGAGGAATAATAATCAATCATGAGCTTTATGAAAAGTGTGGAATAGTGGACCTTGTTAGGATTTGACGTGTGGTAATTTTCTTGAGCATGTAGCGTAATCACGTCCTTATCTGGACTCAAGACTTTGACGAGTGCGACAGAATAGAAAGAGATTAAAACATTGCAGTCATGCACTTTTTTCCCCTATAATATAAATATGCAATTGAAAATTCACTATATGATAGATCTATTAATTCGAATTAACGGTGCGACAATGAGGTTTAACTATAAGAATCAAATTAAGCTTGCAGTGGAAAATAAAAATTATTTAAATGTTAAAAATGTTGTTACTTTTAATGTCCAGCAGAGCAAATGCTGTGAACCGCTACCTGTTTTGCTTCTTCTTTTATTATTATTATTTCGCCACCTTTTCCTTTCTGGTTTAAAATTCACTTTGAAACTTTCATCCAAATCATGCCGCTTTTCCTTGGTTGGTGTTTTATAACACATCCGAATCGATCATAGTAAACTATTGATATTCTTATTCCTTGCTAATATATACTTTTTTGTTTCTGAAGAATCATTGGGCAAATATATAATAGAATAACACAATACGTACCTAATCAGTAATCAATGTCCAATTTACTTTGACATCACTGACAAACAGATGACTACGTCCTTATCCGAAATGCCCGAAGACTAAAATTCTTATTGCACCTAGCCAAATATATATTTTGTATGAAATTTTATTAACGAGTTTATACATAGATTTTGCATGAACTTGGGCGGTTGGATACTGAAACTAACTAAACTTCCTCTGAATTTCAATAAATAGTTGAATTTGATAGATTAATTTAAAGTATATTTGGATGGAGTAGATTAATTTAAAGTATGTTTGGATGGAGGGAAACGTAACCATGAAGAACAAAATTTGATGCGATAAAAAAGTATATGTGATGGATTAATTTTTAGTGAATTTTAAATTAAAAATTAATATTATAAATATGAAATATAATATTGTTAATAAATAAAAATAAAAATATAAAGTATAAAATTATTTGTTAAAAAATATATTTATTTAGTTTAATAATTTATATTCAATGAAAATATTGAATTTTTTAATAAAATAACAAGTAATAAATAATATTATATTAATTCCTTATCATTAATATTTTACATATGATAAATAAGTTATTATATATGAGATAGATAAAAAAAGAAAAAAACTAAAAGAAAAGAAAAAGAGTTTGCAAAATAAAAAAAATCACATCTTTTGAAAAAAAAAAAATAGAACCAGGAATTAGTTAGGTCACGTGATCTTGATTCCGCTGCATTTATTGTGACCTGGTTCCACTCGGAAACCAAACCGCATGGGTGCATTTGAAAAATCAGTGTAGAATGATTTCACTTGCTAAACACACGCTTAACATTGTATATTTGAGAGTTTTATTGCGGGATAAAATTGAAGAGAATGAGATAATGTAATATCGCATTCTTAAAAAAAATATATTCTTATTTTATACACTGTTTGATTTAAAGAGAATAAAATTAAAAATATAACATTTTATATTTGAAATATTTTATTGTGCATATCTAGTGTTTAATATTATAATAACAAAAAATATTTATATAAAAATATATGATTGAATTTTTTAATAAATAAATAAATATTAATAAAAGTATCTATTTATAATAATAATTAATTTAGATGAAGGTTAATATATTTTTAAATTTTAGTATAATTTTACTTAAGAACAAATATAACTAAGTAAGGTAGTAATTTAATATTCAAATACGATAAATTTATAAAAAAATTATTTTTTTAAAAAATATATTTTTTATTTTTTAAAAAAATATATGTTTATTAATAAATAGGATCTTATGGTCATGCATTCGATCTTATGATTCTTTTTTGTAAAATTCATCTTGATAACTTTGTTTACAAGAAAATAATATGGTCTCTTTGTTTGGGGTCGGAATCATGGTTGAATAATCCATTCCTTACGTATCAAATATCAATATCAATACAAAAAGTAGAAGTTGCGGTCTAAAGGGACATTTTTATGACCACATGCATCTCTCACTCCATATGCGGCCCATGGAAGCAGTTTGCACTCTAGTCATGATCTATGATGGGAGAGGAGAAATTTATGAGAAATTAAAATTGACACGACTAGAAAATTGATGTGGTATTTATACGAATAGATACTAAAGTTATTCATAAATGTTACAAAGAAAATAGAAATAAAAGTACTTTATGTTTTTAAGTGATCATAAAATCCTAAAAATAATAAGTAAAATTAATAATTGAAACTAAGGTATACGGCTACACTTGATAAAAGTTTGATTTCTTCTCAAAATAGGGTTTAATATTTATACTACAAATTTTACGCATCAATCATGCCTATTAATTAATATTCGGTTCATAGTAGATATTAGTGAACTGATAAATTGAAAATAGTCGATTCAAAATTTCTTTATCCATTGTCCAACGTAAATCAGACGGTGATTATGTTAGCACTTTTAAGAGATAGCCGTGTGAAATAAAAAGTGATCCATATATATGAGATGTCGTTGGATCAATCTATATTATTCAAACAATTCACATTATTTATGAAGTGACAATACAAATTACTTATAGAACAAGAGGTAATCCATATTATCATATAAGTTATAATCTTTTCAATTTTATTTTTCGTATTTGTCCTTTGCAATCTTATTTAAATAAATTTTAAAACTCATTGAATAAATTATAATAATAATTACATAAAGTATAAAATTAATGAAATAAATATTAGTTAATTATTATGAATATATTATTATCATATTTTAAAAATATGATAATTATTTTATAAATTTAATTTTATGAATGAGAATATATATTTGTGATTTAAGTTTACGAAGTTAAAAATAATTTATATATCTAACATAATTTTTTTATTAGGGGTATATTGATAAAAATTGTATATTAACTCATAAATCATTATTTTCTTATCAATAACTAATATAGATTGTCAGATAAACTATTTATACATAATAAATAAGATAATGTACGTTGCTAATAATTTAACAAATGATAATATTTTTTAAAGATAATCTATATTATTAGGTAATGTTGAATGATAATGAAGTAAACACATCATAAATATAATATTGTAATAATCTAACTAATCATTTGAGATGTATTTAAGATGAAAATCACTAGGGATTAGTATCAATCCGGACGAAACAAATTTGTGAAAGTGATTGATGAATTTTCTATGTGGTAATTAAAAAAATGATGAACGTTGAGGATGCTCTCGCTTTAGAGGTTAAAAGCAACTTCCATAATCGGCGAATCCCATTAATAACGATCGAGTGCCTTTCAACGGTCACATTTCGGTTCGGATTCGAACTTTTTTGGCGACCAAAAGTCTCCTACAGTCCTGCGCCTCCGCTTACATTCCTCACGCTTCTTTGCAGCTGCCATCGAGGTCAACGATCACAGCAGCTCTCCCCACCAGAACCCTAGATATGGATTCCTGCTGCTCCTCCCCATGCTCCACGAAGATAGAGGACCGGCATATTAGGCTCCCTTCTACGCCATTGGCCAAGACCGATCTCCATATCGATGATTCATTTTAGGATTCCTTAGATGCGATGATCCTGGTGCTGAGGCCAAGGCTGATTTGATCGGGCCTCGAGGACACGATGTTGGGAGGTACTATCCATTTTTTTCCTTGTCTTGATCTTTGAAGCTGAAATTGGGGCTTCAAATGTAAAATCTGAAGTGTTCTATGTTTCATAGATAAAGAATCGAAACTTTGCCGCTTTCAGATGAATAGAATTAGGATGCTCGTTTCCTCGATGTTTAAGATGTAACACCCCAAGATTTTGCTAAGGGCAATATAGTAATTGTATGACTTAATTAGAGTATTGGATGTATTAAAAGTGATTAAAGGAGAATTTGAAAAGGAATATGAATATGATTAGAAAAGGAATGCAAAGAGAAAGGAGAGACTAAGCCTATTTGGAAAAGGGATTAGAATTTAAGTGGGATTAAAAGTATGATTTAATTAAATATGAATATTTAACATAAGACAATTAATGATGAATAGCTGATTGATGGATAAATAGCCTAAAGCTTAATGGGAGTAAAAAATCCTAGTTAAGAACTATAAATATGATCTAAAGTGCGGCTAAAAATTATTAATTTGCCTCCACAAAATTTGCACCTTGAAAGCGCGGCCAACATATCATTTCGAAGCCCCAACATAGAAGAATAAGATACCAAGTGGTAGGCGTGAGTTTCATGGTCTCATCGCGGAGAAATCATCGACCAAAGCATCGACATTCGTGCAGCCAACAAATCAGAGGTTCCTAGTTGGCAACTTAAGATATGTAAGGGGATCCCCATGACGTTGATGACATTGTTATATTGTTTGCATCGATTGAATATCGTATGATATAGATATGATGGCCGAAAGTTGTGTTAGAAATGCAATTCCTGATGGCGACAGAACCCAACCCGAGTTCTGTCTAACACAACCCATGTAATAATTGACACGGATCGAGCTTCATAGAAATCAGACTGAATTGGATGAGAAAAATGGACCATGTGTCGGCTAACACAGCCCGTGATGCGGACCCGGCCTGGGTTGTGGGCAAGCACAGCCCGAGTTCAGCATTCATATAGGCATTGGAGTGAACCGGACCAACTTGGCCTCGGTTCACAACATACGTGACTCGAGTTTTATCCGGACGAGGCATAGTGGACTGCCCACAACACGGCCGTGGGTTCCACCCGACGTGGGCCGAACTCTGATGATAGAAAATATGTTTTTATGAATTGATTTATATTTTATTGGATAGATTGGATGGTTAATCATTGTTGATTATGTTGCTATCATATTGATTATTATTTTTATTACACACAATCATGATATTGCTTATGGTATTGATCTTATTATTGATTAATCTTAATCAAATTGTTATTGTATTCGATTGATAATCATCATATCTGATCATACCATTGATTAATATATTGATGTAGTGATTTTTCTGATTGGGTCATGTTTAACCTAAGATACATTATTAAATATAGACATCTTAGGCAATTTAGATAAAAGTTAAAAATTGTTGGACCTTGCCACTGATTTGGGCCTTTGGGCTAATTACGCTTACGGGTTGATTGGACCTTTGGGATAATTGTGCCTTCGGGCTGATTGAGTTTTCGGACTAATTGCGCCTATGGGCTGATTGATCCTTTGGGGTAATTGTGCCTTCGGGGTTGATAGGGTCGTCGGGCTAATTGCGCCTTCAGATTGATTGAGCCTTTGGGTCGATTGCGCCTTCAGATAGATAGGGCGTTCAGGCTAATTTCGTCTTCGGGCAGATTGTGCCATTGATTGGGCCTTCGGACTAATTACGCTTTCGGGCTAATTGCGCCTTCGGGCTAATTGCACTTACGACCTGATGGACCTTCGGACTAATTGCACCTTCGAGTTTATGAAGCCTTCGAGCTAATTAAGTCTACGTGCTGATTAGACTTTTGGGCTAATTACGCCTTTCCATGGAAATGGGCTGATAGATAATTGTATTAAAATGAGCAGATAACGTAAAAATTATGATTGTCATTTAGGGGTGTGACTCGACCCGGTGAACCCAGAAATTCAACCCGACCTGACCCGACCATGATTATTTTAATTTTAAATAATTTTTAAGTTAATTTAATAGTTTTAAATCATTTAAAATTTTTAAAAAGAGAAAATAAACTATTTTAAATGCAGAAAATATATAGATATTTAAAATAATATTTTTGGTGTTTAAAAATATTTTATTTTGCATTAAAAATATAATAATAAATGCTTGTTGTACTAAAAAAAATGATGATCGGGTAACCTGACCCGATGGGTTGGGTCGGATCATAGCAAGAAAAAAGAAGGGATTCGTAAACACCCCTATTGTCATTGGTATGGTTCTTCGTCCCCCATCGTACATAAAGTTATTGATTGATATGAATTGATATGGTGTCTCCTAATAATATAGAACTCTCATGTTACGCCCCAAAGTTGATTGTAACTTTAAAGACTGAATTGATAATTGAATTGTTAATTGATTCGCCCTTGTGATGGATAATTGAATTGCGTTTTTATGATTGATGGATAATAAATTATGACCTTTGTGCTTGATAGATGAATTGATAAATTATTAATAAAATTAAATTGATAATTGTTATTATGACCTTCACCGATCTTTGCTCAATGGATAATTGATCATTGCTAATTGAATTGTTAATTGTTGAATTATGACCTACATTGATCTCTGACCAATTGATGATTGATTAAAGGTAATTGATATTGAATTGATAACCGTTATTGAATTGAATTGAGATATTATTGAAATCAATGGGTCATCAAATAATTAATGATATGAATTATTTCCATGTCAATCGATTATTCTAATCGTTATTGTTAGTTGATAATTTTCTTGATCAATCATAAATTGTTTATAAATAATTATTTATAGACAAAATTGATAATTGATTGCAGTCTATATGTTTGATGTTAGAAGTCGAGTCAATCGATTATTCTCATCATTATTGTTAATTGATAATTTTCTTGATCAATCATAGATTATTTATAGATAATTGTTTATAGACAAAATTGATAACTAATTGCGGCCTATATGTTTGATGTTAGAAGTCGATTGAATTGATTGATTCCAGCCAATTGATTCTTATGGTTGATGGATAATGCATATTGATAATTGAGATTGTATTGATAGGATAGTATTGATATTGTTTATTGTTATCGATATGGTTCACATTGGTTATTGTTGTGGGTGGCCCTACGTACTGAATTATTTTTTTCATGTACTTGAATTCGTGCAGAATGGGATGATGACGATGATTAGATAATTGGTGGCTCCTCTGATGAGTGATATAGACATTGGATATGAACATTGATAAGGTTTCATATTGGATAATTTAAGCCTATGTCACTAGATATAATATAAATAGCTTCTGTATATTATAAAAAATTATTGTATTTAAGTATTTCGCTTATGTAAGAAAAGTCTGTATGTTGATTGGTCAAAGTAAAAAAAAAAGTCAAGATATAGAATTGTGTGACATCATCTGGGCAGGCAAAGAAAAAAAATGGGGCGTTACAAATTTAAGAGTTGGAATCGGGTCTTGGGTCTCTTCATTAACATGATGCTTTGTGTTAATAAAAAATCATCTTTCTCAAACATTACGATTTCCACTACTTAATCTATTGATCTTCTTTTGTTTAAAAAAATCATCTTTCTTCTACTTTGATGTTGAAATAGCTATATCCCATTTGAAATTTATGATATAGGAATAATAGCTAGTTAGTTTAAGTATTTAAGGTGGGTTGTATGCAGTAATATGCACAGCTGATCTAGTTGATATTTCTTTTTTCATTTTTTTATGTGAAACTGGATTAATTTAACAATGTATGTGTAAGCTAGATTTGTCATGAAGATGTTTCTTTTGCTTTAAATTGTGAGATACTAAATCCCATAATTTGAAATCTGTTAATTCTGAGTTGTGAATTTCCTCTGACTTGTGGTATTTCTTTGTTGCTGAGACAGATGACTTTGTGATGTTTGTTAATGCTGGTGGACGTTCAATGCAAAGAAAAAATGATCATGCAATTGAGGCCGATACCCACTTTCAAGGTGGAGACACAATTGAAACCGATGAGGTGATCACAGATGGTGGTGATCATCCCTCCGTTTACAAATCAGCTAGATTTGGGGATTTTTGCTACAAGTTTGGCAGTCTCCCTCCAGGGGATTATTTTGTGGATCTGCACTTTGTAGAGATCATCAATACAAATGGACCTAAAGGGATTAGGGTGTTTGATATTCTTGTGCAAAAGGAGAAGGCTTGTTTAAAATTTTTGGGGCTACTATGATTATTATAGTTTCTAATGTACACTTTTCTATGTGAATAACACATCTTGGTCGAACTTGATCATTATCATAAGAATTCAAGACTATAATTTACTATATTTGGTTGTTACAATTGATTATTCCCATTTCAGAACAGAACTCAAAGTAAATATTTTGTCAAGTACGAGAAGAAAATTCAAGAGCTAACAAATCAATGCAAACTGAAATCTGAAGAATGCTATGAAGCTTGGATGTCACTAACAAATGCAAACCAACAGCTTGAGAGGCTCATGATGGAGCTTGATAAAAATCTTTTCTAGGCTGAAACCCTTGGTGAGCAAATATTTTGGTTCCGTGGTGATGTGTTGCTGGTGAATATCATGATGATGTTCTGTTTCTATTTTCTTTTGTTTCCTGAACAAACTGTTGAAAACAAACAACAAATTTTAAACAATTCTCTGAAAAATATGAACATGATAAGAGGATATGGTCGGCTGTCATCAGCAAACTGGAAGGAAAGATTAAGGTATGCTGTCATTTGATCATGTATACATACAAATGTTCGAAATACTTCAAGGACATTTTTATAATATATTTTGCGTCTGTCAGGTTATAAAACAACAACATGCACAACTTTCTCATGATGCGCATGAATGTGCACACTCTATTCCTAATCTAAACAAAATGATTGATGGAGTTCAGGCTTTAAGTATGCTTGAGAACTTTAGGGTATGCTTGATACACTTTAAATTACCTAGCAACCTGTTACCATGAACATATACTTTATGTTCACAGTTGCGTGAAGACCTTAAGCTGAAGTACAACGATGAGATGACTAAGAGAAAGAAACTGCATAACCAAGTGCAGGAAACAAAAGGTATGCAGATTGTTTATTCATTGCTCTCTAAAATTTACTTATTGTCTCGTTACTGAACTCAACACTATTTGCATTATTCTTTCAGGGAATATTAGAGTGTTAAGCAGGATATCTCATCTGGTTATAATTCGATTATAGATTTCGATGCTTCCAAGGATGGTGACATTGGGATAATCACTAGTGTATCGTTGAAGAAAACTTTCAAGTTTGACAGAGTTTTTACCTCAAAGGACAACCAAGGTAATAGAACTGAGGACATCTATTTTATGGCCAAGAAGCCTGAATTATATTAAGCGAGATATATAGAAAAGTAATATTCTATAAATTATTTAATTACGCTGGATTCAAATGACAAAGATGGATATGGAAACTTATGAAACTACCAAGTGAACCTATTTACCTATGGTTAATAGACATGCAGCGAATAACATTGCATAAACATTTTCAAAAACACCTCATGCAATAAAGGGATGAAATAAGAAAATAAGAACTATTTTGCGCACAGCTGATATCTGTTTGCATTTTATTTAAGTTGCATGTCTAAATGTATAACTACACTTATCGATGCTTTTAAAGATGAATGTATAAGCGGATGCATCACCACTGGTCACATACGCATCAGTTCTAGATGGCTACAACTTATGCGTATTTGCATATGGGCAAACTGGAACAGGAAAGACTTTTACGATGGAGGGTACAGAGCAGAACAGAGGAGTGAACCACAGAACATTGGACGAGTTGTTCAAGATTTCTGAGGAAAGGAAGGAAACATTTACTTATAACATTACAGTGAGTGTTCTAGAGGTCTACAATGAATAAATTAGGGACTTGCTAGGAACATCTCCATCATCAAAGAGGTAATAATATCCTTCTGTTCCATAAACATTGTAGGAGCGTTAAAGAATGTTTCAATGATACTTCATTTGGCCGCTTTATAGTATTTTTTGGGTTCGAACTATTTTCTCAGTTTTGTGAAGGCTGGAAATAAGACAAGCAGCTGAAGGATTTCACCATTTGCCAGGAATAATAGAGGCAAAAGTTGAGAACCCTAAAGAGGTCTGGCAATTTCTAATAGAAATGACAATGATCTTTCAGGAACTCTAAGCTGACACATTTGTTGCAAGACTCTTTAGGTATTAATTAACATTTACCTAAAGTGAATAATAATCTATTCCCATGTGTCTGGTAAAATGGAAATTGGTTGTAACGGACGCCATCTTCATAGAAGGAAACCAATGGCAAATCAAAGCAATGAAAGGAAAAATAATTGCCATTAATGACAGAATTCAAAACGAATTCAAAATCAAATTCGAAATCAATTCAAATTCGAAATAAAAAGGAAACGAAAAGAAAAGAAACGGCCGACAGGGGAGGAATTTCCTCCCCTGATTCTGTTCGAAATCGGCCAGGCCGATCCTATAAAGGGAGGACGCGAGGGCGACCTCGCGCCCCCCTTGGAACCCTGCCGACCGCCGCCCCTTTCTTCTTCTTCTTCTGCACCGACGAATGACGCAGCAACGCGCGGAGCAAAGCAGAGACAACGGCAACCGCGACGGCCGACATACTTTCGACCCTCAGCGATCTCCCTCGACGTGCGCAGGAGCCCGACGAAACTTCCTGTTGGTCAGAACCGACCAGCGATCTAATCGACGAGGAACAGGACTCCGGCGAACCCAAAACCCGACGAAAGAGGTACCTTAGATTTAAATCCCCTAGACGAAGAAATTTAGATCTATTGTTCTATGTAAAGATATCCTTGAGATCGTAGATGTCATAGAATCATTTTTCATATTGTGACTTACTCAATTCGACGGCCGGAAGATCGTTGGACCTCTAGAACAGATCCGGCGAAATTCTGCTCGTCAGGTACCCGGCCCGAGTTAACTACAACTCGGCCCGGGTCTTGTTTAGTCGCAGTCTGGGTTCAGTTAGACCCAGACTGAGCCATTTCATCGACGGATCGATGAAGGCACGATTCCAAAACCCGGCCCGAGTCCAAGTAGACCCGGACCGGGTTGCTTCTCCGACAATGTCGCAGAAGTATGGCCGGAAAATGACCTCGTCGGAGGTGGTGAAGGTGATCGGAACCTGGACCGAGTTACCCTCAACTCGGCCCCGGTCCTACCGAGTCGGTTATATGCGAATTCGACTCATATGTCATCAACTACCCGGCCCGGGTTGGACCTCAACTCGGACCGGGTCATGCACAGAATTTCATCGACAGAAACGCGGCGAGTTCCCATCAACCCGGCCCGGGTTCTGACTGCTAGAAATGCGGATTTCTTCCGTTGAGTCCGATCCATCGAAAATTAGGTCCCCTTTTCATCAGAATCAAGTGAAATCTTACTTAAGACTTTAAATGTCACAACGAACCTTATCTTGCCCTAAAGAAGATTCAAATCTTAGGGAAAAAGGATCTCTCCCTTTACTGATTCTAACTTTATCAAAGATAAGTAAAGAAAAGCAAAGTAAAGATAAAGATGTGTGATTGCTATGTGTCGCCTCCATTATTAAAGTAAAGATTAAAGTTAAAGCAGATGAGGGATAGGTAGTTAGCTGAGGGGACAACGAAGCTACTGTTTTCAATGACCACTATTCTTGATATTTCAGGTCTTCTCCTACCTATATCTCGAATGAAGGGTGATGCAAATGTCACACTCCTTCTCCAAAGATTATTGTATTCTGTCAGAGGGACAGGTAGCTAGCTAAGGAGACAATGAACCTATATGTTTTTTAATTGACCACTTTTCCTGGATTGTAGAAATTCTTTCCCCTACCTTCCGAACTGCGTGAGGTCGTAACACCCATCCTTTTTCCCTTTATGGGCTTACTGGCTTCAGAGATTCAGAGAGACACTCCTGACATCCTAACTTAATAAAGTCGAGCTCGCATATGACAACCAACTTTAAGGATATCATAGTAATGTAAAAGACGTAGTGCAACTCATAATAAAGTAAATGTAAAGTAAAGTATTGTATAGTATGACAGAGACATGGTAAAGTAAAGTATGGAACACAGTATTGTAAAGATAGTAGAGAGTGCCGTAAAGACAATAGCTTCATACACAGTAGCTTCAAAAGTAGTAGAGCATTTTCCTAGTGGCAAAAGTCTTATGAAGGTGTAACATAATTAAAACATGTGTCCTATGAATCATTGGGAACAAGAAGCTTCCGCAGAAGTTGAGCCCTCACTTGGTGATGAACGAAAGATGAATTCCATGGAACTAACAACTGTTGACCTTGTGGCAAACTCAGAACCCAATACAGTGACGTGAAATTTATTTTTTTTACTCATCATTCCTGCTCTTACCAACAAACATAGAAGTTTCGAGGGTTTCTGATACAAGATTTGCATGTGAATTGTGAATAGAAAAAATTATGGCAGAAGTAATATATAGGAAAAATTTTACCAAATACCTTTTAACTTTGACGTTTTTCTAGTGTTATCCTCTAACTTTACTTTTTAGCAATACTATCCTCCAACTTTTAACTCATTTCATAGAATGTCCTTTCACTATTGATCGCTCGTTCCCTGATTGTCCAGCTAACGTGGCGACATTCTCTTTCTGCCACGCAGACTGCCATCCACGTTAGAAAACTATTAAAAAATAAAATAAATACAAAATAATAAAACAAGATTATAATATAAAAAATTTTAAAAAAATACCCATCTTCTCTCTTTGCTGGAGGGAGAAGAGGAGGGGTGGCCGCCCCCACCCCCTCTCTTGCTTCACCGGTACGCGACGCGAAAGGGGGGCCTTTCTTTCTTTGTCGACGGACGTTGCGAAAGGGGGGCCCTTCTTGCTTCACTGGCATTCAACACGAAAAGGGGGTTGGGGGGGGGGACGCGTAACAAGGTAGGAGGAGGGAGGCAGTGCCCCCTCCTTCTTTGCGCACATTACAGGGTGTCCCCCTCTCTTCTCCGACGTTGGAGAAGAGAGGGGGAGGGGTGGATGCCCCTTGCGTCGGCCGACGGGAGAAGAGGAGGGAGCAACCCCCTCATTTGTTTTAATTTTTAAAAAACTTTATTATTTTTTTAACATGTATTAGACATATGGAGGAGAGAGAAATGTCACATAGGATGGTTACCTATGTGGAGGAGAGAGAAAATTATCATGTGGGCACCACGTCGACAGATCAACAAGGAAATGGCCTATTGCAAATGAAAAGGATAGTCGATAAAATAAGTGAAAAGATGGAGGATAGTCTTGTTACAAAATGAGTTTGAGAATAACACTGAAAAAGTGCTCAAAGTTGGAGGATGACGTAATTTACTCGCAATACATAGGATTGCTGGAGATGAAACAAATGCAGGAGACAAGTTACTGTTGGGAGCAAACATCCAACCAAATACTATAGGTGGAATAAGTGTTGATGCCACTCTAAAGTCTGCAGTTGGGATTGATTGTGAGGAGTCAATTGTCAAACTAAAACTCATTCACTCGTAGTAGGTAAACTACTATTCTTTTTGTGGCCACTTTCTTTGGTACTCCTCAGCATGTTGCAACAACCATGGCACCAACATCTCATCATCACAAGTCATAAAAGTACAACAATTACTATCATTCTTGAATCCTTTCATCATGACCAGCTCGAACTCAAGAGTGCAATAGTAACTTTCTCCCGCAACTTAGACTAGCATTCTGACCTAGTGTATGGATTGGAATCCTTATCATGTTGTATTATCTCATCCAACAATATAAGTCTCTTCTTGCCTTGTTGTGCTATCTCCTTCGTAATGTCTATTGCTTTAACATTGCCTCCCTTACTCTTTCTAACCTTAATAATTTGCGCACTAAATTTATCCCTCTTTACGGTAGCTAGTGTTGGCGAGACTCCAATGAATGACGAGGGATTATGAAACCCCCACTTGGATCATTTCTTGGAACAACATAGTAGAACTTTATAGCATTTAAGACAATTTCAGTATCATTGTCCTCGTCATCATCATTCGAGTCATAGTCCTCAAAAAGCATTTCAGACATAGTCATCGCGAAGGCTCTACTCCCACTAGCAATGTTCTTAAAAAATATCAATGCCAAGTCATCAAATACAGGGAAATGATTGTCCTTAATTCTAGAGCATTCTTTATTTGTGTATTACTATAAGCAATAAAAGATAAGTAAAGAAGCGACAATGTAGATAGTTGCATCCAACTTAGGGGGTGTTCCTCATAAGATCATCTAACTTAGGGGTGTTCTCAAGAGGTCATCCAATTTTATTTTATAACACCACGATCATCGAACTTTAGAAACATAAGTCGTGGTCATCACGACCGATTATAGTCGGTAAACTTGTAAATCACTGATGTTACGTGGCACCACGTCAGTATTTTCTCTCTTCTATGTCAGATTAAAAAATAAAAATGCCACATCAACATTTTTCTCTCTGCTATGTTGAAACTAATTTTGTATCTACATAGTCATCCAACTTTTCAAAACTTTCTTAACTTTCCAAATTTTCAATCACGGTCATAATTAAAAGCTTAAAATAAAAATAATAAATAAATAAATAAATTGAACGCACTTAGACTAACTCGGTACATTTTTTTGCACGGCCCACTCGAATCAAGCCTACCAAATTTTTAATGTGTATTAAATATATAATATTATAATAATTAATAATTTTTTATTAAGAAAATAAAATAATAACATACTGATTATATTTTGTGCCCTATAATTTAAATAATAAAAAATATTATAATTAGAAAATAAAAAATTTCGCGTAAGATTTTATCCGGGTCGAGCCAAATACATGGTTATCTAGCGAAGTGTTGGGCACGACCCGACATCCAGTTGATTGTTGAACCAAATTATTAATTATCATAATATTAAAAATCAAAATTAATAATTATCATAATATTATATAAAAATCGTATTTGTCTGAACAACCCGCTGGATGTTGAGTTGTGCCCAGCACCTCACTGGATGACCCAGTACCATTTGGTTCAACCTTGATGGAATATCGCGTGAAAATTTATTTTGTTTTTCTAATTATAATATTTTTTATTATTTCAAATTTTAGGGCAAAAAATATAGTTAGTATAATATTATTTTAATGTTTTTACTTTCATAATTAAAGATTATTAATTATCATAATATTATATATTTAATACACATTAAAAATTTGATGGCTCGATCTGAATGGATCGTGCCAAAAAATGTATCGAGTTAGTCTAAACACCTTCAATTATTTTTTTTTTTAAGCTTTTAATGATGATTTGGAAAGTTGAATGACCTTCTCTGAAAGTTTTGAAAAGTTGGATGATCACGTAGATACAAAATTAAGTTTGGACATAGTAGAGAGAAAAATGTTAATATGACATGTTTTAAATTTGACATGAAGGAAAGAAAAAATGCTGACGTAGTGCCACGTAAATATCACATCAACGATTTATAAGTTTACTGGCTATAATCGGTCGTGATGACCATGGTTGAAATGTTCTACCGTGGTATTACAAAATGAAGTTGGATGACCTTACTGAAACACCCTTTAAGTTGGATGACCATGGTTGAAATTTACTCTAAAATGATGGTAATGATGACTTGTACCCTTATCATTATAATCTTTTCTCACATGCTAGCTTCACTAGGGGTAGGAATTTTTTTCTCCAACCCCATCTATTTTGATTAAGTAGACTAGTATATTGTAAACCACTTCTTCAAGTTTTTTAGCCTACTTTTTGGGTTTGGCATATTGTAATCCTTGCTTGTCGTCTCATTGATTTTGTTCAACATGCGCTTTCATATATCCGTGGAAAAGACATGTTTCCAACTTTTCATTTTAATCTATCAAAAACTTTTTTTCAAAGGGAGCCATTTTTGTTTCTAGAGCTGAGTTCTTGAGTCATTGTGTCTAAGAGTCCTCATGAGATCTTATTTTAGATGATAAAATGACCAACGAAAGTAAGAAAATGATGAAAAAATAATAAGCATATGACACCTCATCATAAAAAATTGAGATGTATCATGTTGAAAAAGTATTGGTTTGCAATATATTAATAATACTTGCACATACGATAGTAGAATACATTGATGTGGCAATTTCTTCTAGACATAGCATCGGATAAAGAGGATTTTCGTAGGAACTATTCTTTTGTAACTTATCCTCCAAAAGTTATGATGAAAGGAATTTAATTGCAATTAATTATATCATTGAATAAAAAGTAATCATAAAATTTGAAAATTTATTAATAACACTCTATAATAATTTATAAATGCAATCGTCATCCTCTGCATGAAGGTTGTAAAAATTAAAGGCAAAGCACACATGTAATACTCCAATGTTATGAGAACACGATGTGTAATGCATAAACACAACAAAGCGGGTCTCAATAAACGTAAATGAGAACAATAAGCATTCGGTATTACACAATTGGGAACATGGGGTAATACCTCTCGGTCTAGATGTCCAAGTTGCTGCAAGCCATGGATGAAACTTCACAATGCGGAGACTTGCTCTGGGATGAGATGCTCATGACATGGCATACTGGACTAGGGCAAGAACAACAGGTGCCAGCGATGGAAAGAAGGAACAAGTAGAGTTAAATTTCCATACATCGGAAACACTTGAAAGAAGAAACATGGAAAAAGAAAACCAGGAAGCAAAAAGAAAATAGGAACTTTGGAAATACCTATTGGGGACCATTGGAGTCATCGTCGATCGAAGCTTTGATGTCAAAGTTGCTCCAAGATGAACCGGTGAAGATGATGACAATGACACGGTGTTGTGACCTAAGGCAAGAGCATCCGGTGTTGGCTAGGGTAAAAAGCACCAGCAGGAAGCAAAGAAATTTTGTCGAATATACTTGTAACACCTGTCAAAAAAATAATAGAAAATAAAAAGAGGGGGAATTTGGCACTTGGCAGAACTCTATTCCACCCCAAAACCCACTATCTCTTTCAGCTCACTTAATATATACTTCTTTCTTCTCTTTTCTTTCATTTTTTGTAAAAACCCAACAGTCCAGGGTGCCCTAGAGTTCAAATTCAGGATTCATCCAAAGTTCATCCTCTTTTGTCAGCTGATCAGCAACAAGAGGTCAGAGCTTTGGAGGAGAATCAAGGTGCTGCTGGACCTAGTTGGGAGAGAAGGAGAAGAAGGACAGCAAGGGGAGAAGGAAGGAGAGGACAACATTGAAGAAATAGTCTTCAAAGCTTAAAATCGGGTATGTAAAGTAGATCCCTACTTTAGTCATAGACCAAAGTAGATCTAAGCCTAATTGAATCCATGTAATAGTTTACAAATTCTGTCCTAGGAGTTTAATTGTTAGGAAATCAGTTTTGGAACTTGAAATTAGAAGCATGTTTAGGTTCATCTAAACTTAGGATATTGCATGTTAGAAATTAACAACTTTATCATATTTTTGTCCTAAATGAGAGTCTGGCATGTTATATGATTGAGTGGCAAATTGATTGTTGAATTGCATTGTGAAAAACCTAGGAAAAACCTCTAGATTTCATTATGCGATATAGATTGATTGACCGTCGGGTAGAACCGGTCGATCGGCATAGTAGTGGAAAACGAAAATTGCGATAAGGATCGATCGACCGCTACAAGCGGCCGGTCGGCCAGTAAACATCCGCCAATTGAAAAGAAAATCGAGATCATACCGATCGATTGATGGTCAAGGCAATTATTAATATCGTGTTGATCGACCATCCGATCGATCGACCGTCGACCGCTGACTTCTGGTTGACCGCTCATAGAGACCGGTCAATCGGTCTGGCACAGGAACAAAATTGTTAAAATTATTTTTATGGAAATTTGATTGATAATCTAGCTAATATCGACATGCATGCTCAACCGTAAATGAACATATCGAAGGAACATATCGAAGGAACGTAACTGATGAGCTTATCCTATTAGGAGGTAGATGCCTCTATATTGATTGATCGACCCTTTGGGCATCTATTGTATGGGAACGAACAGATTCTCCGTGACCTATCTAGCCATCCCATTGATTGACTAAGGCAAGATCCAGTCCTCCGACCAATTGTTAAAGGCTCACATCATTAATTGTAATTGATTGAATTGAATTGAAAATGACGTTGTCATTTGATGAGAAATAAAAAATGATTATATGAGGACCGAATGTTAGAAGTCTTGGTGCAAATTTTCACTCATCAAATGATAACAAACAAGATAATGATTCTAATTAATTAAGCATGAACACTATTGGATCATGGGTCATATTGGACATGACAATGCCACATTAATTGCATTGTTCATGTTTAACATTGGTGAGCCTAAAGATCGAATTAAATTGAAAGACTTAAGTTAAAGAAACACCTAGACATTCAATTGAATTGCATAGTCATTGTTTATTGATATTGTTGTCCATTATAGTGTTTTATGTCATCTTGTGATAAATGTTCGTATTATGACTTAGATCTTACGTATTCTAATGGAATGTGTTTTTCCTGCAAAGAATTTTGTAGAAAATCAAGGCTAAGGTGCTGCAGCTCATGACTTACAAGGATTGCACATGGCATAGCATGTCTAGGATTTAGCCTTTTTCATTTATGGTCAATTAATAGGCCTAATGTGTTTGCTTAGAACTATGTCTAGAGAGTTGTATCATACTGCCCATGTTGGGGTATGCATCAAAACGTGACTTATGAATGTAACTTAAAGGTTTAAGTTCATTCAAATTATGTATTTGCTATCCTAGAACATGCGATGGATTTTATCAATATTATGTTTTATCGTTTAGTGATTGTTTGTCCACTATATTGTGTTATGAATCCGTTACGTTTGTTTAGATCTTTCATGGTATGGATTACAAGTCTTATGACATCGCCATCGGGTCGGCCCCGCCGCGCGTCGAATTGTGATTCGATGGCGCGGGAGGTGCTGCTCCGAAGGCGTGATAATACTTAAGGGAGTAACACAAAAAAGGAGACGAATCAAAAGAAGAAGGAAAGGAGAACAATGTATAAGTACCTATCGCATAAGCCAAAGCCGTATGGGGAAAAGAATATGCCACGAACAAAGGAGAAGAGGATTTTTTTTATAAAAGCCATATGATGTACTCTTGCCCTACGGACATAGCCTTTTGCCCCCGTGCTGATAACTCGACTATGGATTGTCTTGCAGCTTTTGACCGTCAACATGACCAGTGCGTTTGAGGTGATCGTCCTCCTTCGGATTTTGTCTAAATTTTGTGTAATGAACTTTTAGTGTTATCTTATTGAAGGTCATTTTAAAAAAAATGAAGGCTATATGAACAATGAAATTACTTCGATACCCTCAACTAAAACCTAGAAAAAGTTATATTTTATGTTATATGAATATGATAACTCAACCTCTCAGCAAGATTAAACATGCTTTTAAAGATGTGAAAACGGTCGTCATCTATTCTATTTCGACCACTGTTTGATGATACTTTATGAAATAAGCAACTATTCAATCAAATAATTCGCAACCAAATGGCAGCAGGAAATAGCTAATTTCAAGTTTAATAATGAAATTTTTTCTCTCATTTAATAATTTTTTAAATGTGATTAAATTTTATTTTTTATAAAAAAAATCATTTGCTGGACTCTGCAATTGACACGGCTGGAAACCCGTCCCCACCATCTGCCGACCATCCAAAGATCGTACGGCTCCTCGTCCCCACGCGCGCTTCTCCCCACGGCCACGTCACCACTCTCACACCCCCTCTCTCTCCCCTCTCCTCTCGCCATCTCCGACCTCTTCCGCCTCCTCCTCCTCTATCCTCTAATATCTCTCCGTCTCTCTCTCCTGTCTCTCTTCCCCCTACCCTTCTTTGACCTCGCGGCGACGGCGGTCAAGGAGAGGTGAAAGAGGAGGAATCCTCCATCTGGTGTTTACTTGGCCGGCAATCGCGCGGAGATGGGGAAGAACGGGAGTTCACGGAAGGGCTACTCGACTTCGCCGGCCGATTACAAGCTTCTGGAGGAGGTCGGCCACGGTGCCAGCGCCACCGTCTACCGCGCGATCTACGTGCCCTCCAACGAGATCATCGCTGTCAAGTGCCTGGATCTCGATCGCTGCAACAGCAACCTCGTCAGTGCCCTTCCGTCCTCCGTCTCTATTTTGGATTTGCCTTCTGCTTCGTTCGTTCTTCAGTTACATCTTGTGTCCTGTTGAGTTGGACTGGATTGTAATTTGGTCGCGACAATCGAGATCGGTGTGGTCGGTGATCGGAATTCGAATTAGAAGTTTCTTAATTGGGTGCATTCCTTTTTTTCCCTTTGTTTGTCTTTGATATTTGGCAGACAAAGATTTGATCTTTGATTGTTTTTCTTAATTTTTCCATGGATGAGGAAGGCACTTTGGGATCAAGGTGCTTACTTTTGTGCTTGATGACTTCTTGATCTTAGTTCAGCTGCTTAAGCTGAGGAATAGCTTCGATTATTTTATTACGATTTTCCAGTCATGTATCTAAGTAAAATTGTGCTTTCGGTCTCATTGTTGCCTAAATATTGGTTCTTTGAGTTTCAAATTATTTTTACTACGAAGATCGCCCGACCTTGAAATATTTGGCTATGGCGGAGAACTAGTTCATAGATACTTATTCCAATGAGCAATGCACACTATAAGTATGTTTGATGATCTCTGGTAGCTCAATTATATTGATTGTTTCTTTAATTGCACCGATACAAATACGAGAGCTAGGATTTACAACAGTTAGAAGTTTTTAGTCTAAGTAGCATTGTTAGTTAGTAGCAGCACTATTTATTTCAAAAAAAAAAAAAGTTAGTAGTAGCACTATTGCTACTCAGTGGTTAATCCAAATCTCGGTTATTTTCTTCTTATAAATGACTATAAAATACATTCATAGTCATTCAGACCTTGGGCAAATGCTGAACGTCCTTCATGCTACTCTAAGCAAATAAATGTATTGTATGTGCCTAATCCACTTGGTTAATCTTAATTGTACGTCAAAGCTTGTTTGGTAATATGAAGAACTATCATAAGCTTTTTGTGAAGATATGCCTTTCTTCAATTATTGGTTTCAGTCTTTTTCTAAATCCTTGCCCTGAAATGATATTCTTTTCTAGTTTATATTCTATAGTTCTCAAGTTCTGTAGAACGGTCATGTGTTGCTGGACTTAATGCAGTGAAATCTACTAATTCTCGCCCGGTTTCATTTATTTTTCTCTGTTGAGTTCTCCTGAATGTGTGGTCTGTAGGAAGATATACGGAAGGAAGCCCAAACAATGAGCTTAATAGACCATCCAAATGTGATAAAAGCTTATTGCTCCTTTGTTGTTGACCATTGCCTCTGGGTGGTCATGCCCTTTATGGCAGAGGGTTCATGTTTACATCTTATGAAGATTTCATACCCAGATGGCTTTGAAGAGCATGTTATTGCTTCCATTTTAAAAGAAACTTTGAAGGCACTAGAGTATCTTCACAGGCATGGCCATATACATCGTGATGTGAAGGTTAGCTCATTTTTGTGGTTCATTTTCTAAGTGTTGGTTATCATTCTTTCTTTTTAGAAAGAAATATTAAAGATCTTGTTTCTTCAGTATCCTTACTCAAGGTGACTTATTGCCACAGGCTGGTAATATTCTTATTGATAGTTCTGGAGTAGTGAAGCTTGGAGATTATGGTGTCACAGCTTGCATGTTTGATAAGGGTGATAGACAACGATCAAGAAATACTTTCGTAGGAACACCATGCTGGTAATTCATGAAGCTTCTTCTATTACATAGTACATTTCTCTTAATCTGAGTCATTTATTTGAACTTTTGGAGAACTTTCTTGTATAGGATGGCTCCAGAGGTCTTGCAGCCTGGAGGTGGATATGATTTTAAGTAAGTTTTACCTTCCAAGATGTGTAGATATATAATGAAGATGAATCATTTTCAAAAGGTCCATGACCTTAATATTTTGTGTCCAGAGCTGATATCTGGTCATTTGGAATAACAGCACTTGAGTTGGCACATGGGCATGCACCGTTTTCCAAATATCCACCAATGAAGGTATGATATTTATGAGTAGGCAATTTCTCAACTGTCTGTATCACTAGTTGCAGATTTTATTAATTTGTAGTGAAAAATTGCAAATTGTCATCACATGCATTCAATGTCAATCTGATATTTGTGCCAAAGTATCTGTACTTTACCATATAAGATTTGTTCATATGATTGCTGCACATTCCGTTCGTTCAAAGTGCAAGCCAAGAAAACTTTCTTGTGAGCATATTCACCCACCTTCTGCAATTTTGCTTCTCTGTCAATAGCATATTCATATTCATCGCATCGGATGGCTCCAGGGATTCATAATGACCAAAATCATTATGGGGCTCTTGAGAATGCAAGCAATGTTATATTAGCAAAGTGGAAGACGGACAAGAAAGGAACAAGCAAATAATGAAATTTCCTTTTTGTTGATTTTTAGTTATCTTTTCCAAAAGATGCTAAAACATCCAAAATCATCGTGTGTTTGTGGTCTTAGCTTGAATTTTAGTTTGATACCCATTGATCATCTTCTTCAAATTTTTATTGCTTTTGAATTTCTCATTGTTCCTCTAATATAAAAAGCATTTATAACCATCCCATGTGATTTCCAGGAATTTTTTTTTAAATAAAATGCCAGTGTTTATCTTGTTAATGGCATCTTTTTTGCATGCATGTAGTTCAAGTTCATTTAAACTCCCCCTATATTTTATAGCCGGTCCCAAGTCCGGATAAAGGAGGAGGGTTGTGTTAGGCTCCGACAGCCAGCATAAAATCCTGTCGAATCTTATGAACATGGATCAACGAATATGGCGTCGTATGATCCATGTAGCCGACCCCACCTAGTGGGATAAGGCTTTGTTGTTGTTGTTGTTGTTGTTGTAGTTCAAGTTCATTTATAATGAGATTCTCCAGGTGAAAAAAACTTTAAATGAAAAACACAATGGGAACATTGTACACCATTCTTCTTTTCTTCTTCGGGAGTGGGGTTTATGTCAATGGTTGTACTTTTTCCCCTTCTTTTGTTGCTCTTTCGTAAGAGCATACACATGCATAGCTTGACTTTCCTATAGTGATATATACATGGATGGTGGCCACAACTCCTGGCGGTCATCCTTTTTCCTCTCGAAAAAGCACAACGCGAACAGTTCCTACTTTGTCATTTCAGTCTTGTAACAACTTGCAGGCTTTTGTCAAATAATTCTTCATGGAATTAGCAGTAAAAGTTTGACTTATAAATACTTTCGATCTTTGTGAAGGTTCTTCTTATGACAATCCAAAATGCACCTCCTGGACTCGATTACGATCGTGATAAAAGGTTTTCAAAGGTATTAAATGTCTTTTTGGCTACTGATAAATGCTTTATGGTTCAGATTAGCAAATTAGTTAATAGCATAGCATCAAGACATTTCTACATTGATCAGAACTCTAACAACCAATATTCAGTTGTAATCAGTCTTTTAAAGAAATGATTGCAATGTGCTTGGTGAAAGATCAAACAAAGAGGCCAACGGCAGAAAAGTTACTAAAGCACTCATTCTTCAAGCATGCGAAGCCTCCTGAACTATCATTAAAAAGTATTTTGGCTGGTTTGCCTCCACTTTGGGATCGTGTAAAAGCACTTCAGGTCAGTGACTATTATAATGTGGTTGACTTTTCGTATACTTTTGAGATTTGTTGTTTCAGATGACAAGAAAATTCTATTCATTCAGCTCAAGGATGCTGCTCAACTGGCTCTGAAAAAAATGCCATCGTCAGAACAAGAAGCATTATCTCAGGTTGGTGTATTTCAAATTGCGAATTTGCAACTATGATGAAACCAGAGAGTAGGCTTGCCTTGAAGCACTATGTGATTGAACTATTTCTTTACTTATTTGAAATTGACATAAATATTTGGTTTCTCTTTACAATTTGTTTCTGTAATATATTATCTTCTCGACATTTATGTAACATTTAAGAGGGCATGTTTTTCATCTTCCTATGCTCTAGTTTGGCTGCTGTCATTGTCACGAAAAGGGTCATTTCTCTTGGTAACAATTGTACGTCTGTAGGGAAGAATGCATGGTTATAAAAAAGACTCATTGATGGAGCTTTTTTTTTCTTTAAATGTAACTGCAGAGGGTTAATATTGATTGGTGATTCACTGGAACAATAATTTCATCACAGTTTCATCATTTGTTCTTCTTATGTTTACTGATTGAAAAATTTATGTTTACCTGCAGAGTGAATATCAGAGAGGTGTTAGTGCATGGAACTTCGATATTGATGATCTAAAGGCACAAGCATCACTGGTACTACCACTTGTTTATTCCTGGGCGTAACATTTCACCCTATGATTTTTCACTAGATTGTACCTCATTCCGTGAATATTTTGGATCAACTTGATTCATTATGTGCCCCCTTTTTTTATCATAGATACAAGATGATGAAGATTTATCTGAAACAAAAGAAGATGAAGAAATTACCAATAAGGTTAGTTCAGCATATTTTTTTGAGGATTGGCGAGGAAATGTGCATCAGTAGTAATAATTCATCCTGAGGAGCCACATTTTTTTATGTTGCAATGTTTATTTTTCTGTTCTAGGATCCATCTTCTTCCACATCGAAGTCAGGGAAATCTGTGGGGAGTGACAATATCAATCAAAGGTGAGATTGGTGCTGTATAAGGAACATGATAAAATATGATGTAAGTGTAACAAGTTATCAAGGTTTTTTGAGAAAGAACAAATTCTCAAAGTTCTGGGTGCTAAATATCTTCTGAAGTCACATTTGCAAGGACTCATTGCAGTGATCTAATATATCAAACTATAACTATTTAACTTTATAAATGATCCTTTAATTGTGTTTCTCTGACTTTATGGACCTCAATTTATTGTGGCTGCCGGCTGTGATACTTTGAGTTTTGTTGATATTATAATTGGTTATCCTTTTCTCCTAAAAAAATTGGTTATCTTTTTCCTCCTTTTCTAGAGTGAGTAATTCTGTAAGAGAAGAATCGGTGGCAAGGTGTTCAATGCCAAAAGATGAAATATTGGAGCCAAATCTTGTGGATTCTAACAATCAAGGAAGCGATGATGTAAGTGAGAACCACAAGATTCAAAATACTTTGTCTGCATCAGTGTCAAAGCAGGATAAAGAGTTCAACCATGTAAAAGTTGAAACTGGAAAGAAACCAACTTATAGTGGTCCACTTATGCTTAACAGCATGCAAAATAGCATGATACCAGAAAGAGGACGTACCACAGAAAGGTTTTACTCTTTTCTTATTTGGTTTTCATCACAAATAACGTTTTTTTTCCATTCAAGGTTTACTGCATTAGAATGCCACATACAGAATAGTCATTTCCCTGCTGAGTTTAATTGTGTTTGTGTTAATTATGTCATAGACTGTACAGAGCCTTCAGGATTTCCTTTCAAAAATGTGAAACATGAACAAAACTATCATACATATCACATAGTAGCGATAACACAATGTGAATTCATTGTTGACATGTAAGCATCCATTAGTTGAACTTGATGGTTTCTCCTTGGCACTCAGAAATTTTCTATAGTGAACTATCTATTTATTTATGCATGCAAAGTTGTGCCGTCTGGACATGAGCTTTTGGCAGTTTGTCCTCTTGTGTTAGTGCATTTACCCAATGACCTGCTAGCTATGCTTTCTTTTTTACTTACCAGTATTGTCAATTGGCAGTGGTACATCAAAGCAATAATGTCAATTAGGTTGTGATGCCATCAAGAGTTCTCATCATATAATGAACCATCTATTTATGCATGCAAAACTCTGCTGTCTGGACATGAGCTGTTGGCACTTTGTCGCCCATCTCTTAGTGAATTTACCCAATAGCTATGCTTTCTATTTTACTTAAGCAATACTGTAATTGACGGTGGTATATTAAAGCAGTAATGTCAATTAAGTTGTGATACTATCAACAGTTCCCTGTGTTTGTCTTACCAATTTAAGAAATGGCATTTCAGCTTCAACAACAACACCGACGTGCTTAATGCTAACACAATTTTAAGTTATGATTACCATGTTTCTGGAACAGAATTTACTTATGAATTGATATATATATATATATATACGCGCACACACACACGTCTTAATAGCTTTGATGCACAGACATGTTGTTTTCTTTTCTTTTAGGTATGAAGGTGACAATCAGACATCAGAGAAGTATAAACGCGATACACGAAAGGTTACAACAAACTTTAGTGGTCCATTAATGCTTCCGACCCGTGCCTCTGGTAACAGTTTGTCGGCTCCAATCCGATCTTCAGGAGGTAAGACTATCTAAGCCATTTGTGATCTGGCAATCATATCAAATTTGTGTCCTGTCTTATGGCTATTGTATTAAGCATAACTTGGTGAATGCTGAAGATGTGATAAACGAATGGAAATTAAAATTCATTGAATTTCATTTTCTTAAAGTAGGGTATCTCTTTTTATTTTTGCTTTGACAGGGTATGGAGATTCCTCGGAGGATAAGACTAAAGCTAATGTGGTGCAAATAAAAGGTCGTTTTTCAGTGACATCAGAAAATGTTGATCTAGCAAAGGTCAGTCCTATGGTGATCTAAGTCCAGTTTCCTTGGTTTTAACTTTTTGTTTCTGCCATTTTGTAGACAAAAAAAACCTATATACATACTGAAATTGTGTCATTTCAGGATATTCCACTTTGTACTATTACACGAAGGTCATCCCAGGTAAACATCCATTTTGAGTTTCATATGCATCAAATAAATTAAATCTAGTGATGTTATAATGTGGAGGTCTTTTAGGGTTCTCCATTAAGAAAATCTGCAAGTGTTGGTGATTGGCTAGTTCATTCCAAGCCAGTGGTATGTACATTGTCTCATTGTTTACTAAGTTTTGTTGTTTACTATCCGATGTGCATGAATTATGCAAGGCTTCCCCTTAGTTATTCTCCAGAAATTTCTTTATAGATGTGCAAAGTACAAATTTAATGTAAGACATTTGAAGAGGATTCAACCATATGCTTTGATATTATCGATTTTTTGCTCTGATCAATTACAAATGTTAGCGATTTGCACAAAAGAAATTCGTTGCCCTCTCTCTCTCTCAAAAAAAAAAAGAGAGAAATTTGTTGTGCATTAGTGTACTTGCATGGTAGCACCATCAATGCTATTGAATTTTGTATATCTAAGTATTCTTTCTTATGTTAATAAACATGAGATTTGTGAGATCTATGAGATTTGAATCATATCGACCTATGATTTGAACTTCATGGGCAGCACATTTGTGCATCAAAAATTCATTTTCCTCTTTCAATTTCATCATCTGAATTTTCTGTTGGTTGAGTGTTTACACCAAGTTCTATATCCATTTTTTCTTATATCTGTTGTATTTAAGGCTTTCTTTGTTTTACATAAACTAAACTTTGGAGGAAAATGAATTCTGGGAAAATTGAATGTTAGAAACTTCACTCTCATATTTGGTAAGAAAAGAGGATAAGATTTATAGGTTTTTTTTTACATGAGACACGAGAGAACGTGAAACAAGGAAATGTTGCACGATAACAAAAATTTCAAACTCTCCTTTAAACTTCATTCAAGCTGAATTTAATTTTCTTTGCCTCAGTTTTTATTAAAAAAAACAATGAAGAAAAAAGTCAAGAAATTATTTTCTTTGAAGAATTCAGCCTAAGTTTATATTGTGTTTGCTTCATGAACTTCTCTTTATTAAGTGCCATATGTTTCAGTCTCTCTTTAACATTTGCAGCCAGGTGGACAAACTCCAAAGGAAGTGTGTAGTAACATTCCCACATCTGTGTTATTGCTTCCTCTTCAAAATCTTTTCCAGCAGATGTCATTTCAACAAGTAAGACAGAATAACTACACTTTTTAGCTTTCTTCTGAAGTGAAGTTCTTACTGATTAATCAGCACAAGCTGCTTTACTTTTACTGAAGTGCTGATCTATCTGGATTTATTTGCTTTATGTCAGGATCTCATCATGAATTTGCTAAATACTTTGCAACAGAATGAGCCTGCTGATAGTAAGTAAAAGTTTTCTAATGGAACAAAGCAACCAAAGTATTATGTTTGAAAATATAATTATTTTTTATGTTCAAGGTGGAATGACCTCCCAAGTTCGTTCGATGGAGAATGATGTGTTGGTATGTATACTGGTTGATTTTTTTTATCTTACTCTGGTAATGTTGATCTCGAGGTAGTACACAATATCTAATGACATGATAGGATAAAAAAACCTGTGGTAATATACTTTCATCTATGGGCGAGGTTATAAGATATTTTGTAATAGATACAAGCTTTTATGATGAATAAAAACTGGATGTGAGCACCTGGCTTACATCTTTTTATCTTCTAAAAAAAAGTAGTACTTTCATCTAAATGTGTAATTGGAATAATTCATTTGTTGTTGGAATTTGTTTATATGAAGATTGGCGGTTTTCTGAAAGGATATAAAGATTGGCATTTAAAAACACATTCTTGGACTTGATTGACCTTTTAATGCTTTGCTCTCTTCATTCAGTGATTTAAATATGGCTTGAACATTCTAAAGGTTGAATTTTGAGAAATTTAGTTTAGTAAGGGCATGATTTCGAACCAAAGTCATCAACCTTGAAGGAGATTATTGACATGCTTTTCCTCGGCACTGGCAGTCATACTGTTGACAATGATTTTGGCTGCTTGTATCCTCAAACTTGCTTTTAGTCTGTTGTCCACTTTTTCGGCCTTGTGGCATATTGGCATATTGCTTCTGTTTCTGCATTGTTGTCGATATGACTTCCTACTAATTTTTCAATCATGCACCTGTATGTCATATAAGAGTTAATATATATTTAGCCGATCTAGATTTATAACCGAATCTACAGTCATTCATTCACCTTCTAGAAGAAATATTATATTTCCTTCTGAAAGCAATACAAAGCAATTCTTTCGGACCAAGATCCATATGATGTTAGTTGCATCTTCTAGGGAAAATGTATAGTCATAGTCTATCCAATTGTATGGTCATAGCATGAAATGCTCATATTGCTCCCTGAAAATTTTATTTCATGTACATTGATCATATTGATTCCATCATCACCTACTTGGTTGACTTTTTTAGGTCGAAAACATGGCAGACAATGTGTCAGCCATCTATTTTAATTTTTTAATTTTTAATGATTCCATTTTTGCACAAATTTTCAATTTTTTTTTTAATGTTTTGTTAACTTTATCTTTCATGTTGTGTCAACTTTCAGTTGCTTTAGGTATCACATGCTTATTATAATTACAAGACTCCAAAATGGTTAAAAAAATCTCATTTGTTCTGAAGAAATATGCATGCCTGCTTATCATATATATAGGTGGAGGTGAATCAGAACACTTGAAGAAAATTTCAAACAATTTTAGACTTAAATTTTTTTTTTTGAAAAGTGGACTAATGTTTGATTAACACTACTTTTCTACAGGTGGACAGTGCAACTAGTGAAAGAGAGCGCCTGCTGCTTGTTAAAATTTCAGAACTTCAAGCACGGTAAAATCAGCGCAAATTTAAGTATTATCTGGGTCATAATGCCCATGCCTATGAAGCACGGGTACGGCAAAAACACTGAAGTACCCGTATCCGATACGTACCGGGTACGGGTACACGCGGGGTACGTTGGGTACTCCTGACTTATGTTAAAACATAGTTTGCAAAGCACAAGAATGGAAGAAGAGAGAAGCCAAAGAAAAAAAAAACAAGAAGAACGAAGTCACCGAATTAGAGGAAGGTGAGAGAAATAACAAAGGGTTCGATGATACAAAAGAAAAAAAAATGGAAAAAGTGAGACGTGGAATGGAGAGAAAGTGGAGTGGAAATCTTCAGAACAAAAAAGAAAATTGATTTGCACTATAATTTGTTTTTCTCATGGCAAGACTTAAAGCTATTTACTTAGGCTTTTTATTTACTGCCTTAATTAAAGACAAAAAAGTATATATGATGTGATAAATTATTTGATATTAATAGAAATATGATATCTTTTTGCAAAATAACTTTGTTATTTATCGTTATAGCTTAATTTCTTATATTATATATTATTTTTATATAAAATTTATATATTATATATCGTACCCGTACCCTAAATTTTAAAAAATTAACGTACCACGTACCCGTACCCGTATCGGGTACCGGTACCGTACCCGTACCTATGCAACATAGGCCCATGCTTCTACATGACCTTTTTCTTTCATATGATATCTGACATCCTTAGTTATATAAATTTATCCAATTAATAGTTTTAATTATGTTTCATCTTCAGTTAGAATGTGCTCGAACTGAAAACAAGGAAATTGAATTTATGGAACATTTGTTCTGCAGGATGATTAGCCTTGCTGATGAACTGACTGCAGCAAAATTGAAGCATATTCAGGTACTTCAAGATGTTTTGACTCATTCATTTTCTTTGTTTACATTGGCCAACAAATATGTACACAAGCACCACAATGTTTGTTCATGTCAAGTGAATTGTATTTCACGTTAAATATTCAGCATCTAGCCTTACCTGCGGAAAATTATTCCATTTGGTTCCTCAGCTATTTTTTGTTGTGTTTTCTATTTATTGTCGACCTATTTAACCTCATAAATCATAGCTAGTGGTAGTTAATAGACAGTTCGTCATACTTAGCAGCTTCTTCACTTACAGTTACAACAGGAGCTTAATGCTTTGTATTGTCAAGAAGAAGATAGAAGAAATGAAGAAATAGAGGAAACATGAGTTAATTTAGATGTTCTGGAAGATTTGCCATGTCACATCGGCGGACAGATATTCCCATTGTATATTGCTTGATTATTTCTTGGTCTCTATTCTTCAAAGAAGAGACAGTAGCAAGAGCCATCAAAAAAAGTGGTTGATTTCTTCATGATGCTTCACAATCCTCTGTGGTTCACTTAGTGCGAGGGGGTCAGACCATCGAGCAAGGCCTCCAGATGTATTTAGACTGTGCAAGGCCGCTCAGCCAACTCCTGAGAAACCAAGATCATGATGTACCAAGCAAGTAGTTTGTCTTTTCAGCGCACACAGTTTTGTGAATTTGACATTTGTTGTGTGTTTCTATAGCTCCAGCCTTCCAGGGAGGGTCTAACGTCCCTAGTTTCCCTTCAATCCGTCCCATTTGGGATTGTTGCCACTTTTCCAAAATTTCCCCTTCCCACTCCGTTGTATGTCTCATTATTTGAGCTGAAGTTTTGATGATCAACGAGAACAAAATGTGTTTATATTCATATATTCATTGTATCACAAGTACAGCCGATGTAAGTCTACTCTCCCAAGTGAAACTCAAAGTCTTAGTTATATTTCTCCATTCTGGTCGTTTCTATGTGAATTATTTTGTTTGAGTGCACAGAAGAAATCTTCTCAATTCAAGTTTGCCGTCGCCAGAGTTATCCACCTAAAAACTAAGAGGAAAAAGTTAAAATAAAATGTCTAACATATAGTGGGCAGTTGCACGACCGTGAGTGAAAAAAGTTGGGGTTTTGTAAAAGGTGCTAAGAGAGGGTGAAGGTCATGTGTCATAACTATTGATTAGTGGATAGCAATTACTATAGACTAGAGTTTAGAATTAGAAGAATAACAAATATGTGTTTGGTGAAAAATAAGAGTTAGATTGGTTGAAGATAAAATGCCATAAATGGATATAAGCAGTAAAAAATTCAACCTATTTAGTTGCATCTAAAAGAATTATGTTGAAGATTATATTTGTTAACAAAGATAGGAAAAGCTTTATTATCCCAATGTCCATGTTGAATAATTTTGTGAAAATTAATAATTGTAACACGCTTTATCAACAAGGGAGAAAACATCGAAGGAAAAAGAAATCAGTTTACTAGTTGCTTAATCAAGAGAAAAAAAATATATTCAATGAGAATTAAGCATGGTCATGCGTGAATAAGGATGGCACCTCATCCAGTTCCGGACGGACGACACTCCCCTCGCCCAGATCCACCCGTCTCCAATATTTGTGGGGACCCAATTCTCCTATTTTTTAGTTGAAAAGTGTGAAAAATTAAAAATATTTATACAATATTGGTTCAATAGTTATACTATACATAATTAAACATTAAAAGATCAATATTACAATTTATATCATAAGGCAAATATATTATCTTAATGAGCAATTTAATAAAATTATCATAACATAAAGTCATAAATATATCATTGTTACAAATTTCACAAGAATTTTACAAGTTTTACAACATAATACTCAAATTTTGATATTCCACCATAACATCAATTCCAAATCTTGATACAAGTTCAAATACAAATTTTGATACAAGTTTCACAATATAAAGTTTAATTTACAACACCAAAATTTTTAACAACATAATGATTTCAAACCTTCATACCACATTCATTTGTAAAAGATCAATAATAATACATCCATAATTTTTCTTAAGAAAAAAAATAATTAATACAACAAAACTAAATTGAATGAAATTATAAAGGTTACCACAACTCAATCATTCAATCATCTACATTTTCGTCTTCGTTGATTTGAGTTGATACATGATTGTGTACAGTAACACTTTCCATTGAAAATATTATTAGTTTTAAAAAGAAAAGATACATCATAAATTTAATAAATGAATACAAGATTGTAACAAAAAAATCGGGTGATTAAGTCACCCAAAAAAATCAATCACATTTGTCCATCATCATCCACGGGATGGACAACCTCGCAACCGCTCCTCCGACGAGCAACCTCAACCTTGTTATGCTTCTTCGGCTCGGCGCCAGTGAGATGGTTGAGGTGGTGGAGATGGGGAACTGAGGATGTGGACGAGGACACATTTGCGCTGGACAAGTGGGACCTCGACCTGGAGGTTGTCAAAGTGAGTTCTCATCACGATGGGAGATTATAGAGGCCAATAGGTCCGACATGGCAGAGGCCCTCATAGCGCACGATGACTGGCTAGCCTACGGAGGCGATAGGGTGGGGGTGGCGGGGACGAGGAGAGGAGCATAGTCATTGGTTGGGCCGAGAGTTCGGATGGGGTGACTGGTTCGCAGCCTCCTCCTATCCTCCTTTGGTGAGCTAGCTCACCCTCATCCTCTCTCTTTAGAATCATCACCTATCTCCATGCCATGGGCGACGCTATCAATTGGGAGCTTGTCCACACTGTGGGCGACGACGCTTAACCCTTCGTGGGTGTCGAGTTCATGGAGAAGGTCGTCGAGGCCATTTAGAAGGTCATGGGTGCCTTCGAGTCGCCATCGAGGACAAGTAGCGACCTCCACTAGACCGCTGGGAGGATGATCGCCACCCTCTAGCAAGACGAACATGGATCCTCTGCCGTTGCTGAGACAAACTATCGTAAATGACATAGGAAAAGTTCGAATGATAAAGAAAAAAAAGGGAAAATATACCTTGTGAACTCTGATTCATTGCTAAAGACGACATCAATGACAAGCCAACCGACAAGAAGCTCCGACAATTCAAACTTGATAGGGTGCTTAGGGTTAGGAAAGATAGAGAGATTATGATGTTTGGGAGGAAGAAAGAGAAAAAAATAGGAATTCTTATATGATATATGTGATGGAATGGACACAAGATGTAATGTATCTAATCTTATGGCTGATAACTATAATAAATTATTAATAAAAAATTAAAGTATGGAGATTCGATGATTGGTGGGGCGGGGACAATCCACCCCATTCCCCATCTTGGAAGGGACGTGCGGGGTAGTTTGTCATCAATCTCCTACACCGGGAATCCCTGTAGGGCCCGCAGGGATGAGCGATATTGCCATCCCTATGCGTGAATGGCAAAATTGGAAAAATCTTTGAACCCCTCTATGTTGAATCAACTAGCAGTCTTCATTATTTTTTTCAATTGCCACTCTAATGTTCGAAAAGCGACATCATCCAACCCACGCGAAGCAACGAGTTATGCACATTGGTAATAAGTTGGAGTCTCGTTCCACCATCGAGTTTGACTAATTTGGTGCCATCCCGAGTAGCACACTTTTTTTTAAATGGCCGAGTAGCACACTTGATTATGGCGGATGACACTCACAACGAAAATTTTTTACGCTCACAAAGATTTGAATTTGAATTTTTTATTTAAACGACGAGGAGTTGATACCACTCCACCTCAACTTTCATCGATAAAGTTGTTAACTTACGTCTTCGTCCGCTCTCCTCTACTTGAACAAGTGTCTATAGTCTATTTATTATATGGGAAATGTAAAATCAATATTTAATGTCGACAAATATGTATAGTTTTTCATCTCAATATATATTTAAAAGAACTAATTAATTTCCAAATTCTAAAATCATATATATATGTATGTATGTATGTATAAATTAAAGTGGTGATAAGGCAAAATGGAAAGTGCAGGAAGGTCATCGGAGATGAATGAGAATTTTTATATCTTAGGGATAATATCAAAATTAACTCGTAGTTTAGACCATGGTGGTAAGACCCGGCCCGGCCGGTCGGACCGGTCGGACCGTCGGTGTTCGGACACTAAAACAGTCTGCTGGTCGTCTAAAATCTGGCCACGGAGTTGACCCGCTTTGACCCGGTCAAACTTGGTCAAAATCCAAGTTCAACCGGCCGACCCGATGAATTTGGCCAATCCGGCAGGGTCAAATTGAAAAATATAAAAAAAGTTAAAATGTATAAAAAATATTAAAATTTTTTAGAATATCATATATATATATGCTTGAAATTTATATTTCAATATTCTTCTTTATCACATATATATAAAATTTCATTAATATTTTTATTTTTTTATAATTATTCACAAATTTTTTTATTTAGAAAATATTCAATTGATGATTTAATTTATGCTTACTTTATTGTATTATTGATCTAAATTATTTTATTATATTACATTATATTTTTGCTAAATAATATCTTACATATTAATAATATTCTAATAGTCAATTGAACTTATTTTATTTTTTATTAATTATTCGGTTCAACCTGGTTCAATCGGTCCGACCTGACTCATTAGACAATCCGAGTCGATGGTCGAGTCGGATCTTATAACATTGGTTTAGACGAGTAAATAAAATAGCTCGAAATAACCTTTTTATGAGTATAATCACATTTCGCATTTGATCAACTGTTTTAGGTTTTCCCAACCAAATTGCTTACCAGGCTTGAATTATTGATTAAAACACTTTATGCTGACGTAGGAATTCGTGGAAATAATTTGCCAAATGACGCTCTTTGCATAAAGCTCACAACATGCTCCAAACTTTTGCCAAAGGAGTCTTCCAATTAATTAAGGGACATCGGATAGGTGCATTTGTTTGGATAGTATAATTTAAGTTTTTACTAGTTTTTTAGAATTAATTGATTAGATAAAAAAATTTAGATTTGATGTTTGGATGAAAAATGTAATGACATAAATGTTAATTTAATAGATAAGTTTTAGTAGGTGTTTGAATAATAGTAAGAATTTTGAATATAGTTTATTATTTTTATTAATATGTAATTAGTATTATAACGCGTGTAAAAGATATATTTGAATAAAAATATTATATAAAAATATATTTAAGTGAATAGAATAATTTAATGAATAATATCAAATTAGTTTTATTCATAAAACCTCGTGTCCAATAACTATACTATTATTAATACCACGTAATGTAATGAAAGAAAAATATTTTAAATTTAATTAAAAAAATTATTTATATAAAAAAAATATTTGTGGCACACAATATTAACTAATATCATAATAAGATCCAATATTAAATAATATTTATCATAATTAGTATTTCTATTGTAATATGGTAAATATAATTATGGTTATGATTTTGAAGTTCGTGTTAATTCCATTTAATTATTACATAAATTATTCTACCAATACTAATTAAACTATGATTACTAATACATAAAATTAAATTATTTAGTACTAATAAATAAAAAAAGCCATTTAATTGTCTAACTATATAATATAATAATACATAATAAATAAATATGCATAGGCCTAAAAGTAGGACCACATACTATATATATAAAATAAAAAAATAGCTGCTATCTTAGAACTTTAACTCTAATAAAAATCGATTAACATATTATACATGTTATTATTCGTCAAAATCGTATTTATACCATAGAACAATTCACTTACCATTTTATGCAGTATATTGCAATATATAAAAATGTAGTATACTCATTTTTTATTAATTAAATAGTATTTGAAATTTTGAAAATAATATATGGAGACAGAAAAGTTTTAAAGATAATTCAGATGTAATTGAAAATTAGAAAGTAAACTGAAAAAGTTTGGGACGTGTTCGAATTTTACCCTAAGATGAAGTGATCGAACGGCAGCCATCGGATAGCAAGAAAAAAAAAACAAAATTCAACGATTCAGATCCAATTGTTATTTTTGGGCACTTCAAGATTTTGGGGCACTGCAGAAATATTTTGAAATGGAAAGAAATAATAGACGGGCTCTCCCTCTCCTCCCTCCGTCGCATCCCTTCACAGGGTTCTCCCCCTTCCTCCCGCCGCGATCCACATCGCCACCGGCGTATCTGTCTCCGAGGCAACGAACGACGGCGACTGCATAGCCAAGTTCGCGCGTCATCGGATACCGCCATCTACCTTCGTCGAGGCCGGGCGTTGGAGCAGCGAGGGAAGAGTCCGGTCGCGACCGCCATCCCCAGCGAGGTTTAGGTGTGGTGGATAGATAGGTTTTCGTTTCTCCGTTGCTTAATGGTCTCCGGAAAAGTTCTGATTTTTGAGATTCTAAGAGAATCCTGTGATCTTTTCATTCCTTGTCAATTTTATTCTCTTTTTTGTGTGCGCGCGCGCTTATGCTCGTTTTTATCCACGCTTATTCCTATTTTTCTTGTAGGTGGTAGTTTGAGTAGTGTCAGCAATGGAGAGCGCGGCACCTTTGCAGGTATGATATGATTACTAATGAGTTCTCGTTTCATTAGTTTATCTCGTTTCTTTGATGCGTGCTTTAGGGAATCGCGCAAAAGCAAGTTCATAAGTAAAGAAATTCTTCAATAGTGCGCTATTATTAATGCCAGTTGATAGCCAAACATGCTATTAATTGGTAATTCCTGGAGCTATTGTGATTCAGTTAGGTTTGATGAAGTATTTTGATCCTGTTGCGTATATGCTTTCTACACCTTGCGTTTCAGTGTAATTCCCTTTTTTTTTCTTTTTTCTTTTTTTTGAGGAGAGTGTAATTTCCCATTTTGAGAAACCATATTTCAAGTGTACAGATTATACCAGTGCCTCTTCAACACTATCAGTAAGTTGCAGTTTCACTGGTACCAAGCGATAACTTCTTTGGTTTCTTCTTAGGGAAATGTGATGACGATTGCTGAAAAGTGAATTATTATATGTTCGAGTTAGATTTGATTAAAAATAACAAACATATCTGGATATAACATTCCAATTTCTGAAGAATTTCTCCTAAAAAAATGTTGAAGAATTATATAGATATTTTCCTGCTTATGTAATCACATACGGACCCTCGCACTCTCTTCATAAATGGAAAAGTTACAAAATGACTAGGTTTATGTCACACGAAAATGACAGAAATAATTCTTTTGATGGTTGTATTGACCTGAGACTTTAAATTTTGAACTGGCGCCTCAAAGTTTGCAAGAAACTTTTGAAAATAACCAGCAGCAGATGATACTCTACAAATAAACAACAAACCAAGATGTCGAGCTAGATAACATCACAAAAGTTGTATAAATAAACATGAATTGAATAATAATAGCAAAAGATGAGCATAAAAGATAAGAGTTTAAGCATATTTATGGATATTTACTATAAAATTCTATGCGACGTAAAAGATAAAAATACCAATATTTAGATAAGAATCCAGAATCTATCTTCTATCATATATGTCCTACATTAGTGACCCTTTTCTTTTAAAATAGCCTGACATCAAACTCAGTAGGTTGCATAATGGAGCATCATGCTTCGCACTGCGAAAAAGGTCTTGTGAATCATTCATAACAAGTTGACCTAGAAAATATTACCAATCTTAAAATTCTGATACAATTGAAAATGCAATTTTTGAGTCCAATTAAATGACCCATATCTATTGAATTAATTTGAAACATCCCTATAAACTCCTTCTTCACAGAGAATTTGATTTAAACTACTTATCTACTTCCAAGATGAATCTGTCTTCTTTGTTCTCAACAAGAGGCTTTTTTTTTTGTGGTAAGTCCATTATATTATCTTGGTCAACAATGGCTGCATTAATACCTTTGTCTTCTTTAATTTTGTCTCAGTATCCTCATTAAGAAATAAATTTCTTGTTCGAGATTTGGATAAATAACAACTTTTTCAACAATCTCCTTATTTGGCTGGTCCCCAGTAACTTGCATGTTGTAAAAAAAAATTGATGATTAGTCAATGACTTATCGATAGGAGGTTGGATAAGCTGGCATAGTTTTTTATTTCACTATAGTCGATGTCATGGCTTCTTGAATTCATGTTGCCACAAACATGGTGAATGTGATTCACTTTGTTGCTTTGAACTATGATGGAAAAATGTTCCGATGCATGGGAAGACATTATCGGATCTGCTGGAATAATTGAATGAAACACTCATCATGTTTACAAAGCTCAATATTTACTTTCTTCTAGTTGGCCGAATCACAATGCCACTAATGTCATAATGTGGCTCTAATACCAAATGATGCATGAAAACAACAAAAATAACTATATTGATCGTTGTAACGATTCGAAATCTTAAGTTTTGGAGACGATGCAAAACATGGCTGGCCAAATAATGGATCTCTGTAAATAGCCTGCAACAAATGAATGTGTGCAAATAATGACAAAAGATAACATCAAGATGGCTGTAGATATAAACTAGAATAAAAAGGCGTAACGAAGGAATTTATGCCTATTTATAGACCCTTACAACTAAAATCATAAACAACCTGAAAAGCATAATATAAATAACAACATTTAAATAAGAATCTAGACTAACCACCCTAAAAGAAGAATTTGGACTAACTAAAACTTCATGTTTTATCCTAGTAGTCCTACACAATATGCGAAATATGTACTATTTAGCTCGTACTTTCAGTCTCTTCGCATATGTTATTGGTGATGGGAAGTTACTATCTTCTATTTATCATATTGCTAATTTTATTTTGATTAGTTGCTATCGATACCAGGATCGCTTCCCGAGGTAGGATCTGGAGGGGTCCAGAGGATCGAGGATCATAAGATCCTACCTTATGAATAAAAAAATAGTTTTTTTAAAAAAATAATAGTGATAATAATAATAATAATAACTACTATTTAATATTTTACTCTCAATACCTACATTATACTTAATTTGTAACTTTTATGGGCTACATAACAATATAGAAAGTTAGAACTTAGAACAAACTAATTATGATAATTAACAATGGTAAATCAATTTTCTCATTTAAATTACAAAAAAATAAGTGATTTTTTGTTTTCTTGATATCATTTTTTCACATAAGTTTATTAATTGACATTAGATCATACATAAAAAAATGAATATAGAAATTGAGAGGGAGAGAATGTAGTGGAATTTAATCTCATTCCTTGCCTATTTTTATTTTTAATATTCTATTTTTGTTTTGTTTTTATTTTTATTTTAATATAATTAAAATTTTTAAAAAAACAAAATCATAGGATTGGCAGGATCTTATGATCCCACCAATCTTACGATCCAGCGATAGATCCACGTACGATCTTGCATTTTCAATCTCCAAAGTAAGATTGGGATGACTGGATCACTGGTCGACTCTTGGATCGTAGGATCAGCGATCCTAGCAACCTTGATCGATACATCAAACGAAGTTTCATGTTATTCTTGCAAGTTATGGGAAAAAAATTATTTGAAGCATTATTCAACAATTCTCAACGCTGACATTTACTTAGGAGGTCGCATTAGAGTTTCGGGCTGGCAAGATGCTTCTTGAGGGAACTCGAGTTGTTCCTGATTCACGTAAGGGACTTGTTCGGATCGGAAGGGTATGGTCTACACAGAACCATTTATTATTGAAATAATTTCTTCCAATCAAATATCATCTTATTTATTAATCTTTTTAAGTTTTCCGATGACCAGGGTGAGGAAGGATTAGTTCATCTTCAGTGGCTTGATCGAACTCAGAATACAGTTGAAGATGTATCCTCTCTAGCTCAAGTTTTAAATTCTTTTTTGCCTAAAAAAGTTCTAAATCTTTCTATTTGTATATCAAAGTACCTGTGTTACAAGAGCATATGCGTTGTTCATTCATGATTCCCCCGTCTTAACTAATCTTTGCAACTGTTGATTCAATAATCTCCTGAATTACTCGCTACAATTTAGTTCAGCAGTCTAGCTCTCCTTGTGGCAACAATTGTTCAGTTAATTATCTGTAAATCTGTATGAACTGGATTCTTCTAATGCGTGATTAATGCTCAGTGTTCCTGTTGAAGTGATTAGGTTTTGCCTTGTCAATGAACTTTCCTTTCTGGAACTATTAAATTGACGTTTCCTTAACTAGATCATCACAGGATCAGATCATCTTTCCTGATGAAGCAATTTTTGAAAAGGTGATATGCTTAATCTCAATTGTTTTTGTTTTCTTCATACTTTAGTTGTCAATAATTTTACTTCACCCTTTTTTATTCAGGTGTCACAGTCTTCTGATCGGGTGTACATTCTGAAGTTCAGCTCTGATGAGAGGAAGTTCTTTTTCTGGATGCAGGTATTGTTTACTTCAATTCTAATCAGTACTTTATCACTTACCTGAAGCTTTTTCTGGATTTTGATCTGTACACTTTGATGAACCTTAGGAACCAAGAAGTGACGGAGACACACAAATATGCAACTCTGTCAATTGCTATATTAATAAACCTCTAGGTACCATCTAACTATTGGGATTAAGTTAATGCTTTGTTTATTTATCTCTAATTGCCATGCCAACACATTTCTCTAGACATAATGGGGGAAGATGAGGTTGAAGGTTCAGTTCCTCTTCAGATGTCAGAAATGTCAGAAGATACAGCAGAGGATGATTTCTCATCAAGGTACTGCTAAATGGTGTAGTAGGATGGTCCTTGCTGTCGCATTCCAAATGATATAAGATAGCACAATTTGGTTTTTCATTGCCTTTATTAGACATCGGCACATTCCAATTGACAGCATGACATCACATATCACATTATTAGCGGTCGAAAATTCTGGTGCATGCCATGAAATCTTTGACATTGATGCTTCAGTCACTGAAACTCCTAAATTGCTATCACAAACAGTTAATTTGGCTGAACTTAATGCCTTATTCCCCTCTCAAAAAACTCCTTATTTGGATTTATTAATGCCTTATTCCCCTCTAAAAAAATGCTTATTTGGATTTACATCTTTCTAGGTGCATGAAAATTCTCAAACTCTATCCTTTCTTGGCTGATCCATAACAAATCAACAAAGGTCCCTCTTCTAAACGTTTGGTGGCATAAATAATTGGTTTATTAACTTGTCAATTCAATATGGTGAAAAAAATGTTATGTTTCCATAAAGTTACAAATTTCCTTCTAAAAAAATTTTCAAAGTTGACGTTGCGGTGATAAGTTGTAATAATTAATAATGTATGGTTGTTTCAAATAGTTGTCACACATCTATATGTACAAATAGCCTTCTCCCATTCCATATCCCATAAAAAAAATCTCTCATCCTGTATGTACAAATAAACCTCATTGTTGCTTCACCCAGCCAGGTACTTTTCCTCACATTAAGTCTTTTGAAGCTCTTTCCAGTTTGCAAAACTTAGAGTTGTGGGTAATTAATGTGTTATATCGGTAAATGTTTAGAGCTGGAAATCTGGTTGATCAAAATATGGGCGGTGAACTGACTGGTGAAGTAACGTCGTCGGCTGGACCTGTCCTGTTGGCAGATCTACAGAGGATATTAAGGAGAATTCAAACACCAGGTACTGTAACTGTTTGTCTTCTGTTCATTTGTGAAGAGACCTTTTTATCTATTCCTTTAGATATTACATATTCACAATTTCATAATCGTTATTTGTGCAGATGAAGACCCTGATGCAGGTAAACCCTTTAAAAAATTGTATTTTGGTTTTTCTTTGACACCTTCTGTTGCCTAACAACCTTTCAAAAAACAACTATTAGGACTGGGACTAGGAGATATCTTGAAGCCTGATTTAGTTTTGCCATTAGTTGAGACATTGTCACTGTCACAACAGTTGGAGTCATACTTGCCTGAGGTACCTGCTCATTGGCTTAAAATATAGGCCGAAAGTAATTTCTACAAATTCATTTTTTGGTGCATGTCTACAATTGCATTTGTGATCCTCTTGTCATCTTTTAGGGTTCATGGACTCCTGCAGATATCATGGACTTGATGCAGAGTCCACAATTCAGGCAACAAGTAGATGTTTTCACACATGTAAGAAGTTCTCTTTTTATTGAAGGTTGGTAATTCTTTTAACTGATTGAAATTTCGATGTTTGATGTAGGTGCTTCGAACAGGGCAGATAGATCTGTCACAGTTTGGAGTTGATCCAAGTAAATGTAAGTACATATTTTCATCTGATAGAGGAAGTGAATCTAATCATGTTCTCTGTTGGTATAGAAACTTTGAACTTTTCGTCATCTGCTTTCTTTTACTGGTCTCCATCAAGCTGATTGGATAGTAATATGATATTCATTTTTATACCTTCATTGACAAATCAACCTTCATATTAAAAAGAAGTTACTTGTTCAAACAACCCCCTAAACTAGAGCTTCTTCACATCTAGTAATAAGAGCATTTACGGGAATGGATTGAGTGACAAATGAGGAGTCTGGTATAAGTCTGAGGACTAACAACAACAAAGCCTTATCCCACTAGGTGGGGTCGGCTACATGGATCATACGACGCCATTCCGCTCTATTAGTAACCAAACCTTTCGGTATATTATTCACCAATAGATCTTGCTCTATTAGTTCGCCAAGTGTCCGCCTTGGCCTCCCTCTCCCTCTTTTAATCGGACTCCAGATTATTTGATCTACTCTTCTTACTGGCGCATCTAATGGTCTTCTCTGAACATGACCAAACCATCTTAAACAATTCTCTACCATTTTCTCACTAATAGGAGCCACTCCGACTCGTTCACGTATATGGTCATTCCTAATCTTATCTAATCTTGTATGACCACACATCCATCTCAACATCCTCATTTCGGCTACCCCCACTTTACGTTCATGTTGTCCCTTCATAGCCCAACATTCACTACCATATAACACTGCTGGCCTTATAGCAGTACGATAGAATTTTCCTTTAACTTTATTGGGTACTTTTCTATCACAAAGAACTCCAGTGGCTTTCCTCCACTTACACCAACCAGCTTGAATTCTATGATTAACATCGTCATCAATCTCACCATCTTGTCTTACAATTGATCCTAAATATTTAAACTTTGTCACTTGAGGAATTATATCCTCCCCTAACCTAACTTTCAAATCGTCTCTAAGATGTTTATTTGTGAAATTGCTATGCATAAGTCTGAGGACTAAATTTGCAAATTATAATTTGAAAAAGATCTTATAATTTATGGGATATTAGAGGAAACAGCCATTAAGGGGTGGAATCCTTCATGTAATGTTCCTCTTTCTCCCTTTACGTACCTGGCTAATGTTGTCTTCACCTCTGTTAATTAGCCATAACGCACGAGTCATCTTAAAGAAGCAAAATATTGCATGCACTGCATCCTTTTAGTGGGTGGTTAATCATTCTTTCGATATATTCTCTGAAATAATCTTTCTGTTCTTTGCAGACAAATTTACTGTTATATCTTTCCTCGAGGCTTTAGAGGACTCAGTGACAAAATCTTCAGAATCTGAAGGCTCCAGCTCCAGACAAGATGAAAACAAGGACTCCCAGTCACAGAGATACAGTGGAAGTGATGCCATGGATGAGGACTAAAAAAATAATATCATTGGTTGGAACAAATTTGTCATGCCATTAATAGGGACTCATCCTACATAACATTTTAAAAATTCCTTGTGGTTTATTGTCGATTAAGAAGGCATGTGGGAAATTACCATTGTAACATCTATCCTTTTAGAAATCCTTTTCTAAAAGGATTTCTTGTCCGACAGATTCAATTTCTTTAAATGTTTTAAACTTTGGCATCAGACCAATCATTTTAGCTAATTATTTTTTTATCCAAATAATACGTTAAATATGTAGTTCAGGTGGGGTGAAAGTGGTCCCGTTTTTTCGGTTTAAAAATTTACTTGTTATTTTTCTGATCAATTTTTTAAATTACAAAAATCATTTCAAAATCATTCAGGAAAAAGAAAAATTATCTTTTAACGGTCTATTTTTCGGATGGTTTTTTTTTTGTCCATATTTTAATAGATATATATATAATAAATTAAAATTAACATCAATATATTTAATTTTGTATTAGAACTATTAAATTAGACTTTACATAATGTGATAGGAAGATATTAAATTATATAAAAAAATTATTATACCAATAATAAAAAATTAATTGCATATAAAATTAATTATATAAATAAAAATGAACTCTATAGGTTCCAATGTTTTTTTGGGATCAATTTGTTCTATTTAAAAAATCATTCTAAATCGTATTCGATTTTTTAATTTTTTATTTATTCAAATCAATTCTTTTTTAGTCGGGTAAAATTTTCATTTCGGTCTAATTTTTCTTAACCCCCTAGTTCAGAACTTTGTTTGCAGAGTACGGTGTTAAATTACTTAAGATTGAACCTGGTGTACGAACCTTTTTTCTCCCTCGAAAAGATGCACGAGATCCATAAAATGGTGCACTAGGAAAGTTGAGTCTGCGTGTGATAAACTTTGTGTGATGTATAATTGTACATGTAATAAAAGGCAGCTAGGGATAACGTGGTAGTAATAAGCACTTATTAAAATCGGACCGGATCGATCGGTTCAATCAATTCAATCGTGAATCGTCTGATGATTCGGTTCGATTAAGTGTCAAAATAAATTTTAACATTAACTGAGCAAAATCGATCGAACCGACCAATTGAATTGATTCAATTTGGTTCAATGCATATTTTAAAAAAAATTAAAAAAAGATAAAAATAGGAAAATTAAATGAGAAAAAAGGAAGAAATATAAGGAAGGTTAAAGAAGAGAAAATATCATATGTATACAATTAAATAGAAATTAAAAAAAGAATAAGTATTTAAAATTAAATAATATTAAAATAGAAAATTATCAAGGGCATAAAATAAAGAAAATAAAAAGAAAAGTATTTTCAAAAATAAGAATAATTTAAAATAAAATATATTAATATAACATTTATCATAATTAAATAATAGATATTAAATTATTAATAATCTATTTATATTATCATTATAAAAATTTTAATTAATAAAAATTATGTTATATTATTTTTTTAATATTTTCAATAAGTTATTTGTATAATATTCATGTACTATATCATAATATTATTTTAATAAAATTTAGTTCAATTCGATCGAACCCGATTGGATCGATTCAATTGTGACCTAACGATGCCGATCGTCGATCCGGTTCTGAAAACATTAAGTGATTATAGCGTTTGACAATAGTTGATGACCTATTTTTATGCATAAATAACTCATTCGTCCGCAAAATAATTTAAATTTCTAGGGCAGAATTAGTGTTAGTTTTATTACTTATTTAATTTAAATACATAAAATATTGATTATAAATTGCTTTGGCCCTCCTAATTCGTTGGTTTGCTCGCTTCTTTTCATTCGCTTCCCTCGTTAGGACCTCTCTTTGGCTTTATTCTTTCACTAACGGAAACAAAAATCTATCTTATGAGTTGAAAAATATCTTGAACATGAAATACCAAGTAATGGAAGTACTTTTGGTTTTTTTTTTCTAAAGTAGCGAATTTGCATTGTTCTGATCCAGAGTTATTTTTGTATCTTGTCACTTCAATGGAAAAAGACAGTATTTTTTTTTCTTTTTACTGTGGAAGCATATTGATAAAAATCTATCAAAGGTTACCCACAACAAATGTTTGGCTGACACTTCCCATTTGCCCGGTCAGTATTTCTCCGTCATGTCCTTCCGTCTACCAGATTTTCTGACACAATTCTGTTGCCACTGCTTTGCTTTTTCCCTGCTCAGCCTTTGTCATGTTTGAGTGATTTTGTATCTACTTGCTTCATCTGGCATTGCTGTGCTACTGTGTTCTTTCAGTATCGAGAGACAAGAATATTGTACGCCCACACTTTCAGAATATTGTACGCCCACACGATCTATTTCACCTAGCTCTATTAGATTACAACGTGAATTTTATAACAAAAATTACGAATTAAGAGATTGACAACTAATGAAAAGTCATAATCATATCAATCATGTTCTTAAAATTTAAATAAACTACGCTCAATACTAAAGAATGATTTACAAATTGTCTTAATAATAAAACTTTTGTAGAAATAAACTGAAAATTAAACTAAATTATCCGAATTATAAAGATTAAAAAGATTGAACTTTAAAGTATAAAATGATGCATTCCAACATAAAATAAAATTGGAAGTATAGTCTCATGTTTCTATCTTCAAAGCACATGTTGCAGATCCTAACATGATCTCTCCAAGTGATAGAAAGATTCTACTTATAGAGGTTCAGGTTTTCATGTGATTGAAGAATAAATGAAAACTTTTTCTACATCAAAATAAAAAAAATTCGGAGTTAATTTAGTTCTGAAATTTTGATCTTGTCAAATTTCAAAATTTGATCCATAATATATTTTTAAATCATCTTGAGATCATATAGTACGAGTAACAATCCTTGTGTACTTGAAATCCCTTCAAAATTTGTCCAAAACTCATTTGCAGGCTGTCATGCATGGTGACAGATGTTTAACGGCCTAAATAATGTTCAAATTGCATTAGAAATAGTTTTTCACGGCCCGTGAGAAGGTTTGCACGGCACTTACAATGTGTAAAAATATGAATTTGACAGCTCGTGAAAGTCTGGTTATAGTTGTGTCTCAGAACAACTTTACCTTGTTTCACGGCCCATGAAAGATTCTTCATGGCTCGTGATAGTGCAAATTAAGCCTCCTCCGCCATTTTTCACTTGTTGACTCTGTTTTAACTTTGATTTGAGCGTGATTTTCTTTATTAGCTTCATAATTCAATTTTCTTACTTCCTACACAATAAAATACAAATTTTGATAGATTTTTTTTTTTGTAAAATTAATATAAATAAGCTTATAAAATCATGCATGCGATAAGAAAATGATTCAAAATAAGATCAAATGCATTACTAAATATATGTTGAATTTTGTATGCCTCGGTGATAATCTCATCGACGAAGGATGGCAATCTTGCGTAGAGGACAGATGGCGGCGGCGATCGGTGATATGCAAGCGAGGCGGCAATGTAGGGTTCAGGGCGGTTGGTGATGTCCTCCACTCCTCCCCTTCTCTGCGCATCATAGATCGGCATTCATAGATCAATGACGCGCAAACGTCAGGACGTGACTTCTCCCCTTCTCTACACATATCAGATCGGACATTGTGAACCATTCAAAGCTTCGTCTATTCATCATCAACGTAGAGAGGGGAGGAGAGGCATTGCATTTTTCATGAACTGAATGAATACCCTATGAATTGGCACTCGTGAACTGGACAAGTGCCCTGTGAACCCTCCTGAACCGGCGCGCACACATTTGATCCGTCCATCTCAAATCAAATAATTTTGAATGTATGAGTACATAGTACTACTACAAAGATGTGGTAGCACACTAATATTTCTCATATATCAAACCTATGGATAAATTACATGGATTGTCTCCCAACTTTAGGTCAATATTTCAACGATCCCTCAACTTCAATTTGTAATTAAATTGTCCCTGAACGTTGTTTTTCTTGCACGCGTCGTCCTCCCCGACCAATAATAATCGATTTTTGATTATATTGCTGACTTGACATAATAAAAGATAATAAAAAATATTATAAAAATAAAAAAGTGGGAATGGACATGCGAGCTCATCAGTGCGCATCCCGAGGGGGAGAGGCCCTCTCTCTCCTTTCTCTTTTCCTCTACGACCTTCCGCAATTGCTTTTCGCGCGTCGATGGCTCGTCGGAACTCCCTCTCGTGGGAGGTGGAGGTGTCTCTTTTTTTAATTACTATCTTATTTTTTAATGTTATCACGTCAACAAATTCTTATGCGGAGGAGTGAGAACGTACCACGCCAACGCACATGAAAATGGTCTATAACCAATGAAAAAGGACATTTGGTGAAATAAATTAAAAGATGAAGAGCAATTTTATTACAAAATGAAATTAAAGGATAACGCTGAAAAAATAATCATATTTAACCCAATTTACCATGGCTGATAGATGATTTGACTTTCTTTTCCTTTTTCAGGATAACGGAGTCAGTGCTAACAAATCTATAAAGTGGCTTGTGGCAGAAAGTGTCAAATTTGTTTTTTAGCACTTTGGATTAATATGCAGGCATGCAATGCGTGCATGTTTAATTTGATCGAATTCTATTCAAAACTTCCGAAGGTTAATTAGCATGTCCGTATCTCGATCTAATTTGATATTCCTCCTATTTTATTTTCTTTGTTGCTGCTCTTCTGCTGTTGCGGATCAACTTAATTGATGGACGAAAAATCAGTAAATTTCATTCACTACTTCCTTTCAAATTTATTTCTTCGGTATTTGAATTCTCTCTGAAATTTCATTCACTATTACCTCTGGTCACCTTTTAGCTTACTTAGCCTTTCCTCCCTTCCTGTTGGCACAAATAGATAGACGATGGTGATAGGCTTTTACTTGCAAACCACAGTTTTAAGGCAATGGAAGGAACTCAATCTCAGGGGACTGGGCAATGGTCGACGCTGACGCCCTCTGCAGTTGGGCAGGAAGCCAACGTGCACCCGTCCAACTTGTTGCCCCACCAGCTGAGCTTGATGCCCTCAAATTCCAGACACAGGTACAGGAGAACCGCCATGAAGGCGAGGCCAGCATCCAGCGCTCCGGAGAGAAGGTAATTGTGCCGCCGCCACCAGCCTCGCCTGTATCTGTAGACGACGAAGCCGAACACGAAGCCGACGATGATCCATGTGGTGTAGTTCACGGTTGTTGCGGGAGGCATCTGTGCGAGTGCACTCAGCATGACCGGAACAGAGACAAGGCGTATCCACCTCTGTCGCGGGAGGGCCCTGTGCGCAAGCCAGACGAGAAGAGGCCCTGCGGCCCCGAACAGGAAGAACCAATTAATGGCACCGTAGGCACCGAGGTCGCCGAAGATTCTGCGTGGTCCGACGAGGCCCCAGACCACCGACGCGTTGTAGAAAACGTGATCAGAGGGACACGTCCAGGGGCTCTCAAGGGGGAGCTTCGTCCTGTCGCAAATGTCGGGGACGGTGTTCATGAGCCACCACGAAGTTGCCAGGTGAGTTACTGCCGATATAAGAGTTCCAATCACCTGTTTGAACTCGATCTGTTTCTATCAGCTTTTCCTGTAAAGATTAAAGAACTCTCGCGCAGCAAAATTGATTCCTTTTTTTTTTTACCTGTGCCATGAACATTTTTTTTGGCGGTATCTTCATGTAGTGCCCCAGTTTGAAATCTTCGAGGAACTTTAAAGCTTGCTTCATGCTGATGTATCCATACACCTTGAAGCACATATTAGCAACCGGGCGCCCGGGATACAGATATCCCATGATGCATTCTGTGACAACATTTAATCCCGGCGTCTATCCATCGAAAGCAAGAACACGACGCAAGGCTTTGAATAAGATTAGAGGAACAATGATATAAACTGTTCAAATGAATGGAGATGGAGCACTCTGTGAAGTTGCCTGTTTGGTCGTAGCTGTGAGGACACCAACGGGGAGAGTGAAGAATATGGAAACGCCGCAGGCCAGCAAGACGCCCCACCAAGGTAACTGGAGCTGCTCGGCGTAGTACTCGCATGCGAAGATGATGAGGGCAACGTTGGCGGCCAGAATCCACAGGAACCACGAGTCCGGGACTTGTTCGTACCTGCGCATCAACCTTGTGTGCACGTCAACATTCTTGTCTCGGAAGGCCGACCTGCTCGTCTGCCATATCTCCCTGTCCATTCGAACCATCGATTCAGGAGTTTGAAGCCGATTCATTAGCAGATAGTTCCAGCGTAAAAAGGAATGGAGCACGCAGTATACCTTCCATGAAACAGGAGAACATGCACCACAGCGGCGCTTAGGGAGGCGAAGCTAAAGCCGTACGTCATGACGAAGCAAGTGCTGAGGTAGAGGTTTCCTTCCTCCTGATAAGCCGCATAGTCGAACTGGAAATGGGAGTCGACGATGCCGGATACGTTGTAAGTCTGCCCTGATGCATTGAAGAGGCCGTCCGAGAAGATGGGGAAGGTCTTCGCGCCGTAGACATCCGTCCAGTAAGTGATTGGAGTGGCCACGTAGATGAAGAGGAAGAAGCCGGCGGCGACGTTGGCAGTGGCGAACCATGGGCTGGTGAGGGGGCTGCCGAGGTAGGAGCTTACGGAGGACCAGTCGAGCCCAACTGCGGCGATGCCGAGCCCCTTCATCCCGGACCCCAGTTGATGTGCCAGGACAGAGTTCGGGAACGCCCAGCAAATCCAGGACAACGAGGTCAGCATCTTGAAGAGGTAGCCGGGGAAGACGTAGTAGGCGAAGCTACAGACGAAGGCCACCAAGAAGAACTGGTTACGGCTCAGGCTCCCTCGTCGCCTCCTTTCCTTTTCATGAAGTGCCCTGCGACCGTAGTTGGAATAGGATTACAGGTCCAAGGAGTAACAGGGAATTCAGAGGGAAAGATCGAAAGCCCGGTCTGAGTAGTTCAGCTTACCTGAAAAGGGAGACCTGAACAAGGTTCTGTGGCCACCACATGGTGGCAGGCTCAACCAAGTACCTCCTAAAGATCCCTGCCCATCCATAGCCCAGCACCTGCTCTGAATTCAAGCCAGTGATTAATGGCGTAGATAATCAAGGTGTTTAGTTCTCAAAAAGTTTTTTATCCGATCGATGATCGACCTGTGTCGTTACGAGCAGGATCAAGGAGACGAAGAAGGTAAGGTTCTTCTTGTAGAAAATCTTGATAGCCGAGACGATGTGCACAGCGTAGACGGCGCCGGCGCCGGAATTGGCGAAGATGGTGATGAGCACATGCTCTTTGACGTTAAACGGGCCCGGGTTCAACGTGAACTCCCACCGGCTGCCCTCGAGGAAGACGCGGTCCGTGAGGGCCACGGCCATGAGGTGGCCGAGGGGCACGACTGCGATCTGGGCGGAGACGGACGTGATGGACAGCGGCTCGCTGCGGTACCAGAAGAACTGGTTGAGGAAGGAAAGCACGACGCAGGAGACGGTCCCCAGCGCCCACGCCCGGAAAGTGAGCACCGGGATGCTCGGGTCATCGTCGACGGGAACGGTGAGCGCGACCTGCTCGACGGGCGAGTTGAGGGAGGACGCCGATGCTTTGTGGTCGTCATGGCCGACCTGCCAGGCTGCATTTGGAGAGATGGGTTATCGACTTGTTCTTCGGGTAAAATTGAGAGAGAGAGAGAGAGAGAGAGAGAGAGAGAGAGAGAGAGAGAGAGAGAGAGAGAGAGAGAGAGACTTAGTGGAGTTGTAAGTTGCTGTTGCTCAATAGATTCCATGAGCCTGGATACCATACCAGTCGTTGCTATTATTTTTGGAGAGAGATCACATCTCTTTGTTTCCAGTGGAAAATGATCCGAAAAGTTATGTGAAAGAAAATATTTGGCAGCATCGAAGCTGACTGCTCCTCCGGACCCGAGAGTTCATACTTTTTATTTTCGTTGTGCCCACCACAACTACACCACAACGACTAATCTAAAGTCAAGTGAGACTTATAAACTCCGATCGGTTCACGAATTAATGCTACGAAATTGATTAAACTCTAAGTAAAATCTGCTACACTCAGATAGGCTGTCGTAAATTCAAATAGACTCGGATAAATTCATATAAGATCTATTAAATTTACAAGTAGAATCATTACATATAAAAATTAAGCATTTAAATAAGATTTTAAATCAAAATAAAAAATAAATATATCATTAAATTTTCATAATTTAATAATTAAGAATACTTTATATTTTTAATGACTCATGAACTACGTAGGTAATTTTATGAATGAACTTTGAACTTACGTTTCAACTTTCAACGTGTGTTGCATATATAGTGTACTTGTAGAGTGCGATGAATTATTAAAAATAATGAATGATTATACAATTTAATATGATTGAGTTGAAAATATGATCAATGAATTCATTTCTTTTGAAACTACATATAAAAATTATTTTTTATAATATATAATATTAAATATATTTTTTTGTACATAAATTCTACAAGTTTACGTTTGGATTTACGTCTCGAGTTTGTTAAGATAAACTTTTGAGCTTGAAAATCTTGGTCAAGATAAAAAAAATGAAATCATATTTTTTGGGGTTTAAAAAATAGAAAAGGATTATTAATTCTCGTTACTTCTATATTATAATCTGTTAATTAGTAGTCCCAAACAATGTTTAAGTTCGAGAGTTTAAGTAAATTCATTTTTTTGTCCGGTAAACTCATATCGTAGAATCGACTCGTAAAACTCGTAAAGTCTATGTACCTAATAAGTTTAAATAATTAAGTAATTCTATGCACTTATGAAAACATATTTATGATTGGCACATCAACTTTTAAAAACGTGTGGCAAATGCGTTGTCTCCTTTGACCTCTACCATGTGTGCTGTGTCGTCCAGGATTGAAGGGCAATAGAGGAAGAGGGCGAGGGGAAACAGAATTTTTTTTGAAATAGTACGATGATACTCTTGTTAATCATTATTTGATTCATGATGAATAATATTTTTATTAATTGAACAATTATTTGATTCATTATTCATCATGAAACGAACGATGATTAATAGAGTATCATGGTGCTATCCTTAAAAGAGGTAATACAATAATTTTTTTCATATATATGTGCATCAATTATAGGGCTCTCAACAAGATTACCGTGTGGAATAAGTACCCGATCCCGCTGATCGGAGACCTCTTCAACCGACTCGGAAAAGCGAGATCCTTCTCCAAGTTGGATTTGAGGTCCGGCTACCAACAGGTGAGGATTGCATAAATGGATGAAGATAAGATTACGTGTGTGATGAGGTATGGATCATACGAGTTCTTGGTGATGCCCTTCGGCCTCACGAACGTACTAACAATCTTTTATACGATGATAAACAAGATCTTTCACCCACTGTTGGACAAGTGCATGGTAGTGTACTAGGACGATATTGTGATATACTTAGAGACCCTCGCAGAATATGTGCAGCATCACGGGAAGGTGTTCAGGTTACTGCGAGAGAACGAGCTATTTGTCAAGCTGGATAAATGCTCGTTCGCCCAACCAGAAGCGATGTTTCTTGGGCATCACATCAAAGTCGGGAAGATCATCATGGACAAGGCGAATGTCCAAGCTATTCTCGACTGGCAGCCGCCAACAAACATTTTTGAAATGCGATCATTTTTGGGGCTCGCCAACTACTACAGACGGTTCATTGAGGGATACTCGTGACGGACTGCGCCCCTCACTGACCTTCTGAAAAAGAACGCGAAGTGGGTATGGTCAGAAAAATGCACGGAGGCATTTGAGAACCTGAAGAACGCAGTAGCGGAAGAGCCGTGCTTGTGTCTACCCGACTACGGACAATCGTTTGAGGAGCAAACGGACGCGTCCGACTTCGCATTGAGTGACGTCCTCATGCAGGAGGAACATCTAGTGGCCTTCGAGAGCCTAAAGCTTAATGAGGCTGAGCAAAGATACCCGATCCACGATAAGGAGATGGCCACGGTGGTGCATTGCTTGCGCACATTGAGACATTATCTTCTTGGGAGCGCGTTCATTGTGAAGACGAATAACGTGGCGACATCTTATTTTCAGAATCAAAAGAAGCTCAGCCCGAAGCAGGCACGATGGCAGGACTTCTTGGCGGAGTTCGATTATGTCTTGGAATACAAGACGGAGCGGACCAACGTATGTCCCGGGGGCTTCTCCCCGGGGCACGTCGAGTTATCTTACCATGAATTTTTCCTTTTCAACCCACTTTTGTACTTAGTTTATTTTTCAAGTATGGTAGTGGTAATTTTGTAATTTACACTCCAGAAAAATGCACCCCCGGAGATGATCCTCCACACCACACGTCGCAAACCTACCACCCGAAACGGTGATATAGTAGGGGAGACCCGCTAGTGCTCCCCCGAAGCGTTGTAATCACTCCTATTTACTCAACAAAGATTTCAAGCTTCCCTAAATCTAACACCGTGCCTCAAGCGTGGGATGACAACCCACAAAAGAGCATCTCAAAGCGTCCCAAGCGATCGAACATTATGCCGAGGTGCCCATTTGCTCACAAATGCCTTCACCGAAGAAGCGTCCGCTCGGGATCGTGCGTCTCAAAAAGTTGTGACATACAAAAAAATGGCATAAGCAAGCTTCCACAAAGCGCTCAAAAGAGCTTGCCTAGACGTTGGGCACGTCTAGACGCTGCACGGGTCGGTCGAGCGAAAAACGATCCCGTGACAAGTTGGTATCAGAGTGGCTTTCCTGAGACCGCTCAAGTTGGCGTTCAGCGATCAAGGTGAAATGACGTCGAATTCGGAGATGACGAATGAACCCGTCGCACTGGAGAAGGGCCGCCAGGATCGAGGGCATGCCCGTTCGAAGGATGCCATGTCCGCCTTCGAGCAATGCCTCGGCCAATTCCAATTGGACATGGGCGAGATGCAAGACCAACTCGCAACGCACGAGCAGGAGTTGGAGAAGACCGTGGATCTCGCAACGGTGCGGGAAGAGATGACATCGTTGTACACACTGCTCGAGTCCATGGAGGCGGCAATCATGGATATGCGGGAGACCTTGGACAATGGTCTCTCAAACATGAGGTTCGAGATGGAGCAAGAGTTCCAGACCTTTCGGGAGGAGCTCAAGCGACGCTATGGAGATGGGCGGCGTCCCGAGGCGCCCGTCCCGCATGAGGCAAGGATTGATGTGCCAAAGCCGAGGTCCTACAAAGGCAAGCGGTCGGCAAGGGAGATCAACGACTTCTTGTGGAACGTTCGTAGGTACATGGAGGCCTTGGACGTGACGTCCGAAGCGAGAATGGTGAAGACCACATCCTTCTACTTGCAAGATGTGGTGAGTTTATGGTGGCGGTGTCATTGCAACGACGTGGAGCTTGGCATTGTTGATCCCATTGAGAGGTGGAACGACTTCAAGAGGCAGCTTACCAACTACTTCTGCCCTGCTAAGTCGGGACTGGAGGCCAAGATTATGTTGTTCAACATTTGCCACAAGGGCACGTTGAAGGAGTACGTGAAAGAGTTCATCGAGCTCCGCCTATATAATTCTCAAGTGGACGAAGACACATTGCTGACGGTCTTCGTGAAGGATTTGAAGCCATGGGCTAGGACGGAGTTGGAGCGACGAGATTGTCTCAACCTTCGCTCACTAGTCGCCACTGCTGAGTCGCTTGTGGAGTACGCCAAAGCGAGCGCTCCACCACCAAAACCCTTGGACAAGGGCAATGGTGGAGGAGAGAAGTTCAAGTCGCAAGGAGGCAAGCCGCACTATCAAGACAAAGGCAAGGGACACCAAGACGGAAAGTTCAACAATGGAAGATTCAAGAGGGACGGTAAGCCGCCAAAGCCTTGCTACATTTGCAAGGGTCCGCATTGGACGAGCAAGTGTCCACTGAAGGCGACAGTCAACGCAATGTATTGTCCCGACGAGAAGAAAAAATAGAAGGAGGAGGCGTGTCTCAGTTCGATGCACGTTCTCAGCACCATCAACGCCTCGAAGGGTCCTTCATTGGTTGCTCAGTTTATGCGAACATCGAGTTGAATGGGCAAGTCTTCAACGCCCTCATCGACATGGGAGCATCGGAGTTGTTCGTGTCAGAAGTGGCCGCCAAGAAGTTGAAGTTGCTACTACAGAAGACTAACGCCACGTTCAAGATGGTGAACGCGAAGTATATCTCGACCACAAGAATTTTCCTTGGAGTGAAAGTTCGCATCGACAAGTGGCACCAGTGAACGACCACGAAGTGGTGGCGGGCATCTCTTTTCTGCGACACATTGCTGCATGTGTCATCCCGCTCACCAACTCGATGATCATCTTCGACCCCAAGGGACCCTACAACGTCCATGTGAGGTCAGGCGGGGATCTCAAACAAAAGACCCGCTCTCCCATGCAAGTGGCGAAGGGGTTGCGCAAACAGGAGCACACCTTCCTAGCGATCGCCATCTTGGAAGATCCGGGGCCCTTCACTCCAACACCTCAAAAAGTCATTGAAACCCTTGAGGACTTTGCGGACATCATGCCCCCGGAACTCTCAAAGCGGTTGCCTTCGAAGCGTGAAATGGACCATGTCATCGACTTGGTTCCAGGATCAGAAGCCCCACATGGAGTCCCCTATCGGCTCGCCACTCTGGAACTCGCAGAACTTCGTAAGCAACTCACCGAACTATTGAATGTAGGATATGTTCGGCCTTCAAAGTCTCCATATGGCACCTCGATTCTCTTCCAGAAGAAGCATGACGGTTCCCTCCGGATGTGCATCGACTACCGGGCGCTCAACGAGCTTACGGTGAAGAACAAGTACCACATCCCCTTGGTGGCGAACTTGTTCGACCAACTTAGCGGTGCAAGATGGTTTACCAAGTTGGATCTTCGTTCGGGCTATTGGCAAGTCCGGATCGCAGAAGAAGATGTGCAGAAGACGGCGTGCGTCACAAGATATGGCTCCTACGAGTTCCTCGTGATGCCTTTCGGCCTCACCAACGCCCCGGCGACCTTCTGCACCTCATGAACAAGGTATTGCAATCATTCATTGACAGGTTCGTGGTTGTGTACCTCGACGACATCATGATCTACAATCGCACCTTGGAGGAGCATATCGAGCACATTCGACAAGTGTTCGAGGTGTTGCAGTAGAACGAGCTCTACGTCAAGCGGGAGAAGTGTGCTTTCGCTCAACCGAAAGTGCACTTCTTGGGACATGTCGTCGGGAGTGGAAAACTGAAGATGGATGGCGCGAAGATTCGGGCCATCGTGGAGTGGGAGCCGCCTAAGCGAGTTCCCGACATGCGTTCGTTCCTTGGCCTGACGAACTACTATAGGCGGTTCATCAAGGGGTATTCACATGTGACAACCCCTTTGACGAATCTCCTCAGGAAGAATGTGAAGTGGGAGTGGACGCCGATATGTCAGGAAGCGTTCAACACCCTCAAGAGGGCCATGACGGAGGAACCGGTGCTCGTCCTACCAGACCACACCAAGCCCTATGAGGTACAGACAGACGCTTCTGGCTATGCCATTGGAGGAGTTCTTATGCAGGAGGGGCATCCCGTGACGTTCGAGAGTCGCAAACTCAACGACACAGAGCGGCGCTACACCGTCCAAGAGAAGGAGATGACCGCGGTGATCCGTTGCGGAACTACTTCCTCGGATCATGATTCCACATCAAGACGGACAATATCGCGACAAGTTACTTCGAGACACAGAAGAAGCTCTCGCCGAAGCAAGCAAGATGGCAAGATTTCATGACGGAATTCGACTATGTCCTAGAGTACAAGCCCGGTAAGACGAATGTCGTTGTCGACGCCCTCAGCCGACATATGGAATTGGCGGCCATGAGCTCCTCTCAGGCCGACCTCATCGAGAGGATCAAGAAAGGATTGGATCAGATCTCACGGCAAAGAACTTGTTCGAGCAAGCGAAGGAGGGCAAGACACGCCGCTTTTGGGTGGAAGATGGGCTGATCTTTACCAAGGAACGTCGCACCTACGTTCCACTCTTCGATAACTTGCGGCGCACTATCATGCAAGAGTGCTATGACTCCAAGTGGACGAGACATTCGGGCATCCGCCGTACTTTGGCACTCATCGAAGACAACTACTTCTGGCCAAGGATGGAGGACGATATTGAAGCTTTCGTGAAGACATGCCTTGTTTGCCAGCAAGACAAGAACATCAATCAAGCGCTCGGTGGACTTCTGGAATCCCTGCCTATCCCAGAGCGTCCATGGAAAGATGTCTCCATGGACTTCATCATGGGCCTGCCCAAGTCTAAAGAGACAGGTACCATCATGATGGTCGTCGATCGGTTCTCCAAGTATGCCATCTTCGTCGCCGGCTCCGCAAGTTGTCCTGCTACTGAAGCTGCGGAGTTATTCATGAAGCATGTAGTGAAGTATTGGGGCCTACCACAAAGCATCATCAGCGATCGGGATGGGCGTTTCGTTGGCAACTTCTGGAATGAATTGTTCAAGATGATGGGCTCCAACCTGCATTTTTCGACATCACTTCATCCTCAAACCGACGGCCAAACCGAGAGGGCGAATTGTATTATGGACATCTACTTGCGGCACTATGTGAGTGCCAATCAGAAGGACTGGGCGAAGCTACTCGACATCGCGCAATTCTCCTACAACTTGCAACGAAGCGAGTCGATCAATCGGAGTCCCTTCGAGATAGTGACGGGGCAGCAACCTCTGACGCCCCAGGCTGTCGTCACTTCTTACGGTGGCAAAGTCCCCGCCGCTCATCGCATGGCGAGGGAATGGCATGAGCAGAACGACATGGCAAGAGCATGTTTGCACAAGGCATCGAAGCGCATGAAAAAGTGGGTGGACACCGCCCGACGGAACGTCAACTTTGAAGTCGGAGACTTGGTCCTGGTGAAGCTGGTCCAGCATCTTCGGCTAAGTGGGAAGAATCTGCACAAGGGTCTCGTTCAGCGTTACGAGGGTCCCTTCAAGTTCCTGAAGAAGGTAGGTAAGGTGGCCTACAAGTTGGAGCTCCCGCCTCAGATACAACAATACCCCATCTTCCATATCAGCCTGTTCAAGTCTTTCGTTGAAAACACTGAAGATCCCGGGCGTGGGGTTTCAGACCGCGCCCCGCCGGCCATCCGTCAGCAGTTTACTGATCAAGTTGAAGAAGTACTCGCCGTTTGCATGAAGAATCGGAAGGAGTATCTTGTTCGATGGAGCGGAAGACCGGACGCCGACACAAGTTGGGAGACAGTCGAAGACCTATGGCAGTTCAAGTAGAAGATTGAAGAATTTCAAGCTGCAGCTCCAGGGACGTCGCTGACTTGAGTGGGGGAGAATGTCCCGGGGGCTTCTCCCCGGGGCACGTCGAGTTATCTTACCATGTATTTTCCCTTTTCAACCCACTTTTGTACTTAGTTTATTTTTCAAGTGTGGTAGTGGAAGTTTTGTAATTTGCACTCCAGAAAAGTGCACCCCCGGAGATGGTCCTCCACACCACACGTCGCAAACCTACCACCCGAAATGGTGGTATAGTAGGGGAGATCTGCTAGTGCTCCCCCGAAACGTTGTAATCATTCATATTTACTCAACAAAGATTTCAAGCTTCCCTAAATCTAACACTGTACCTCAAGCGTGGGGTGGCAACCCACAAAAGAGCGTCCCAAGCGATCGAGCGTTATGCCGAGGTGTCATTTGCTCACAAACGCCTCCACCGAAGAAGCGTCCGCTCGAGACCGTGCGTCCCAAAAAGTTGTGGCATACAAAAAAGTGGCATAAGCAAGCTTCCGCAAAGCGCTCAAAAGAGCTTGCCTAGATGTTGGGCACGTCTAGGCGCCGCACAGGTCGGTCGAGCGAAAAATGACCCCGTGACACGTAGTGGCCGATGCCTTAAGTCGCAAGGCGCAATGACATCTTATTTTCAGAATCAAAAGAAGCTCAGCCCGAAGCAGGCACGATGGCAGGACTTCTTGGCGGAGTTCGATTACGTCTTGAAATACAAGACAGAGCGGACCAACGTAGTGGCCGATGCCTTAAGTCGCAAGGCGCAGCTTGCGTCGATAAACGTCATCCTCATGGACTTCAAGGATCATATCTGGAAGGGATAGCAGTAGGATCCTAAGGCTATGGAAATGCTTCGACTTATCGAGGAGGGTAAGTCACGAAAATTCTAGATGAAAGATGGGTTGTTGTTCACTGTGGGATATCGGCGATACGTTCTATGATGGGAGGGTCTACGACGGTCGATCTTGAAGGACTGTCACGACTCGAAATGGGCGGGCGACCCGGGAGCGCTCGTACCTTGGCATTGGTTAAGGACTTCTATTTCTGGCCTCATATGAGAGAGGATGTCGAGGCATATGTGCGCACATGTCTTAAGTGTTAGTAGGATAAACTTGAGCAGAATAAGTCAGTAGGATTGCTGGAACCCTTGCTCGTACCGAAGCGTCCATGGCAGATGTGACCATGGACTTCATCTCAGTCTTGTCAAAATATGGGAGAGCGGGATCGATCATGGTGGTGTTCGACAAGTATGAAACCTTTATCTTGGCTCCAAAACATTGCTCGGCGGAAGAGGTCGTCCACTTATTTGTCAAGCATGTAGTGAAGTACTGTGACGTACCTAAGATCATCGTCAGCGACCGTGATCCGAGATTCATGAGACACTTCTAGAGGGAGCTCTTCCGGCTCCTGGGGACGGAGCTGCGCTTCTCGATAGCTTTCCATCCTAGACGGATGGCCAAACGAAGATCTACCTGAGGCACTTTGTCGCAGCTAATCAGAAGGATTGGGCCAAGCTCTTGGACGTTGCACAATTTTCGCACATGCAGAAGAGTGAGGCAATGCAACAAAGTGCGTTCGAGGTCATCACTGAGAGGCAGCCAATAACACCTGCAGGGCTTGCGGCCAGGTACACGGGGAAGTGTCCGGCGGCGTACCATGTGATGCGAGGATGGCAAGACAACCTTGAGACGTCGAAGGCCATCTTGGACAAATCGGTTCGCAAGATGAAGAAGTTCAGAGGCATGTCGAGTTTTAAGTGGAAGACAGGATTCTTGTGAAGTTACGAACTCATCAGTTCAAAGCACTTAGGACCTGCACCAAGGATTGCTGTGAAGGTACGAGGGTCCCTTCATCATCACCAAGTGAGTAGGCAAGGTGGCCTATAAGATGGATCTTCTCAAAGAACTGCGACAAATTCATCCGGTGTTTCACGTGATTATGCTGAAGAGATTCTACGAGGATGCAGAAAATTCTTCGCGTGAGGTGGAGACATGAGGACTAGTGAACGACATGAGTTCACCAACAAGTTCAAGAGGCGGACAAGAGTTGTCGGGGATGGCAACGACTTCGGTGAGGGAGGACTATCACCCCTGACCATAGGGGACATGTCCCGAGCGGGCGTGGCCACGCGCGCGAGTAGGCAGGCACGGCCGGGACAACTTCTCCTAGTACGAATAGGAGTTGGACGACACTCCGAAGATCCGACGAGGAGGGAGAAGATTTTGGAGATTGAAGGCCTATCGTGAGTAGGAGGACGAATACGTGGAGAAGTGCAAGGTCGGAAGGACTCCTACTCCTAGTAGAAATAGGAGTCGGACCTTTCCTAGGTCGAGGAGAACTTGAGGCATGGTCGGATCTTCCTTCTGGATCGAGAAGCACTTGAAGTTGAAGATCTACTTCCAAGAAGATTGAAGAACACTTGTGGCCGCCTTGGAACAGTTCAAGTCCAAGTGGGACTCGGACTGTCCCTGGCGGGCGCGCCCGGGCGTGGCGGGCGCCCGACCCAATTTGATTCCAAGAAGGGATTGAGAGCTATTCTTCAGGACTCAGAGGATTTCAGATTTCTACTCCTAGTCCAAGGAGATTTTTCTAGAGAAAAGACTTGTACGCCTAATAGGAATAAGTTCATAGTTAGAGTAGGAGTTGGTACTTCTTGACCCTATAAAAGGACATGTACTCCTATGCTTGTCTTTCAAGATCATTGACAGAAATAACTTTATAATGTTAAAATTTATAAAAATATTATTATATCTATTATGAAGGATAATAATGTGTATAAGCTCGTAAAATTTTGAAACTGATGAATATAATTATTACTAATGATTCGAATCGTACTTTTGTTATCATTAATTATTATTTAAATTATTAATGAAGAAAGATATAAAAAATAAAGAAAATTACGTGTAACGCAGTTTGACAAGCGCTTCACACCTACATTAAACTCATATATATATATATATATATATATATATATATGTATATGTATATGTATATGTACGTGTGTGTGAAGGGTAAAATCAAACTGCAGCAAAAGATAGCGAATTTAATTAAAAATACTAATAAGACTAATATGTTAGCTATGATGTACGGGTATCACTCTTTATTTGCATAGATATCTAATTTTGGCTCGTCATAATCCACCTTAATTTCGATATACTCGGAGAAAAAAGGAGTGTTAGATTTGTATTGTTCACCATTTCCGAAATGGAATCTGACTTTCGCAAGTGTCCCTCTTTAAACAATCCTAAAAATTACTAGGGTTTGCGAAATATATATATATGTGCCCATCGATAAAGCTATAAAAAGGGAAAAGTGAGGAGACGTCGGAGTCGGTCGACAAGAGAAAACGAGACGGCGATGGAGTTCTGCCCGTGGTGCGCAAATATGTTGCAGTTGGATCCTCCCGGGAACGGCCATGGCCTTCGCTTGGCCTGCCCCACGTGCCCTTACGTCTGTCCCATCGTCAACAAGGCGCGTGCCTCCCTGCCTTCCTTGAATTAGTATTACATTGACCATCGATCGATTGATCGATCTCTCCCTCTCTCTCCCCTCCGATCTCTTCGTCTGCATGCTTTTTTTTACATCATATATACGCACATGTGCAGATTGTGAAGAGGCAGCGTTTTCCGAAGAAGGAAGTGGAGCCCATCTTCTCCTACGCCGAATCCATGAAGTTTGCACAGAAGACATCTGGTAAATCCCCGGTTAACTTGACTTTGTCTTTCTCTGTTGTTTTCTTAGATTCTATCCGGGGATGGATTTGCATCTAACGATGAGTGGCAACTGGTCCCCTGCGCTAGTGTCGTTCTTTCACAATCTATTGGTTCCCATTATGGTGTTTCTGATACCAAGCAGAGCACTGAAAGAATGACTGCTGAACTCTAATCACATGCAGTTTCTTGCCCGCAATGCCACCACGGAGAGGCCGCCTACGTGCAGAGGCAACTGAGATCTGCCGATGAACCGATGACCACATTCTATTCTTGTTGCAACGAGAACTGTCAGCATACCTGGCGAGAAGATTGATCTCTCCATCTTTGTCACACCATCATCATCTGGTCCTGTCCATTTTCGGGCCATGTTATTTTTGAGTTTTCTTGCGGCGTCCACATGCAGAATGAGATCTTTTGAGAAACTTGGATATGCCGTACTGATTTATCATCGTATCTTTGCAGAAGTTGTCAGACTCTGGTTGATCTTGTTTTCGTTACTTCTTACATTGAACATCCACTAGTTAGATTCCTAGCTAAGTCTGCGATCCTAATTATTGAGAATTTCCTTGAAGAACTTTATAATAGGTTGTATTGGTCTGTAGGCAAAAATCTTTCTAATTTCCCTTACCAATATTCTTGATCAGCAGCAATTTCCTTTTCTTCTCTTTTTTTGTCTCGTAAAATAAAAGTATACAATTTTGAGAAAAATATTTTTCCTTGTGAAAGGGCAAACATTTTTCAAATAATTAATATGTAGTTTTTAAGTTTAACCAACGCAATACCACTGGTGAAATGCCTCATTCTTTTTCTGGTGAATGGACTCAAAATTCACTTTCGTTAGATCACTCGAAAATCAGAAGTTTTAACTTAATTTTGTTCTTGAGTGATCGGCCACTCCCTTCTCGTTGTATCTACATCCGACATGGTCACAATGTTGGGTGCAGAGGAGGTGCAGTAATATATATCAACAATGAGAACAGTAATTAAAAAGGGGCATGGGAAGGCGTCATTTTGGGTGCAGGGGGGAGGTGCACTAATATGTACTTGGAATAATCTCGTGACACATTTTAATTAGATAAAAATCATTACAACCATCCTGCTCGTTAGCCATTCACATAGGAGAAGCCAGAGATGTAAGCCCTAATACATGACTGGAACATCATGGACAAACTGGGTATGCAATATAATGAAGCACAAAGGCCAAATTGGTGAGCTATTTAGTTTTAACTAAGCCTCCAAACTACTAGCAACCTGACTTGGTGACATGAAAGTACTAAAACGAGTAACAGTTCACGGATGCAAACCAAGTGCATTTACATTGGCAAGCAACAGTAATCGGGGTTTCTTATCAGCTAATCATCGACAATGTTCGTTCAATTACTGAACAATCATCCTTAATTGAACGATCATCCAAAATGACGACGGAGATAAATATATGGTCCATGACGAAGTTCACCTTCTCTGAACTGGCTTATATAGCACAACTGTAACAAACTTTGACCGAAATCGGTGAGTTATCCCCAAAGCGACGACTGATCTGTGGCCCTCCCGATTCTCTATATAGAGGTGATTGAGAATCACATTTTGAGGCATTGGAATGCTGCTCTGATCGTCTGGACTCGTCGAATAGTTCAATAGAGGATTATGCAAATGAGGAGGGACAGCTGGTGGCTCTCGAGCTTCATCTTCTGGCAAAGGGTTGTTGTAACTGGAATCAGGTGATCTTGGAACTTCAAAACCTACAACACTTACTCCGTCCTGCTACATGTAGCGTTGTTACTAAATAAGTCATGTTGGAGGAGAAAATGATGTCAAGAATTAATAACTTACACAGTCATCTCTATTCGAGCGTTCCATGAGACTGAACAAACTTGAGTAATTGTGATAAGCCTGTAATCAACAAAATAACTTCCCATTATTGGCTGTGGGAAAAGTCATAAAATGCACAGCCACTAAGATCCAGATAAAAATATGCTTCCGAAAAGAAAATCTGTTCAGTTAGTGATGTCAAAAAAGCTCGTCCGAAAAATCATAGAGGGTCCATGTAAGAATGAAATAAACAATATTCTTTTATATAATTAGCCAATAATACTTTTAGCATCTGAATGTTCGGCTTTAGATTGTGCTGCAAAGACAGGACAACTAAGCAAGCAATGAAATGCAATAACAGAGTAAAAGATGGAAAAAAAATTCTCGACAGGGAAATCAGACGCTCCGATGGAAAAAGAACGAGCTTTAAAGTGTCATAAACTAAAGAAACTTTAGTTTTCTTTGGTGAGGGATTCTGTACTCGACTCGAAGATCAGATGCAACTATACAATGGTTTTTTTTATAGGGACTACGCATGGTGATAGAGCCCAAGCAATAAAGGTTATATGGACCTATTTCAAAGTCAACCATAAGCATTGATGTTTTTTAGGGTACAGTCCCACTATAGGAAACAGGTATGTCTGGAGTGACATTTGACCCTTCACAGTATAGTACTTGGATCCATGGGAAATAAAACATAGAAATAGAAGACAAAATTCGACAGGCAACAAAAAATATTGAACGTGAAATCATTATAATTTTTTGGGAGAAGAATTTAAAATTATACTGGTAACACAAATGCTGCCTTTTTTATATCCACTTTAAAAGTTTTACTTTTGATATCTAGGCACAGCATCAGTGAAATATGTGGAAAATTTGCAAAACCACATTATTTCAGACATACAATGACTATTGGGTTATTCACATGATGCTTTCCATGGTCAAAAGTGGAAGCACATAATATACCTATTTCTTTGGGGACTACAAAGTCATGTTTTATCGGGGCCCTTATTAATTTATTGACCAACCATGCTGTCGATAAAAGAAGTTATAATAGCATTGTGCGGCTCACAAAAGGTATTGTTCAGAATGCAGAAAAGAGATAAAATGGTTTACCAAATAGACTGGAAGAAAAATAGTAATAATGTTCTAGAATTGCTAGAAGGAAGAAAAACAATTAGAGAAACTACATGAAATCAAACATCAGGTGGACAGCCAATGGGGCACCTGATAGCTATTGAAGCATAGCTCATCTATGAAAATATCAGCATAGCCAAAAACAAACTATAATGCATTCCTATTTAATAACAAGTGTACTCTTTTAATAATATATAATTCTTCTTAGGTATCTATAATACGACTCCTTTGACGGAGGAAAGGATGATTACAGTCTGATAGCAATCAGCCTAGCTATAATAAAACTTAAATTTATCGAATAAAGTTACTAAATCTAGAAAACTTAACAGAAACATATATTATATATGTTTGGGCTCCCAAGTTAGCCATCCAGGTAATGAGGGCATCTAAAATTTTATTTTGTGAGGCTACCATACCTTTTCATTCTAAATCCTTTGTTGTAATAGGTCTTGGCCTCCTTGTAATACAACAATAACAACAACAACAAAACCTTATCCCACTAGGTGGGGTCGGCTACATGGATCATACGACGTATTCGTTGATCCATGTTCATAAGATTCGACATGATTTTATGCTGGCTGTCGGAGCCTAACACAATCCTCCTTCTTTATCCGGGCTTGGGACCGGCTATAAAATATAGGCGGAGTTCTTGGCCTCCTTGTAATATCACAGAAAAAATAATAGAAAATGAAAAAAAACATGATTCAAACATTGATATCTAAGCACAACTCACAAAACTAAATGGACAATAAAGATTGTCATCTAAATAATGTTATGTTAAATTAGGAAAAACATTATGAATTATAACATAAAATTCACGACATTACGTGTTTTACAAAAATGTTGGCCATCAATAATAAAGTTGCTATGTTAAACTAGGAAAACATTTATGAATCAACACAGCATATGTTTTTCTTTTAGAAAATCAAAACAACATATTGCTTTTGTCAAATTTATGCCTTCAGGAAAAATATGGGCCCTTGATAGGAAATATAATTTTTAGAAAAGGAAATATATTTATATAACTGCAGTATTTCAAGAAAATTTGAAAAATAAAGGAGAAAAGTAACCATTTTCGGCGTAGTAGATTTGAAACTAGGTAAACTTTAATATTTTTCCCAAGCGCATGACCATTGAGCCATTATGAATGATATGATCAAGATTGTCAAGATCTCGAACTAGATCTTAGGATCTTAAGATCTTACCCTTACGGATATCTTAATTTTGGTCACATGATCTTACGATCTTATTCGATCATATACGATCACATATGATTAATATGATCATTTAAATATCAATTAAAAATATATTTATGATAATAAATTTATTTTAGATGAAATTTAATATATTTTCTTCATTTTTAATAGGTTTTGATATATTTGACTTAAGAATTGATAAAAAAATGACTTAATGGCATATAGTTTAAGATTTAAATGCAAAAGATTTGTCAAAAATATATTTATTATTTTAAAATATATTTATTATTTTAAAATATATTTTTTATTAATAGGTAGATCCGATTTTACGATCTTCACTCCCCTTCGATCTTATGTAAGCTTCCGATATTGACAACTTTGGATATGACAATGTTTACACTTCTTACTCTTTATCCAATGCCAGCATGTTCCCTGTGTGCCACACTTTGTATTTAGAAACAATAGGACAGGCTCTTGTGAATTCTTAAGTGAACACACAGTGACGGAGAAAGAAACCATTCCTAGCAGGTCGCCATTTTTTATATATCAGTAGTGTAGTTTTTTTAAGTATATATCTAATTCTCCTTAATGTACCAATAGTATAAAATAATTAAATTCCATATCCAATATTTTTTAAAACATATCCAACTTAAATTTTATCAAATTTGAAATTTGTCAACTTTAGAAGTTTAGCTTGAAAGAACTGGTTTTGGAAAAGGTAGCTGGAGAAAAAAATATATTGCATTAATGATGAAGTAATACTAAGTGCTAAGAACCAATTCTTACTTGAGTGGTTGGAGGATTCGCCCTAGTTTGTAGTCCAATTAATGTGGGTCTTTGAGAATTTATTTTTTCAAGCCTACTTTACTTTTCCTGTCTAATACTGGTCATTGTATTAAGTCATGGCCACCTTGTAATTTCAGAAAAAAATAATGCTCTAAAATAAAAATACAGTTATTCTCTATATCCTTAACCACAAACTTAAATATTTACAAGGAAACAAAGATTGATTACGTAAAAAAATAATATATTAAACTAAAAATTAGATGTGTTAAAATAGCATAACAAAGATTGATAGTGGTACTACATAAGGGCACAAGAATTAGATGCTGACAATAATTAATAGACTGTACACACAGTAATCTATCCAGAAATTAGTTTTAGTAACTTCCCCATTCTTGTATTATTTGGAAGTTTACAGGTGTAGTCTTTTGAGTATTTATATAAATCTTTTTACGTAGCTACAATACAACTGTAATTCTAACTTAAACTTAGCAAACAATAAAATTCTTAAATTTTGAGAAGTTAATTAGAGAGAATAATGGAGTAAAAAAACTTAGCAATAATGGTCAAAATTTGCTTGAGTGGTCAGGGGTCTTACAGACTCAGTTTGTCATCTATGTAACGACGGCATCAGATATTTTACTTTCTGTTTTTTTTTAGAATAAGATTTTACTTTCTGTACATTTTGTTTCTAATTTCTTTTGGTGTATTAAATCTCAGACTCCTTGTAACATCAGAAACAAGAATACTGGTTCTAACAGTACTTTAAAAGGAAAATGCACGCACGTGTCTGCATCTTTAAGCACAAATCATGAACTAAGGGTCTGTTTGGCAATTAACTAATGAAGGGGTGGGATGGGGTGGTGTAGAAAGAGATGGGATGGTGGAGCGTGGTGTGTGTCATTAGAAAGTCCATATTTCAATAATAAGTTGTAAAAGATGATGGTATGAGGAATGAGAGTTTTATTTACTAAAAAGTCATTTTTACCCTTTATTATATATAGAAACTATTTATAACATCTAATGAGTAATAAATATTTATTACCTTACCACTTCATTTATTCTTATCTTCTTTTTTTTTGTTTTGCCTATTTTTTATTTTATTATATTCTTTATTTTTTTAAACTATTTTATTCACCTATTTTTAAAAGTAAAAAATGATATATAAATATATATTAGAGAAAAAGATAATTTACCAATGAGAGAGAGAGAAGAGAGAGATGGTTTAATTTAGTAACAGGAGAAATGATTTCATTTGGTAATAAAAGAGGGGTTATTTTGGTCAAAAATTGTCTATTCCTTCTCATTCCACCAATTTGATGGAATGAAAAATGTGGTGTTTGAGGGCTTAGCTATTCCACCCCATCCTTCTTAACTTAAATGAAAAATGAAACCAAACAAGGTGTATCTAATTTCATTCCTCCATCTTCCACCTCACCCCTTCAAAACCCTCAATCCAAACAATCCCTAAATGCATAATAAGGATTTTTTTTAGAAGATGCATAAGGATTGAAAAGGTTAAGTAGAATTAGTACACTATAAAGGAGTTTCTTTTATGAAAGAAAACTATGCATAAAATTGATATAAAAAACACAAAACCATCTTTTAAAACAAGTTGGCCATTGTGCACATAGGAACAATGTTTGGTATAAGTGCTACACTATATAATAAGCAGTGTTGATAAATTAAATTAAGAAAACGTTTAAGTATCAAAATAACTTATATTTATGTCAAACTTATGTTTACACAACAAGATCAACTGCAGTGTTATGAGACAATTGAAAACAAAAGGAGCAAAGTAACAAACTTTTGCTTACTAATATGCCAAAGTCTAATAATTTTTCACATTCGCCTACCAACAGAGCCAAAAAAAAAAAGATGTGACAAGGTGCACAAGTTTTTTTTTCCTATCTTGTGCTATCACTTGTGATCATTGGACATCATATGCATCCGCTCCTGTATATGCATGTACAATAGAGTATAAGACAATGATACGAAAGAAGGACAAGGATACATAAGAGTATATATGCCATAATCTGACTTCATGTATGTCATAATTGGCAAGCTGTGATTTCCCCAAAAAAGTGCTGACAAGCTGCAGTGTTGTAATGTTAAGATCAGCCACATGACAAGAATACGTATCAATTAGAGAAACATTTTCCCTAAGTGAACCAACAAAATGAGTACTCTGGAGTCATCACTATACGTGCAATTGTTGACCAATGAAAAAATGTCCTGTTCTACTTCCAGTTCGAAATATCAAACATATTGGAGCACATGGCTGTTTTGTTGAACCTATCTATGTTGTGATCCTTCATGTTTAACTAGTTTCTTTATTCCACTTCCTCGGTCAATGCCATTTCCTACTTCAAATTGTTTGGGAAGCTCATATCACTAGCTTGAGTGCCAATCAACAACAACAAAGCCTTATCCCACTAGGTGGGGTCGGCTACATGGATCATACGACGTCATTCCGCTCTATTAGTAACCAAACCTTTCGGTATATTATTCACCAATAGATCTTGCTCTATTAGTTCGCCAAGTGTCCGCCTTGGCCTCCCTCTCCCTCTTTTAATCGGACTCCAGCTTGAGTGCCAATCATTGTTAAAAATTACATATTAAAACCAGCATCAACTAAGATGACTCATAAGCTATAGTTCATCATCTCCAGTTCTCCACTAATTAATTATCTGGGCAAACATATCAAAATTGCTCCCCAAGTATCCTACCTCATTGGGAAAAGTAAAAGGTCTCTCCTCACTCGATCTTTGTTACAATTTACTTCTTTTCTACCCATAACACAACTCTTGGTACTACACTGACGAAAGTTGTCTCGCTAGAGGATTTCCATCCTAAAAAGATGCATTCACTCGTGCTGGAGGGACAACTCTCCCTGTCACATATACCCAGATCACTATCTACGCATATGGCAACACCATAATGAAAACTAACCTAAAAATTACGCATTTTACGGCATCCATGTTACCAAAGAGGAAGCAATCGACAATCTAAAAAAAATTTAATTTTTCATCGAATGTAACGCGAATAATACCGAAAAGAAACAGAAATCAAATTTGAAAACATTCGACCCTGTGAGATTAACAATCGGGCAGATTCCTCAACCTAACCACACCAAGCCATCGACCGTAAAAGCTCGGCGTCTGATCTGGTCCCCAGGCCAGAGGATCCGGCCGAAAACACGGCCGACAACCGGGGGATCTGGCCGGATATCGGGAAGGGACAATAGCGAGATAAGAGAGGGTTTGGGGTAGGTTACCTGAGGGCGGTTTCGCAGGCGTCCCGCGGTGTCGACGGAGAGCAGCGAGCGTAGCAAAAGGGGCGAGGGAGATGAGAAGAGAAGGGGGCGCCCCCAATAGAAGAAGGCCGCCTCTTCTCGGTCTCTCTCTCGGGTGGTGGCGTGCCGTGGGTGGCTTCCACGAGGAGAGCGAAGTCGGCCGGCCACGCGCAGGAACTGCTACACCTGCGCCAGTGCTACGTGGTCATGGACTTTGTGGTGCAGCATTTGGACCCCACCATCACGCTACTTCTGAGTGGAACTTGGGGCTTCCAGGCCGCATTTCGAATTTTGCCACGGCCCAAGTTATGAAGGGATAGATTTCATTTGTGTTCGAATTTTTCATTCTTTATTCCTTCGAGTTTATGGTTTTTATTCTTTTTTTATCAATCCTTTTGACCAAGTATTATCGATGTTTAAATATTTTTTTATATAAAACCATAAACTATTGATCACAGAATTAAATCATTAATAACAGATATTGATATAATTAGGAAAAGGTTTGAAAACGTCAATAGATATAATTTGACCAGAAAATGAAATTAGAATTCTAAGTTGAATAAAAGTCTGGGATCCACGTTAATAAGAAAAAGAGAAAACACACGTGAACATGACACACTCGAGGCTCCTTAGCATGTCAATTGTTACCTTTCATTAGTTCTTTTCTTTACTTGCATGTCAAAGAAATCATTTGTACTCCTGTATTGAATTGAATTATCGAATTAATTGCCATCTAGTAGATATTTGATACAGAAGAAAGGCACTCTTCATTCAACAGAAAATTAGAATCTGGCACATTATTATAATATGAAAATGAATATCTGTCGTCGACATTGAAAAGATATTTTATTCTCAAAATGATATACATATAGGGAAAAGTACTACAATGGCACAAGTATTTTGTTCCAAGATGTCGACAGGAGAAAAAGGTTGCTCTAACTTTCCTCAAAAGAAAGTATCTACATGCAGCATCATTGGTTAATTTCCCTATGAATCCACCTCAACGAAAAGGCTCGCCTGTGGGTGCAGCCCTGCCTCCTTCAATGTCAAGGAATGCTTTTCAGGGCCATAGGAGACACGGGGGAAGTTTGACACAAGGGTGTACTTCTCTGCATTTAAACAATCCAAAGAATCGACATAGTCGTAGATAATGCTGATTGTCGCCAAACTACTGAACCTCCTTTCCTTTCGCTCTCCAGATGGAAACCGGATAAGAACCTGAGGGCAATGCACATTTTTTCAGAGAGTGACACATGACGAAACATAAAATGAGGAAATCTAGTAGCATCCAAATAATAGGATATTAAGGTCAATATAGAAAGTTAGCAAAAACTCAAATTTGTCAACTATAACCAGGAGCACCATTTGGCCCGAAAACAATATGCTGATTTATATGAAATTTAATGGTGCTCAAATGCACCATATCTTAAGTTTTTTGAGAGGACACTATATCTTAAGCTATATTTCAAAATTGACTGACACAAGATTCGAATGCATGAAAAAGCATCCCAAATAGAAGAGAAATATTCACAATAAAGGGCTCAAATTCTACTAAAAAAAAGTCTAGTGGCAAACACAAAACAAAACAACAGAGAGAGCAAAAGACTCACGAACTTGAAAGAAGGATTGATTATACCAAATTAAAAGTCATGTCAAAACGACTCCAATAAACTTACTTGAGTAACATCAGGGCCTTTAGCAGGCTCAACACCAAGTGACATGGCTTTCTCCTGTCGTCTTCTGGCAACAGCAGCTTCTTTCTCAGCTGCTTCACGAGCTGCTCTTTCTATAGCCTCCTCTTCCTCTTTGCGTTTCCTCTCAGCTTCTTCAGCTTCTCGCTTCAACCTCTCTTCCTCCTCTCTTCTCTGACGTTCTCTTGCCTGGTTGAACACAAAATTTATTATAATCATGATGGAAATCACAAGAACAAAACAAATTTCAAGAACTATTTGACCATCCCAATATCTCAATTTTGGAGCAAACAGAAGAACAGGCAATTGAGATAAGAAATGGAAACATACTTGGTCAGCTTCCAATGCTGCCCTATATGCAGTATCTTGTTCCTCTCGTAGCCGTTGGTTGTTTCGCCGCTCTTCTGCCTCAAGCCTTGCAGCAACCAAGGATGGAGTACACTCTTCAAATACCCTTCGAAGTATAGTAAGCATATCTTCAGGAGACTTTGAACCTTCAATCTGCAGTGCACAACACAGTGTAGTAGTTATATTGTCCTCAGCATACAGATTTCCATTTTGCATACACAGTCCTGAGGTATTTAATACTTTGTGTGCAAGTTCCAGACTAGAACATCAATCTTAATAATACAATCTAACCCAATTCATAAATTATATTTCTGTGTTTTGGGTAGGGAGAGAGAACATAATTCTAAAGTTAAACAGAGCTTGATACTTTGATTTGCCTTCAAATCCAGATTTAACTTTTGTTCCACTATCTTCATGGATACGCTACTCACTATAAATACCTTAAAGAAGAGCAGATTTCTTTAAAATAAATTACAACAACAACAACAACAACAAAGCCTTATCCCACTAGGTGGGGTCGGCTACATGGATCATACGACGCCACACAATATATTCGTTGATCCATGTTCATAAGATTCGACATGATTTTATGCTGGCTGTCGGGGCCTAACACAACCCTCCTCCTTTATCCGGGCTTGGGACCGGCTATAAAATATAGGCGGAGTTCTTTCACACAAGTAAAGTGAGCAGAAAATGTGCTTCACACTTCACACCATATCGGACATTTGAAGGATATGAGAGTATAGATAGCAGTAATAGTTTACTAGCAATAAAGAAAAGTTCATTTGACATCTTATGATCAGATGATGGAACTTGAATTGGTACACAGTAGGAAAGAAATCATGCTTTTTAGTCCTTCGCGACATTTTGTAGCAATAAAGAAAAGTTCATTTACATCTATGATCAGATGATGGAACTTGGATTGGTGCACAGTAGGAAAGAAATCATGCTCCTTATGCTGAGTAATAGAGTAGAAGTTAATAAATACTTTTTTTTAGAAAAAGAAGTTGATAAATACTACCATAGCACCACTTGTACAGAATAACTTTTTTCTCTTTTCATAAGGAAATAATCCCCATAACTCTCTCAATATTATACATTTTTTTCTGTGCTATCCTGATATCAAACCAAATAATTTGAGAAACATCCTGGTTGCCAACAATAGATGAGTGTTCCGCAAATTCCACAAACGTGCCACCCCTACACAATACTATCATTAAAATGTTTGTTATAGTAAATACCGCAGGATGGTTAATAGTTCATGATCAATTGGCACACACAGGCCCTAAATCTAATGGATATGCCATCAACACGAAAGGAACATAAAACCAAGTGATAACCGAGAAGATGGATCGCCCAAGTCCTTGACCTGACTACAAATCGAAAAGATAATGCTACTGTAAAGATGGAGTACCTGCTGAAGGAGAACAATCCTCTGGTTGGTGGAGGCCATGACGACGGCGCAGAAGGGAAACCTAGAAGCCTTAAGGCTATTGCTCATCTTGAAACCCTCTGTCCGCCTGATGCTTCCGCCCCACGCCACGAAGTTCTCGTTCAGGAATTCCGCCACCGCAGGCGTGCACAGGCAGTTGGCGCAGAAGTCCGGCACATCCGGGTGATCAGGAGAGTGAAGGTAAACAAACATCAACTTAAACTCCCGCTGCGACCGTTGCAGCGCGTCCATGAACCCCTCGGCCACGAACCGAGGCACGGGCGCAGAGCTGGCTTCCCGGAAGTCCCTCTCGAACGTCGAAACGAACTCTGCGGCCTCGGCAGCGGAGGCCGAGAGGGGGATCAGGCGGCCAGCCTCTTGGCCACGCGGCGCGGTCAGTCCGAGGAGGTTAAGGGATCGGGAGAGGACTCCTCCGGCGATCCAGAAGCCCAGACCGACGGCGCTCGTCACGAGGCCGATCCCTCCGGAGACGACGTAGAAAGGGAGGGTCACGAGCTTCCACGCGAGACCAGGAGGATTGGGGACGGCGAGATCGTGGTCGTGGACGACAGGGGCGACGGCGGCAGAGGAGGAGGAAGGGGCGCTTGGACCGGTCTGATCATTGTTAGAGGTGAAGGAGGAGATGGCGAGATCGAGGTCCCAATTGTGAGCCGCGAGGATTTCGGCGCAGAGGTCCGCGTCGTTGACACCGGTGACGGCTTGGAAATACTCCAATTTGTGCTCGAATCCGTCAGCCATCGTCGCGGTCGCTGCTTTTGATGCTTCTGTCGAGAGTCCTCCCGTCGTGCTTCGCCGGCGCTGTAGGGTTTGGGCGGAAGCGGCCGGAGAGACGGGAGGAGAAATGCGAGTAGCAGAAGAATTCGATTAGGGGTTTCCCTTCGTTTTTGTTTATCTTTGTGTACACAACAATAATTCGATGATATTAATAAGTAATAAAGTATGTGCATATATGGTTGCTCAAGTCGGTGTGGGCTTCCTTCTTCGGGTTCGAGTCTGACCGCTTTATTGGGTTCTATGAAACTGTCAAGTTATTTTCTACAGAATATTCTCCCTAAAAAATTTGGCGGGTCATCTTAAGTCAACTTTCATTTTTAATACATAAATTGTAAATTTTGGAAGTTAAAACTTGGATCACGCAATTCTAAATCATAATGTTTTCAAATTTATTTTTCTTCAAACAGTAGGTTGTTAAATTATTTCATTATGTCATTTGACAATCCACATGAGCCGATTGGAAATTAGAATTAGTGAATAGTTGAATTGACATGTCAAGAGTTTGAGATGTGTTTGTATGAAGTGGAATTTGATGATGAGAATAAGATAATTAATATGATAAGAAAAATTAAATATAATGGATTACTTTTAATGGAAGTTTTGTATTAAAAATGTGTATTATAAATATAAGTTTAGATTTTGTTAAAAAAATGTATATTAAATAATTAATGCAAAATTTTGTTAAAAAATATATTATTTAAATATAAAAAATCATTTTACATAATTTATATTAAATGAAATACTATATTTTAAAATCAATGAAATAAATAATACTATCCTTTATAATTAAAATTTTTATATAATAAATAAATTATTTTATATAGGAAAAGTAAAGAAAAATGATAAAAGAAAAAAAGTTGAAAAGAAAAAACATCAAATAATAAAAACTTAAAGAGAAAAAAAAGATAGCAACCTGATTCCAACAAAAAAAAAAGGCTTACTTCCACCTTAAGAACCAAACTTTCTTGAGGTGTAAGGGATCGTTTGACAATAAGAATTGAAATTCTACTAAGTTCTCGTAAATAATTGAATTAACATATTAGTTCAAGATGTGTTAATAATGTCTTGAATCTGAACCAAATTGGTCCCCCTACATAGTCAGGCGCTTCAGCAGAATTCCCCTACGGGGGTCTCGCTGCCCGGTCAGCGAGCCTGTGGGGGGGTCAAGGGGGGATCCAGGGGGTATTCTGTTTGTGATTCGGATTTGATTTGTTTCCTTATCACGAGATAGGTATCCTATTTTCAGGGGATTTATTTAGAGTCCCAGTCCGTATGTAATTCCTATCATCTGTCAAAGGGAGTGCCTATATAAACTCCCTAGGGGTCTAGACCGAGACCGATCCTTGTAATCATCATTATTCTATAACAAAGAGCCGCCGCCGTTTTCCCTCTTCGTGTTCTTCTGTATTTCGTGCGATCCCTCTCTCCCTTTTTTCGTAACAAGATGTATTTAAATTGAGTGAAATTTTATGATGACAAATAAAGTAGTTCAAATGATGAGAAAAAGTAAATGTGATAGGTTAATTTTAGTACGTGATTGAATTAAAAGTATGTATTATAAATATAGATAATAAAAATGTTTAAAAATTTTAAATACATAATATATATTAAAAAATTTATGTCTACAATTTTGTTATAAGATATATTATTTAAATATAAAAAAATCATTTTTTGAATAATTTATATTTAGGGGTCGTTTGGCAATTCAAATCAGGTGGAACCAACACGACCTCTAATTTTGTTTCAAGTGGCAATTGAAACCACTTGGTTGCACCTGATTTTGCAAAACGACTTTTTGGAACCTGGTTTCCGAGATAGAACCGCAATAATTGTGGTGGAACTAGAGTCATGTAACCCTGTTTTCTCGCTAGTTAGATTCATTATTTTGGTGGAACTAGTTGCTCGTTCTATTTCCTTATTTTATTTTTTTTGCAAACAACGATGCGACATTTTTTATTTTGCAAACTTTTTTTCTTTTTCTTACCTATCTTATATATAATAATTTATTTATTATATGTACAATATTATTAATAAAAATTAATATTATATTGCTTATTACTTATCATTTTCATTAAAATTTTGAATATTTCATTAAATATAAATTATTTAAAAATTTATATTTAAACCGTATTTTTTAATAAAATTGTTGACAAATTTTTTCATATATATATATATATATTTTTAACAATTTTATAATCTATATTTATAATACATATTTTTAATTCAATCTCGTACTAAAATTAGTCCATCACGACATCACATATACTTTTCTATCACATCAACTATCTTATTCTTCATCATGAAATTCTACTCCATTTAAACACATCCTGAACTACTCTGTCAATTCAATTATTCATCGAGAACTTGATGAAACTCCAATTCTCATTGTCAAATGGCCCAATGAAATATTAAAATTTTATAATAAAATAATAAATAATATTATATTAATAATTTATTATTTATATTTTATATACAATAAAAAAATTAACTTGTATAAGAAATGTTATAAAAGAAAATGATAAAAAGGTTTGAGAAAAAGTAAAACATCATTTTCTAAAATAAAAAATAAAAAAAACTATCGTTCTATCAAAATCCATAGCTTGAAACAAAAGTCACGTGACCTAATTTCAATCTTGGAGCCGCGGGGGTCATTAGAATTTTAAGCACAGCCTAATTTAAAAATATAATTTATCAAACAAAAATAGAAAATAAAGTTGGGTCAAGTCACGTAAATGTCACTTTAGCATTCTTAAAATTGATCGATAACTTAGTTAATTGACTTGTAAATAAAAAAAAAGTAGCAAATAAAGTCGAATTCACTCTCACATACTCGAGTTCGGATTGAGCTGGCCAGATATATAAATAGATCAAGTATACATCACAAATTTGGATGGGTCGGGTCCTCGAACACCCTTTCTTTAAACAAGGACTGCGCTCTTTTTTTTTCTCATATATCACAAAGTTACCATTTTTTGTTACTGAACTCGTTGCAAAAACAATTCTTTGGACAAGTTTCATCGAATTTTCAGCTTACTTATGCTTTATTAATTATGACATTCTAATTGTATCATTTTACACCTACATTTTTTTTAACAAAAAAAAATATAAGAGAAGGTGGTATTCGACAAATCAACGCACACAAAAAACAGAGGTTACTTGCATTTTTTTTCTCAAGTATATATTATTAGTATCGATATTTGATAGGAAATATAAAATTCGGAGGCGAAGTACCGCCGTTCGATCACCGCCACTCGCCTTGTCCGCCACCCCACCGTCCGTTAGTCCCCGCCTCTCTCTCACCCCTCCCTCCGGTCTTTACCTCATATCCTCCTCGGACACACTTCGAATCGAATCGCTTCGGGGAGGAATCTATCAGGCGGCAATGACGAAGCTCTACGTGGAGGCGGTGCCCCCGACGGATCTGAACAAGAACACGGAGTGGTTCATGTACCCGGGCGTTTGGACGACCTACATCTTGATCCTATTCTTCTCCTGGCTTTTCGTGCTCTCCGTCCTCGGATGCACCGCCGGAATGGCCTGGACCGTCGTCAATCTCGCCCATTTCGCGGTATGACGCCACCCTTTCCTCTATTCTCTTTCTGTTGGATCCTTAGCTAGTGGGATGACGAAACTTTGGACGTAAACCTGGACTATTGATAAATCAGGTTATTTCCTTTTTAGCTCAGCCGATTCTATAGAAAAAATGAGTTTTTGATAGGTTATGAACTCGATTTTGTGAATTACATCTGATTCGTCGTGCAATGTCATCTTTCCTTTTGTTTTCTAGTAATTTGATTGGTTCCTTAGTTTTCTAGATGAAGAAAGTGGCCGCTTTTATGCCGTTTGTTGATGATCCTGATTCGTTGTGTATTTTTTTTCTGCGGGGAAAAATTGACACTTATAGGATCCGGTGATTGAATTTTGGAAATGGGATTGGGGCATTCACTCCAGTTATTTCTATTTCAGTTAATGATAAATATATTATTTTAGATTATGATGTATTGGAAATTATATATGATTCACTTAATTCTGCACATTTTGTTTATGTGTTTATGTAATTTGGATTGTTCAATAGGTGGTGACTCAAATGTGAACTTGGCTATTAATTTGATATACCTGTTCCTATTCCAATTTGTTGTTCTTTTACATATGGGGGAACCTTTTCTAGTGTGCCCATACTGTTAGTCTGAGTCTCCTTGTTCTCTTCAGATGCAATGGTTGTCTTAACTTTCACTTTTCCAGATCACCTACCACTTTTTCCATTGGAAGAAGGGAACTCCATTTTCTGATGATCAAGGAATCTACAATACGTTGACTTGGTGGGAGCAGATAGACAATGGCAAACAACTTACACGGAATCGGAAGTTTTTGACCGTGGTACCAGTGGTATTGTAAGTTCTATTGTTCTTGTCTTGCTCTTTCTTGTGTTTGAATTGTAAATTCTGTCTGTATTTTGGTTTGGCTAATTAGGTTCCCTTGTTCATAATTAGCAAATGATTTGCTTGTGCATATCTTGATCTATTACCTATGATTGATCCATCATATTTTCTTGCTGGTGGAACATAAGATTGTCTGTGTTGGACAACCTTTTAAATGACCTTCGTGTTGATGTTGTAAGTAAAAGTATTAATGACCCTTTAGGGAAAACCTTACCCGTGCATATCACTGATATATAATTAACTAAATTTTCTTCTAAAAAAATCAATTCAATTTTTTTAGAATGATAATTAACTGATTTAAGGACTCTTTTTTTGTGCGTCTCGGGTCTACGGGAGGCCTCTACTAGCACCTGAAATAATTTGGAGTCGGGATGAAAGAGTGGTAAATATGCATTCCCCTGGTCAAAGTGGTAGCTCCAAAAATCGAACCTGGGCTACTTTAAGGACTCTATATATCTTAAATCTGATTAAAATATCACATTTTAGCCTATGTTTATTTCTGGAAACTATTTTCCCTGTTTTCTTGTGTCTGATGATGTATGAAATTTTGATAAGTGAAATTCTTTTTCGGTTGACATAAAGGTTGTATTCAACTTTGGAGGAATTACGGTAAAACATTTTCTAGTCATTTTTTAAAATTGTTTTTTCGTACACAACCAAACCATGGGAAACAAACTATTTACCAGAAAATGTTTTCCATTGAAATCATTTTCCCGATAACTTATTTGAAACAAAACAAACATAATTACATGATTTGGATGTACCTTAGGCTAGTTTGGGAGTGGGAACTAGAGGTTCTCTGGTTTCCCTAATTTGGTAGATTAATTATGGTAGTGTGTTTGAATATATTTGGATAAAAGTAAAACTAAATTGTAAAACAAAAAATGAAAACTAAAAAGTGGGAACTGAGGAGGAGGGCTACGAGGAGGGAAAAAAATTGGGGTAAGAAAAAGAAAACGAAACAAAAAAAACGGAGCTGGGAACCACAAAATCGGAACCCCAGGCTGCGCTGGCACTGCCCAGGGTGTAACATGCAGCACGTTCCAGCATCGGGTTCTGGCAGTTTTTGCCAAAATCCACAGGATCCAGACCTGAGTGCTGGCCTAGTTATGCCTGTCAAATGTGCTCGTGTCTCTTATAGGTTTTGGAGGTGTACATTTAGAGTTGGCTGCTACTCTTATTCGCTAAACTCAATTCCCTTGACCTCTCCTTTTCATCATTTTTTTCCTTCATTTTCTTTTTTTTTTCTCCTGCTCCATTTCAATCTTGTTTCTTTGAGTGATCTGGATCCCTGGTCCCTAGAGAATGCTTTATCTCCTTATTGGAGAATAAGGTTGGAATGGATGCTGTGAAGATTCACAGAGATAATAAGTCTAGAAATGAAGAATGCTCTTCTCTGAATTGCAGCTTTGCCACCTTTTGGAAATAGGTAGTGTTGAGTTTTTTGTTCAGAGGCTGAATCTGGATTCATGAGCATGCAGGCTCTGGAGCTAAACAGTAGCTAGGTGTGTGATACTTTACAAAGTTATTCAATCTAAATTCTAAGCATGATTACTTCAACAACAACAACAAAGCCTTATCCCACTAGGTGGGGTCGGCTACATGGATCAAACGACGCCGTTGATCCATGTTCATGAGATTCGACAGGGTTTTACGCTGGCTGTCGGGGCCTAACACAACCCTCCTCCTTTATCCGGACTTGGGACCGGCTATAAAACATAGGCGGAGTTCTAAGCATGATTACTTCATTGTCCATTATTTTAGGACGCCAATTGAGGTACTGCATTTTAGCATAGTTACAAACTTGTTCCTAAGGGGACAGTAATGAGTAATGACCATGTTTCACTTCTTGAGTTAAAAAGCAATCAGTTTGCTCGTAGCTTTCAGCCTTGAATAAAGCAGGGATCATGTATTATTTTTGGGTCCTTATTTGCTGCAAAGTGCCAAACTCGGTCCTTATTTGTGGAGGTCTTTATGCATTATGAAGCCGACGCCACCTAGTGGGAGAAGGCTTTGTTGTTGTTGTTTATGCATTATGAAGCCTCTTGTTTGAGAACTAAGCGAAGTTTGCTGTGGTGTTTGTGGAGGTGGACATGGTGAATGAGCTGGATCTGGCTAACATGAATGGCATAGGGCACTAATCTAATTTTCCTTCACAAGCAAATCTATCAGGCATCCTCCATATATTAGCTTAACTTCTGGCAGGTTGTAATTTTGAGGGTCCCTCCTTTGCTTGATCACATTCTGTGGCTTATCTTAAAGCCTTCTAGGACGATTGTCTGGAAGCTTACGGGAAAATTTTAAGAAATTCCTTCAGTCATAAAAATTGAAAAAAAATATATATATATTAAGAAATACCAGAGTTGATAAACATCAATATGGCCTAAGGGGCTTTATACTTGTATATATCAGAGTTTGTAAAACACCTTTTTTGCTTACAAGTAGAAATTACCCCTTCCCCTCAGGAAAAGGATATATTCTCATTTACAGTCAAACTTATTTTTTTCCTAACAAATGCAGGATAAATTTCTGACGAGAAGACCTAACATTAAAAATAACAAATACGACGGTCATGGTTTTGTTTTTAGTTTGTTTTCTAGGGGATTTGGAATCACCCCTTATCCATCTAGATGAGTTTCATATGGAAGAAATTCCTCCATCTTTTGTTATGCCTATGGATCTGCGTAAAATTTCATATCCTTGTTCGTCTGAATTGTCTGGGTTTTTTTTTCTTGCAGATACTTGATAGCGTCCCACACTACGGACTATCAGCATCCTATGCTTTTCATGAACACTGTGGCTGTGATTGTGTTGGTTGTTGCTAAATTGCCTAACATGCACAAAGTCCGCATCTTTGGAATAAATTCTGGCAACTAAGGGATCAGTCTCGTTTATGAAGTCAATTTCATTTTGTTGTTTTATTTTTATATAAGAGTATCACACAGGTCTCTTGGAGCTTGGAAGGACCAGAGAGAGTTGAGAAAGTTTATTGATATATCTTTTGTAATCTTTGTACAGAAATCGATAGAAAGAAACCAGCAGTCTTACATGAAGTTTCTGGTAAATGAAAGTTGTTCACAAACAGATATGATATAAGGATCATGTTTGTGGATTCCTTGATGTATAGCTCTCTTGCTGATTGCTGAAGAATATGAGCCTTTCAATTTGGTGGTTTGAAAGGTGCTACAGAACGTGCATTTGGTGATTTTGTTATGCTCCATGCTTTCAGTTTGTGCAGACCTCGAGCATTCGAACTTTCCAGTAACTTGCAATGTTGTTTGCTTCACAATTGGTATCCGTTAAATATCGCTATATATACATTTCTAGAGTGTCTAGACATTTCTGGATCCTTCATTAATAGATAAGTCAGTTTTCTCTGGAAAAATGTCTGAGGTTAATTTGCCAGTAAACTTGGTGATCAGTAACTTAACATCCTGTGGGCATTCGTGTGATGCGTGAAAGCAACCAAATTAAGTGCATGTCCAATGAACTGCGAGCTCGTCAAATTTCATCAATTATTGCATCGCCTGCAAATATAGCATTCATTCAGTGCAAATGAGCAGATTGCAATGCCACGCTGTTGCATGCGTTGCCTGCATGCACTAAATTTCCTACAGTATAAATGGAGTCACGGCCGCCCAGACCAATTCGTCTACGTAGGTACGTACGTTACAAAAAAAAAAGAGTCTCAAATGAAGAAACTCGCCACACAAATTGAGAGAACACCGAATGGTTCAAACTGTGTGGCACACTCTTCGATCAACTCATAAATTAACGAGTACTGAGCTTAACTCTTTCTTAATTATCACGAGAGTTGTATATTTTTCGATTCATCATTTCTTGTATTCGACCTTTGGACTTCCGTTTGTAACTTATAAAAGCATATCATTCAAGCATATGAGAGAGAGAGAGAGAGAGAGAGAGACTGTGTGTAATAAAATCTTTTGTAAACGTGGCAAATGTTTTTCCATGTGTACACTACACTATTAACATGTGACTTAGAACTTAGAAGCAAATGATAAATTCCAGCCGAGTTAATTACGATCACATAAATTAAACAAGGAGATGGACATAGTATTTTTAAATAAAATTATTTGCATAAATATTCCCTAAACTATCGCGATTTTTTGTATCTAATATCAAATTACAGACTTATTTTTTTATCCCTAAACTATCATTATTTTTTTATTATTATGTTTTTTGTTACTTTTATTTTTTTATTTATGAAAAGATTAAATTATTCCGCCCTTCATAAAAATATAAAATAACAAATATAAAAAATAAAAAATTCACTGGAAGGACTAAAGTGGTAAATAAAAAAATCATCATTTATGAAAAGACTAAATTATCCTCCCTTCGATTTATTTTCTTATTTTTATTTATATTTTATGTGTTTACGAAGAAAGAGGTAATTTAATCTTTTATAAAAGAAAAAAAATAACGAAAAACATAACAAAGGTAGACGGAAGAACTAGAGTGAAAAAATCGTGATAGTTTAATTATAAAAAAATAAGTTCGTAATTTAAAATTAGATACGAAAAATCATAATAGTTTAAAAGAGACTTATCGAAATAACCTTAAAAAATAGCTAAAGAAGCTAGTTAACTTGGTTTAATTAGCAGCTGAGAGGAAATGGGGGTGATTACCCTCATCCCTAGGGTAATGTTTGGGAATTGGGAGGGCCCTCACCTATAGGTAGAAAAAAGAGAGATCCATGGAAATGGTGTGAGCGAGCGAGTGCCTGAGAGAATCATTAGGTGAGAACTTTTTGTTGAAGCAGGTGAACTGATTCCCCATCTGCACCTATCAACCACAGCCTCATTCTTCCACCTTTCTTCTGTTTGTTTGTTTTCTATATCAAGTTATCAACCCATAGGGGGGAGGAGGGCGTTGCAGAAAGAGGTAGAGAGATGAAGCACTGCACCTTTTGAGTATTATATTTATAGTGCACACAAGTGCCTGAATGCCAAATACTTATTGCGTCTTGACACCACTGATATAATATACCATGTGAAAGGCCAAACCTTTTATTCCCTACTTATTCCTCTTTCTTCTGAGCTCCTCTTGGTGCTTTCATGGCTGGAAGAATCTAAGTTATGATGATGACTAAGATATGACATCTCAGACCTGCTACAGAAGAAGAAAGGAAGATAGAGGAAAGAAAACATATAAATCAAGAAATAATAAAAGTGAAATGACAATGAACATGTCATAACACATAAGTATGAAGATAATATGTATTCAATCCGTTTGTAAACTGGACAAAGGAACACTTGCTTTCTATCCTCTTTGCAAGCTCCACATTGCACTGTTAGAACTTAAAACATCACATTATTACCAAGCGACAGCTAGCAACATGAACACATCAAATGCAAAACCCAAGGAGAGTCCTGTAATGTCAGGTATCAGAAAATGGTGCAACATCTACAGGCAAAAGGATTATCATCTCCAGTTTTATTTTAAATTTTTTTTATCTTACATTCCACAAAATGAAAGGAGAAAAACGAAAAAACAATATCTGATCTCTGTCCTCATCTGTTCCTGGCGACATCACATAACCAGTTACTTCTCAAAGGTATCCTTATGAAGTCAAGGCAAAAAGAAAGGCTCAACACAACGAGTAAAATCAAAGAGAACAAGAGAACACAAAAGATGTAAATAAGTGACGGTAAAGATATCAACGAAATCTAAGTCTATAAATCCTGTCTTGTGTTAGTAGCACCTGAAACAAACCTCACGCACGAAGTCCTAAATCATCCAACAAAGACAACAACATTTTGATCACCAAAATGGATACAGAAATTAACAGCAACTGCGCGATGCTCCTCATCTTCTTTAGCGCTCTTTAGGTTTATAGCTTCTTACCATGAGCCGTCTCCTCTTCCTCCTCCCCCTATCATGCCACTCCAATACCCAGGAGGATCACCGCCCTGCGTCCTACCCTGCTGGAACTGATCAGGTGCAGTGCCGGAAGGAACCACCACTGACTTCAAGTCCTCGAAGGGAAAGAGCATCCTCCCGCCACCATCATTCTCTTGCGTTCCTTGCATGCTGCCAAATCCACCAGCGCTTCCTGTGCCGATCCCGTCCAGAGGGAAACTAAGCGCGGGCCGCCTGAACTCCTGCAGCCCGAATCCCGTAGGGTACTCCGGCACTGCCATTGGCATCTGCATGAATGGCCCGAGGCTTCTGCCCGACATCCCACTCCTGAGTAGCTCCATGGCAGAGGGAGAACTGACGGTGTTGTTTCTGTTACTGCAGCTGCTGCTGTTGTTGTTCGTGGGACCGGTCAAGCCGTTGAACTCAGCTGGGAAGCTCTGATGAGGAAAGGCAAGATTGAGGTCCCGGCCATCATGGAAACCTGGAGCTTGGGACGGGATGGTGGAGAGGGATATGGCAGGTGAGATGAGGTTGTGATCAGTGGCCAATTTCTTGGAAGCATTTGACATATTTACCGATGCAGCCGCAGCTGCTGCTGCAGTTGAGGATGAAGACGTGGAGGTGCCCGTGTTGGCAGCGGCGGCCGAGGAAGAGGACAGGGAGCTGGATCTCTTGTTCTTTCTTGAGCCACCACCCACAGGGACGTTCCTGAGGGAGCCGCCCTCTGTCCAATACCTTCTGCACGTCTTGCAGAAGTACCTCGGCTGCGTGAGGCTGTAATTGTTGTAGTAGCAGAACTTAGTGTTTGCGGAGTTGCACCTTGGGCAATTTAGAGCTTGCTCCTTCTGCGGTCTCACTCTTGTCCTCTCTATCACCTGTGGTGCCCTCTGGGTATTGCTCGCAGTGGCGCAGGCGATGGCGGCCGAGGCGGTAGTGGTGGAGGGCACCAGCCCGATCTCCTGTATAGCAAAGTTTACAAAACATCCCCATGCGGCAGGAATCAGATCATATGAAGAAATAATATCACCGCAAAGATATCAACTCAATCATATGGAATCGGATGCATGGTTGATCAATACACAAACTTAGATCATATATATGTTCATCTTTATATCAAGGTGGGATCAATTGATATTCCTGAGCACACACCAAGCAGAAGAGTACAAGTATAAAGAGATCAGCTATAGAAGAGTGCGGGGAGAAAGGAGAGAAGAAAAGATGAAAAAGAAAGCAGACATAAATGGGACATCAACAAGGAACAAAGCAAAAACCAAACCTTTTCCATCTCACGCCCACTGCTGCTTGCTTCCTTTGTCGGCATGAGAGAGAGAGAGAGATAGAGAGCTAAAAGCATTTTGAGCTGCTTGGAAAAAGGTGGAGGAGAAAGGAAAAGAAAGTGGTTTTGCTCCTTTCAAGATCAAAAGGGTGACAGGATTAAAAGCTTAAAAGCCAAAGGAAAAGAGAGATCGATGATGCACTACTAACTGGCCATGAGGAGATCTCCAAAAGGACGTGTCCAAACCTAAAGGCGAAAGAGGAGATCTGCATCAAACTCCTCAATGGCCAAAATTAACCACACCGTCTCCCCCGTAGCTACAATTCAAAGGCCAAAGACCCAAAAAACCCAAACCAGGAGAAAATATCCATGAAATCAGGCAAAAATATATCCTTTTAAATTTACCTGAGGCCACTGCGCAGTATTCATGCAGGGCTTAGCTTGACGACGACGACGACTCTGTGATCCAAACCAGTCGATCCAAGAGAATTAAACAGGAGGATATGAGGCAACGTTGTTGGTCTCAGAGGTGGTGTGGCGCGTATAGTCCGATGAGGATGAGTACGACGACGGTGGTGGTGATGATGATCAGGGATGACCTGTTGTTGTTGGGGTATGTTAATATATCTTGGTCAGTGAGAGTGACTGTGTTTGTGTGTGTGTGGAGAGAGAGAGAGAGAGAGAGATTTCTGGGAAAATACATACATGCAAGCAGCAGAAAATTATTCTATTACTAGTAGTTAGTATTGTGATAATGGTAGGCTAGCTAGCTAAAAAGATTAGTACCACTGTGCTTTTGTCCATTTGCTGTCTGCTTATGCGTGCGAGTCAACCGCAGTGTTGTGGGCATCGTGTGCACAGTAGGTACTGTAGGCGGATCCAAGCAGCAACTTAGGCCTTAGGGTCAATTGACCCCATAAAATATAAATATTTTATTAGTATATACTATATTGTGCTAATATAAGAAAATAAAAAATAATTAAATTTAAAATATAAATATAGTTCATTATATCTTATTATCTCAGATAATGTAAAAATTAGTTGACAATAATTTTCTGATATTGCGCCCTCTAAATAAAATAATCTAAATAACAAGTCATTTTTTCGGCATGCATTTGTTTAAAAACCGTAAGGTTGTGCTTGCATTGGGAAATATTAGTTCCTCAAAGTTCTCATAACTTATAGACGAGATGGATTTATTTCATCATAGTGTTCGGACGAAGTCCTGATAAATCAATATTTGGACATGAATTACGAGACAAGGTGAGACAAATTTTGATCGTGACGTAAGAAGTTTTGGCTCGACATTAGAACTTTCACGCATTAAGTTCTTGCCTAAATTCTTATGCCAAATAGAGTGTAAAAAAGATACCGTAAAAAAAAGCATCTTTCTCATGAATTTTAAATTTATAATTTATGGAACATACTTGTAATAGTCATATTTCCGTATGATCTGATTATTCTTATTGTCAACTTGTAATAGTCATACTTGTAACAGTCTTATTTAATTACTTGGCTAACCAAATTGAAAATCAAATTGAAAACTATAGTTATAAGTCAGCATTAATTTCCATTTTAAAATTTAATATTTACAATATGCTTATACAATAATATAATTATAATTTCTAATTTGCACCTGTCGGTACTCAGGTCTTTAGTTCGGTAGACGGAATCCAAGTACAAGAACTGGTAGAGAGAGAGACGTTGTTATTGTAAAATTTAATGTTCAATATTATATATTTTCGAAAAAAACAATAAGTAAATAAGAGACTATAATATCCATCTTTTATATATTTTATCACAGTTAAAGTTATCATTAAATTTAAGACGTCAATTATACATTGGCCGCAGTATACATTCATTATCGAAATATGATTCTTTAAATTTTAATTATTCTAATGGGTGCATGTAGATAACGCTTTATAATTATACGATACAGTTAACAACTTTTCTTTTATTCTGTCTTATTTTTTTCTTTCAATTGCATCCCAGGAACTCCTTCAAATATTATATGAGGATGCAAACTCTTTATCCACTTAATATATTTTTCATCACCTTTAAAAAAAATTGCATCGAGTGCTTGATAATTTTACACAATTATATGAAATAAATTAATGAAAAATATAATCTTGAAATGTTCAATTATGATATTTTAAAATTATGATAATAAATAACTAAAATTAATTATATATATGTTTAAGATTGTCAAGACGACTTTAAGGTTTCTTTAAGGATAATTTGTGGTTACAATATTTCTCGCCCCCACGGATACCGCAAGGAATTTTCAAATAGATCCGTTCGCAAGGATTTTTTTTTCCGGGCTACTTATGGCCTTGAAGTCACTTCCGGATCGAGGCAGGACACTTGCTCCCATCCATTGGGGTCAATTTCAAAATTATTATCATTTTTAAAAATTTTAATACTAATTTAATAAATTTATTTTTTTTAAAACAAGTACTATATGCATTTTTAATATTGTGTAATAAAATATTGTAATGTATTATTTTTAATGAGTCGTATTTCAATATTCATTATCCATCACTTTGTTATTTTTTAAAAGAATTATTATTTTTATTTTTTTGTAAGAAATTGAAGATCGGCAAATATTAGTATTTGTCGCCATACGAGAGAGAAAGCACATCACACGTGCGAAGAGGTGACGTGGCACTTTTCCGTAAATGTGAGCCCTCGGGTGCGGGATGGGTTTACAAAATAAAAAATATTATTAAATTTTGTTAGGAACCTCACATTTTGCATGTGTTTCGAAATAATTTTATTCGATTAGTTGAACTTAACGATGAGTCGATCTTTTAATTATAATTAGTACCATTCTAAAAAAAACAACTCTCGCCTTGTTTTGAAGAAGAGGGACGAGAGACATTAAATTAAATGTATTTGGGCGACTTATTTATGATTAGATGTTAATGAGAATGCACGTGAAGTTTAACAAATCTCGTGTTTCTTTTGTTTTTTTTATTTTAACAGCAGAGGAATTAAATGTCACGTTCTTCGTCGACAACAACAAAAATGTACATGGATTTGATAAGAAATCTAACTTTATTCCAATCCAATCTGCTCCCTCTCCTCTCGAAAACAAGACGCATGTAACTTAGGAAGAAATTATATATATATATATATATATATATATATATATATATATATATATATATGTTTGATCCCAATATAAAAAAAGAAAAATTAATAATATTTGCGGAATAATTAAGGTGTAGGGTAATCGAATAATTAAAGACCATAAAAGCATAAACAATAAACATGGGATATATATTGGAACAAAGGGTCCTTTGCTTCCTTATGGATGTCAATAGCACGCTTTTTTTTATAATTATACGTGACGACCCTCCAAATTAACCTACTTCTTATATTAATTGATTCAATTAGGGCTGCATCTTTTTTCATTTATTTTAAAATATTGGTTATTGTCGTGCATAATCACTATCACCATCAGAGAGCACTAAGCATTTAACACTAATTAATAGGACATTGATATTAGATTAATAAATTACTCATTCAAAATGGCAAATAATTAAAACTGTGTAATTTGAATTGACTAGGACCACATTTTTTATTATGCAACACAATAAATTTTGACCATTTATTAAAGGAGTGTTTGGACATAGGATAGATCTTCATATGGATGGTGCAAGATGCAATAAAAGAAGATTAGAGGAGAGTGGATAATAATGCGATTAAACCCAAATTGGTCAATCACATTAAAATTAAGTTGTTATATTGTAAATTATCGATTCGATTAATTTCTAATAAGACGCACATTAAAATATATGATTAAAAAAAATAGGCAATTAGTTGTTTGTTTATTTTATCTTTATCTTTTGCGTGGATTAACGGCCATTTTGAGTAGAACCAAATATCATCGGTCCACCGTCTACTTAGTAAACGTTACATGCACACATATAATATATGGCAAATAATTCGGGATAATTAAATTAATTAGATGCGGATAATTGAAAAACTTAATTTATTAATTTTAGACTATATGTGCTTCTTTATTTTTATTTTTATTTTATCATTATTAATTCATATTATTAATTTTAGATTAATAAAGTAGTTATAAGAAACAAATCTTTGTAAGATATATTTTATGTTCCTATGTAATAGTTTGTTACTATTTTTTTCTACTTGAGGAATGAAAAAAAAGTTATTTCCCTCAAACAAAATGCATATATGCATGCATTAAATAGTACTGCAAAAAAATTAACGAGAGTTCGGATGGGGTGGATAGCATTTACTCGCCGTTTAAGCAAAAATTTTAAGTTCGAACATGTGTGAACATAAAAAATATTTGTTGAGAATTTTATCCACACAAACGTGCTACTCGAAATGACATTAAATTAGTCGGATTCGATAGTGAATTGAAATTTTAACATGTGATTAATATACATAATTCTTAATCCAACCATACTGTACACCCTACTTTCCGAGGGTGGCAATTGAAAAAAAAAAAGTACTCCAAAATGCCCTCAATTATTAAACAAAAAATAATCACTTGGATAAATATAGCACAAACTACTTAATCATAAAATAATCCGATATAAATGACCAATATCATCATCTAAAGACCGAAAATTTCAGTCAACAATTTACAACGACTGAATTCCTAAACCTCTTCAAGATTAAAGAGGTTTAGTACTGTGCATTTTTTTTCATACATATTGCTTGCGCTAATTTTGATTGATTTATCTCAGGTTCAAATTAAACTCTATAACAATCAAATCGATTAATTAAGAGGAAAATATCAGCATCTAATTTAAAGCGAGAACTTTCTCAGAAGCTTCAGAAATTAATAGACTAACTCTCGTTGCATGCAATCGTCACATTATACCTTCATTTTCTCAACATCCGGAAAACGCTAATGTTCTTTTTTTCTTGGGATGTCGCAAACGTCCACCTGAACCATCTCTCTCTCTCTCTCTCTCTCTCTCTCTCTCTCTCTCTCTCTCTCACACACACACACACACACACACACACACAACTGCCACTGTCGTCGACGCAAGTAAACGGTGGTTCCATCGAATTGAGAACGCACGTACGTAGTGGATGCATGACATGGCATTATAATTAAGTAGGTCAGATGAGAATATATAAACATATACGTAGTTGCAGTGTTTTGTTAATTAATTCCTCCTCGTTGATTACTTGATTTGCCTTTAATTAAGTAGGGCCACCAGATTACACGAATATATGAACATGCCGTGGTCCTTCATTTCTTTCCTGGACTCAGATTCACTCCGACATCAGCTTTGAGTGTTTGACGTTTGTTTATGTATATGAACTAATTGAGCTTCTGGAATTGCATACTTATCCAGAAGAAAAAAAAAACAATGCATGCACATGCAGCTTAATATCTCTAGTCGATTTCGATTTTGTTTTGAAAATTTCGTATATAAAATATTTTCACAACTTTATCATCACCTTATAAGTGTCATAAGATTTCCGTTTGCAGCCGTACTTTAATACACATATAACAAATATTCTTTCTCAATGATCCAGCGCTTAATTATTAGTTTCCAGGAAATGCACGAACACATGCAAAAAGTATGAATGAACTTATGCTTTTAGAATGACTTTGATTCTCGGGGCCTTGGAACAGATCATAGGCCAGTCTCCTAAGCATGAAGACCAGATAACGACGCATGCAATGTCGTAAAAGTGAATAGAGCTGCCAGTTGAAAGTTGAAACCCCCTTGTTACGCCAACGACTAAATTTGGATTCTGACATGAGAGAGAGAGAGAGAGAGAGAGAGAGAGAGAGAGAGAGAGAGAGAGAGAGAGAGAGAGAGAGAGAGAGAGAGAGAGAGAGAGAGAGAGAGAGAGAGAGAGAGAGAGAGAGAGATTATTCTTCTCGGAGTTGAACGTGCAAATGTCTCAAGAATTCATCATCACATTTTATATGAAAGCCACCACCATTTTCACATATAGCTTCAACTCAACTGCCACCACCAACAAAAAAAATTAATGGCTTTGCAAGGTTTTGAGTTGACCATGCCTCTGCCTGCCTGCCTGTCTATCTGTGGCTGTGCACTGCTCTGCCCCTGAAAATTAAACCAAATTCCTTCAGAAAGCTATAACAAGGCGCTGCTGCATGCCAACTTCTCCTCAACCAGCTCAGCTCGCTCCTGATCAAGAATGAATTATTGAAACAATGAATGAATGAATTACCACTTTTAAAAAAGCTGCACGCCGCAATAGCAACAAGTTATAATCAAGACATATTGAAACAACAGCGAAGATCGATGCTTCAAAGTTCAAACAAGCCATAATGTAATGTATCCCAAACAGGAGGAGAGCAGTGAGAGAATATATATTATGTTCAGGAGGACTTTAAATGTAACTTAAAACAATGAATGAGGAGGCTGGACCACCCATGCATCCATGCTTTGCTTCATCTGGAATGGACCTCCCTCCCATCAATCTGCATCATCTTCTCTTGCTGCATGTCCCACTCCCACACCACCACCTCCCAGTAGTCCGCTCTCCTGTTCATTTCTCCATTACATAGATATCTCGATCAGCATCCAATCCGCAGTGACCCATGCACGAAGTCTTAGTTCACAGAATCCTCCTGCCTGCATGCATATATGCTCCATTTCCCACCAAACATTTTGCTAGCTCTTATAATATCTAAAACCATGCATCAAGCTCTGGACACCAGAATTAAGAGCCATTTTTTTATTATGCACAAACACATGTTGATAATCTTCTTTACTGAGATCGAACGGCGAGACAGGTGGAAGAAGACATGGGCACCAGAATTAAGAGCCAGTTCTTTATACTGAAAGGCTTGTGATATTAATTTCGCATGAAAAAGTTGAATGGGAAAAGACACTGTGAGAGCGTTATAGTTGATATTAATATTGCCAAGAACTGACCAAATGGCTTTGATAAAATGACTTGTGAGAAAACATTAACAAAATGACTTTCTCATGGGGTAACGGGGGCCTCGTTCCCCCCAACGAGAAGTTCTTGAGCTTAATTATTTGCATGCGTAGAACCCAGAGGAGAGGAGAGGAGAGGAGGCCTTGGTTTCTACTGCGACATAATAATTATAATTTGGAACGAGCTGCACGAGAAAAATGGGATCGGAATTCCAGATGAGTCAATCATTCGACTTGTAGACAGCAACAAATTCCTGAACAGAATTATGGTACTGACTTCCCTGATGATGCATTCATCAGCAATTTAGATATATACGGTAATGGCCAAGTGGCAGTCAGTAACTTGTTAATAGGTTCCTTTTTTTTCTAGAGGGAGGGGACAGAGAGAGAGAGAGAGAGAGAGAGAGAGACTTCCCAACGTTCGACAACTTCCACAGAGAGAGAGAGAGAGAGAGAGAGAGAGACTTCCCAACGTTCGACAACTTCCACATGGGGATCATATGCGGGAGCTCAAATACAGTCAAAGGAACAGTGGAGTTACCTTGGCATATGACAGAAAATGTGATAAATTAGTTAACAGTAAAAGGAAAAAAAATTTGTAGAGTGTAGACACAACCACTGCCCACTTCTTTTCCATGAAAAGTTAAAATACTTGAATTATTTAAGATTATTAAATAATAGATTGCCAATTACATAATTGCATATAATTATTTTACGGGCTAAACTCATCGTTATCCAAGACTACATCTTTAAAGAAAAGGACTGTAAAGTTTAAGTGATCCCTAACAATAAAGACACAAAGGCAACGTTTGGTACGAAAATATTGAGAGAACATTAGTTCTCGAGAACTAATTGATTTGATAGAAAAATTTGGATTGAGATTTGGATGAAAAAAATGTAATGACGATGATTTAAAAAGTTGATGTGATAGATAAGTTTTAGTAGGTGTTTGGATAAAAAATAAGAACTAAAAATATAATTTATTATTTTATGAGATATAAAATTATAGTAAATAAGAATATATTATTAATATTATAATTTACGTAAGTCATTATATTATTAATATTATTTTTATTTATTTTGATTAAATCTTTTAAATATTATTAATATTATAATTTACGTACATTTTAAGATCTAAATATAATATAATTTTTTAAAAATAATTGAATAATTTAATTAATAAAATATTTATTAATTACAGCTAATTATTTTATAATTTTTAATTAATAAAATTTAATAAATTATGTTATAATATCCTTAATAATGTATTAATATATTTTATATTATATATACATACATTATAAAATAATTAAAAAATAGATGAAATTTTTTAAAAAAGTTAAACATCGCGGCGGAGAAGTTGAAAAAAAACGACAAGAACTTTTGATGAGAACTTTTCACATCAAAATCACGTGCATTGATTGTTTGGGAACTTTTCGCGATGTTCTCGCTAAAAGTTCCCAACCAAACACTGCCAAAAGGATATTCCTGTGGTGTTCTTATAATATTCCAACATAGTACTCAAGAAGCAATTCTTGGAGATGCTCGAATCAGAAATAAAATTCCTTGTGGTTAGCAATTCTTGTAAACTTGTTCCTAAAAAGCTTTCTAATACTGACGCTGAAAATTTTGCTTAAAAAATATATAATTCAATACTAGCAAAACCCTATACAACAATGATAATATAAAAAAAAGCACCTCTTGTACTAGTTTTTTTTTTAAAGTTCAATAAGGAGGTTGTTCGATCTTATTTAAAATTCTATAATAGAGCAGAAACTTTATTAGATAGCATATTTCTATGTCTAATTTAATGTATTAAGATATATAAGGAGTTCGAAAATATATCTACAAGAGAAAAAAAAAAAGAATAGTGAAGAGTGACGTATTTCATTAATTTCCATTGGATCGGAGGCCCATATCAAGGCCCACTTAATTTAACTTGAAGAGAGTCCAAGTTCATAGCTTCTTTAAATAAAATTTTGGAACATTTTTCTCGTCTCAATTTTCTCTATGTAGAAAAAGTCAATAACTTTTTTTTATTTCTTCTAATTTACTTACATTTGTTTGTCAAATTTTTTAAAAATAAAAGTCAACGATTAAGAAAATTTACAGACGATGGAGGAGGTATTGTCGCACTGCCACAGTTGACATAAATAGGTTGGTTAATTAATTAATTAATTATGAGATATTTCATACATAAAATGTGTAATAAATATTTTAAATAAATTAATTGGGGTGCTTAGAGTCTGTTTGGATTGAGAAATACGAAAGGATGTGATGAAATATGAGAGAATAAAATTAGTTAAATTATATTTGATTATATTTTTTATTTAAATTAAGAGAGATGAAGTAAAATAAATAAGTCTTTTAAACATCACATGTTTCGTTCCACCATATTAACAGAACGAGAAGGAATAGATTATTTTAGATCAAATCAACCTCCTTTTTTTATTATCAAATTAAATTATTTCTATTCTTACCAAATTAAATCACCTCTCTCTCTCTTCTTTTTATATCTTTCTCTCTCGCTCACTTATTGATATATTATCTTTTTTCTAATATAAATACATATTTATCTATAATTTTTTATTAAATAATTTTTTTTAGTAAATATAAAATTTTATTCAAAATAAACATAAATATACTATTTAAAAATAATTTAATATTAATATAATATATTCAATCGGGTCGGGACGTAAAACCCGAATTCAGTCCCGACCCCATCTAGTCGAGTGTCAAAAAAATAAGACCTCGTCCTGACCCAATTATCCATCGGGTAAAAAAATAAAAAAATTGAGCTGATGTGGACGAGGGCGATCGAGTTATCCCGATTCATGCTCACCACTAATTAATAATTATAAATACTTTAAATATATAATGAATGATAAAAATAACTTTTATACAAATAAAATCTTCATTATCCCACCCTATATCTTATATAATTTATTATTCCAACATAAACTTTCTAATGACACATCATACCACCACACCCCATCACTCACCACACTATCCATCACATCCTTCCATTAGTTATTCGTCAAACAAATCGTTAGATTTGGAGGGGAACAAAACAGGACGCTACGGAGGATTAAAAGGTTTGAAGGGGAAATTAACCGACACATGTCCGCCTTAATTGATCAATAATTGTATTTTAAGCATCCTATTTTCTTTAATAGATCAAGAATTTAAACCTTCTTAAACTCTTATTAAAAAAAATATTTCTCTTTTCATCGTCATAAAGTTAATAATTGAGACCATGGAAAATGAAGTGAAGGTGCCGGTCCGAGTTGACCGAAGAAGATGTGTCTACTTTTCTCACCCCAAAAAATATATTTCTTTAATCGATTTTATTATTTATAAATAATAATATTACCAACTTTTTTAAAAAAAAAGTTTTGTCGTGATTGGTTGGAGGAGCGCGCATGTCAAATGACGAGCCACACGTCAAATTCACAAATTGGGAAGGAGAAAATAAAATGTTTGAAATTAAACCATAAAATGAAGAATTTTTTAGACGTAAACAAAATATTGACGGCGTAATTTAATAACTTAAAATTATAAAAGTGCTAAAGGAGAAGAGTCGGCCGTGAAGCTTATTGTTCAGTTATTCCAACAAATGCTGTTAATTTATTTCAAATAATTATTTTGACCCGACCGCGGATATCCATTACATATTTAATTAATTCGACAATCTCAATTTATTTGTTGGTATATAATTTGTTGATACAATGGAATTGATTATATTTACGAATTAGTCTTAGGAATAAAAAGTTATGCTTCCACACTCCGTTTCCTTATCCCTCTACCTTGTTAAATAATGATAACAATGTTTGAACTACATTTAGTGCTAGAAATCCCATGTTAAGAAGAAGAAGGATAAGGATGGCGATCGTGCGCGGCCTCTCTCTCTTCTCTACCCCCTCAGCTCCGCTCTCTTCCCCATCCGCTCTCTCTTCTCTCTCCCCTCTGCTCTCTCTTCTCTCCTTCGACCATCGCCCGTCTCTGATTTGCGCCCCACTGTCCTTGCTTTCCTCCCATCGCCGCCCCGCAACAGATCTGCAAGCTCGACGTCGACCACCGCCCATCCCCGATCTACGAGCTCGACGTCGATCGCCCGTCCCTGATCTGCGTTGCTGCCGTCCTTGCTTTTCCATCGCCGCCGCCGCAGATATGCAAGCTCCGCCGATGTCGTTCCCGCTTTTCTCGCACGTAGCTATTGCCGATCGCCTCGTCCTCATCTCCGAGCGCCGCCGATGCACGCCCCCTGTGTCCTCTCTCTCCCTCTTTTTCTCCCCCTTCCTCCACGTTGCGTTCCCGATCCGCCGATTCACTCTGCATCCCGACGAATGATTTGTCGTCGATCGCCTCGTCCTCCTCTTCGAGCGCCACCGACGCATCCGATTTGCGACCCCTACGTCCTCTCTCTCCCTCTCTTTCGTCCCCTTCCTTCACCCCTATCCTCGATCCGCCGCTCGTTGTGCTGAAATCCACGATCTGCACCGCCCCGTCTTTGAAGTGGTCAGCGGCGCCGATGATGGCCTGTGATTTGATCTCATCGCCGGCGAGGATGGAATCCGCGCACAAACGCCATCCGTCCGAGCTAATCGGACGAATAAAAAGCGTGCGTATGCATGCGCATGATAAACATTAAATCCTAATTATTATTATTATTATTATTATTATTATTATTATTATTATTATTATTATTATTATTATTATTATTATTATGACACTCAACATGCACAGATTTCTAAAATGCCAGTTGTCAAAAAGTCTCATTTATCTTACGATAAATAAGTTAATTAAAAGATTCACCTAGTCCCGTTCGCCACTTCTTGATCCACCTGCCATTTATTTATTTTGCACACGGGATATTTTTTTTAAAGTAAGCATATCACATATTTAATGCTTATTTCATCATTTGGAGTCTTCTCAAATGTTAATTTGTAAAACATATTTAACTTACTAATTAATCAGTGTTTTTAATGTATACGAGTCGAAATGTTGTATAATTAAGTACCTCTCGTGAAGAGAAAATAATATGTTTAATTTCAAATTGCACTCATTGGAAAAAGTGAGTTAAAATGGAAATTCTATATATTTATGAGGGAAAAATGACTAATTTGTTGACGTAAGGGTGAAGTCGAAATGCAAAAAAGAATAAGAGTACTTTCTTAGTCCAAATAATATGTTCAAAGTAAACGAAAAAAATCCTTAAAACGTTTACAAAATACGTTTGCACAAACCGTGACCACAAAAAAATCTATATTTATTTGTTTTTTTCCCCCGGTTCGTATTTGGCAGTACAACACTAGTCTTCTAGTTGTCTATTTTTGTTTATTCGTTGACAATTTCATTTGTCAACTTCACCATCCAATTAAGTTTAAATACTACAATCTCAAAATTAGCCAAGTAAGTATCCAATTCAAACTAAGCTCCAACTTAATTAATTGATGATGTCACCACAACGATATTTTTTTTAATCTACAAAAGGTCTTCCATGTCCGAAATTATTGATTAATTTGAAATTAGAAAAATAAAATATTAATAATTTATTCTCTATTATTCCACTAAAGCTATTATATCCTAAGGTATTTCATTTCATAATTTGTTGAATCTAAAGGACTCGAAGATATAGGATTTAATGAAAATGTAAATCAGCTTTTTAAAAATAAGCTGTTACCTTTTTCATACGATTTTTTAAAAAAATTGTATATTTGGTTATATATATATTATATATATATATATATATTGATTCACTCATTGATGAATTTGATAAAAAATGATTAAATCTCTTAATTTAAAAATATTAATTATCTTAATCATTGATTAATGTATCAACGGTACGAATTTTGTAGGTATATTAATCATATATATATATATATATATATATATAATATGTTGTCAATGAAAAGTAAAGATATTTCCTTTACAGTGCTTTCTTTTGTGGTGGACAAGGAAGGCATGGGGGGAAGGAGGAGGTCGAGGCGACGAAGGAACCGCGCAAATAAGACCAACGAACCGATCAAACAAATTGGACCGAAAATTTGGTCTTTCGTTCTTTTCTTGGCTACGATAACAACAAGAAAAGCAAGAGCAGCGTGGGAGATTGGTGGGCGTGCACACGGAGAACTTTGTTGAACTCGAATAAAGCAGAGAAAAATCCAGTGAGAGAAAGAGAGAGGAAGGGAGGGAGAGGAGCGCGTCCAGGGCAGCAAGTCTCCCTCGAATCTCCCTCGACTACCACGATAGGTATCGAGTGAATTTTCCTAATATTTTTCTCTCTTGGTCTTGCTCCGAGGTCGGTTTCCACCCAAAGATCAGATTTTTATTAGTAAATCATTGATCAGTAAGAGACGATCAGTCTGTTATTGATAAAGATCAGACTTTTTGTATCCCCAATTTCTTCCAATCCGGGGGTCAAAGGCAGCAGATTGCAGAAATGGAGGTCTCCGCGAGGAGATGAGGTTGATTGATGGTGGAATCTCCAGGCCGTTAGTGCGCTTCCAGGTGAATGGCCACTTGTTCTTCTGAATCCTCCTCTGGTTTTTGTGGTTCTGTTTCAAGATTCTTTTCTCTTTTGCTTTGTGTGTGTGTGTGTCCATAAAGTGACTTCTTTTGATGTCTTCTATTGCCGTTCTGCGTCAAAGATAGATCTTTGATGATACGTGTAACAGAATTCCGAGGTCAGCCCCGTGTTATATTTCGCGCAATTGGCGTCGCAGATTGAGGTCTTGCTCTAGATTGGCGGAGAGAAGTCGACACGTAGTTGTTCTATTGTTAAAAAAAAAATTCTGTCTTGTTCATTATGAGTTTCAATGCGACAAATGGGTCTAGATGCATTTGCCTTGTGGATTGGGTTTTGCACCGTAATCTAGAGGCAATCTTGGCGTGAGATTTTCTATGCTTTTTTTTTGTCTCCTACTGTTTGCCTTTTAGTTTTTACAGCGGATAACTTCTCGTTCGTTGCTTGCTGTCTTAAATACTACTTTGGCCATGTTTTACTGAGGACGCGTCTCTTTGTCTCATGGTTGCGCAGTGAGGAGTCATGGCTCAAAGTTTCAGCTTGAGGGAAGTAGAAGACGAGGAAGAGGAAGTGTTCTTCGATTCTAGAGATGACATTTCGTCAGCCACCTCCAATTCGTGTCCCAGCAGCCCGTCGAGGAACAGTTCATCGTCCCTGGGGGAACTGTTATTGAATTGGGCCTCGAGCACTGCCCGTTCCCATGTCTGGGGCAGGGACCTAGATAGTGTGAGGGAACGGCGTGATAAGTTTTTGAGATTTATGGGTCTGGATAGGACGTACTGCATCTCTCCTGGTTCAGATATTGCCTCTGGAGAATCAAAGCTGGATGCCGAGATTCAGGTAGATACAGAGATTACAGAGAGGGCCATGGTTGATTATGGGACTGTGCTAAGGAGTTCGTGTTCTGAGGTGTTCAGATGTTCCAATGAGTCTTCTGATAACAGTGTCTGTAAAGAGTATTTCACTTGCAGAATCAAGAATCTGAATGACGGAACAGTCTTCATAGTGCACGAGTTGGATGAAAATGGCAGTTTGAGGAGCCTCCGTGAAGTTGGTTCCAACCAGACAATGGGGCTTGATGAATTTGGGAGAACCTTTGGTTCATCATCTCTGATTCAGCAGCTTATGCGACGAGAGGATAACACATCGATGAACTCCAACAAATCGTCTGTCAGCAGTATCACCTCAAAGTCAGCATGTAATTCAAGGTTTGGATGGTTGAAAAGATTCCGCACTGCTGCTTGTGTCATAGGTAGACAGGGAGAGGACAGTGAATCCAGTTCCAGTCTATGTGACTCTACCAAGAGTGATAGTTCTATTTCAGGAAGGATTAGAGTTCGTTCTTACAGGAAGCAGTCAAAGGAGTTATCAGCAATTTACAAGGGGCAAGACATCAAAGCTCATGATGGTGCAATTTTGACCATGAAGTTTAGCCCTGATGGCGAGTATTTGGCTACCGGTGGTGAAGATGGGGTTGTGCGTGTTTGGCATGTAATGGAATGTGAAAGGAAGCAGGAATTTGTTGTCCCTGAAGATGAGCCTTCATGTATATATTTCATGGTAAATCACAGATCACAATTGATTCCTTTGCATGCTGATAATGGAAAAAAGGTAAAATCTAGAGATTTGAAGAAAAAATCAGATTCGGCTTGTGTGATTATTCCCCCAGAAATTTTCCGCTTAGGTGAAGAACCTCTGCATGAATTTCGCGGGCATTGTAAAGATGTGCTGGATCTCTCATGGTCAAAGAGTAAGGTAAACTTTAAAAATCAAGTTATACCATTTTTTAGGGATAAAAGGAACAACTATATTCTTGTAGGAAGACCTCTTTGATTACATTCTACCATGCACAATGCAGTATTTTATGATTCATGAACATGTTTCTTGCAGTTTCTGTTATCTTCTTCCATGGACAAAACAGTGCGCTTATGGCGAGTTGGATCAGAGAGCTGCCTGAAAGTTTTCCCACACAGTAATTATGGTAAAATATCTCTTTGCATTTTCATTTCCTCGTGCTTTATTTATTTTTTGGGAAATTTGTTCTTTCCTTGAAGTTATCCCCAGTTGATTTACTGTTTTGACAAGTGCTTTGGTATTCCGAATATGCAGTTACATGCGTGCAATTTAATCCTGCGGAAGAGAGCTACTTCATAAGTGGTTCTATAGATGGGAAAGTTCGTATTTGGGCAGTTCCAGAATGTCATGTGATACATTGGATTGACGCTAGAGAAATAGTGAGCGCAGTCTGTTACCACCCTGATGGGAAGGTCTGTTAATTTTCTTCTTTTTTATATAGTAGTCGGACAATTAATTCTTACGCCCTGTCTTAAAACTCTTGTTTTTTTTTTCATTCTTTAATTTAGAAAGCTGTAGTTGGGACGTTGACAGGAGATTGCCGCTTTTATGATGCATCGGGTAAGCTTTTGTAGCTTAATTTACATTCTTTGAGTTTTTTTTTCTGAAAGAAGGTGTTGCTTATCTATTAATATATATATGCCCCCGAGAGCTCAGAGTAGAAAATATGGATGAATTCTTTGAGTTTTTTATATTTTTATATTTTGCCACACTAGCATGCATAAAATGGTTGGTAAGGCATCTACTTCAGAAATGACATCGGTAATAGAAATTGAATTTACCATTTAGTACTAAATAGTCTCAGTTTGATCATGCTTAAGGAATTTATCTACGCAACATAGTTTCTGCTTTCTTTTAAAATTACACTCTTCCATCCGTATTAGAATGACGATGCTTCTATTTCATGGGAATTGTGTGCACGCAGTAGAATGTCTTTTTGTTGCATTAAAAAAATTATCTTATAATGCCCATGCACTGTTTGGAGCTTTGTTATGAATAAGTCATACAGGCTGCTTATAGTTATGTTCTTAATTCCCTTCTTTTTTCTCCATCAGATAATCAGCTGCGAGCAGATGCTCAGATCGTCCTGCAGGGCAAAAAGAAGTCTCCGTCTAAGAGAATAACTAGGCTGGAGGTAATTTTTCACATTGGATGTATCACTACATGATTAATATATTTTTTTGGAGGTGGGGTGGAGGGAGGAGGAGCTTGTTTATTCAAATATTTGTTAATATCTTGTTCTGTTGTGCTCATATAGTTTTGTTGTCTCATTTCTAGTTTTCTCCTAGCGATCAAGGAAAACTTATGGTTAGTTCTGCTGACTCGAAAGTTCTAATTGTTGAGGGGGCTAACGTGGTCGCTAAACTCAAAGGTAGAATAGTCTATCCTCGACGTCTCAGTCTCATTTGATTCAGTATGCAGTTCTGGGCTTGTAATCCTTACACATTTTCTGCACACCATCTGCCCTTAGGTCCGCGGAGTTCTGGAAGTCACGTATCCGCATCGTTCACTGCAGATGGGCGTCATATTATTTGTGCTAGTGAGGATTCCAATGTTTACGTGTGGAACCATGATAGTAGTAGCATGCCAACACCAGGCCGTGTAAAGAGCACAAGCTCTTGGGAAAGGTTCTTTTCCAGCAATGCTTTGGTTGCGATACCTTGGCATGGCTTCCGGTCCAGGTATAACGGTTCCGTGGCCTCCAACAAGCTCAATCTGCAACAAGATGTCGACAGGAACAAAGCTGGAGTTCCAGGTCGTGGTTCTGATTGTCATGTCAAGGTTCCAGCTCAAAATAACACTCAGAACGTACCCCCATCCGGCAGTTTCACCCTGAATCACGAATGCCTGCAGTTTCTGCCAAAAGGCTCAGCAACTTGGCCTGAGGAGAAGCTTCCTTCGAAATCTGCGAAGTCCATCTTGCGCAAGTCACACTACAAGTTTCTAAAGAGTTCTTGCCAGAATGCATCACATGCCTGGAACCTAGTGATAGTCACTGCAGGATGGGATGGATGGATCAGATGTTATCAGAATTTTGGATTGCCTCTACGCCTATGATTATCCGTGCTCCTGCTGGTGCATAACATATTTTTCTGCGACGAGAAAAATATTGCGGTTACAGTGGTGGTATTTCGTCTCTGCCGAAGTGCATCATCTTGGATCAAAGACCCTAAAGATCATCCTGCCAGATTCTGCATGGACCATAATTGCACGTATGATAGTGGTCCTTGAAGATGTTGGTAGCTTCAAGCGCCGTAACAGGTCCCAGAAGACGGGCCCCAGGTTTGGATGTCTGTTTTCTGTCATATTTTTCTTCTTCTTTCAGCTCCACTTTCGGAGATATGACAACAAAGGGCCCTTGCATTGCAGTGTCTGCAAATGGGACATATATTGTACCTATTGATTAGAAAAATATTTACCTGATTATACGTATTCTTTGATTTTTTTTTTCATCCTGAATTGTTCATTTTTTTTTCTCGCGCTGCAATGTAATCCTGGTTGTTGAGGATCTCTGAGGGCTTTGTTTCTATATTTCAGCTTTCTATAATTGTCCATGTTCTGATCTACCTCGTGTTAAATCTACTACGAGTCAGTGTATCCACAAGATAGTCGTTGGAAACATAATATTAGTTTATGATATATGTATTCGCAAGAATAATTATAGTCATACTTTAAGATTAAAAATGGTGGTTCCATGGTGACGGTTTTGAGAAAAATACGAGGTTTGACTAAAATATTTTTTCCTTTCTCCTAGTTGACTACAATTTTAAGACAAAATAATGTTATCACTTCATAAATTGACTGGTATTTAATATACCAAAGCAAAAGAAAGTCGATTCTTCATAACTCCAGCTATTACAAAAGTATCTCGATATTCTAAAATTTGTTTCTCAACCAAACGGTCTCATATCCCTTTTAAAATACAATATGTAATTCAATCTATTTGGAAAATTATAACATCTTCCATCAAATTATAATTTTCTTTCTTATTCTAATCCTTTTTTTTTACCTTTTTCACATTTTGCAGACATAAATTATCATATATCATCAAATGTAATGTTTAATTAATTATAATTGCACATTATTAAAATTTGCACCAATGTAGACACAAATAATAAAAATTTGCTTACTATATTATCATAATTATTAATTAATTATCTGTCATTAAAAAATAAAAGAAAGTTATACGCCATTAAAATTGTATGTTAATACAATACATGAATACATTATTTACTTTGGTATTCCCGTGTTTTTCAATCTTTGTCAATTCTATTCCCCAACCAAACGATCCGGTTTTCATACTTTTTGGTAGTTTTATGATTTTGAGATAATTAGAATCAGGTTTTCTTATCATTTTTCATGGCAATTGGTTCCTACTAAGGAGGTTTTTAGCTAAGGGAGTCTGAAAAAAATAACAATGTTCTATTACATATCCAACAAAAAGGACCCCGCATGTTCCGCGACTGTACAGAAAGCTAACATGATATCCTTATTCATAATTCCTACGTCAAATAAGAAAGAATCTTGGATTCCTTGAGTGCCACTCAGAGAAATCGAATCCTCAACGAAACTGAGCCGCACTCAAACTCAGATTGTCAAGCAGTACGATAAGAATCCCAAACTTTTTAACACTTTCCATTACGACAATAAGAATGGATGGAATACAAGAATCTTTCTACAACATACGCAAATCCATTCCTTTCTTATTTTTTTTGTGGACGTTGACATGAACATGATTTTCAGAAGTACCTGCATTTTTTTCTTTTTGGCTCGGATGCAATCCCACCTGGTTAAATGATCTCTCCCTTCCCATGCAACACATATTGCCCGAATGAGTATCACATCCCAAATATTATCTGGCAGCACTGCAGAAAAATTTTTTTTTTCTGCAGAGCAATTTCAACCCAGTTCTAAGATGGAATACTCATTTGAGCAAGAGGCGTTGGACATGGGAAGGATCCAATCCCCTTGAGACCTGCAAGAGGACTTGAGTAGTTTTGGCGCCCCCTGCCATTTTATAGAGCTTGAAGACTGCGACTGGGGGGTTGCGTTCATTAGTCCATCCTTCCTTCTCGTGTTTGATACTTCGCTGCACCCTCCAATGTGATCAATGCAAGGGGTACAACGTGGGCGGTCAGCTGGCAGGTGATATGCGTCAATTTACCACCCTCGTGATCATTAAATATATGCTTCACACGTCTTTAATAAAAGCTCTGTTCTGTTTTAACAGATAATAATGACAAAAAATGGCTTATTGCATTCAGGTGTTTTAAAGCAAAAGAAGAATTATACACGCACGAAATTTAACTCATTTTCTAAAATGGCCAAAGATCGCCCCAAATAGATCTGCGAGCTTGTAGGTGCAACGCGGGGTTCTTGGACTGTGTAACCACCAAACGTTCAAAAGCACCCTCGGATCCATCTCGCTTCGTGGATCTGCAGACATCCATTTGCACCTGTCTGCCCCTTCGCAGCGGCATATAAATGATCCGGCCCCAGCCGCTCCCAAGGCCGGCATGAGCTTCATCATTGTGGTCCTCCTCGCCTTCGTTTTCGTTGAACTTGCTGGACTCTGCAACATCAGAAGCATAGGGAACCATAGCATCTTCAGAGGTGCCTTCCTCTTCATCGACTTCAGCTTCAAATTGTTCATCTGGAACATTGATCAGAAAATTTAAAGATAAAACATCCTGCCAATGCCACAAGAGAGCAACAATGCCCCAATCATGTAAAACCTTGGTAAATAGACATATCGTTTGTGGTTTGAACTCCCGTTTGGGATAATGTTGGGAGGGATGCTTCCACCCAAAGTGAGGTCCTAGTAATCCTACCTACTTGAAGTGCTAGTCAACTTTTACTGGTGGGCACACAAAATAAACACCACATTTGAATTTTTACCTTCCATTTGTTTTCTCAAGGGGGGCATGTGGAGTTAAGTGAAATTTGTTTAGTAAAAGTCCTATTACTGCAAAAGGTAGTCGCTTAGGGTTTAGGAGTCTACAATAAGATAAATTTTGCCAAACTAATTTCAGAAGACATCAGTTTTAAAGAATGATAACCAGTAAGACCAGAACATGAAAGGTAGAAGCAAAAGATTTCTTTGAGGACAGAAATGCAAGAGATAAATCAAATTTGTTTTAGAAGAAGAGATAAAACAAATTGAATGACAACTTAGTTTCCTCAGCCTGCTAAATTTGCATCGGAACTTCATGTTTTGATGCATTATCAAGAAATGACAGCCAGAACCTTCAACCTGTACTATGATTTTTAGTTCATCATGACAAAATAATATAAGAAGAAATAACATTAAGGAATCTTATTTTAATTTCAAGAAGGCAACAAAAAGTCAGTTACCATAATCAATGATAAGATCCTCAGGGTTCCGCCTAGCCTTTTGCTCTTTAAGAGTCTCAAACTTCATACCATCTAGTGGCCAAGCTTCGCTGCTCAAGATTACAAAACCAAATTTAGGTTCTGAAAAGTGTTTAAACATGTCTGCTCCTTTAATATAAGCAGTCAGTTCGGGTAGAAACAATGTTATACATACTAAAACAGTACTGTTTTTCCCCTTTTTGCTGAATTAATTGTAACATAACAAACTGTGAGAATCAGACCACAGGAAAAACATTTGGCATGGTGATTGGTAAAAAATATTATGCATGTCTCTATCATAAATCAAGATTCTAACAAACTCCATGCTTTCAGAGGAGAGATAACAACCCATCAATGATGGTAGCCTTCCTCACTATCTAGCACAATGATGGTATTGAAAGCACAGCCAGAATGTTAACTGACCAAATATCATCTATTGTAATTTCAGGAGTTTCAAATTCCATTATCTGATGCAGAAAGGTCAAAACGCAAGTTACCGACTGAAGACACCTACCTTGGCCGATGTCCACGTCTCAGAGCTACATAACAGAACTTTTCATCCTCATAACCACGTAATGGCTCACCTTTTGATCGCTGCAACAGAAGTATATATATGACAGAATTAATGGAGAAAAGATACTCCAATGAAGAGAAGAATGAGGGTGAACACTCAAGAAACAAGTTAACAGTCCAGCATTATAAACCACTGTTAATAAGACAACAGCTAATGCTTTTAGCTATCTATTACAGTGGAATAAAATGTTAAATCTAATAGGCAGTAGAAAGAAAACATAATAAAAAGTAATTGTAATAACCAATATTAAACCTCTTTTTTTAAAGGGTTATTACAAACCTTGTATGCCCGCTGTGATGATGTTCTCTCAAGTCTCTGCACAAAGTGGCAATACTTGCCAGTATCTGCCAGCGGACAACGTCCATCATGCGGGCACTGAAGATGAATGAATAGTTAGCAAAGTACAGAAAAGGAATTAAACTCTTAATAAAAAATCAAGTAAATACCACAAAAGAAAACTTACAGGGGCAACCACAAAAGCACCACCTTTTCTCGAGGTACTAACGGAAATACTTTTTTTATTGGTAAGAGTATCAGCTGGTGAATTTCCATTTTTTCGTGACTTCTGTGATTAAAATAAATGATAACAGAGTTAACTTGAACTCCAAAATCAGGATAAAACAAAGAAAATGATAAAAACAACTAAACAAGTGAGGAGGCAAAGTTAATGTTACCCTCTTCTCCATCCACAGGATGTAAGAGCGCATTTGTTGTATTATTTTTGATCCCTGCGGAGTGCCAGGTTCCAGCAAAACCTAAATCAAATGTCATCAAACAATTCAAAAATCAGGATTAAATGATGATTTTCATCAAGTATATAGAAAAGGTAATAACAACGATAAAGAAAATTTTAATACAACAATATCTGCAATCTAGTGGCTACCAAAAGGAAAATACATACTACAAAAGAAGGAAGTTACAAAACATGAGAATTCATTTAAAGATAGTAGAGGCCTGACAAGGTTCTTATGCTACCACATTAACTTGACAGGAGCACAGTTTGCTAGTGAAAGTGTCAAAAACAAGAACACAATTCAAATGTGCTTAATGCAGAATCAGTATAGACAAAATTAGACATATGGCAACCATAAAACATACCAACACATCACGTGTAAGATCCCAAAGCTGGCGAACCACAGTTATCCGATCACTCAATGATGGTATCTCCCCAAGAGCATAAGACTGTATTGAAACCACAGTAAGAAGTAAAACTTCCATATGGAGTTACATGAATACTAAGTTTTTTTAAATAAAAATGAGAACAGAATAGTTTGTACCACATAATGAGAAAAATAAAAAAAATAAAAAAATAAAAAAGGAACAAGGGTTTCTGCCACATTTCCATGAAAGAAAGACTCCAAGTGACTTCCAGATATCAACAGATAGATCTAAATATACAAAGCAAACATGTTCTATAAGTATCTAAATTGTTTTCTGCAAAATTGCAGAAGTCTTGAAACAATGCAAATATAGAGTTGTCAACTGAACTGAATTTCATTGAGAGTAAAACATAATGAAGAAACATTCTCAGAACTACGCTAAATAAAAGTACACAGGGAAACATGATGGAACGTAATGAAATTTGAATTAAATCAAAATAATTAATTTTCCAAATGTGACCTTGTTGTCTTTCTAAACTATGAATTTGACAAGTCCAAAACGATATTTTACTCTGTTGAACCCACCTTTTTACCTAATGTATTCATACGGCAACAATCAATAAGTTGATGAAACCAACTGAATCAAATTGAGTAATGCAGTGCGCTAAAAAATCTTCTTAGCGGCAAGTCAAAAAGAAAATGCATAAACTTCATTTAACTTTACATATGAATCCACTTCTACATAATTGCATTTGTAAAGCAGAAGCTAAAGTAACACATCCAAGGTAGTTCGAAAATCTTACAGATATTACTAGGTCGTGCTCTCTATCATTCTTTTCCAGATTACGATTCAATGCTTGAATGCTATCATAACTATGTATTAGCGGCAAACCTTCGAAATCTATAACAACAGAGAGTTAATAAGTAACCTCAGGCCAGAAATTGGAGGATATAACTAATATAAAACACTCTTCCAAATAAACATATAATAGTATGTGCCGTCAAAATATCTACATATTCACATAAATTTATTTCACAAGTCTTTACATGAAATTTCTAATTTGATGGCCTATATTACACGGAAAAAGAAGGTCGGTCCAATCAATCCAAAATCATTCACCATACCTACTACCTAGAGGGGCATTCAAATTGAGGCAAGAGAACAGAAAGATGATAGTGCAACTTTGCACTCCTGGGTTCAAACAAGTAAAGAATTCATCACCATTTGCCAAAACCCAAGAGAAACATGAAAAAAATTACGGAAATAGAAAAACCTTAACAATATATACGTGCAGGCATAGCAGGGATAATCAAACATGTGTGTTAATAATCTTGACGGTTAAATGTGAACAAAATCCGTACTCCAAGGTCATAAAATTATCATGCCAAAACTGTCATCACTCATTTATCCGATTATCATGTCACAATACGAAACATGACATTTCATTTTCTTTTATTTCTATCAATTACTTTCCATGTCTCATTATGCAATACAGCACAACTTATCTTAAATTCCCAAAGCTACATAATTCAAAAAACAGTCTAATGTGTTTCCAAGGAAAATTATGGCATGCTAATTCTCTAGAATAGTAATAATATCGCTTGTGAATAAACATAATTTACCTTGCAAAAGACTTTGACCAGCTCTTTGCATGGACTTTGACGGTTCTACCAGATTAACACTCTGCAAAGAACGGGGCCATACGTCTCTAATAGCCCTAAAAAAAAAAGTGGTAAAGTAAGCAAACCAACGGCAATCAATTTTACACCCATCAAGGAAATAAAAACCCTGCAAAGTTATACCAGAGAGCTGAAGCAGGTCCAGCACCAAAATCCAAGACCTTGGAAGGAGAAAACTCTGGCATTCTCCTGCGGACCTAGAACAGAAGTTTCACAATAAGGAAGACCCTTACGATAAATGATAAAACTCAACACAATCATCAGAATTTTCACAAAGTCGAAGACTTCTGAACCTCTCGAAGGACCCGATGGCAAGCTGAGTATACAGCGGGCATGCGGGACGCGACGTAGGCAACGGTCTCATCCTCTTGATACTTGAGACCTATATCCCCGTAAGCAGATTGGATCTTCCAGCGCGCGACACTACGTTCAACTGGGCGAAAGGGATCCTCCAAGAGGTCTCGGGTTGTGGAAGCGGCGAGCTGTAGATTAGTGTCCTTGATCTTTTCGAAGGACTGAGAGAGGAGCAGCACCTTGCGCTTCATGTGCGCATTCTCCCTCTCTGCATTCGACGTCGCGCCGGAAACAAATCGAAATCTACTTAGGCAATAAAGATCATACCGGAGTATTTGAGAGTAGAATGATAGGGTAAGAGGAACCTCGCAGGAACTTCTTGATTGATCGGCGGAGCGAGAGAGGGACGCGGTGTACACCCAGCGATTGCTTCGCGGCGGAGCGAAGGGTCTCAGGGGTGAACACCTTTTGGGCAGTTTCCGGGAGCAGCGCGGCGGCCATTGCTGCCGACCTCTCTCGTGCTCGCTCGCTCGCTTCCGCCGAGACTAGGAAACTTTCCAAGAGAGAAGGGTTCTGGGACGGAGGGTTTTGGACGAAAGCGGCCGCGTGAAGCGGGGGGAGGGAGTGTGAAGTGCCAACGGGTCGGATGCAACTGGGTCGGCCCAAGTTGTTTCTTGAACTTGCATGAATTCAAAATTAATGGTGAAAATATCTTTTTTATTTGGATACAATTAATATTGTACATGAAGATTGAACGAACACAGTTTTAAAATCATTGTCGTTACGGAGTAACGGTGATCGATTCAATTGTAAAATTGAATCTTAAGCGTTTGCTGAGTGCTAGTAGCTACCTTGATTAGGAAATTCTATCTTTTCGACTTCGAATTAGTCGAGTACTAATAATCTCGAGCATCGAAAATCTCTCGTAGACGCGAACCGACATAAAAAAAAAATCAATGTCGTTACTTCAATTTGCTTAATTCTTTAAGCCTTCTTTCACCATTTTCCCCTTGTACAAATTTGATGCAATCGGACTTATTTTCAAAGGAAAATATCTATTCCTCATTTTGTTTTTTTCCTGGTCAGTTGTTAATTTTTTTTGTGCATTTTTTATATACAATTGCGGCATAATACTTACGCCAATCTAAAAAATTAACTTTTTATACATGTAGAGATTTTTTAAGATACCATGGAGTTGAGAGATCCCCTAATGCATATAACTGAATATTATGCCACCTCGTTTTTATTTAGATCATAAGTTTAATCTAAAATTTTCATTTTTATAACTTTTTAATTAGTTTGACTTTTATTTCATATTATAAATAGATAAAATAGAATAGTTATGCCACCTCAATCGCAGTTAATATACTAGTTCCAATACAAACATACTGGAGTGTGGGGGAGTGAATCAACGAGCGGTTCTGACCTTGAATTGGAGTCCAGGATTTCATTGCATTCCTTATTGACCTTCTCTTCCTGGGCAATATCAAAGTGAAGGAATGAGTTCCAATTTAGTTCCAGACAAGCACCATCTCAAATTTACACGCAAGCTAGAATTCTAGCTTGATATTTAGAATATGGTAATTATCATTGTTCCAAGGCAATCTATGTAGCGCACGAGCACTCCGGTTGTCTACTAAGAGCCCCCAATTATATCTTGAGTTAAGATTAACTTCGATGACTCGTTCTATCCGCAGACTCTGATCGCGGAGTTTACTATCCAAGATACTAATGTTAATTTTCTATCTGCAGGTGCAATTAATTGTCATGTAGCATTTGTGTTAGAAAGCTTTCGGTGCACTATGGGGACTAAGGCCCAGACTCTGATCAGGGAATCATTGCATCATATTGGAATCTGACTTTTCAACCTTAGTGTATATTATCAATAACAAATATGGAGTACCGTGGCAGATATGGTCGATGATGGATGAAATTTACTACCTAGCAAATCTTTAGATGTATTCATTACTTAAGGTGTTAAAAAATGTAGAATATTATCTTGCTAATTTGGGGAGAATTAATCATGATAGTATTTTTCGGGATGATAAACCTCCTAGAAGCTAATTTGTACAATGATCTCTTTGATCATTTCAGTTACTCACTGCATCTTTTTCTTTAAAAAAATAGTATGCCACCAACTTGATATCTTCTTTTTTTTTTATTTCGTTACTGTTGGGCTCGTGTTATTTCACCTCGAGTGTCGACAAGCAGAAGAAAATTAAGAAAAGAAAAAAATAGAGTTTATGTCAAAAGATGATATTATTGTCACTTCAAAATATATATCATCATCATCGTTCTATTTTATTTTACAAGAATAGAAATAGATATAATTCTGAGATGATACTAATGATTTATAGAGTCTCAATAATTTCCTATGTCAAAACACTTGTTGGAGATCATGAACCTATTTTAATAGGCAACATGCTTTAATTTATGAAAAAAAAAAAACTCAAGCCCTAGTCTCGTCTTGAAGTCATATAAGAAGCCTTTGCAACCTGCAATGCGTGAATGATCTAGAGCGCAGACGGGTCAGCGCGGTGCTAAAAATTCACATCCGTACGTCCACCGATGTGAGGAAAGGAAAAAAAAGGTAAATTTTGGAGTTAAATTCGACCATCATCTTTTATAATCTTCTTATCAATTTCTTATATTTTGATAAAAAAAATTGCCCTTTTATGTAGATATTATTCATTTGCATAATTGCATTCAATATTAAGTATTAAGATTACTATATTATAAAAAAATTCACCAAATTCCCAGCCTTATGATCCAACTTCAATTTGTAATAAAACTATCCTCCAATTTTAAACTTATTTCATCAAATGTGTTTCTTATTGGTTACATGTCATTACCCGATCGCACTATTGATATGACACAAATATAGTATTTTCTCTCTCCTCATCGTAAGTATTTGATGATGTGAGATAACATAAAAATAAAATAATAATTTGAAAAATGAAAATAAATATTTATTTACATTGATTTTGTGTATATTTGAATAGAATTTAACATAGTAATGATAATTGATGCGAGAAATAAAGATGATTTAATAAATTGTTTTTATTTTTTTATTATGCCCTATTTTTTGTTGTTTGTTATGCTTAGAATTGAAAATGAGCCGAGCTGTTCGTGAGCAACTCGTGACTCGACTTATTTTTTACCTAGCTCGGCTCGGCATATTATCAAACTAAACTAAGTTAAAATACTAAATAAAGCATATGTTCTTAAATAAGCTTAGCCTCTTAATAATTGACTTAGTCTTATAACTTATAATTTATAAATATATTATATTATATATATAATTTTTAATCCTTCATCTTTTAAATCTTCAATTTTCAGTTCAGTATTACTATGTTTATTATATGTTTAAAAAAAATATATTAGTGATGCCTCTTTTATTTAGTTCATATTTATTATTTTTTTAAATAATATGATATATTATATTTGATCTAATAAATCATCAAAAAATATATTTGACTTAATAGATTAATGAGCTAGATCAAACATTAAAAATTAATCAAACAAGCTAGGTTAAATTTATATTCATAATTTATTATAAATTATAGGTCAGACTTAAATATTTTTATTTTGTAACAGACTTGATTTATTTAAGTGAAAGATTAGCTCGCCTAAATTATGTCTGTCCCTGATTATATTATTTAATGTTTGCTTGATCCGATTCCTATTCCTAAATGGAAGAGTACCGTTTTAAAAATTTACAAGAGCCGACATCTGCTGAAACAAAAGCACCTGGTGCGTCAACGAAGGAAGCTTCCACTATCAACCTAATTGACATGTGTGTATATGCGCATATATATGTATATATACACATTGCAAAGCTTGTCAATGCACAGATATCATCCCCATACGTATCCCATATTTTACGCACATACGACATAAACTAGTAAATAGTTGTTTTTCGTCGGTGAGCCAGTGGTAAATAGTTAAACAAAGCCATCATATCCAGCGGCACTGTTCCACTACTATGATATGACTGTAAACTATACATCAAAAAGGGCACAGCACGTACGGCCGCCCATTGACATCCTAACGTAACATCCCCCCATGTCGAAAGCTTACAACTTTGAACTGCTCGATCGACACCTCGGTACCTAACACCAAACGCCTGGCAAAAACCAATGGCAGCAGCACCAGCCCCTGTACCTCTTTCCTTCTTCTAGCCTCCCCTCCAATCTCCATATGCTGCTTGCTGGTAGCCTGCTAATGGGCTCCTGTTCCTCGGTACTCTCTCTCCTCCGCATCCTACTCTTCCATCTAATCTCATAGCACTGAAACGAACCTAAACTGTGTACTGCCACCATCACCCTCACCGAAAAGAACTGAACCTTTTGTCCTCTATTCTGAATCCCGACTGGTCACATCACGTACTCCGGCCGGTCGAGGGGCAGCGCAACGAGCTCCAGCGGCGCGCGGCTCAGCTTGTCGCCGATCATCGCCTCTGAGGCGCGCCAGAGCCGCTCGGCCTCCTTCTGGTTGGTCGCCGGCGACGACGGCGACGCCTCGTTGCAGTCCACGAAGTACCTTCCCGACACCCCTGCTACCCTCGGGTGCGTAGCCACGTAGCATGTCGTCGCTGCCGCCTGCGAGCCATGCATTTAATATATGCAACTTCCTTTTAGATTTCATACAGGCGTCATTTATTCCATAGAAAAAAAAAGAGAGAAACTGCATGCTTTTTTTTTCTACGAACAGATCAAAACACCTGAGGAATCGTCTTGAGCAATTTCGATGCCAGAAAAAACACGACATCTGCATTATTTATGTCGATCCAACGGTCAGTATATATATATATATATATATATATATATTTCCAAACTTCGAATTATTATGAAGGGAGAAAAAAAAAAGGAGTGAATCGATCGAGACCTGTGATGAAGCCTTCCCGGTCGCGGGTTAGGCGCGTCCTAACAATGCCAGGATGGACGCAGTTTGCGGTCACGTTAGCGTTCATTGCCTTAGGGGAAAAAAATAGAAAATAAATAATTGTTGAAAAAACGTGGAATATTATTATGCGATCGATACGGTTGTGATGGAGAATATCGTGAGAAAACAAATCAAGATAACGAAACGAAGAATGGAATAATGAACTGGGAATCAAAACATGAGATGGCGAGAATGGAACAAATTTTATTTTCCCAAAGCATATCGGTGTTGTGGATTGAGACCTCGAGGCGTCGCGCGAGCTCAGTCGTGTGGAGTACGTTGGCAAGCTTAGAGAGTGCGTAGGCTTGCGTGGCATCGTACGGTCTGCGGTTCAATTTAAACCCCGTCACGTTATGTATAATTAATGCTACTATTCAGTTGTATATATATTGGAATTAGAAATAAATGTGAGAACAGGATAGATATAACATTTTCTCTCGGGTCATCAGATCGAGATAACGGACGCCGTCGCCGGAGAACCAGCCGTGGATGCATGAGGAGACGTTAACTATGCGGCCTTGGATCCCCGTCTGCCTCGCCGTCTCCGCCATCTTGTTAAGCAGCAACTTGGTGAGCAAGAAATGCCCTAGAAAAATACATACGTAGTAAAACAAAAATAAAACTTAGCACACGAATGAAATAAATAATAATAGCAAACTTATATAGCACACAGGAAACAATAATAAGAGGAGGAGGCACCTAAATAGTTGGTCGCGAAGGTCATCTCGATCCCGTCCTCGGACACGGCGAACTCGTGCGAGAACTTTCCCGCGTTGTTTCTGCAACAGGAGACGAGAGATAGCGCCATTTCATCATCTAGGTTATAAATCTCGGAAGACCGAGTAGATGCGAAAGAAGAAAGAAAAAAAGTAGGAGGGGTCACATGAGAAGGTTGAGCGGGAGACGGAGCGAGAGGAAGCGGGAGACGAAGGAGCGGACGGACGCCAGCGAGCTGAGATCGAGGGGCATCACGAAGACCTCGGCGCCGGGGAACTCCGACGCGATCCGTCCCTTCGCCTCCTCCGCCGCCTTCATGCTCCTCGCCGGCAGCACCAGCCTCGCGCCGCGCTTCGCCAGCACCCGCGCCGTCTCCGCCCCGATCCCCGACGTCGCCCCTGAGCGGTGAGATTTTCACATCGTCAGGAGAGTTGGAAATACATGTTGAGTTCTTTTTAACATTTTATAGTTTTTATCATATGTACCGGTGATGATGGCGGTGATGTGGCGGAGGTCCGGCGACTCCGCGGTGGAGTCCTCGGCGGTGGACTTGGAGCCGAAGCCGCTGGCGCCAGGAGAACCGAGCAGGTATTTCACCATCTCCAACATTGTTTCTTTTTTTTGTTCTCTTGGATGCTCTCTCGGCGTTTGCTGCTTTGCTTCTTCGTCTTGCGCTCTCTCTCTCTCTCTCGTGTTCTTGGGACGTTAAACTTCGAAAGCTATCGATGTCGGAAGTAGAAGGGAGGATTTAATGCGGAAGAAAGCTCTGGGGGGTGTGGAGAGCTAATCGTATAGTGGTGGTGGTGGTGGTTCGCACTTCGTAGTGTCTATCATGTATGAGGGGAAAGGCGCCGCCCTGCATTTATAGATGAAGATGGAGGAGGGAGAAGGAGGGACGGTGAAAAAGATAAAATGAAAGGAATTAGGAGAAGCAAACGGGTCAATGTTATTACACTCATCAAATCTTTAATTCCACCTCAAATCATTTTATCCTTCATTTTATTTTAATTTATTTATTATTCTCTTTCTTCCAATCTTCTCCATTTTCATTCAATCATGCTTATTAAATAGTTTCCTACTCATTAACTCTCTACCATCTCTCTTTCATTTATGCAATTAATTAGTTTTTTCTTAATCGTATAATTTAGATTATTGCACAAACATATTAATTTAATTAATATATAAGTTACAACAAGATTAAACATATAAAATTATTTTATGAACAGATAAAATAAAGTGAAAACAGGAAGAGTGAAAAAATATTAGAAAAATTATTGTCCCTTGTTTTTTCTTAATTTTTTGTTAAGAAAATACTAATTATCAAGTTGATTCAAATATCTTTAATTAGTGACTTCTTAGATATCCAATGCAGTTCCTCTGCATGTATTAAAAATTATTTGTTTAACCACAAGTAATTAATTGAACAAATTGTTTTGAAAAATTTATTATTATTTTCTTAACAAAAAAAAAACAAAACAAAACAACGAACTATATTTAGAAACTTAATAATCTTAAGAAATAAATATATTTCTAATTTTTTTGTCTAATCTTATTGTGATTTTTATATTAATTAATTAATATGTTTCCCAATAATTTAATTTATATCATTAACCAAATAACTAATAGCATCATGATTAAACAAGAAAAGTTGGTTGAAAATTGAGGGGGTAAAATAACAAATAAAGTAAAATAAAATGATGAGTTTAGAGTGGCAATAAGATTTGGAGTAATGGCAAGGGCACCTATCCCTTAAGTTACAACTTATAAATTGTTGATGAGTTAAATTTGAACATGGAAGCTGTTGTGTTTATAAAAAAAAATGATGCGCTGTATCCAACTATAGGAAGAGGGAGAAGGTGAAGGATAGAGAGGGTTTTTTCAACTGTTAGCTTAACTACAACGAGGAGAAAGTGAAAGATGTAGGATAATTGGAGCACACAGCGAGGGATGGAGAGATGTTAACAGTGTAATAATACTTATAATCACTGTTACATATAGTGCAATATTAATTATATATTTTTGTGCGTGTTGCACATCATATATCAACTTACCTTTTTTTTTTCGACTACTCATTCGGGCTCCTGGTATTCTTTTGATGAAGAGCAAAAATAATAATATCACATTCGTAATTTGAATAAATAAATAAATAATGTGAATTATTAAGGGGAGAACGAACAGTCGCAGTTTTAAGAGGGGGTTGGTATTTACTATTTAGGATTAAGCGTTTGGACGTTAGTTGGCGCATGGGTCGCTGACACGTGTGCCTTGTTTTTTCTTTTTTGCCCTTTTACAATCTCACGTGCCGCCGCTAACGAAGACGCCTAGCGATTTCGATGGGCCCCAACTAGAAACGGGCGAAAACGAAAACAAGCTTATTGTTTTTTTTTTCTTTCGATCGTAAAAAGAATTATTAGTATGATCCGGGTCTGTATTCCCATAAAAGAAAAAAAAAGTTTCAATTATTTTGTGGTAGATCATGACTTATCTCATGTTAAAATTTCGAGTTTAACTCATTCATAAGTAGTCGTGTCACTGAACTGATTTCATAAGTTTAATAAAGTCAAACTTCATTTATATGGGAAAACAAAAAAGAAAATGGAAAAAGAATTTGTGGAACTAGGAATATCATACATGCAGCTTTATGGTTTAGAACTCCTCCATCAGTTCTTTTTAAGTCCACGTACCTTATGCCAAAAGAAAAAAAAAAGAGTAAATTTTGAAAATAAAGAGATTTTAAACTTATGACTTCTCAATTTTCGAACTAGGATGTACGTCATTGCGTTAATACCCTCGTTCCTTCTCCGTCAATTTAAGTTGGATTCGTGCATGATAAAGAGAATAGAATATATGAAACGTGCAAGTACACCATGACTCCATCTCTAGTTGATATTTATTGCGCTGGTGGCCAAAGCTGTTTATATGACAGGAGGAGTTTGACGTGTGATATTCTTGTACATAAAAAAATCAAAGCGAGATAACAACACATGGAAATGAGTTGGAAATTATAACTATTAGCTTGGGCCATGCTAGGATGACGAACTTCATGTTCAAATTGAGGGCAAAAGTTTTCCACAGACGCGATTGATAAGTTTCCTCTCAACTATAAGATAGTCGCTATTACTTTGCAGCACTTAATTAAGTACGATTAAGATAGTAATGACGTGCATCCTGGTTAAGAATATAAACAATAATTATACATGTAACCAAATTAATATAGCATTCTTTTTTTTTTGGGCAAGATTGTAAGATATTGTTGATGAGTCCAAATACAAGCACAAATCGCTTCTTTAGTGCTTTTACAAGGTAACTTGTGCTAGAGTGCTTGAGATGTTTCTTATTAAACTATTCTTGAGCAACTAAAAGTGCGATAGATATGAAAACAATGAGGGCATATGTGTAACAGTAAAAGGTAGGAGGGGGTGGGCGTGGGTGTGGTAGGAAGACACCACTCAACACAAACAAGGCTGAACCAGATCGATCGTGGAACGATTGAACTGCGTTTTTACGGACGGTCGCTTTCTATGGCCCGGCCTCTTACTGTTTACTTTTTTTTTTGTGTCTGCCTGAGTCTACGGAAGGTTTCGGTGTCTGAGGCTATTAGAACTCGACTAATCCGGAGCTGAGAAGATAAAATAGTAAAGACTTATTCTTTAGTTAAGGTAGGGACTCCGAGATTCGAATCTGATACTACTAACACTCAACGAACGCTCGGAACTCAACCCTGTTACCAATTAAATCAACCACAATTGATTTTACTGCTTACTCGTTGCGTGCGTGATATGGCCTGGCGATCACCATTGGGCTCACGATTCCGATCCATCCTTATCCCCTTCTCCGATTCCGATGCCCCACAGGCGATCGCGATACGTACGACCATCACCCAACATGGCAGGGCAGCAGCACACTGTGGACGAACACACACACACAACCGATGGATTGGGAACACACAGCATCCACACGGAGACACTTGATTCACTGGACTCGACCATATAATATATATATGTATGTAATATATATTATCTGATAATGCGATACGATGATGCACGAGAGTTGGCCAATGTCAACCTAATTTTTGTGGACTCATTGAGGGGCGTCGGCGTTCGTGGAGCTCTCTCTGTGCTGTGCTTGTTCGCCTTCGGGAGTCGGTCCAAACACTGCCGCCCGTGGGAAATCTTTTAATTTGATCCTTCTGTTTTGGTGCACACGTGCGATCCGCCGTGTGCCCTCCTGGATTCCTTGCACTCTTCCCGGACCACGTGCACATTTCCACCTTGTTCGCAAAGATCTTGTCCTTTTTTTACCAACTAAGATACCATTAGATAGCAAATTCACTCACTTTAATGGCATGCATATATATATATAGTTAACTAACGAATTGAATTCTGAGTGGAGACAAAATTGAATCCTTCTGACTCCTAATGTAGAACCAAACAGAAAAGACATTAAAAACTTAAAAGCAAAAAGGCAACGGAGCAAAAAATGTGAGTAGCACGGGCCCATATATATCCGCAGGATAAATTTACTCTTTACTGTAAAAGTTATTCATAATGATAATAATAATAATAAATAATAAATAAAATGAATATTTGGAAAATATCACTAGTTGAAACGTCCATCCCCATTCCACTGGTCACATGGCTCGTCTTGGTCCACACCCCGCAGGTATAGTGCGTCTGGGGAATTTTTCTTCGACTTTTGAATCACAGAAGGCCACCAAATCAACAAAAAAAAAGAAGAAAAAAGCAAATTAGCATTTAGCGAACGAAATTTGAGTCAATCTTGATAATCTATTAATGATTAATAATTGAATCAATGAATTATTTTTTATGGGTTTTGTTGGAGGCACAAGTTGATTAGGTGTAATCAGATGATTAAGTGTAAACATTACACTGTAAGCATGCCATATCAGCAAAATTATAACTGTCAGAACTCGATCGATGTGTTTTTTTAATAGAAACATCTTTCTCGTTCGTTTCTTTACAACTTCTTGATCAATTCTTTATGAGAGAATACTTTTTATATAGTATCAGAGCAAGGTTGGGATCGCGAGTAGCAGACAGAGTGATGAACTATTGAATTTAAGAGAGAGTGATCGATCATTAGAGTGTCATCAGATAAGATGAACTATTGAATTTTCTCTCATTTTCTTTTATCAGTATTGCAAGAATCGTGAATTGGGGTTTTCTTTGTGACAATTTGAGACTTTCGTTTGAAACAATCGATTTGGGTTCTTTTCTTTTGGATCTTCAACATTTATCTGAACTATTATACTTTGTGTAAAATATCGCAATAATAAAAAATGTCCAAAAATCAAATCATCATTTATCCAAACCACCCCTATTTTTAAATTCTTCAGAAGGAGGTCCGGGAACTCTAATGATGTCTTTTCAATTGGTTGATCTCAAAAACTAATTCTTTATGGAGTCGAGCCATAAAAATCTCATTGCTTGGAAAAAATAAAGTTCGAATTTGTGAATGGGCCTTATAGTCGCAATTCAGTAAACGATAATACGAAAGATCTTTGGGATCGGATAGATGCCATCGTTTTATCATGAATCATGGATTTTGTTTCTAAAGAGTTAATGAGTGGGGTTATATACTTATCAAATGCTGCTTCAGTTTGGATGAATCTTCAAGAACAGTTTGACAAACCTTACAGAACTAGGATTTTTCAATTATTAAAAAGGATTTATACGCAGAATCAAGAAAATATGTCAATTGTAACATATTTCACTAAAATGATATTCTTCTGGGACAAGATGTCTACAATAGTAGAAATGGCCACTTGCAATAATAGATATATAGGTTTAAAAGTAGGTGGCCCTACTTTAGACCTATATTAGGTGAAAAGAGAAAAAAAATCTAGGTTGCTTCTAGCAAGAACTAAAATCCTGGAACTTGCCTTCACGAGATGATTTGACCGTGATTTTAGTTCTCATATTTTTTGTATTTGTTCCAATTCTGATCTTAGTTCTAGCTGCCAAACATGGGTTTTATGTCAAACTATGATTGCGACGTCTTAGTCCTAGTACTGGTGTTGAGAATGAGGAAAAAGGTCGATTGTTGCTTTATAATCATAGTGTTGCACATTTGGATGTCTCTGTGTCAATATGAAGACATAGAATAGCATGATAGGGAAAAATTGGGTACTTTTATCTTTCTAGTGTCTACTTTATCTTATATTTTCTCCTTTTGAAATTTAATTTTGGATTAAATAATAAATATTAATTTATTTTATTTTTAGAAGTATAGGGCACCACTAAATGTATATCAAATTTTGAGAGATAGAGTAACTATAAACTGGAAGTGAAGGATATGTGTAACGTCTCGAATTTGACACTATCACGTGACGAAATGTCCTCTCGTGCGCTATATTCTTCAATATTATTTTGACTCTTTCGTTGACCCAGATGGTCAAGAAGAGTGATATATAAGCGGAAGACCTAAGAATAAAACATTACAACAAATATTTTTTAGAAATACGAAAGTTAAATAAATAAAAGATACATCATATGGTCTAAACATAAGGCATATAAAAGTCCATGCCATAATCAACTCAATAGGTTTCATACATGACATCAAGTGTAAAAGACTCAAGTTAACCATATGATAGTCATGTGCACACGTCATTCGAGCTGAAGTCGCCGCACACATTTCAACATGACACGCAGATATCTCATGCACCTGTGGGGATCATACATAAGAGCAAGCTCAATTATTAGTATAAAACAAACTGTGACTTCATAATAGATCATAAAAATTATTCATTAAAATATGCATGAAACAAATATAATAGAGAGATATATCATAAATCAAAGATCTTCATGGTTCCATATTTTTTCATTTCATTTTATTTTTGTATTCATGTTCATAAGGATAAAGTCCTTTCATCCATCTTTAGCTACTCATTTCTTTCTAAGGTTGAAAAAGCTCTCCACTTTTAAGAAATGTAATTGCAAACACATAAGTGTATAGCTACCTACACCATGGTGAGCTAGTGGGGGATTAGTGCCATGACAAATGCCCCATAAGGGGTGGATGACCTCGCGCAAATGATAACAACCATATGTGGAGTGTCTCTCCATAGAGCGCCTTGCACAAGACTGCCATAAATTCTCATCTAGGAAGGTAATGCTAACCCTCATTTTTATCTTTACTAACTATGAACTTATCTTTTGGTCACATGAATCAATCAAATTTGTAGGGAGTAAGGATAACTCCAAATCATCATGAATGATCATGTATTAAAAGGATAATCAATGGGACAAAGGTTAATCAAGTTATGGTTGTTCATTAAGATCGTATCAACACTTCAAAGTCATGTGGTCATCCGTTATAGTGTTTTCCAGCGGTCATCCGAAAGAGGCTTGGACTTCCATTTTATCAGCATACATCGATCATTCAAAAAATAATGTGATCGTCCGTTCTGAGTTCATCTTTGGGCCACTCAAAGACCGCGTACAGATCGGACGCACAAAAGATTTATGGTCTCCGATAGCACATATACAATGTTTTTGAAACTTTTGGTCGAAAGTTTCGTTGTTGAAACTTGATCGATCGTCCACTAGAACCAAGTCCATGATCCTCAGTCAATTGAAAAGAGTCACCGTCAATCGTGGGTTCATCTTCTGGCATAAATATCCATGATTGCTCGAAACTGGTTATCTCCATTGCTTTCACGTTTCGACATTCCTTCAGTTTGGTCGACTGGAAGAGTTTTGGACTTTCATTTTGATTCAAATCGATTGTCTGTTCCAATTTTGAATGTTCGATCTCGTAGTCACTATACTCTTGCCAAGGTGGTTCGGATGTCCGAAAGTGATCCGATCGCCTGTTTTAGTCGATAGAACTAGAAGTCATTGCGAAATCCTAATGTTTTTAATCAAATTTTCACACACAACAAAGATCTAACACTTTTTAATATTTTACTTAACATCTAGCATGATCCAGAGGTAAATCTTAACATAATTTCATCGTGTACAAATGTATGAACGTTTACCCAAAAATCCTATTGTAATACATGAACCACAACATAACTTCTCGAATGTATTTCATAATCATTACAAAAATGATTTCTCAGATCAAATGTCGCACAAGAAATCCTTATTCATCTTCCTAAATGCAGGATTTGCAACCTGATACAAATCATTCGTAAGTTATCTCAACCGAAAGAATTGGATCATCCAACTTCATAAAAATAATAAAGCATGACTACAACCCATTCTAGCATGAATATTAATCCTAGATTAATTCTTAAAACATGCAAGATCGTCAAGATACTACTCTATGATCCAGATCCTCAATAACACACATTTTTATTGATTTTTGTTTGATGCTTCGTCGGGTTCGAGTTTCAGTCGCGCCCCCTTCTCCCTCCTTGATCTCTAGCATCTTGAGCACTTGTAGAACTTGCCCCACATCCTGTGGTCGCTGTGGAGCAGAGGTGACAAAGAGAAAATGACAAAAATGAGAGATGGAGACGAAGAGGAAAATATGGGGAAGAAGATGAAGCTTTTATGGGGAGTTTCATAACTCTTTTTATCCATGAGATATTGTGCCTCAAATAGCTCCTTGAAGCTAGCCCATGTACCACCTCACGGTCCCTGAACTTTTTGTCTCTAATATTGTCTTCCACCGGTTGCCGGCCCGATTGGTTAGCAAATGAGTAGCATACAAGACCTTACGATCCTCGCCAAATCGAGAGAGGCGGAGCATCCGCTACATGAAACTGACCTAACGAATGGCTTCATCATAATCCATTACCCCTTTGAATTGAAAAGCTTGAATCGCGTCCTTCTCGGTGGAAGGACCTGCTGGAGGAGAAGGAGAAGACGGAGCCTAGTACATAGGCACCGAGTTTGTCAGTTGTTGAGACGACGATGGAAGCTTCTGCTGCTGCAATGGCGGAGGGAGCTCCTGCTGCAACTCCTCTCGTACTTGACTTCTTGGAGGTCGAGTCAATTTTGTACACGATCATCTTCGGATTAGTCGCAATGCAACCACTTTCATGTCTGCGCCCATGCCCTTTACTGCGTCAAGCCACTGAATATGTCGTATGAGTCATCTATAAAACATAATAATTCATTTCAGTAAAAACCATCTTAATCATAAAGATACAAATATTCTTACTTCACTAGGCGGATCGACTCATCAAGTTCTTATTGAAATAGGATCTACACAAGGAAAAGTTTTGCGATGGTTGAGTATGGTGGTAGCTCTGGTGGGTGCACATGTTCCATACTTAGATTTAAACTCTATATCTAGGACGTCAAGAGAGTCCTAACATTAGACTCTTATATCATTGATGTAATACTCCAAAATTCGACTCCGCCACATGGCGAAATCTTTTCTCATGCGTTACTTTGATACTTTTTAACTCTTTCGTTGAATTAATGGCCAAGAAAATGACATGTAAGCGAAGACATAAACTAAAATATTATAATAATTTAATATGAAGATGCGAAAGCTAATAAAATGAAAGTACATCAGATAGACTGAAGATATGCCATAGGAATATAAAAGTCCATGTCATGTGCAACTCGATAGGTCCCATACATAACTCCAAAATATGAAATGACTCGATATCACTCTAGATAACCATGTGCACGCGCTACTCGAGTTGTAATCACCACACACGTATCAACCTCACTCGCAGATAACTCATAGTTGCGGGCATCACACATGAGAGCAAGTTCAATCGTTAGCATAAAGCTAAAGAATAAGCATAATGATAAATCATAAAAGATCTTGATTCCATATCTTTTTCGGTTCATTTCATGTTCATGTTCATATTAATAGAAAAGTCCTTCCGTTCATTTTAGTCATTCTTAATCTTTCATCTTATACATGGGTTGGAAGAGCTCTCCCAAATGTGTAGCTACCTATACCATGATAGGGCAGTGGAGATCAGTGCCATGAAAAATGCCCAATCAACTTAAAGTTGATAGACGATCCATGTAATTTACTTGATTTGCTAGCGTTAAATGATGTGGATGAAAGAGAAACGATCAACGTGACGTTCACGTATGCAAGGCAACCGGGTAACCCATTATTACCGGTTAAGAGGTCTAATCGTGTAAGAAAATAAAAGATGAGGGACGTTCTAATTATAAATTGAAGGTGGGGGGGACCAATTTGAAAATGATTCAAAGTTGGGGGACTAATTATGTAATTTACCCTCATAATTCTCGATAATAAGTTACCTATTTTTGTAGATGTGAGTTGAAATGACACTCGATTTTAGCCTTTAAATATTAGGTAAAGTATTACTAACCCAGACCTCGCACAAAATGAAAACATCGATAGTGAAGAATGTTTCACAGAGACTGTTTCATACGAGGCTTCCACAATTCCTATCTAGGTAAGTCATGGTAATCCTCATCTTTTATCTTATTAATCATGAACATATCTTTTGATCAATCAAGACTATAAGAAGCAAAGGTGATTCTAAATCATTTTTTAGTTCAAGTCATTCAATAATAATCACGTGGACAAAGACTTATAAAATTAGAAGGTTTAAATTAAGGTCATATTCTTTCTATCCCTAGATCGGACGTCCGAAAGGTCGAGCTATTGTCCGTTTAAATATTCTTTAGCAGTAATCTAAAAAAGGTTCGGACTTTCGTTCAATCAATAATTCATCGGTCGACCGAAAGTGGTTCGATCGTCCATTCTGAATTTATCTTTTGATCGTTCCAAGGCTGCACTAAGAGGTTCTTGGACTTTGGGTCAAGAGTTTCGGTTGCAGCCGCTCGTTGGAAACCAATTCCATGGTCCCCGGTTGATCGATGATAGTTCTCTGTCGACCGTCAGGCCCTTTTTTCAGAAAAAATGGTTCAGATCGATCATTTGAAAAGGTTTCAATCGACCAACTAGTTATCGTCGCTATTTTAAGTCTCAACATTTTTCAAATCCAATCGTCGGAATGGGTTTCGGACTTCCGTTCTAGTTCAAATCAATCGTCCGATCGGATAGTCACTATACCCGATCAAGGTGATTCGGACATCCGAAAGAGAATCCGATCATCTGTTTCAGTTCGATAGAGTCGCAGGCCATTGCGAAAATCCTTACATTTTCAACTAGTTTTCCACACAGCTAGTAAACATTTCTAAACATTTTCCTAACATATTGCATAATTCGTAGGCACGACATAACATCAATTTCATCATGTAATTAAGGTTCATTTTCATCGTATGCACTATTCAAAAAGTTAATTTTTCCTAATCGGATACTAAATTTAGATTTCATAACCATTTCATGATAATAACATATGATCAAAATTCATATTAAGGCGTACCAATAATCATTCATTTCATTTAATTCAACATTAATAATCTTATAAATCCTTAACAAACTTCACATATAATCACATATGTATCATTTGGCCGAATCTAAAATTTGAGTAACACAATATCATAGATGACGCGTAAAATGATGTAGCAAAATAAAATCGCTAGCAAGTGCACTAGTCGCTCAAGTAATATAGAAAATAGGAGTAAAGTGTCGAACCTACGAGGAATATTATTAATTCAATATCTGAATTTATAAATTAATAAGAGAGAAGAAAAATATGGGATTTTGGAAAGAAGAGTTGTAAAATAAAATAAAGTAAAGAAGATAAGATAAAGATAAGACAAGTTTGAAGTTAGGCTTTAGGATGAAAATAGATCAGGATAAATATTTGAATAATAAAAGATAAATTTAATTTTTAATGATGAATTAGAATCCCCATAAATTATTAACTTGACATGATTAAATTGCGATCTCCACAAACTGACATCCCCTTAATCTAAGTATGTAAAATAAACTATCTTAATTTAATAAGAATTGAAATCTCCACAAACTGGCATCCCATCAAATCATATTAAAATTAAGACGTATTAAATTAGATTCCCTATACAATTAATCACTCCACAAACTAGTATAGATTAACAGACTACACAAATTTGATTCTTCACACACTAGTTATCAAATTTATGTCAATTATTAATTTCAAATAAAATTAATCAAAATTAGTATAATGAATTTTGAAATTAAACACTCCACAAATTGTTATAGCCTAATTCAGAAATTCAATTAACTAACATAAAAACATTAAACACAATTAATAATTGATCAGAAAAGATTAAAATAAATAAAATATGGTCCAAACATTTCTCTTCAATTAATAATCTCCTAAAATAATAATCCTAAAAATATAGAGTTCATCCTAGAAATTCCGGAGAGATAATAAAATACAAATTATAAAAATTGGAAGAATTACACCCAAATAATAAAAAGTCGAAGCTTCGGATCACGGGCAGACAGTCGGGCAGCCTCTCGGACTCGATCAGAGTCGTGATCAACTTCCGGCCGTCGCACCTCTCTCCTATTGGTCACAGCCTGCAGAGCTCACGACTCAACTGTGGAAGAAACCTGAACTTCAGAGCACGAATTGAGAGGATGGTTTCTTCATGTATTTATAGGTGTGAAGGGTCTTCATGCGGATCACGGTTGATAAAATTATACGGCCAACTTTAAATTCGACTAAGATAAAACTTGGTTAAGGATAAAAGTTTATCCATTTTGTACCCGATAAACTCTTGTTGATGATTCTCGGCCACCAAGCATTATTCATATTGTCTTTCACACCCAATGATTGAAGTTCTTGGCCGATAAATTTGATTGATATTGGTTAATGATAGGATTCTCGGCCGATAAATTTGATTGATGTGGTATTTTGCCCCCAAGATTAGAGTTCTCAGCCGATAAATTTGATATTCCTCTCTGAATCTCGGCCACAAAAATCGTTTGCGCCCAAGGATGGCTGCTTGATAAATTGGTTAAGATAAAACTTGGACTCTTTTGCGGCCGATATTTGTTTTGCCCAAGATAGAATTCTCGGCCGATACGATCTTTGGGGTTGGAGTTCTCGGGCAATACGATATGAATTGCGGCCGATACGTCCATTCTTGATAAAATATAATCCTTGGATAATCATGTATTCAATTTTTTCCTGCAAAATAATTATCATAATTTAATTAATCCATCCATAATTAAATTATTCAGAGAATTAATAATTAAAATTGATAAATCTGAAATTACGATTAAAAGTGATCTAAAATGATGCATGCTATGATTAAATTATAGAAAAATTAACTAAAATAATAATCCAAAATATGTTATATTTTACACGCATCAATAGACTACAAAAGATGATGAGACATGGTTACTACCCATACTAATACAGATTTTAAACTTATCAACGTCCTTAAGAACATGCAGATCTATCAAGAAAACCCCTCTGATCCAGATCCTGAGTAACACAACTTTTTGATGTCATATGGTCCTTCTCCTCGTCGAGTCAAACTCTTGTTGTGTCCCCTTTTCCCTCCTTGTTCCCCTTCTCCCTCCTTGCTCTCTTGCGTCGCATGTGGCTACAAAACTTGCTGGAATGGTTCCTTCTCCCTCTAGTCGAGACAGCAGAAAGAAGACAAAGTGAGGAAGATGAGGAAGAAAGAAGAGGAGAGATTATGGGATTCTTAAAATGTGGGTTTCAAATCTTTCACGATCATAGTGGAAAGAACTTACAAATCATAGGTCATTATTGGGTGTAATGAGGAAAAGAGAAATATCAAAATTGATCTTGGCTTCTGCCCGTTAAGCTTGATCTTGGGTTTTGCCCATTAAGCTTCCAGTTGCTCAAAAGAGTTTCGATCGGTAGAGCATCGGTGACGTTCAAATTGTCGTGCTAACGAGCGCTAACTTTATCTTTCGAACGATCGGAAATTTGATGTCATCACTAATAAAAGTTTTTAGATTTTTATGAAAATTTTAATCCGTTGCAGTAATGGAACAAAAACAAACTAAACTTAATATATATAATTATGTAAAGATATGAATGATCTATCTTCATAATTTTCGACATAAATAACGATGCAATGTACTGAAAATATACTTCAATAACACTTTTCCGGCGATCAGAGCTCACCGTAATATCATTCAATTCGTAATCATATTTTACAAACTTTATGTTGGTTAATTTTCATTTTCTTTGTTATAAAATTACATCTTAACTATCCATGTTACTTTATCGTATTATTCAAATACAACGAATACGTATTTAATCTGCTTGATAATTAATTTCGACGAGAAGCAAATGTTTTAACTTTTTTACATTCAAATGATAAATAATAAAGTATATAGTAAACAGTAAATGTGATTAAAATTAATATAATCGCATTATCCAATGATCATGATCAAATCATGTTAACAAATATGACTAAATCAATAATTATAATTTATTTAACCTTAAATGATATATTTTTATTATCCAATTATTCAAATAAATACATATTATTTCATCTAAGATGTATATCATCAATTTAATCATGAATAATAATCATAAAATTAATTAAAAAATAAAAAAAATATTCTACACTGATATATACAGCGGCGTGCTCTACATAATCCTTAACTTCATAAGGTAAATATTGATAAAAAAAGAATATTAAAGTTACCAAACTTCGCTAATGAAAAAACTAAATCAAACGGCCGAAAAAAAAAAGGAAAAATAAATGGAGAACCTTCTGGACTTCTCGTCTGTGCCAACCGTGGTTAAGGCCGATTTGAGCCAACCACGTAGAGGTTGGACAGATAAGCAATGGCCGCCGCCGCGCAGGAGGACTCCGCCGCCATGGCCGCACAAATCTGCGGCCAGATCCTCTCAGTCTTCTCGGCCCCTCCGCCGTCCTTTCCCCCGCCGTTGGACGTCCTCGTAGCGGAGCTCTCCTCCGCTGCCTCCGCGTCCAGCAAGGTCTTCGTCAACGGCGTGGGCCGCGAGGGGCTCATGATGAGGGCCCTCTGCATGCGCCTCTACCACCTCGGCCACTCGGCTCACGTCGTCGGAGACATGACGACCCCACCCATCTCCGCCGGAGACCTTCTCCTTGCCTCCGCCGGCCCCGGCGGCTTCTCGACCGTCGACGCCATCTGCAGCGTGGCCAGATCTGCCGGCGCTCGCGTGGTCCTCCTCACCGCGCGGCCGGACTCCGGGAGCGGCGCGCGGATGAACGCCCACGCCGTGGCGTACGTCCCGGCGCAGACCATGGCGGACGAGGAGGGGGCCCGGGAACCGGGGGCTGTGAGGCTGCCCATGGGGAGCTTGTACGAGGGAGCTCTGTTCGTGCTGTTCGAGATGGTGGTGATGCGGCTAACGGAGGTGCTCAAACAGAGCCCGGCGCAGCTTCGTTCGCGCCATACCAACCTCGAGTAGAGTAGAGTTCCGGCCAAGTGTTTGTTAAAATGCATATATGTGTCTAGTCCTGTATTGCTTAAAAACAATGTGTTATCATGTATTAATTACTTGTATTTATGGAGTTTATATCTCAGGGATGAAGTGAATCTATTGTGTGGGTGCTTGCTTTTTGATTAAATGAGCTGTATAACTTTTTTTAGTTAAAAGAATTGATAAGAGAATTGATGGTAATATGTATGTATCACTACATCTCTAATTAAGGAAAAAACAAATGTAAAATTCGAGCAACATCTAAGATCTTTTTGCTTCGTAGCATAGCAACGGTTGGGCTGTTCTGATATCAAGGGCGCTCCATTGTTGCTTCCACTTTGTGGTCCTTGTGATCATTTAACATCGCGTACCTGCATCATCACCTTTGTTGTTTCAGGATAGAAAACACACAGCAAGTAGAGTAATAAACATAGCCGCTTCTGTGTTTTAATATACACCTAACGACGATTAATTGCCTATGGAAGAAATAATTGGAAGGAACCCATTTTTCTACCTTGACGAAAGAGACGGTCATGCAAAAAACAATTTTCTATTTACGGTGTAAACTAAAACGAATGTCTTCTCTGAATAAAGATACTTCATTTTTGCTTGACCCTTTTGGATCTGTCTTTCAAAATTGACGATTGTGGACCTATATATCTAAACCCGTCTATCCAAATGAAGCTTAAATTTGTTATGCCATAATGGATTAATAAGCACAACAATAAATAGATAAACAACAAAGAAAATGAAAATTTTAATATGGTAAGTTTTTAAATAAGAAAACGGGCAAAGAAAGTCACCATTAAAAGTTTCAGACTAAACGATAAAAAAAACTCAACCCTAATGCATAAAAATTCATATCTTTCTTATTTTTTTCATAATTTTAAATACAAAGATAATATCATTCAAGACTCGGGTGATTATCTGAAATTCAATTATTTTCATATATTAGAGAATTCTGAAAACATTATCATCGCTAGGTAATGACAAGTGACAATCTTATGTGAAGTGCGGAGACAATGACAAGTGAAGTAATGTTTCGTTGACATGGAGAAAAATAGACGTCTCAACTCAACAAATTTAAGAGCGATCGATATATAGAGAGATCACTGCTCACAGAAAAAATGTTTCATAAACACACTATTGAAAGATATTTATCGGAGGCGCATGCGTGATGCATTTTGCCTGAAGGCCATCATCGTGAGCTAATAAGTTCTGACAATGACGAGCAGCTCTCCAAATGGTCAAAATGATCGTTTCTTGGACAATTGAAAAGAGAGGGAGAAGATATTATATATAGTGGAACGCCAGATATTAATTTAATATCCCCCTCAGTCACCATCATGCAGTACTATCGATGACACGAAACAGAAACAATATCTTATGAAAAAAACCCTGCATGATAATATTATTGTATTCACTCGAAAATATGCAATTATACCGGTGTAGTAATTAAAATATAATATAATTAATTATTAGAATCATCCGAATGTAACAATATTCTGTCCAATAATTAAACTATTTCCACATGTTATTGCTTATCTTAGTCCTTCTAATGTCACGTTTTGCACCTTTTGTTAAGGGTTAGTCCCTTTTCAATCAAGAGACATCTATTGATATTAACATCTATTGATATTAAGAGATATATGACCATATTGGTCATTAATTAACAACCCGAACGTCTCTCATACGACTACGGTAACATGGTTGCTGCATATGCATCATGCATGTATCTATAACTCCAAAAGGTATATGCATGTTTCTATAACCCCAAAAGTTAATGTCGAAATATAGCAAGTAAAACGGTAAATACATTTTCTAATGTACAATTTTCTTTACTAGATTTCGAACTGAAAATTAAATTCATTTTTGTTTTGATAAATTAATTGATGAACTATGTCACTAAATTACACCTTTTCGATGCGCGCGCGCGCACATATATATATATATATATATATATATATATATATATATATATATATATATATATATATATATATGTTTTGGTATACACGGAGAAGTGTTTGTTACAGAACCTCGAGTCGCTAGCTATTTTATCCCGTTACAATTCGAGGTCGATGATGGATATTTCATTTTACAAATTTATTTTTCAAAGGACTAGCTTTTTTTTTTTTGTCTTTCTCGATTTCTAATGCATATACTAATTATATAATAAAATTAGTTCCCATTCTAATTAGCGTTAATTTGATCGGTTGAGATGAAACTTAGTTGCAGCAGTTATAAAACATACCTGGTGAAACTGAGTATCTGATGTCGAAGGACTCGTTCCCTTCCTCGTCCTCTCACTCGTCACGACCGAGTCCTCTGTTAAAAGGGAAAAATAAAATAAAATAATAGGATTAGTTGAGTTTAAGATAACAAAGAAACCCATATAAACGCACGCCACCTTTTACTATACTCACTCCTAATATTTCGGGTCCTTTCCTTTCCAGGGTTTCGGGCGTGGAAAGCTTCAAAATAATGAAGTTTACACGGAGTGGGGATATCGAAAGGGACGGAGGTGGCATACTTAATGCTACGTGCTAAAAGAAGTTTCATCGACTCGTCCCAGCGACCACCAAAAATATCTAAGGGCTTCGTCGTAATTTGCCGCCGTAACTCCATCACACCCCCACTCCGAATCCGACACCACCACCGCCGGTCGGTCACCCTACCGGCGGGCACAGTCGGGCGGCGGCGATATGACTACTACGAGCCAAGGCGGCGGAGGCCGAAACCCAATGGCGCGATTAGGAGCCTGCCTTAATTAGGACAATGCGGCGTGTACGAGAGCGAGGAGATCGCACAAATCCGCAAGAAACGGAGACGTACCTTGCTCCTCCTCCGGCGCCGGGGATGCCGGGCGCGAGACCGGCGGTCGCTTCTTAGGCTGGTTGGCGCGGCGGAGGTCGCGGGTCGACTCCGTGGCGCTGTCGGGGAGGTAGCGATCGAGCGGGAGGTGGACGTGGCTGCTCCACTGGTCGGCGGCTAATCTGAAGTCGGTTTCGGCGGCGGCGACGGCGGCGGCCCTGCCGGAGTGCATCCGACGGACGAAATTCTCTTCGAGCCAGTTGAGGAAGACGGAGTGGCGCTCCTCCGTCCAGGGGCCGCCGGAGTCATCCGTCGTCGACTGCTTCAAATCCATCGGAAACAAAGAAGAAGACGAAGTAGAAAGAAGAAGTAGAAGAAGAGATCGAGATTGCAGTTCGATTATATCGTCGTCCTCGTTGGCGAAGAGGAGAGCGATTGATTTGGGCTTTACTGCGGTTGGCGTGACTATAAAGGCAACATATTGCCAATAAATATCTGGAAGGAGACGACACGCGTCAGTCATATCTTTACGGTGAGGCCTACGGGGCCCATATAGTGGCACTATTTAGTTTAAGCTTTGAAATATCCCAAGAAAAAAGTGAAAACGATTGCAAATATGTTTATTGTCATGACAGTTTAAAAGAATAAAGGATATATTAAGTCACAAATTTAATGTGCATTTACGAGTTGATGATGCATGAAAGAATATGTTGCACGATCTTATGTAAGATTTTTGGATTTTGTTTATTGTCAAGTACGTGACCTATTCTTTTACTCCTAATTAGTTTTCGTGAATTTTAATTGTGCGCGGAAAGTGTGATGCATACTTTTTTTTTTAATTTCTTCGGATGCTATATTAAATTTAAAGTTGTCAATTAAATTCATTGTAAGCTTTTTGTGCAAGTTGAAAATTCCGAGTACACGTCAATAAAAACGTGTTATCTTAATGTTGGCATCTTTTATTGTAGTATACATTTATCTTATATATAATAATAATAAAGGAAACGAGAAGTAATTTCCGAAACAGTCTGGCGATCTGATTCCTGAACTAGTTATTATTTTTATAATTTTTGTCCAGTGAATGGGTTCTCGTACGTGATAGTCTAACACTTAGATACATAAATTAACAAATTACATAAATGAATAATATCGATGAAAATATGAAATGTATGTAACGTCTTAGAAAAGAAAATTTCACTGAGTTATTTAGTTAACGAATTTAGCAATATTTTTTAAATATATTTTGATGGGATATAATTTATAATTCAATACTTAGTTTCTTGAATTTATATAACAGGTAGATCCTTACACGTTTCTTATTGTTTACAGGGTTAATAAATTCTTCTTACAAAAAAAGTTAACAAATTCTTAGAATGTTATTTATTGACCGATCAATTAGAAAAGTAAGTGAACATTTATGTTTTGACGTATGCGTTTGTTTATGCAAATGCACGTAATTAATTACGTCTCCCTTAATTAAGTAGCACGTTGCAAGAATTAATTTACGTGGGCGTCAATTCACTGCATTTTATTATTTATTAAGAGGGGAATTAAGTGTCCCTTATTAATTAATAAATAAGTCCCCACAAATTAAACGCTACAACCGGTCTCTTCGCTTCCTCACCCCAGACGCCTCTTCATTCCCATCGCCCGCCGTCGTCCGAGAGGGATGGCGTCCCCGTCTCACGTCGAGGCCACGGAGGGGTTCTTCCACCGTCTGGGCATCGCCGAGACCCTGCCGGAAGCCGCCCAGGACAAGGACTACTACTCCGGCCTCATCCGCGATCAGCTCAAGCTTGACGCCTCGCAGCCCGGCCGTGTCTCCGTAACCTTCACCGTCAAGTCCGCCTTCACCGTTGAGTGCTCTTCTTCCGAACCTCTCCTCGATTACCTTCTTAGTGTTCGATCTATTGCCCCTCTGATTGCAACCCTCTACGATTTTGCTTTAGAACCCGTACAACACGCTTCACGGAGGGGTCGTGGCGGCAGTGGCGGAGATCGTGGGTATGGCGTGCGCCAAGACTGTGATCAAGGACAAAGAATTCTTTCTGGGGGAGTTCAGTACTTCTTATCTCGCCGCAGCAAGGCTGAATGTGAGGAAGAATCAAACCTTTTATTCATTGCATGCCATTGATTTATGAGCATTATATGTAGATTTCTTGCCGTTCTAGTTAATTAATCATTATATTCGTGTCTTGGTTCTGATTTCTGAGTGTTGTTTTTGGTTGTTAGGCGGAAGAAAGTTTTGGTTGTAGATGATTAACTTCTTTTCCTATGATTCAATCAACTTTGGAGAATCTGTATATTTTGGTCCTTGTTTTGATTTGTACCATGGGGGAAAATTACAATGGGGATGAAGAGGAAATCGGGAAGTGAAAAATATATTTTGTAGATGGGAGAAAACTTGTGAATTTTCTGGCATGTGGATTCACATGGATTCAAATGCACGACCTTTTGTTGAAACTTGGTTTCATGCAAGCTGTGTGAGAATTGTATCTGTGGATTTTGGATACAATTGAAATTAGCAGAATCCAGAATCATTTCTGCGAACATTCATCCATGGGCATAGAATTGAACTTCCAAGGACGGGTGGTGGATGGTGCTACGGATGCTTGTTTGTAGAATCATGTGATGTGCGTAGTAATCCATATTAGTACGGATGAGACCAAGTATGAATCAATTTCTAGGAATTGTTAGTTCATGTTGATGACCTTGTAAAGTTTATAGGTGCCACAGCTTGGTGCAAGACTATGTTTAATTATCACTTATATGTAAATATCTATTATATATTTAAAATAGGTGTGTGTATATATATATGTTTATCGTTTTTATGTGTATGTGTGTATATGTATCTTGCATCATAATAAATTCCTACTCTCCTCATGAAAAGTAATGTTTGTCTATACATGTGAACTTGCTTGCCTTTTATGCCCGAATGAAAACTCTGCTCAAATTATGTGTCATCTCCTTTTACTAATTAACATTTTAGATGGCCTTCACATCTTCCATGAATATATGTTGCCTCACTTGTGCTGAATCATGTGGTACTAACTGTTCGATCTCATCACTGAAAGTATAGTGTAGATTGGGAGAAAACTTGTGAATTTTCTGGCACATGGGTTCACAAGGATTCAAATATGTATTGTGTACAATACATGTGTCTTGCTTGACATCAGAAGGCCATCATATCTTCCATGAATATACCTTGCATCACTTGTGTTGAATCATGTGGTACTAAGTACTAACTGTTAGTCTACCACTCATATTGATCTCATCACTGAAAGTACTAAGCTTAGTTGAATGGCATGTTTGTTGTCTCTCGCTCCAAACAGAAATTGAGAACTTGGGAACATTATTTGAACCTCTTCTCATTATGCATTTTGTTGCATGAGATAAAAAATGTTTTAATAGGTATGATTTTCCAGAAATTATGTTGTGGCTGTGATTACAAATATATTTGCTTTAATTCACACAAAAAATAAGAACTGATTGACTTCTCTCCTTAGCATTGTCTTTCACTGGTTAATTCACACCTTGCTTTCTTAGGACATACCTTAATCATGTAGGTAATCTGATATTTCTATCCCTTTACTTTCCTCCCTGTTTGGAACAATCAAATTGATTGCATAATAGTATGACTTGTTGGCACGCACTTAGGACAGACTTGAGCAAGCTAAACAAAGACAAATATCAATTGAAAATAAAGATGAGCGAAATTGTTACAATCCCTTGTACTTTCCAGCTTTTCATTTGGGGGAAGCTTCTAACATAAAATATTTATTTCAAATTTGAAGTACAAGTTGATACCTTGCGTAAATATTAGCTTTTCCTTTCAATCCTTGTTATCCCTCCTTTCAATGGTTGTGCATCCTCTATTACTTTTCTGGTGATGTATTTGACGACTCTATTCTTAAATTATTTGGTCAGACACTAATTCATTTTGATGTTGTTAAAATGCAGCAAGAAGTGGAAGTTGTTGGTAACATTCTGAGGCGGGGGAGAAGTGTCGTTGTGATTGCAGTGGATTTCAAGGTGAAGGAAACAGGGAAGCTACATTATGCATCCCGTCTCACTTTCTACATGATGCCTGTTGCTAGCCTTTGAAATCTGAATTCTCTACAAATGAAAGACACAAAAGAAAATAAAAAAAAACTCTCATATATATGGATGGAAAGGGAGATTGAAAATTTTGACATGAACAGTGCATGCTTACAAAGAACTTTATATTTTACATCTTTAATTAAGAAAATATCATATTCAATACATAAGATTTTGAAAAAATATAATATGAAAATAAATTGCCCCTATAAATATTTTTTCTATTTAGAGAGACGGCACGAATGGAAAGATAAACCAACCCGATGAGAAAGATTACATATAATATTGTTCCAAACTTATATTGTAAGAGCATCTTTCTTTTATATTTATTTAATAACAAATATATAAAAAGGGTGAAAAAAAACAAATTAGTTGTGATTAAAGAGAAAAGTATATAACATAAAATATTAAACTATTAGCTTTAGTATCATTCCAATTAGTTCTGAAATATGTTTATTATTATATATTAGCAACTAGCTTGGATTTACATTTTACTAATTATTTGTTAGTTAATTATCCTTCTTTTATACCTTAATTAATCAATTACGACATCTTACTAAACTCCTGAATCCAATTTAGTTAGTTCATAATTCATTTCGAAGAGAAATATATGTTCAAACTTTATAAATTCAATCGAACAATAACAAACATTGATAAAAAAAGATCTAGAACTCTAATAAACAAGTAAACAACCCCAAAAAAAAAGAGTGAGAGAACCTTCTGGACTTCTCGTATGCGTCAAACGTAGTTAAAAGCCAACCACGTAGAGATCGGATAGATAAGCCATGGCCGCCTGCGCGCAGGACTCCGCCACCATGGCCGCACAGATCTGCGGTCAGGTCCTCTCAGTTTTCTCGGCCCCTCCGACGTCCTTTACCCCGCCCCTGGACGTCCTCGTGGCGGAGATCTCCTCCGCGGCCTCCGCGTCCGGCAAGATCTTCGTCTACGGCGTGGGTCGCGAGGGGCTCATGATGAGGGCCCTTTGCATGCGTCTCTACCACCTCGGCCTCCCGGCCCATGTCGTCGGAGACATGACGGCCCCTCCCATCTCCGCCGGAGACCTTCTCCTCGCCTCGGCCGGTCCCGGCGGCTTCTCGACCGTCGATGCCATCTGCGGCGTGGCCAGGTCCGCCGGCGCTCGCGTGGTCCTCCTCACCGCGCGGCCGGACTCCGGGAGCGGGGCGCGGAAGAGCGCCCACGCCGTGGCGTACGTCCCGGCGCAGACCATGGCAGACGAGGAGGCGGCCCCGGAACCGGGGGCTGTGAGGTTGCCCATGGGGAGCTTGTACGAGGGAGCTCTGTTCGTGCTGTTCGAGATGGTGGTGATGCGGTTGACGGAGGTGCTGAAGCAGAGCCCGGCGCAGCTTCGTTCGCGCCATACCAACCTCGAGTAGTGTGCCGGCCGAGCGTTTGTTAAAATGCGTCCTTTGTCTAGACTCTACATCTGTATCGCTTAAAAATTAAAAGTCAAAATAGTGTGCGATAACTATCTAAGGTTAATTCATTATAATTCTCCTTGACTATAATAATTTTTATGCCTCTAATTTATGAACTTATCATAACATCCTTCTAACTATGCTGCGTTTTTTATTTAGTTAACTTTTTCAATAATTTTTTTATTTTATTTATTTATTAAATAACTAAATTGCCCTTTGAAATTACTGACTCGCATAAAATGTATATAAAGAATCACAATGTAAAAAAGGACACATATAAGAGGCAAGAGTATCGAGACGTATATTTATTCTTTACATTAGCATATTATTCTTAAACATAGAAGCAAATATCAAATAAAGTTTTAAAATTTATAATCTTTCTATACTATCGAAATATGATTCGCAAGTATATGAAGCATCGTTGTAGTGTTTGAGGTTCGATAGAGAATCATATAACGATATCTTCAAGAAAGTGCATCAGAACTAACTCGGTATCTAAAAATGCTTAAAGTAGAGGGAGAGATATCGTAACGCAAGTATTCTAATATTTTTTAAATATAAGAATAACGAGGAAATAAAAACAAAATAAAAAAAGGACAAGACAATTAATAGAAACACATGTTGAGAATTTACGGGAGGTGCTTTTGCTATAAGACTCAAGTTCTTCTGCTCTATTGATATGGATGAAAACGTCTGAATGCTTCTTCACGTGTGTATTTGGATAACTTCGTGGTGAAAGACACTCGAATTACCTACGATACTTTTGTGTTCGCGGGAAGTCTAGTTTACACACGTGACAGAGTTCATATGTCGGGCGCAACCGTCACTCTCGTGCACGATGTTTAGACGTATAAATCGGGCTTTCCTCTTCGTATTGAGATAAGCCTTCTTGACATCCCAGTGTCCGGTGTCCTTAAAGAAATAAATTGAGAACCTAGACAACTATGTTCCGCCTGAATCCGACTCAGAGTAATAAGGATAACCCTCTCGGGTAGAACACAGGGAACTGAGATTTCATGAAGAGTGTTTAGACGATTTAAGATAGGAGCTGATTTGAAAATAGCGTATGATTGCTAAGGGTTTTCTGGGTGTAACTCGGTCATCGTGTGCCCTCTCGAGTCGCCAACGACGAAGGAGGAATAAGATCTTCCCTCTTGGGCGGAAACTCTTAGAATCAAAGGGAATTGGAGACGGCAATGACGAAGCAAGATAGAAAATGAAAAAAATCCTACACACACTTCAAACCTATCTAAAATAGTTTGAGCTCCGATTCAACATGACGATATATTACCAGAGCTTCAGAGTACGTACATCCCTCTCGGGCTTTGGGTTTAGAACTCGGTGACGTATAAACTGAATAACAAACAATGACCATTGCTAGTTCAACACGAAAACCAAACAGGGAATCACTTCGTCGGCACCCGATGTCTCTGTGTTTAGCTACACAGAGCATATAAACATCCCTTTCGGGGGGCACGACAAGAGTGATTAAAAACTTCAATCTAAAAATAACTATGGAAGGTCAAAGATTCACAACATACCACAAACCAAAGATGAATATCATTACAACAAAAGTAAAGCTCGACATTTAGTTCTAACGATAAAAATAGCAATGTAAATCAAGAACATAAAACAGAAATCTACAAAGAATTAGACACCTCCAGACCTCAGTTGGCCGATTAGTTGCAGTTCATAGATGGTGAACAAACACTCATGAATACAACAGTTAAGCAGAACATTGTTTCTAGCCCAGAAGTCTCATCTCTCAACCCTCTCAAGAATACTTGTTCCCCAAAAAATATCTTCAAGATTCGATGATGGAAAAAATTCTCCTTCTCCAGTCGCTCCATACTTCCTTTTGTAGGTTCCCCTTCTTCTGTCCTCTTCCTATAGCTATTGCTTTCTTTTGTCCCCCGGCTACAACACACTATAAGAAAAAGTTATATTTCCGACGGAGACGGATTGAAATTCGTCTGGAGTACAGACGGATGTTTCGACGGGTTGAAATATTCGCTGTAATTATCGTCGGAGAAGTTTTCGACGGTTCTGACCGTCTAAACTTACGATGATTTAAAATTCGTCGTAATGTTCGTCGAAATTTTTGATGCTTGTGACCATCGAAACTTTCGACGGTCAAAGCCGTTGAAAAATGTTAACGTTAACAACACTTAATAGCTTATCTATATTTGTACTTTTGGCGGTTCGGGCCGTCGAAGGTTGCGATGGTTTGCGGGACTGTCGAAACTTTCGACGGTTAGAACCGTCGGTATTTGAACTCATTTTATATAATTTAAATTTTTTTGACGATTTTGACCGTCGAAACGGAAGATATATAATTTATATTTCTATTTTACTTGATCTATATAATATTTTATTATGGGACGGTTAGAACCGTCGAAAGTTTTGACAGTTTGAAGAACGTCAAACCGTCAAAACTTTTTTTCATAATAAAAAGTTTATTAGTCGAAACTTTTGTAGTTTATTATATAATTATTTCATATTTTTTATCTTTAGCAATTAATTAGTCATTATATATTCATATTTAAAATGAAAAATGTTATGTTTTACCTAGCTGATTCAGATTTTTTTATCTAATTGATACATGATCCTATTTTAGAAGTTTCATGTTTATTATATGACTTAATTTCATAATTATATTATATGGCTTACTTTTTTTTTCATCAGGTTCGATCCCATAAATTGAATGGTAAATAATCTTCATATTATTCCCTTTTATTTTTTACTATTTTCTTTGTAAATTGATATATTATTGTTGCTTTAGTTTTTTTTTTTTAATTTAAGGCACGATGGGTTGCCTTAACCAATTCGAATTTAACATTGTTTGTTTAAAATTATTATTATTACTTTATTGTGTATGACACTTGCTTATTTTTTATTACAGTGGGTTTGTTTTTTTTTTCTTTTGTTTAATTGATAGAAGATGGGATTCTGTTAACAAAATTTACTTTATCCTTATTTACTTGGAATATTATTTTTAATCAATTTATGAATTTCATCATGAATAAATTATCATTTTTGTATAAGTTTTCAATTGGAGTAAAATTACTTCCAATTTTATAGATATATAAATGTATGTTACATTAGTTTTATCCAGTTTTTTATTATTTTAGTATCTTATAATTTTTTAACTTTAAATGTTGCAACTTATATCTATATTTGCATAATAAAATTAGATATTATTAAATATTTGTAAATATAATATATGTGACATATATTATATATCTGTCTTTAGTACTTTTCCATATTTTAAATTTTAGAAATATACACACATCTATTTCATTATATAGTTATTTACTATAATTATTTAATTAGGTTTGACATCCATATCATTTTTTAAACAAGGTTTCAAATATGAATGCACATGTTTTATTTTCCAGCGTTGATTAATATTAATATTAGAATTTGATTAGTTACTTTATTCATTTAATTGTTTAAGTATTAATATTATTTTTCAAGGCCAAGATTTCTAACGTGGATGCACACGATCCATACATATATATTATTAACCTATTAATGATAAGAGGATATCCACAATGGATGTATTACGCAATGCTATATCCTCCTAATTTAGGAGGATTTAGCCCCCTAATTTAGTCACAATAGCATGAAGGTAAATTTAGCAATATTAGAAGGATTTTTAAGTTACACTTTTAGGAGAATTTAATATTTTCCGATGCATATATTATGCATGAAGTAATGCCATGTGGCTTCAATATGCATAAATTATTACTAGATAATATTGTATAATTAAATTATACGAGTATATTATCTTTTATTGTTAATTTATGACATGTAATGAATAATTTAGATTGCCTAAATAATTATATTATTTATGAATTGACAATCTAGATTGCTTATGCGAGGGGTGATAATTTAGAAATCAGAGTATGAATTACAATCTTTTTAGTTTTACTTTTTGCATATGCCCTTTAAAATTTATTTAACTAAATTATAGAACTAATTAAATTAATTATGAAACTGATTAAATAAATTAATAAAATAAATCTTAGTTAATTATATGAATATATTATTATCATACTTCCAAAAAAATATATTAATTATTTTAAAAACTTTAATTTTATGGATGAAAATATGTGTTTGTGATTTAAGTTTATAGAGTTTAAATAAATTATATATATAAACACAAATATTTTAATTAGGGGTATATTAGTAAAAATATTATATTAACTCATAATTTTTATTTTATTATAAATAACTAAATGGATTGTAAGATATATTACTTATATATACTACATAAAGTAATGTGCATTGTTCATAGTTTAATAAATGATATTTTTTCTAAGAATCAATCTACATTTTTATGTAATATTGAATGACAATGCATAGAATATAATCTTTAAGTATTGAATGATTAATGCATTAGATATTATTTATTATTTTTAAAATTAATTTATGTCTCATTAAGGAGTGATGAAGATAGTGTTTAATAATAAAATAAATATTTATACAGTTATATTTGTATAGGATGTTATCCTTAAGCTTCTTTTAGTAAGAAATAGTGTAAGCTTAGCATACATTTGCCTAATTTATATATGTGATAACAACAAAATGATAAGAATAACATAATCTTAGTTTTAGTTAAACATGTTTTTATTTTATAAGTTATTATATGAGATTATTATATTCATATTTACCACGCATCGCGCGGGTGTTACATTAATATTATATTAAAAAGAGAGTACTTTTAAGGAGAGAATGCCATTTGGCACCTTTTTGAAGTCCATACCTGTAAATAATATAAATATTTGCACTTAGATAATAAATGTAATAACTTAATGTTTATATATCCATTGGATAACTAATATAACTAATTATATCCATTACGAAATTAAAAAGGAAAATACAATAATTAAAATTATTATAAATTAATCATTATTAGATAAAAACATTGATTTTGGTGAATTTGAAAGATAAGTGAATCTATTTAAATTATATTACATTTTTATAGATTAATTTCCCTCTATATATTATTACAAGGAGGATAATATTGAAGGAGAGGGTTTTGACATAACCATATGTTGACAAGCATCCCTAAATATTAACGATTGTTAAAAAATTGAATAAAATTATAGAATAATATATATATGATTTTATTATAATTATTATATATCTTTAATATTTATACATGTTGCTTATTTGTGAGGAATATTATTAAAAATACTTTGAAAGAAGAGTAATAAATTAATGTGATAATCATTTTTTATACTTCTAATATTACTATTTCAAAACTTGCGTTTTGAGTATGAAGAAATATAATACATAATTTATAATGGGAAATAAGTTATATAGTTTATTTTTAGTAATATTTTTTTGAAAATATTTTTTGTGCATCCCATGAGCATTACTTGAGATAGTTTTATATATGCGACATCAATCATGGCATGAGACAAATTATAATGTATACATTAAGATATTATAACTACTTAGCACATTACTAATTAATCTACATTTTGATTGGACAATTAATTATAAAGAAAAAATTGTGATGATCGGCATAAACATAAATTAAGTTTACAAATTGAGATTCATTGTGTGTGTACATACTATAATCACATGCAAAATCATAATTTTTTGGCATGAATAAATTTAATATAGTATGACATAATGTTATATAATATAATAGATTAACTATTTTTATTCTTTTCTCAGCCACATTTATTTAGTTACCTTACGGCACCAATAACAAAAAATTGTTAAGTAGTGCACCACTAATGAAAAATGTAATAATTAATAACACGTTCTCAACCTAACCATCCAAGAAAAAACTATATATTCTTAATTCCAAACGGTTCATCTCATGATCTCATCTGAACTAACCATATTGACGGTTTTCTTTTTCATCTGCAGTCGTCTTCGTAGTTCCCTCTAGAACGCATATTTATAAATATATTCAGTACATACCTCATCACCTTCGTAGCACCACCCTATGCATATGCATGTCGATTACGGTACTAGGAGTGGGTTATCACTACAAGAATATTGTGATCTTCGAAATTTGTCGCAAATATGTCTTTACGATGGATTTTTTATTAATTAGAAATTTTATCGTCAAAAAAAATTATGGACGATCTTCAAACATCCTTTCGAAAATTTTGATGGATGTCTACGACGGAATCACATGTCGAGATATGAATGTGAGTGTTTACTTATAACCCGTGCAAGAATCCATCAGCATTATTTTCTCACTACGACACTACATGCTTTGACACATATATCTGCCCTACCCCTATGATATATATGTGGTGTTACTGATGTATTAAATATCACCTACCTTAGACACATGTGGCATGATTAATCACTTTCTAATCATGCAGTTATTTTTTTTTCTTGTGCTTCATTTATAATAAATTTTTTAAATGCTTCTTATCTTCATGTTTTTATTAATCGTGCTAGGTTTCTCCTTTTTTAAAGAAGCATTCCTATTAACAAATTGAGTTAGCCATGTTTAAATCAAACAAAGTGAATCTTATGAGTTAACCAAGTCTTTGGATAGAGTTATCAAATTGTTGATTAGATATACAGATAAAAATTAGAATAGTTGTGAGGTGAAAATTATAAATGGAAAATACTAAAGTGGATCTTGATTTTTAAATCCAAACAAAAAAAAAAAGAAAAATCATAGAGTGAAAAAATAAATTAATAAATTTTCTTTGAATTCAGATATGAATAGTAAAAAAATAGTATAGTTGTATGTAAAATAGTATAGTAATTCAAAGTGGATCTGGATGATTAACCTTGATATGTATAGTAAAATAGTATCCAGATATATATGCTTAGAAGACACAAAATTCTCAATAAATAATTCATTTTTTGCAGTTTTGACTTATTTATAAAAATACAAAATTGTAAGAAGTTACATATCTATCTTTATAGATATGAAATTATTTTTGCAATATATGCACCTGGTGAGGGCAACATATTATTATCACTAAAGTTGAAGTAGTACAGGGATAAAAGATATTTGGCATAATCATATAGACATGAACCACCACCCATGTATAATTATCATACTTTATTATTTTTGCAAATTTCCATATGATATGATATATATATATATATATATATATATGATTTTACATAGGGGATAAAAATTTCTATATGATAGCTATCCCACAGACATGTTTTTCCGATTCATGGACAAAAAGAAAATCGTATAATCTATTATCTCTTGAAAAATCTTAAGTGATGTTATTGAATTTTAAAGTATCTATCTTAAATTACATGTCATAAAAATTCAAACATTAAAGTTTCCTTATATTACGATTTAAATTTTTTTTATTCCCGATCTTTCTTTTTTTATGACAAATACATAAATTGTTTAATTTGTGAGTGATTTGTTGCACTAACATGTCAAAGTCAAACAATTCAACTATGTTACCTTTTTTGAAGAATATTCAATTAGATTTCGGTAAAATCATACTTACTATAAGTAAAAATGTTCTTGGGCCATATTAAGACATTTTTTTAATATTATGTTCTTTATGAAATTTTAAAATATTATGCGTACTTAGGAATTTAATTATCACAATGCAAGGATGTTAAAATTAATTTATATTTATTAAAATAACGTAATTTCTTATTTGTATTTTAAATAATAATAACTTAAAATTCATATAAAAAAAGGATGAATTCTTAAATAGTGAGGAAGGAGAGAGTGACATTTGACATATTCACGAGGTTCTACATATTTGATTAACATGTTATAACAAATTAAATACTAATTTACATAGCTCATCATATATTATTTTGAAAGTATATTGTTTAAATAATTAACGAGTTAGTTACAATATATCAGTAATTATATATTTTTATTAAAGTAATTTGATATAGTTACCTATAACTGTCCATAGAAAATGCTATTTAATGATCAATATAAATTTATATATAAATATTATGCACATTTCTAAATAAATATATATATTTTGCTTATAATGATGAATAAACCAGTCTATTATAGCTTCATTTTTAAATGATAAATGAGTTAGTTACAAGTTTTCCGTAATTATAATTTTATTAGAATATTGGATACAATTATTCATAATTGACCAACAGGAAAATAATATTTTAATTATTTTATTATAATTTTACTATTATAAACACTGTTAAATAAATTTCAATTTCAATTATAAATAATATTTTGATGAATAAGATGGTCATTTAGAGCTTTATTTTGAAACGATCAATAAGGTAGCCACAAGATATCATTAATTATATATTATATAATTTTATTAGATTATTGGGTACAATTATCCATAACCGTCCACCAGAAAATAATATTTAATTATTAATAGATGTTTCATTAAGTAAATTGATCATTAACATATATGTTTGTATGATTAATTTAACTTATATTGAAGCTTTATTTTTGAATTATTAATGAATTAGTTAGGAGATATCAGTAATTACATAATTATATAATTTTATTAGAGTATTGGATACAATTATCCATAAATGGTCGTCAGGAGAAATAATATTTAATTATTAATAAATTATTTTTTTATAGTTTTGCTATTGTGTACACTATTGAATAAATATAAATTTCCAAACATTCATGTTTAAATCGACCTATAATTTGATCTTAAATAAATAATTTAAAATAAATCATTAACAATGATTCATCATGTATCCAAAATTTAACATGCTTTCAAATAATTATACTAATGTTATAAACAACTATAATACATGATTATATGTTAATTCAGTATGAAATACTTGATGGTTCAATATACATATAAAATTAGATAAATCTTCTTTGAAGGGATGCCGAAGCCATTCTTACTTTTGATTCTCTCATCAGATCAACCACACACTTAAATGAGAAGCTCATATTGTAAAGAGAGATGAAAATAAATAGAGAGAATTATATAGACTAACAAATTATTTCTCCAACTGATAATTATCAAATTAATATTTATTTATTTTATAATCATTCAGTATGTTTAGTTTTGTATCATCCGCGCATCGCGCAGGACACTATACTAGTTCCTTTTTAAAAGAAAAGTTAAGCAACGATAACATTGGCGACCGAAGCAACCACACGACGATATGGAAAGTGGACTCAAAAGAGGTTATCAAATACCGACTTTTTATATCAACGGGAGTTGGAACGCAGTGTATAGCAGTTTCTCACAGTTTAAGCAAAGATCTCGAGTTTCAATTTTATGGATGCAGAAAATTTCCACTAGGAGCCTCACCCGTCGTAGTCAGGCGTGCTGCCTGGAGCGACATCTGATTAGTCGGGCTCGATGATGAGCTGAAATTTCAATGTATGTCCAGTGCGCTCTTTAGCGTCGCATGAGTTGAATAATCAATGTCACTTTTCGAATACTGAGATGGCAACCCGAAAAAAAGTACCAACTTTTATTATTGATGATTAATGTAATCCATCATTTTTCTCGATTTGTCATCCCCAGTATTAAGAAATGACGTCTTGCCTTGCGACGATAATGATTTTAGTCGATGACACTCTTTTGCCTTCACTGAAATGGAACTTATTTTCCTCCGACCTCTGTTGAATTATAAGTTTTTTTTGCGTCTACCCACGACTTTCGTATTTTTCGCATGCCTTCCTTAAATTATGCTTATTTTTTTCACTTAGACTCATCCGTCAATTTTTGTTAACTTTTTTGTTAATTTATATTATTTTAATTTATGAAATGACCCAATTGTCTTCTCACATATAGGTTAATAGAAAAAAGGGAGCTCGCTTATTTGAACTACCCAAGGCTAATTTGATCATTTTATAAATTAAAATAATAAAAATTATGAAAAAAATTAACAGATGGATCTAAGCGAAAAAAAATGATAGACTTCCTCAAGTCGTAATAGCTCATGATCCATCTTTTTGTCATGTAAACTGACGATGGAGTAAGTATCCTTCGCTTGGTCCATCGCCTTTAGAATGGAGAGTAGGCAGGATGTTGCTGCCCATTTCATTTTAGTGGGGAGCGGTGCCCATTAAATCTTGTTTGCAGGTAGACTCTGGTTGCGGCTTCTTCTTCTGTTTGACAAAGAAAAGACTGTTGAACAATGGCCACAACCGCCGTCGCTGCTCCACGCGATCGCCAGGTACTTAACTGGATCGCTTCCCCAAGCAAATCTACGGCACGGTGCGAACAAAGCAGTAACCATGATGATTCAAACTGGCTTTCGCTGCAGGGAAAAGGCAGGAGCCGCGCTGCTGCGATAGTGGCGGCGCTGTTGGTCGGGCTGTGCAGCTGGTACTACATGGCGGAGATCCGGCCGCCAGCACCGAAGCCCTGCGGATCTGAGGGCGGCCCGCCGGTGACCGCGCCGAGGGTCCGGCTGAGCGACGGTCGGTTCCTGGCCTACTTGGAGACCGGGGTCCCAAAGGGCGAGGCCAAGTACAAGGTCATCTTTTGCCATGGATTCAGCAGCACCAAGGTTGACGTCCTTCCGGCTTCCACGGTAAAAGTTGTTCCTTTCCAGTCATCTGTTGCTCGACGAATCTTCTCCTCATCTGCTCCAATCCGTCCAATATCACAAACCTTTTTTTTTTTGTTTGGTTGTTCGGAAAGAACAGTGCCTCTGGAATGTTTCCTAATTTCGAACTTGTAGAATGCAGAGTTCTGTCAGTTTTAAATTCGATCGAAATGAATGAATGTTAAAGGAACCCCACCTCAAATAAAAAAAAAGAAAAAAAATTAAAAAAAGGAAGAAGACACATCGCAGGAGCTTATTGAAGCAAACAAAACTCATCGCAGGAGCTTATTGAGGAGCTACAAGTGTATATTGTGAGCTACGACCGAGCTGGCTACGGAGAAAGTGATCCCAACCCCAAGCGATCCTTGAAGAGCGAAGCCTCCGACATCGCAGACCTCGCGGATTCCCTGAAGCTTGGCCCTAAGTTTTACTTGATCGGGTTCTCCATGGGAGGCCATGCTGTTTGGTCTTCCATCAAATACATTCCGGGAAGGTGAGTGAGCTGAGCAGTGCCGTGCCTGTGCCTTAATTTGAGAGTAATCTCAGCAGAAGAATAGATCTGGTTCTTTCCTTCATCGCAGGCTTGCTGGAGCTGCGCTCGTGGCGCCCGTAATCAACTACAGGTGGCCTGGGTTCCCCAAGGACCTTAGGACGGAAGCCATGGACAAGCTGCAGCAGGGGGATAAATGGGCTCACAGGGTGTCGTACTACGCCCCCTGGCTGCTGCACTGGTGGATGAAGCAGTCGTGGTTGCCTTCCTCCAATGTGATCCAAGGCACGGCTCATCTTCCCAATCGACTCGACGCACAAGTGCTCAATTACTCCATAAGTACAGGATTCTTCAAAAAGGTTGCGCCTTTTATATATTCTTGTTTGACAACGGTCGGCATAACTTTCTTCTACCCGCCTGATGGTGTCCATTGCCGCATTGATTTTCTTCTGCAGAGGTTGAAATTGGCGACCCAGCAAGGTCTCCAGGAGTCGTATTACAGGGACATGAGTGTGGTGTTTGGGAAGTGGGACTTCGATCCGATGGATCTCGAGCAGCCGTCGCCTCCCGTTCCGGTCCACCTCTGGCAGGGCGACGAAGACGGGCTCGTCCCCGTCGAGCTGCAGCGGTACATCGCCGGCCGCCTCAGCTGGATTCAGTACCATGAGTTGTCTGAAACAGGGCATTTCCTATCAGCTGTGCGCGGCTTAGGCGATACCATCCTCAAGACGCTGCTCTCTTCTCAGCCATGATGGCCCTCTTGGAGAGGACTTACAAGCAATTGTTATTGTGCAATCATTCAGAACTATACTCCAATCCAATTGTTTTCTTCACATGTTAAGGCAATGGCTTTACTATTCAGACGCACTGGGTGAGAATAGTGAAAGCTCTCTATTCTATTGGAAGATGGTAAGAAATACGAGGAACCATCTCATCCAGCACTTAGCATTTTGTGTTCTTCCTATTTCCAGTAAAAATATTTCAACTCTCCTTTTGATTTCTAGAGGGAGCACGGTTATTAATTCGGATGCCAATTTCATTTAGAAGAGTGCTCTTCTGGGTTGGGTCCTACGGAAATTTCAACACATCTAATATCAGTCAATCGATGCCCTTGATGCACACTTTGGGGGAGAAAAACCCACCAACGAAGAAGGTTAGAGAAAAGGACTGCACCAACATATGATAAATCATGCACTAAATTTCCGTGGATCTATTCGAGTATGAATAAAATGGACCAGCAGAAAAGTATTGTATTTGTCAAGCTTGGAGAACATTTCTATCAAGATTGTGAAGCATAGTCACAGATTTGTAACTTTGCTTTGCCCGCAATAGATAAAAAAACCTTCATCAATCAAATAATCTTTTGACAAGGATGGAGGAGTTCAGAAACATGACTTCATACTCTATTCATTTTGAACAGCCAATATTGTCTTCGTCTTTAAAACCTTCAAAGATGCATATTTTAAAAACCTAAATACAACATGCTTGCTTTAAGGTTTGGCCGCTCTCACGCCCCCCAGCCCCACCCCCACCCCTTCTATAGATAGGAATAGCCTACTGAAGTTGTAACTCTACTATTTACACCTCTTCCCTTCCATGGTTGTTCTTTATAATGCTGAGCTTGCACAGAGGGCAGGTAGCATTTATGTATAACCACTTATCTATGCAGGTACAGTGAAAATGATGCCCGCATGGAAGTTGGCGAAGCTCTACACCATCATCATAAGACGAGAGGCAAATGCAGCATTCCTGTAAATGAAAATGTCAAACGATAGTTTACCTATTAATTTGTGTAAAGAAATATTTTTTCTCTAAAGAGCCAAAGAAAGTAACTAAAAAGATGGTTCATTAGTCGGCAAACTTTTATTACTAACATGTAGTGAAGTATACAAAAAGTAAATATCAATATACAACATTCGAGAATGCTAAATCTGAAATCTTACCGCATCCTCTGCTGAAAGGACATGCTCAATTGGCGGATCACTGCCACACTCTGTCATTATACCCCCAAAAGATCCTGATTCTTCTGGTGTTTCATCGTTTTTTTCTGAATCTCCAATTCTACGGAATTTGTATTTCGATAGCTGGCGGATATCCTCTTCGGATGCTCCTTCCTGCTATGAAAGAAAAATATTACCCTTTTTTTAAGAGGGATTGGTTACCTTATCCACTTCACAAAGAAATTTGATTTCCACATGAGATATATAAATAGAACGCAATACATAAAAAGTAGTCAAAGAAAAGATGTGAGAAGTCTTATACTAACAACACACACCCTAAAGAAATAAAAAAATTAGCATTCTATGTACAAAGATGAAAAAGTCATGTGCTTGTTGTCAATATAAACAAATAAATCTACTACTTTCAATTGTTATCATAATTATTTATGACCATAATACGAATGGGCCCAAGTAATATGCTGGTAAGTACATATTATGCATTCACAGCAAGTCATTCATTGCATTTGACTTGCATGGTATATAATAGGAAACAGAATACAAGTACTTGGTTTAGTGTACAATGAATTAAATGAAGAATAATCATTTACATGAAAAGTAACATTTTTAACAGTTTAAAGAAGAAGAATCTATGGTAAGTCAACAAATTACTCATTGTATGGTCTTTTATTTCAGCACCCTAGAAAGTATTCTATAAAATCAATATGTAGCATAAAATATATCAAACGGAGACAAAAATGATAAACCTAACTAGATTGAGATTGACGCTGAGACGATTGAGTTGATGACTATCACAAGGAAACAAGATGAAGGAAACAGATAAGAGTATACAAAAACTTATAACAGTTTACAAGAATACCACCGAGCAAGTAGGCATACCTGGTCTGCTACAGCATATAGTATTGCAATGATGCAAGGCAAACAGCAACAAACAGCAATACCGACGACACATGCAATAGCAACACAGAAAACGACAAAGAACACATCAAAGGCCAAAAATACTATGCAAATCCTGCAGGAGGAAGAAAACAGACATAGTTAGAGTACTGAATCAGATAGATGAGAACACAAATACTCTCCCAATTTAGCAAAAAGCTTGAACTGTACCAATACAGCTCTGGTGCATCATTAGTCAAAGATTGGCCACCAGCTGACACCCAGTAAAAGCCGATAATCCACCATACAAAGGAGAACATTGTGTTTGCCGACTCCAGATGTTTGGCAATACTAGCAAGACACAAGGGCAAAAATTATAACATTACTAAGAAATGAGAACCATTACAACACATTGAAAGTTTTAATCCCTTTTTAAAACCCAAGTTACAATCCTTATTTTTTCTATCTTTTCTAGAATGAGAGACAAATATGGATGAAAACACCCTGTTCATTTTTTTTTTTTTTCGAGGGGAACCCTGTTCATATATTAGAACAACGAACTCAACAAAGCTAAAGTCAAACTCACACGACATATATGTCGAACTTTAATATACAATAACTTGATGGGGCACCTACGTCATAATAAAACTCAGCACATAATAGCAGCACATGTAGTCAACAACGTAAAATTAGTTTATTCATTGATTACATTTTCACGTTTCAATCATTTTGACATGGTACAAAATAGTAGTACATGTAGCAAAAATAATTAAATGGGTTGATTCATTTATTACATTTTCACGTTGGCATAATTTTGGCATGTACAAAGGGGAATTCTACTGAAACCCCATTTTGAAGAGTTTTGGTTTGGACCAAAGAGTTTCATATTGCTCGAGTCCACCCTGCATGTGCATGCAGAATACTTCCCTATACCATGCCAATCAAGTAAGTATTGGTGTAAAACTTAATTTTATCCATCATCCTTATTGATTTCCTATTTCATCCACACTTGCACTCTATGAAGTCAGAAGTTTGAGTCACTAACTCTTGAAAAATGGAACAAAATCTTGAGAAAAAGAGAACAGGAACCTAATTGGCTTTGTAAACTTACATCTCCATGTCAAAAGTACCAACTCCACCAATAAAATGTTACTATTGAGTTCTGGATTGAGATGATAAATCTTTTGAAGATCCTTAAAATTCTATAGCAACTAACAGAGATAAAACACAAGGAAGCATATTTCATCGAATGTTTTCGGAAACAGCCAGATCATTGACCTGTAATTCTCTCTCAGGGCAGAGTTCAGTATCTGTTGCTAAAGAGGAATAGAATCAATCTCAATTTTGAACAAACAATTCCAAGTCAATTAACACTATGGCTATGATTCATTAGTCTAACAGTTTATGGGTCCAAAAATTACAAACGAGAAGCATAATTCTGGCTTCTTTACCTATTGACGTCCTCATCCTGGCTGTGCTCGCCATAACCATCCTCAGCTATCCTTGGCGAGCTCGCTTCAGAGCTTCTTTCGCTGCCCCTCTCACCCTCTTCAATATCTCCCGGAACTCCGTCGGACGGGTGCCTCCTGCGGTACTCGATACAGACACAAACCATATGGAGAACGCACTGAAGCGCATACCCCGCGATCCACAGCCTCAGAGGCACTGACGGCGTCTCGTTTCGGCCCAGGATCAGAACCCCCGCTGCAGCGGCCACGAAGGTCACGTTCCAGAGGACGTCGAGGACCACGACCGGCCGCGAGTACGCCCAGTCACTCTGCCGTTCCTCCAGCTGCTCAGCCGCGGCCTCCCGCACCATCATCGACTGCTCGCGCATCATGCTGCGGCCCCCGGCCTGTCGAAGGAACTGCGCTGCTCCTCGGAGGCTCGGAATTCGCCCAACCCGCCTCCCGCCGCTCCGGTCGTCGGAAGACAGGAGAGGCGTGGCGTCGACGGCCACATCTCCTACGGACGAGGTCGGGGATCCCGTTGTCGCCATTACCACGAGCTGGGAGGCGAATACCGAAATAGAGAAACCCAATCGATTCCGGTCTATAGTTCGAAACCCTAGAGAAGAAGAACGCGACGGAGATCAGATAAAAAAAAAGGGTTTACCTCCTTTTCTGTTATTGTCGTTACTGTCTTGTTCTGGAAAGAGAAAAAAAAAAAGGATTGGCTTAAACGCGCCGATGCTGCCACGTGTAATTTTTAAATTACTAATAGCTCAGTAAAAATCTGAAGGTTAAAAAACGACGACCTTTTTTACTCTCTCCTCTTCTCGTCTCCGTAACAACACCGAGAGGGCTTTCGCGTCGCCTCGAACTCGAAGAAGCTTCGCGCATGGCGTCCTCATCGACGCCTTCGGCTCCGAGGTCCTCGCCGACGAGAAACTACGACGTCCCGTGGGTGGAGAAGCACCGATGATCACCGACATCATCGGCGACAGCGACGTCGTCTCCCAGCTCGAAGTCAACATGCCCTAACCTCATTCTCGCAGTATGTATCTCTCCTCCTCCTGAACATAAAACCCTGGAACAAGTCCCCAACTCCAAGATTGTTCTTAATTTTTGGAGATCATTTTCAAACCGGAGATTTCAATTTAGGGCGAATACTACGCTTGCGCACGAGGTGGCAATGGAGGATAATGGAAATCTACTCAAGCACTATAGAAGATTTGCGCAACACTTTCTCAAAGAAAATTGAGCCCCATTCGGAGCAGAACTCTTACAAAATCTTACAAACAACTTTTACAAAATCTGCAGAGGTGTGAAATCTGTTGACCTTGCTGATGACGGGAAAAGAGAAAATCGCAGAGTAGAAAACTTAAAGGAGACACGTGATTTAGAGATTAGGATTACATCAGCATGTTCCATTATATCATTTTGATTATAGTCGTCACGTAAATTACATATGAAAATATATTATATATAAGCCTCTTTAAATCGGATTTAAAATTCAAATCAAATAAAGAGAAAACCTAATCTGAATCACACGGGCCGACTAAACAAAAATCCACCGGAGCCTCTCGAACCCCTCCTTTGTTCGTACGCAAACAGTACAAATAATTGAATAATACTCAGATTCCTCTAAGCTCACGTGAACGAATCTAATGTGAAAAATAAGAAGTCCTGAAGTATTCACCAACTTCAACATTTGAAATTTATATGTTAGAAGCATGTTTTGCTGAGACAGTCTCCATTTCGAGTTCATAATCGAACTTTTTAAAGTATCTTGTAATCAATGTCGCACTTGGTAACTTTTTTTTCTTTCTACCTTATGTAATATATTGGGCATCATATTTGTGCTTCAGTAATCCCTTTGGTGCTGCAATTCAAGTACATCTACATGCAAACAAATGCTAATCTTCTACTGATGTTACGAAGTCATAAGCCGTTCACAATGGATCCGACCAAAACAGAGTGAAGTTGGCATTTGACATTTGACATTCACAATGGAAGCATCCTCAAGTCTAACGTATCTAGTTTTTTTCTCTCTGATGTCTACCTTTGTCGTTGTTAGGATTTCTGCACGAGAGAAATTACGCAACGCGAGAAAACTCAAAAAATTTAAGACGACGTAAAATTGTATTAGATGAAAAAAACAGAAGAGAATTACAAGATCTGATGATCCAGGATTGTCCAGAATGGTCTTACAAACCTTGATTACATGTCTTTTTATAGGACATTGGAGAAACAACTCCTACTTTAACTTAAGGACCTAATTCTACTAGGCATGCAAGCCCCTTCTCTAGAAAAAACCTCCTTGGAGTAGGAGTAGAAATTTGACTTCCTGAAATCTCTGAAGAATCCAGCCCCCTTCAAAGTTCATCTTGAAGTTCAATTCGGCCAGGCCTCCTGCCTGACACCCTGCCAAGCCCGGACGCGTCCGGGGCATGCCCGTCAGGGCAGTCTTAGTCCCACTCGGACTAGGACAAGTTCTGAATGGTCCGTTCACATCTTCAGCCCTTCTAAGAGTAGATTTTCGACTTTAAGTGCCCCTCGGTCTAAAAAAGAAGCTCGGCCCTCCAAGAATCCGCCATGTCCTTCTCGACATTGGAAACCGATCGACTCATATTCCTACTAGAAGTAGGAATCCTTCTGACCATGCACTTCTCGTCCAAGCATCTCTCGAAGTCTCCCTATTACTTCTTTGGATCCAAACAGATTTCCAATTAAAGTACGATTCAAGGCATTATTTAACAAATCTCCATCTTAAATTGAATCCTACAATCAGATATCTAACACTCTCTGCCGTCGCCAATCCCTGTTCTGATTTTGCACATGCGATAACATCTTTGTAGCTTGATCTGGCGATTCCACCTCTTCAACTACTTGAAATGCATATGCAATCATGTCCTCAAAGTCATAACGCTTAGAGGACCTACTTGCCTGCGAGCACGCCCTGCAGCCAGACTTGTCATTGCTTCTTCTGTTTGCTCCTCGAGTTCAGGTTGTTCAGCTTGATGAGATTCTTCTTCCTCATTCTGAATTGTAGTTAATTCAAACTCCACCTGTTTGTTGACTCCCTCTTCTGCTGAGTCAACAACATCTGATTTTGGCTTGAGCATAGACATCTCATCAAAGGATATGTTTCTGCTGTGAATAATCTTGTGCTCCGAGAGAGATCAGATTCTGAAGCCTTTTACGCCTGCACCATATCCCACAAAGACTTCTTATTTGGCCCTTGGTTTCAGTTTTCCTTTACTGACGTGATAATATGCTGGACAGTCAAACACTTTCATATTAGTATAATCAGTAGGATTTTCTGACCATACCTCAATAGGAGTCTTCAAATCGATCGCGGTTGCAGGACTCTGATTGACAAGGTAGCATGCTGTGCTAACAGCCTCAGTCCAGAATGACTTGTTCAATCCAGAATTAGAAAGCATGCACCGTGCCCTCTCCAGAAGAGTTATGTTCTTGCGTTCTACTACACCATTATGTTGTGGAGTATCTCTGACGGTGTGATATCTGGCAATGTCTTCATCCTTGCAGAATCGATCAAATTCAGACGAACAGAACTCTAAGTCGTTATCGGTACGAAGACGTTTTACTTTTCTCGATGTCTGATTCTCCACCAGAGTCTTCCATTGCTTGAAAACTTCAAATGCTTCGCTCTTGTGCTTCATCATGAATACACATGTCATCCTTGAGTAATCATCTACCACAGATAGAAAGTATCTAGAACCTCCTAGAAATGGAACACGAGAGGGGCCCCAACAGTCAGTGTGGATGTAATTGAGTGTTGCCTTCGTCTTGTGCACGGTTTTCCTGAATTGATGTTTTTGCTTGTCAAAAACGCAATGCTTGCATAATTCGATTTCAGATATCTTCTGACCATTCATAAGATTGCGTCTGTTAAGGATATACATCCCTTTCTGACTCATATGTCCAAGTCGCATGTGCCACAACTTAGATGCTTTTGATTCTTATTTGGATGAACTATCTACTGCAGCCACGTCAGAAATTATTGTGCCTTGTAGTGTATACAAGGACTTTTGCCTGACTCCTTTCATGACTTCAACATCAACCTTGATGACCCTGAGAACATCTTCTGCGGCATCCATCCGACATCCTTTGGAGTCCAGAACTCCTAATGATATCAGATTTTTCTTCATTTGCGTAACATGATGGACCTCTGTCAATGTCCTCACCCGATTGTCATGAGTTCTGATCTGAATTGAGCCGATTCCAATTATTTTACAAGCTGCATCATTGTCCATGATGACGTTTCCGTCATCAATATTCTGATAAGTTGAGAATCACTCTTTGTACGGAGTCATATGATAAGAACATCCTGAGTCGAGAATCCAATTCTCTTCCGAACATCTCTGATTATATACCTTAAGAGCCAAATCATCATCAGATTCGCTATTTTGATGAGCTACTGTAGCAACCGTGTCTTTCTTCTTCTTCTTGGGGCAATCCTTCTTCCAGTGACCCGGTTCTTTGCAGTAGTTGCAGATGTCCTTCGGATTAATGTTCTTCTTCTTCGACTTACCCTTTTTAGGGTTTGTCTTTTCTGTGGTTGTTACCAACCCTACGGTCTGAGTCTTCACAGCCTTTCCAAACGCCCTATAACGAAGTTCACGAGTATATAGACTCGATCTTACTTCTTCCAGAGTAATTGTGTCTCTTCCTGATAATAACAGATTGTACGAAATTTTCGTACGACAGAGGAAGAGACACCAACAAAAGTAGAGCAGCATCTTCATTCTCGATCTTCACATCTATGTTTCGTAATTCCATCAATAGATTATTCATCTGATCAAGATGATCTTTCAGAGGGGCACATTTTTGCATGCGGAGGGTGAACAAACGTTGCTTCAACAATAACTTGTTGGTCAGAGACTTGGTCATGTAAAGACTCAAGTTTCAACCACAGACCGGCCGCCGTCTCTTGATCGGCGACTTCTATAATCACCTTGTCTGCCAGACACAATAGGATCATAGAATGCGCCTTCTCTTCTTGTGCAATCAAACTTGCGAGGTCGGACTCATTTTCTTTGCCCTTCGAGTCTCCCTTCGATTTGTTCTTCGACACGTTCGCAAGCGGCGCCCATACTCCCTATTGTTTCAAAAGTGCTCGCATCTTGGTCTGCCAAAGACTGAAACTATTTCGTCCTGTAAATTTCTCGGTGTTGACATTGTGCGATGCCATCTCTACGCCTAACGGAGGATCGATGATGAAGCCTCGCTCTGATACCAGTTTGTTAGGATTTTTGCACGAGAGAAATTACGCATCGCGAGAAAACCCGAGAAATTTAAGACGACGCAAAATTATATTAGATGGAAGAAACAGAAGAGGATTACAAGATCTGATGATCCAAGATTATCCAGGATGGTCTTACAAGCCTTGATTACATGTCCTTTTATAGGGCATTGGAGAAACAACTCCTACTCTAACTTAAGGACCTAATCCTACTAGGCATACAAGTCCCTTCTCTAGAAAAAATCTCCTTGGAGTAGGAGTAGAAATCTGACTTCCTGAAGTCTCTGAAGAATCCAGCCCCTTTCAAAGTCCATCTTGAAGTTTAATTCGACCAGGCCTCCTGCCTGGCACCCTATCAAGCCCGGACGCGCCCGGGGCGTGCCCGCCCGGGCAGTCCTAGTCCCACTCGGACTAGGACAAGTCCTGGATGGTCCGTTCACATCTTCAGCCCTTCTAGGAGTAGATCTTCGACTCCAAGTGCCCCTCGGTTCAAGAAAGAAGCTCAGCCCTCCAAAAATCCGTCATGTCCTTCTCGACATCGAAAACCGGCCGACTCCTACTCCTACTAGAAGTATGAATCCTTCCGACCTTGCACTTCTCGTCCAAGCATCTCTCGAAGTCTCCCTATTACTTCTTTGGATCTAAACAGATTTCCAGTTAAAGTAAGATTCAAGGCATTATTTAACAATCATTAATAAGCGTTCAAGTTCCTCTTGGTAGCATCTAGGAAAAGGTACCAAGGGTGCGTTCACTGTATTGTCATTCAACGTTACCTAGCAATGTAGATTGCCTCTCAGAAAGATTGTCATTTGTTAAATTATCAGTAATGTACATTACCTTATTTACTATGCATAAGTAATCTATCTAGCAATCCATATTAGTTATTTATAAGAAAATATAGATTTATGAGTTAATATATAGTTTTTACCAATATACCCTTAATCAAAAAAATTATGTTTAGATATATAAATTATTTTTAACTTCGTAAACTTAAATCACAAATATATATTCTCATCTATAAAATTAAAATTTATAAAATAATTAATATATTTTAAAATATGATAATACTATAGTCATAATAATTATAGTATTTATTTGATTAATTTTATACTTTATTTAATTATTATTATAATTTATTCAATGTGTTTTAGAATTTATTTAAATAAAATTAGAAAGAACAAATGAGGAAAGTAAAATTTAAAAGATTACAATTCAGGTGGAATGTAGATTGTCTATCCTCCCATAGGTAATTTGCATTGTCACTTCATAGGTAATGTGGATTGTCTGGACAATGCAGATTGCTCATTATCTGTCATAAATTAACAAGGTAATGTGGTAGGCCCAAATAATTTAATACAACATTACCTGATAATCTATAAAGATTACCTCTAAAGAAACGCCCTCCAAGTGCTTTCATCATGACATGATGCTTTCACACGTACCAAGATCATTGGATTGGTTCTGTTGGTGAGGATCTACATGCTGTCTTTGTAATGCTTTCTTAGATTCTTTACTTCAAATTTATGGAATCATCCCTCTGAAGAGAAAAAACAAATGATGGGATCACATTCACAAAACTTTTATAGTTGTCCAATCTGTCGCACAGGTTTCAGTGAAGACACCGTATTTGGATGGAACGGAACTTAACAACGAGATTAAAAGTTGATCTAATAGAAGTGAATGTTTAAATGAAATAGAGGTACTGTAAATATAAAATATAATTTTGTTAATTTATAAAAATAACAGTATAAATTAATTTTTTAATTGAAAAGCATATTATTTAAATATAATAAATTATATTTAACAAAATATTTAAAAAATTGATTAATGACAAATAATAAATAATATTTAATTGAACATTTTATAACAAATATATTATATTTAATAAATAAATTATTTCGTGAGAAAAATGTAAGAAAGAGAAAATAAGAAAAGAAAATATAAAAACAAATTTGAAAAAAATTAAACGACGATACAGTGGCCTAAAAGGCAAAAAAAAGTTAAACGACGAAACAGTAGTTTAGTTTCATCATAAAGGCAAAAGCAGACGGTGGAGAAGGCAAAGGTCACGTAATCCTGACTTCCCACCTTAGCTTTGATTTCGATTGCCAAACAATGCTACCGATTCCACCGTATGTAAACGTATTACTGTATTAGAATCAAAATGTGATGGTAGTAGGGATGACAATATTCCTCGCTCCCAGTGGGGCTCCGCGGGGGAGGGGATCGGGGCCAACTTGCCCCCGCCCCACCTTTCGGGGATCGGGGCGGGGTGAACTACCCTCGCCTCGTCGGATTTTCGAATCCTCATAATATTTTTAATTAATAATTTATTATAATTATATTCAGTAGATTTCATCTCAATCGTTCATTTTGTACATATATATAACACAAAACCCTAAACTCCCTAAACAACAGCCTCACAATCGTCGATGTCGAGGGCCGCCATCGTCGGTCGTCGTCGATGTCGAGGGACGATGGGGCCGCCATCGTCGATGTCGAGGGCCGCCATCGTCGTCGAGGGCATCGGGGATCCGGGCGGGTCGATCTGCTCATCGTCGGAGGCGGCGGCGTCATCGTAGATCGTCATCGATTCGATCGATCCGGTCGTCGTCATCGGCGGCGGCGTCATCGTGGATCGTCGTCGAGGGCGGCGTCGCCGTCGTCTAGGGCCGTCGTCATCGTCGTCGAGGGCGTCGTCATCGGCGAGGACGTCGTCATCGGCGAGGGCATCGTCGTCTAGGGCATCGTTGATCCGTTCGATCCGGTCGACGATGGCGGCATCATCGTGGGTCGTCGAGGGCCGCCATCATCGTCATCGGCCACAATCGTCGTCGTCGACGAAAGGGGCGACGGCCGAAATCGTCTGTGCAGGCGAAATCAGCCGAAAGGGGCGGCGGCGATTCACCTGCGCAGAGGTGAAATCGGCCGAAAGGGCGGCGGCGTCTCTACGCACTGTGGAGGGGCGGCGGCGAAATCGCCTCTGCGTCGGGTGCGCAGAGGCAATTTCGCCGAGTGCGCAGAGGTGATCACCTCTGCACCTTTTTTTTAATTGTGATATTTTTTGTAATTTTTTAATAAAAAATTCGGGGAATCGGATTCTCGCGGGAATTCGGGTCCCCGCGGGGATCGGGGCGGGGGATAAAATTTTCCCCGGACCGAGAATTCGGGGCGGGGTCGGAGGTGGGGGCGGGTCGTCGGGGTCGGGACGGAGGTGGTATCCCCCGCCCCGAAGGGGGCCGGGTGCCATCCCTAGATGGTAGTTCTTGTCTAATTCCCGGTCCGGGGTCGGAGGTGGGGGCGGGTCGTCGGGGTCGGGATGGAGGTGGTATCCCCCGCCCCGAAGGGGGTCGGGTGCCATCCCTAGATGGTAGTTCTTGTCTTGAGATCCTCAAAAGTATATTATAATATTATCTGTTTGGCTTTTCTTTGTTAATTCGAACTAGAGATTCTCAATGACATCTTGCCCTGATCACTAGCAATGTTGTAAGACTCCAACTAAATTAACCAATAGGTCAAGTACCAGGAGAGTGACTGCAAAACATACAGCAAATAACTTGATGATAAATAGAATAATGTAAAATATCAAATAATATAATAAAGTAAGCATGATGCATTATACTATTAAGACAATGTGTACATTTCAAGTTTATAGGAAAAAAATAAAGACAGTGACATAAATTATGCTATAAACAATAAAGCATTTGTAAAACAAAGGATTCAAGTGAAGTTATTAATTAAAAAATATCAAACAAATCTTATATATGTGACCCAAAACGAGAAATGGAGTACAAAACTCAAGTACAATGTGCTTTACAAAAATGATGTGTTTTAAGAAATTTCAATTTTTTGTGCACAATATTTTTTTTAACTTTAACTTGAGTAGTTATCTAAACTCATCGGATCGGTCGATCAAATTTGGCCGGATTTTAAATGTTTTACAAGTCAATTTGATGTTCGAACTTCGGCCAGACTAGTTGACCAGGTTGAATTTCAGAACACGTGCATCTAGTCCTTCATACATAGCCAGCTGAATTGATTGGAACTTTTAATGCCATTTTATATAGCAAGAGGATGTTTGGAAGCAAGAACTTAGGCTTTTTTTCTTTATTTTTTTCTTTCTTTTAATTATTTTGAATGTATATATATTATTTATTTATTAATACATTATTATTCAGCCTATAAACTATTATTTTATTAATTAAAAAATATTTATTTCTAATAATTAAAGATATTTTATTAACTAGTTAAAATATTTTGCTTATTATAGTATAAAAAATTATATTAATTAACTGAATTAATGCAAATATTATATTAGTTATATTTATTGTATTATAATATGAATTAAATAAAATTAATGCAAATCTTACGTATAATATTATATTTATTATAACAGAATTTATTATTTTTATAAAAAAATTATACTATCTTTGGATCTTAAAATTTTAAATAAATAAATACATATAATATTTTTATTTACTACAATTTTATAACTCATAAAATAATAAATTATATTTTAAATTTTTACTTTTTATATGAACACTCACTAAAAATTATCTATCAAATTAATTTTTAAAATTCTCATTATTATATTTTTCATCCAAATACTCACTAAAACTTTTTCATCTACTCGATTAATTCTCCCGAACCAAATGAGAATTTAAATTTTCCATACGAACAATGAAACGGAACGGCAAAGTGTGATGTGAGTGGACAAATCAGAAAGTAAATTAATAATAAGATAATATAGTTCCTTTTTAGAATTACTTGAAATTATGTTCGAATTGGTAGACGTATCAACCTTGAAGACTTTATACTTTAAAAATTGTGAACTTTAATTATGAGCATTTTTATTTCAGAGGCAACATCTCTTAAAAATCTAAAAGGAAAACGTTGAATGTTTGTTGTTTATATCCACGATTACCCACCTATGGAACTTTCAAATGCAAGAAACTTTTTTTTTATTCACGTGATGAACATGGTACAAGAAAATTCCATATACATGGGACTTGTGTTCTCAGTCCAAACAGAAAAAAAAACCTAGTATCAGAAATGTAAATATAAAAGCACAACTCCATATTTCACATCCGAGCTTCTATTTCCACATTGTCACGGGTAGGAAATTCTGGTAAACATCTCTTCCAGAAATGCGAACTGGCCAGTTAGGTATCAACAGCTCAAAGAGAACTCCAACTATCTTTGAGACAGTAGCATCAGTTTCAGGTTAACAGAGTCTCTTCATTTTCGTTTAATAGCAGGTAGACTCTACAGAGAGTTCTAAAGCCAAATTACCAAAAACAGCGGCCAGTCGTCTCTCATCCGAGCCCAACTTAATGAATATCTACAACAAAGACTCAGGCGTTGATTTCCGCATTGCATTGGTGTTCTCGGTGACAGCTTCTTCGACTCCAGAAGATGCCAGAGCAGCTACTATCAAGCCTTGGATCCTCCGTATTATCCGAATCTTCCGGTGCACCAGGGGAATGATGAGGTGATTGCAATGGAGTTTCGCCTTGCGTCACACTTGTCAGGCAAGGATCATCATCAAAGGTGCAGGTGGAGATCGAAACAGATGGGAATGGGCTGCAAGTAAGAGGGCACATAATCTCTGAAGATACAGCCGCCACTCGGTTTCTCCGAATCTCGGATTTGCAGTGCAAGTCTAAATTTGGTTTTAGTTCTCGCACTGATATGGCGGGCAATTTCATGAAAGAAACTATGCCATTTCGGCAGAGAGGACATGGAATTGATCCTGAAGGGCCCATCTCCACAGATGTGGTATTGCTTGTTGAACATAGGCAGAGCGCACACTTCACACAAAATTCATGTCCACAACCTAAATTTCAGATGAAAATAAACATAAAAAATACAGTGAGCCATCATATTTCAATTCTGTGTTCTTTGATAAGAAAAATATCAGAACGTAAATTTAGAGATTGCAAAAGAAACGCAACTTTCTAAAGCACAATATTCTAAAAGAAATACAGGATTAGAGGTTAAACACAACATTCTAAAAGAATAGAGGATTACAGGCTAAAGTCTTCAGAAATGGGCATCAACAGAACATGCATAGGTGCAAACAGCATGCTCAAAACATACATAGTATCAAGTTAGCATCATTCCATTTCGGCAGAGTGATAATGGACAAACTTAATCATTTCCCAGTTGGTCTATATAAGGTATATGATAAAGGACTACGACATATAGATCCTGACTTACCTTCAGCACCTACACTACAAGTTCTTTCCAGGCAAACTGCACAACTGTCACTTTCATCAGAAGAGGCAGCTGATAACTGTAGTCCATGTTCTCTGCAAAGATAGCAATGTCATGCTATATTTTAACTCAAACAGAATACTCAGTTATTTGCACTGATACTCCTAACATAAATAACATGTAATCTAACCATCTCTTGATAAAATTGGATGATTACCCTTTGTAACAATCCTTGGTTCTCTCAAATAATAATAATAATAATAATAACAACAATATACAGTTATTTATTCTTTGGTTACACCACATGTTAGACATTTACGCAAAGATCATGGTAGAACAATACCACGGCTTCATATCAACACTTGTGTGTCTGGTATTCCAATTTAAGAATAAGATCATCACAGTTCACTTCAATAATTCTAAATGAATAGCTCAATATGAAAGATGGTGATATCTAAACAAGGAAAGCCGAGTTAGATATAAGTCATTCTTCCAAATATCTAGTGTTAGACCATTAACGACATTTATATTAAGCAAAAAGTAGACTAGTAATAATATGAATTCAATTTGGTTAACTGAATATGCTAAAAAACTACTTGACCTCTCAAGTATCTGAAAAAAACTGATGATATATTATTGGTGCTTAGGAATGTAAGAAGCTATTTGTATCATATTAGCATGTAATCGCAAAAAAGATAATAAGTTAAAAATAATAGGAAAGGAAAGGAAAATCAGATGCTTACTTGTGTGCTTTGACTATGTCAAACAAATTAGTTTGGTATTGTATAATAAAATTCCGAAGGACAAAAAGTCTCTAGTTTTGCTAAGCTACATGGGGAAAACAACCCGCATATTGAATAGAAAGATTCTAAGAAGTATACTAAAACAGGAAAAATGATTAAGAGAACATTCTACCTTCAACAAAAACAGGTTGAAGCATATATACAAGATATGTGAGAATACCTTGCAATGTTTAGTATGCTCATAAGAGGTAAAGCAAGATAATTTGACAGTGGAAACACTGGTATGTTCAGCAAAGCATTGGGTGCTAGTAGAGGCTCCAGACAGTGGCGCCCCCATATCTTTGCAACTTCAAATGGAAGCCATCTAAAAGAAGTCAATAACACCATCAGCAAGTTTCAGATAAACATTGCAATAAGAAGATAAAACCAAGTATGCTACATTATCTATACAATAGACTTACCCATTACAATTCAATGCCCGCCTGCTAGCGCCTCGAGCAAGCAACATCTGCACGTTATGGTATATAAGCATTTATCAGGAATCAACTGCGGAGATTAGAACATAAACTAACACATGATATATGTTATGTTCTATATCCAGAAAAGTAGCATGAACATTGCCTGGCAACATTTAAGATTCCCTCCACAAGCTGCGTAATGCAAAGGAGTACTTCCACTTCCTGACCAAATACTAAAAGTTAAAAAATGATTTCTCAACACATTGACAATGATCAAACAATCAACTGTTAACACAAGAATTACCTATCAAATTCAATGACGTGCCATAATGAAATGTGGCTGCTGAAACATCGGCACCCAAATCAAGTAGAAGTTGTAAACAATCGACATAACCATTCAGGGCCGCCATGTGCAAAGCTGTGATACCCCCATCAGCAGGCTTATTAATAAATTTTGAGAGTGCACTGTGACAAATGACCAAACAAACTAAATTAGGACAAAAATCGAAATAGCAATAAGAAATTAATGATAACATATCTAATGAAGCATACAGATGATCGTATTTATGCCCCAAAGTTGGATCAGGGCTGCTCCCTCTGCTGCCTGATTTATTTCCAGCCTTTACAGTAGTACTCCGTTTGAAAGGTGCACTGGGAATAAAATCAGCGACCAACAATCTAATGCACCGGACATGTCCTTCCACGGAGGCAAAGTGCAGGGCCGTCCGACCAGTCAGATAATCCGCTCTGGTGACCTTGAAAATTTGCAATCTATCCATCAGATACACATTCCAAAACTCCAAAAGATTAAGCTTTTTGATAGGGACCTAGTTCCTAATATTAATAGGAATAGTTTATTTCTTTAATTAGGATTAGTTATTTACCTCTTAATTTGATTAGCACTCTTTGTTCTATTATTTCTAGTTCTACTAGGACTTGTTTGGATTTTACCTTATAAATAGGAGAACTCTTTTGAATCATATACGAGAATACCATCTTCTTTTGATAATTGCTTAGAGCAAGCATTTTGGAGGTTTTGACCCCCTCGAAGTGGCCTATTGGAGGTTTGATCCCCTCAAAATCCTAATTGGATTAAGAACCTATCAATTGGAATAAGAGTTGTTCGAACTTTATCAGACAATTATGATATCTCGAATTTTTTGTTAGACCAATAATCTAGTTATCTTCGTCTTCCGCTATCATCTATCGCACTCGTTGCTACCACTACATCGCCACAACCGTTGTTGACTATTATCAAATGATCTCTGCCACTAGCTCATTATATACTTTATTAATAGCTTATATCCTTAATCTAACATATTAAATGTGCAAGAAAAATTTATGACTTCTCAAGATTTATCGACTTCAGATATTTTAACATTGGCCGATCATTTATCTTAAATCGAAGAACGTTTCGAACAAATTACATGTATTCAACGATGAAAATAAATATCAACAAATAAACAAGGAAAATCGTATAGAGGATGAGTTCGCAAATATCCAACAATTGAGTACAGTAGTAGAATATCACTCGTTTTGAATCATTATTGAGGTATACTAAAAATTGGAGCGAACATCGATTGGTGGAAACTTTTGTTGAAGGCCTTCTCCCTGATCTTCGACGGGAAGTGAAAGCTCGACGGCTCATTATTATAGTTGTTGCTATTTCTTTTGCCCACATGGAAGAGGAACGTTCATATGAAGAGACATAGATCAAGTTGACACTTGAACAAATCATTCAGAAGCACAAGTGCAATCATATCTTCATCAAAAGCAGAAGAGTCAAATATTTCATTTTCCTCTGAAATCTTCACTAAAGGTTTATCTCAGCAAGATGTGAAAGATATTGAAGACAATTCATTTGAAGTTCAACTTCCAGATTCATTTGCTGAGAAATCTTTTAAAGATGAGACATCTATAATTCAATTGTCAAACGAACAATCAACCCCTTGAAAAATCTACTACAAAAGGCATCATTGTTGGAAAGTTATTAATTTGTGAAGATACTAATAAGGACTCATTCGCACTGATGACAATTGACTCAACCTCAAAAAATGTCGAATCCTTTAATGTCCAAAGACAAATTTATTCATGCAAAAGAATTTGGCAAACTTAGAATTATCTTTCTTCATGCAAGCTTGTTCCAATGCTACTAATGCCTAGCCAAAGCTACGTTCTCAAGAAAGATCTTTATTTTGTTCAAGTCATCAAGATACTTCGTCTCATCAAGCATCGAAAAGAAAAGTTTTCTCACATGTTTTTGCATAATCTCGAGGACAAGGCTATTTTAAAAAGGGCGAGAATGATACGAACCTAATTCCTATATTAATAGGAATAATTTATTTTTTTTATCAGGATTAGCTATTTATCTCTTAATTTGATTAGCACAATTTGTTCTTTTATTTCTTGTTTCGGTTTTACCCTATAAATAGGGACATTTGGAACTCTTTTTTAGAATACAATTTTCTTTAGATAATTGGAGTTTTGATCCCCTCTGATCTTATCTAGTTTGACTAGGAAAGAAAAACAAAAGTGAGACATGATTCGGAAGAACTGAAATGTGATGAGGTACGCAAGACATACACTGCATCTGAAAACCAGCAGGGTCTGCACCACCTCCCAGTGTCCGTGTCTGCAAGCTTGCATTAATGCCGTCTACGCAGAAAACAAACAAAAAGAAAACCTTTTTTGTCACGACAATGAAAAGATAAGATCGTACAAGAATAACGATGCACAAGACAAAAGAATGGAGAGAAGAAAGATGGGATTTTTAAATACCTGACCGCAATAATTTCTAGAATTCACATCCGCACCTTTCTCCAGCAACAAGGCGACGATCTGATGAGACAAAGCCCAACGAAAAAACAAAATCAAGCAGACATCGCAGAAGGGCAAAGAAATTTGACAATTTGATGAGAAACCCACGCATACAAATCGTAGTATGGGAATTTTGAAGGGGGATTTATTTTACATCGCTGTGTCCCTTCGTGGCTGCGAAGTGGAGAGGGGAATTGAGGCCGCCAAAGGTGGAATACTTGGCGAGGCCGGGGTTGAACTCGAGCAGCATCTGCGCCTCCACGAGATCTCCGTCCCTCGCAGCGGACACCAGCCGCTCGCCGGAGGCCGAGCACCCGAGCGAGTTCCCCATTCCCTCCCGTGGCCGTCAGCAGCCGGAATCGGCGCGCGAGCGAGCTATGGGCGACGCACGGTCGACGGTCGCCCCATGCGGCGCTCCCCTCGTTCCTGGGACGACGACGATGGGCGCGGCCGGGGGAGTAAAAAAAGGGGTAGTAATGGTTGGCTGTGCCGGAGAGATGGAGGCCGCGTGGTGTGGATTGGTTTATCCGAGTCCAAAATTATCGAGGTAGTAATTTTAGGCAGCTATAAATAAACAAAAAATGGCATGTTAAGATCATACGAATCAAATTTGCAGGAGATATCAGAATAGCAATAAATTAATTAATTATCTATTTAGTTTAATTATAACGTTCTTTCGTAATATTTTTTTAGACACTCCCGATGCCTTCTGAAAAATAATATAAACGATTTAACTCGGTGGGTAAGGACGGCTCACTATCCAAATCAAAGTAATTTCATAAGATTTTGTCTTATTTAAATAATATTTTTATATTAGTAAGAATTCAAATTTGAAATATTATTTAAACGAGAAAGATTGGCTTATCATTTAACTCTGATTGATAAATAAAAATAGTAATACGAAGAAAAATTAGAATGAAGTGATAGGTGACTCCTTTTCATTTAAATACTTGTGAATGTAATTGTCGAATACGTGATCGAGACGGTATAATAGAATTAGTTGAAGTTAATGATTGACTAAATTTTAAGACGTAAATGGTTGCACTTAATAACGTCACTCGAATTCAATCTGTGTCGTCATTTTCTAGACATCGAAGGCTAATTAAAATAATGAAAATAGTAATCATCAGCGAAATATCATCCTGTAAAGTAAAGAAGAAAGAAATAGGAGCCGACGAGGACGTTTCTCTCTGTCATGAATTATTTTTACAAGAAAAATCTTGGGGGAGGGAGAGAGAGAGAGAGAAGTCCAAAAAAATTGGGCAAGGATGTGAACTTTTTTCCTTGTTGAGGTGGGGCTTGGGAGGCAAGAGATGACAATATTCTGGTGCCAAACGGCGAGGTGGTAAAGGAAGTTGACGAGTACCGAATGCAGACAAATTCTAGTTTGTGGACAAGTTCCATTTGCAAGGACAATAAGTTAAACCAAATCTTTGGAAGGAAACGTCTCACAACATTGTCGGTGGGATCTGAATTTACTTAGTTTTTTTTTCTTAAAATAATAATTTAATTATAAATTAAAGTAGAGAGCACGATTCATGGAATTTGACTGTATAGTGGAGAGATACGAACAAACTTTGGTGCAAAAAGGAATGCCTCTCTGGAGACCAAACCCAAGTAGGTTAGTGAAAATCAGAATTTAGCTTATCAATGTAGTTTTTTTTTCTTTTGGCTTATACAAATACAGTTGCACATTATGTTGAATCAGAGGTGTAAGAAAAATCTGACCGAATAGCGTGATTTTTTTCCTAATAATTTTATTAGTAGTTTAATAATTTTTCATATAGTTTAATATATTCCTATCATAAACTCTAATTTAATAGTTTTAATACTATATCCTATATTTAGTTACAGAATTAAATAAGTTAATATTAATTTTAATTTACCATATATTATTTGAAGATATTATTTATTAAAATAGAGTTCCAAAAAATCATTCGAAAAATCGACTCGCTAGATGGTGGTTTTTCTTTTTCTTAAATGGTTTTAGGGTAGTTTTATGATTTAAAAAACTAACCCGAAAAATAACGGATAATTTTTTTCGATTGAAAAATCGAATCGACCCGAAACACTTTCACTTGATTGAGAATAATTAGCTGCAAAAGATGCCATTCCATGCACCAGGGACAGAGCCAGATTAAAAATTTAAGGAGGGCCAAAAGGATAAAAATTTAAGGGGGACCAAAAGGTAGACAATATATATATATATATATATATATATATAAATTTTTTAAAACTTAAATTAAGAATAATAATAATACTTTAGAATTAACATATAAAATAATTATTATTTTATTTAGATTAAAATATTTTTTATTCATCATGCATTTTTTTCTTTTTACATTTAACAGGTTAAAGGAAGATATATGAAAGTATTTTTTTATGACAATTAATTAATTTGATTTTTATATAATGGAGTCAAAATTATTAGTACGTATATTATATTTTTTTTATAAATACACATAGTATACTATAATCTTTTATAAGCATACACATATTTCTTGTCATTAATATAATGACATATTATAATTATGTCAAGGTCACAAAACTAGGGGACCTTACCATATATTTTCTATATACAAAATAATATTATTATTGTATATAATGTTTAAAAAAAGTTAAGAAGGGTTTAATTATGTCAAGTTCATATAATTAGGAGAGGTTTTATCTTATATTTTATATATGTAAATACTAATATATAGTATTATTTTATATATGCTGGCTCCGTCTCTGCCATGCACCAAGTTTTCTCCTGTTGCTTAAGGTGGCTTGCCTTGTTATTCTTTTTTCTTCTTCTTTTTCCTTTATTCGGAGGATGAATGCGGTTTTGTTGTTCTTCTTTGGGTATTAACCAGACCATTCTAGCAAAACATAAATGAATGAGATGCAGCATGCAGAAACAACACTACCTTCACCGCTGCACCCAAATAAAAGTAAGCATATCGACATTGGCACCAACCTCGTTGCATAACATAGCAAAAACATGCAGATAGAACAGAGAAGTAAACACTACCAACTTCACGTGCTTGCGATTGTGTGAGAATGGCCATCTCACAGAAGTAGAATGGATGAGCACAACCGTGACATTTGCTTAGAAGTAGAATGCTTTTTAGCATATATGTAAGTAGGTTTACCCACCCACGAATGCATGTTTCCAGGGGCATATATATATAGAGAGAAGCAAATGATCATAACGACTACCACATGTGATCAGCATTGAGTAAGATTAATCAGAGACTATGCTGCTCCAACATTCATCTAAGACTACATACATTTAATTACAATATGGGATGATTTTTTAAGAATCCCTTCTCCAAGTTATAGCAGCTTCACCTATGTGTCAAAAGAGTAGTCTTTATAATAGCCACGTTATGTATAAATATTATATAATATACATATGTGAGAGAGAGAGAGAGAGAGAGAGAGAGAGGGTTTACTGGTCCGGTGGATTATCATTGTCGTACAAGAATTGCTCTCTCGTGGCACGATCCCCTCCGACTAATCATTCCATTGTAGCATAAACGAATTCATTGTTACTCCATATATAAACGAATTTGCCAAATGAATACTATCGGATCATAGTTGCTCTTAATAAATCCTAGATCGCCAAACCCTCGAGCAAGAAAAGAGAATTCTACGTCGATCAGGTAGAATGCACCTAATCCATGGGAGTTGATCCGGGCAGATGCAGTCGTCCACGTTGCTTGTGATAATCTCACACTACACAAGTACAGAATTTAATTTGATTTGACAAGGTAGATGAACACGTAGAGCATTTACTTTTTACTACTTAAATTAATTTAATTATTATAATCTATTTCTAAATTAATAATATAATATATATATAAAGTAATATATATTTAATGGACTAATTATACCTTGAGGTAGATGACTATTTAGAGCATCATGTTCTATACTTCGATGTAGACATTTAATTAATTTAACAATTATAATATATAATTAAATTATTTATATAATTTGTAATGAAATAATATATACTTAGTGGACTAATTTGTAATAAAATTATTATATAAGACTAAATAAATTGTTTCATTGATTTAGTCATATGCATTTAAATATTTTGATCACGATGTCAAATAATAAGATTATCTTAATTTTAGTCAAAATTATCATTTAGCTAACAAAATAAACTAATATATAATTATGTTGTTAATTAATAACGAAAATTAATGTGTGAAGCAGTCATTGCCTTGCACCGTGTAAAGCACAATCTCAGCCATCTAGATGTGATTTGACGATGCACACAGAGGCGTGCAATCCAAACCCTCCAAATGTGATCCACAAGTTGATGAACATCTCGCGAGATTTTGATGCCATTTATTTATTTTTGACCTCTCTCTCTCTCAAACTCCCTTCGAGAGCGCATGGGTGGCGAGGCACCGGACCTCTCTCACACACTCTCTCTCTCTCTCTCACATGCATGCGTGGACTTCCTCCGGCGAGCACAAGGGCAATGAGCTAGTCCAAATCTTCCTATCTCTTCAACTGTGCTTCACCTTTCCCCTTTGGCCTTGATCTCTCTCACACACACCTATATATATTTTCAACGAGTCCAAGGGCTATCGTCTTCCACATGATTTCCACCTCCGGGCAAATGTGGTGCAGGACTTTGTCAATGTGGTCGTCGTGGATGTGCTTGAGGATTTTAAGAATATAAAACAAATTATATTTCTCTTTCTAACTATTTAAGTTTTTTTAAAAAAAATTTGATCAACACATCAAATTTAATATAGTATCAAAGCCAGAGGTCAAGACTTCAAACATTATTAAGTTCTTATTAAAAAACGTATTTTCCTCCATTTGTTGTTGACATGATGGGTTGGATAAAATCAAAATGAACAACAGTCCACACGTGAGGGATAGTGTTGAGAATATAAAATAAATTATGTTGCTATTCTTAATAGTTTAAGCTTTTAAAAAAAATTGGTTAGCACATCAATTTCAACATAAGGTGTCACGACCCCGATTTAACCCGCGAGTTAAACCAGAGTTCGCGACTCATTATGAACGATCAAATAAAATTATGAAGAAATGCGGAAACGTGATGTAATTTACTCTTTCTTTTACAACATAAGAGTAAAAATATATATCATTAAATAAATTACTCAATATGTGATCATTTCAGAACAAACTGATACTCCTTAAGTCGTATATTTTACAAAATGAATTTATTTTCGTTACAACTTATTTTGACAAAAATAATAAACTCGACCAACTCTCTCTCAACATCCTAACAAAATGACACGAGAATAACAACTCCCCTCAATACCTTCACATCGAAAGAGTTATCACTGCTAAGATTATGAGCTCGCTCAATCCAAAAAGCTATACTGATCTGAAAAATATTAGAAACAACATTACGAGCAAAAATAGCTCAGTAAGTTGATAACTCATAGCCTATGTGTTACCAACTAATCAATTCGTAGTGACATAGAAAAGCATGCAATAATCATAATAATCATAATAGCAAAATAGGCATTTTCATATATTTGATAATTACGTATATAACATACTAATAAGAAACATCACACAACTTGCAGTCAATATCATATAAATCATATCAAACATATGTATGCAAATGCAACACTCTCATATGAATGCACGGATCACCAACTGGTCAGTGGTCGGTAGGTGGACTCTAGAGGTGGCTCCCATCGTGATCAGCGATATAGCACTTAGCTCCATTCTACCTCATCCCTTTCGGGGAATAAATCATATAGCGATAGGTGGACTCTAGAGGTGGCCCCTACGGATTCTAGAGGTGGCTCCCATCGCGACTCCTCACGATGTAGCACTTAGCTCCGTATGGCATTTAGCTCCAGTCTATCTCATCACATATCTGATGAACAAAATGATGCATTGGATTCTAGAGGTGGCTTCCATCGTGATCAGAGATGTAGCACTTAGCTCCAACTATCATACATGCAATGCAGGCATATGCAGATGCATGATTCATCACATAACGATCATATCTCGAATATCAGAAGTTGAATCAAACTCATTCAAACGGAATAGGATTACATCCCATAAGATGAATTTCACATATGTTTTACCAATGAACCATCAATTGATCAATCATTCAAAACATAATTTTCATATAAACTCGACGATATATGAATTTAATACTTATAATAATTGTATCTCAAATATTAGAAGATGAATCATATCAAATATCATTTCAAACGAAATAAGATTGCACTAATCCATTCATGTCATATCACATATGCTTTTCAAATGTGCAATCATACAATCATTCAGATATACTTTTCATCATTGTATTTTTCGAAATCAATTCATAGTATATCCAAAGCATATTCAATACATATAATAATCGATGTCAACCCGAATTCAAAGAGGTGAAAACATAGAGTTGAAGAAATCAACTTACCTATAAGAGCTACCAAAATATTTTTCTTTTCCTTTTTCACTACTTTACTCTTCTACTCCTATACAATAATAATAAGAAACACATCACTTCTATGCTTTGAACAGAAGTCTATCACACACGAAATACAATTAATTGAAATGGTATATGAACCTTAAACATTTACTTTTTTAACTATTAAACATAAGGATTGACCTAATATTATGACAGATTATACACATAGTAAAGAAAAATTCATATCTTCTGGTATACATAATCAAATGGCATCATTCTAATTTTCTTTACTTTTATATTACATAGACATTAATCTGTAAAAGTTTCATATCCTATTTCATTACGGTTTGCTCTCACAAAAATCACCATTCAGCCTAACTTTTATGTTATTTCTATATTTTGACAGGCTGAGTAATCTTACTTTTATGATTTATATAAAATAATAAACATTCCATATTCTGGTACTTTTAATTTTTCCAAATAGTAGACATCCTAGGGTACAACTCATAAAATTATTTGTATTTATATCTATTTGTACTGAGCACAATAAATTTAACCAATACTAGCATAATCTGCCATAGGCTCTATCCTGACAGACTGAGTAAGGCTCGGTAATATATTTATAACTTTAGCTACATATATAATTTTCTGATGATTCCAATTGTCTACGAGACCCTAACATAAATATCTATAACACCCTAAATTATCAAATAATTCCACGACATATTAGATTTAATACATAATTTACAAATTTCGGTAGCAATTTCGGCGGATAGAGTGATAGTACCTTAATCCTGATGGCATAATTTTCGTTTCATAACTCCTATTAACATAATTCCAAATCTCATATAAACTAGACTCGTAGAGTATTCTACGTGTTAAATTTTATAATTTGTAAGGACGAATTAATACGAAAGAAAATCTTAGGAAGAACACCATCAGTCTAGGGTTAGAATCTTCACCTTTAATGACCTTCCTTCTCGAATTTCCTTCAACGTCCAAGAAATGAGTCATGGTCTGAAATTTTTTGTGTGTTTTCTAGATACAAATTTTTTCAGATTTTTATCACTTGAATAGGTCGATTGAAAAAATAGTCTAAGCATGAGGTGACAAGCTGCTAGCTTGCTGACAGCTTGCATGTCAAGAGTTGAAATTCTTATCCAATTAAAATTTAACATTTAAAAATCATTAATTTTTATCCTTAATTGATATTAATTAGTATAATATAATCCATATAATTTATTCACATATTTATATATTAATTTTTGTTACATATACATATATATTTTCATATGCCACTTGGCGACATTTGATTGGTCCACTAGACTTAAATCCAATCTTAACAAATCACATGCATAATTAACCATAAGAGAATATGCTTTATCATAATATGATTATCAATTATACTTTAGCACTTTAGTTAAATTTTATAAATTCTTATTATATCACTACGTGACATGACAACATATACTACACAACATATATTCAATTGATTATAGCCATATAATATATAATCCAATATAGATTAGATCGTGGATATTACATAAGGCATAGATCCGACCATTGACGTGCTCTTGTTACCAATGCATTGGACGCGCTCCTAGTCCTCGATCACCAATGATGGGGTCAAGGTCTTGGGAGGCTTTCGTTGCCAACATTGCCTCTACTGTTGATGGAGGACGGGCAAAGGGATGAGCACGACGAGGTCCACGAGGGAGGGGAGGGGATGATCAAATTCTCACGAGATGTCAACCAACCTATGGATCACATCTTCACGGCACCCATCGTACGAAAATCTTAATTGTAGGATCACATTTGGAGGATTATGCTTCAGACGACAGTGAAGCAAAGGTCGCTTCACACATTCATTATATATATGTGTGTGTGGTATCATGTATATGTGAAGTGGGTAATGTTCAGCGCGGTGCGAAGCACTCTAAGGATGGCCCGATCGCGATCCAATGGTGAATATGCAGGCGCCCGTCTAGATTGCATTGAACGGAGGAAAATCAACTCGCGAGACTTTTTATTTCCCTTCAACCTTCCCCATTTCACTCCGGTCAATTTCGCCGGAGAAGATTCACATTTTGCCTACTATTCGATGTTAGTGACAACGACATTCATGTGTGAGATAGGGAGGAAGGCGCGCGAGAGAGAAAGAGATATATTTTTTAACCCGTCACCTCTTCTCCAACGGTAATGTCGGCGACGCTCACACGAGACGGTAATGGCGGTGGCATTCACTCGAGAGGGAGAGAAAGGAACCAGAGATCGGAGAGAGAGAGAGAGAGAGAGAGAGAGGAAAATGAGAAATTGAGGGAGAGAATAGAGAGATGGGAGAGAATCAGAGAGATGGATGGTTTTTCACGAGTAGAATTCACTTTGGTGTTTGCTCCGACGCCAGAGCCCTCTATATTAGCTGCTGACGAGATCGGGAGGAAAAGATTGGGGAGAAAGAGAGAGAGATCAAGAGATTGGGGGAGAGAGAGAACGAGATTGAGAGTTGACCCTCTCCGACGCCATTGCCTTCTTCGTGGCTCTCGTCTGCTCCACGCCCGACTGCGGCATCCTCGCCGCACATCTCCGACGGCAGAGAAAGATGTGTGTTGCCGGCACAAATCCGAGGAGGCAAATTGATCCAATATCTCGCGAAATCACTTTTAATCGTGTGATCAGACAGACGCTCCAACTCCACCGTTGGGTCATTACCAGTTTCACATATACATTATTATATATTAAGATAAGTACATTTAACAATAGGATCTCCACTCTCTGGTGAGGTGAAAAATTCTTGGAACACCGATAGATAATGAACTGTCAGTTTCTGTCTTTTTCGTTTTAACATCCAAATTGATTCAAGTTTGTTCAGATGTGAACAAAGAAATTACCGAGTCATGTTTGTTCATATGAACAAAGAAATTTCGGATTAGGACACCGAAAATCTCATGTAAATCCGAAATGCATCGAAAAAGAAACTAATGATAGCGATCCTGCTGCAGAAACTGGTGAATATTAGTTATAATAATTGTACCAGCCATCGATGCAAAACGATCTCAGAAATAGGCTGTTGACGTGCTCTTTGAATAATCTACTGCACTTGAAAGATTGGCTTAGGCTCGTCAGTTCATGCTGTGATGCTGCTGCCTAAGAGATGGAAATTGGAAATGAACACTGACAACAGCCGGGGAGAGAGAGAGAAGAGGGGAGGGGAGAGAGAGTCTGTCTGAGAGAGTGTTCAACAGACAAAAGCATACACCAATAAGCCATCGAAATCACAGTGGACACTGCCACTGGCCACGGAATGGTATGCCGGTAGCATTTAATGCATTCAGAGCTGAGCTGGCGAGCTGGCCAGCATTAAATGGCGCCCACTTCGGGACTCCAACAGCAAGGCCGCCCACTGGAAACCTTTCTTTAATTCCCAATCCCAACCCAAGAGACGATTCAGTAATCACCAAAGTCAATCATAACTTCTTAATTAGTTGCAGAGATTACCAGGAGATTAATTATTACAGTGCACAGAAGCCAAATTTTGAAACGCTTAACCAATCATCATCAGCTCATTTGTCTTCATAACTTGCCAAATTTAAGATACCGAGCAAACACAGTGCCATATGTAATCCAACTTAGCAGTAACATGGAAACTAAAACAAAACACCCAAAAAAATATTCAGAAAGAAAAAAAAGGACTAACGGCACACATCAACCAGAGGACAAGGTCTCGAAGAAGGAAAGTTGAAGGCACTAATTTAGGGACCGAGTCAATACCCGAACCACCACCATTGCTCTGTGTTAAGGACTATGGCCCAATGCCTTACCACGTAGCAAAGGTTCTTTCCGCGCGGTTCGTTCTTGACTCACTCCAAAGCATTTGGTGTTTGATCGCCTTCTCGCCTGTCTCTGGTCCTTCAGCTGTCGCAATTGAGGGCCACCTTTATCTTCTGAACAGTGCAAGAGATGAGGTTGTTCACGGTCTCGACGGACTCTACAGTGAGCTTAGCAGTCGGCTGGCTGTTCACCAGGATCTGGAAGGCTACCGTCAGGAGCGAGCCGCCCGACTTGTTCGCGACGCGGTTGCCCGGAGAGCGGCCGTCGGGAAGGATGGCGAAACCGGAGGGGAGGAGGGCGACGTAGGCCGAGTCACCGCCGCTCAAGACGAGGTGCATGGCCGGCACGTCCACTGGCGCGTACACCACGAGCGACCCGGACGCGTCTGTGCACGTCTCTTGCAGGATCAGCATGTTGGTTTGGTTTGGGCTCACAGCCTGCTGCATCACCCAGTACCGTGTCAGCAACAGATGTACGTGAAACGACATATGCCATCAATGCACACACCTATCATTTCAAATCTAAGTAACGTGGAGCATGAACCTTTTTCGCAGAAGACCGCAAGAAATCAAGTCAAGAAGTGCAACAATATAATTAAAAAAAAACAAGACAGTGACTTCTGTGGTGACCTAGAAAAGATAATTTAGAGACCCACGTCAAATTCATCATCATGTCTGCGCTATCAAAGGAATATATATGTATATGTAATAATATATTTAGGTGAGATTAACTACCTAAAATGTAGAAAAGAGTTTCTTATATTTTATGATTATTCTGCCGAACAGCAAATATGCAACAGCGAGTGCAGATAACAATTCATTCAGAAGTATTAAAAGAAAGCATAGGATACTGACGCTGGCACGGAGGAGGGAGACGGCACTGCCGTCGTCCTGGCCCTTAGCGATGTGCGTCATCTCCTGCATCGGCCCGCCGTTGGAGAGTATGTCCCACTGGGATCTCAGCTTCTCGTTCCGCAGGAAGTCGAAGAGCCGCTGCGGCGCCACAGGAAGCCACACCGACGTTGCGGCGCTCAGCACGACGCCCGGCGGCTCGCCAGGATCGGCCACGCTCTGCCTCGTCATCACCCGGACGTCCTCGCCGATCCTGATACCTCCCCTGAGCTTGTTCCAGTCGTGCGACGACGACGCGCACACGCCGGAGCAAAAGTTGCCCGTCATCCGCTGCGCCAGCTTCAGCATGCTCCTCTTCCCCGCAGGAGTTATCGCTGTACGTCCACGGAAAGCAAGCAAACAGTTGCTTATCAAGTGTTCCCATTGGCATCATATCGGAGCAACGTTTGCATTTTTTATACTTACTACTGTCATCGTCGGTTGGAAGAGAGGACAAGAGCACGGCGCGCGACTGGCATTGCCGCTTCAGTGTTGCCACCCAACGGCCGGCGCCGAGCGCCATGCCAGAACGGAACAGCGTGCGGTAGAGCGGGTGCACCGCGGATTCGTCGTACTCGGTGTGTTCCACCCATGTAACCTGCATATCCACGTCCGCGCCATCAGCGCTACTGCTATCATAATCCTTACTACGAGACAAACGTTTATTAATTGAGCCTGCAACGCTGCTGCCTTTTCAGGCTTCAAAACGGCTCAAAAGATTGTTAAAAAGCTTTTGACTACAGAAATATAATAAGATTTCAAGACCTCGGGAAGCTACAAAATTATGTTTATTGTTAGATACTCGAGAGAAATAATAAATCCTACACGATACCGACAGACAGTAAAGAAAGGTGCATGTAATATGAAGAGAATAGAAGCTAACGGATGAATAAATTAAGATTAGTAGTGCGTAATATACACAAATGTAACAGTAACAATTGACATGACACCGGTTTGCAAAGAATGGAAATAGGGTGGGGGGAGAGAGAGAGGGGAGGGGGGGGGGGGCGTAGGCGAGGTAGGATTGAGGGCTTTACATAATTAATATTTTCAAGCGTTCGAGAAGCAAATCAATGCGGACAGGAAGAGGCCCTGGTGCCTCTCGAGGGTGTAAAGCATCTGATCCTCAAAAAATGAACACCATTAAACAACTTTATGATGCATGAGATCGAGGACGTGCGATCATCAAACTAATACTACTAACAACGTGATCTTACGCACACGACCAGTAACTTTTTGTGTTAGGTATTAATCTGAGTTATGCGGCAGTTGTTTGTAAGACGACACAAGGCATTGATGGTAGTGTGACGTTGTATCTCACCTTGCAATGACCATTGGGCATGTCTTGCACCACGCAACCGGAAGGCAGACGTCGGCACTTGGTGTTGGTCGGCGGCGCCGACGGGTTCTCGCGGATCATCCCGTCGACGGAGACGTCGACGACGGCCCACGCGGACTCCGTGAGCTGCTTGCAGAATCGAAGGAAGTTGACCTCCCGAATCGGAACCAATGGAGATAAAACTTGCAACTCGGCGTGCATCTGTTGTCAATTAACGAAACAATTTAGATCGCATTAATAGTAGAACGATCCGATGGAAGATAAATTTCCAGCGGCATGATGACTCACCAGTTGCAGCGCACCATTCCTGCTCCCTCCCATGCCGCTCGATATCACATCTGTAGTCGTCGCCCTGGCGATCATAGAAGGAAACATGTCCGACCACTGCATCTGCAAGATCCAAGATCAATAAATCAGTAAAGAAAACTCTAATGTTCCCTGAAGTGGAGTCAGTGAACTTACCGCGTCCATGAGGGTGGAAACGAGGGCCAAGCTGTTGATGAGGACAACGCCAGTCTCCCTCGTGGCCTCCGATACAAGCTCGACCGGCTTCGGCGGGATGCAAGGAGGGAAGCTGCGGTGATACTCGCCATAGTTCAGCGTCAACCCTCCTCCACCTTCTAAGCATGGGATCCACAGGGGTTCCTCCACCTGCGCCATCTTCACCAGTTCGTCCATCGCAGCGAGTGCAAGCTCCAAGAACACGAACCTCTCCTGCGGCGACCCGTCGATCCCGCCAACGCCTCCTGATCCGGTACTCCTAGCGGGAGTGATCACTGTACCCATAGGGTTCGATGAGCAAACGAATCCAAAATCTGTGATCGGAGGCATGCTCGCCGGAGCCAACGAACCGAGGTCTGTGGTGTTGGCCCCGACCGCGAGCTCCAGTGGGGAGTTCGACATCTGTAGAGGGATGTGATTTGCCAAGCCTGGGATCGGCTTGACCAGGAACTTCCCTGCGAGGGAGCAAAGCCGTTCTAGTTCGTCTTTCAGACGGGCATTCTCGATCCGCAGGTGTTGCTCCTCGAGCGAGACCTCGCCGAGAACAGCCGGCCCGCCGCATCCGCCGCACGTAGGATTTCTCATCGCCTCCCTGATGCACATGTTCTCGGCTCGGAGCTTGTCGTTCTCGTGTCTCAGGATAGTGTTTTCGTGCCGCTCCAGTTGCGTCTAGGAATTTTGAGACGTTTCAGAGCGTGAAAGGAAGATGAAAGACAACAAGATCGGATTTTTAAGAACAAAACGAGCTCAGATTGCCATCAGCCCATGCACTACGAGGCTGTTCACAGTACCTTCATCTGAGTTCTTCTGTTCTGAAACCAAAACTTGACCTGGCGATTGTCCAAGCAGAGCCTCTTGCTGAGCTCCGCCCTTTGCTTCTCATCAGGATGGGGACACTCTTTGAAAAGGCTGCCATCAGAAGATCAAAGAACAACAAAAGAACTCTTTTCTTAAACCAGCTTTTACCACCACCAGCAGACGCATGATGCAAGGGACAAGAACTTACGCTTCCAGTTCTTGGATTTGCTGGGGAGTGTGTCGATGATATCTCTTCCTCTTCCGAGGGTTCTGCTCCAAATCGTCGCCGGAGATGCCGCCCAGGTTGTCGCTCCCCGATCTGCTCTCGTTTTCATCATCCTTGATGACCCTGCCGCCGGCGCCAGAATCAATATTCTTCTCCCCTTGCTCTTCTACGTTCGTTTGCTGTGAGATAAAAGAACAGTAAGGAGGTAACGTCAAACATGCAGATTGCAAATAAAGGTCGGAAGGGGGAAGAACAGGAAGTAGTGATGGCTCACCAGTCCAAGGGAGAGTCCAGGTGAGGTAAACATGGACTTGGCAAGCGAGGGCGTGACCAGGCCTCTGACGCCGGCGGAGATGGGGCCGGAGCCGCCGTATGACAGTTCGGCGGCGAGGCAACCCCCGCCGCCATGGACGTCATCGAACAACCCTCCGAAACTCATCAAGCTCCTTTTTTTTCTCTTGGTTCCTTCTCACAAAGGTGGCTTTTGGGGGGCAAGGATTAGTGACACCTGCAGCCGTATATTTGATGCTTCCACTCTATACTACCATGATACACACCGACTTCCGAATGACATGCAGCAAGATCTCAAACAGAATAAAATAAGAGGACAAGGGAGAAATGGAAGAGACGAGGGGTTTAAAAAAATCAGGCAAAACAAAGGCCAGGAGGTGACTTATACTATAACCTTAAGAAAAAAAGACTACAACGAGAAGAAGAGAGAGGCCAGAGGAGGCAAAAGCATATGCCTTTTGTTGTGCTATATGAACAAATGCCTCCAACTCCCTCTCCTCAACAACGCCAAATTCCCAGGGCAGAAGGAAAGAGAAGGAAGCCAATCACAAGCGCTAGCACCTCGTTCTCTATCCTTCTCCCTTCGCCCTTGTTGCACTCTCAGAACAGCCACAGCCCAAAAGCCCCAAGAAGCAACACCAGCTCCCCCCTCGGCTCCCTAGTGCATGGGGTGTCCTCCACAGTCCTCGGTTGCAGAAGAAGAAAATTAGTTCATATATTTAGAACCTTTCCCCAGAACAGGTCCAGATATGGTAGCGAGAGGGGTATGAGGATGGGAAGAGAAGATCCAAATAATGAGAAAAAAGTAGACCTTTTCTTTGCTGTGCTGATTACATGTGGATCTTGTTAAGGAACCTGAGAGAAAGTTATATAAAAAAGAAAGGGCATCTTTTTACACGGTAACGAAGATAGAAAAGATGGTTGACCGTCACTCGCCTCCGGATTCCTCGTAAAAGATGAAGATAAAAAAAAGTCTCCACCTTTTTTTTTGCTTTGCACAGCTTTTTATTATTGTTCGTCGTCTTGACCTCTTCCTCTGCGGTAAAAGTATGAGGCCAGGGATCAGATGTCTTCACTCCACTGGGGGACAAGGCCACCAAAGCCAAACTGGTGCCGCGGCCCCGCCTCTCCCTTGTCCCCTTCTCTCTCTCTTTTCCCTTCCGCCAAAAGACAAGCATCGTAAACCCTATGGAAGGCGGCATCGACACGCACACCCACGCGAGAGGAGGAGGACGAGAAGAAGAAGAAGGATGCGAAGACTATGGAAAAAAGAAAAATAGGGTTCAACTCTTCGCACCAGTTCTGTTCGACCACCTGCATCATCGTTCCTCCTACACAGTGATACTGTTCTACTACTGCCGACTACGACGACGAGCACGACCGCTGCCACCAAGGCGACGACGACGGGAAAGGTAAGCGGAGGGGATACGTTACAATAAATGAGGGGAGAAGGTGGTGGACGGCGTGGGGCCTTTGACATGTTGGTTGGGGTTGGACGAATCAGAGGAGAGCAACGCAGTGCATGCATGCACAGCTTGTCCCCGTATAAAAATGCGTCCACCCTTCCAGGTAATGAATTCTTACGCCCGTCTGTTTCTCTCTCTAATGGGAGGGAAGGAGAGAGAAATATCTTTTTTTTATATATAGGAATGATAAGGCAGAATGCATTGTTTTAACTTATTTTAGAAAATATAAAATATTATTGATAAATATTTTTTTAAAAGAACGGAATAGTTTTTTATTCTTGCCATAAACAAGAATTAATATCACATAGTAATGATCACAAAAAAGGTCTCTGTTGATTATTTTAGATAGTTTTAAAAGATATGAGCTTATCATATTCTAAATTACGTTTGGCGTTGTTTTAATAACTTTACCTATTGTCTAAAATAAAAGGTTACTTTTCTAAATTCAGTTTAAAATGATGAAAGTAAACATTAAAATTTTTTGTTTAATTATACTGATAAGCTCTAAATTTGATTGTGAACTCTTGTACGGTTCAACATTGAAACCAATAAATTAATTAATAGCTATTTACCAGAAAACATTTGGATACTTCGACTAGTTTCAGCATCAAAATGTTAGTAAACTCATAAATATGTTTAGTTAGGCTCATATAATTAATTAGTGGCCATCAGTTAAAAAAGTTGGAAATGTTTGTAATCTCCCAACATATTACATTTGGATACTTCGACTACTTTCAGCATCAAAAAGTTGGCTAGGCTTTTGGCTTTGCTCAATAAATTTTACTTTTATGTTGATTCTCAGGAAAAACATAACTGCCAAACAATTTATAGTTTATACTCATGTTTTCATATATATGTTTTAATTTAATAATTGACAAAAGTGTTGCTCTATAGATGGACATGTAGTTAGATAAGCTTTCTAGATGAACTTGCTAGATTCGGAATAATCACTTAAGCACGTGATTTGTGATAAATGACGTTATTAGGTGCATCTTAAATGTTACTCGGCTGTATGTGTGTGGACTTTGGCCTTCGAGAATTTAAAATATGTCTTTATAGATGAAAAGTATAATTATATATAAGTTCATAATTATTTTTGTATTTTATGTATGTAAATATGATTGTCAGAATTTCGATTCAAATAGTAAGATCTTATTCTGGACAGTAAACAAAATTGATATAAAAATTTAAACGCATAATCTATAGACATATCCTGAAATTGATATAAAATCTTAAGCGATATGAGTACAAATTTATTTATTTGAACATAAAAATTACAAATAAACATAAAAGACCTTGTCAAAATTTAATTTAACAAATATATATATATATATAATACTTGTCTTTTCATGAATTTTGATTCTAATAAATATATATAGACCATTTCAATTGAGGGGTGAAAGATCGGTCTTGACTCCTGATTGCATTATGTATTAATGTCATCTGTGGATTATCTTGTCCTTATACTTGGGGTATCTAAGTTGGAATTTCCTATACGTACGTACATACGCATGGTCCCTATCTTTCTAGAGGAATGTACACGCCATAGACGTACGGGTGGGTCGTAAATGCAAAGTAGAAATATGCATTGAGAGTGGCAACATAAATTACGAAAAAGACTTATAACTACTATTCTTGCATGCATCATTCATGGGGACAACATGCCATTCACAAGGATAGCCGACAAAATGAACGGAAGCGGTGGATTTTTTTTGTAGGCGTGGTTTCGATAGACAATAAATTATAAGAAATATTAATTTTTATTTTTAAGGAATATGGTGTTCGTGTGACATTTTTTTTATTCTAGGTGATGGATGGAATATGTTGTGACTGCTAACAAGAAATCGACATGAATAAACATAGTGTTATTTCATTTTTTAAGATGGCTTGGATAAAATTGAAATTTGACCAATTTAAATTTATTCTCGATGATGTTTGGCTATATTTTTAGAATAACGAGATATTCTGTCGTTTATTCTTTAACTAAACGGTGCCTGGGTTTATAATTTGTGATTTAAAGAATAAGAAAGTTGTAAGATCGATGAAAGTGTTGAAGGTGTGCGCTTCAACCCCTTGGTCCGCTCCGCAGTTGGCTTTGCCCACCTCCATCCCTCCCTCCCCCCTTCGATAATGGCTTCGAACTTGTCGGAACCTTGCTATTCAGTGCTGCCACCGTCGGAATGCCACTTCCCCGGATGTCGTCGTCGCTGTCGAAAAGTTCGATCTAAGGGTCCTTCCATTCGCCATCAATGCCACAGTCGATCGACGCTGCCGCCGCCTCGAATCCACCCTTCGACGCAGCTGCCTCGAACGATAGAGGGGTGTCACATGCTGTTCACCACTCTTTCCATTCTCGAGCTCATCAACTCGTGTCGCGTTGTCTGTCGGGATCCCAACATGGAGTCAGACGATGTGGCTTTCTCCTACCTAGGTTCCCTCCTTGAGCTAAAGGTTGATGGCAGGGATGTGTCACCCACCAAGGCGAAGCTAGTCGCACTCTACTCAGAGTTCCTCAATGTCAGCCCTGAGAGGACCTCCATCGTCATCGAGTAGGGGATGACCAGAATCTTCGACAACCTCACCATCCAGTCAAGGCTCTACGACGAGATCGTGTCAGTAGTCGGCGATCGGCCGGTCAAGGACCTCAACATCGAGAAGATGCAGTTCTTGTAGGCATTTCTTGAATGAACTATTGAGGCTCCACTCGCCCACCTACTTCTCGCTGATGCACGCAACCATCGAGCTAGGTGCAAAGCTAGCGGGTTACGACATCTAGGTGGACGCGAACTTGGAGCTATTATAGCCAACAATCTCGAATGACCCGAGGCTGGGAAAGGATTGGGTTGCAGTTTCGACCAAAAAGGATTCTGTAGCTACCGACGTTGTTCCTGGATTCAAGCCCTATGACGATGACATCGTAGAAATTGCAACAACATCTTTCGTCTTGGAAGACGTCGTTGTTCGCCGCCGCCATTGTTCACTTATGCCATTTTGCTGCCGCCGCCGCCATTGTTCGCTTACGCCATTTCGCCGCTGCCGCCTCTATTGTTCAAGACACTACCTTGCCATTCGCCTTGGACGCCAGCTACAAAACTACTCTGAACCAGATCGAAGAAAGTGCTTAACCAGACCGAAGAAGGTGCTTAACCAAACCGAAGAAGGCTGAACAACACATCTTTACTACTATCGTCGATTTCACAATCGACGACATTTAGGATCCACGACTTCCTTATTCCCAATGAAACATATATAATTTCCTTTTATAATACAAAGTTACGTTAGGGACTATAAATTAAGATTTGTTACGGGACTACGAAGTTGGTATTTGGATTTAATTAAGGGTTAATTTCTTAAAACTCCTCTTAACTATAGTGATTTTTCATACTTATTCATAATATATGAACATATCATAGGACCCCCTAAATTATACCGTGATTTGTACTTTAGTCCATCTATCATATTTTGTTAACTTTCTCATTATTTTTTTATTTATTAAATTACTAAACTCTCGTCAACGAAGAAAATATTACACATTTATTTTATGTCATAGGAGGACAATTTAGTCATTTAATAAATTGAGAAAATAAAAAATAATGAAAAAATTAACAAAATATGACAGATGGACTAAAGTGAAAATCGTGGCATAGTTTAAAGAATGATGTTAGAGGAAGGCGTGAAAAATCAATCGCTATAATCCTGAGGAGATTTAAGGAATTATGTAATACCCAACGATTTTATCAAGGGTGATATCGTAATTTTATAATTCAATTAGGGTGTTTGGTGGATTGAAGGAAAATTAAGTCCTATTAGGAGTAGGAATTATAATTAAATTGAGATTAGGAATTTTAATTAGATTTGAGATCCAAAAGAAAGTATGATGGACATAGGACTCCTAAATAGGAAAGGATTGAGAGTTTATGGCTTTAAAATGATTCAACCATTATTATTTTAATCCAAAAATTAGATGATAAAATGTTATGAAATTAAATAATTATAGAAATTATAGAAAAGGAAGAACTAAAAGGAAAAGATGAAAGTAGAGTTTGATTGAAAGAAGTTATGAAAGAGATAAAAAAAAAGAATTTGAGTAGAGATAGATTTTTTATAAGTATGATTATGAAATAATTAGTGATATTCGAATTTAATTAAATCTGAATATTTGAAAGATAATAATTAATGATGAATGATCATGATTGATGGAGAAATAGTCAAAGGATCAACAAGAGTCAAAAATCCTAATTGAGAGCTATAAATAGGGCTTAAAGGATGATTAGAAAGTATTATTTACCTCTATAAAATTTCTGCACGAAAGCTCATCTTTCTCCTTCATTTTTTCACATATCGAGGCATCCGAGAATGCGGACGATATACTATTTCGAAGCCCTGACAGAGGAGAATAAGATCCAAGTGGTACTCGAAGATTTCTGGATACCAATAGGGAGGAATCGTCGGTCAAAGTCGTGACGTCCGTACAGTCCACGAACAATAGGAATATAGTTGATTTTTAACCAATTTAAGGTATGTAGGGGGATCTTCATTGTGTAACTCTTCTCCGTTATATAGATATTACAATGATATATATCATATGGCATAAATAGGATGGCCGGGAAGTCGAAACATGACTTTCCAATAGCGGTAGAACTTGGACGGGGTTCTGCACTGCCCGACCTGAGTTCTTATGAAATCATAGCGAATAGGAGTGAAACAAGACCGATTTCAATGAACACGGCTTGGGTGCGATAGGTAACACGACTCGGGTTCCCTTACCCGAGCATGATGCAGAGTTGGATCTACTGAACCAAACCAGATTTCGGCTTACTCGGTCTGAATTTTGAAGATCCACTGATAATAGATTGAAATCGAGTTGATCCGACCCGGATTATGACACAAAGATGGAAAAATTGAACTGTTGGACCAGGTTTTGACTTGTTCACCTCGGGTTCCATTGATAGTAATGGGTGAACGAAAAGCCAATAGGATCCGGATCGAGTTCTGAATAGTTCATATCGGGTTTCGTGAAGAAGATGTTATCGGCCTAGATTTTAGAGGACTCGACTCGGGTTCTACTGAAGACGAAAATTGTGAGGTGAACTAAGACAATCTGGCCCGAGTTTCGTCCCACCTGGCCTAGGTTGTGTTGATCGAATTGGAGTGGATTTGCAAATCGGATGAATCGGCCTGACTTTCACCACACCCATTTTGGATTTAGTTTAGGAAAAAGATGTTGATGAGTTATTGATTATAATTAATTAAGATAATAGTTATATTGACTAAATCCTGAACATAAGAGTACCATAATTGATCATTGATTATTGATTGTTGATTGAGTTATTGATATGATAATTTATCATAAATTGATATACAGATTGATTATTGAATGTCTATTGATAATTGACTTATCGATAAGATTGAATTAGGGGCATGATGACACTTCATCACATATTATTTATCGGAAATTGATAATGAAGAATTGAAATCGATGAAAGTTAGTTATGGATGATAAGTGTATTGATTTATTGACCGACACCTAATTGAGATAGCATAGTCGAGGCAAATTAAAAAGACGTCTAAATTGATAAAAATAGATGTCATAGATAAACAAGATAAAAGATGTAAAATTATGGATCTTCATGCTTTGCGTATTGCAACATTATGATTGATTAGCCTCACTCGGCATGATGTTCCCTTAATAAATGAGAACTATCGACACGACCTTATGGTTCGTATAGTGACTTCAAAGATTAAATAGATAATTGAACAATTGTATGTAACATTTATGGTATTGACAATTGTATTGTAATTCCAGTGGTTAAAAAATAAATAATAAATAATTGATTAATTGACAATCGTATTGTGGCCTTAATGGATATTGACGATTGTATTGTAAAAATGATTAATTGACAATCATATTATGACCTTTATGGTATTGACGACTGTATTGCACCCCTTTGTGATTGAATAAAAGGTAATTGAGTAATTAACAATCGTTATGCTATGGACGATTGTATTGCAACTGACATGATTGATGGATAAGTGTATTGCGTCCCAATGACTAATGGATAATTGATTTCGCCATAATGACTGATGGACAATTGTTTTCGCCATTATGACTGATGAATAGTAGATCGCAATTTTTGTGTCTGATCGATAGCTGATTGATAATTGCTAAATATGACCTCCATTGAGTTTGACTAATTGGATAATTCATTAACAATAATTGAAGTGATTGATATTGATTGATCATCATTAAGTTGATGGTATGAATAATTGTATAATTGATTAATTATGTATTATCGATAAATAATTATTATTGCATAAATTATTTATCATTAATCATAATATTATTTATAGATTATTGATTGGTCATAAAATTGAATGATTATTATTTATATTGATTAATGATTCATCTAAATATTGTTATGCGTGATCCTACGTACTGAGTTATCCATACAGATGATGGTGATGGCGATGGTGAGAGAGTTGGTGGTTCCTCTAACATGCACATAAATATAAGGTCCATTATTATATAGACATGAGCCATAACTCACGTATTATTGAATATTATATAAATAACTTTCGCATATTATAAAGTTTATTGTAAAAATTAGTCTTTCGCTTATGTAAGTCAATATATTGACTGGTCAAAGTTAAGTCATAGAATAGAATGACGTCGCCGAGATAACCTTCTGGGGCAAAATCTGGAGGCATTACATATTAACTCTTTAATTAAGTTGATATGCATAGTTCTTAAGTTGAAGTAATTACACATACGTTGCTTATATCAGATGAAGGGTAAGTAGAAATGTTACACCCAAATTCAATTAATCTTTATGTGAAAACTTCACAATTCAATTATTGTTACCGTGATTAAGGAACTGGGTGTCTGTGAGTCAAACATGAGAAGTTTGCATGCTACGTACTTATACGTAGGAAAATTGATACGTTTCGTCTTAATTTTTTTTCAGAGTATGCAAATAATCAATATTTTGAAAATCGAATCGGTCGGTTCAATTGGTTTAATCGTGAACCAAGTGATGATCCAGTCCGATTAGAATGCAAAATCATTTTGGATGTTGAACTGGGCGATTGGACCAAATCAGTTCAACTCGCAATTTAAATTTTGAAAAAAAAATAAAAAAATGTCAAAAATAGGAAAGTTAAAAAAGGAAAAAAAAGAAAGGAATATAAGAAAGGTAAAGAAGGAAGGAATATGGCATGTATACAATTAAATAGGAATGGAAATAAAAAATGTAAGTATTTGAAATTGTCTAAGATTAAAATAGAAAATTATTAAAGGGCATAAATAAAGGAAATAAAAAGAAAAATGTTAAAGAAAAAAGAAATAAAAATAATTTAAGATAAACTTTATTAATATAGCATCTATAATCATTAAATAATAGATATTAAATTAATAATAATCTATTTATATTTAAATGTTAATCATTATTATTATTTATTATTAAACCTTTTAACAAATTAAAATTATGTTATAATAAATTTTAATATTATTAATAGGTTATTAGTACAATATTAACATACTATATCATATAACTTATGTTATACTTTATAATTATTATAAATAATATTATTTTAATAAAATTCGGTTCAATTCGGTCGAATCCGATCGAACTGGTCCAATCGTTGGTCCGATTACGAAAACATTGCAAATAATACAAAAATATATACTTCATATTCATCCCAACCAAAAAGTATGGACAGATTAATTTTGAGAATATTATCACGCTTATTTTATCCAATAGAAAAAAATAGAAGAGTACGTCTAGTAAACAAAACAGCCTAATTTTACATGTTTTTCAGTCATGCATCCATGCATGCTACACCTTGTTGTATATATTTTATCTATAAAAATAAATGCATCGTCACCCAGATCTATAATAATTTTACTAAAATTCATTCAAAATGAGGGGAAAAACAATATCTTTTTATCATCACGCCTCCTCTCATGCCATATGCATAAGAACGATCCAACAACAACAACCAGTGTTACAAAAGAGTGAAAAAACTCCTACAAATATAAAAGAACACACGAAATTTATGAGACATACGAAATTTATGAGGTTCTTTTTAAATTGGACTACATCTTCGGAGGACGGCGACATCTTTTTTTATTATAGAATAATAATGATTATAAGATACTAAATAACTTAACTGCCATGAAATTTATATAGAGAATTTTAATACAAAATAGACAATATAAAACTCTAAAATCATTTAGATTTTTTCAACTTCGTCCCGTGCGCCGTCTTCATTTCTAAAGTGACTACATGATGGCTCATCTAATATTACAACTAAGTTCATATTCAATGCATCATCAACAATTAGATTTACTTATAACAATTTTATTTTCTCACGACAAAGAAAAAAAAAGAACAAGTTCCCTGAATTCAAAATACGTTTTCTAACATTGAATTCATCCAAAGCTTGATTTCGACGAAAGAAAATTATGGTAAAAACTTCAATATTTTGAAGTTACACATGCTCAATAGACTTTTCACATGCTAGAATTATTATTTATTTGGTGATCTTTCACTTTGTGCAACAGTTGCAAAGAAATGTCCTCTTGTTAATGATCCAAAGAGTGAGCATTATATCATCGCTTCATGTCAAACCAGACGCATATATCACAATTTAAATGAGCAACGCAAATTAAGGAAGAGACCGTTGAGGCGAACGTGCTATTTTCAAGCTTATAATTCAATGATATATTTTATTTAAAATTAAACGAGAAGAGAGCGTGAAAAGTCTATTCAAATGAGTTTTTTTTAAAAGAAAAAGGAGTAAAATTCGACGATTCATGCATATATATTTATGTCCGAAGAAATGTAAACGGAACAAGTCACAGGTTATGACTCAAAAACCTAACTGACCAAATATTGAAAAAGAGGGAGGAAGGCTCTTTTGGCCATTAGTCCTCGTCTTCCCAATCCATCCATGTCTGATGCGATGACTTTGTCTGAACTTTAACAGAAACAAAAAGTAGATGCAGATACTCCAATTGTCTTTTGGATAAGGACGTCACAACATGACACGAGAAGACTCATAATTCACAAGCTAAGCACCTTGATATTTCACAATCAAAGAGTTACGAAAGGAGGGAGGGAAAGATCGTTCGATCACAGAAGAACATATGTACCAAAATTCATCATTAATCAGACTATGTCATCGGATAATGACGACTTTCTTTATTATAAAATAATGATGATTACAATAATATAAAATAACACAGTCGTCATAAAATTTATATAAAAATTTTTAATACAAAATAAGAAATAAAAATTTTAAATACTTCGCTGTCCTCACTGTTTAAGTGCTTGAAGATTCAAAGGTATTATCAACACAAAACTTAGCATATAATTGAAACCAGTAATTAGTAATCTGATGCGTCAAAGGCGATTATATAGTCTACATTAATGATAGCCGAAGAGAGGAGAGAAATCTCAGGTCGCTTTTTATAAGCCATTAAAAAAATCTTTAATTTAAAAAATTATATAAAGAGATAAATGAAAGTTTAGTTATTACAAAGAAAAAAGATTTTACTAAATATTTGAGTCTCACCCATCGTAATCAGAAATATAACTCAAGACGATACAAAATATTTGAATGAATTTAAATATTTATTTTTTCTAGATTGGCGAGAAAAGTTATTCCATAAAAAAATCACTTTCCGATCATATATATTTTTTCATACTTATAGTATATTGAATCTTGAACTCCTATCTCAATTAAAAAACTTCAGCTTCGAGTGATAAATAAATTTCCAAGTAGATAAAATAAATAAATAACTCAAAGAAGAAAAAATGGTCCTAACATAAATCAAATTCCAAATCTAAGCATCAACAAAAATTGAAATTATTTACTAGCAATTTCTCGTGTGACTTAAACATCACTATAGCACGTATAACACCATCGCTCCACTAGCCGTTTGGTTAGAGGTTATTTTTAGATAGAATAAACTAACGTAATAGTTTATTTTTGGAAAAGTAAGTTTATTCTGATTAAGGCTTGTATTTGGTTACTAGAGAATATAATTTGAAAATATAATATTTTATAAATAAAATATTTTAGTATACATAATCGATTATTATTATTATAATAATATATGATTAAATTATAAAAAAATAAAATATGAGTGAAAATGGTTTAAAATGTGAAAATAGAGATATTCTAACGTTCTGTATTATGATATTAAAAATGACGATTTTATAAATTTTGAGGTGATTTTTCGATTTTCTAATATTTAATCAAAATATTTTTATTCCATCTCATGTTTAGAAGTATTTTTGGAATATTGCGTTATTCGGCCATTTATTCTTGAAACAAATGGCATTTCACATCCCCTTAATTAGGATATTATTTTAGGACTCAATGGACGAAAATATTTTCTTATATCACATGCACCTTTTCATATTCAGTCTTTTAGATTTTGGACTCCTATCTCAATTGAAAATATATCAAATCCTAATAATAAATGGAATAATGATAAAAAGTACATAATCCAAGTAAAAAAATATAATCCTAGTAAATAGAAAATATAATAGCAGTTGTAAATCTAAACTCCAATAAATTTTTAAAAATTCTGAATCATACTCTAACGATCGGTCCCGAAGTGTTATCTCATGCACGTTCCCTCGGACAATTTTGAAAAAGAAACAGCATCTTATACTTGTAGCAATTTTTAATGTATCATGACTCATATGATGCATATCATTACTAAGGTACATCCAGTAATTCAAGTTGACATGTATTATTGCAACCTTATAATGTTTCATGAAATATTTAATTATTACCACGTTAAAATGTTCCATCAAATATTTAATTTACGCTCCCAAGCAAGATGTATAATAGGCGGAGTCAAATGTAAGTGGATACAGATATACCCTTTTTTTTTTTAAAAAAGGATCATCTCGGATTAAGGAAGATCTTCGTTATCTAAGACTATTAACATCATATTAATCCAGAGTCGAAGGAAAATAACAATAAATTAACATTCTTCTGAACAAAGTAGTGACTCCAAGAATTGATCGTGCCATTACTAACATCTACATTATTGTTGAATCACTTGAAATGCAATTCCACTACTCAATTATGCAAACTAATTATTAAAATTGGATCGGACCGATCGATCTAATTAGTTCAATTATGAATCAATCGGTGATCCGGTCTGATTGTATGTCAAAATCGGTTTCAAATTTTGGAACAACAATAAAAGAAAATGAGAAAAATAGTAAAGTTAAAAAAGGAAAAAACGAAAGGAATATAAGGAAAGTGGGAGAGGAGGGAAAATGATATGTGTAAAATTAAGTAGAAATTGAAACAAAAAAAGATAATTATTTAAAATTGAATAACATTAAAATGAAAAACTATCAAAGATTATAAATAAAGAAAATAAAAAGTAAAGTGTTAAAGAAAAAAGTTAAAATAATTTTTTTTATCAATATAGCATCTATCATTATCAAATAATAGATACTAAATCAATAATAATCTAATTATATCTATATGTTACCAATTATTATTTTTCATTATTAAAAATTTTAATAAATAACATTATAAATTTTTTAAATATTATTAATAAGTTATTAGGCAAATATTCATATACTATATCTATAACTTATATTATATCTTTAAAATTATTATAAATAATATTATTTTAATAAAATTTAATTCAATTCGATTTAATTTGATCAGATCGGCCTAACCATGACCTGATATTATGATAATGAATTTGGTTCGATTTTCAATCTGATTACGAAAACATTGGTGCAAACCAACGGATACATATAAACTCTTTTTTTTTTGTTCTAGTGCAAAAGACGTCTATCATTTAATAATTTTTATTGGGCTAACTTCACTTATGGCCTGGTGGCTTATACAAATGGCGTAGCCCACTGGACCAAGTAGTACATCCCAAATGGGGCAACTATGAGTCCGGTTGGATTAGATTGGTCTTAAGTTAGAACTCGTTTCAATTCGATTATAAAATTTCAATTTAATTTGGTTTTTTTTCACTCTTTTATTTCAAATTATTATTTTTGCTTAATTTAATGTTTTTTATACAATTTAAAATTAATAAAATAAGATACAAATGTATTTTAGATATACAAATGTATTTAAATATTTTAACAATATTTTGTCTTTTAAAATAAAATATTAAAAATATAAAATAATATCATTCTATTAAGCACGAGTCTAAGTTGAGTGGAATTCGAACTTAGAAAAAAACTTTAATCTAATTCAGTTAGACACAACCAAATTTGACCGGTTTGAATTTGATTATTCAGTCAATGTTTTTAATTGCGGCCCGGCCCGGCCGGTCGAACTGGTGGGACCGGTGTCCAACTAATAAAAAGGATCATGAGTCAGCTCAAACTCGGAGACACCCGATCAAAACCTGAGTTTTTGGCCACTTGACTCGTCAGGTTCTTGTGACCCGATAGTTTTTTAAAAAAGTTCACTTGCTGTACAAACTATGGCGGACTCGAGTTGCTGTAGTGCATCTGCTCTCGAGTCCTCGCCTGCGGTTGTTCGATGCGCCATGGCCACATCTCGCAGACGATCTCCAATAGCGCTATGGCTATTTGATGAAGACCGTCGTAGATTCGACGACCACAGACCACTTTGGATCTAGTAGCATGCTTTTCGGCGACCGACGACCTCCTTCGGCGAATGCTGCCTTTGATCTGATGACCACGAACCGCTTCGAATTTGATAGCATAGGCTTCGACAACCGACGACCTCCTTCGGCGAATGATGCATTTGATCCGTCGACTACGAACCACTTCAAATTTGGTAGCACGGGCTAGTCGCCGATCTCCTTTGCTTAATGGCAAATGGTGAACGCTGCCTTCGACCCAGCGACCGCAGACCACTTCGGATTTGGTAGCATGGGCTTCGGCGATTGACGATATCTTTTCGATCCGGTGACCATGAACCACTTCAAATATGGTAGCACAGGCTTCGACAACTGACGATCTCCTTCCGTGAACGTTGTCTTCGATCTGACGATCGCTTCCTTTGATCTGACGATGCACATATGATCCAACGATCGCTGCCCTATGGCGATTGGTGGATTTCGTCCATTCTCAATTGTTAAAGCTCTTCAATCTTCTTAGTTTGTCAATCCCATTGACTTTTCTTTGGTGGTGTGACCGCCGGTTCAATTGTTGGTTGGCCAAGGCGGCGCTTGGGCCAGGGCGCACCGCCCCTGACTGGCTAAGGGCATGCCCTAGCAAGGGTGCATTGCCCCTGACCAGCCAGGTTGCCCGTTGGCTAGCGAAAGGGGCGCCTTGCCGGTTGGGCGCGGCCATGGCCGACCAAGACACGCTTTGTCTGGTCGGGCACAATTATTATTATTAATTTGTTATAAAATGTGTTGAGTTGCGACTAAAAAAATTGTTATGTAATTATTGTTACCGATATAATACATGTTGATTTTATACATATTTCTATTGTTTATACTAATTTATTATAATCCGATCCGACCATTCGGTCCAATCCGACTTATTGATCAATTTGGGTCGAAGGTCTGGTCGGGTCTTACGTCAATTTGGACGTCTTTACAATATTCATGTATCCGTATGATTACTAAGTACATCAACATTTATTTTTTGAGTTTATAGCTTAAATTGGGTTGGGTCATGTTAATGTATCTTACTGCTAAGCACATTAACATTTATTTTTGGGGTTTACAAGGGGAAAAAATTAACAAATGTGAAATATTATAAAACAAATAAGCATATATGAAAAAGGAGATTCATCATCACCACTATTCTTTAGCATCTCACTTTTTTCGGGTAGTCAATTTTCTGTGCGGAAGGTTTAATTCACACGACGTTAAAGAGTGTATTATATGGAGGTTGAAGGTTATCCATTATTGATCTCAACTTATTCGATTACATTGCTTCTTGTGAGATTTCTAAGAAATGTTTTTTATATTTATAAAAAAATCGAACTTACAAATAAGGAGATCAATCCTTAATGCCGTCAGATGTAATGGCAAACTGGGCCAAGTCTGCTAACAAAGGGTATAACAACACGGTCAAGCAGTCAACAAAAAAAAGAGAACGAAATGATGAAGGGCGAACTCATCGGAACCAGCATATTTGTCTTTTTCTACTAGTGCATATCTCTTCTATTCTTCTTCTTCTTCGTCGTGTACTGCTGCAACATCCCTCTCTCTCCACTCATTCCCTCCCAACTCTCTCTCTCTCTCTCTCTGAGTTTCCTCCCGGCCGGCCAAGCTCCAATGGACGAGCAGGCCACCCTGCACCATGACGGCCACCTGGCAAAGCAACTCAGCAGTCGGATTTCGGTGGGAAGAGCAGAAATCGGCCCCCAGTTCGTCTATAAAATGAGGCACCGCCCCCTTCATCTTTCCTTCTGCTTCTTGCTTTTCTTCACGCCGAACTGCTGTCCTCACCTCTCCTTCTTCTTGTCTCCGGTGTGCGGGCAGCGGGCAGCGAGCGGGCGACGTCGGAGGACACCTCCAGCGCAGGCGAACGGCAGGGGCAGCAACACGGTGAGAGAAACAGCCCTGTTTTCCTTTATTGTTCGAATGATTTCGATCACCCCTCTTCCTCACTCGACCGTCTTTTTCTTTTCGACGAACGACAGTGGGCGAGCGAGAGGCAGCGCCAGTGATCTTCTCCGACGAGGGCGACGCGAGACTCGGAGAGGAACAGTGACACCGTAAGGGCCTGACCTCTGCTCCATCCCTTTATTTTTCCTCTGTTCTCACCATCCGAACCCCGTGTCTCACTCATTCTCTTTTCTCTTTGACGAACGGACAGCAGCGAGCACGGACGACGTCGGAGGTCAGCTCCGATGCAGGCGGATAGCAGCAACTTTAAGTGGTGAGAAAAGACCCCCTTGTTTCCCCTCTCCCTCACGCTGCACATAACTCGCCACTCACATCTCTGTTTCTCTTCGACAAGTGAACAACGACCAGCGAGTGAGGGCGTCGGCAGCTAAACTCCGATGATGGGAAGGGCAGAGTAGGACACAAACGATACAAGAACGAACCACAATTTTCTTTGGCTTTAAGGTGTGTGGCTCGGGATCTTCATCATAAGTCAGATTCTAAACGAATTTCACATGCCTGATTTGAACCCCAAGAACTGATCCGAAAATGTCCATGTATTATGATCCATGTCATGTTAATTCGATGATTGTTACTGCCATGATTTAAGAAGCGCAAGTTAAGTGAAATGATGATACGAAGGACTGAACTGATAATGCAAATGTATGAAACTGGAATGGTTATGCACATGAACGAAATGATTCGATGTAAGAATGAAAGTATGAACTGCCATAATTGTAGTTATCAGTAGATGCATGCTTAGGACTGTGTTTGTTGTGTATTAGACTTTAGAAGTGTTCTATTTCATGAATGTGCACCTACTATGTAATTTGTTCTATTGTAAACCTCCAGCGATCACCGAAAAAAGAATGAAACTGGGAACCTATTTTACGACTTGGTCGAACCCGGCCCGAGTTCCTCCGAACTCGGCCCGAGCTCGGTCTGGCCGCACCGGGTTCACCCGAGCACGGCTCGGGTCCGCCATGGATGCCGAGCTCGAGCTCGGGTGAACCAGGTGCCCGGACCGGGTCACCCACGACCCGGCCCGGATTTCTACACAAGGAAGACGATCAGGAGAAACACTTCTCCCGACTCTATCATCTTCTCAACTCGGCCCAGGTGTACACCAGACTCGGCCCTTGTTCTCCTCTCGGTCTTCACCTCGATAGACCGACCCTGATCAAAGCCAACTCGGCCCGGGTTTCTTTTACTCGACCCGGGTTGCGACCCCGACTTCTGATATTTGTGATTTTTGACTCTTTGAACAATGTGAAAACATGTGATCCTTTGCTATACTGATCCTAAGAATCTGATTGCCCCCAGAACTTGTATGAAACTATGTCTCTTACCTGATCACGACTACCGACCACTTTTCATGAACCAAGTTTGATTATGCCAAGAACTATAATGATCTTCCGCGAACTTTTCGATGTACGACTATGATTATGATGTTAAAGCAATGACGCCATTCATGAACATGATAAAGAATGATAATGAATGATGATGAATAACGATGAATTATGACATGATGAAAATGAATAATGCAAAGCGGCGATCGTACCTCTTCGATCGACCGTAGTGTTCTCGGCAGATGACCGTAACCCTTGGGCATTTGTCGTGTGGATTGGAAGTCATGATCTCACAATCTGACATCTGATTTTTTGATTAAACTTCCATCCACTGGATTTGCTAAACAAACAAAGATCCATCGAAAGATGAAGACTTGCATTTGCCTTGATCGATAAATCGAAAGACAGGCCCATGTACGATGAGGGATGATGTTCTAGCTTCGTAACTGGCCCCCTCATGGGTTTACCATTTATTCTATCTAGGCGGGAGTTTCTCCCACGGATTGGTTCCTTCTGCCGAGAGCGAGGACATCCTAACCCGACGGGGTTCGCCGTGGCACTGATCCCCCACGTGCATATGATGTCTAGATAGTTGTATCATCAGTTTGATACAATGGTATTACCCCTAAAGATGAAGAGCTCTTCGAAAGATGAAAGTAATGATGAATGTACAGATGAACGAATAGATGAATGCAAAGATGTAAAGTTATGAATGAATGAAATGAAAGCACGAAAGTAAGAAAATGTGATTGAATGGAAATAAGCATGGCACATGGTTATGAAAGTGTGTTCTTCTTTTATGATCATGACTTTCTTATATGACATTGCTATTATGATACATGCCATGACCGATAAATCTCTCTATCCATGATTATTGCATTATTATGATCTTATACTCTCTTCATGCTATGTTTGGATAGAACTGATTTATGATTTATATGAACTCACACTTAGCGTTATGCTAACGGTTGAACTTGCTCCCTTGTGTGATCCCCATAGATACATAATGGTAATCCGGGAGGCGGTGCTTCGTGTACGGAGGTCTCGACGGGGCGGCGTCCTGTTGCATATGGTTATGTTAGAATGTAGTAGTAGCTATCTAATGTACCGTTGCCTGTGTTGGGTTGTGTATGGTGACGGGTCTTACCGGGTCCTCATGGACTGTAGTCACTACTTTATCTAGACTAGCCTTGTAGTCATGAGCCACTACCTTTTTGAGCGGACGAGTACACCTTTTTATTTCCCGCACCGTACTTAGTAATGAGATTGTCTACTCATACTAAGGTATCTTTTTGAGATGTATTTTGTGGCACTTTTTGGGCGTATGTGGTTCATGTACTGATGCCTCTTATGAAGGCTAGTTAAATCTTCGATATATTCAGCTTCCGCATTTGCTTTCATATTGTCGTATTCTATTTGTCGTATAGTCTTCTGCTATGCTATTCTCTTTCTTTAAGTCTTCCGCTATTCATGTATATATCTGTTGATTCTTTCGTTATGTTCTCTATTATTATAATCATAAAGCCTTCCGCTGTAGTATTATTCTTCCGCTACACATTTCTTTCATGTTGACCGTCCAGTCAACCAATTTGGTCAAAGAGTCAAAGAAGGTAATGAAATGTATAGCCCCCATATGTGGCGTCCCTCTCGGGGCGCTACATATTTCATGGTATGAGAGCCTAACGTTATGACTCTCTTGACGTCCTAATATAGAAGTTAAGGTCTAAGTATGGTCCATATGCAAAGCCCCCGAGCCAACGTCACGCTGCGCGACTCCCGATAAGTATGATATGATATGTTTCAAAGTATGAATTATTTTATTGAAATGAATTGTTTTAATATGATAGATGGCTCCTACGACATGTCAAGCAGCTCGACGCGGCAGAGGCCGTGGGCGCGGACGGGGTGCTGACCGAGTGACGGTCACCCCGGACACGTTGACTGAGGGACCCGACTCCGTCCCTGGGAGTCAGGTCAGGGATGAGCCACAACAGGCAATACCTCCTGTACAACCACAGGAGCCTCCGCCATCATCCCAGCTATCGGTGTACTCAGCACCGACGTACTCAGGACCGTACCCTCCCCCAGCACCGGTTATGGCTCTTCATTGGGAGGACACGATCCAAGAGTTCCTGAAACTGCACCCACCTTACTTCCGCGGGGCAGTGAATTACGAGGAGGCCATCCAATGGCTTACTCGGATGGAGAACCTCTTCGTCACTGGCAGATGCGATGAAGATAACAAGGTCCGCTACGCGGTTCACATGCTCATCGGTCGAGCCAGCGACTGGTGGAAAATAGCGCGTGCCACGAGATTTCCAGGACAAGAGAATATCTCCTGGAAAAGCTTCAAGGAGGTATTTGAATCCAAGTACGCTCCAACTTATCGAAGAAAAGAAAAGTCTCAAGAGTTCAAAGAACTGCGCCAAGGTAACATGACGGTCGCTGAGTACCATGCACATTTTATCCAACTGGAGCGCTATAGCAAAGACAAGATGGATGAAGCAGATCACGCCGAACAGTTCATAGATGGACTTCACACCATTCGCGAGAGAGCGACATACAGCGTGGAGATCGACCTATATGGGGCGGTACGAATGGCATACCGAATTGAGCGCGAGATCCAGATGCGACGTGACGAACTGAAGAAGGAGCCGACCAGAGCTGCAGTGTCGGCCAAACCGAGATGGGAGGATCGTCACCCACCTCGTAAGGACACACACCAGGATCGTCGCCACCTGCCCTACCAGCGAACACGACTTGAGGCTCCCCGTCAGCCAGCATGTCGTCCGCCTCAGGTAAATTAACACTAAGTGACATAAGCGAAATAATAGATATGATGCTAATCGATAGTAAAAATGAATGTAGCCTCAGCCTCAAAGGCAAGCATTGGCACAGCCACCTCCCTTATAGCTACCGGCACCACCGCAGTAGGCCCGGCATGAGTGTGCATATTGCGGTAAGAGCCATCCAGGGGAATGTCGTCGGAAGACAGGTGCTTGCATCGGATGTGGGAAAGTAGGACATTACGTCCGAGATTGCCCGACGAAGAACCAACGAGGCCAAGGAGGAGTACCAGGACGTCTCTATAACGTTCTGGCAGACATGGCGCCACAGGATAATGAGGTTATCCGAGGTACTCTTTCTATCGCTGGCTTGCCTATGTTAATACTATTTGATTCGGGTGCTTCGCACTCTTTTATTTCTGAGGCATGTGCTTCCACCCTTCCTGTACCTATAAAAGGGATGGAGCATAGTATGAATGTAAAGACGTCAATGGGGACCCTCCGCACGGCAAAGTACCTCCCCGAGGTCTAGTCGTAGTGGATGGGAAAGATTTTTCTGCTGATCTAATTGTAATCCCCATGGTGGACTACGACGTCATCTTAGGTATGAATTGGTTGTCATACCATGATGCGTTGGTAATAAGTAAATAGAAGAAGGTCATCATCAGCACCAAAGGAAGACGACGATCAGAGGCATGTCAAAGCCAGACAATGAAATTATACCGACAGCCATAAAGGCACAGAAGCTCTTACAGAAAGGTTGCAGAGGATACCTAGCTAGTGTGACGATAGCCGATGCCCCTACCTCAGCTCTACAACAGATAGATATTATGTGATTTTTCGGACATTTTTCCGGATGACATCTCCGGATTACCGCCGAAGAGGGAGATCGACTTCAGAATTGAGTTAGCACCAGGGACGACACCGATCTCCAAAGCACCTTACCGTATGGCCCCGGCGGAAATGCTAGAGCTAAAGAAACAGATTCAGGAGTTACTCGACAAGGGATTCATCCGACCTGACGTCTCCCCTTGGGGTGCTCCGATTCTATTTGTTAAGAAGAAGGATGGATCCTTACGCCTCTGCATCGACTATCGGATGTTAAACAAGGTCACGACCAAGAATAAGTACTCACTGCCCAGGATCGACGACTTGTTCGACCAATTGTCTAAGGCTTCAGTATTCTCGAAGATTGATCTGAGGAGCAGGTATCACCAGCTAAGGATCTCCGAAGAAGACGTACCGAAGACTGCTTTCCGATCACGGTATGGCTACTATGAGTTTACGATCATGCCTTTCGGATTGACGAATGCCCCAGCAGCATTCATGGATTTGATGAACAGGGTATTCAAGCAGCATCTAGATCAGTTCGTGATCGTCTTTGTAGATGATATTTTGATATACTCCTCCAGCCCGGAGCAGCACCGGGAGCATCTACGGATTGTCTTAGAAATTTTGCGTCAGCATCACCTGTACGCAAAGTTCTCCAAGTGCGAGTTCTGGATGAAGCAGATGATGTTCTTAGGACATATTGTATCTCGACGAGGCATCACAGTGGATCCAGCCAAGATCGAGGCAGTGTCCAACTGGGACAAGCCGAAGAATGCTACGGAGATTCGTAGTTTCCTCGATTTAGCGGGCTATTATCGACATTTTATCCGAGACTTCTCGAAGATAGTAGCCCCACTTACACATCTGACGAAGAAGAATGAAAAGTTTATATGGACAGACAAATGTGAGAACAGTCTCCAGGAACTGAAGCATAGATTGACCTCCACCCCGATTCTCACTCTACCATCGGGAAGCGGAGGATACACAGTTTATAGTGACGCATGTGGCACTGGCCTTGGATGTGTCCTAATGCAGCATGGGAAGGTAGTCGCCTACGCCTCAAGACAGCTGAAGAAGCACGAGGCTAATTATCCGACACACAATTTGGAGTTGGCAGCGATTGTATTCGCACTTAAGATCTGGAGGCACTACCTATATGGCGAAGAATTTCAGGTGTTCACTGACCATAAGAGCCTGAAATACATCTTCACCCAGAAGGAACTCAACATGAGACAACGAAGATGGATGGAGTTCCTCAAGGATTATGAGTTTGCGATTAATTATCATCCCGGTAAAGCAAACTTGGTAGCCGACGCTCTTAGTCGGAAATAGGAGGCCTCACTGGCGTTCCTCCTGTTGCGCAGATACGAGATGATCGAGGAACTAAACCAGTGGAAACCTCGAGCTATAGGACACAGGGCAATCTTGATGATGCATCAGTTACAGCCGAGTCTCATTAGTAGGATTGTGACGGCACAAATGGCAGATGCAGAGTACACGAAGATGATCAAGAGAAGTCAATGAGCCAGAGGACTTTAAAATCGGTAACGATGGTGGAATTAGGTACCGAAACCGCCTCTGGGTTCCGAGTGATGCCATGGTCCGACGAGAGGTGATCGACGAAGGACACAAGTCTGAGTTTGCCATCCACCCGGGTAGTACGAAGATGTACAAGGATATTAAGCGCAGTTTCTGGTGGAATGATATGAAGCAAGAGATAGCTGACTACGTGTCCAGATGCCTAGTATGCCAGCAGGCAAAGGCCGAGCACCAGCGACCATATGGACTTATGAAGCCATTAGGAATACCGGAATGAAAGTGGGAAAACATTACTATGGATTTTATATCAGGACTGCCCAGGACACAGAAGGGTCACAACGCCATTTGGGTTGTGGTCGACAGATTGACAAAGGCAGCCCACTTCATTTCGATTAAGTGGAAACAGTCCGTGGAAAGTCTGCTAGAGGTATATGTACGAGAGATCATCCGACTGCATGGGATTTCAGTCTCGATCGTATCCAATCGTGACCCCCCGATTTACGTCGAGATTCTGGAAGAGTCTTTAGAAGGCTTTTGGCACCAGGTTGAGTTATAGCACAACTTTCCACCTTCAGACGGACGAACAATCCGAACGGACGATTCGGACATTAGAGGACATGCTCCGAGCTTGTGCGCTGGATTGACACGGTAGTTGGGACGAGCATCTCCCACTGATTGAATTCTCGTACAATAACAGTTATCACTCCATTATAGGCATGGCCCCTTTTGAGGCGATGTATGGTAGACCTTGTCGTTTGCCCGCTCACTGGGATGAAGTCGGCGAGAGGATAGTAATGAGCGAGGAGCTCGCGCTCCGAGCTCAGGAGTATGCAGACGCGGTAGATGTCATACGAAAGAGGATGAAGGTGGCACAATCATGACAGAAGAGCTACGCCGATAAGAAGCGCCAAGAACAAATTTTTAGAGCCGGAGACCAAGTCCTATTGAAGGTGTCTCCGATGAAGGGCGTAATGCGATTCAGCAAACTAGGGAAGCTCAGTCCTCGTTTTGTTGGTCCTTTTGAGGTACTCGATTTGGTTGGCGATGCAGCTTGCAGGTTGGCTCTACCACCCTCTTACGAAAGAGTTCATAACATGTTCCACGTATCCATGCTCCGGAAGTACAAGCACGACAATGCCAACATCGCAAGAATCGAAGAGCCTAACCTGAAGGAAGACCTTACTTATGCCAAGTACCCGACCAAGATTTTGGAGCGTAAGATCCAATATCGGAAGGACAAATAGATACCACTAGTTAAAGTCTCATGGAAGTACCATCACGGGAGAGAAGCGACGTGGGAATTCGAGTCCGAGATGCGCAAAGAGTTTTCGCACATATTTGGTAAGCCCTATACCTTACCGGATTCGGGGACGAATCCTTTTCCTATGGATATTATAATGTAGCAACATGGTCAAGCAGTCAACAAAAAAAAAAGAGAACGAAATGATGAAGGGCAAACTCATCGGAACCAACATATTTGTCTTTTTCTACTTGTGCATTTCTCTTCTATTATTCTTCTTCGTCGTGTACTGCTGCAACATCCCTTTCTCTCCACTCATTCCCTCCCATCTCTCTCTCTCTCTCTGAGTTTCCTCCCAGCCGGCCAAGCTCCAATGGACGAGTAGGCCAACCTACACCACGACGGCCACCTGGCAAAGCAACTCTGCAGCCGGATTTCGATGGGAAGGGCAGAGATCGGCCCCCAGTTCGTCTATAAAATGAAGCACCACCCCTTTCATCTTTCCCTCTGCTTCTTGCTTTTCTTCACGCCGAACTGCTGTCCTCACCTCTCCTTCTTCTTGTCTTCGGTGCTCGGGCAGCGAGCGGCGAGCGGGCGACGTCGGAGGACACCTTCGGCGCAGGCGAACGGTAGGGGCAGCAACACGGTGAGAGAAATAGCCCTGTTTTCCTCTATTGTTCGAATGATTTCGATCACCCCTCTTCCTCACTGGACCGTCTTTTTCTTTCCGACGAACGACAGTGGGCGAGCGAGAGGCAGCGCCGGTGATCTTCTCCGGCGAGGGCGACGCGAGACTCGGAGAGGAACAGTGACACCATAAGGTCCTGACCTCTGCTCCATCCCTTTATTTTTCCTCCGTTCTCATCATCCGAACCCCGTGTCTCACTCATTCTCTTTTCTCTCCGATGAACGGACAGCAGCGAGCACGGACGACGTCAGAGGTCAGCTCCGATGCAGGCGAACAACAACTTTAAGTGGTGAGAAAATACCCCCCCCCCCTATTTCCCCTCTCCCTCACGCTGCACATAACTCGCCACTCACATCTCTGTTTCTCTTCGACAAGTGAACAGGGACCAGCGAGTGAGGGCGTCGGCGGCTAAACTCCGACGACGGGAAGGGCAGAGTAGGACACAAACGATACAAGGATGAACCACAATTTTCTTTGGCTTTAAGGTGTGTGGCTCGGGATCTTCATCATAAGTCAGATTCTAAACGAATTTCGCATGCCTGATTTGAACCCCAAGAACTGATCTGAAAATGTCCATGTATTATGATCCATGTCATGTTAATTCGATGATTGTTACTGCCATGATTTAAGAAGCGCAAGTTAAGTGAAATGATGATACGAAGGACTGAACTGATAATGCAAAGACGTACATGTATGAAACTGGAATGGTTATGCACATGAACGAAATGATTCGATGTAAGAATGAAAGTATGAACTGCCATAACTGTAGTTATCAGTAGATGCATGCTTAGGACTGTGTTTGTTGTGTATTAGACTTTAGAAGTGTTCTATTTCATGAATGTGCACCTACTATGTAATTTGTTCTATTGTAAACCTCCGGCGATCACCGAAAAAAGAATGAAACTGGGAACCTGTTTTACGACTTGGTCGAACCCGGCCCGAGTTCCTCCGAACTCGGACCGAGCTCGGTCTGGCAGCACCGGGTTCACCCGAGCACGGCTCGAGTCCGCCATGGATGCCGAGCTCGAGCTCGGGTGAACCAGGTGCCCGGACCGGGTCACCCACGACCCGGCCCGGATTTCTACACAAGGAAGACGATCAGGAGAAACACTTCTCCCGACTCTATCATCTTCTCAACTCGGCCCGGGTGTACACCAGACTCGGCCCTTGTTCTCCTCTCGGTCTTCACCTCGATAGACCGACCCTGATCAAAGCCAACTCGGCTCGGGTTTCTTTTACTCGGCCCGGGTTGCGACCCCGACTTCTGATATTTGTGATTTTTGACTCTTTGAACAATGTGAAAACCTGTGATCCTTTGCTATACTGATCCTAAGAATCTGATTGCCCCCAGAACTTGTATGAAACTATGTCTCTTACCTGATCACGACTACCGACCACTTTTCATGAACCAAGTTTGATTATGCCAAGAACTATAATGATCTTCCGCGAACTTTTCGATGTACGACTATGATTATGATGTTAAAGCAATGACGACATTCATGAACATGATAAAGAATGATAATGAATGATGATGAATAACGATGAATTATGACATGATGAAAATGAATAATGCAAAGCGGCGATCATACCTCTTCGATCGACCGTAGTGTTCTCGGCAGATGACCGTAACCCTTGGGCATTTGTCGTGTGGATTGGAAGTCATGATCTCACAATCCGACATCTGATTTTTTGATTAAACTTCCATCCACTGGATTTGCTAAACAAACAAAGATCCATCGAAAGATGAAGACTTGCATTTGCCTTGATCGATAAATCGAAAGACAGGCACATGTACGATGAGGGATGATGTTCTAGCTTCGTAACTGGCCCCCTCATGGGTTTACCATTTACTCTATCTAGGCGGAAGTTTCTCCCACGGATTGGTTCCTTCTGCCGAGAGCGAGGACATCCTAACCCGACGGGGTTCGCCGTGGCACTGATCCCCCACGTGCATATGATGTCTAGATAGCTGTATCATCAGTTTTATACAATGGTATTACCCCTAAAGATGAAGAGCTCTTCGAAAGATGAAAGTAATGATGAATGTACAGATGAACGAATAGATGAATGCAAAGATGTAAAGTTATGAATGAATGAAATGAAAGCACGGAAGTAAGTAAATGTGATTGAATGGAAATAAGCATGGCACATGGTTATGAAAGTGTGTTCCTCTTTTATGATCATGACTTTGTTATATGACATTGCTATTATGATACATGCCATGACCGATAAATCCCTTTATCCATGATTATTGTATTATTATGTTCTTATACTCTCTTCATGCTATGTTTGGATAGAACTGATTTATAATTTATATGAACCCGCACTTAGCGTTATGCTAACGGTTGAGCTTGCTCCCCTGTGTTATCCCCACAGATACATAATGGTCATCCGGGAGGCGGTGCTTCGTGTACGGAGGTCTCGGCGGGGCGGCGTCCTGTTGCATATGGTTATGTTAGAATGTAGTAGTAGCTATTTGATGTACCGTTGCCTGTGTTGGGTTATGTATGGTGATGGGTCTTACCGGGTTCTCATGGACCGTAGTCGTTATTTTATCTAGACTAGCCTTGTAGTCATGAGCCACTACCTTTTTGAGCGGACGAGTACACATTTTTATTTCCCACACCGTACTTAGTAATGAAATTGTCTACTCATACTAAGGTATCTTTTTGAGATGTATTTTGTGGCACTTTTTGGACGTATATGGTTCATGTACTGATGCCTCTTATGAATGCTAGTTATACCTTCGATATATTCAGTTTCCGCATTTGCTTTCATATTGTCGTATTCTATTTGTCGTATAGTCTTCCGCTACGCTATTCTCTTTCTTTGAGTCTTCCGCTATTCATGTATATATCTGTTGATTCTTTCGTTATGTTCTCTATTATTATAATCATAAAGCCTTCCGCTGTAGTATTATTCTTCCGCTACGTATTTCTTTCATGTTGACCGTCTAGTTAACCAATTTGGTCAAAGAGTCAAAGAAGGTAATGAAATGTATAGCCCCCATATGTGACGTTCCTCTCGGGGCGCTACAGTATATGTATGATCGAGTGCTCTGTTTCAAGAGTTCCATCTGCTATTCTTCTGTTTTCCGGACAATCCATCAGATTAATGAATCCTCCCTCCCGTAAATAATTTCTTCGACATCTGATCTCTTTCAGGTCTCAGCTCTGCAGATTTTGCTGCTCACAACTCTGGTAAAGTTGGTTGTTGGAGTGCTGCCCCATGTCGGCAATTTTGCACACGTTCGAGGATTTTCGATAGGTTCGCTTCTCCTCGGATTTCTGTTGCTCCCTTCAACAGATCACTCTCCCATTTCGCCTCAGTTCTCGGAGACGAAACAAAGCTACAATTGCCATGTAAACAGGGAGATCATGTATCTGCTTTAAGTAACTAAACCCAGTTATAAATCGATGAGAGAATTCGAATGTTTTTAATTGTGCAGACAAATAAGCTTTGTCTTATGGCAACTTCGTCAGTTCTAATACTGCACAACTTCAAACGACTCTCTACCGGTTCTTCCATCCCTCTCACTTGATATGGAGAGGAGTTTGCGCAAATAAGTTATAATTAATGATATCGAATAAGTTTCAACTTGGTGTCGTGGTGTAGTTGGTTATCACGTCAGTCTAACACACTGAAGGTCTCCGGTTCGAGTCCGGGCGACGCCATATGTCACTTTTTTTATATATATTAAGAAACATTTTTTCTCACACCATCCATATCAAGATAATATGTCACTTTTTTATATTAAGAAACATTTTTTCTCACACCATATTAAGATATGATGGTAGCTGTCGGTGAGTTACTTCCAAATGTGAAACTTTTTTATACCCAACAGGATGAGTAATCCAAATTGATAGGCAAGACGAGCGAAATAGAAGAGGACCAACCATTTTATACTACTCAAGGTTCATTGAACCACTTCCATAACATAGATGCTACCTGTTGTTCCTCATCAAGTGTTTGTTTCAACCAGTTACATCCGCCCAACAATTTTTGAGTGAAGAATGGAAGCATCCTTCGCTCGGATTCCGTTTATCGTTTTCACTAGCAAAAGTATATTGAAAAATTTAACTGCGTTTCCTTTTTCTGCATGAATCCAATTGATATTACAGCCGAGTCGTCCACAAGTAATGGGCAGAAACAAAAATGACGACGTAATCGCGTGACATGTTTTTAACGGGAGGTCGGGTGCAGTTTCCACAAGGTCTTAGTTGCTACAAGAATTTTCTCGCTGCCACGCGATTCTGGCTCAGCCTCATGCACCTGGACGTTCCACCGGATAGCATGAGCAATTCGTGCCACTTGATCGATGACCTCCGGTGAATCCCTCACCACTGCATTTCCTTCGGGACGCAAAATCCGATCCATCTCCACCATTACATCAGCAAGATGACATCTGCACGAAGAATCGAAAGGGATGTTATTGCAAACCATAATGACAGGGAAAAATCATGCTAAGAAGAAATTGTTCTCAAAAGTGTGCTTGACACTGGAGTAATTTCTCAAATGCAAATATGTTGCAATACTTTCCCCATGATTCGCATGTTAGGATATCGGAGCGATTATCCCATGTGCTACATGATCATGATTCTGAACATAAACTGTTTCCTATAGGTAAAGAATTGGAACTAACTACTATCAACAGCTTACCACACAATAAATTTCAATAGATAATGTCAACTAGGAAGGCCACAAAATTGATTTTTGTGGAGGTTACAAAGCTTTCGGGATCGTTGACCATAGTTAAAAAGAGAGCCAAATCATAACACTTCCAAAGACAAAATCACATTTAATATACCTGCTCTTACTAGAGGTTGGGTCCCTTGTCAAGGAGTTTATTTCTGACACATGAATGAGATCATATGTTCGGGGATAAGTAGAGAACGCTTCACACCTAGCAACAGAATGGAAAGAAAAACAAATTAACATAAGAGCAACACAACAACAACAACAACAACAACAAAGCCTTATCCCACTAGGTGGGGTCGGCTACATGGATCATACGACGCCATTATTCGTTGATCCATGTTCATAGCAACACATTTCACAAAAAGATTTTTAGCTAATGAAGATCGATAATGAGATATTCATCCTTGTAAGGTCAATTCTATTGCATTGTATTATAGGATTAATTCTATTGCATTGCATTGTAAATCAATATTCTTGAAATCATTATTGATGTAGTTAATCTGGCAAGAAAGGATAAGTAATGTAGGATCAATTCTATTTGTCATCTGAAAGGATTTTTCAAGAATCTGCAGAAAAGCATATTGGAGATATTTGGGCCCTACATATACTCTTGACCCTTAAGTACACAAAAGCTTTTATGAGGATCATGAGTGGTAAAGCCATTTTAATGATAATGGTGAAGTATCAAGTGTAGTTTCAGAAATAGTTTAATCATCAACAGAAGTGGGTCATAAGAATACTAAATGCTTACCAATCATGATATACACCAATCAAACCACGGTCATAAATAACACCAAGAGTCAAGGGTTTTCTAGCTGGTATAACATTCATGACCCAAACTGGATCAGAATTTAATGTTGCAGCAAAGCCCCCAAAGAAGGCATTCATGTCCATAACATTGCGAATATGTGGAGTCCCTAGTTTCACACCTAGTGATTTCTTGTAATATGCCACTCGTCTGGCCCAACGCCGGTTGTCAACATCAAATAGGTCATTCCCATTTTTCATGAGCGTGACCCTAGCAGGAGGTTGGGACAACCTCTCTGGCCATTTAGGAATGGTTCCAACTGCTAATTTGCCAGCAAGGGGGACATTGCTGACACACTTCTTCAGCTTATAATACCTGTAAGAAAAATATTCAGCATCAAGGGAGTACAACATTATCCAGCATCAATAGAGTACAATATGATCAACTTCGAGATATTCAATGATTATATGTGCTCAAAGGTAATAAACAAAGAACAAACTCAGGAAATAGTATCAGCAGGATTTACCATGCTTCGTTGGGATCATCATTGTCACTACATAGATTAAGCCGAAAGTCATTTTGGCTTGGTAGACATGAGGTCCCAGAAGGTTTCTTCCAAATCGCTGTGTTACCGTCAACAGAAACAAGTTTATAACACAAGGCATGTGTCTGAGCCTGAAGATCTGCCCATTCCTTGTCCTGTTTAGCCCACTGCACAGGAGGGCCAGATATAACTAAATATCCTTCTGGGCGAAGTAGACGATCCACTTCAATAAGATAAGTCCCATCTGCATCCCATTTATTAGGTCAGAAGACACATATGAAAGGTATAAACGTAGGAACAATCTTTCTGGTGTGTAATTAACAACGAGACTAAACAACTCACTATGGGCAGTAAAAGGGATTAAGCAACGAGAACAATGGACCAGGTCAAACGAATACGCAGGAAAAGGGAGTCGACGAGTGCCCAACATTGCAACAAATGCAGGTATTCCTCTTTCCAATGCAAATTGTATCTGTGCTTTATGTGAGTCCCTTGGAGCAAAGGAAAGTGTCATGACCTTTTCCCCAAGTAGAAATCCTCCAAAGCTGGCTACCTTCATTAATACATAAATCACATATTTCAACTTTGAAGAAAGTAAATGGGGAATGAAGAAGACAAGCAAACAGGCTTATAAATTGCACTCTTACCCCACATCCCATATCCAGGGCTGTTCTTATAAGGCCATTTTTAATAGGTACATGTGAACTAAGCTTTTCTATGTATTGTTCAGCTCCATCTGGAAACATGGTACCACCGCCAGGAAAGATAAAGTATGGCCCTTCGGCTTTCATCCATCCCTGATGACCTTTTCTCTCTGCAATTTTACCGTATGGCATGTTATTGTGCCATATCTGCATGCAAAATAAGTTATTATTTAAGAAGTGGATTCAAACATGCAAAAGTGACAGACAAAAATGGAAACATCAAGTCTTTACAGGTGATGGCTCATCCACTGTGATTGAATAATCACAAATTTCTCCAAAACTGCATATAAAGAGGACTACCAACACATTGATGGAAAACACTATCGGACTAAAACCTTCTACAGAAATGTCTTGCATAAAAAAGGACATAGCTCCAAAAGTCATGCTATAAATATATAACTAAAAAGAACAAGACTTGGCAACAACAACAACACTTACTTTAGACAGCAAAAACACCAATACGACTGAAATTTCGGCATATTGTTTCTATACGAGGTGTTAAAAATGCCCAAATGAAGTTGCATAAATCTAAAATGGGCTCCTCAAACAGTGCATCTAGAGCTTGTTGCAATCTGCTAGAATTACCATACAATCATGTTCATCAGGTTTCATAACAAAAATTACACACTTGAAAGTGAGTTACTCGACGTGATAAAGATGAAGAACTTCTTCCTTAACCCACCCAATTCAACATCCATCTACCGTTGCTATACTGCAAGTGGGTTCCTTCAAATATCCAGCATATGGGTGTTAAAGACGGTTAAGTGAAGTTGCATATATCTAAAATGGGGATCCTCATACTATAGTTGTACCGTATAATCGCTTTTGTCAGGTATCATAAAAAAAAATTACACACTTGAATATGGAAAAGGATTTACATTTACTGAGGTTGGAGTAACCCAGCTACTCTCAATGAGGTATTTTCTCTGACCTTCTCTGAAGCTGACAGGCTGGTAATGGTCCTGTTTTTCTGTTGGACTTGCATTTTTCACAGGGTTTTGAGGCCAGGGTGTGAGAGAATTCCAACACGACTTGTTGCATCCTCCACTGAAAAGAAACCTGAGATTTTGCTTCTTTCTAATATCCAATTGAACTCCGTCTATGTTTTATAGCCGGTCCCCGGATAAAGGAGGAGGGTTGTGTTAGGCTCCGACAGCCAGCGTAAAATCCTGTCGAATCTTATGAACATGAATCAACGAATATAGCGGAATGGCGTCGTATGATCCATGTAGCCGACCCCACCTAGTGGGATAAGGTTTTGTTGTTGTTGAATATGTGATACAGAGAAAGAACTTCTTGTTAGTTCCCTAACCCACTCAATCCAACATCCATCTGTCGAACAACAATATAAGCTTCCATCTTACTTCTTCGAAATGGGATCCGAAATTATCATGTGGCAAAGGAACAAATACCTTGTGGAGACTCTCAGGCCACTGCACAGGCGTGCGGTAGCCCTTGGGCGGTGGCACGAGGCAGAGCGGCGAATCCTCAGGCAGCGGGCAGTGGCGCTCTCGGTAGAAGTTCATGTCCCTGCTAAGCTGGCTGTTGCGGCGGGGGTCCTCGCAGGGCATGTAGTCGACTTCCTCAGCCGGGCAGGCGTTCATGAGGAAGCTGCTGCCGACGCCGCCTCGGCTTCCGCCGGCGGCGGAAGGGGAGTCAAAGATGGCAAGGATACGCTCCCGCTGGCGGGGTTCGGCGGGAGAGGAGCGGGCGAGAGCGTGGCGGCCGGAGGCAGCGAGGGAGTCGCCGAGGGACGTGAAGACGAGCACGAAGAAGACGAGCACCGCGCCGAGGAAGGCTACTGAGGCGGCGTCCAGGACCGTCCACTGCCTCCCGGGGCCGCGGCGACCCGGCGGGAAGTTTGAGTGGCCCATACGGTGGTCGGCGGACGATGACGATGTGGGAAGAAGGTCGCCGGATCAGATCGAAACGACGAGTCCGGATAAGAGATCTAGTGAGACGGAGAAAGATTTGATCGGCAATGAGGGGTTGTGTTCGGGGAGATCTGCTGCTTCTGCCCCAGTCAGGTGGACAATGGACAGTTACGATGGACAGAGCTGGATGTGTCCGCGATGTGTCCCTGTGCTGTGTGTGTGTGCGCGCGAGTGAGAGAGAGAGAGAGAGAGAGAGAGAGAGAGAGGAGAGGAGAGGAGAGATAGAAAGAAAGAGAGAGAGAGAGAGCGAGTGAGTGAGCGCGCGATCGAGTTAAGGGGACGAAGTAAAAACTAATTTTATGATTTACCCCCCAACAAAGTTAATTTTATGCTTCGTTCATTTCAAATATTTATCTTTGTTTAAAATATCTTCCTACATAAAAAACACAAAACGAATACGAAAACGCAAAGTCCTCTCAAATTATATTCTCTAATATGCAAGAAAAAAAAGCACTTACGCAGACGAACGATCGTTTATTTTTACTAGTTACAACGTAGAAGTTTATAGACAAACAAAACAAAACAAATCAGTTAACCAATGTATATACAATTTCACTTAACTCGATCTAAGCATACATAGTCTTGAGTTTAAAATTTCTTCTGTTAAAAACTGAGATCATAGCGTGGAGTTACAACAAAGCTCTTATAATTGATGACGTCTGTTTATTATAATAATAATAATAATAATAATAATAATAATAATAATAACATCAACAACATTCTTGTTTAATTTAACTAGTAAGAATGTTTTCACGTCGCACTTAGAGGGCCCGCCCTATTCTTATGATGGCAGCAAATGACCTAGAAAGAATGACTGTCCAAGTTCAATTAAATTAGATTTGTATGATGTCGACGTCGGTGTACCAAGAGGAGGAGAGGGAGAGGGGGAGTGGGAAATATATTAGTTTTCCTTTTTATGCGCGACAATGGCGAGATTGAGAAAATGCGACAAGTTGGGAAAAAAGAAGGACCCAGGCTTGTTGTAACTTTCACTTAAATAAGTAATTTAAGTATATTTACGCGCACTTGCATAATTCACACATTTTGACCTTTTGCCCATGAATAAACTTTATACATACATAACACGTCCACCAGGAGATCTAGTTGGAACTCCTTGGTCAAAAAGTGACATACACATTTTAATTGCTGCCCAGGTCTCAAAAGTACCGCAGTTAATTTGTATGAGCTCCCATAATCGACCGCCCCCGTTTTCGTTTCCTTCCGTTCAAACACCAAAGAATCCTACAAAAAACTCCTACTATCTCACCTGTATTTGCTCTCCAAAATCAGAACCAACGAGTCATTGCAGGAGTTCTTATAGATCTCGAACAAACAGATCTAACACTAATGCTCCAGCAGTATTAGTCATTCTTCCCAAAACGAAGCACGCCTCTCCTACACTTTTTCCATGAATGGCTTTCAGATGCATGGCAATGCCCCCCGTCGTTTTCCTTCCACGACCCACAGGGGGCAGCTACATCGCATACATAACAAAAGCACTGCACCAAATAACAAGAACCTGGTGTTATGAGCTCAGAATCACAGATGAAATGTGTAGCCAGAAAAAAAAAATTTGTAAGAGAGAACAACCAAGCAAAGATAGGAGAGAAAAAACTAAACAAGATAGTCAGATCGCTGAATCAAGAAGTAGACAAGTGCTCAATGTCTAACAAGTACATGGATGTCAAGTGAACATATCATAACCACCAATGCAGCTGAGATTCATACTACTGCAGGCACCTGAATGTATGCACACAACCAATTGATACCTTATTGTATTACAGGTAATCAATATACTTATTGAGCATGTCATCTTCTTAACAAGATGACCAACAATTTTCATGGACATCTGCTTCCAGGCGAGTCCTTCAAATACATGCAGCCTTCAAACATTTGAGATGCAATATGATTATAGGATATCTAAATCACCTGTTTGGCACCTTCATTTTTAGTGTGATAAATGAAATCCTTGAAGAGTAAGGTGTAAAATATGATTGATATCTATCATACATCTTTACTTTAAAAAAAAAAATCCTTTCATCCATGTAAAATTCCTATTTATAGATCAATTTGACAAGTCAAAACTACTGATTTCTGACTAACATGACCAAGTCTAAAGAATTAGAAACCCAAAATAAGTCAATTTCACCTTACGGCAGTAGCTCTCATGAGATGTCTTGTTGAAGGGATATCGGACACACAAATGCCTTGAATGAGGATAGTCCCTGCAGGCCACCTGCATTGACAATTTCATAATATTACCCAAGCATATATATAGACATGTACAATCAGATCACTTAACAGCCACAAAGAGAATATTGGAAAACCTCAATTCGATCCTGAGAAGCTACATATTGAGGATTTCATTCCTGTAGCATTTCTACGAATAGACAACCAAATAGAAACCAACAGAGAAAAAATAAATTTGATAACCTTGCAGAATTAACGCTTCAGAGCATGTGACTTGGTTCCATGCAAGCACTAATTGAACATAAAGGATCCAAATCGAATTGTTCACATTTGGAGTCTATTTGGTTGGGGTTGAAAGGTTAAGGAGGGAAAGAGATACAAGGATAATCCATTTTCATGTTTGGTTGAATTTAAATTGAAAGTGAGTGAAAGAGAAAGAAGGGAAATTTCCTCTTCATTCTGCTTCAATATTTCATTTTTCTTTTGAGATGGAAAGGAGAAAAATGCATAATTTAAATATATTTTCATATTTAATCCTATAAATAAATTTAACATATAAATACACATATAAGAAATAAAATAATCTTCATTCCCTTCGTATCGTCCAAACAAGACTTCATTCTCTTCCACATTCCCTCGTCATCTTTTCCCTTAAAAATCCTGAAAGACAAAAACTTGCCTTTTAAAGCTATACTTTTTTCCCTCGGCATATTGTCTCATTTTCTTTGTTTTATATTTATTACTTCGACAAAGGAGTACTACTTACACTAAATAAAAAGATATAGCAAGGATGCAATTGCTCTTAAATATTACTAACTCGTTGAAACCAAACGCAAGATACGTTCTTTTCAGGACACTTCGCCTAAAAACCAAAATTTTCATCTCCTTCTGCCATTAAAGTTCAGACTTTGGTCTATATGATTAAAGTTCCGGAATTTTCAAATATTTTACAGCCGAGTCGACTCACCCAATTGCAATATACCGAAGAACATTGAAGAAACCGTAAGAAAAGAAGAAAAAAAAGTTAGAGAAACATGGGAGCAGCATCAGTACCTGGCCTCGTTCCCCAACGACGGCGAGATCATCCGGCGATTGGGGACTGGATAATGTGATACTTCGGCTGGGATAAATCACTTCGTCCAACAAGGGATCGAACGAGAGAATGCAGCAGTCGTCGTCGTCCTCCACCTTCTTCACCTTCCGACGCCCGGAACCTGTTCGCTTATTCTTCCTCGTCTTGACGTCCTTGGTCTTGACGATGCCATCGCCCGAGGAGGAGGCGGCGGCGGCCTCGTCCTCCGACGAGGACAAGATTAAGATCACATCGCAGGACATGGCGATCGAGAGAAAAAAAGGTGACCAATGACCAAACAAATTGATGAGAACGACGCCGGAAAAGAAGGATTTGAAAAGAAATGCATAGAGGAAAATTCCACAGGAGCTTGTCTTTTGGAACAGTGCGAGAAAAAGATCGCTTCTTTCTATTTTTATTATTGTTGCCGTATTTTGAAATCTCAAAGCAAATGGATCTTAGCGCCGCCCCGTCCACCAGCATTTGTAAATAACAATTGCAATGGGCCTTGAATCCGAAACCCTGATCTGCTTCTGATTTCTAATGGGCCGAGTAGTTTCAGTCTCCTCCACGCAATACGTGACAGATATACAATAAAAATGTTTTCCTTTTTTCTGAGGAATTATTATTATTATTATTATTTAGTTTTGTATAAAAAAAATTACTGCATACTCATAGGATGAATACTTAACAAACAACAACGAAGCACATCGTCCTATTTTTCTACTTAAAAAAACTAATTGTAATCCAAGACAAATAAGAACAATGTTTCGTTACTATCCCTAGAAAATATCACTCTCTGAAAGTTATTTATTTTTATTTTAAAAATTATACCTCTAATAAAATGGCATCCTTTGTCTTTCTTTTGACTTTTTTTTTTTACATTAGACGTGTACTTGAAAAAGGTCAATAGATGTTCAATTACTTAGCAAAATTAGGTTGGATTTGCATTGACAACATCTTTCAATGAGAAGGCCCCCGCATGATCTTCTTGATATTTTTGTACACAAACTCTTCAGGAGTTTTTTTCTGGCAGAAAACTGTCTTTTATGAAAAATAAAATGGAAGAGTTGTAAATAACCTAATCTTAGTACTCAGAACATGATATGTTGACTATGTAATTAATATATATATATATATATATATATATCGAATCGCCAACAGATTAATTTTCAAAGTAGCTGATTATTTGTACACGTGTGAGTGCATGAGTTAAATTATTGTCATCTGATGTTTTTTCTAGGCTATTTTATCTGACAGATTAATATATTTTAGGAGCTATCTGAAAGTTAATTAGAATGGAAATTAAAATCCCAACCACTATAACTCACAAATAATTTGGATGTCGTAAGCCAAAATCAGGATATATATGTTCATTTTTAATGTTATTTTCTTAGAACTCTCCTTAAATTATAATTTCTTCACATCTAATTCTAGATTATAAACTTGTAGATTCTAGTTGATGAACTTATTTCGATTTGACATTTAAATTATTTCACTAAGTTGTATCCAAAACTGTGTTAAATTATTTTTATTATTTATGAAATAGTAGATTTACCATTATCTTTTAATAAAATATTTAAAAATAATAAAAGGAGCATAATATTACATAAAATATGATTATTAAATAGTAATTTTGCCCATGTAGATTGTTTTTTTTTATTTTTGAAATGTTATAAACATTTTTTTCCAAACAAATGATAAAATGAAAATATTATGTACACTATGATCAATCATGGCAAAATAGAACACGACTGGCGTTACAATATTTTAGTTTCCTTATTCCATTTGGAAAAGGCGGGATATCAAATAAACAATAAACTAATCTACCACAATTTGAAACTTGTTTTAGTAGTGAAAACCCAAAAAAAAAAACAATTGGTACCAAACACCATTTGAAACATTGCCTTCATTGTTAACACATTGTAAGTCACTATTTTAAAAGGGATTTAATGGCCGTGAAACCCCTCAAAAGAGGTCTCACGGTCAGACGTCTAAGCATGGCCGTGAGATGTCCGATTAATGGCCGATCGCATGAGGCGCGCGAACCGCTCGTGAACCACACGCGAACCGGGGACATAATTTGGTTTAGGATTTTTTTTTTGCTGAATCGTCCAGTTCGAGGGATCTGCAAAAGGAGTTTTCTTTTTCCTCTTTCTGCTGGGACATTTTAGCTCTTGTGCTTCATCTTTCCAACGGAGGCGATCTCCAACTTTCATATCAGTAGATGACGAGCTGCTTACCTTCATATCAGTAGACGACGACGAGCTGCGATCCCTCTCCATCGGCAAGTGGAAATTTCTTCCCCCTTCTTCTTTGTTCGAAGCCCTAATTTTTTTTCGTCCATTTTTTTTTGCTTCAAGCTCCAACTTTGTTTGCTGCTCCAATTTCTTCTGTTTGTCCGCTCCCATTTGATGTCATTTGCTGCTCTTTTCCCATCCTTCTCTCTTTCTCTCTCGTTTGGATCTTGTACGTGTCCATATTTTTGTTTCCCTTTCCACTGGTTGCATTTTTCCATTCTCCTTTTTGCTCAAAATTGATACCATGTTGCTGCTCTGTTGCATTGCATTTTCCCATCCCCTGCCCTCTCTCTATCTTGCATGTTCTTCTCTTTTATGTTTCTGTAGTTTTCTTTCCCGTTGCATTATTGGCATTGGATCTTTTACCTGTATTCATTTTGTGTGCAGGCATCTGTATTGCTTTGTTGTTGCCACCTCTCCCCCCAAAATAAAATGATCAAAGTACGAAAAATGTTATTAATTTGAACTTGACATACCAAAATTCGATTGCAGACATGAATTTGCATAGGTGAGCTAGCCTTTTTTTTTTGTTAGTAGTCATCCACAAGCCTTTATATTTGTGTACATTTGTTAAGGAATAATATTTTTTGTTTATCATTTGTTTTCAATATGCAGTTTCATTGTGTTAAGATTACTGATAATTTTGGGTTAAGAATTCTGATTTTATATGTCTAAGAATTTACTATGTTAAAATTGTTAAATATGTTGGATGTCAGTTACTTAGCAGTTATTTTTGACATATAGTGATATCAATTGTTCAATAATTAATTTATTTTCTTTAGATATGAGTTCACTGAAAAAGACAATATTCAAGAAGGGCCTCAAATTGATAATACTCAAGAAGGGGCCGAAATTGATATGGAAGAAGGGAGTGATATGGAGTTGAATGTTGAAGATATTGGGGAAGGGAATAGTGATGACGAAATGGGTGCTCATGATTTACAAAGTTGGAATTCTGTGTAAACTCTTGAGCTACGAAAGCCTGAGATTGGCATGACATTCGACACTGACGATGAAGCATATAAATATTATAATATGTATGCTAAATTAATAGGATTCTCTATTAGAAAATATGCTTGTCATAAGTCTAAGCGTACAGGAAATATTGTAAGTAGATATTTCGTTTGTTCCAAAAAAGGGCATAAGAATAAGAATATGAAGAATACTTTGGGAAAGACATTTAAACAAAGAAGAGATGTTAGAGATGGTTGTTTAGCTCATTTGTATGTTGGGCAAGGAAAGGATGGAAAGTGGAAAGTAAGAAAATTTAAAGAAGAACATAGTCATCATTTAACATCTCCATCAAAGATCAAATTTTTGCGTTTACAAAAGAGAATTTCAGAGACATCAAAAGACGCCATTGTTAACCTACATGGATATGTCATGGGTCCATCAAAGATAGCTAAAGTGCTTAATATGTCGGGTGAGCCGCTTATAACAGGTCAAAATTGTATCGATCATTTGAGAATAAAAAGAAAAAGCAATCTTGGTGTTGAATGTTTAAATGTCATATCTTGTTTTCAAAATAAGATGAGTGCCGATTCGAGCTTCTTCCATAGTTGGGAGTTTGATGAAGATGGTACTGTTATGAATTTCTTTTGGGCCGATGGTAGATCAAGGGATAGTTATTTAACTTTTGGAGATGTTGTTGTATTTGATACAACATATCGAACAAATAACTTGCGAATGCCATTTGCTCCGTTCACTGAAGTTAATCATCATAGGAGATCATGATTATTTGGATGTGCTCTACTTGCAGATAAAACAGAAGAGACATTCATATGGTTGTTCGAAAAATGGTCTGAATGTATGAACGGAAAACATCCGACTTGCATTATTACTGATCAAGATATTACAATGGGGAATGCTATTCGTAGGGTATTTCCACGCACTGAACATATATCTTGTATTTGGCATATTAGAAAAAATGCAATGATCCTTCTTCAGGATCTATATGCACGAGGTACATTTAAAGAAGATTATAATAGGTGGCTTTATGAATCATCTAGTGTAACAGAATTTGAAGATGGTTGGCTCTCTTTGAAGTAGCAATTTGATATTCCAAATGGTCATTGGCTAGAGAACATGTTTAACAAACGCAAGCAATGGGTTCCATTATACTTCAAAGACCTTTTTATTACAGGTATGCGCAGAGGGCAGAAAGCATTAATGCATTATTTGATGGATTTGTTAATGCAAATACATCACTGTCAAATTTTGTGGAACAATATGATATCGCAATCAAATCTCATCGTGCTACTGAAGAAAGAGAGGATTTTCACACCATGAACTCCACTCCTTGTTACTTTTTAAAAAATCCATTAGAAGTTCATGCAGGCAAGATATATACACAATGTGTTTTGCAAATTCCAACAAGAATATGCACAATCTTTCAACCTACATGGGCATAAGATTTTCAAAGACAATGAGAAATCCATCTATTCAGTATATCCAATACGAAGTGATGATGAAGGAAAACATATTGTGGAGTTTAGCCACCATGAGAACATTTCTATAAAATGTTCTTGTAAGAAATGTGAGCAGGAAGGACTCTTTTGTTGTCATATTTTATGTATCCTTCATAAGAAAGGAGTGAAATTTATACCTGAAAAATATATCCTTCAAAGATGGACGATAAATGCTAGATATGCAAATGCACATATAGTTTATGATAAGTCATGTCCTTCTACAGATTTTATTACTCCTTTTCAGAAGTTAGTTTGGCAAAGTAATCATTGGAAAATAGAAGAAATGGGTCTAATTTCAGCTAAGCATTTACAATTTGGAGCCTCCATTATCGATGATATTATAAAAAGATTTGGTGCCTTTCATTTGATAATACAATAGTGGAATTTGGTTAATCGAGTACTACTGAAGTGCCAGTCAGTCAACCAACAAATGTCTACTTACAAACTTCACAATTTGTCATACGGGACCCTACACGTATAAAGGCTAAGGGTAGACCAAAGAACGTTAGAAGGATTAAGTCAGATATAGAAATTTCTATGTCACAAAATAATTCGAAAAAAAGAAACTACGGAAAGTGCGAAAAGAAAGGACATGATAGGAGAAAATGTTCGATGATGCAGGTAGATCATGTACCAAATCATTTTTATTACCTTCAACCCATGTTTGTACATATCAGAATTTGTTATTTTATGAACAGGAAATTCAGGTGCAAACTAGCCAACAAGATTCTCAAAGCACTGATAATCATTCTTAGTCTGGTTAGTTATTTTGTACATTTTATGTGAATTTTTCATTCATGAAATATTACACCTTTAATGCTCCAACTATGTATCTTTCTATTCAGGCCACACAGTAGGTGATCAAGACCTTTGCTTTGATCTTTCAAGAGCATATTTGTCATCTTAGATCCATTTCTACTACCTTACATCATGCCTCTTATTTGCAGCTTTTTTCTTATTTTAAGATGTTTCCTATGTATGCAGTTCCCTGAACGTGATGGCAGTTGGTGTATCATGATGTAGTTTGACGAACCCACTTTGATGATCATCAGTATTTCAAATCGAAGCTTTCATAACAAAGATTTTTTGCCTTGAAAAATACATTCAGTTGTATAAAAAAATTATGTAGATGGAAAACAATGTGTGGAAAACTATGCCAACAGTTGTGTAATGTTGCCTCTTTTTTATTTGAAAGTTAAGGATTTTATTAGTATTAATTAAGCCAGTTTCATGTCTTATATCTTTGTGCATTTTTATTTGGTCTGATTATTGAAAAATATGACTGGGAATATGGCTGGGATCACCCTATTGCTTCCATGTTTTCGTTTGTTTCTTTGGATCAGTTGAATTCGCGTTACATATCAAACATAGTTCATGTCTTTCTAATGCCAACAGTTGTGTAATGTTGCGTCTTTTTTATTTGAAAGTTAAGGATTTTATTAGTATTAATTAAGCCAACTTCATGTCTTATATCTTTGTGCATTTTTATTTGGTATGGTTATTGAAAAATATGACTGGGATCACCCTACTGCTTCCATGTTTTCATTTGTTTCTTTGGATTAGTTGAATCCACGTTACGAATCAAACATAGTTCATGTCTTCCCAATGCCAACAGGTGTGTGATGTTATCAAATCATTCCAATGGATTGCAGGATTGAGTAGTGCTCCTTATTCTTTCATGGCCTTCAATGTCATGTGCAAAAATCTTATCTCGCATAACTGGTAACTTGCATAACTGAGGTGAGACAATGCAGTAGAAGGAAAGCTTATTGATGTCACAATTTGCCAGTAGAAAGAAAGGTTATTGATGTCACAAAAGATGCCACTATTCGCTACCACAATAAAATTTGTCCAGTACACAAAATATGAAAGCTACAAAGTTTTAAAAGCTTAATTCCAAGAGCATAATTCTTTGATGTCATATTAGCATGATCATCAAAACTATAATAACAAACATTACAAAAAGGATTTTACAAAAGAACTTGATTACATTTCTATTCATTATAACTTCGCCTTCAAACTCATCTCCAACTTCCATTCTATCGATCTTTCACAATAATCCATTTATCACGTGAATAAGTCTTTCTTCAAAATGAGGATCCATCCATTTGAAATATTGACATGCTCCTGGTTTCTACAAAATAAGAATACGTGTTTTAACATATTGTATTCAAAATAAAGTATTGAAAGCAAATGACATTATAATGTTTTGAACCCACTCCATAAAATCGACAACCAAAAAATCTTCGACTGGGGTTACGCTCAGTCCAAGATGTTCTTACTACTACTTCGTATTGGCATTTCGACAATGTCATCCTGTAAATCTGTATACATAAATTTATGCATGTGAAATCTGTATAAATGCTTGAAATATGTATACATTCTATCAGCTTTCATTTGGCAAAAATGATTCAAAGAATTTTACCATGATAGCCTATTTAAACATATTTGTCAAAAGCATACAGTCTAAGTTTAAACATGCTTTAATCCATTAACCCACAATTATTTTCATTATCATGTTCACAATATCGATTTTGAGAAAAAATAGAAAGAAATATGCAACCATGTTGATGCAATTTTTACAATCATCTTCACAACACTATAAGGATAATGAATAAAAATCACTGGAGAAAGTCATTCTATGCTGGCTCATTGGATGAAGAAAATTGTTTCAAACCTCTTGTGCTTGAGCTTTTTAATGAAGGCAACTGATAAAGGGGATAGGTGGCAGCAACAAAGCAGTCAAAATGCAACTGCACATAAGATGAACACAATTAAATGTAATGACTGTAATGGAAGAGGAAATAAAAATATGGAAACGTACGAGATTTAGAGTAGGATGGGGAAAAGCAACAGTGAGCAAGTAGGACTTAGAGTAGCAGATAAAGCTGGGGCTTGGAGCAAAGAAACAAACAAAAATCCCTGCAAAAAACTAGGAACATCAAACACAAATCTGAGAAAAATCTATGAGAATGGAGAAATGCAACCAGTGGAAAGGGAACAAAAATATGGACACGTACAAGATCCAAAAGAGAGAGAAAGAGAGAAGGATGGGAAAAGAGCAGCAAATGACATCAAATGGGAGCGGACAAACAGAAGAAAAAAATTTGGGAGCAAGTAGAACTTGGAGTAGCAAACAAAGTTGGAACTTGAAGCAAAAAAAATGGACGAAAAAAATTAGGGCTTCGAACAGAGAAGTTTAGGGCTTCGAACAGAGAAGAAGGGGAAATTTTCACTTGCCGATGGAAAAAATTTTGGACAAACAGAAGAAATTGGAGCAGCAAACAAAGTTGGAGCTTGAAGAAAAAAAAATGGACGAAAAAAATTAGGGCTTTGAACAGAGAAGAAGGGGGAAGAAATTTCCACTTGCCGATGGAGAGGGATCGTAGCTCATCGTCTACTGATCTGAAGGTTAGCAGCTCGTCATCTACTGATCTGAAGGTTGGAGATCACCTCCGCTGGAAAGATGAAGCACGAGAGCAGAAATGTCCCAGCAGAAAGAGGAAAAAGAAAACTCCTTTTGCAGACCCCTCGAACTGGACGGTTCAGCAAAAAAAATCCTAAACCAAGTTCTGTCCCCGGTTCGCGTACGGTTCACGAGCGGTTCGCGCGCCTCATGCGATCGGCCATTAGTCGGACATCTCACGGTCATGCTTAGACGTCTGACCGTGAGACCTCCGACCATTAAATCCTTTTAAAAGGTATCCCACATTGTTTTTAAATTATTTTTGTAAAATATTTCAATATTAATCTAATTTGAAACACCCTATGTCTATAGGATTCACCTACTCTTGGATGACCAATGCATTGTCGATTAAGAAAGAACTAAACACATCGACGTCACACGAAAGAACTAAACACATCAATGCCGAATCCGGCCGCGTTGGCGGTCTGATCCAGCCGCTGACGGCCGGATCAGCCGATTGGGCGCCTGATCGGCCGCTGCCCTTCGGATTGGCCGTCGAATCTGGTCGCTGGCCGCCGGATCGGCCGCCAACGGCTGGCTAATTTTTTTATATTATAAAAATTCTTTATGACGGTTGCGACCGTCATAAGTTTCGACAATCGCATCACAACAACCGACGAAAGTTTCAACGGTTGCGATGACCGCCGAAAGTCTTGACGATCGCGATCGCCGAAAGTTTCGACAGTTTCGTCGACCGTTGAAACTTTCGACGGTTAGAGCCGCCAATCTTTCATCGTAACTTCCGACGTTTTTTTCTCAACTATCGAAAATCATTTTGCGACGACAATTTTTTCGATAGGATCGGTTCCGTCGAAAAACTCATCGAAAATCGTCATTTTCGACTGTTTTCAAAAAATTACAGACGGTTTCGACCGTCTGCAATTGCCTTCTTTCTTGTAGTGACGTATCACTTTAGAAGAGGATTAAGACGAAGAAGATCCATTCTAATGACAATTAATATGTTCACCAAATTCATTTCTATTAGCAAATTTCAATATTATTTGGACTGGTTAAACAGTAGCAGCAGTCTTAGATGATTCGCTGATAAAATCCGACAGAAACAAAACTGTAAGAAAAAAGAAACAATAAATAATTATCTACCATGAAGAGGATATATAGCTAATATTTGCGGACCAACATTGAAGCAATCATCCACCTATAAGAAGAGTAATTCTAGAAGCGCACAGAACGAACGAGTTCAGCAAAAACATAGAAAAAGAGACCTAATTAAGTGATCATAGGGTTTATGCAAACATGCATACATACGAATCACTCTCTCATCATGTCAGGATCACCACTCTGACCGCGAGGAGCACCATGGTCGTCATCGCTGAGATCGAGTGCATCAAGCAACTCATCCAATGGCGGTGGCGCAGATGGAAGGTCGTCATCGTTATCGTCGGATAGGCTTAAACGGAATCTGCTCCCAGGATCCTGCTCCAAGTCTCTCTTGAACTGCTGGTACTCAGTGTTCCACTTCCCATGGCGCTCGCGCTTCTCCTGGTAGCTCTTCTTCACCAGAATTGCCTCCGGCAAGACGAGGCCTTTATGCATGTCAGTCTCCACATCGCTAGTATTCGCTCCATATAGATCGTAACCGCGCGCATGGTCTCCGGGACTCAGAAGATGGCCGAGGTGCGTCCTGACGGTGAACATGGTATCGTTCTTCCCGAAATCGGACACTCGAGCCACCTGAACGTTGGCCAGCGCGTACTTGGAGCCGCCGATGGAAACCTCTGCCGAACCCATCTCCACCTCGACGTCGAGGACGATGTACTCGACGAGCTGGCGGTTGGTGAGGAGGGCCCTGAAGGGCGTCCGCCAGTACTGGCTGGCGTCGAGGAAGGCGCAACGGAGCGTGAATGGGTCGAGAAGGGCGATAGAGCTGGTGACCTTGGTGCAGAGGACGAGCGGGCCGAGGTTGCCCAGGGCGTTGGCGACCTTGGGAGGGAGGCAGACGAGGTCTTCGCGGCAGATGGGGCAGATCTCTACGGAGAAGGTGTGCTTGTAGTTGAAAAGGTTGCTCTTTGGGTCGTGGGAGACGAGCTGCTTGTCGGAGCGGGGGAGGACGGGAGTGACGTCGGAGACGAACTGGACGAACCGCTGTGCATGGCTTCGGGAACCGAAGAAGAAGTCGAGGCCGCGTTCCGCCAAGGCAATGCGGAGGGTGCGGGCGGCAGCGCCGTGACGGAGGACAAGCTGTTCCAGGTAGAAGAAGGTGCGCCTGTGTGTAACGTGCTGACGAAGCTGGACGACGGCGGTCCACTGATCGGGATTGGCCTGCGCGCGGGAGCAGGCGTCGCAGAGGCGATCGTGGACGGCGAACTCGACGAGGTGGGGCTGCTCGAGGATTGCACCGTGGAGGGCCTCGCGCTGGACGCGCAGGCGAAGGCGGAGGCGCTTGGAGTGGGGCTCCGTCCACACGAACTCGGCATGGACGAGGCGGACGGGGCGGAGAGAAGGCTTGAGGCGGCGGAGGAGGAAGGCGAGGAGCTCCTTGGACTCAGGATCGGCCTTGAGCCATGAGCGGGGCGGCTGGAGGTAGGATCCGCACTCGGGGCAGTAGACGACGGAGGCGTGGCGGGGGAGGCCCTCGGTGATGTCCACTCGTGATTGCAGGCAGCGAGCGCACATGTTGGCGGGGTTGGGAGCCATCGGCACCCCGCAGATGCAGCAGAGCACTGTGCCCCCCGTCTGCGACGGAACGAACATGCCAGACGACGACATCTGCTGTTGATGGTGTTCCGGCGACGGCGGTGCACACGTAAGCGTTTTAGGGTTGGAAGGGACGACGAGGTTTTTTTATAGGGTTTGAGTTTAAAGAAGGAAAGTAAATATTGGAATAATAAAAAAGGCCCGAAATTTTGTTTGGCCCAAAAATGTTTTAAGAAAAAAAATATATGGTGGTACATAGCTTAACTTTCTTCTAGAGATACTTAACATGCATGTTCTCTTTGTAATTATGTGATTAAATTATTAAGCACATGTTGTTTGTGCACATGTGTAATTAAATATTTTACTATATTTAAATATTCAAATGAAAGTAATTTTTTACATGTTCATCCAAAATAAAGGTGAAATTGGTTCGGTTCGATCAATTTTTCGATTAAAAAAGTCATCCACTATTTTTTTGAGCCATTTTTTTAAAATTATAAAAAAATTATTCTAAAGTTATTCTAAAAAAATATAATCATTTTCTATCAGGTCAATTAAAGAGAGGTAAATGCATGATAGCATGACAAGTTGACATCATGCCGTGGTGACACATGCCATTTACTAAAATATTAATATTTAAATTAATAATAATTCCAACCTAATATGTTTTATAGAAGGTAACATATATACAAATATGATCTAAATGTTTAAGAATTATCTTATAATAAAAGTTTGTTATAAAAATTCAAAGATAAATTTAATTCTATTACAAGTATTTTTTGCAAACCAAAATTTAAATTTATAACAAATTTCAGACCGAGTTTGAATTGTAATATTTCTTGAAAAAAAACAGAAACCTGATAAAATAGGCTAGATTCCTTTCTTTTTAAAAAGAAATTTTCATTGGTATTAAGTAATAGCTCGGTTTGAACTAGAGTACAAAAATTAAACAAGACTCGGAGGAGGTCTGTTTAGTCAAAAAATGTTGCTATGCAACTGGGTGCGATCAAAATGTGTGAGATAGTCCGTAGCACCGTTAGCACCTCTGTTATGGTGGGATACAATGATCGGGCAAGTCGTAAGGCTAATAGCAAGGATGTCATCGATGATTCTACAAATTTTCCAAGGACATCGCAGCCGCCGATTGATGATCTTCACGAGCATCTCAGAGTCAGAATAGACTTGGATGTGCGACATGTCGAGCTCCTTGCACTTCAGGAGGCCAGAAAGCATAGCTCGTGCCTCGATTTCCAGAACGGAGTCCACCATAGCCTTGCCAGTGCCTGCAAAAAGAAAGGTTCCGTCGTGAGTCAAGATAAGATAACCAATACCTCTTTCCTCGACTGGCCCAAGAGAGCTGTCTGAGCTCATGATAACTCAGTGGGAGGAGGCTCCCATCGGATTCGCGAAGGCGAATCGTGGGGGCAGGGGGCCTCAGATGCGTGGGCGCCAGCAAAATCGTGATAGTCATCCAAAGTCCTTTCCCAAAACAACTCTACGGTTGCACGCCAGGCCCGAAAATGCGCATTATTACGAAGATTCCAAAGCTCCCAAAGGCAATAGGCAAATAGGGACAAAAAGAATTTTTGGAACTGCTGAGCCAAGTTGGCTCCTTCGTAGATCCAGGAGCCGAAATGTCAAGAGACAGTATGCTGAAAGGCAAAGTGCATTTTGCATTGAAAAAGGTGTCAATAGTTAAGCGACAAGGGGCACTGAAAAAATAAATGGATATTAGTTTCTAGAGGGAGCAAGCTGGATCAATAGTGTTATCAAACAAAAGGATAACATCTAATATTGATAGTTTGTTATGCAGTAGCTTTAAAAAAAAATATGAATCTTGAAAGGAATCGGAATCTTTCCAAACGCAGTGTCAAACACCCTCATTTCCTTCTCATGAAAAATCAACTGGAGTGTATATTTCTTTTTGTGCCAATTCTTCGTATGGCTAAAATTTGCCTAGAAGACGAAGACGAAGGCAGGTGCCCTGCCTAAAATATAATATTAGTTTTATAAGTGACACTAACTAGCTATTAGTTCCGTGGCTGAAGGCGCTAGAAGCAATTTGTGGTGCACAGGATTGAATCATGCATTCTACTATGCATTTCCCGTTTATTTTTAACTTTTCTTCTTAAGGTCTCTCTACTTTTTAAAATAATTACCTAAAAAGCTTATTATGTCATATTTTTTAATATCTTTACATAATTCTTTTATTTAAACATTTGTTTACTTTTACTTTTTCTTCTTTAACATCTCTTATCTTTTTTGAATCAATGACCTAAAAAAATTTATTATGTTATAGTTTTTTATATCTTTACATAATTTTTTATTTAACTTCCTTTTACTTTTTTTAATATCGAAGCAAAAAAAATGAAAGTCTCAAAAGAAATTTAACAATAATTACCTCAGACATTTCAATATTTTATATGTTATATTTTTTAATATCTTTACATAACTTTGTTATTTATCTTTTATTTAAATTTTTAATATGGAAGCAAAAAAATATGAAAACCTCAAACAAAATTTGAAAATAATAAGCTCAACCATTTTATTATTTCATATATTAGATTATAAATCTTTATCTTTTTAATTGAAATATACTCTCCATTCCTTTGTTTGTTAATATTCATTTACAAAAGATATGAATAAATAATTTTATAATAATAATTAAAAAATCAGCAAAAGAATTTTATTATTTTTCATAATTTTTTTATATTTTTATTATTCTTTTGTGAACTCACTCACTATCTCTCCTAGCTCCGTCACTGCTAGAAGATAAGATTAACACTTGGAAAAAGAATAATGGCATGACCGAAATCACATTTGTAGAGGAAACCTGCGTAATTCACTTTCAATCGAGAAGGAATATGATTACTGAATATGATTATCGAATTTGCTACCAAACATGTCTATTGAAACTGTATAATTGCTTATTATTGATTTATCAGATTATTATTATCATCTTTGAAAGATATTGTCCAAATATGATATAGTTAATTGATAACATGTTTACTAATTATGTTGATCAACTATTGTTATAAATCTCTTGCTCACATCTCAAGTAAAGATATGTCTCTCATTTATCAGTTTATTCTAATGGGGAGAATTGTTCATTGTATATTATTATTATTTACTCACTTGGGTGCAAAGCTTATGAGATGATTGTCTTCCTTATGTTTAATTCCCAGAGGGTCATGACAATAATGATGATGGATGAAGTGATTTGATGCTACAACAAAACACAAACTTAGAGACCTACTTGTCTTTTTCTTTTTATTTTTACACAGACTTTGATGTAATAATGTTAGAGAATTTTATGAAAGACTTTTTAGCAACTCATACACTTCCGCACTTTATGAACATTCTCTTTTATTTTTATTATTTCTTTTTAATTGTAAATGTTCAGCCAAAATTATAATGGTTGTAACATCTCTAGGGCGGGCATTTGAGGCATTACATATATGATATCAATGCTTAAAATTATGACTCTTGTGGCAACACATCATATGCTAACGTTGAGCAGTTGCCATGTCGTCGACTTCAAAGTACAATAAAATTTCTCTTGCTTTATGTTATCAATTTATTCTAATTGGAGAATTGTTCATGGTATATTATTATTGTTTATCCACTTGATTTACAAAACTCACCAGAGAATTATCTTCCCTATATTTAATTTCAATGAGGCCATGATGCCATGATGACAATGATTATAAATAAAATGATGTGCTATGATGATGGACCAGTGATGGCAAAGCGCAAACTTAGGAATAGAGGTGTTCACAGGTCGGGTTGGACCCGACCCGTGAACAAATCTAATCCGATCCGATCAAATCTGGTCGAGTCAGGTACGGTCAGACTGCCCATGGGGGTTAAATCCAACCCAATCCGACTCCGTTCGGATTGGATTACCCGACCACTCAATTTTTCTTTTTTTTTCTTACTGATTTTATATTTTTTTAAATATAAAAAATTATTTAATATTTATTTTAAAGAACAAAATAAGTTTTATAATTATTTAAATATTATTTATGTATTTAAAACATTTTATTTTATTCTTTAAAATTTTTTAAAGCAAACATTGACCTAGATTTAAATAAAAAAATAGAAAAAATAAGAAAAATCCGGGTCGAATTTTTTCAACCCGTATTGGGTCGGGGTCGGGTCGGGTCCAACCCGACCACCAACCCGACCCGACCCAAACTAGATCGGGTCGTCGAGTTCACCGGGTCAGGTCCCCTACTTAGGTACCTGTTTGTCGTCTTTTATGTTTTACACGGACCTTGATATAATAATGTTAGAGCATTTTATAAAAGACTTTGTAGTAACTCATAAACTTTTATTAATTTATTTTTTATTTCTTTTTTATTGTTGATGTGTTTTAATTATTAATCAATGTTAGTCTCAAATGTTCAGTCAAAGTTATAATATCCATAGCGTCTTTGGGATGGAATTACATGATGTGTTATCTCTACCTGGGATAGGTCGTCTTTACATCCCAGCAGCAGCGAAATCTTCTCCGTCACTGTGAAGAGTAACTGTATGATTGGGATCGTCAACCAGGAATCACACTGCAAGAAAGCAGGTATGGCGGAGCATGTGCCGCATAATATCTGAACCTTCAATGCATATTACATCAAATCAACCACCACAATGAATAAAGCAAAACTGTAATGTTGAGCCCCGAGAAGAATACACCGCCCTGACCGTGGATTGGTCATCAACATGGAAAATGGAAATAAACTTGAAACAATATTTCCACCGAGCATTGACAGAACCAAAATCCAAAACTTAGGGAAGAAGACTATTGCTTTGAACTTCGAAGTTTCCGTGAAGATCTGAACTTACTTTCATGTTTGCGAAGGCTGGTCCTTAACAGAATAGATGTCACATCCCTCTCAAACTTGGCCCCTGTGCAGAGGACATGTTGGAATGTTGTATTCCTCTGATCAGCATGCCTCGCATAGAGAATTTTGTTGTGAGAATCTATTCGAGCCTGCAAGAGTTCATATGTTATACAACTAATCAAGCCAACAGACTACCAAAATGAGGGAATGAAACGAAAGTATGACATGCAACCATTGAAATATGATTCTCCGTAATTAAAGCTTTAAGCTCTTCCTCCAACCCAGCCACATCAGTCTTAAAGGCACCAGCCATGGTGTGCATGTTAACTGAAATGAAAGGATGTGTGTATTGAATAATAGCTTTGTGCCGTATCTGAGTGTAAATTGATTCAACATGATGGTGTAAATGGATATCCAGCAAAAGATTTGGTTTGAGGTTCTCTAGGTACTCCAAACATGAAGCATAGCGACTGCAATGAAATAAATATCAGTATGCCTAAAAGAAATCCACCAAAAAACTTATCCAAATATCAAATTGAAAACCCAACGATGCATTAGTATTCCGTTTTTCATTAAAACATGCAGTAGCCATTACAAATATGTCAACAAAGGATAACTAAAGAAACAATTAAGTGGGCAATAGATTAACACAAACAACAACAAAGCCTTATCCCACTAGGTGGGGTCGGCTACCACTAGGTGGGGTCGGCTACCACTAGGTGGGCAATAGATTAACACGGAAACATTTATTTCTTTCCTAAAGTAAAAGCTACCTCTGTGCATGAATAACCTTTGATAGAGCCCCAAAAAGATAACCTTTGATGGATGGAGGGGGTTTGGGCCAGACAAATAAAAATTTCAATGATGCATTAAAGCGTCAAAAGCTTCTTCCACAGTTGCTGTATGCATTTGGGAAGAAGCTTTTTTTGTTGAGAACATTTTATTATTAGTGTTTGGTAACATTTTTAGAAGCTTGTTTTTTTTGTAAAAATGATTGATAGCAAGCTATGGGGAGAGGGCCAAATTCAAGAAAGCAAGCTTTCTTGATAGCTTGCTGTCAGAATTGAAGGGTGCCCAAATGCAGCCTTCCTCTTCCTAGACCTAATTATTATCTATCAGTACCATCTAATCAAGTAGCCGACCCCACCTAGTGGGATAAGACTTTGTTGTTGTTGTAGTACCATCTAATCAAGAACGCGAATCAATTTGACAAACATGTTTGTTTATCCAACAAACAGATAAATCAATCTTTCACGAAGAGTAATGATGCAACCACAAACATGTGATAGATCGATTATCGCAAGACAATAGAAAAACAATATAATAGCAGCAAACATGTACCCTCCAACAAAGAGGTTAGTTGGAACACTAAAGCCAACAAGCAATATGTTCTTATTGACAAGACAATGCAAAAGCAATTAACAATCTATATAGTTCATGACTAAGAAGTCCCTCTCACCTTGCATAGAAGTCACTAATTAGTTCTCTTACTTGAGGCCGCAACTTTAGGAAGTTCTGGAAGTTAATATTGTCGATGATTTTAGACTAGACGAAGCAGAACATTCAGTTAATAAACAAGGGTAAATTTTTGTTGGAAATGAGAAGAAAAAGGAAAATACAAACCTTAAGCTTTGTCCTATCAAAAGAAGCAAGTGCACATAACCCACCATATGTAGCAACATCTTGGGGTGCTATCACATCTGTGAAGCTGGTCACCAGTTCAAGCCCTGTTTCCATAAACTGCAGGGTTGTTCATGACCAACAATTACAGCCAAAAGATTCAACTAATCTCATGTTTCCCTTCATCTGAAAAAAATATAAATATAATGCACAAGATAGATAATATACAAGGGGCTAGCATTAACAATGAGATCAACATTCATTTAAGGTTTTTGCCTCTGACATTTGAAGCAGGTAGTACAACATTTTAAAGCCTGGATCTAGTAGCCAAGATAATGATCAAGAAAATTAAAGCTCCTAATAAATGGTTCTTGTAATTATTTTTTAAAAATGGTCAATTGCAAATTAAATGAAAATGATATTGCAAGCTCTTTCTAAATTATAATAACCAACTACCAAGCAGCACGATCTGGTCTGCATGGACAAACAACATAGGGCCAAAATGTATATTTGACAACACATGCCAAAAAAAAAGTTAATGGATTTACCAATGTTATGAATATTTGATCATGGTCAATAAAGTATGTGATTATCCTAATTTCTCTGTTGTCCAATATCTACTATTTCCAGTTAAAGTCAGTCACACTGTTCAAAATTCGGAGGATAAATCTAGGTATACATGTCTATTTAAATACAGCCTTACTTATGAGTCTATAAAAGTCAAGTGGCAGAATGCAGAAAAGCGAAAGAAGTACATCTGGTCAATTTCCTCAGTATCATTTAATTTATGTGAGAACAAATAAGAATCTTTTTAAGGAGAGAATGCATTGGTGTAAGAACAGGAGCTTTGATAAGGAAAGGATGCCAAAATTAGCTTAAGATAAGAAAAAACAAAATAAGCAAGGACTTTGGTACGTGTACCATACGAGCAGCAAGCTTATACTTCCTTCTACCCAAGTAAGCCAATCCGGAAGCACAACACAACATTGAAACAGTTACTGGATCTGAGTGTTCGGTTGTTAGCTGAGCTTTAGCAACATAGTTTGAGACATGCATGGGCTCTCCTAACTCAATACTAACCAAGATTACGTTCAAACACATCTGTATGATATGCTTTGGAGTAGTGCAATAGTCACTAGTGTGAACGTAGTTCCTAAAAGCATCACCAAGATAACCATGAGCATAATAGAAATCCCCAAGGTCGTTATATCCCATCCTCATGCTCTCATGGATGAGATTGGTCTGCAGCAAGAAATGGCATATAAAGTCCAGGACAAAGGGAGGTATAAGAAAATTACAATTTAATAAAATGCTGGAAAAAACTTTGTTGTAGAATTGCCCATTATTTTATCAACTTACCAGAAAAAAAGTTTAAACAAACTTTTCTTAGACTACTAGACAGGATCAAATTCAAAGCAAAGTCTATCATCCCTTAAATATGCATGGGCAAAACCCAACGACTAATTTGAATATAAATTAGCATATAAGACAACATGTCACATCAGAGTAGGGAAGCAAATAAATAAATGAGTACTATAACATAGACTGGCATATATGCTGCACTCCAACAATCAGATTTTATTGAGGAAACAATTATATTCTCTTTGGCAACAAGTTATTCCATCACCATGCCCGATAATGTAAAAAAAAATTACAATAACATGATAGACATGTCTCATATAAGATTATTGTATACTTCTAGACCATTTTAATTCATAAGACATACACATATAGGAGAGGGATACATACACATTTTAAATATAGATAACTTTATTTTTTTAAGAGATGCATACCATACCTTATTAGAATCTACTTCAAATGTACCTGTCCATCCATATCCTACCTTATTATCCAGTCTAATCACTAAGGATTAATAGTGTATAAACCAGTAACTATGGACAGGTAGTTGGTGGAGGGTACGGCATGGGCACAAAGTATAGTGACCGAGAAAAATATTAGGATATTTTCTAAATCCATAATAACATGATGACACATATACCTTTAAGATATATAATGTTTTATAATTTTAACATGGTGACAACACCCAGGTATTTCTTTTTTCTTTAGGGGGATATAAGGCGTAGTGATTGAGAAAAAAAATACTTGAGTGTGAAATCCCACTTTCATCAAGTCTATGAATAACCAATATGCAGTTCTAAGTATGGTTTAAGAATCACAAATACCGCAAAGATGTTCCACAAACTTTGGAAATAGAACCATCTTTCTTTCAAACATTGAAAATATCATCACAGGAAACAAATATGAAGCAGTTGATCTTTTAATCCTACCACCATAGGATGCTATCTTGATCCTCATCTAAAGCATATAAAGTCTGGTATTATCTTAGGATTAAAGCATATAAAGTCTGGTATTATCTTAGGATTTAAGAAGCCCCTTGGAACATATTTTGAGTGCGCCTCATCACAAGGGGAAGCTAGATGTATGGTTATACAGAGTACTGAGAGTAGTTAACTCTATCCTACCCAGAGAAAGCATGACATAATTTTAATCCCAATATCTAAATGTTAATGACTCGTTGCAAATAAATAAAGCCACAAATGTCTTTTATGATGCTCTTTTCATCCCACAGAGTAGTCATGTTCAACAGAGAATCTGAGGAGTAAACTGGGGCTTGAACCATCTAAGGCTTGAGCATACAGAGTTATCCCAACAGACGCCTAAAATAGAACATTACTACGTGCCAATTGCGAGAACCTACATGGCACTATGTCTACTCAAGCATCGTTATATTCGAGCATTAGTGCAAATGAAAAGAAGAACAAGAAGGCCAAGGAGCCATACCCTGTATCCATTTAGATCCTTCTCGAGCTTCTCCTTCCGCTGTTCAGCACGGCTATCGACCAACTCCACCCACGTCCCATCGTACGCATACTTTTGCCCCAGTCGATCACCGATCTTACCCACCACCTCGCGGTAGAGATGAGAGTCCTCCCCCTTCTTGATTTCGTCGTGGGCGATGCGGAGCGCCTCGAGCTCCATCGCCTGGTTGCCGCACCGCTCCGCGATGAAGAGCAACCGCATCACCTTCGTTCGTCCGGAGTAGAGCGCCGCGTACGCCTCGACGTCCATCTGCTCGCCCGTGGTCATGGGATTTCCGCCCATCGGCGTTGGCTGCCTCGGATCGTCCAAGCCGTCTCCGTTGGGGAGCATCGCTTCGTCTCCATTCGAATCCACGGAGACGATGCCGGACACCTCGTCGTCCCCGTCCATCCCGCTCGGATCGCCGGCGAAAACCCTGCTGCGATGGCTGTCGACGGTTAAGGGGCCTTCAAAATTTTAACGCGGTTAGTTTGCTTGCTTTCCAAATCTTTTTATCATGTGGGGAAATTAATAGCTAAAAGAATGTTTTGTGAATTATGGGCCATGTGACTCAGGCTAAGCGTGTACACTATTTGGGTCTCGGCCATCTTCGCATTTTTTTGAGGCCGATGTAAATATTTATGGGCTAAAGATCCAGTTTAGCCCCCATTTTTTGAGGGCCACGTAACATATATTATTATTATTATTATTATTATTATTATTATTATTATTATTTAGGATTAGATGCATAAGGATGAAATTTGATGTTCCTCTAGGTTTTTAGGCAACTTGGCCCACAATACGAAACGAATCGTATCAATAATTTTGTGCTTGGTACAAGATAATCTATCTCTATTGTCAATTATTTCATTTGGAATTTTTTTCAGCTCACTAAATCATCTTTATCAATAATTTTTAACTTTATTGATAAATCACCTAATTGATAATTCATATAGCACCAATAAAAAATATCTTTGGCGTATTAAATAATTGACATTAGATTTTTATTTGTACGCGAAAGCGACTTCCACCTTATCCAAGTCTCGGTGACGTCTCGGCACTCTACTTTTTCACCCGACCGGTAAAGGTTCGCGTCGCCTTCCGGCACCTAAAAAGTGTTAAAGGGGCGGTTATCGCATGAACTAATAAATGAGTTCAAGTCGATCGGGAAAAAAAATAGAAATCTTAATTGTTACATTTATAATTAAAATTATTTAGGAGTGATCCGTGTAAGTTTTTATATACATGATTTTTTAACACTGAATTATAATTTGGATTTAATTTGGGTGCTCCCAACTAAGGTTGGGAGAGCACCCTGCTCCTAAAATCATGCGCGTCCGATTCAAGATCGAGAGCTGATATCATTTGCATGATTGCGTCCGTCCGATCCAAGATCGAGGGCTCAGATGCGTACAGATTTTTATCAAATTTTTCCCATTAACCTTACGCACGCACGATTTCTCGTCGCCCATTGCCCTATCATTTTCTCTCTCCTCTACTGTGCATCGTTTCTCCTCTCCCCGTCGCGGATCTCACTCTCCTCTCCGCGTTAGCTCCGACGCCGATGAGCAACCACCGACCCTCTCATTCTCTCCTCTACTCTCCGAAAACCCTAGTCGCCGACCCCCATGACCCTCGGTCAGATCTGCGCCAAGCGGCGACTCGCACGCGATGACCCTCCGGCTAGATCCGTCGACACCCCCCCCCCCCCGGCGATCTCGTCCAATGCCCAACACGGCAGATCTACCCCGCCGTCGACCCTCGCACGAACGACGGCAGATCTCCGAGCCCTTTCACCGCAGACCTGACCCGCCGCCGCCCCTGTCACAACGCGAGGCCCCCTTCGAGGTCGAAGATGCTCAGATCCGTGACCCCTCGGCCAACAGCGATGACCCCCCGGCCAGATCCACCGGTCATATTTGCGCTGGCGCACCGCCATCGACCAAATCGCGCAACCAGCGACTCGCCGCGCAACCCGCCGATGAGATTGCTCTCGCGCACCGCCGTTGACAAGATTGAGCACGACGTGGCTTAGATCTGTCTCACGCACCACCGACCTCGAGCACCACTGCCGACCTCATCGCGACCGTGCTTCGAAGCTCCCACCCCGCTGCCGCCGAGAGCGCGCACTGCCACTGCTGCCTCCGGGCTCGGCCGCCCAACTGCCGCCGAACTCGCCTGCCCCGTCGTTGCCAAGCTCGCTTTTAATTCATATCCGTTAATCTTTCATGCTATAAATTTTTTTATAAACTAATTAAACTTAATTAATCCATTATGTGATAGTGTGATTAGTTACATTTTGGTAAAATTTTTGTTGATAATTCATGTTGTAAATTAGTGTGATTTATCAAAATGTTCTTATCGTGTAACATTGAGGCTATTGCATGAGGTTGTTTTCCCATAACGAGATTGACCTTTCAAATAGTCGGATAGTTTATTTTCAATATGTTAGAATTAAAGAGGATTTGGCAGAGCGAAGGATGTCCGAAAGCGAGATTTTCAATGTGTTAGAATTAAATATGTTCAAGAGGATTTGACGGAGCGAAGTATGTTCAAAAGCGAGATATAGATGGAGAGAATATGTGACGAGCTTCTTATGAGCTCGAGAATGTAGAGAGAACATGTGACGAGCTTCTTCTTATGAGCTCAAGAATGTAGAGAGAATATGTGATGAGCTTCCTATGAGCTATTCAGCGAAGTATGTTCGAAAGAATATGTGACGAAAATATCATTGTACAAATGATGACGAAAAAACATCACTACAATGTTGTCAATCGCATACAAGAAAAAGATTTTTTCAATATGGATTAACAAAAGTGTAACAAATCCAATCACGGAGTAACAAAAGCTTAACTAATCTACAACATGGATTAAAACAAAAACTCTACAGCATGAAGAATTAACGTGGATTAACATGGAATATGTGGGCGGCGGATGAGCTGCTCGGCGGCGGAACTGACGAGCACGGCGGTGGCGGGGCAGACGAGCACCCTACGGCGAGCTCGGTGGCTACGATGCACGAGATCGACAGAGGAGGGGCGCAAGCTTGGCGGAAGAGGGGCACGAGCTTGGCGGAGGGACGCAAGCTCGGCAGCGGCGACGGCGGGGGTCGCGGCATGTTCGGGTCGGCAACACATGGAAGCGGGCGTCGATGACACACAAAAATGGGGGTTGCGGCATTTTCGGGTCGGCAGCAAAGCTCGGAGGGGGCCGGCGACACACGAAAGTGGGAGTCACAGCGTGTTCAGGTCGGCGGCGAACCTTGGAGGTCGCACATCGAGCTATGCGAGGGATGAGATCCGGCATGCGGATCAGGCCAGAGGTCGCACTGATCTGGCCGGAGATCGCGTTGATCTTGTCTGGGGATGCAAATCTGCATGAGATCTGGCCGGAGATCGGTGAGATCTTGCCAGGGGACGCAGATATGCGCGAGATCTGACCGGAGATCGGCGTGCTCGCGTCGACGGTCGGATCACGCGTGGACGTCAGATGATCTCGGCGAGAGAGCGGACGACGGCGGCGAGCGATTTCAGCGAGAGAGCGGACAGCGAGAGAGCGGGCGATCTTGGCGATGTCAGCGAGTGTTGTCGTGGGACGACGATAGAGCGAGCGCTGGTGTGCAGACGAAGAGGAGAGAGAAGAAGCTTAAGAAAAAGGGGTGGATCGAGATGTCGTGCGTAGGAAAAATCGGACGCATCTCAACAGTTGATCTTGAATCGGATGAGCGAAATCGATGAAAAGATTTCAACCCTTGATGAGGAATTGGGCGGGCGGGATTTAAGGAGCAGGGTGAGTTGGGAGCACCCGAGTTAAACCCTTATAATTTTATACATACTTAATTCAATAACTAAAGTTAAAATTTCCCATTATCAATCAATAACATCTAATCCCTAACTAAACCACATCTTCACTGCTTTTTTTGCGAGAAAGCTTTAACTCTTAACTAATTCAATCCCAGATGTATATAATAAATAACTTAGAGCTTCTTTCTCATTTTCTCATGGTTTTAACGGGTGTGCTATCAACTTAAGAGAGTAGCACACTGCTCCCTCTATCTGGGTCCATGAGATGCAACATCGACGGTAAATACGATCGTGTGGTTCAAGTGTCGGTTCCCCCTTGTCAAGCCGTCAGTTCAAGGCAAAAATTTGACTACGGCCAACATGACGAAAACCAAGCTTGATCAACGACCATTTTAGTCTTACTGTTGCTCTGTGATTGCGAGGGGATCTCGAAATAAGTCAATCGACAGGCATTTGGTGAAGCAGGCCTCTGCTGCCACCGTTGACACATGCAACGGTGGGGCCGGGGCATCGTGCAATGGCGGCGGCGGGGCATCGTGTAGCGTCAGCCATGAGTGCATTGCAGGAGATGAAAAGTCGACCAACTGACAGTTTGACAAGGGCTTCACGTCGATGCCATCTCGCTACTGAGTTAATTGCACTTCGTCCAGGCAAGGCGAGCATCGGAGTGTCAATCGCGCTCCGTCTAGTCTAGCGGCTTCCTCGCCCTCGACTGATGCGTCGACAAACCCCTCAAAGCTCTCGTTAGCTTCAACCCTTACCACTCCCTCGCGATGCCTTCAATGGCCACAACGTCTATGGCATCCACGACATCGCTCTCATCGTGGATCGATGGACCGATCGCCCCCGGCCCCCATGCACAACAAATGACGATTTCGAGAATGAGAAGGAGCATACTATGGGCGTTGAGACTTTGGGAGCAACTATGAGGTCATGGGAGCCAGTTAGCTCGAACAGGGGTCAGCGACGACGACGATGTGGTCCGGCGTCTATGGGCTAGGGCACATCTTGATCGTGAGAAGAGATAAGAAGAGGAGAGAGAAAAGGACAGATGAAATGACCCTTTTCCAATTGAACACAACGTGATTGCTTTTTTTTTAAGGAAAGAAGATCATGCCATTAATGATAATTCAAATAGTCTTCGTACAAAATATGAAGAAGGCCAAAAGAGGGGCTTTCTTCTAAAAAATTGTTGCTTTGCGACTACCGAGCATAGCTCACCAAAAAATGAGCAGTAGAGTTACAATCTCGGTAGATATGTTTGCATGAGAATTCTAGAAAAATGGAATCATTGCCCATATGTCTTGAATGATGGCACGAATCCTTCAGCGAACGTTCTGCTTCTTGTTGATCATTTCAATTAAAATCGCCGAATCTGACTCTACCTGAACACTGGTACAACCCTTATCAATACATCTTCTAAGTCCCTCCTTCAAGCCATAAGCCTCAACTTCCAATGCTGATGAATTGCTTGAAAATGGACCAAGCAAAAACAAAAAATGTATTAGCAGACTGAAGTACGTAGCCTGCACCCCCATGCTGCCTTGGCTCACAAAGGAGACATCAGAGGTTAACCTGAATAGGCAGTTTGGGGGCTCCGATCGGGTCCGAGATCGGATTGATAGAGGAGCTCCCTCAGAGGTGTGGATTGGATGTAAGTAGTTAGCCAACACTCTTTTCCAAAGAACTGATGCGTGGGGTTCTTTATGGAGCTAGAAATGAGTCCCAACCTGCATTGGAGATTAAGTCAGCAATATGTAGATTTATAACATAAGAGAATATAATATCCATAGATCAGAAAGCGCTTTGGTATCACACCCATTTCCAATGAATTTTCTAAGACCTAACTTAATCTCATTTAAACCCTACAGTTGTAATTTCCAAATCCCAGCTCTTAGAAGGAGTAGTTTGGATGGACCAAGGGTGAGGGGTTCCATACTTAACAGAAATCAAATTAAGAAAGGGGTTGTCTTTACAATTTAGAATGGATAATAATCTTTTTTCCAGCTATGCAGTTCTAAGATGATGAAGGTTCTTTGTTCCTAATCCCCAGGTGTTTTGGTAGCTGAATTATGTGCCAATTTATTAAGTGTATCTCTTTCCTTTCACCATTTGAGGATTAGAGGAAACCTCTTGAAAGCTTCTCGAGTGAATCAAGTAATCCAAATGAAATGTAGATGGAGCTCATAGAATAGATTGGGGTATAGTTCAAAGTGGAATTAATAAGGACATTCTTTCCAACCTGAGATAAGGTTTTCATTTTCTATCATGCGAGCTTGCTTGAGAACTTATCAGAAATATGGGATAGCTTGGACTTGTTTAAAACTTTGTAAGATATGGGAACACCAAGATAATAAAAAAGAAAAGCTCCTACATTTATGTTAAGAATTCTTGTTAAATTTACCCTACGTCTGCTATCAAATCTTGGAGGAAGATAAAGAGCAGATTTATTGAAATTCATTATTTGATTTGTTAACTTTTTATAATGGTTGAAGATGTCTCTCGGTCTATTACAATTAGATGCAGTAACTTTAATACACAAAAGGAGATCATCAGCATAAAGAAGATGACTAATGGAGAAATTTTCACATTTAAAAGTTGTATCCTTCCACTGTTAACTTCCAATGTGAGCATGGAGGAGAAGATTTTAGAGACTATTATGAACAAATTTGAAGACAGAGTCAAAGGGTCACCTTGTCTAAGCCCTTTATGATTTTGAAAGTATGAGGATAAAGATCCATGAATATAGTAAGTGAATATTAGGTGATTGAATGCAATTTTTTATCCATAGGACAAAGGTCTTAGGGAACTTCACAATGGTTAGTGCAATGATAATAACATCTCATGAAACTCTATCAATTGCCTTTAGGATTATGAATTTGTTGCGTCCTTTAGTCATTGAGTGAGCAATTTCTTGTGCAAAAAATATGTTGTCTTGTATAGATCTATTTGCAATAAATGCATATTGTGAGTGATCAATGAGCTCCGGAAGTGTGGGTTTGATTCTATTGGCTAAAATTTTTGTAATAGCACGATATATGATATTGCATAGAGATATTGGTCTGAAGTCAATTACTCTTAAAGGATGAGACTTTTTATGGATAAAAGTTAAAGATGTGTTAGAGTAGCCTAAAAGAAGGATACCAATTTGAAAAAAAGATTGAATTTCTTTTGTGATATCTGGGCCTATAATATCCCAATAATGTCTGTAGAATTCGCAAGTAAGTCCATCAGGATTAGGGGCTTTGTTAGGAGCCATCGACCAGAAACATTCCTCGATCTCATCAGTAGTGATACGGAAAATTAAAGCATTTCGCCAATGATCCTGTAAGGCAAGGAGAGGAGGCCAGGAAGATAGACGAATGGGAGGTTGAGGATCATTAACCCACTTTTTGTAATGGGAGACAAATATGGCCTTAATTTCATTTTCATCAGAGATAATTGTACCATTCTGATTTTCTATTGAGGTGACATGATTTCTCTTCTGTCTCATGAGAGTGCTTAAGTAAAAAAACTGTGTTCTTGTCGCCATCATTTAACCAATTGACTCTAAATTTACTCCATCATTTGACACTTATTTATCTTAGGTAAGTAGAGTGTTGATTATATAGAATTTTTAATTGGGTGAGTTCTGATTGAGATAAACCTTGGAGTCCATCCCTCCACTCTAAGGCTTGGATGCCCTACTTTACTTGACTGGTCATGTTCTCTAGTCTGCCCAAAGTAGATCTATTCCAAGCAAGGGTTTTGTTTTCTTATTTTTCTTAGGGAGTCATGGATTGGACAATTATGTGCTCGAGTCTGCCACACTTTAGCCACTATGTCCTTACGCATAATCAAATCAGAAATATTCATATTTAAAGGATCTGGATTTGTGATTGCTTATATTAGTACACATTAGCAGAGGGGCATGATATGAAGAACCCCTAATCAGAGAATAGAGGTCGACATTAGGGAATTTAAGCATCCAGTGGTAATTGACCAAGGTTCTATCAAGCCTACACAAACACACGAGCAAATCCTAAGCAATTGTTAGATCATGTAAATTTGTTTCCCGATATAGGTAAGTCAAATAAGTCATGCTTTTGAAGGACACTTCTAAAGAGCCTAATTGATTTCGTTAGTTTGAAAAGGGAACCCTCTTTTTTATCCTCATGTGCAAAGACATATCACCGGTCACAAGCCATGAGTAATTGTCCAAGTTGACATTTAAAAGTGTATTCAAAAGTTGATTTCTCAAGATGGGAATGGTACTAGTATAAATGGCAGTTAACATAAAGAAAAACTTTTTAATGATAATTACAGCATGTATAAACTGAGCAGTCAGTCTGGGTTATAGGGATTACCTTCGCGACCCCATATGCCAAACAATTCTTGTCCAATTCCTACTTATCTTTCTAAAAATCTTATTTGAGTCTATCTCAATAGTATGAGTTTCAAAGAGAATAAGAACATCTGGATGGTGGGACTGAATGATATTATACAGATAGTCTCGCACTTTATCTCTAAGTGTGTCTCTATAGTTTCAAATTAGGATCTTAATCATTTAGACAAAAGATAACCAGACCCCGGATCCACCACCGACTCGCGAGTTTGCAAAGGAGAGGAGGTATTATTGGAAGAAATAATAAATTTGGAGTGATTGCTGAACGGACGATTATAACCCACTGATGAACCATCCGTCTCTGATCTGCCGTCCACTTTTATTAGGACGACTCTCGCTACCTACTTAAAACCAAAAAAATATCTGAAAAACTACCCAATCAAAAGATTTTGGCAATACTTTTTTATATTCTCTGCAGTCTCCAAAGCTAAATACAAGAAAATGCGTTCATAATCACACTGTAAATCTCTTGGAGGAAACTAAACTTATGCTAACTGGATTTAAAAAGCTACAAGTTACCAGATTTGCACCTGCGAATTAAAAAGATGCCCCCCAAACATAAACCAAGGCGAACATTATATTTCAAATTTCTTAAATTTTCTTACATCCTATACGAATACGATAACCCCCTGTTACAATTTCTCTGTTCCAGCACAAACAGAGCAAAATGCAGCTCCAAACGAATCATGGATCAAACAAATTACAAAGGAAAAAAAAAGAGACAAATTTGAAACCACCAGAAAAAAAGAAATTTCTATCGTGCATCGCAGATTTATCTCTACTCGGAGTCGTCGGCTTGCTCTTGGCCTTGTTGCTCCGGCGCCGTCCAGTAGCTCTTCACCACCAGCAGAAGCTTCTCCCTGACGTGCGGCCCGTCTTCGTGATCCACGATTTGGCTCTCCCACCGCATTCCGTCGACAATGCTCTTCACCTTAACAAGAAGGTCGACGTCGTCCCTAAAGATCACAGTGCCCTCCGGCCTCAGGATTCTGTCCATCTCCAGTAGGATGTCCTCCGCTTCGCACCTATGAATGGGCCGCGTACAAATCAGGGCATCTGAAGAAACACTAACAAACCAGATGTAGAAAGAAGCTTGCGAGCTCATGTCAAGGCAGCCCTTTCTTACCTGTTCTTGTAGAGACTGAACACGCCATCAGCGTGGAGGAGGTCATATGTCCTCGGGTACGTAGACATTGCCTCGCACCTGCAAGATGATCCATGCGTGAGGCAGAGAATAAACTAGGCGCAGCAGAGTGGCGGAAGACAACAAATTTCAGGGGACGAACCAATCCTGATAAGTTCCGATCAACCCGCGTTCATAGACGACGCCGAGAGTGTCGGCGGCCCCCTTCGGGACGACATTCATGACCCACAACGGATCGTCGATCATTGCAGCGGCGAACCCACCGAGCCTCGCATTCATGTCGAGCAGGTTGCGGTACCTGCCCTTCTGCGCGAGCTGGCCGATGATCGCCTTGTAGTGGCCGACCCGCTTCTTCCACAGCTCGGCATCTCGGTAGAACGTCTCAGGCGTAAAACCATCGATGCTGCCACTTAGGATTCTCGGAGGTACCGCATGAGCTCTCTCAGGCCACTTCTTCAGTTCTCCGCCGGCGACTTCTTGAATGCTGGATACCTCGGGCAGAGGAGTGATGCAAGTCTCCAGATTCGTATACCTGCATATGATCAAAATAACGTGTATTGCTTTCTGAGAAGTGAAAACATTGTAATTCTTTGCAAAATTTTCATGGACGAATCGTTATGAGTTGCATACCAGGCGGTATCAGGATTCTGAGCTGTGCAGAACTGGGGCGATCGGATGACCTTGCGATTGGCCTTGCAGTGGATGTGATTAGTCGGCTTCTGCCATATCGCAATGTCTCCCTGCTCCTTGAATTTCTTCCAGCAGAGGCTGCGGGCAACAGCTTCGATGGCGGATTGCTCGGCGTTCAAGTCCTCCTGTGTCCTTTCCCATCCCTTCCAATGCTTCTTCCAGTTGATGGGTGGCCCCGACAAGACCCAGTAGCCACCCGGTCGCAGAATCCGGTCGACTTCGATCAAGTACTGCCCATCTGTAAACAGGAATCATAAGAAACTTAGTCAGCGATGAAAAGCATAATTTGCATTGTCTTAGTTTAGAATCCATGAAATCTTTCTCCGTTTCCGGATCCAAGTAACAACTTGAAAAGTAACATCATAAAGCTGCCGAGGAAAGAATGGAATCACCGTAGAGCTGCCAAGGAATGAGGCACCGGGAGCAATGCGCCATGTCGAAGGCCCTCGAGGGGTAGGGGAGGCGCTTGGAAGCGAGCACGCCGATCATGGCCGGGACGCCGCGCTCCAGGGCGAACTGGACTTGGGCCTCGTGGGTGTCCCGTGGAGCGAACGACATTGTTAGTATGTTGCGAGAGAGGAGGTACGCACCAAAGCTGGCCACCTACATGCACCATGAGCTGTTGTTACAAGACAATACCTTGCCATTAACGGCGTTAACCTATAAAGCACTGAAACATCAACAGGTCCATGCAGTCGCAACAAGACCCCACTTTTAAAGAACCAAACTATAACTCCATTTCCTGTAAGCTTGAGGTTTGACTTTGACTAATATTTTAGGTAGCATTAGTCGCGAGATCTATCAACAGTTACAACGAGCAGATTAAATCCAGATTACTGCAGCAAAGGAAACAGCTTTTTGTTTTCTTCAATTTAGGAATCAGTTACAATTAGCAGACCAAATCAAAATCACACACAAAAAATATATATTCCTTATCCAGTTTCCTAATTGACGAGCCAATTTTGGTTGTCTTCAATCTTTCCATGTTCCATTAAACGAAATATCGTATCCTTCAATAAAATGTGTAATTCTTGCTCCTTCCTTAATTAGTGAGTACAAATCTCTAGAGCTCGCAAGATTCAATCTTTATACTCTACTGTCTCAAAAAAATCCGATCTTTAGCCGGAAAAACGTGTTGTTTCGCCGGAAAAGAACTAGGAATAAAAAGAACTAGGTACTCACCCCGCATCCAGTGTCGACGACGGTTCTTATCGACCCGTCGCGCAGAGAAATAAGCCGATCAATGTCGTCGATGTAGGCGTCGGCACCGTTGGGGAACATGGTCCCTCCTCCTGGGAACAGGAACTTCTCGCCGTCGACCCTGATCCAATTCTGCACCGCCTTCTCCACCGTGAGCTCTTTGTGCGGAACGTTGGCGAACCACGCCATGTCCCTGCTCACCGGCCAGGGGAACGGGTTCCTGTAGCCGTGCGGCGCCGGAATCAGGCACTTGAGCAGCTCACCCTTCTCCGGGCAGTGGCGCTCCCGGTATATGAGCCGGTCCCGGTCGAACTTCAGCGACCGATCGCGGTCCTCGCACGGGGTATACTCCGAGTACTTGACATCGCAAGCCGGGAACGCGCGAACCTCGGCGACGACGGCCGCCGCGTCATCGGCGGCGTGGTGCGCCTGGAAGTCGAGCGTCGAGGCTCCGCCCGCGGGGATGGCCCCCGCGGCCGCGTTCCGGTCGCAGGACACGGCAGTGAGGACGGCCGACATCGCGGAGGCAGAGCCGCCTCCATGCTGCCAGATGCCGAGCAAGTACGAGAAGGAGCAGAGGAGGGCCACGATCGCGAGGGGTACGATGCTCATCCGGCTCCAGCACGGCTGGTGCGACTTCCACGAACCGGGGTACGGCGCAGCGCCCCCGGCCATCGCCACGGGCTATGAAAAGGCGTCAAGTTCTTCGGGGTTCCCCTCCCCCGGTGAAAGGCGTCACCTTTGCTGGCAAGTTTATCGAAAGGCGTGGCCTTTGGCCCTCCCTCTGGAGCACAGAAACAGGGGAGGGCGGGGAGATGGGGAAAGAAGCCGAGAAGATGACGACGGAAGCAAAGGCTGGAAGAAAGAACATTATGCGTCCATGATGCGTACGGGGGCCGCCAATGGATTATACATAATATTTTATATATATATATATAATAAGGAATTATTTCATCTATTTAAATTTGCACATATTATATATATATACATATTATATATAGAAACTTGTAGAGGGGGAGGGTGGACTTGCTTGGAAGCACGTGAGGAAGGGGATTATTATACAAAGCAAAGTGAAGTATAATAATGGAGGTGTTCACGGGGAAGGCCATTTGCCATTTGCCATTTGCCATTTGGATTCGAGGTGGGGTGGTACACACTACACATACTTATGTGCACCGCATAGTGTTAGTATAGAACCATAGATAATTATTAGGCTGATTAATTTGGGTTATGCATGCAGTTAATGCAATCAAATGTATTAATTGGGGTTATGTTGAGTAGGAGGAATTGTTTCTAGAATAGGACCGGATAGATCACTCCAATTAGTTCAACCATGAATCATATATGATTTGGGTGCAAAATTCTTTTTGTCAAAAAAGTCAAATTGAATTGGGTCCTAAAATCGGGTTAAACTGAACCATAAAGTTCTATTTGATTTTTTTTCCAAAAATAAAAAAATGGATGATAGAAAAAGATAAGGAAAGTATATTATAATAGGGAAGGTGGAAAAGTAGGAAGGAGAGAAAAACATAAGTGATTAGATTTTATAGAATAATTATATATAAAAAAGATATTATAAATTAAAAGGAAAGTAAATTTGAATTTGAGAAGAAAAGGTGGAAATATAGTAATAAAGAAAAAATAAAGCAAAAAGAAAATTATCATCGATGAGATGATAAAACTTTTATAAATAACATATATATATGGAAAATGCAAAATAGGAACATAAGTAATATAATAGATTTTATAGGATGTAATAAAAAAAGAAAACGAATAATATGGAAATAAAATTTGAATTTGAAAACGAAACGTAGGAAGATAGTAAAAAGAAAAATCAAAACAAAAAAGGAAATTATTCATGAAATTATGAAATAGAAAAATAATAAAGTTAATTGTTATAAACAATATATTTTAAGAAAGTAAAATATAGTTCATGAATATTGACTAATTTAAAATGATGTTTAATACGCTTTCGTTTCATTATTCTTTTACCTTGTATACTTATATTCAAGGGTGAACTCACATATAGCTTGAGGAGAGCCCTGTCCCTCTCCTATTTTTTTTAAATTTTTAATTAATTAATTATATATATATATTAAAGTTAAAAATCAATTTGGCCCTTCTTAAAAGAGTTTAGTAAAATCTCTGTTGGTACAATGGCCCCTTGGTATTTGCTTCTCCATCCGCCTCTACTTATATTTACAATATATTTCTTATGAATAATAAACATAATATTACTTTAATTAAAAATCGATTGGATATGACTTAACTTATTGAACTATGATCTTTATCCACGGTTCGATTTTAAAAATATTGATAGAAATGACACCTAACAATTGGGAACTAAGGTGCCTGCTACTTTGATCATGTAATGGTATTTAAAAATAACTTTTTAACTATATTTGATGAGCAGGCAGGAATCAAGTCCAGAGCCTGCCTTACGTGATGCCTGTTTGGCTTGGCAGAGAGTGGGGTGATATATGAGGGAGGACTTATTCTACAGACAACACCAGGAACAAAGCAAGAGCTTGCTTTGGATCATTCTCCTCATTCCATGTCCCATGGAGGACAAAATGTAGGGTAGTTGGAAATTGAAGAAGAAGGTGAAGGGGCCATGGGGAAGCATGCATGGTGGAGTGGATGTGTGGCCAGGTGGTGGCTTTTAACCCTGCCCTCTCCTTCACTTGGATGCATCCTAGCTACTGAGATCTTTGCATGGACATGGTCACATGAGGCCACAGATGTGTCAACAGCAGTAAGGCATGCAGTTTAAAACAAATTAACGTATATACGAAACTTGGTAGAGAAAAAAAAAAGGAAAGAGGAGAGAGAAAGATGTTTTTATCGGCCACAAACGAATAAGAAAAGTAAAAGTAAAAGATATTAACTGGAAGTCTGGAAGGGCATGGGGATGGGGAGTACAAGGGGCACGCACTCATGGCATGACCAACTTGCCATGCTTTCTTTTCGGGGAGGTGATGCTGCCGCTGTTCATCACGAGGCCGATCAAAAGTTTGCTTGCTTAAACAGATCATTTGCTGGATCCAAATCATCGATTACAATTTCGAAACTTGGATTAATTATGGCCCGATGTATTGAATTGTCGACAAGTTGCATTGTTCATTAATAATTTGAGGGCCTTTTTTTGCAGGGAATAATTTGAGGTGGTGTCATCCCGTCACTCGAGTGAAACCTAACTGACTAAATCTCCGGGTGAGGCCTCGATTGAGATTGCGCAGACCAGGGGAAGCAGATCTGCGCGAGATCTGGCCGGATCTATCGACCTCCAGCACACCGATCTTCGGTCAGATCTCGTGTAGTGGCGGTCCCCGCGGTCAGATCTGCGTGCACACCAAACTCCGTCGGCGGACCTCGCCTGCCCACCGATCTCGTGCACGCTGAGCACGCTCACCCTTCGGTGTACAGAGTTATTAGTCTTGATTAATTACAAATCACAATGATGAATCAGTTTTGATAAATCCCTTGGTGAACATGATTGATGGAGTTTGGGATATAGGTTTTGACAAATCTCTTTATTAACGTTGTGGCTTCAAAAATTAATTTCGAAATTATTAATTTCCGTTAACCATATGAGACATGTCTCCGTGTACACGGCTCCGTTACCTGTTATTTGTTAGCCAATTAGTTTAGAAGTATGTTTATTTGAATAAGTAAATATATGACTTAATTTATTGTTTTTTGTTAATATTGTAGAATTATATATTTTAGTTGCATTTTTTATGAAGTTGTTTTTCCAGTAGGCTGTCATTATTTTTTTGCATGTTTATCTTCTCATGAATCAGAAAGTAGTACTAACACATATTTTCAATATGGGAGCAAATTGATTTTAACTTTGTAACTGAGAAAAAAAAATTACATGATCTTAAGGAGCTATGTTCAAAATTGGATAGAACGTAGGAAAGTGCACTAAATATACAATTTTAAATGATTTATATATAAATGATGCAATTTCTTATATGGACAATTTATATTATAAATTACACGTGCATATTTAAAATTTGGTGGTTATAATTAGGTTTCACAATATATTAGTATTTAGTTGGTATATATAGAATTCAAACGACTTTCAGGTAATTAATGAAAAAAACATGTATATTAGTTGAATAAAATCTTAGATATTCACCAAGAATAATGGTACCTTAATTTATTCATTATGAAAAGAAACATGATAGGTCATCGCTTAAATTTATATTTAGGAGTAGATATATTATTTAAGAAAAGCTAGGAATTCCTTTTATGAAAGAGAAAGGTCTCAAAACGCTTATCTTAGTGGTTAATAAAAAGGTTCCTTATGGATAAAATAAGGATAAAATGGGTGTCCCCCATTTAAAATGAGGGGACCGTCCCCCATTCTCGGGCGCCCGTCCGATCCGGATCGGACGGGCACCGATGAAAAAATGAGTTTTTACCTTTGAACCGACTTTTTTAGTGCAAAAAAGTGTCCCGCGCCCTGTCGGTCCGAATCTCGATCGGACCGTCGTATATATCACACCATTACCGTAAAAATCTCGCCCTTTTTACCGTCTCTCTCTCACCTCTCGCGCGGCGAGCGACGGCGAGCGACAGTCCCCGACGGATCCGCGTGTCCCCGATGACCGGATCTACGTGTCCTCGACCATCCCCGAGGATCGGATCTGCGCGATCCACAACGGCCCCTCTCTCGCGCATCCCGAACTGCTGGATCTGCGTGTCTCCGACGAGATCCGCGCGATCCACGACGGCCCCTCTCTCACACGTCCCGGACGATCGGATCGGCATGTCTCCGACGAGATCCGCGCGAGATCTGCCAAGATCTGGGTTTTTTCGACCTAAGGTGTTTTCTTCCGACGTTTGTCCATTTTTTCCGACCACAGATCTATGCTTTTTCAAGTTTTCCGACCAGTTTTGTTTTTTTCTGACCAGGCCGCACGCTCGCTGCCGCCGCCGCCTAGCCTGCCCCGCGCGCACGACCCCGACCGCTGCCGCTGCCGCCGCCGTGCCCTCCCCTGCCCCGCTCGCAAGACCCCGGTTTAAGGTGTGTTCTTCCGACGTTTATCCATTTTTTTCCGACCACAGATCTATGCTTTTCCAAGTTTTTCGACCACATTTGTTTTTTCAACCAGGCCGCACGCTCGTCGCCTGGCCTGCCCCGCGCGCACGACCCCGACCGCCGTCGCCACAAGTGCCCCGCTCGCAAGACCCCGATCGCCGCCCCGTCGGCCCCGCTCGCAAGACCCCGACCGCCGCCTGGCCTGCCCCGCACGCACGACCCCGACCGCCGCCGCCGCCTGGCCTGCCCCGCTCGCAAGACCCCCACCGCCGCCGCCGCCTGGGCTGCGCATGGCCCCGCCCGCCACCGCCGCCGTCTGCCCCTCTTTGAAACTAGGTGGCTTATCAGTTTGACTCCCTTTGCTAAAACTTTTTTTATTTTTGCTCTTTAGACAATCCTCTGATCAGCTTGTAGCAGCAATATTTTGATAATGCTCTTTCAATGATTAAATGTTTGATCTATTTGCTGCTGTTGTTGTTGGTATATTCTGCCTAGTTATTGATCGCAAGAAGTTATAATTATCTTTTTGTAAATGTTCATCATAAATTGTACTTAATTATCTTATTTGTACTTATTTGTTTCATGTTACTTTGCCATGTTCATGTATGCATGCATGTCTTGTTTCACAGGTCGGGCATGTCATCTTCTACCTCTTTCATATCACGTCAATTAGATATTCCTTTTTATGTGTGTGGTGATAAAGCAATATTACAAACTTCATGGACAAATAATAATCCTGGGAGGCGATTTTGCGGGTGCTGTCATTATCGGGTAAACATTTTCATTGCAAATAAGTAATGTATTTTGGCCTTCATTCGGTGTATAATGTTCATTTTGTGTAAATGTTCTTATAGGGTAAGCCTCCACACGAAGATTGTAATTTTTTCCAATGGTTCGATCCGACTATGGATGATCGACATAAGAATATTTTAAGAAGCTTGCTAAAGGACGATGAAAAAGTTCAAGGGAGAAATTAGATAAATATAGGATCATTTTAATAGGGTTGCTCAATAAAATTATCGCCTATGAAGATGTTGCAAGGAGAGACAAAATCATGTATTTACTTCTTGGAATGATAATATCATTTGTATTAGTCAAAATGAACTTTCTGTAATTGCAATGAACTTGTATATGTAATGAACTTTCTGTAGTTGATATGAACATGTATTACTTTGTAATGAACTTTCTGTAGTTGATATGAACATGTATTAGTTTTAAAGAACTTTTTGTAGTTGTAATATGTTGTGATATAACCTTTTGTAAATATGTTTGTGAAATGTTTGCAACATGTCTACGATATGTTTAGTTAAAAATTTACGATATGTTATACAATTTGCGATATGTTTGCGATATGTCTACGATATGTTATACAATTTGCGATATGTCTACGATATGTTATACAATTTGCAATATGTTTGCGATATATTTGCGATATGTCTACGATATGTTATACAATTTGCGATATGTCTACGATATGTTATACAATTTATGATATGTCTATGATATGTTAGGGTTTCTCAGCATTATCTCGCTAATGGTGGCAGCAATAGCAGCAAAGACCGTCTAAAAAGAAGGGAGAATGAAAGTCCTGAGGTGAAGCTCGCAGTCAAAGTTGCCTGCGCTGAAGCTCTGTGGATGCTCTCTAGGGGTTCTATCACGAATAGCTGCAAAATTACAGAGACAAAAGGCTTGCTTGTTGGAGATCACAGCTGCTGCAGATGCAGACCTCCGGAGTTCAGTTTTCAAGAAGAATTCCCCTGCTGCAAAGTCGGTTACAACATAAAGTGGTTCCAACATAAATAAGTTCCAACATAAATAGATTACAACATAAAGTGGTTCCAACATAAATAAGTTCCAACATAAAAAGATTACAACATAAATAAGTTCCAACATAAATAGGTTACAACATAAGTGGTTCCAACATAAATAAGTTCCAACATAAAAAGGTTACAACATAAATAGGTTCCAACATATTACATCAAACATAAATAGTCTTCAGTCATGTCCTTCATTCTCAGCACCCTGTCAAATATGAAGACGATTATTAAACTTTCGTTAAATGAAGACGAATTAAACTTGATTATGTGAATGACCAATAACTTCTCTAGAAGTTGCGCTGATTTGATTATGTGATCTTAAGAACTTTACCTTCGATGGAGTTGTCAGACAATGACTGTGCTCTTCTTGAAATTTTTTCACCTCCCATTTTTCATCTTGCCTTAAAATCACATATAGATGAGCATGACAGTCGTCCCTAACTTCTCTTCTCTGTGTACAAGCTTGTGTCCATCTTTGTCTAATTCTCTTGTGCCCTTTCTTAGAATAAACATACTTCACATTGATTATCTTTCCTGTAATTTTGTGCTTATGTGAAGTTTATTTTCTCACAGAAAAATCCACTAGTTTAGCATACATGTTATAGTACTTGTAGGCTTCTTCATCTGTGTCAAATAGCATTCCAACATAAGGTTTCGGTAACTCATATGCTTTGACAAAATTAGCATCATCTTCTTCAAGTGTATCATGTTCAATATCGTCTTCATTCATCCATTCTTCGGTCAATTCTGCCATGTTACTAACACTATTCTCACCGTCCACGTGCAATTTTACTAAAAATACAAACAAATGAACATTAGAAATTACAAACTCATAATCATAAAATTTTTGATAAAGTAATTCTTATTGAAATTTACAAATTCGTATCATGTAAAATTTACAAACATGATGAAAATGATGACCACATGCAACTATATTTTTGTAAAATTTACAAAATTTTCAAACAATTAAACAAGATTAAACATGTAAAATGATCACATGAAACTATGTTTTTTAAACAATGTCCACAATATTTTTGCTCATTGTCACGTTAAACATTTATTAAAAATTCGTATCATTGTAAACGATAATTATTAAGCAAACATATTTACACATGAAATAATTAAAAATGTCATTAACTCATGTCATTTGACCAATCCTGAGATAATTAAGTAATTGCTAGACGATTATCTACTTACATGATGATGTTGATTAACTAAGTACAACATGATCAAGCTTTAAGGTCATTATTACATAATTACAAGGTCACTGCTTACAATTGAATGTGATTATGACATAATTACAAGGTGATCAACTACTAAGTGTTTAACTAATTACACGGCAACCCAGCGGCAAATGTCGTCAGCGGGGGCGGAAGGGGACATGCAACGGTGGTCAGCGATAACGATTAGGCATGCGACGGACCTCTGCGGGAACGTGCGTGCGTGTGGCGGCGGAGGCGGGGAATCATCTTTCCTGTCGGTGAAGACAATGGTCAGTCAGTCTGAGGATAAAAAAATGGAAAAATGTAGATGACATACCAGGCCAGGCGCGGCGGCGGCGGTTGGGGTCGTGCGCGCGGGGCAGGCCAGGCGGCGGCGAGCGTGCGGCCTGGTCGGAAAAAACAAATGTGGTCGGAAAACTTGGAAAAGCATAGATCTGTGGTCGAAAAAATTGGATAAACATCGGAAGAACACACCTTAGGCCGGGGTCTTGCGAGCGGGGCAGGCGCGGCGCCGGTCAGGGTCATGTGTGCGGGGTAGGCAGGCGGCGGTGGCAGCGGCGAGCGTGCGGCCTGGTCGGAAAAAAATAAAACTGGTCAGAAAACTTGGAAAAGCATAGATCTGTGGTCGGAAAAAATGGACAAACGTCGGAAGAACACACCTTAGGCCGGAAAAACCTAGATCTTGACAGATCTCGCGCGGATCTCATCGGAGACACGCCGATCCGGCAGTCCGAGACGCGTGAGAGAGTGGCCGTCGTGGATCGCGCAGATCCGATCCTCGAGGACGGTCGGGGACACGTAGATCCGGTCGTCGAGGACACGCAAATCCGTCGGGGATCGTCGCTCGCCGCGCCGATCGCCCGCGAGAGAGGCGCGTCGTGCGGTGGCCGGTCGATCGCGCCGCGCGGGAGGTGAGAGAGAGAGACGGTAAAAAGGGTGAGATTTTTACGGCAATGGCATGATATATACGACGGTCCGATCGAGATTCGGACCGATTGGGCGCGGGACACTTTTTTGCACTCAAAAAACCGGTTCAAGGGTAAAAACCCATTTTTTTATCGGCGCCCGTCCGATCCGGATCGGATCGGACGCCCGAGAATGGGGGACGGTCCCCATTTTAAATGGGGGGACACCCTGTAACAACCAACAAAAAGATAAAAAAAAAGAGAAAAGAAAACAAATCGTGATGGGTGGCCGAGCAAAGCACATGGGAAATTAAAAATCAAATCCCACTCAAAGTTTGAAAGGAAAGAAAAATTAAATCTAATCTCTTCAAATTTAATTTTGAGAAGAAGATTAGATTAAAATAAAAACCTTATCAGATATATATATATATATATGTGTATATGAGAGGTATTCACGAGAGAATTGAGGGAGATAAAAATCAATTGGCCATTAAATTTCTGGTTCCAGCAATCTCACGAATCCTTCCCGGTTTTCCTTCGTTCCCCTCCTACGCGATCCGAAGTAGGGAGATTTCTGCGCAAGGACAGAATTCGAGAGGAGGAACAGCAAGAGAACCGAGAGGGAACAAGGGCGGATTCGAACGGATTTTTTTTAACGAATCAAGGGTAGGATCCATCGCGTTCAGGTGGGTGAATCGAAATCACCTTGCATGGCTTCTGAATTATCTCAATTCATGCCCGAATCGTTATGAAAAGAATATGAATATGATTCAAGTTATTGTTTTTAATTGTTTGATTTCTTGAATTCTTTGATTGGTTGATTGTAGCATGCATAGTTATTTCTGTTTGTTATATTTCTGTATTATTGATTGTTAGGATGTAAGATTTAGAGGGGATTCCGTTTTCGGTTTTATAACACGATCCAATTTTAAAATAGAAGTATTACGGCCGTAAATTTGTTGGCCGTAATTGTCTTACGGTCGAAAAAAAAATGGAGAGAGAAAGAAGTGATGGATTGGCCGTAAAGGAATTAAAAAAAAATGGAGATGAGGTTTTACGGCCGAGAAGTTGGGAGAGAGAGAAAAGAAGAGAGAGAAAGGGGAAATAGATTGTTACGGCCGAAGAGTTAGGTTTTCGGCCGTAATAAAATAGAAAAGATAGAGAGAGGAAAGATGTCGGCCGTAAAAGATGTCGGTCGTAAAAGATGTCGGCCGTAAAAGATGTCGGCCGTAATAGATGTCGACCGTAACAGATGATTTTTACGGTCGTAAAAATCCGAGAAGTTGGAAGAGAGAGAAACGAAGAGAGAGAGAAAAGGGGAGATAGATTGTTACGGCCGAAGAGTAGAGTTTTACGGCCGTAACGGGATAGGCCGTAACGGATGGGCGTAACAGATGATGGCCGTAACGAAATAAGAGTTGAATTATTACGGCCGAAGTAGAATAGAAAATAGGGTTTTTACGGCCGTAACGTAATAAGGGTTAATTTTTTTTGGCCGTAAGGTGAAAGAAATTCTTGGGCGTAAAATCCAAAGGATTAGGGTTTTACGGCCGTAAGGTGGAGGAGATTCTTTGGGTGTAAAATCCAGCAAAATTCATTTATTAATCTCTCTTTATTTTGATATGAACATTATTGATTTCCTTATAATTCCAACATGAACTCTTTGTCTTGATTTACCTCATACCGATCATATCTCCTTCATCACATGATACAAAGAATAAAAAGATAATAAAAGTGATTAATAAGTTCAGATGAAAGATTAATGATGGGTTGCCAGTCCAAGCCAAGTGCATCAAGTTAAGGGTCGCTCCCTTGGTCATGGTTTGATCACCCATTGACTCGCACAAGGCCGTATCGTTTGCTGGGCATACCCCAAGAATTAAAGGCACCTCAAAGTCACCCTGAATGTTAATTAATAACCAAGATCGACAAGCATGTTCAAGTTCAAGTTCAAGTTCAAGTCAAGTCAAGTATGTCATGATTCCAAGTTTACTATGTACTATTGATCCTCATGATTCATGATATCGTTGATCTTATCCTTATTATGATCCATGATACTGATATGTTATCTTTCATGCTCAAGTTAAGCCTGATTAATTTATCGTTGATTATTATATTCATGTCATGCATTGTATATCATGTGATTCCCCACTAGGCTGTAAAGCTTACGGGATGACCTCCTCCCCTGTGTTTGATTTCCACAGGACCAGGTCAGTGACATGGTGGAGTAGGCGTGTGGTGACGGGGCTCTGGCGATAGGACAGCACATGAACCATAGGACTTTTAGAATGCTTATTAGTTTTCATTTACCTTCCGTATTTTAGATTCATGATGTAGAACTTATTTTATTTCTTAGCAATGATATAGCTACTTTTAGACTTCCGCATAATTATGTTATCTTCTTTGACTTTATTATCTTTCCGCTGACGTGTCTCAGTTCTTGACTGAGATATGGTCAATATTATGGTCAAGTTATAGCATGACGTAGCGTCTCCAGATTGGTCTTCGCCACGTGGCGGGGGTTCGATTTGGGGGCGTTACATTTATGGTATCAGAGCCTAAAGTCAGGACTCTCTTGACGTCCTAGTGTATAGAATAAGTATGATATTGGTTCATGTGCTATCGCCGAGCAGTCGCCACACCCTCCACCGTAAAGTACAAGTAAGATTTTCTTGCATTAAGTTATTCTTTATTGATGTATTGATATATATTTCACATGAGTGGTTGATTCCTAGGAAGGTCACTCTGTATGGTAGGAATAAACTTAAATGTGATTAGTGATTAAACAAAAAGGATCATAAAGGTTACGAACAAATTGGAAAAGAATAAACAACATGCATGTGGATAAATATACCTACGTGAAAAAAAAAGTCTTACAGATATTTAAAGAATAAAATATAAGAAACGATTATGTTTCTTATAATCCATGTTTTTCATCTCTTTCATGATTGCTCTATTCACGGACTTCTTCTGCTGACTGCAGCAGTATGAAGAGGAAAATGAATAAGTATATCAGTTGCAAAGAGATGTAGATTTAAGAAAGAAACGAAGGAATTATAAGAGTAATTAAAGGATTCGACTCACACAACACGTAGGTGTGAGATGATTTCAAATAGTAGAGGTGAAACCAAGCATGTATAAGTTATGATTTATGGTGATGACTTAGGTGGTTCCATTGGTCTACCAATATAAGGGTTCAATAAATTATCTTATATGTTTATGTTGATAAGTATGGACCCATAATGCTTCTTGCGCCTTAGACTTCATATGATCCCTTTATTATGTGGATAATGGCCCTAAGCAAATCTAAACTAGTTATACGAAATTCTTAGTTGGACTACTTTATGTGGAAAAATAATAATCAAATTATTAATTATGTTCAAGTTATGTAATATTCGTACACAAGAGTTTAAAGAATTAGTAAGCTGTCCAAGAATCATGTATAAGGTATGGATGGACAAATATAGAAGCTTAAAGGGTTTAGAAGTCACATTAGCTTGAATAAATATTAGGAGAAATTTTCAATAAGTAAGTGATTATTTAAGTTAACCGAACTTTTAGACCTAGCATACTCACACACATATGTACATATAATATAATATACTTATAAATATATAAGGATAAATAAATAAGTAAACAGATTTAATTAACTTAGTTTAGTATATAGTATATTTGAAATTTTATTAATATGAAGTATATTTTTAAATAGCCATTATTAAAGAATGAATTCTCTATCATCGTAATGTATATATATTTTCAAAATAGACTAATATGATTAATACGAGAATTATATAAGAACAAGTAAGACATGAAAGGGTTATAAATGAATGTGAGAAATTTTAAAAAGATTTAAGGTCTCTTAATTGAGATATGCTTGAGGAGGATATGAGCCTCCAGCCATTAAGTATTAAAAGATCAAAACATCAAGTGAGGAAAATTTTAGAAAGTATGTGGGGTTAAGGTAAAGTATGAGGAATTTTGTAAGTCCCCTACAAGATGTCTGAAAAAGCAAGTTATGCACCCGAGAGGGATGATTATGCAAGTTTTAATTGATTTATCTTGATTATTGATATAATTATAGTTTTCATAATAATATCAAAACGTATAGGGTATTCAATCATATAATCATGGTTGATGGTTCAAGAGGGAAAATAAATCATATATATGTTTAGATAATGGGTTAAGTCATTGGATGATACATAGAATGTCCTCTAAGATGCAAGATATAAGATGATATATAGAATGTTCTCTAAGATGCCTCTACGTCAGTATGATGAAAAATACTCAAGATTTTGTCTTGATCAAGTGGACCACTTATGATTTGATCATAAGTCTTATAAAGGGATTAGTTCTCCTTTCCAACTTTAAAGTTATCCCGACCCTCTCCCATGTGCTACAAGATATCGTTAATGCAAAAGGATCATGAAATGATACGAAAAGAAGAAGAATGTTTGCTTGTATTCTGTTTGATTGATTGTTTTGTTTTCTTATCTTATTGTTTGAATTCATTTCATGTGTTCACTTGCATTCATGATGTTTTACTAAGGACTTATGTTAGAGAATGTGCATAAATGGTTTTGTTCATTAAAAACTAGATTGTACTATATGATCAACCCCTCATCGTAAATATCGTTCGATCTTAACATTAATTCAAAGTGCTTCAAGATACTCAAAAAAAAAACATTGTGATAATATATAATCACTAGCCTCCTATGGAATTATATGAAATGACATTGCAAGAACCAAATCAATGTAGTCAAATAAGTTATTCCTTCCACTCAAAAAGTTAAATGATTATGATGATGTTTAGAGTAGGGTCACATCAAACATAGGTCATCGTGAAAGTTATTGATCTAAATTGACCTTATAAAGATGATTATTGGCATGATTCCTTCACCAATTTTATCGAATCATATGATGATGCCATTATCTACGATAATGGACAATGTTCTTAGTGATCCTATTGATTCTTACATGGCATAGGTCACTTGATAAGGACGATGACCCTATGAAAATTACTTTAAGACAAGAGGTTCATAAGACCTAGGGCTCATTTCTACATGTTCCATTTCTTTTGTAACGAAGAATGATGACTCTATGAATCTAGAGCTATATTAACAAGTTGTTAAATAAAACAACTATCAAGACATAAGTGTTGGTTACCATGACATATTTAAGGCTAAGTGCTCTCAAGATCGATTTAGGGAGTGAGTACCAGTAGTTCGAGTTGCTGAAGAGGAAGTAATGAAGATAATTTTTCCTGACAATGAATGATCACTATAAATTGAGCGATGCCATTGGTCTAAGAATACCCCTCAAACTTTTAGGTCATCACGAACATTGTGTTCAAACTATGCCCACATTTATGTAGAAAAAAAAATTTGAAGTGTTCATCGTTTTAAAAAAAAAAGTCCTAGGTATGTTTTCTTTTAGTAGTATGCTAATATGTGACAATGAAGATAACATGAAGTTTGAAAGATTATGAGTTCTCCATGAAGTACCATTTTGGTAAAAAAAAAAATGAACTCAGTTACACATACACTCAGACACAAGTGATGCTCGCTAGGCTTCATGAGGCTGCGTATGAAATGATGAAGGAACCAAGCATGTGAAACCCAAATGATGAAGTCCTAAAGAGAGAAGTACTAGATAAATAACATAAGCCTCGGTTGTGGTCCATTTAGGAATAAGTCTTATAGGAAGTATGTGATGAATATTATAAGCCTGGGTTACGATCCATTTAAAAAGTACAAAGAAGTATAAGGATATAACCATAAGCCTGGGTTGCGATCCATTCGGGAAGGACACGGATGTATAAGGATGAACAAATAGTTATGACATGAAACATGGAGATACGAAAATAAGTCCCAAGTACCCAGCATGTCGATGTGGAGAAAAAAAAATATAGAGCATCAGAAATCCTATTAGATGATGATGCATGACGTTAAGAATTCGTAGACCTGACCTTCGCTGAGTATCCAACGCACATAGTGGAGCGCAAGGTGCAACGCCAGAAGAACAACGACGTAACCATGGTCAGAGTAGCTTGGCATTTCCATAAAGGCGATGATGCGACATAGGAACTTGAATCGGAAATGCGCCAAGAATTCTCTCATCTTTTCAGTAAGCCCTCTACTTAGTGCAAAATTCGAGGACGAATTTTCTTTTAAGGGGGTAAGAATGTAACAACCAACAAAAAGATAAAAAAAAAGAGAAAAGAAAACAAATCGTGATGGGTGGCCGAGCAAAGCACATGGGAAATTAAAAATCAAATCCCACTCAAAGTTTGAAAGGAAAGAAAAATTAAATCTAATCTCTTCAAATTTAATTTTGAGAAGAAGATTAGATTAAAATAAAAACCTTATCAGATATATATATATATATATGTGTATATGAGAGGTATTCACGAGAGAATTGAGGGAGATAAAAATCAATTGGCCATTAAATTTCTGGTTCCAGCAATCTCACGAATCCTTCCCGGTTTTCCTTCGTTCCCCTCCTACGCGATCCGAAGTAGGGAGATTTCTGCGCAAGGACAGAATTCGAGAGGAGGAACAGCAAGAGAACCGAGAGGGAACAAGGGCGGATTCGAACGGATTTTTTTTAACGAATCAAGGGTAGGATCCATCGCGTTCAGGTGGGTGAATCGAAATCACCTTGCATGGCTTCTGAATTATCTCAATTCATGCCCGAATCGTTATGAAAAGAATATGAATATGATTCAAGTTATTGTTTTTAATTGTTTGATTTCTTGAATTCTTTGATTGGTTGATTGTAGCATGCATAGTTATTTCTGTTTGTTATATTTCTGTATTATTGATTGTTAGGATGTAAGATTTAGAGGGGATTCCGTTTTCGGTTTTATAACACGATCCAATTTTAAAATAGAAGTATTACGGCCGTAAATTTGTTGGCCGTAATTGTCTTACGGTCGAAAAAAAATGGAGAGAGAAAGAAGTGATGGATTGGCCGTAAAGGAATTAAAAAAAAAATGGAGATGAGGTTTTACGGCCGAGAAGTTGGGAGAGAGAGAAAAGAAGAGAGAGAAAGGGGAAATAGATTGTTACGGCCGAAATAAAATAGAAAAGATAGAGAGAGGAAAGATGTCGGCCGTAAAAGATGTCGGCCGTAAAAGATGTCGGCCGTAAAAGATGTCGGCCGTAATAGATGTCGACCGTAACAGATGATTTTTACGGTCGTAAAAATCCGAGAAGTTGGAAAAGAGAGAAACGAAGAGAGAGAGAAAAGGGGAGATAGATTGTTACGGCCGAAGAGTAGAGTTTTACGGCCGTAACGGGATAGGCCGTAACGGATGGGCGTAACAGATGATGGCCGTAACGAAATAAGAGTTGAATTATTACGGCCGAAGTAGAATAGAAAATAGGGTTTTTACGGCCGTAACGTAATAAGGGTTAATTTTTTTTTGGCCGTAAGGTGAAAGAAATTCTTGGGCGTAAAATCCAAAGGATTAGGGTTTTACGGCCGTAAGGTGGAGGAGATTCTTTGGGTGTAAAATCCAGCAAAATTCATTTATTAATCTCTCTTTATTTTGATATGAACATTATTGATTTCCTTATAATTCCAACATGAACTCTTTGTCTTGATTTACCTCATACCGATCATATCTCCTTCATCACATGATACAAAGAATAAAAAGATAATAAAAGTGATTAATAAGTTCAGATGAAAGATTAATGATGGGTTGCCAGTCCAAGCCAAGTGCATCAAGTTAAGGGTCGCTCCCTTGGTCATGGTTTGATCACCCATTGACTCGCACAAGGCCGTATCGTTTGCTGGGCATACCCCAAGAATTAAAGGCACCTCAAAGTCACCCTGAATGTTAATTAATAACCAAGATCGACAAGCATGTTCAAGTTCAAGTTCAAGTTCAAGTCAAGTCAAGTATGTCATGATTCCAAGTTTACTATGTACTATTGATCCTCATGATTCATGATATCGTTGATCTTATCCTTATTATGATCCATGATACTGATATGTTATCTTTCATGCTCAAGTTAAGCCTGATTAATTTATCGCTGATTATTATATTCATGTCATGCATTGTATATCATGTGGTTCCCCACTAGGCTGTAAAGCTTACGGGAGGACCTCCTCCCCTGTGTTTGATTTCCACAGGACCAGGTCAGTGACATGGTGGAGTAGGCGTGTGGTGACGGGGCTCTGGCGATAGGACAACACATGAACCATAGGACTTTTAGAATGCTTATTAGTTTTCATTTACCTTCCGTATTTTAGATTCATGATGTAGAACTTATTTTATTTCTTAACAATGATATAGTTACTTTTAGACTTCCGCATAATTATGTTATCTTCTTTGACTTTATTATCTTTCCGCTGACGTGTCTCAGTTCTTGACTGAGATATGGTCAATATTATGGTCAAGTTATAACATGACGTAGCGTCTCCAGATTGGTCTTCGCCACGTGGCGGGGGTTCGATTTGGGGGCGTTACACACCCATTTTATCCATAAAATAATTATCTAAAATCTAAATGGGAGTCCTAAATAAATCAACATTAAGAAATCAATGAAAATTTAAAATGTGGATATCGAAGATACATACATACGTATATACAGGGAAAAAATCGTTAAGGACGACGTTGAAATTTAAAATATTGGACTTCCTCGTTCTACTATTTGAGCGATCGAGCCGAACAGCAAACGTATTTAACGATGACTATAAAACGCACACATACTTTTGTGACAACGCAACAAGTATAGATATTAATAGATCCACATCGGAGCTGTCATCATTAACGACTACGGCTACTTTTACATGTGCATGACACATGCCCCCACTGTATATGCACATATATATATTAATATATATATATTTATATATATTATGATGTGCCATGGCGTTTCTTACATAGGCTTTTATATATATATATATTATATGAATTAGTGTACCTACAAAGCACATTTCAGCGCATATTAATTAACGATTAAGATAATTAATATTTTTAAATTATGATGTTTAAATATTTTGATCAGATTCATTAATAAGTGAATCAACGATTGAAATGCGCTCAACATTCCTACAAAGTGAAGAGTGTTATATATATATATATTTATTTATTTGAATGCTACGAGCCTACAACACCGTCGACTTATTGTGTATCAAAAATTTATCTTTATAATAGGTCGATTTATCTATTTTAAGTGTTGTAAATTACAGTTCAAAATGACGCAACATATACATTTTACCCATATTATATATATAATATTATATATATTATAGTAAGAGCCTACGTATAGATAATTATTTGGTAGCATGTATGAATAATTATGATTAGCCTCATGCATGCATGCATGAAACCTAATTAAATTGCAGCCCCCACAGTCACACTTTTGTGCCTGAAAAGAAGACCCACCACCAACTGCGCCTCCCTCTTTATATGCAGTCATCGTATATTAAATTAACTCGGTCAAATGGGGACTAATTTGATAATTACACCTCTCCCTAACTCTTTTTTAAATTACTTTAAACTCCCTAAGCCCAGGCCTCTCATGCATGCATGTTCTCTTGGTCAGAGCTTCGCCCAAATGGATGGGAGTCAGTATCAAAGCGACTTTTCTTTTTTTTTTTTGTTTAAGTAAAATTTTGAATTTAACTTTTTGTGAATACAAAAAAGCTTTTGTTAAGAATTGATAGACGTGGGTTCGATAATGAGTTGATTTTTAATTTACGAATTGTGTGTATGATCATGAAATATCGACTATCGCTTTTAAAAAATCGAGGGCCGACTAAAAAATAAAAATAGGTAGCCGCTTCGTCTATCAGATATCAAACTGGTATCCATCGATGCCCAAATCGTTGGATCGGATCGGTAGCGGCTGATGTCGAACAGCGGTAGTGGGAGCGGCAGGGGCAAGAAGCGACAACGGGAGCGACAGGGCGAGCGGCGAAAGCGATGAGCGACGAGCTGTGGCAACGATGGCGGCGATGTCCGCGATCTCGAGCAGAGGCCCGACTACAACGATGAGGACTTGCAAGGTTTGCGGACAGTAATGTCGACGGAGAGCTACTGCGACGTCACGTGAGAACACATTTTTTATTAGGTGCTCAATAATCCATATCTTATCTATATAATTTAATTAAACATCATTACTTTATAGTTGTTTACCACCTCCAAAAGGTAAGCACTCGTATTTCTCTAATACAACAACATAAATCCGGTATATTGCGAAATTAGCATCATTAATAATAAAAGACAAATTTAATCGGAATGAAAAATGAGGACCATACCTCATCTCTCCAATAGTTTGCTAATAAAAGATCCCAAATTAAAAATAAATAAATGAATAAATTCACCCATTAAAATCCATAGACGACTTATGCACCCGATGACCTTGCAAATCGATGGGCATTTGTCAATAAAATAATAACTTTAATTCCATTCTCGAGTTCGTAAGAGTTTCCACATGCACGATGTGCTTCGAATTCGGAACAATATTTTTTGATATCTTCATCAGGTTCCATTAATTGAACTCCCCCCAACTCTATGTATGTGGTTTGGAACTTATAAGATACAATGCATTTCCATCAATAGGAAACATAAATATATTATATGTTCAAAAAAAAATGTACGTGGATGGTGATGCAATTAATATAACTATGGGGGGAACTATTTGAATAATTAGTTGGACTTCGCTTAATTCCACAATTACTTAATATAGTTTTAGTTGATTTATGATGCCATCCCGGCAATCGAGTAAGTGTGATATTAAATTAGTGACCCACGCAAATCCAACTTGCCCTTTACGTTTGAATTCTTCCCGGTGTAATATGTATTATATATCTTATTCCCAAGCTGCCAAGTAAATTAAAACTATGCATGATTCTTCACTTGGATATACAAATCATAATTGGGACAAACATTTAATTATTGGAAAAAACGGACGGGCATTAATTTCATTGACAGAGTTAGAACTAATTAAGTGATTTCTTGAAGGGCGGAAAAATGATATGAAAATCTAAGTTATTTAGAAATATTTTAAATATCTCTTAATTAAATCTTACTCATTCATATGTGAAATCATTCGACCAACATATAAAGGTACATGTTATTATTCCGCGTTTATAAGAGCTCGACCAAACGAACAAATGAAGCATCTAAACATAGGAAAAGAAACAAATATTCATTAATATTGTCACTAATAAAATTAAGGCAAAAAAATGATATTCTAACGTGTTAAAACTTTGCAAATCCTGTATTTAATAATAATAATAATAATAATAATAATAATAATAATAATAATCTATATATAAATCAGAGGTCAAAAGTGTCACGTGTCAAGCTCTCATAAATTAAATGCATAAAATGATAATATTTTAGTTATACTATTTTATTATATATATTTTATTTTATATATAAAAGTAGAGGTTGAAAGTGTCACATATCAAGTCCTCATGAATTGAATGCATAAAATGATAATATTTTAATTATATATTTATGAATATTCAAAAGTTAGTTGTTAAAAATATCAAATTTTATTTATATTTTTAAATTCTATATTTATAATAATAAATAGAGGAGCTTTCAATTTCTATTTGCATACTCAATGTGTGGACCAACAAAAAGAGGTCTATGCATGAGAAAAAAATATTTACATATAATTTTTTATGATAAAAATATTAAATGTTTTAAAAAAATACTTATATACAATTTCTAAGGGGCTTTCAAATTCTATTTGCATACTAGATGTCCTATATGAAAGCAAAGTTCGACTCAAAGGCATGCATTCCATACTCTAATGACAATATTTATTGATGATTAACATAAGTATCATAAAAAATTTAAATATTATTATGATAATATGTATCTACATCTTATATTATTATTATTGTATATGTGCATATATACACACATATATATAGACGTTAAACAAAATATTCAACTGCTACGATTCATTATAAACTGATATAGGATATGTAATCAACTAATACCAAAGTAATCTTATTTATTATATATTTATCTATAAATCATAGTTTGTTATGATCGATACAGGCAGCTAATAACAAAGTACTTAACCAAACTTAATCATTTTACTGTTATCATTTATCGTTTGTTATATTATTATTATTATTATTATTATTATTATTATTATTATTATTATTATTATTATTATTATTATTATTATTATTATTATTATTATTATATAAAGATAGAGAGAGACGTTAAACAAATTATGCAACTATTATAAATTAGAGTTTTTTTATGTATCCAATAATATATGAAATAATTGATACAGTTTTTTTCTAATAATATTTATATTAACTTTTTTATTTGTATACAATTATTTTCTCATTGTTATAGAAGACCTAAGTATATCAATAATTTTATAATATGAGACGACCGAATTCGTAAGTAAGTTATTATTATTTCATAGGTTATTATAAACCAATATAAGATACAAAATTAGCTAATTTATAAATTTTGTCACATACAATATGTTTTAAAATTATTTAGATACTTTTAAAAAGTATTACAAATGAGAATTAATTTATAATACTATAAAAAAAGTTGAACAGTAAAATAAATATTTTATGTCTTTATTTATCTTCCACATATGTTGGTCCCAAAGTCAAATATTTCTAAATGAAAAAAATGAGATGATATCTATTTAATTTACTCTCACATTTAAAGTCTATAATATAAAAATAAATAGTATGGACCATAAAAGAATAATGATTCACAAACTTTGTTAGTATCTATATGGATTAAGTCGGTCAATATTAATAAGTTTTTTACCTAGGTAGAAGCATGTGATTCATAATCAAATAAAAATTTTAAATAAGTTCTATCACTTAATTATATAAAATCTAAATATATTATTCATATTCATATTTATATTGTATTAAAAGGAATAAAAGATGTTCCCATTGTCCCATTGAGAGTGACCCAATTTTGAAAAAAAATATTTTTAATATGATAAATAATATGTATACCTAATAAAATAAATAATAATTTATATCAATAAATCATATATGATTTTAGTCCCATGTATGAAAATTACCAAACATAAATAATGAAATATTATAAAAGAAGAAAGTACATGCAAGGTGGTGATTAGCATGGAAATCATGTTATGATTAGCTTAAAGATTTTTCACTCATACTCATATAATAATATTAAAAAAAATTCTATATTCTTTATGATAGTTATTGAAATAAATGTTATCAATATGAAATTTACAATTTTAGTTACATTATTATAATGAGTTTATATTTTAGATAAGATATTTAACTTTAATATTTATTCATATTTAATAAATATATTACACACACACATATATATATATATGATAAAAATACTAAAATAAAAAAGCATCTTTTTAGAATGCAGGCTCATATTAGCTCATGGTCTAATGATATTATTAAAAAACAATGAATCATTTATTTGGATTATTGGAGGAAGTTATAAATATTAAGAATATATTTGAAAATAAATTATTGTGGCAAACATGCTTAATTGGTCTAACAAAAAAATGAATTCATTGTAATAGATATTTTTTTAAAATAAAGTAGACAATAAAATATAATTAACTAAAAATTACAAAAGAATTATATATCATTATCATCTTCTTTTCTTCATCATCCTTCCTCTCTCTCTCTCTCTCTCTCTCTCTCTCTCTCTCTCTCTCTCTCTCTCTCTCTCTCTCTCTCTCTCTCTCTCTCTCTCTCTCTCTCTCTCTCTCTCTCTCTCTCTCTAACTCACTCACCCTTATACACAAGTTAACATATGGAACTACATTAAACCACATATTAAACTTAAAATATTTAGATATTTTTTTAACCTATGTTTAAGTACAATATATAAGATATTATTTTAATTTAACTATATTGCATATCTTTACACACTCATATATATATACACATACACATATAGCATGCCAATTTTGATGAAATCCCATATTAGAATCAAATAAAATAAGACTTTTCTAATTGCTTTAAAAGACTATGTCTATATTAAGAAAGATAAAAGATGTCCAATGTGACAATTTTTATGTTGTCACGTAGAAAATGAAAAAAAAATAAAAAAAAACATTGTTAAAAGAACAAAATAAATGCAATTTGCTTAATTATAAGATATCATATTATTAAAAATAATATAGATATAAATTAATCTATATTATATCAAAAGATTAGTTTGAAAAGAGAAGTGGCATATTGTATTTTTATACCTACACATGTAAATTAGAATCAATAAAATAAAACATTCAGGTAATCGATGTTAGAAAAATAATAAAGGTAAGGGGTCAAAATAGAGTAAAGGATAATTAAAAATGAAACATAATGTAAAGATTTTTTAAAATATAATTTATTTAGTTTATTATGACATATTTACTTGTAAAAGTTTCTAAGAAGAAAGACGGTTAGACAATGTATAAAATTTATATTTCTATAATATTTCATTTTTATAATTAAAGTATTTATTTAATTTGGCGTCTCCGTCCATTGCGCGGGTCATCATACTAATACTAATATATATATAAAATCAGAGGTAAAAGCATGAGAGTCGAGAACACAAAAAGTGGCGGAATATAACGACGACACATGTCATAAATCTTATTTTCGGAATTTAAAAATAATATAAAATAAAAATTCAGTTTAAATCTAAAAGATAAAACAAATCATATAAAGTTTGTTATATAAGGTAACAATACATAAAACATTTTTTTTTATCAAATTGAGTCATTACTAATAATATACTAATATATATAAAAGCAGAGGTCGAAAGTACCACGTGTTGAGCTCTCATAAATTGAAAGTATAAAGTGATAATATTATAAATATATAATCATGGATACTAAAGAGTTGGTTATTAGAAAATATATGATTTTATATATTTATACTTTTAAATTATATATTTGAAACTATAAATAGATGACTTTCAATTTCATTTGCATACTCCACACTTTCTTTGAAGGCAAAGAATATGTGCGGATTTACAAATATAGATATGTGCGTGATAAAAAATTATTAAATGTTATAAGAAAAAAATACTTATATATAATTTCTCTAATGTAACAAAAATATTAAATATTATAAGGGACTTTTATTTTATATTTACATACTCGATGTCCTTTTTCAAAGCAAAGAATACGTGTGCATCCACAAATATAAATTTGTGTATGATAGAAAATAATTATATATAATTTATCTTCATCTAATAAAAACTATTAAATGATATAATTTATATATGCAAGGAAAGGTTAAAAAATATATGTTATCAATCATTTTATTAATTTTATAAGAATAATATTAATTAATTTTTAATAATGAAAAATATAATTATTAATTTTGAATAATTTTAACAATCATTTTAGTATGATATATAATAATTTAATTTATTTATGTTATATATCTTTACATATATATAACATGTCAAATATGACATTTTTACGTTGTCACATAGAAAATGAAATAGATAAAATAAAAAATAAAAATAATAGACGTTTTTAAAAATAATAAAATAAATAGTATTTCTTAATTGTAAGATATGATATTGTTAAAAAACTTAGATATCAATTACTATTTATATTTATTTTTTATCAAAATTAGAAAGATATATAGTTTGAAAGGAGAACTCACAATATTTCTATATTGTCATACGTAATTTAATATTAAGAAAATAAAAAAATTAGGTATTAGATGTTAACAAAGTAACAAAGTTAAATGAGACAAAGATAGAGTAAAAGATTTTAATAGATTTAAAAAATAATTTCAAATAAATTTAATTTATTATAACATATTTACATATATAAGTTTTTTAAGTCGAAAAATGATTAGATAATCTATAAAATTTATATCAAAATAAAATTTCTTATTTTATAATTAATTTTTTTAATTATATATCCTCCACGCATCGCGGGTCATCATACTACTACTAATAATAATGCACTTATTTATTCGATCATGGACTAAACGGTGGCGAGAAAATGCTGCATCAAAGATGGAAAAATACATTAGAATAAAAAATCTATGGGCCACTGAAATAGCCCAAAGTGTTGGATTTGGCGACGAGGCCCAGAAGCACTGCGCTGGGCAAAAATCTATGCACTTATTATTATTAAACTATAATAATAATGCACTGCGCTGCACAAAATTTTCCCCCTCCCCCTTCGATTCATTTCAATGTTTTCTATTATTTCTTATTTTAAAAAAAGAATAATTAATATTCCAATGATTATTTTTTCGAGTTCGTCGACATATAATTCAAAATTATATTTTCTTCCCGAATAGTTCAACTAAATGAAAATATAGTTTAATCAAAATCAACGAGGAATAAATATTCCATTAATCAAAAGGGATCAATGTTCTTTTCATTGTTGACATAAAATTTCACTTGAGCCTCATTGATTTTCATATTTTATTTTGACATGAGGCATACCCATAACAAGTCAGTTATGATTAATTTCTCGTAAGGCTGAACACGAGTTATGTCTAACTAGACTTCCACCTAAAGAGACCAAGTTTGTAAAAAAAATATATTTAAACTTGCCTTATAGTATGTAACAAATCAAGAACATAAGTTTCGTTTGATTTATTTGATTAATTTTTAATGTCTGACTTAGTTTATTAATCTGTCAAGTCAAATATATTTTTTGATGATATACTGAATTAAATATAATAAATCTTATTTATTAAAAAATAATAAATATGAACTACATAAAAGAGCCATCACTAATTTACTTTTTTTAACATATAATAAAAATAGTAGTATTAAATTCAAAATTGAATATTAAAAAAAAACATATTTTCTTTTTAAAACATTATATATAAAATATTATGTATCTTGGCTTGATAAATTAAGCCAATTATTAAGAAACTAAGCTTCTTTAAAAATATAAGCTTTTTTATTTTTGAACCTGACTTATTTTAATACAAGGTCAAGTCGAGATAGGTAAAAAATAAATCGAGTCACGATTTTCTCACGAACAATTCGACTTATTTCCAGATCTACTTCTGAAAAGGAACGATGTGGAAAAACATATTTTTGCAGCATCCTGATAATGCGCTTGCTTCTCGCAATCCCCTTACTTAAAATAATGATTAAAACAAATTGTGTTAGGTTAAGTGCGTGGTCATTTTAGAAATAGTTACGAATGTGAAATAAATATGCTATAGATTTTTGTGGAGGGTTGAAAGAGAGACTAAAAGATTTTTGTTGGGATGTCGACAAGCTCAATTGTATGATTTGATAAACGATGAAAAAGAAGAATAATTGACACCTCTAATATGATCTATTCGTCTAACTTCGCTATCATATCTTTTATTGTCTTCTATGGATCGATGATAAAACATTGCACTCGTTCGTTCGACTTGTTTATTCATGCATGCACTCCACGAGTAACTCGAGAGGCGTCGTCACTATATCACATGGTTTTGTTTGTGCTCACAATTATTGGAAATTCATTATTTTGGATTTTGAGTTCATCTTTTACGAGATAAAAAGGAATCTTATTGATTAATTCTTTTGTCATGAAGTTTGATTACGATGCACAAAAAAAAGCTGGATGAATTATTGCTTCCAATTGGAACTTTCTTTTGCCAAAGTCCAATAATACAGTACAAGAGTTAATGATGTTTGAGTTGAAATTTAACAAGAAAGCAAACAAAAAAAAAAGGACCCCTCCCATGGTCATTAATTCGCAAAGAACGACAAAGAATGATGAATCAACAGGTTGACTCAATTGGTAACATTAATTGTGGATTACTAAATAATTATTTATTTATTATATTATCATACATATGTATTAGAAATAACATGTAAAAGAAGGAGAAAGTATTTTTTTATGAAAATTCTTGTGAAGTGAAATTCATGAAAATTTTGATCAAATAACAGTACAAGAAAAATAATGTTTTCCGATTGTTTCGTCTGTCGGAAAATCGAACGAAATTATCGGAAATGAGGGGTTTCGACGGGTTTATCTACATAATTGATCCATAAAAAAAATGACCGTCACAAAATAATTTTCGACGGTTGGAAAAAACTCGTCGAAAGTACCAAAAGTCCGACGGTCGCAAGTCGCAACTGTCAAAAAGTCCGATAGTCGCAACCGTCGAAAAGTTCCGACGGTCCCGTTTTGACGATTGTGACGACCGCTGAAAGTTTCGACGGTTGCGACCGTCGAAAGTTTCGGCGGCCGCAACCGTCAAAACTTTCAGTGATCGTCGCAATCATCAAAACTTTCGGCAGTCACAATCGTCGAAACTTTCGGCGGTCATCGCAATTATCGGGCGGTCGCAACTGTCGAAAAAATCCGATGGTCGCAACCGTCAAAACATTCCGACGGCCGCAATCGTCGCAAAGAATTTTGAAAATATAAAAAATAGTCCACCGCCAGGCAGCCGATCCGACCGCCCGCGGACGGATGGGCCTCTTGGCGACAGGATCAGGCCGCCGACTGGATGAGGTCACCTACCGGCCGATTAGGCAGCCTGATCCGACCGCCAGGCGGCCTAATCGGGATAGCTGCGATCGAATCAGCCACCTAGAGGCTAGATCTGGCCGCCTGCGACCGGATCACAGGCGGCCGATTAGGCCAGCTCTCAGCTGTGGTCGGATTGGAGAAAGGGAGAGTGAGAAGGAGATCAAAGAGGAAGAAGCCGAAGACGATGCCTTGAGGGAGCTGAGCCGAAACTGCTGCCAAAGGGGGAGAGACCAAATGAGGGAGGGAGAGAGACGGAGGGGGAGAGAGGGAGAGGAAGTGCGAATGAGAGAAATGTTACATATAAGAAAAAATGGCGGGATGGTGGGGCGGGAATGAAATTAGAACTACTGACGGTCCCAATCATCGATAATTAAATAAATAAAATATTACTCATATTATATATTATGTTATTTAGGATTATAATATTTAATTATTTTTATAATTATTGACAGTCGAGAACGTTGAAAGTTTCGACGGTCCGAACAGTCAGTAATTGTAATAATAAAAAATTGATTAAATTATATATTAGATGATATTATATATTATATGATATTTAATTATTTGTAATTATCGATGATCACGGTCGCCGAAAATATTGACGGTCCTAATCGTCGATAATTAATTATATATTATGATACTTATGATTACAATATTTAATTATTTTTTAGTTACCGATGGTCTGGACGACATTATATATTATATAATATTTAATTATTTTTAAAGTTACCGACGATCCAGACCGTCTGAATTTCTAACGATCCAGACCGTCGAAACTTCTGACGGTCTGAACTGTTGATAATTATAATAATAAAATACTACTTACATTATATAATATTGAATTTTTCTAGTTACTGACGGTCAGGATCGTCGGAACTTTCGACAGCTACTTATCCGTCAAAACTTTCGGCGTTTCTAATCGTCAAAAAATAAAATAATAATATAATTGATTTCATAATTTATTATTTTTATTTTCGAGGGTTGTAACCGAGGAAAATTCTGACAGATTACGATCCGTCGCAAAATCCGTTGCAATTTATGATAGTTTTCTTTTCGTCAGAATCTGCTCGTCGAAAAATTCCAATTTTCTTGTAGTGTAAATAATAAGGGTCAGTTTAAAAGTTAATAGAGCTCGATGGTAATCACCGAAATTATTATAGGGTTCGTGTCCACAAAACTGCAACATATTATGTGGTTAATTCAATTTGTTAGCGAATGATTGATTAATTAAGTTAAAAAAATAGTAACATCGCCTTACCACTACAAGAAAAATGTAAATTACAAACGGTCAGACCTGTATGTAATTTGCGGAAAACTGTCAAAAATTATGATTTCCGATGGGTTCTTCGACGGAATCGATTTGATGAAAAAATAATCATCGCAAATCATTTTTTACGGTCGAAAAAAAAACTCGTCGATAGTTTCGACGGTTACGACCATCGCAAATGTCCAACGGCCGCAATCGCCGAAAGTTTCGATGGTAGCATCCGTCGAAACTTTCGACGGTCGCGACGACCGTTGAAACTTTCGGCGGTCGCAACCATCGCAAAGAATATTTATAATATAAAAAACTAGTCCGCCGCCAGCGACCGAATCCGGTCGCCAGCGGCCAGATCCGGCCGTCAACGACAGGATCCGAGGCGGCCGATTTGGCCGCCCGCCGGGCGACGGATCCGGACTGGAGAGAGAAAGAGAGAGGGGGGAGAGGGTCACCGTCCGGGAGAGAAAGCATCGTGTCGGCGGGAGAGCGTCGTCTGGACGGGAGAGCATCGCTGGCAAAATAGGAGAGGGAGAGAGAGAGGAGAGAGGGGGAAAGAAATAGAATGGAGAGGAGGGGAATATATATATGGGGTGAACGATGTGAAAGATGAGAAAGCAGAAAAATTTTAAAAAATAGCAGGAGGGTGATTTTTAATTACCGACGGCTATGACCGTCGGAAATTTTGCAAATATTAATAATATATATTATTATAATATATATGAATATGATATTTAATTATTTTTAAAATTATCGACGGTCGAAACCGTCGAACATTAATTAATTATAATATAATACTACTTACATATATATAATATTTATTTTTAAATTTACTGATGGTCCAAACTGTCGGAAATTACGATGGTTTGGACTGTGCTAATTATATTAATAAAAGACTTTTTATATTATATTATTTTTCACCTACCGACGACTAGAATCGTCGAAAATACGACGGTTTAAACTATCGCTAATTATATTAATAAATTATTCCTTATATTATATTATTTTTTTATTTACATTGTTTTTTATTTATCGATGGTCTGGACCGTCGAAAATTACGACGGATAGATATCTGTCAAAACTTTCGATGTTCTTGATCGTCAAAAAATAAAATAATAATTTAATAAATTATATAATTTATTATTTTTATTTCCGACGGAAACCTTTCCGTCAAAAAATTCGTTTTGCAACGGATTTCTTTTCGCCGAAAATGGCCCGTCGAAAAATCATCATTTTCTTGTAATGTGCCCTCTCTCGAGATAATATCTCCTGTCCTATCCTTTTTTAAAAAAAAATAACTAAAATTTTATATTGCATAGATATATTAGATCATATCATTATAGTGCTTTTATATGTATTACAATAATTAAAGCTTTCTTTATTTTTAAAGTTTAAAGACTTTCGAGTCTTTTAATTATAAAGTGAATTATCAGTTATTTTATTATCAAGCATTACATAACTTATTGTTATTATTATCGGCATTATAAATTATTATCATTTTCTTTATCATCTAACCCAATTACATTTTGATAGGCGATAGACGTTGGGTTAAGTTTATTAGTCCATCAAATATATTTATGAATATTTGTCAAATAAAATGAATGTGCAATAAGTTATTTTTTTACTTATAAGTTAAACAAGTTATAATTACTAACAAATGACTAATCCTATGAAAAAGCGATAAATATGTATTATTCTAAACAAAGTGATAATTTTAAAATTCAAATTTAGAACTACTAACATTTAAGGCCCATTTAGATTAGTTCATATAAAATAATTGATAAATTGAAATATTGATAAGTAGTTTAACGATCGAAGCTGATTTTAAAAAATAAGCAGTTAAATATTTGATAATAAAAAATTTATAAATTATTATTTTAGTCAAACGGTCAAAAAGTCCTTAATATTATAATAAAAATATGTGAATAAAAGTTATGCATATTATAAGGATAAAATAGTACATTTATTGTTCAAAACGATTAGTTTTTCCTTGTGATACAAAATAAATTAATCATTTATAGATAAAATTATTGAAAGCTTAATTCATCTAATAGAATGTGATTTACTTTTAGACTTCTCATATTATATTTGGGTATATATATATATATATATATATATATAATATAAGAACTATTAAAATTCGTTTGTTAAGAATAATAGATTTCTTTAGATTGTTGACACAGTACTCGGAGTGATCATTTAAATTCATTGATTAATTCGAGTCATACAATAACAACAACAAAGTCTTATCCTACTAGGTGAGGTCGGCTACATGGATCATACGACGTCATTCCGCTCTTCGTTGATCCATGTTCATAAGATTCGACAGGATTTTATGCTGACTGTCGGGGCCTAACACAACCCTCCTCCTTTATCCGGACTTGGGACCGGCTATAAAATATAGACGTACCCAATCGAATATTTAATTATTACAAGTGCGACTTTTAACGAAAATATGCTTCAAGTCACATGTAAACAAATAAAACACCTACGAAAATATTTGTTTGGAGACTTTCTTGAAAAAAAAAGGAGCATATCACTTGATCCACTGTTTTGGTGGTGTCTGCATATTTTATTTTAATATGTTTAATGTATATAAGTTACATTTTTTTAGCTTAAACAAAATCGCGCTGGAAAGTACAATTCCACCTAATCCAAGTGGCAAATCCCACTCATCAGACCAAATCATCACGGGCATCCATATGGACAAATCGGGATCTTTTTCATAAGCATAAGTGTCTTGCCGGCAATCAAATAACCTCAATTTACCAACCGAAGTCGGGGTGGAGCAACTCCTCATCATTTAAACAAAGATTTTAAATTTGAACATTTGTGAATGTAAAAAAGTTTTGTTAGGAGCGATAGCGGGGCGATATTAAAATAGTCGGACTTAATAGTGAGTCGAGATTTCAACCCATGATAACTCTTAGCATCAGTTGGGTTTGACAATCGACATCACTTCTCGGACACTGAGACGACAACGAAGAAAAAGAATCCAATTTCATTTAGATCAAGTACACTAAATAAATAATGTAATATTTGATGGAATTGTATTGAGAACTCAAGGTTGAATCAAGACTCACGTAACCTTAGTTTCCACTGCTTGACAGTTTTTTTTTAAATTTGTTTACGTGACATTTACTTTTTTCAATTTCATTTTTATTTTTCTTTCCTTATTTTTTTCTCTCTCACATTACTCTTATAAAAAAAAATTTATTATAAAATTAAATATTAATATAAATGATTACTTGTAATTTTATTAACAGTTTTAATATTTCATTAATTATAATTTATTTAAAATGATTTTTTATATTTAGATAATATATTTTTTACAAATTTTAAATAAAAATTTAATTTATATTTTTTGTTTTAATTAATTAATAAAATAATATTTTATATCTATAATATTTATATTTATTCAAATATTTATTAAAATTAATTTATCATATCTACTCTATTCAAACACACGTATAACTAATCCGTTAATTTAATTATATCGAAGAATTACTATTCCTATTGTCAAACACGATCACAAGTCCAATTTTTTTTCTGGTATATGATTTGGAGTTTTTTTCTTATTTAAGGCCTAATAAGAGAGTAGTCATTGTTGATTTTGTTTTTCCTTCATTTCCATAAAAAAATATTTGAAATTTAAAATGAATTAATATTTGTTTTTCAAAATACACTATCTATTAGTTTTCCCATTAAATTATAATAACCAGGATTGTTGTGTGTTAATTTAATTATTAATACTTTCTAGTATATATAATATTATATTTAAAATAGGAATAATATTTTTTTGTTTTAAGAAAAATTACTCACAAATAAAAATGAGAAAGAAAAAAAATAGAATCCACATAAAACTGACGGTTTCCTCCAGGCTGACCTGTCATTTTGATTTGTCCATATATATATATATATATTTCTTTTGGGTACTCACTCAAGAAATTGACAAATATGTCCTCCGTTTGTGACCTCACGCGCCCTTCGATTCGTTTCCCACATTTTTAATACCAACCGCCCATCTCCCCCCACGTGCCAAATTCTCTCTCTCTCTCTTCCCCATTTCTTTACTATTTCTTATTTATTAATTACCACAATAACATTAATTAATTAATAGCAAAGATGATGTAAATTACTCGTATTCGTATCCTTATCCTCCCAAAACCCACATTAATAACATACCAAAATTAATATACACGTAGAGATCTCGGTCTTCTGTTATATATTTGTTGTTGTTACCATGAACAAAGCCGGCGAGCGGAAGAAAGGCGTCGGAAGAAAGCGGCAGAGGAAAAGGATCGAATCGACTCCTTTCCTTCGGGGAGCAAGTAAGAAACGGAGATCATTCGTCTGGGAAACGTTTCCAATGTTCTTCTCGATCCTGTGCTCGTCCAAAGCTCTCCCCTTTCCGTAGATTTCTCGCCCCGCTGCGTTGATTCGTGGGAGGTCCCCGGTCGTTCGCGTTTCTTTCTCGGGTTCGGTTCGGCGGTGGCGGTGCAATTGGCGGTCGACTGGACGGTGATGGGGGCGGGGGTTTCGAGCATCATGGGCCCGGAAGGAGGAGAGGGCGGCGCGCAGGAGGCCGGGCTCGGAGACCTGCCCGAGAGCTGCGTCGCGGCGGTGCTGCTGTACCTCGAGCCGCCGGAGATCTGCCGCGTGGCGAAGCTCAGCCGCGCCTTCAGGGGCGCCGCTTCGGCGGACTTCGTCTGGGAAGCGAAACTGCCGGTGAACTACCGGTACCTGATGGATTTGGCCTCGGGAGTGAAGAACCCCCGTAAAAAGAGCCGCCTTTGCAAGAAGGAAATCTACGCGCAGCTTTGCCAGCCCAACTCCTTCGACGGGGGCACCAAGGTACGGTCTTTGCTCCGTTTTCCTGGAAATAATTGATGACCGTAGAGATCTAAGGCATGGTGATGGTTTTGTCTTTGTCGTCGTAGCAATATTTGACGAAATGTAGTAATTTAGACTCCGATGTTGAATTTTTGCTCAAATTTTATGGAAATATATGAACAGAGTAGTAATTGAGAACTTGGAAAGAAAGATTCCTTGATGTAATGTGAGGGTTCCAATAGTTTCATGCACGTAAGCAATCTGTCGTTTTTCCTATTCTGTTTTAATCTAATTGGGACGTTTGATCCTTTTTTTCTGTGATTTAGGAATTCTGGCTGGAGAAGCAAAAGGGAGGCATTTGCATCTCAATTTCCACAAAAGCATTACATATCACAGGAATTGACGACAGGAGATATTGGAACTACATCCCAACGGAGGAATCAAGGTAATAACTTGATCCATTTCTTGCCTCTAAGAAATCTGTTACTTTTCAACCATTTGAGCTTGTCTATCTTGATATTTCTGCTTCCTTATGCAGTCTGGTAGTTATATTATTGTTTTGATTTGCTTAGCTATATATATCATCTTACAAGTCTACTTAGATCAATCCCTCCTTAGGCTACTCTTTTGATTAGACTTTTCCAAGGAATATAATTTTCTGTCATTTCAGCCCCTAATATGTGTCCTTTTATCCTATCATGTTTTTTGTTGGTTAGCTTACTTCAAGTTTTACAAAATTTGGTAATTTTTATTCTCTTATCCTCTCCTGTGTCTAGTTTATTTCTCCCTTCGAGTTGTCATTTTCCTGCAGGTATCATCCCAAATATGTTACTTGACCTGCTGAAGCTCTATGTTATATTTGTTTCCAGCTTTTTATTGCATATATTCATTTCTGGAGTAAAATGTTGATGTTTTATGTCACTGTTAATAATGCCTTGAATCTAAACTCAGTTGGTTCCCCTACGTAGTCAGACGTTTCGGCAGAATTCCCCTACGGGGGTCTCACTGTCGGTCAACGAGCTTGCGGGGGGTCAAGGGGGGATCCAGGGGGAACCCCCTTTGCGGGGGTTGCAAGGGGGTACCGAGTATTCTGTATGTGATTCGGATTTGATTTATTTCCTTATCACGTGATAGGTGTATTATTTTGGGGCCAGAGTTTCAGTCGGTCTGTAATTCCTATCATCTGTTAAAAGGATTGCCTATATAAACTCCCTAGGGGTCTATACGGAGATTCATTTTTGTAATCATCATTATTCCATAACAAAGAGAGCTGCCGCTTTTCGAAAACGTAACCCGAAATAGGGCGAACCTCGTAAATCTCCGTGTTCTTCTGTGTTCGTGCGATCCCTCTCCCCTCTTTTCGTAACAGTTACCTAAGTGTAGAATCTAAAATTTCCCTACCTGCTTTCAAGTCCCCATATTGTGGCTTTCAGAAATAACTTTCTGGTAGATTCATAGGCTTGTAGCATGCTACCAATGCCATTAACATGAAAATTTGTGATACAATAGATTCGTTGGCTTGTAGCATGTTACCAATATCATTAACATGAAAATTTTGTGATACAATAATCCAGCGGTGTTCTTTCGAGCCTGTTTTCTGTACAGAAATTTGACCTTCTGTATTATCAGGTTAAGTTTGAAGTAATTTCTTAAGTAGCCGACTAGCGTGTCTTGTGATGTTTGGTGTTTCACCTTTCTTCATTTTGAACCTTATCAAACACCTTAGAATTCTAGGCATCTATGCGTGCATTCAGATATAGGAAAAATTACATATCTAGTTTGTTGCAAAGTGAGACATCAATTCACATATATAACACTTCTTATTCTTATGGATCACTGTATGTATCTCTTCTCCCTCTCTAAAAAAGAGTTCCTGAGTTGTACTTTAATTGCAATCGTATTATAAGCTTTTGGTGTCACACTGGAGGTTTGATGGATGTTATCATGTGCAGTATCATATATTTGCAGAATTTAGCATTTGGAAAATCCTCATGTACGGGAACTCATAATTAATATTTTCTTCTAAAATGTGCTTCAGTTCACGCTCTGTATTTTCTGGTTTATTGTGCGCCTGTCTTCTTCTTTTTCTTTTTTCGTTCATAGGGATATTATCAATCTTTGCAATGAGTAGTGTTTGAATTCAAGTTCCTTAGCTTGTCTTCTTGTCAATTGTGTTAATGGTTGAGTGGTCAGTTCCACCCAATTACTGGGTCTCGAGACTTGATAATGCTGATTATTGCTGTTCTCGAAGAAAAAACTCATGCTGTTTCTCCATTTGCAGATCAAATTACATATTTGACCATTCTTTGTTCTTTGCAGATTTCGCACAGTTGCATATCTCCAGCAGACTTGGTGGTTTGAGGTAGCTGGCGAAATTGATTTCTGCTTCCCAGTTGGCACCTACAGCCTATACTTCAGGCTTCATCTGGGAAGAGCTTCCAAGCGCCTTGGCCGTCGGGTGTGTAGCTCAGAGCATGTCCATGGATGGGACATCAAACCTGTGAGGTTTCAACTGTCAACATCGGACGGCCAACAAGCAATTTCCCAGTGCCACTTAGGCGACCCTGGGAGCTGGATCCTTTACCATGCCGGCGATTTCGCCGTAAAGGATGCCTGTCTTTTAACCAGATTGAAGTTCTCAATGCAACAGATCGACTGCACACATACGAAAGGCGGCCTCTGCGTCGACTCGGTGCTAATATACCCTAAAGATTTTACAGAAGGCAGGGTTGCTGCAATTCATAAGTGACCATTATTAGTTGAGCGTAGTTTACTTGGAAGGCAGAAAGGCTTGAATGAATGTAGGGGGGAGGGGACTATCTGATGATTCAGATCTATTCATTTATTAGTCACTTGGAGGAGTACCATGTATATGTATGTGTATATATCCTTGTGCTTCAATTTTGAATGAGGATTTGGGGCTTGTTATGTCTTCCATTGACACTCTCAACAGATCTAAAAGTGGCACCTTTTCAAGTTCTCATGCATGATGCAATGGTGCTTCTATTGATGAGTTGAACTCTTTGGAGGGTTTATTTAAGGTGACATCTGCAATGACAAAGTTCAAAAAATCGATTTGTAGTTGATGGTATTCAGAAAATAATTCTAATTATTTATAACAGTAATTATATAATTATTTTGCAATATTATGATAATATATTTGTCGAACATCGTAAAAGATCTTGTAAGCCAAGGTATTATTAATCTACACTTTTCAGATTATTTGAACCGGTATTAAAATTTAAAATTAATAATAAGTCGAATAATTTAAATCGTAATTATCCTACGAGGATAATAAGGACACGGAAACTGTTATAACTTGATAAGCGTCCGAAGCCCCTGCTCGTCTTTCTTCTCCAAGTCTTCTCTAGGGTTTGTCCCGATCAGACGATTCCCTAATCAGAGTTTCTGCCGCCGGCGCCATTCGAGTGCCACTCTTCCTTCCTCAGTTCCTTTTTGCTTCCGTGTTTTGCGATCAAGTTGCTTTGTTCTCTGACGCGTTTGATTGAAGCAGGATGGACTCCATTTCGAAGATGGGTTGCTTGGATTTCCTGAAATGTCTGGGTCCGGACATCTCCACGGCTGTGCTCTCGCTCCTCGACGACCCGGCCGATCTCGTGCGCGCTAGCGCCGTCTCCCGATCATGGAGCCGGTTTGGTATGCAAGTTGGATGTCGATAATAATATTTTGATTTGCTTCTTTTTAGGTTATCTTGCTATATTCTGGTTGAACTGTGTGTTGCTGTATCTGAATTCAGCATCTAGTCCTTGAATCTTATCGACGATGACTTATCTTATCCCTGCAACGTTACATGCGGTGCATCATCTCCAAATGCAAAGGAGCTACACTTTTATTTATGGATTTAATGGGGGTAAAGGGGGAGGAATCCCCTCCCCCCATCCGCGCCCGTCGGATGGAGATCCGACGGGCGCGTTTTCCTTAACCGGTTCATGGGGGTAAAAAAACCGCCCGTGGAGATCCGACGGCCGACCCAAAGTTGAACCCCCCCACCCACCTTGATCTTCGTCCGATACCTCTCTCACCAAGTTCGTAAGCGGCGGCGATGACCACGGCTGCGACGGCGATGACCACGTGGATCCGGCGGCCCTCTCTCCCTCCAGCGCCGGCTTCCTCTCCCTCTCCGTCGGCTCCCTCTCCCGTTCCCTCTCCCTCCCTCGCGATATGGCCGCCCGCGGCCGGATCTGGCCGCCCGACGGCCGATCTGGCTGCGGGCGGACGGATCTGGCCTCCCGCGGCGGATCTGGCTACGGGAGGTCGGATCTGGCCCGGATCAGGCCGCCGTTGCTGCCCCGCGAGATCAGCCGCTCGTCGCGTCGAGGTTTTCGCGGCCGTGCGTCGACGGTCTTCGCCGTCGCCCCGTGGTCATCGCCGTCGCCGCACCGTCTTCGCCGCCGTCCGTGGTCGTCGCCACACCGTCTTCGCCCGTTTTTCACCTTGAACAGCGCATGAAATCCGAACCGAACCGTCCGTTTTTCACTCCGCGCCCGTCACATCAGACGGGCACGGATGGGGGAGGGGACTCCATTAAATCTTTTATTTATTTATTCATCTTTTTGTTTTTTGCTCTCAATGTTTTTTAATAAATTTGCCTTGACGAATATGTAGACATAAAATATGAATGCGCACGTGGCATCGTGTTTATAACTCGAGCTGTCAAACATTGAAACGGGAACTCTCTCACTCTCTCTCTATATATATACATCTATATTATATATATATGCAAATATATAAATATGTATCGGATTGGCGATTTCCTAGAAAGGAAGTTAAAATATATCGAAACTGTCTGTGACTGCATATTGAAACACTGATGGCATGAGTAATACAACACACATATTGTATATCGAAAGGTTTAGTTATTAATAGAGTGGAATGACGTCGTATGATTCATGTAACCGACCCCACCTAGTGGGATAAGATTTTGTTGCTATTGTTGTAAGATAGTTCTGATGGATGCCCTAAAAAATAGCTCATGAAATTTGCCTCCCTGCTAAGTTGAGAAATGTGTCTTCTCTCTCTCTCTCTCTCTGGTCAAGATAGATGTGTTTTTGCCTCGAAATTCTCTTTCATGTTAATTCTTCTAGACTCACGTCTCTAACCAAGGAAGCAAAGTGTAATTAAGGTACCGAGACATTGTGGTTACTATTTTTAAAATGACTGATTCTTTTATCACTTCTGTATAACAAGATGCCATATTTACCTCTCTCTAACCTAGATTGCAAACAAAAAAATTGAATATTTCCCTCAAAAAAAAGTTTTAAATGTTTGTTCACCTAGGTTGAGGATTTTGATGGATCACTTTAACAGTTAGAAAATATTGGATTGAGTTCAATAAGGGAAACACTAAGATTAAAGAGATATATAAATTTGTTGTCCTATTTTTACTGGCCAGATAGATTTCAGTGAGTGCTCAACTGTTAAACAATCGTACTTGAATATTTAGGATTAATTACTTGTTGGTTTTTATCAATGTACGTAAAGGGACTTCATTTACGTATAGATCTGGTCATTTGCTAGTAGATTGTGGTTTAGCTGTAACTTTACCATCATGCAATGGATATGTTATTTTTTAAATGTGGATTCTTGTTAGGTGCTGGTCGCAAATTGTTTTTTAGTAGTGCTGCACAAAATATGAAACTTCCTTCATTTTCTGTGCAAAAGCGAGTTTTTGGGGTCATACGGATCAAAGCTGAGAATGTGAGAGAGAGATTGATAGAGAAAAATTAACCCCTACATGATCTCAGGGATTTTCTCGTATCATATATAAGAGGCCCATGCGACATGCCATTTATATGAATAGGAGAGGAGTCCTTCCCTCAAAAAAGTATAAATAGGAGTCCTCTATGTACACATTCCCTATTAGGTAGAAATATCTCTAATCGAATCTCTATTTGTATGGAAGACATATCCTTAATACTTCCCCTCAATTTGGAGTATATATATTATACATGCCCAATATGTGACAAATATAAAGAACTAGAGGACCGTGAAGAGCTTTGGTAAACATGTCTAACAACTTATCATTCGATGAAACAAAAAAGGTCACAATATCCTTCAATATTACTTTCTCTTGGATAAAGTGACAATCTACTTTGATATATTTAGTGCTCTCATGAAAACATGTTTGATGCAATGTGAATGGCTATTTAATTATCACAAAGAATTTCATGTTGCAATTGTGAGATATTCAATTATTTAAGCAATTCTTTCAACCATATAAATTCACACGTCATTAAAAACATTGATCTATATTCAATCTCTGCACAAGAAAGAGCAATTTCATTTTGTTTCTTACCCTTCTAAAAAATCAAATTGCCTCAAAGAAACACACTGTAAGTAATCATCAATCGTCTATCAATGGAGAACTACTCAGTCCTGATCCATATATCTCACTAGTCACTACTGCATACGACCTATATCTTGATATAATAACCCTTTACTTGTGTATTGTCAAATGGTGAACCAACCCAATCACCGTCCGTATATCTGACTATTTGCAGATAACTTCTATCTTGATATAATAATCCTTTACCAAGAGCATCTTAATGTATTTATAATTTTGATCACTGCATCCCACTGTTTCTTTGGTGGTGAATCTGAAAACTGACTCACATCACTTTGAGATATCATAATGTGTTTCGGTGAGATAGTTCAATTAGTCAACTAATCCATGGTACCCCCCAGTTTTGAAAATGGTTCTCGTTCAGTACTAATTTCACTTTGGAATCCATTGGAGTGCTTATTGATGGACAATTAAATAAGCCAGATTCTAAAATATCCAACACATACTTTCTTTGAGAAATATATATATCGTGTCAAGACTGAGCAACTTCAATATTAAGAAAATATTTTAAAAGCCCCAAATCTTTAGTCTGAAGCTGGGAGTGCAAATGGGACTTAATTAGGGAAATCCTAATTTCATTATCTACAATTATAATAATGTCATCAACATATACAATAAAAAGTACTAACCAGTCTCTCGGATTGACGATTTGATTTACTATGTCTTAGTCCAAAATTCAAAACAATTGTACTAAAATGACAAACCAAGCTTGAGAAGACTATTTGAGGTCATATAAAAAAATATTTGTTTGCATACCATACTTGAATACTCCTGAACACAAAAATGGGGAGGACAAGTTCCTTGTTGTTCTCCTAAAAAATAAGTTACCCTTATCTGATTTCAAGTTATGAATCGAATGTATATGTAACTGGGATACCTGTGCTGTCAATTATAGGCTTTAGAGATTCAAGTGTATTTTGTTATCCTATAGCATGTTTTCAGCTTCTTTGATCCTTCTTAGATATATTAGCATTATTTTCAAGGTTTTTCTTAGGAGTAGCGAAGTTGGATCATGGAAAAATCTTAATGTGCACATCAGGCCACCACGGAGTCAATCTTTCTAGAAGTATGATTGAACTTCATCATGTAGTCCATTTTATCTCTGCACTTTAGTTAAGCTACTAAAATTGGATGATTAATTCAGAATTTGCTTCTCATCAAGAAAAGAAAAAGTTTCTCACTTGATTTTTTATGTTATTATCTTTCATATGAACAATGGTTGATAAATTTGTGATCCTCTTGGGATATATTTTGTTTTTTGGGAAGAAATCATATGGTTTATTTTATATGATATTTCTTTCAAGATTTTTTATAATTATCTTATTTAATCTTTGGTACCTATTAGTTTGCATGTTAACTAAATATTGATGTTTTATTAAAGATTTTCAATTGGGATGTAGTCTGTTTGCAGGTTGCTTTTGTAACTTCACAGTTAATTGACCAATTAGTTTATTTATACTCTTTGGAATTTTGTTTTCTTTGTTAAAGCTTAAATAGCTTGGTGTCAGTATGTATATCATTAATATGATGTTATATTAATTCCTTGAATTGTTTTAGCTGTGATTTTCATGTAATACATTTATGAAATCTCAATTTTTATTCTGAATCCTCATTTAAAATGATTTGCAGTTATATCAAACGGTTTGAGCAAACAACTCTGCTTAAGACTTTGTCCGGAAGCATCACATTTCACTCGTGTCTTTATGATAGATGACTCTATCAGAACTGTAAAAGTTGGATATAGCAGTGCTGAGGAATGGGAGCTCAAGAAGGAACATAGAGTATATTCTTTTCTAGGACATTTACTTATATCTGTTGAGGGAAACATGGATTGCATTTCTCAGCCAATTTCTGCATCAAGTACTGATCAATACCCATCTGAAAGCATTTTGAATACACTGGAGCCTAGTCATATAGTTGGACATAGAGCTTCTTATTGGTCAAGTGGAGGACAAGCAGATCCTAGTGTTCCTGAGAGTCTAACATATCGATTGAAAGCCAACCTCTGCATTGTTGAGGAAATAAAAATATTACCATTCAAAGGTTTATATCTGAAAATCTCTGCATTTACATGATTTTATCCATTCGAAAAGGAATAGGAGATTGATCTTGCATGTTTCTTTGTCCAGCTTTTTTTCAGTTTGGTAATCCCATTTATTCTGCAAGGTCTGTGCATTTCCGGATGGGTTATTCCAATGTGATATCAAAAATGAAAAATTATACCTTTGATGGACATGAATCTTTATTAGCTGCTGAACAGAACTATAACTGGACATACGTCTCACCAGAATTTCCCATGATACAGGTAATTTTAGTAATCTCTGCTCACCTGAAGTAATCACCAATAACAAAATTTAGAGCAAAATATTGAGATAAAACACACAGTAAAGCAATGAAACACAGTATTGTGAAAGCATGCCTGTCAGACATAATCCTAGTTTGCTTTTATTACCATCTATTGTGAAAGGCAAGAATTTTCTATCCGATGTCAATTTTCTCACATATTGTCAATTGCTTGCATTTCTCTCTTAAACGATTTCTGGGTTTCCTCAGTAAATTCTCATAAAAGAAAACTGTTAATTCTCATGGTGATATGTCAAGCAGGAAAATGTCTTGCAATCTTTTAAGCTTCCACACCCAGTTATCTGCATTGGTGGTGTACTGCAGATTCAGCTGATGGGAAGGGTCCAGAAACAAGAATCTGATGGCTTGTACTATATATGGTGAGTTAATATAGTGAAATGGCTCATTTCTCAAAAAGAAGTATAGTTAAATGACCTTTTTTTTAAATTTTTTTGTAGTGAAATGACTTCGATTGTATATTGAAATGGCCTATTTAGGTGTAGTTGCTTTAAAAAAGAAAAGAATCTGTTGTGTGATCAGTGATGACTGTTTTGGTTGTTTCCTTTTTTGTTCCTGGTTTTCCATTGTTTCCCTTCTTGTAGTTTATCAGATTCGGTCATGTACATGGATACATCCAGTTCATGTCCTGTTTCAGCCAATTGATTCTATGAGCTGAAGACTAGAGATGCGAAATTAATTTCTTTGTCTGTAGTCACTGAACTCTGATGATAATTATGGATGACCAAGAATTTACTAACTGATGACATCTTTGATTGCTGAAGCGTATGCCATGTTCAAGTGATTGGGCGGCCACTTCCAACTGCTTTGGATGTTGACATTGCTTCTTCGGATCGTCCTGCACATCCTGATGTGATTGTTTTGAAGTACTTTCCAGGTTGCAGGGAGCGCACCACAAACTCGAATAACTTGACTGGATAGATATTTTATGGTATTTTTTGCGTCTAGGTTAAATACACTTTGGAGATAATAGCACGATCAGTGGTACATCATTGAGACTTCTGGACCAATATTTCGTTCTGTATGTATATAAATAAAGTTGAGAACAAGTCAGATGTCCTTTTAAGCACACAGCACACATGACATGCACCATGAATATAACATAGGGAGCTGAATACTGCTGCTCTTTGATTGCTAGGAGGACAGCTCTGAATGTTATATTTATTGATTGCTCTGTTCTGAGCGTGTACTTTCTCATTTAGATCTAAACAGGTTGTTCTAAATATTATTTACTTTAGAGCGTACTTGAAACTTTCTCAAATGTGTCAAACCAGCAATATATAATTGGGAGCTGCTCTCTCTCAAATTTGAAGACGATGATATTTTTGCAAGTTCGCAATTTTTTTAATCTTTTTTATGTGCTAATACAACACCTCTATCCTACTTTGTAAAAATGTTGGTGAATCCATGTTAGGTATGAAATGCTGATCTCTTCTTTCTTGGCATGGCTTTTTTTAGGATTTTGTCTTGGGCGAATGGACTGGTCCTTTTTTAGATGATCATGATGTGGATACTTTTTATTATCCGGTTGTAAATTGCGTTTAAAAAGTTCAATTCTGGATGCTTAAAACTTCCTAAAAACTATTCAATTCTTCCACTACCTTGTTGAACAGTTTGCAATAGACATCAAGTGATAAACTAATGAAAAGATCCTTGCATCAGATCCATTTCAAGATGGATGCTTTCTCCTAGTTCATATAGTTTATTTTCTAATTTACAAATCGAAATTAGTGGATGCACTTTTTTCATATACATGAACTTGTTTCACGTCAGCTTGCTATTACCTTGTCCAAGTGGATCAGTACCTCCTTTATTCTGTTGTGATATCCTGCTAGTCATCTGCGCTCTTAATGCGTCCGTTTGGTTAGAAGATATTTTTTAAAGAATAATAAATTTTATTTTAAAAAATATAACATTTTAATTATATTTTTATTCTATCTTTTCTTGGTTGGGAAAAAAATAAATTTCATATTTATAATTGAATATTTATTATAATAGTTTAGATTTATTATTATTATTATCATAATAATGTAATACAAAATGATTAAATATCAAAAATAAGAAAATGGTGAAAAAAAATGAAAAAGTAGTAGTTTTAGAAGAATAGAGATATTCTTTTGATATGAGAATAAATACAAGAGTTTCGTGTATTTTTAGATGGTATTGCTCAAAAACGAATTTTGTCACCTTTAAAAATCTCATTTCTTGCACATTATAATATGCTAAGACTCGTCCTAATTACTTAAGTTTTTAAAAACATTGGTCGTAACAACCTAACAGTTTAACTCAGGTTTTGAGTTCAAATTTCAAAAATATTTTCTCGTTCGTGGGTCAAGTTGAATTAAAGTTGTCAACAATTTATGGGGAGTGTTAATTATATAATCAATAATATTGTTCGTTTTAATTATTTAAGTTTTTGAAAAAAAAATTGATGAGCGCATCTAATTTCACATAATAAAATTTAACACTCGTCATTCAAGAAAATAATCATACATAAATGTGCTTTTCGATAAATGTGTAATTTACATGATTTAATTGAAGGTAATAAATTTTATCTACGCCCAAATCAAAGAGACAAAAACTATGTATGCAGATGGCTCAAAATGTTTGGATTTAATATTTCTCGACTCTATCAGCATGGGAAGAAGAAACATAATGGTCCAAAGAAATTATGACTGCTTTCATTTGAACATTATTAGATTAGTCATATGTTAACAGCATCATGATCTCCACACACACACATAAAAAAAAAGAAAAAAAGATAACGGTCCAAAAGTTTTTATCGTATCTGAAGGCTGGTGGACTCATCATATAGAATTCGATTATTCTAACTTTTTATATTTACAAATATCTGAATTCGAAACTTTTGTTGAGACTATGAAGAGTTGATGTTCTCTCAATTTGGAATAAAGCTATTGTAATATTCATGTTCTCGTTGTAGTTCATCTCCTATTTTATTGTTACCAGATATTTATCAATGTTTTAAAAAGTAGCTCGGACCAGCCGGTTCAACCGGTCCGATCGCGAATCGGTAAAAAATGGTCCGGTTCATTAATAAAATAAGAAATGATGAATAACCGGATTGGTTTGGGAAAAAATTGGAAAAATCGAGTTAAACCGGCGATTCCGGTTGAACCCGGATTTTTATTTTTTATTTTTTCAAAAGTTATGATATATAGAAATAATTTATTAGGAGATATTCAAGTTAAAAGTTACCAAATTATTTTAAATGAAATTGGAAGGGGAAGAGAAAAAAGAGGAAAGAATTTAAAATAAGAAACTAAAAGGAAAGATGGTAGTTGGAGAGAATGAATAAAAATTGAAATATATTATTAAGAGAATAATAAAATATGGAAAGTATTTATTAAGGGATATGAATGTTTAAATAATTTTATAAAATTAAAAGTTTTGCACGTGAAAATGAAAGGAGAGAAAAAGAAAAAAATTTAAATTTAAACTAAAAAAAGAAAGATCTAAATAGAAATAGAATATTAATCAAATTAAATAAAAAGAGATATACGTGGAAAAAAATAAAATCCGGTAATAATATATTAATAATAAATTTAGATTGAAATTAAAGTTAGATTATTATATTAGTAATAATTAAAAGGAATCTACTAAAATAAAAGAGAATTATATACGAAAAGAGAATAAAATTCGATAATAAATATATTAGTCAATAAATTTATATTGAAATTAAATTCATACTATTATATTAGTAATAATAAAAATAAATCTATTATTTAAACTAACATTTTTAATTAGTTTAATCATTTTTTAATAATTTATATATTAAATTACTCTAAAAAATTATAAATAATTGGATCCGATTTTTAAAATATTGGTTTTTATCCCATCAACTTTTTCTTTTTCTCTCTGAGATAAGATGCTCCCTGACTTGTCCTAATAGAGCACGGAATCGTTATTTGTCTTATATATATATATATATATATACATATATATATATATATATATATATATATATATATATAAATATAAGAAGTATTTGGAGGTAACCCAAAAAATATATAAAAAAGTGCAATTATTGTTATTATATCCTTCAAAACCGTTGAATAAAAGCCATCAATTAAAAGGTGTTATCAATAAGAACTCTTCCCATTTTTGTGGATAAACAGTATCATGAGGTATAACTACTTCTAAGGACAATGATTTATTTATTTTCTTAAAATAAATAACATGGATGACATGACAAAACTAAAACAGTAAGCTTAAATAACGAGGAGCAAAAATTAATAATATTATCATTTCAAAGTATCGATTCATAAAAACTAAGAGATAAGTTCGAATTTTGACTCGAGAATTATATCTTCGAAAGAATAGTTATTACAATGAAAAATAACAAAATGAGGATTGGAACACCAAATCAATCAAAATGCTAATCCATTTTTTTATTGGTGAAAGCGTTCGATTTTAAAATAAAAAAAAATGTTTGTGATATCTTCTTTTCCGATTTCTCCAACGGATCCTCTTATCACTTCTTATTTAATCTTATTATTATTTGTTCTTAACAAGCAATTTGATTTCATATAAGGATCAAGAAGATAATGAATCATTAAAATCTAAAACTCATATTATGCGTCTAAATAATTAAGTATGCCACTTATATGTCATCTAATCCAAATTATCCAATATCCAATAGTAAGATAAAATGCCGGACACAAAAAGATCACATTGTCCATTGGTCATAAACACTCTATCCACAAATTGTGGTATCAATTTTGTTCCACACTTCCTTTTATTTTATTTTATTTTTTTGTCAAAAGATAAAAAAAAGTGTACATTGGACAGATGGAGAAGATATAAAACTTAAAAAAAAAAAGATTAGTCCCACGGAGGGGACCCATCAATCTAAAGAGTTCCACCAAAACACGACCAAATCTAGGGATCTCCAAAACAATTTTAAAAAATATATATAAGGATCAACTGCACTGGGGATAACACGGCACACGAGACCAAGAAGAAATCCAAGCCAAATGATTATAAAATCCTCCTCCTCACCACAGAACACGAGACCCGTTGAGAAGCAGAGAACCCCATCCCACTTCTCAGGTAATTCGCTTCCTTTCTCTCTATTTTCTGGTAAACTTTTCAGCCGTTATCCTGTATTTTTTGTTTTCTTTGTACTGTATGCATCCGAGGAATTTATAGACTTTTCAGATTCTGATGGCTCTTGTTGTTTTTGTTTTCCTATGTTTTTTTTATCATTTTAGTAGTAGTAGCAGCAGCAGCAGCCCTTTTGTTTGTTGCTTCTGAATTAATAGGTTTGACATTTGTGCCCTGCGTTTTTTTCTTCAAAATTTTCAGATTTCCAACTTGTGTAAGATATAGGCATAAAAGCTTGTATCTTTGTTTTTCCTTTTTTTTTAATTTCTTGGAAGGAAAAGTGCTGTTTAAATTATCGTTTTAGAATATTCTCTGTACCCGTTGGTTGCTGAGGAAGCAGATCTGAACCGGCAAAAGATTGCTGGAGACTGTTCGTGATTTGTTTTTAGGTTGTATCTTGATGCGATGTTGCAGCATAAATTTTTGAAGAGGAATTAAACGATGTCTGTAGTGGTATTACTTATGATCTTCTGTTCTGCAATTTTATGCTATGTAGGCTTGAGAAGAGAAAAAAAAAAAACTCAAGACCTTTTGAGAGAGAGAGAGAGAGAGAGAGAGAGAGAGAGAGAGAGAGAGAGAGAGAGAGAGAGAGAGAGAGAGAGAGAGAGAGAGAGAGAGAAGGCCATTTATGATACTATTATTGTGCCATAACAAATTTGTCGTGGGCATGGATTACATAAACTGCAGTCGACCATCTATTTACAGCATTCTATGATGAATTCTAGTACAAGGGGACATTCTGAAATTTGAACTGCAGTCAACCATCTTGGTGGTGGCATCTGGTCGCCTACAATATCATGGGAACTTGTCAGTGTAGTTGAATTAAGGGTTATAAAACAATATCTCCGTGTGTATTAGTACATGTATCCTTGGTTGCATTGTTAAGGGTTATAAAACAATTGATGTAGACTAAGAATAGGATTATGAACTTTTCCATCCTATTTATTAGTCTTTAGTTATGGATCTTCTACGTATAATTTAATTAGGAAGCATACGATTTTTTCTTAAATTTGTGTTTAGGAGTCGGTTAACCATGCATTTATCTCCATCGCCATTAAATTTCAATGCCAGCAACGGTGACTTATCTCCTGTGCATGAGTTAAAGTTCACAGCATCTGTAAAATGTTAATCTACAGCAGTTGATTCATGGGCAATTCAGCTTGTGTTCGTAGAAAAGGAGTTAAATATGGCATTTAGTTGTGAATTTCATAAAGTTGTGAGCTTTCTTTTCAGAATAACAACATGACTGATTCATAGTAAAACGGTGAGCTATTTTGATAACTTTATTTAAAAAAAACAATAATTTCCTTCAAGAAAGATCAGGATGCTCTGTCTGCGTATATACTGGGTGTTGGGATAAGGGCTCAAATAAAGTTGATAATAAGATGTGAACTTCTCTTCATTCAATCTTTTGGATTTGCTGGTTTATTATTTTCTACACTTTTCAAGTTAACAATATGTTATATCACAGTAAGAGTGAAAACTCATATCTTAAGGGATCTTACCCTCTTTTTCTAGCATTGGCTTCTTTCAAAGTAAAAGAAATTGCATGTCACTTGCAGGTGAAATATTGAAGATGGGTAGCACATTGGACATAACACGGGCGGAGCTTGGTCTTGTAGTTCTATACTTGAATAAAGCTGAAGCAAGAGACAAACTCTGTAGAGCGATTCAGTATGGATCAAAATATTTGAGTGATGGAAAGCCTGGAACGGCACAAAATGTAGATAAATCAACTAGCTTGGCACGAAAAGTTTTTCGGCTTTTCAAGGTTTGGCCTTGCATATTGTTGGAAAATGAGACGGTTCGAGTTACTTTAATTATCTACTAACCTCCAGTGAAACATGCAGTTTGTTAATGACCTTCATGCTCTTATAAGTCCATCTCCAGCTGGGTCTCCTCTATCTCTAGCATTGCTTGGAAAGGTACTTTGAGAGCTTTACTCCCTTTTGAGGTTTCATGTGGATATATCCTATCTCCTCTGTTGATGATGGATTTCTTGTTCAGTCCAAAAATGCGTTATTGTCAACCTTCTTGTTCCTGGATCAAATTGTGTGGTTAGGAAGATCAGGGATATACAAGGTAATAAATATATATTTCTTTCTTTTTTGGCTTGAAGGAGAAAGAACATTTTCTTTCCATTTGGATTTGTTTCTCCAGCATTTCCCTTCAGACTAAACCCATTGCTCGACTTCCCTTTTTTTTCTTCTTTTCAGAACAAGGAACGTACAGAGCTGATTGCCAGGATATCTCTGTTTTGTTGGATGGGTTCTTCTGTCTGCACAAGTTTGGTCGAGGTTTGTACACAACCAGTAATACCATTACCTGAATCCTCTAATGTCTATTTCTTGACTCGCGCGTCAATTTGCACAATTACTAGATAGGTGAACTGGGAAGATTATCCACTTCAATCAAGAAGTTAGAGAAGGAGCTGAAGCCAGCCGACAAATATAAGGTACTCTGTTATTAGTTGCTATTGTTAATCCTACTTTTATCCTTTGCTTTGCTTCTCGAATGTTGCAAATTATTGTCCATGCATGTGAGATAATTGCATTGCGTTGCAGGACGAGCAATATCGTTTGAAGCTTAAACAGTCAAATGAGAGGTTGCTGTCCTTGATAAAGTCGTCCATGGATATTGTGGTGGCAATTGGGCTGCTTCAACTGGCGCCAAAGAAGGTCACACCTCGAGTTACAGGAGCGTTCGGATTCGTGACGTCGCTCATCTCCTGTTACCAGGTAGATTCTTACAAATTCACGAACTCAATGCTGATTATGAGAGATTCTGATTCTGACATTTTGCCCCATCTGTGTGTTGTGTTAGTTGCTTCCTGCACGCGGGAGGGAGAAGACGGCATGATTCTCATACTTTGCACACCGCAGATGTATTTATTTATTGGTATTATTCATAAGGATAATCGAGATCAACAGATGATGAACTGGTTTCTGTAAAAGAATCCATTGGTGCTAGATGATTAAGGCTGTACGATATAAGATGCCAAAAGTAGTGCTACTTTGGGTGATGAAATGGTTACGTTACGTAGCAATCCTGAGCGTGACATGGAGTGTCGCTTGTTTTCTGGTGCGTGCTTTTGCTTCAAAAGCTCCAAGTTGGTGGTAAAATAGGTGAATTTTAGAAATATTTTAGTCCCTAATTTTTTTTTTCATTTTTTTATTGAGCCGTTTAATCGAACAGACTTGATTCTATGAAGTAAAACAATACGCAAAAAGATTAAAGTAGGCTGCTGTTTGGAAAATATCCTGGAAGTTTGATTTAGTAATAAATATTACATTAAAAATTATAATATACAACAACTTTTTAATATATAAATTAATGGTGACAGATTGGGAGAAAAAGGGTGTCATCTTCCGACGGGAAAAAGTTTCCAAATTTATACATTTCTTTTTTTTTCAAATTTATACACTTCTCGACCAAAAAAATATACTATCAACATTTTTCTGATTGTCAAACATAGAAAATTTCACGTAGCCTTATCAAGAACACCATAGGTAGCCTTACATAATTACTCTAAATACCATATTTGTCAAAATCCCTTTCGCATATGGAATTCAAATGTGCGCAGAGAGGGGAACCATTCAGAAAATATTGCTGTTCATACACTGTCTCAGTTCAAGAAAATAAATAAACATTTTTTTGTTTTCATACTCTGGAAAAACCATATAACATTTGACAAACCGAAAGGATCAATCGCCCGCAAGGTGCATACCACCATCATACTTATCATCTACTGGACTTTCTTACCTGGACTAAAACAGTAAAAGGTTCCCTGGTGGAGTGAAGAGGTACAATCATTGTATCCGCATCCACCAATTTAACGAAATTGATCTTAATACAAGTACATGTGGTTTTAATGATGATCTGTCTACAAGGACAAAGCTAACTCATAGAACCTCGCAAACATAGATCTGGCACCCACCGCTGCAACTATTTCAGGACCTTGACTGCCTTGGAGGTGACTGACTGTGATACAAGGAAGATACGTTTAACATAAATATAAAAGCGTGGCAGTAGATTTGCAAAGCAATATTATTGTCAGTTCAACTACTAACCTGCGACGGTCATCGTAACTAGGACTTTGGGCCCTTCCATAATTAGGACTTTCCTTCCGATCACGCTTGTCATGTGGACTTGGACCACGGCCATAATCAGGACTGGGACGCCGACCATAATCAGGACTACCCCTCCCACCTCTACCATAAGGGCTTAAAGAGCGCCCACGATCACGACTTCTTGACCTTTCCCGACCACGCCGGTCAGGGCTGTAGCCATTCCTCCTTTCATCATCATCACGAACTGCATACTCTACTGAGATAACTCGATCCAACAACTTACTGGACAGACAAGACATAAAATCGAAAACATCATCATCACGAACTGCATATTCTACTGAGATAACATCATCATCATCATAGTACAAGATAAGGAAGATACTTCACTTATTGAAATAACAGTTTGTGCAAACTTAAAAGTTGAAAAGGACCCATAAAAATAGGATATCGTGAGTGTGCATATTGAGTTTGGAGGATTCAAAAGTCAGAGCAATATAGTCTGCTAAGTACCTCATGTTGGTGGCATCCAGTGCTTTTGTTGCATCTTCCTGTGAGTCAAACTGGACAAAAGCAAAGTTCCTTCGAATTCTCACGCTCAAAATTTTACCATATGGCTCAAAATGCCTCTCCAAGTCTCTAGTCCTAGTGTTTAATGGATCAAAGTTGATAACAAACAAGGTCTTCGCAGGTCTCGAATTGGCAGAGGATCTTCTTGAACTAACAGACCTATTCGATTCTTGCTGCAAGTAATGGAAGATGTAGAGAATAGCTTCAGTATTAACTGAGTCATTTCTTTAAAAAAAAGTATTAACTCAGTTATAAATCAAAATTCAAGCTTAACAAGCAGATTACCTTCGTCCACTCAACACGAAGACGACGCCCATGTCTGCCAAATTCTATACGATCAAGTGCACGTATTGCATCCTTGGCATCACGTTCATCATCCATGTAGATAAAAGCAAACCCTACACATTGACACTTTATCTTAAAATCCATACTATCATCATAAAATTAACATCTACATATTACCGTCTACAGCTTTGGTAAGGTCTGTATGAGGGAGCTTCCATTGCAACATTCAGAAATCTGGCACCTAGACAACTCAGCTATAAATTACTAAAAAATACCTTGCATCTTGAACTAAATGAAATGAGGCAACAGTTATCCAAGAGGATGTGTCGTAGTGGCTCATGGAACAGAGGACCTTCTCCAACTGTACTCAAGCGAGGGGCGCAGGATCAGATTGGAGACTTGTTAGGAATGAGTGTGGGCAAAGTTCATGAGGAACGGAAGGCAATGGTCGTGAGGGAAACGATTCCATGCAAAACACCATTGCGTTGAGCATCAGGTCAGCTTGCTTGAAAAAGGCAATATGACCCGAGGCACAGACAGCAAAGGATGTGGACAGCCCAACAACCAACAAAAGCATGAATTCTCCAATGTCATCCTGCGTCAAAGAAATTCTTGAGCATTGAAGTTACTCTTTAGAGACATGCTGCTTTCAAACTTATCCCGACGCCAATTTCCGATATATTTCATAAGAGGATAACAGCCTCCTGTATATATAATAACACAATCTCCTAGTCCTGTTAGGGACATCAGGTATATATCTAAACAAAAAAATATATGTTGTGATCAGTTCATAAGTCCATTTCAGCACATAGCATAATAGAACCTTTTGGTGGATAATAAATACACTTGAAAAATCTACTGATTCAAATACGAATTGCTAATCCGTAAAATAGTAATTGCAGAAATGATAAAATAACTTGTTGTGTGGCTTATGGTAGTGTACTCTAGTCAAATCAGACAATCACCTGACTTAATGTCGACCCGATCAACCTTCCCATATCTTCCAAAAAGCCTCTCAATTTCGGATTGGCGGGCGTCGTAGTCAAGGTTGCCACAGAAAATCGGTCTCATCTTGGGTCAAGCAAACTTGGCCTTGTCCCTTGATCTGAAAGGGAAAAAATGGAAAGACGATTTGAGTAAGTTTAACACATTAAAAGGGCTTCCTCGCAGGGAAAAAGTTCGGATGAAATTATTACAGATCATTCTCCAATGCAAAACAAATTGTAAGGACAACAAATTCATAGAGGCTTAACATTCCCCTGAACCAGATCATGCAATGGATTGAACTCCAACTCGCACTAACTCTCTTGATGCCAACGTTTTGTTTTTGCAACATTTCATGCTCGTAGCTCTCGTATAATATTGATCAGCCAGTGGAGAATGAGATTAACTTCGCATCATCAAAATGAACTAAATACCGGGCAAAATTTATGGTGCAGCCAAACGGATTTACAAATCTAGGCTAACTTTTAGGATAAGGTCACCATCCAATACACAATGTAAAAGAACCAAAATATCCTAAAAATATTAAAAAGCGGGATGCAAATCAAATCGTATACATACAGCAACAAGAAGCCGCTTGGATCCACGGGATCCACTTCATATCCTCGATCAAAACAAAACCAAGAAATTGAGAACAAATCCAACGAAAGGAGCAAACTATTATCGACGAAAACATGTAGAGGAGAAATGGATCGCACGAATGGTTGTTCAAATAGCTCACCTGCGATGCGGCGGCCGACGGGAATGGTGCAGATTCGAAACCCTAAAAATTACGGAACGAAACGAAACGAGAAAGAGGGATGTGGTCGAACGCTGGTGAAAAAGGGGCATAAAAGGCCGAACCAGCGACCCGCACGGGCAGGTCGCACCGGCGCACCGGATACTTTCCGGGCTCTTTGTGCCACGAGCCTGAAGCTAACCTGAGTTCGCCGGATTCAGGACAAGTGTTGACACATCAGAATTAGATAGTAACATAATATTTTCTTTTTGTTGCGAGTCCCTGGTGATAGGAACCGCCGACATCAACGGATTAGAGATCAATTCACCTTCCAATGTTATTAATTAGATACGGTAAAATTTTTATTTTCAAATCTAATTAATTCGATAAAATTATTTCACGCCGAGACAAATTCTCAACAAAAAATTAATATTATATTTAATGTTTTTTTATCAGATTAAAGGACACTCCTTATTCTTGTATACCATCATTTTATTTTATTTTGTTTCTTTCTTTCATGTTTACCATCTTCATCTTGTGTAGTATATGTCAAGTAAAGCATTTACAATGGATAAACAAATAATTATATACAAAAAAGTAATTATTATACTTAACCAAAGATTTATATACATTCTTTATATAAGTAATTAACTTCAAGTCGGAATATATAAATAACGAATTATTTTTTAGGCCAGACTTAATTAATTAATTTGTTTTGTTAAAAAATGAGAATATTTTTTTATATTACATTATCCATAACAGGTACATATAAACATATTTACATTATTTTGTCTTCTTTTTTCCGCGACCTTTGTCATGTATAAGTTTACAGTGATTTTTTAAAGAATAAAAATAAATTCAAAATAAGAGGAATATAGCAATAGCAAGTAAGATTAATATCAGCAAGCACCGAAACTTTAAAAAAAAACTATTTTGTTCTTTAATGATGTATTTTCTAATAATAATATTTTGTGACATTTAATTGGTTTTTTTACTTATAATATACGATTGATTTAATTTTAAATAATGGACTCAAATAGGAGTATTCAGTCGTCGAATTGAATCCACTTAACCCAACTCGATTAATTTTTGTTGGATCAAGGGCTTTTTGAGTAACAAACTCTATTCGACCTAATCCGATTCAAGTCGAATTGAGTCAGATGATCAGATCATTTAAAAAAAACTTCTTTTTTTTTTCAATATTTTAATATAAAAATATATTTAATATTATGTTTTAAATTATAAAAATAATATTTTATTTGTTTATTTTTTCTATACTTTAAGAATTTTATTTTCATATTTAAAAATTTTAATCACATAAGATATCTAACTAAATAAGAAATAAATTAATTTGAATATAAAATAAAAAGGGTAAGGTCGACTCAAATTAGAAATTTTCAATTCGTACCTAATTTGACCTTTAGTCGAGTCCAACTTCACCATCGACCCAATGGTTTGTGTGGTGTCAACGGGCAGACGTCCTAAACTCAAACCCCCAAAATGTTTGGTTGCAACGAATCCTCGTTTGAGATACTTTTTGTGGGGAACAATCTATAAGCATTTTTTATATCTTTATAGTAATAAGTTACGAGTTTTTATGATTGAAGCTAGAAAAATTCTAGATATATTTTACATGTGAAATCATGTATATAACTTCTTTTTATTTGGGTGAAGTGGTAAGCGACTTCTTCTCGATTAAATAATATCTCGAATTCGAATTCTAACGAATACAAAAAAATTTATTAGGAACATCATCTATCATTGCCAAGTACGAGAGACGAAGTGACCAACCAAATTAGTTAAGCTCAATGGTGGATCGACTTCCAACATGTAGATAGTGCACACAATTGTTAGCGTCGCGCGGGTTGGATCATCGACACCGTTTCTCAAATACCGGGACCACCTAAAAAAACTTTAGTTTTATACTTATTCCAGTGCATGATTATATACTAATATTTTTTTTATTGTATGAATTTCTCTAATGTTTATTTGACATTGCCTTCAAACTTTAATTTTTACACATATTGTTTTTTTTTTACTTCGAGTTGCTTTTGACTCTCTTCAAGATATTTGTTTATTTCTTACATTAAAATATTAAAATATTTTTTTTATACTGCTTGAATTTAATAATTTATTATATATTCAGTTATATCATGTTATATTTAACGTTAAGTTCACCAAATATTTTTTTATCAATTATAATTTAATTTTTAATCTCTAATCATTATCTGTTATCTCCTACTCATTAATTAAAATAAAATTCTCTATCAAATTACGCTTATTAAACAGCTAATGATATGCAATGGATTTCTCACTCATAATTGCATTTCTTATTACTGAGATTTATCCCATGCATATTTCACAAATAAGACATAATTTACCACATCAATGATGCTTGAAAAATAGAAAAATACAACTAAGGCTGCTATATAATAAAATAAAATAAAATATATCTTCTATAATTTAACTAATAAAAGTATTGAAAACAAGTGCTCCATGCATTTTTGTGTAATAAAGCCTTTTGTTGCATTGAAAAAGGACGATATATGCATTTAAAACAAGTGAGATAGATTTTTATATTATGCCAGTACATTTTCAATTGTAGGATTATGAAAAAAAATTGAAGATAACTGAAATATTTTTTATAGATTGTGTATTATCTCGATGAAAATAAATAAAGAGAAAGTCATTTTCTTTTTTCTTTCCTATTATGAAGATCACTTAACGTAAGAAAAACAAAAAATAAAGGTTACATAAATTTTACAAATGGGAATATATAATAGATTGTGTTTACTTTGGAGTTTGGAGATATAAAATATAAATTTGTAATATCGTTTTTTTAGATGATTTAATAAATGATTTGAAATATTAGAAAAAGTCGTGTGGAAATATAAAGGGAGAGGATTTCCGAAGGAAATAATTTGCTTTCGAGAAAAGAGGGTTTCATTTTCTCACAATTTCTACCAAATTTCCGAGTCGATATTTTTTTTTCAATTAATTAACTAAACTAAAATGTGAGGAAATGAGTTGAAGCCATGGAGCCACGGAGCGCTTACTGTTTCAACTAAAATGTGTTTTTATAATTTGATCCTGAATCGTGGGTTGCTCACTGTTTCAACTGATCTGATGCCATGGAGCGCTGAGTTGTTCTTGTTCTTCGGGCTTTGTGATCGTTATTTAACCATGAAGCAAAGATTATCGTTTTGTACTTTTCCATGCGAGATACAGATCAAGAAATATGACATGAATCAAACGCATCTTAAACTTTGCAATCACCATTGTAACATAAATCAATTCTCTTCATATGAACTATGAGATGCCGATGTTGTCATGATTCAAATCACATTCAAAGTGCAAATCAAATCATATTACATTCCACAATCGATTATTCTCTTCTCTAGCAATATGTCACAGGCAAATTATCTTATTTACTATTGTAAAACTCTAAGCACAGGAATGAATGAATCCCAAATACAAACACCTACATACTTAAGCGTTCATACTTCAATGAGCAGGATCTTAGTGCAGAGAGTTGAGCTATCCTTAAACTCTATATAGGAGAATAGGAAGATATCCCACTGCAAAGGCGTCTGTGATTAGCTTGAACACTTCACAGAACAAGGATTCTTCTACGAGTAAAGAGTTCGGCTAATTGGGCAGGACAAATGTTCAAATTTCACAGGGCTGCGACGAACAACTATCTATGCACATCGGTAAGACTTGGTTGGATTTGGCATATGAGCAAACACTGCAGAGACGTGTAAGAGAAGAAGTGATGCGTGCCTATCACATGAGGTCGTAGACGTTGGGATCAGCGGCGTAGCATCCCAGTGTTCGGACGAACACCGCGAATTCGGAGATCTCGTCGATGGCCTCCTTCACCCTCGGGTCCTCCGTCGAACCCTCGCAGTCTACGTATAGGACGTGAGGGAACGCCCTCATCAATCCTTTCCCCCTGGTGTCCATTATCATCACGGGGGCATTGTTGTGCTCCATGGACGAATTGATCACCTCCACCTTGGTCAAGTTTAAGTTCCTCTTGGAAAAGGCTGACAGCACCTTGAGGAGCACCACCATGGAGCTGCCCCGGTGCGCCACCACCATCGAGGTCTTCAGCGGGCCTTGGCGGCGCGCCGGGGGAGGCAGATCGGGCAGGGACGCGGGTTGTCGAGGGGCGAGGAGGAGGAAGCGGGTGACGTTCCAGGACTCGTCCTGGAGGCCGTCGGCGAGGACGTCGAGACCGTACATCAGCGCGGCGCGCGGGGAGGCGATGGCGGCGGTGTCCAGGAGGCCCTCGGAGCGGAGCATCTCGACGGCGCCGGCGGTATCCTCGACGGGCTCCCGGTCGCGGATGCCGAGCTGGGCGAGGGCACGGCCGCAATGGGCGAGGGCCACCGGGTGGCTGATGACGCGGCGGAGCTCCGCGGGGCGGACGCCGGGCATGGCGAGCAGGCAGTAGTGGACGAAGAGGCTGACCTCCTGGACGATGCGGAGATCATGACGGAGGAGGAGATCGTAGTTCCGGAGGGTGGTGCCCTCCATGGTGGACTCCACGGGCAGGATGGCACGGTCCGCGAGGCCCCGCTCCACGGCGGCGATGGCGTCGGAGAAGGTGCGGCAGGCGATGGTGGTGCAGTCCGGGGAAGCTGTCTTGGCGGCGAACTCAGAGTAAGCACCGGGGGCGCCCTGGAACGCGACGCGGAGTCCGGCGATGCCGTCGATCTGGTGGGCGCGGTGGCCGTTGACGCGGGGGTGGGCGACGCCGTTGATGGAGGCGACGACGGAAAGAGCCGGCGGAGACTTGGTCCGGAGAGTGGCGGGCGACGAGGGCACGGCGAAACGGATAAATGCCGCGAGATCAAGATCGCAGCTTTTGGCGCTGTTGGGCAGGAAAGGGTTGGGGAGTTTGAGGCATGGAGCGGAAGCCATCGATGGAAAAGGGAGAAGAGGGGCGATTAGGGATTGCAAATGGGCAATTGGGAATTGGGAACTCGGCGGAGGGAGAGGGAGGAAGGGAAGGAGGAGGCCGTGCGGTAGGTGGATTTTTTGGTCGCTCGCGTGTTTGACTGTTTGCGTAAGAGAAATCTGATGAGAAGAAACCTACCACTTCTAGAGAGAGACCCAGATTGGAGCGGAACAAATAAGCAAAAATGCAAGAGTTTGGGTCAGATTATTATTATTATTATTATTATTATTATTATTATTATTATTATTATTATTATTATTATTATTATTATTATTATTATCTTTTTTATTTTTTATTCTCTTTCTTTGAATCTCATCAATTTCCACCCTCCTTGTTTAACCATTTCACACTCTCTCTCTCTCCTGATGCTATTAATTATTTAGTTAATAAAAGTTAAATTACTAGACAAATATATTAATTTAATTAATATGAAAATCATAATAAAATTAGACACAAAAATTAGGTATATACAAAATAAAGTAAAAATAAGAAGAGCGAACAAACATTAGAAAAATAGTTTTTAAAATAATTAAGTTTCTGAAGTATTTTGAACAATCAATTATTTGCAGTTAAGCAAATAGTTTATTAAGACACGGAGAAGAATTGGATTGGATCAACAAACTAATTAATTAATGAGAGGTTTGACATCAACTTAATTATTAGTATTTTTCTTTAAAAAATGAAAAAAAAACGTACACTTAGTAATGGTTCAAAGAAACAATTATTTAAGAATAAAGATAGTGAAAATGGAAATAAATTATTATAGATAAAAAGGTGAAAGTTTTATTCCAAAACAATTACATATATTGATTATTGATCAATTTTTCACAATTTTTATGAGCTAATTTATTTTTATTTTCAAAATAACTTTATATGTATATTACATTATTTAATATTTCTTCAATCTCATCTTATACAATATTATTATGTTTAATAAGTTGGTTGGGTGTCCACGAGATATATAGAAAAAGAGAGTAATACATAAAAATGATAATATATTAAGTTAATATAAATTAGATGGAAGATGAACAGCAAGAGAATATATTGATAATATTTAAATAAAAAATGAGGTAAAGATTGGTAAGAGAAGAAAAAAGTCGTTAAAAAATGAATGGAAGATGAAAAGGCAAAAGAGCATGAATGAAGAATAAAGTTGTCACTTTAGAGTAGCATTAAGTTTTCTAGAAGTGACATTATGAGCACCTAAGCAAAAATGCAAGAGTTTGAGTGGGATGGCATTATTATTATTATTATTATTATTATTATTATTATTATTATTATTATTATTATTATTATTATTATTATTATTATTATTATTATTATTATTATTATTATTATTATTACAAGTTCATACTTCTTTTTGATTAAAAATTTATCTATGCAACTTTGAAAATGTCATTATGTCTTTTTTCTTGCAAAAAAAATATATTAATGCCCTCCTAACTTTTATATTTTTAATTATAAGGGTAAAAATACAATTAATTAGATAATGATTTGAAATACAAAACACGTGAGAGAAAAATGGCAATAGGAACGTGAACATGTATTACAGAACGTTTGGATAAATTTCAGGATTAATCTTCAACTTTGAGTTAATTTTTAATCAATCTCTCAATTTCGATTTGTACTTAGAATAACTTTCATTTTTTTTATTTTCTTGTACAATTAGTCCTCTTAACAGGTGATAGCGAATTTTTCGATTGTCTTGTGTATGTCATGGGGCATTTTCCCATGACACGACGTACGAAGTCTCGCGGCACTAGTGACGCTCAACTTAAATCTCTTGACCGCTCAACACCAAATAAATACATGCAGTCGTTCCGCACTACGTAATATTACGTAGTACCAAGTTATCTGTCCTTAGGGCATTTATCTTATAGGGCCATCTTTATGAATGGTCAAGTATGTGGTGTTACCCATAGGGTATGTCTTTTGCATCTTTCATATGTAATAAGACTCCTATACCTACGGTACATTGGAAGGAGTTCACTGCCTTCCGAGACCCAGATGTATGATATGTTTCATCATATATAATACAAATAAACTTTTCTTTAATTCTAGCATTTGACCTTAAGCGTGGGGTGGCAATCCTAATCGATGTTCCTTTATGGCGTCCCGTGGTTCCTCAGGTGCCCTTCAGACTTTAAGCACTCAAGCGCCTGCATTAGTGCCGCAACACGCTAATGTCACGAACCCAAGACGAGTAGTACAACTCCCTTGTCATACTCGTGATCAAATGCTTATAAGAGCGACTCTCGACATAGTCGTCTCGACCATAAATCTTTCACTACTACTCAAAATAAGCTTAGTTAGGTGCCTATCCACCTAATCACCGTACGAGGTCTAGTGTCCGAGAATGACCTAGAATAGTTCATCCTGCTCGAATTACCCAACAATGATGACTCGCTTATATCATCGCGATGTGCCCTGACGTAGGAAAAGTGCTTCCGCTCAGATGCACTACGCCCAGGTGCACTGGTATTATGGTCTTTGATCATGGACGCCAACGAGAAATGCGTGGCAAGTTTCCTCGCCGCACATCCAGTCGTGTCATGCAGCAAGTTCCTCGTACACCCGTGTCGTGTCTAGTAACGTCTGTCATGTATTATGATGAAGGATTCATCGCCCCACCTAATCGGGACGATCATGCGTCGCTCACTCGAGTAAATAGCCACTCCAGGTATACAGTTAGGAATCTTAAAGTGTCCGCTGCCTCAAGAAGAGTGTCATCATGCTTCGCCATGAGGTTTTGCGCTACTCATACCACGAGTTTGCATTGCACAGTGGTTGTGTAACTCGAGTACCTGTGTCACATTCAGAGACTGTCGCTCATGCACTGTCATGACAATCTAGCGCTGGTCGATATTTCGGTGATGTCATATCGCATGTCTAGTTATGCAACGTGAAGCACACAACCGTTCTACGAGAAAAGTTAGCTCAAAGTTAAGCATCAATGTTCATGGTCCCTTTCGGCTAAGGAACATCATCCCATCGATTACATAGTATCATTCATAAGCAACTTGTCATGTCGTTAGTCTCGTCTGTCACATTAAGATGACTTTCACCAATGGAGCAAAGCATTGATTACTTGCAAATATTTGGGGATGAGCTGTCAGCCTTGCCTGCCTTGTCAAGTGTCATCACGCAAGCGGAGCAATGTCACCCTATTGAAAATTAAAAGATAAACTAAGAAAGTAATTCCGCGCATAATCGAGTAACCAAGGAATAATTTTTTGAGAAAAGAAAATATGTATGATATTTTTCAATGTTAAAACTCAAAATAAGATGACTTATAAATATATTTACAACTTCAGATGCAAGATAACAACATGGAGATAATACTTAAAAAAGTGAGAAATCATGCACATACTCCACTACTAAGACACTACTACCACTAATTACATTATCCCATAATCATAACTATCACATCATCATAACTATTCACTAACTCCATAATTATTTTTTAAAAAAAATACAAAATGATGTGGATAATATTTTTTAAATCACAATTCAACACTGCCCCTTGATTCAAAACTGTAGACTATAAGCAATTTTGTAAAAAATGTATGCTTGCGAATAAAAAGATCTTTGGTAAACAAATCTGTCATTTGTTCATCTGTACCATAGAATTTCAATTTGATTTTTTCATCCTTTATTAAGTCATGAATAAAATGATTACGTATCTCCATGTGCTTTGTTCGTTCATGCGTAACTTCTTGGTAATTTCTAGTGCTGATTTGTTATCACAAAAAATAATTATTGCTTTATGAAAATTCAACAAAATTCTTTTTAACTATATTGTTTGACATGCAGCAGATGTAGCATCAATATACTCTATTTCATAATATAAGAGGACAATAGTTGCTTGCCTCTTTGAACACCATGAAATTGTCCCTCATCCAAAAATAAAAGTACTTCCTGAAGTGCTCTTTCTATCATCCAAAGATCCTGCCCAGTCACCATCAGTAAAGCAAAACAATATGAAATCAGAAACTTTATAATACTAAATTCCAAAATCCATGGTACCAGCAATATAGCGTAAAATGCGCTTGGCTACTCCAAAATGATGTTTTGTTGAAGAATGCATAAATTTGGATACAAAACTAACAGAAAAAAAGATATTTGATCTTGTGTGAATCAAATAAATTAAGCCACCAATTAAACTTCTAAATGTTCTTTCACTGTCATCGAGTTTGAGCTTTTTATTCACATTCGTAGGAGTGACATCAACTTTGCAATTTAGCATATTGAACATGTCTAACAAATCATTAACATATTTCTTTTGAGAAATAAATATGCCGTTAGTACCCTGCACCACTTCTATATCAAAAAAATAATTCAACAACCCCAAATATATCATTTCAAAAATTCACTATCATGCATGTCTTAAAACCAGCTACAAGTAATTGATAAGATCCCACATATAGAATATCATCAACATATATGCAAACTATAATAAATTCAGCCCATTTTTCTTTCAAGTAGAGTATTGGCTCAATTTCACTTATGCGAAAATCATTCTCAATAAAAAATAAATCAATCTTGCTATACCATGTATGGAGAGTTTGCTTTAGATCATACAAAGCCTTTTTCAATTTGTAAATTTTGTCTTTCTTGTCATTGATAACAAAATATTCAGATTGACTGACATAAACATCTTCATTCAAAAAAGTTGATTTTATATCAAATTGATAACACACCATTGCAATTGAGAAACTAAGGCTAAAAATAATCTCGCTGTTTCAAGACGAGCAACAAAAGAAAAAATTTCTTCAAAATCTATACCTTGCTCTTGTGCATAGCCTTTTGCTTCAAACCTTGCTTTGTTCTGAATGCTTACATTTACATGATATTTAGTTTTATACATCTATTTCAAATTAATCAAATTTTTGTTGTCAGGAAAATTAACTAACTCTCATGCATGACTTCTTATAATAAACATCATTTATTTTTTCATTGCGTTGCGTCATTCTTCTTTTTCCATTGCTTCATCCAAGCATGTCGGATTTGAGACAAATATAGCAAATTGACAAGAAGCATATAATTCTTGCAAAGAATGAAATTTCCTTGACATAGAATTAGGTGATTTTTTTTAGGAATTGTTTCCACCACTTGGAACACATTCATTTCTTACTAGTGTTACAACAATATTTTTTCACATTCTGCAGAAAATTCAATTTATAAATTAGCCACATTAGTTATATTTGTTTTCTCCCACGTCCAATTGCATCTTTCATCAAAGATAACATTTTCACTAATAACTACTTTGTCGGTAGAAGAATTGTATAATCCATAAGCTTTGGATTAAATAGAATAGCCAACAAAAATATATTTCTTAGACTTATCATCAAGTTTTTTTATAATTTTCAAAATTTTTCAAAAAAATTTCAAATGTTTTACTTTCGGTTTGCAATATTTCCATGTCTCATAGTAGTATGATTTTGTAATACTTTTGTTGGAGAAATATTCAGCAAAAATACTACAGTTGCAATTGCTTCAGCTCCAAAAGTATTTAGAACATTCTTCTCCTTTAGCAAACTTCTTGCTATTTCTACAATTGCTCGGCTCCTTTTTTTAGCAACATCATTTTACTGACGTGTTTATGGAGCTTTAAGTTGTGTTTGAATTCTCCGTTCTTCACAAAAATGGTTAAATTCATTTGATAAAAATTCATCATCTCTATCTATGCGCAAAATTTTTATGTGATGACTACTTTCATCTTTCACCATTATCTTGAATTTTTTGAATACATCGAATGTCTCAGATTTCTGCTTCAAAAAATATACTCAATTCACGTGAGAATAATTGTCAATAGATAATGCAAAATATTGACTACCACTGAAGAACTTTGTTTGCATAGGTCCGCATAAATCTGTATGAATAATTTCAAAATGATACTTTACTCTGTATGATTTCCTTACAGGAAATGACTTTTTGCATTGCTATCCAAAAATACACCCTTCACAAACTTCAGCAATAGAATCAATTTTTACTTTGTGTATTGCTTTCCAAAATTGCACCCTTCACAAACTTCATCAATATAATCAATTTTCGGAAGACCAACAACCATATTCATTCTAATAAATAATTTCAGTCCATTAATGTTAAGATGACCATATCTCAAATGTTAGAGTTTAACCTAAAAAATTGGATGAACTAAAAAATGCACAAGAATCTAAAAAATTCATAAGAAACATGCGATTTTTTGCCATAGCAACTTTTACAATAATTTGTTCAGATTTCTTATTTTTGACAAAGCAAACATCATAATCAAACAAAATAAAATAACCACTTGCCATCATCTTTCCAATGTTTAAAAAATTGTTATTCAAAGTAGGAACATAAAAAACAGTATGGAGAATTTTTCTTTACCATCATTCTATCGAATAGCAATTGTACCTTCTCCTTCAACTTGCATAGGTTTATCAACTTCAAATCTACGCTATTTTTTTTTAACTCATCGAGCACTTTAAATAATGATCTCATTCCAGTCATATGGTTAGAACCATCGTTATTAAAATCGGATCGGACCGGCCGGTTCAACCATTTCAATCATGAACCGACTGTTGGTCCAGTCCGAATTAATTTAAAAATTAAAATTGAAGTTAAATCGATAAAAAATTGGGTCAACCAGTAAAAATCGGCTCAACCATTAAATCGAAAAAATCCGATTCAATATTTAAAGTGAAAAAATTAGAAAATAAAAGTAAAAATAAGAAATAAAAAGTTAGATAGGAAGGTAAAAAATGAGAAAGTATTTGAATTAAGAATTGGTAAAAATTAAAAAGGAAATAATGTGAGAAATCAATATGGAAGAGGAGTTAATGGAAATAAAAAAGGAAAGTACTAAAATGAAAATAAAGAAGAAAATAAAAGGAAGTAAGTGTGATGTATGAGAAATTAGATTAATTTATTATCATAACAAAATAGTATCAAAGAATAGAATATCAATAATAATAACAAAGTTTTATATGAATATTTAAAATTTTAATATCTTATTATTATAAAAAAGTAAATAAATATGGGAATTAATGGGGAGAGAGGAAGCAATGGAAATAGAAAAATAAATTAAAATGAAAGTAATGAAAAAAAATAAACATGAGAGTGATGTATGTCAAAATTAATTAATATATCATCACCCTAAAATAGTATTGAAGAATAAAATAAAAGAATTAATATAGTATATTAATAAAAAAATTCAAACTCTTTTTATGAATATGAATATTTAATTATTATATATTATTATGAATTATAAGCATTATATAATATTTATTTTTTATATAATTATTTTAAATAATATTAATTTAATAAAATCCAATTGAACTAAGTTAAATCTGATCAAACCGATCCAACCACGACTTAGTTGGTCGTTCGGTCGGGTGGCCAGTCCGATTTTAATGACATTGGTTAGAACAACCACTACCTAAAACCATATTTTATTTATATCAATAAAATAAGAATATGCCATAAATAACTTAGTTTTATCTTTTTTCTCTTCAACAAAATTTGCTAATTGCTTTGCCTTGGTTCAACAATTTGTTTCAATATGTCAATGCTTCTTACAGTAGTAGCATTTAAGTTTGTTTTTATACTCATTTGATGGTTCTTTGCTTATTTTGTCCATAAAATTTTTCACTACCATGATCTTTTCATTGGCCTCTTCCACAAAATCCGTCTGGACCACGATCTTTATTGCAATTAGATCGAGGTGCTTGTACTTTGTCTTGAAAAGTTTTTTCTTCATTTTTTTTTGCAAATCTGTTCATTTTTGCTTTATGTGCTTGCAAAGAACTCATTAGTTTATCAAAAGAGAGCATAAATAAATCTTCGAACTTTTCAATTGCAACAATTACATAATCAAATTTTGAGGCCAAACTCTTAAAAACTTTAGGAACAATAATTTTATCATCGATCTTTTCTCCATAAGATCTCATTTGGCTAACCATAATAATTACTCTTGACAAAATTTCTTAAACAAACTCATTTAATTTCATAAATAATATCTCAAAATCTCGACGAAGAGTTTGCAATTTAACTATGATTACCTTTGATGTTTTTTGATACTCTTTTTGTAATATACCCCATGTTTGCTTTGAGGTAACTGCATCTGTAATCTGCAAAAAATAGTCTTATGCACAGCTTGCTGAATAAGAAATAATGCCTTGGCATATTTTAATTTCCTTTCTTCATCTGGATCTGTATATCCATTCTCAACCAAATTCCAAAGATCTTGCGACATAAACAAAATTTTCATTTTGATATTTCAAAACTTATAATTATCACATTTGAAAATATGAACCAAAGGTTGAGAGAAACTTACACTACCACTATTCGCAACCATAATTTGTTCAACACTTCTGCTGGTTGAAGTAATGATTAATTGCATTTGCTAGCAATTCCAAATTTGCAAATGATGTCTTCTCCTGCCCGAGTATTTCGCAACCCGCTCTAATACCAAATTTGTTAGAAATTAAAAGATAAACTAGGAATATAATTCAGCATATAACCGAGTAATCAAGGAATAATTTTTGAAGAAAAAAATAGCATTGTATGGTATTTTGCTATGTTAAAATTCAAAATAAGATGGCCTATAAATAGACTTACAATTTCATATGCAAGATAACAACATGAAGATAATGCCTAAAAAAGTGGAAGATCGTGCATACACTCCAGCACTAACACACTACCACAACTAATTACATTACCCCGTAATCATAACTACTACATCATCACAACCATTCACTAACTCCATAATTAATTTTCTTTTTTTCAAAATACAAAATGATGTGGATAATATTTTTTTAATCACATTTCAACACACTCATCAAGAGTTGGGACGAATCTGTTACGTGCCAACGCAATTCGACATCTCAACCCCAATGATCAATTTGGCAAATAGTCCAAGCGTTGAGCATTTGACGAACTTTGGCATGTTTATGTCAAGCATTTTGCCGTCAACAGAATGAAGGAGTACCTTTCCTCTTGGCCAACATCTCGAGTAATCGACGCGGCCTCCAAGGATCAATGTCCAAGGTTTCGAAGGACACACTGGCGATATCGTTACTTCGAATTGAGATGGAGGTGAAGTTGGGAAGCTCATGTCATGAGTTCACCAACCACAATCCGCTTATATAAGCGGAGCATCTTCACGAGCATCCCCAGGGATCGATGAAGACCCGAAATGGCTACTCTTTCACAAAAGTCAGCTGCCCGGTGGACAAGTAAGTAAAAAATGCATGATCTTTGTCGACAAACACAATGACATATTGCTTTGTCCAGATTGCGGAGGGACAAGTATCAAAGGTACATCTTCTTCATGAATGAGCACAACATAAAGGTGTTGTCGAAGCTTCGAAAGAGATCCCAAGATCGGAAGAAGGCATACCCTAAGAACTCTGCAAGATATGACAAATTCATGGAGACATTGCCGCCACGACAATGTGGAATGTGGCAAACATAGATCCCATTGAAACATAGGACGAAAGCGGACTGTAGTTCATCAACTACACATACACTGACAGGTCGGGACTGGAGGTCAATGTCACATTGTTCAACATCAGCCAGAAGGGCATGTTGAAGGAGGATGTGAAAGGTATCACCGAGCTTTGCCTACAGTGTTCTCAGGTGGATGCGACCCAACGTTGGTGCTCTTCAATAAAGGGGTTGAAGCTTTGGACTAGGACGGAGATGGGACGGCGAGATCGCCCAACCTCCGCTCGCTAGTCGCCGCTGATAAGTCAATCATACCAAGACAAGTGTCATACTACCAAAGTCCTTGGGCAAGGGCAATGGTGGGGGAGAGAAACTTAAGTCACAAGGGAAAAGTTATCCTATCAATAAAAAGGCAAAGCCCATCCAAAGCAGGAAGATTGAGTTGAACCACATGCACATGTGAGGATACTCTCGTCGCTCATTATAGTGACTCAAAGTGGACAAGGAAGAGAAGGACATATCAAAGGACCTTGCTCTGCTTCAAATCGTTAAGAATCCATTGATCGCCAAGAGTGAGGTGGTCATGTACTATGCACTCGGTGGATGAAGGACTCTACGTTGCAGCCCATCTACAGTATAAAGGCATTGAGTTGAACTGCAAGGGAATGTAGGGAGACTCTCATCGCTCGCCTTAGCGACTCAAAATGAACAAGGGATGAGGTATCATATCAAAGAACCTTGTTCTGCCTCAAGACCATTGAAGACTCAAACGATCACCAATGATGAGGTGATCCTGTGCTCTACATTTTCATAGATGGATGACTCTGCGTTGTGACGACCCGTAATATAAAAGGTTTGGGTTGAAGTCCTCAACGTCCGTGGGAAGACTCTTGTCGCTCCCAATAGCGGCTCAAAGCACCAGAAGTAGTCAAGTCACACATGTTGGCATCAAAGGACTTGCGCTGCTTCAAGCCATCGGAATACCAGAATGATCATCAAAGGGTGAGATGGTCTCATGCCTTGCAATCGACGGAAGGAGGACCCTATGCCACAGCCATCTACAACATGGGGCAGAGAGACAAGTCATGCAGATCTCGAAGCAACTCTTTTCTCGAGCTACTCCCGAAGTCACTCAAGAGTTGTTTCACCCCAGGAAACCAATCTAAACAAGTTGACGCTGCGCAAGTCTAGAGAAGTCGAAACCAACGAAAACTTGATGGGCAAATAGTTGCTTGATGAAGTCAGATCGTAGAAGGCGAACTCCACTGGCTCTACACAAGTGACGACCTCGGATTGGACGAAGGATCAGTAAGTGAAGCAGACCTTAGAGAAGAGTCCTTTGCGAGTCCTAAGGAGCGGACATTCCAGACGCTACGTGACATTGGTGAAGTAAAAGTCAAGGCAAAGAAGGTGAATTCTAGACGGGACATGCGAAGTCAAGATTGAAGACGGGACAACGACGTCAGGGGCGTCGCCGACTTTGATGGGAGAGAATGTCTGAGGACGTTTTCCCATGACACGATGCACGCAGCCTCGCGGCACCAATGCTGTTCAACTTAATACTCTCGGCCGCTCAGCATCGAATCATGGAACACATGCAGCCACCCCATACTGCGTAATATTACAAAGTACCAAGTTATCCGCATTTAGGGCATTTATCTTGTAAGGTCATTTTTATGAATGGCCAAGTATGTAGCGTTACCCTTAGGGTACGACTTTTGCATCTTCCATATGTAATAAGACTTCTATACCTACGGTGCGCTGGGAGGAGTTCACTAGTACCTTCCGAAGCCCAAATGTATGTTATATTTCATCATATATAATACAAGCAACATTTCCTTTAATTCTAGTGTCTGGCCCTGAGCGTGGGGTGGCAACTCACATCGGTGTCCCTTTGTGGTATCGCATAGTTCCTCTGTTGTCCCTTTGGACTTTAAGCGCCCAAGCGCCTATATTAGCGTTGCAACGCGCTAATGCCACGAACCCATGTCGAGTAGTCCAACTTTCTTGTCATGTCCATGATCGAATACCTATAAAAGCGACTCTCAGCATAGTCATCTCGACCATAAATCTTCTGCTACTACTCAAAATAGACTTGGCTAGGCGCTTATTCGCCTAGTCGCCGCACGAGATCTAGTGTCCGAGAATGACCTCGTGATACGTACGTGATTATCACGTGAGTCATTTCTCTTTCATCCACGTCATTTAAGTAGTCATATAACGCTACTAAACATTCATGCCTCATTATGCGTGCTCCGTTAAAATGATATAATAAAAAATTCTTTTAACTTTGTCCTTTCCCCAATTAGTAAAAGACAATCGACTTTGCCTAAAAACCCAAACCCTTTCCACCCCCTTTCTCAGGCAATCTCGGCAGTCGGTGATCACTTCGGCATAAATTTTGCATATGTTGCTAGGGTCTTCACGAAGGTTTCGATTGTCCCCGAGGTCCCCTCAAAGGTTTTGCTGAGGATTGCTGAGAGCTATGGGAGCAATCGAGTTGTCGCCGAGGTGACAAGTAGGAAAATATAGGTTATGTTGTGATTTTCGTCGCCATTCGAGTTTTTTCGTCGATTTTATACTAATTTCTCTTTGAAACTAGGATTTTTCGTGTTGTTTTGTTTGGTCTCGAGCGATGTCAACGGGCAAGTGCAAGAATCTTTTAAAAAGATGCGGATGTGAGGAGGAAGTAATCATTGGGACTTCTTGGACCGGAATCAATCCTGAATGCATGTTTTACGAATGTCGAAATTACGAAGCGTGTACCATTGTTGTTGATCGCTCAACATATTTTGTGAAATTCGTACGGATTATGTGTTCCTCTTTTTGTCACTAGCATAGTAGATCATGCGACTACTTCGATTGGGTGGATCCTCGTGCTGACAAAGTAAACATCAACAGACCTTTGGGTAGGATAGAAATTTTGGAGGGTGCAATTGACTCTGAAAAGGAAAAAATGGTCAACTAGAGGTTGAAATTGAAGCACAAAGGAAGAACTACATGCAACTGATTAGGAAGTTGATAGTCTTATTCCTAATGTATCTATTCAAATAATGGTCAAGTTGTATTTTACCGATTGAAGTGTTGCATTAGGTAGCTGAACATGAACCTTCAACTGTATGTCGTGCCAAATTATTAGAATGAAGCATGTTGAATATTTATTTTACATTTTGTATTCTATCATGCCATATTATTAGATATGTTGAACATTTATATTCTATCGTGCCACTTTGTAGGCTGAAAAATCTATTGTGGAATGATGTTTTTAACTTTCTTAGGTCTTTTTGTTTCGACTTTCACGAGTCATCCCACTTCTATACATCTGTGATAGTTGAAGTCACAAAGTTAATATTTGCTATTACATTACATACCTAAAAGATAGCATTCAGTTAAAAGGGATTACATTAGAAGATAACATTCAGTTAAAAGGGATTACATTAGAAGATAACATTCAGCTAACAAAATGCTACACCATGAGATTAGTTCCTACATTCAACTACGCACATGTTTCCTTCAATGTTATAACTATTCAAACTCCTACATTCTAGAGTTATCGAATTACTATCAAAATACAACCAATATTTTGAAGTATTGTCAAAATATAATAATTTTCACTAAATCAAAGTTTTCAACTCATAACATTCTTTTTCCTCTTCTTCGCTAACCGCGAAGTTGATGTTGTTGCCTGAGAAGACTCCTGATGTACACTTGATCTTTAGGTCATGACATGCTTGGTTCAACTCCCTTTAGTCTTTTTTTTTTTTTTGCAAATTGAAAATCATTAGTCAAAAGTGTAATCATAATAAAAACTACCTTAGATAGTAAAAAGTGTACCTGATGTACTTGAGAAGACTCTTGGTACACTTGATATTTGGGTTCTTGGCATACTTGGTTCAACTCCTTTTAATCATTTTTTCTGTAAAGTAAAAAATCAATAGTTAAAAATAATATCTTAGTAAAAACTAGCTGAGATAGTAAAAAAGTGTACATGGTGAAACCTCTTATTGTGGCCAACCACACCACAAATTCTATACCTTATCGTGATCCTTTCCTTCTTACTGAGTATAACTTTAGCAACTGCAACAGTTTTCTCAATCTCGTCAAATTCCTTCCTTCTTACCTTTTATTTTCTCCATTTTTTATCACACATGATGGAGTAATAGGGCATGGTTCATCTACCACTAGTCATTGATCTCTTCCTCTCAGTCATAGTTGTCAAAATCGCGATCTTGATCGTAAGATCGCATGATCTTACGATCCTAACTGGGGTACATGATCTCGATCTCATGTTTGAGATCATTTTTGTAGGATCGGTAGGTAATCTTGATCGTAAGATCACATGATCTTATGATCCTACTTGGGTTACACGATCTCGATCTCATGTTTGAGATCATTTTTGTAGGATCGGTAGGATCTTACGATTGTAGGATCGTAAGATCCTACCGATCCTACTAATACTGTTCCATTTTTTTCTTGCAAATTTTTTAAGTTTTGACAGTGCAACATGATTTTTGGAGAAACAAATTTAAGAATAAGTTGATGATTGGTTATAACTAAAATTTTAAAGTTAATTTTTAACAAAATAAATGTACTATCAATATATATTAAAATCTATTTTATATAATTTTACTTCATATTAATCATATTATTATCATTTTATGTCAATTCATATTAAATTATTATTAGATAAGTAATATATGTATACATGTGTAGGGAAATCTTAATGGGATAATAGTTAATTTAATATTATCTATGATCTAAATAATTATAGATTTATTAAAAGCTATTTTTAATATAACTTTATATATTAAATTAATATTTTAATATATATGTAAGATCTTACGATCCTCGATCCGATCTTACGATCTTCAATCTTACGGACCCCTTTCGATCTTATGTAAGTTCCCGATCTTGACTATCTTGCTCTCAGTGGCTCTATCACTTGATCATATATCTTTAAATATGTCTCTATATGATAACATTTATCCACATAATTGATAATTTATTATTATTTTCAAAAATACATGTCACTGCATGTGCACAAGAAATGTCAATTAACTGTCACCTCTTACGATTGCACTCTCTAGCCTCCATATTTACCACATACTATGCACCTTGACTATTAACTTGAACTCTTGGACCACGGGTTCCGAGAATTTGTCCATTCTTTAATGCTTTCAAATTTCTTATTAATTTTTGACACAAGACATCTTGTAATTTACCCGAGAACGTTTAGAAATGTTTAAGTTTTTTTTGTTATTTAAAAGGTTAACCATGAATATTAAACTCTATCATAAATATTTTCAAAATTATTAAAAAATATCAAAATTATCGATTGAACAAATCTCAAGTTCGAAATAATGCATAAGATAATAAGGTACAAGAATTTCATTACTTGATTCAAATCTATGGATTTTTTTTTCATTTTTAGATGTTACCGTTCATATCCAAAAAGGCTACTAATAAAATAAATATAGTTTAAGATGTAGTAAATTCAGATATTTAATCCTCATATATCATATCCAACTTAAATGATTTCTTACTTTTTATAATTAAATTATTTATGATTACGTAAAATGCCAAGTACATGATTTAATATTTGTGCTACCTCTTTTAATAAGTAGCGTAATTAGATATTCACGAATTACTGTTAAATTCATGATGGATGTTAATTTTATTAATTAAAATTTTTTCGCTCAGTTCAATTGATCATCATCAATGAAATGGTGATAAGTGGACATTTGATAGTGCGTATTTTTTCCGAACCTAGAATCTACCTTTAGCATTTGATGGTGCGTATCCTTTAAAAAAGATAGCATAAGCATTTTTTCTGACCCTAGAATCTACCTTTAGCATTTGATGGTGCGTATCCTTTAAAAAAGATAGCATAAGCATTTTTTCTGAACCTAGAATCTACCTTTAGCATGTTTTGTGTTTTCCCATATGCAAGATTTAATAATTTCTTTAGAAAAGAAAGTTTGTATACTATATAATATTAAATAATATTAATGTTTTTCTTTCGGTGACACATATTCTAATGCGTACATAAATGGAAAATCAAAGAGGATATGATAATTATGATAGAGGTAGCATATATACACAAAAAAGCTATCGAATCTTATTATGATAGAGGTAGCAGAGGCCCCCCCCACCCCTCTCCTTACGAAGTTTGAAAATGGAGGGCATCGCTGTTACAAAGTGAAGTTTGAGGATATCGCTGAGCAAACGTGAAAGTTTGAGAGCATTTGGTGTAATTTATCCATGTTTCTTTCAATGTAATATATCGAGAGTTAGTTTGTTGATGAAAATATTGATAAGTCATAGTGCCAAAATTAATTGTTAAAAATAAATAATTATGTTTTTAAATAGATGTAGTAATAAAAATAATAACTTGTGAGTTGTTTAATTATGAAGTGATTCATACTTTACCTTTATAACTAAGAAACTCAAATGCCCTTTGTATCACAAAATAGCTTAACTATAATATATAAATAAAGATATTATAATTTTGTATATTAAATATTAAAAAATTAGTTAAATAAAAAAACTTAAAAGGGACTGGACACACTGCAAAAAATTGGCAATTGCCACGGATTTCTTCATCGCAAATTTTTAGAATTTATCGTAAATAATAATTTAGACGAATCATGGATGTTTGAAATATGCTTGTTAGAAAAATGTTTGTAATGGATAAAGAAATCAATCACAAATTTGGATGAATTTATTCGTCAAAATTTATGAAGGACTATTTCTTCCAATGACTTTATCCATTGGAAAATAAGAATAATGATGCATCCTTCTCAATTTGCGATGGTAAATTCTTTTGTAAGAAGGATATGATTTTCTTCTCAATTTTGGACGGATAACATTTGCAATTAAGGTAAACAAAAAACTTGTCAATTTCTGATGATTTTTTCATTGAAAATTATGAAGGATATTGAGTCCTTTATAAATTTTTTAAAAATTAAAATTCTATTTATATTCTAAAAAAAAGTATTAACAAGGGAAAATTTGAAAAAAATATTAATAACTAAATTTTCATTAAATAATTATTATAAATTTAATGTACAAAAATTCTAACATTACGATCATTTACAACTAATAATCATCGTCGTCCTACCTCGTCATGATCATTGTGTTCACGAATAATTTGTCTCACCATCATTTTTTATTTATTTATATTGATCAAATTGATCTTGTAGTATTTGCTAATGGATTCATTTCTCAATTTGCAATTCTACATTTATTTATGTTACAAGACGTTGTTCCCATATATTACCTTTATATATGGATGTTACAAGTGACCTCTTAATTTGGATAATCGGATGTTGATCCATACATGGATCTTAATCGGTACAATAATTCAATTCATACGATACTAAAGAACACATTATCTCCATGTTAAAAATTGGTCCACCAATATACATGATCTTTCATTCTTTAACTATCTATTGTTTTGACTCCATCCAGTATGTGTACGCCCAAATAATATGGTCGAATTCTTTACATTTAAGCTATTAATAACATAGTAGAAATAATGTTATAGAAATACATTGGAAATAATATAAATTAAAGAATATGTACATATTATCTCAAGAGAGAGCAAGACAATATTCCTGTTTTCCCACCTACGTGCTAATATTATAGAGTTGAGGAGTCATTGCCATTGTCCAGATAAACTTCTGATAAGAAAAAAAAATTGAGAAAATAAATATTTTATATGATGGAAATATTTGAAAGCATCAGATACTATAATGACAATGTACGTTGTTTGATCAAATGAAAATACAAGCTGAGGTCTTCACTATAATAAAAATAATTTTTAGCAAACATAATTGATGAAGAAATTCAAATCTATTTGTTAAACATAACGATCGAAAAAAATACAATAAGGATTAGAAAAAAAATTTAATCCTTAATATTTGTATGATTCGTTGTTAAAAATTAACTATAAGAATAAAATTAAACTTGACGTTAAAACATTCAAATTAATGATCATCATCTTGTCGTTAAATATATTAATGAGTCAAATAAAAAATATCTCTTAAATGACATTAGTTATATTTAAAAGATATAATTGTTATATTTTCTTATTTAACTTCTATATACCTTCTTAGAAATGTTATTATTATTTATTATTTTAAGATTAAAAAAAAATTTAAATTATACTTTATGTTTTAATATTATTTTCAAATTTTAGTATCCTTAACAAAAGATAAAAACAAATATCTTCGCTTTTATTTTTAATTTTTTTAATGTAATTAAGATTGTCAACGTCTCTTTACTTATAATAATTAATAATATCTAATTATTCATTTTTTTATGTATGTTTACCTTTTTTTCATTTTTGTTAACTTTGAGTATGATTTAATATATATATATCACATTAATTTTTATTTTCCAAAAAAATGATGAAAACATAAATAAAAAATAGTCATTATTTTAAGATCAAAGCTAAAAAATTTACTTTTACCGCCATAATTTTTTTAATAACCACTAGGATATAACTAATTATTTAACCTTAACCTTTTTTTTACTTTTTCTCTTCTTCTTCATGTATGCACGTCTCGTTCCTCTTTGGATCATCTTCTTTCCTTGCACACTGGTACTAGACAACAGGTCTTCCTCTTCCCTCGTACCTCGGCAGCGAACGACACCGCACAATCCTCTGCAAGCAGGTACATGATCCAACGTGTGATCCATCGTCTCCCTCTCGTTTCTTGTTCCCCCTGGCAACCGATTGACTTTGGTAGCGAGAGGCGCCTTCGACGATCGCACCTCACGCATGGAGGTAGCCCTCATGGTCACCTCTCATGCAGAGGTGACCATCGGGGAGGCCCTCGATGGCCACCTCTTGGGCAGAGGTGGCCCTGCCAGCCACCAGCCGCCTCTGAGCATTAGGCGACCCTCAATGGCTGCCTCTCACATAGAGGCGATCGTTGCAGCTGCCTTTGCGTGTGAGGCGGCCACTGATGGCTGCCTCTGCACGTGATGCAGCTAGTGATGGTCGCCTCTGTGCATGAGGCGATCATGTGTGTGAGGCGGCCACTCTCGCACAGAGGTGGTCGTGACAATCACCTTTGCAACACTACGCCAAAAAAGTTTTTTAGAAATCAAACACATTAATCCCTAGAACTTCAATTTTAAATCAAAATATCTTGATCCCTCGTGGTCTCTACAAGTTGGTCATTAAAAATTTATAGCGACAAAAATTTTTCCATTAGTCCTTAAAGAATGGCCTTTTAGTGACCACAAATAAAATTTTAGTTTCAAATGGATAAGAATTTGGGACTAGTATCACATTAGTCTCTAATATTTATACTTTTAAGAACCAAATATAATTGGTCCCTAAAAAATTGGCCTCCAAATCATAATTTTGTTGTAGTGGCACGTGAGCCATCTATTGTGGCCTCTAGGGCTTCTCATTCGGTTGCTCGTGCTTTCGTCATGTGCTTGTGTTTTTTTTCTCAGGGTTCCACTAGTAGTTTGAAGTTTTCTTCACTTGTCCACATGTATATTGCACCTCTCCATAGGTGATTGTAACAAAAGATATACATGGCGCCCCTTTGTTTTTTTACTTAGGTATGCCCCTTTGCTTTGGTCTTCACAAACTTCATTAGACGTCTAACCACATATATGTCGTGTGCATCAATCTTAAACGAAAATAAAATTGTTGTAAGCATCTCTGGTTGTTCTTCCTCTTACATGTGATGCACATTTGGTCACTTCAATCTTGTTTTTTTTTGTTGGAAGAAAATGAGGACCCAATTCCATTGTAGATATATAAATATTTTTCGTGAATTAATTATGTAACTATGTAAAATGTCAATTCCCTTGTAGATATATAGTTAAGACGTAAGTTTAATTTATGATTCTGATTTTTTATGTTATGAATTTTTATAACAAGTTTTTCTTATATATTGATATCACTTATATTATGCATATACATTAAGCTTATGGCACCTAGAAAATAATGGATGTAACTTGTTTATAATAGACTCAGTGAATAATATATAACAGGAGTACAAATTTTATGGATTTTGCATTTAGTAAACCAAGAGAAGGTACATAAATACGTTGTCCTTGTGTCAAATGTTGCAATTCATATTCAGGAACACGTTAACTAGTTGAGTCACATTTGAAAGTATATGAAATTCTCTAAGGTTATACTTTTTGGTATCACCATAGAGAAGTGCTTCGTGAGCCGGAAACAAATTCTGATGATGAAGATGAAAATGAACAACATGATGGAAATGAAAATGAAATGCATAAAATTTTATAGGATTTGTATTCTAACTTTGATGTTGGCACTATGCCATTGAAATGGATAACCAACCTAATGAGGAGTCAAATGTTGAAGCAAAATAATAATAATAATAAATTGTCCGGGCTTGAGCAATTTTGGAGAACCATTGTATACATGTTCAAATTGCTCTAAGCTTTCAACTAGAGTTAAATTACTTCACATCAAAAGCATTGGTCGTTGGAGTAATGAGTCCTTTACAATGTTATTAAAATTATTAAATGATGAATTATTTCACAATGACTGCAATTTGCCATATTCATATTATGTGTGAAGCAAAGAAGGTAATTCTAATTCTTTGTCTTTCTTACAAGAAAATTGATTCTTATATAAATGATTGCATGTTATATAGGAAGGGTGACAAAGCACTTGAGTCTTGTAAAGTCTATGGTGCATGTAAATGGAGAAAGGATAAGCATAATGGGAAACAAATTCTCAAAATGGTAAAAATTTACCAATAAAGACTTTGTGTTATTTTTCATTAGAGCAACGACTTCAAAGAATATTCATGTTTACAAAGACTTCTTTTTTTAATGAGATGACATTATGACAAGAGAGTCGATGATAACATAGTGAGACACCCAATAAATTCATTAGCATGAAAGTCCTTTAATGAACTTCAACATTCATTTGCTACTAAGCCATGTAATGTTAATCTTAGATTTGCAAGTGATGGTTTTCAACCATTTACTAATTCGAAAACTCCATATAGCATTTGTTTTTGTGGTATACTTATTCCTTATAATTTGCCACCTTGAATGTGTATGAAGCAAGAAATTTTTCTTTTATCAATGCTTTTTCCTAGATCACATGGTTCTGGAGATGCAATTGATATTTATCTCCAATCATTAATAGAGGAGTTAAAGAAATGATGAGAAATTGGTGTTGAGACTTTTTGTAACGACCTCAATTTTTGTTAAACAAATAAATAAATATTTTATTCATTAATGACATCTAGAAAATTATTATTTAATATTTTGGAATTATTTAATTATAAAATTGATGGAAATTATGGGAGAAGTTGGAAAGGAAAAGAGAGTCATTTATGGGATTATTAAGTTAATTCAGATTTAATTAAATTTGAAAAATTATGGGATGATTAATTAGTGATGGATGACCAAAATTAATTTCTAAAAGAGTTCAAGGTCTAATAGAAGTGAAAACCCTAACCTACAACTATAAATAGACATTAAATAGGTGCTTGAAAATTCTCTTTAGCCAAATAGAATTTCTATACCACGAGCCCCACTTTGCCCTTCGTTTTCACACAAATCGCGGCATCCCAGAGAACACGCGATGGCTGGTTTCAAAGCTGACATATAAGAGAAAATCTTCCAAATAGTGGCCACGAGTTTCGAGATGTAGACGGAGAGTAATCGTTGGCTAAAGTTTGGTATTTATACAGTTCTATAGAAAAAGGATTATAGTTGATTTTTCAGCCAACTTTAGGTACATATGAGGAATCCTCATGGAATCGGTTTTTTGTGACATGGATCTCTATTCCCTCCTCCTTCGTATTGAGAATCTATTGATATAAATTGTGCATCGTTTAGACATAGTCTGTTGTAGTTATGGTGATTGGAAAGTCACGTCGAAATGTGTTTATTTGTCGACCGTTGAACCTGGCTCGAGTTCTTCACTGCCCGACTTGGATCGTATGGAATTCAGACTGAGTTTGATTCAAAACTGGACCGAATTATAAAACTCGGCCCAGGTTTTAGCTACGATTCGGTTCGGGTGTGGTGCGATCGAATTGGTGATGAACCAATCAACTCGGCTAGGATTCACCATTCACTTAGTTCGAGTTTTGATCCAGTCGAAGGTTTTTTTGTTATTTTTTAACACGGCCCGAATTATACCCAACATGGGCCGAGTTCTGGGGCAGAGAATTTATTTTTTAATATATTACTATGAATAAATGAATGCTTATTGTGGTTAATCATTTAATGATTATATTATTAACAGATCTAACCTTGTCAAGATAAAAAAATGAAAACTATTAGGTTTCCATGTTATCGTATTATATGAGATAGATAGTGTACTTAAATGTTTGAGACGTCATCTTTTACGAAAGTTATGATTGTCTTATGATTGGCCATGGTCTCCCGTCATTACGAATTATTATTTAGCACTGTTATTGGAGGGTGATTTGTCGTGGCTTCATCCCTCACTTGCCTATATGAAATAGATATGAAAATTTTCTTAATTGACCGAACGCTTCCTATTGTATTGGATAACTTCAAAGATTGAATTAAATTGAGGCAAATCGAATAGAATGAAAATCTAATTGAATTGAATTAAATCATGGTCATTCGAATATTGACATTGACTGACATTATCTCCGCTCATTTAATCGAATGAAAATTATTATTGACCAATGACCATTGATATTAATATTGAATTAAAATTATTAAATTGAATAATGTCATAGTGATAGGCATCATTGATTATTGATAATTGTTAATTGATATTGATTAATCTTTTGACCGCTTTCATGATCATATTAATTGATTTATGACTATATTGATTTATTGAGCTCTTACTCTATTCATCCATCAAGTGCTTTATTGCTTATTGTATCGTATTGTTATTTATTTTATTAAGCATTATTGATTATTGCTATGGTTAGACCTTGAATATTTTTATACGCTTGAATTTTTCTCCTACGTCTAGATTCATGTAGATGAGTTGATAATAGAATATAGTGATGCAGGTGATCGGACTCGATGACAAAGATGTTGCACATGATGTGGGGCTATGTCCTACTACATTTATTTATTAGTCATTAGTTTTTTACACTTTTAGTATTATAGAGTTATGGACGTTCTAGCTCCTTTAACATTATGACTGTGTTTGGCATGGATAACTTGGCCAGAACTTGACCAAGTTCTGCCAAACATAGCATGTGACTAGAACTTTGAAATTCTAGTCACTATGTTCTCGCAAAGCGAGAAATTTTAGTTCTCGTTGGAACATGGTTTTTCTTTTTTGGTTTCATATTTTGCTTTTTTCACTTCTTTATTATATTTTAATTAGTAAAATATTATTAATTAGATTTAATATTATTTATTAAACCATTTTTATATTATCTTAAATAATAATCAATTTTAATATTTTATTTATTAAAATATTATCATTCAGCTTACAAATAAAATTTTAATTTAATATAAATATTTTTCATAAATTATAATATTAATAACATATGAAAATAATAAATAATAATAATATTATTATCCATAAATTATAAATTTTAATATTTTTCATAAATTATTAAATATAATATTAAAATAAATATGTTTCATAAATAATTATTTTAACGAAATAAATAATATTTTAATTTACTATAATTTTATACTTCTTAAAAAGATAAATTATATCATTATTCTTACTTTTTATCTAAACACCTACTAAAACTTATCTATCAAATCAGTTACACTTTTTCATTCAGACACCACATGTAAACTTATCTATCAATTCAATTAGTTCTCGGGAACTTATGGGAATTTGAAACCCCCATGCCAAACGCAGCCTATGAATTTTTGGATGTTCTTATTATCATTTTCGCACTTTATATAATTTATTTTAGAAAATTAATTTTATCGATAATTGTATAACATCTCTGAGACGACTTTGAATATGTGAAAGTCATGTGGGTCTTGAGGCGTTGCACTTTTGATGTATTGACTCATCAAAACTTCAAATTACATGCAACTTTGTTATGGTCAATTAATTATTTTTCGGCATATATCGATTTATTTGAATGGAGTACAAAACGTAAATTGGCATGTCCATGTTGCAATAAAGATACTTTTTCACTTAGAATAGCCAATGGAAATAAATATTGTTATATGGGTCATAGACATTTTCTTCCCCCTAATAATAAATGGAATGATAAAGAGTTATTTGATGGCACTAAAGAACACATACTGCCACCAAATTCTTTTATATATTGACAAGTACAAAATCTTGATGATCTTCAACTAACAAAGGATCCAAAAAGGAGGATGAAAATATCACGACTCAAGGAAAGATAATTGTAATAAAAGAGTATTTTCTTTGACCTTCCATATTGAAAAACTCTCTTATTGCGTCACAATTTAAATGTGATGCATATTGAAAAAAAATATATTAGTGAAAATATTTTAAGGACAATCATGAATGTCAAAGGAAAGACAAAGGACACACTCAAAACTTCATTGGACTTGCAAACAATGAACATAAGGCTAGAATTGCATGTAATAAAGAATGGAGAAAATTTTGTATTGCCAAATGCAAGTTACACATTGTCTTATGAAGAGAAGGACAACTTGTGCCTTTTTCTAAAAAAAATTAAAAGTTCCTTATGGATTTTCATTCAATATTTCTTAATGTGTAAACGTTAAAGAACAAAAGATTTCAGATTTCAAGAGACATGATCATCATGTACTTCTACATCACTTGCTTCATCTTTTCATTCGTGATATGCTTCCTAAATTTGTTTGTGAACCACTTATTGAATTATTTTTATTTTTTAACATTCTTGAGGAAAAGACATCACGAATGAGTAATTTGGAGTAACTTGAAACCCAAATTCCTATAATTTTGTGCAAGTTGGAAAAGACTTTTTCTCTTGCTTTTTTTGATCTCGTGATGCACTAAAGTGAATGTAAGAATGGTGAGCCTCATCAATTTGTGTAAACATTTAGATCACAAGATTTCAAGTTTAAAGAGACATGATCGTCATGTACTTCGACAACACTTGATTCTCTTGTCATTTGTGATATGCTTCCTAAATTTGTGCGTGAACCACTTATTGAATGAGTAATTTGGAGTAACTTGAAACTCAAATTTCTATAATTTTGTGCAAGCTAGAAAAGGCTTTTCCTCTTGTATTTTTTGATGTCATGGTGCATTAAAGTGAAGGTAAGGATGGGGTCCGATCATTATAAATGGATGTATTCAGTAGAGCGATGGTTGCATTTTAAAGTCTTTGATTTGTAGTAGAGCTCATTGATACATGCAAAATACAACATATATTTAGCCATGCATTTAATCTCATTTCGATTCATTTTCTTATCGCATGCATAATTTTATGAGCTTATTTACATTAATTTTAAATGAAAATCTACCCAAATGTATTTTATTGTCTAGGAAGTAAGAAAACTGAATTATGAAGCTTGGAGAGATAATCGCGCTCAAGCCGGAATTCAAACGAAATCAGAAAGTAAAAAATAAGGTAGCTATGTAGTGCTGAGATGGATTGTCACGGGCCGTGAAGAGCATTTCATGGGCCATGAATAGCACCGTAAAACTCTATAATGGGCCATTAAAATGCATTTTCTCACGCTAAAAAAGGTGCCCGAGACACGGATCGTGAAGTTGGTTTCACATACCGTGAAATCACTGTTTGAAAAGAGCATGAAACTCTGTCACATGTCGTGAAAACTCATTTTTAGTCCGATTCGGACCTTGTTTAGGCTGTTAAATCTTTGTAACAGGCCGTGACAGGCCCCAAATTAAAAATTTGGATAAATTTTTGAAAGAATTTCAATTGCATAAGGATTCCTACTCATATTATATGATCATAAAATGATTTGAAAACATATTATGACCCAAATTTCGAAGTTTGACAAGGTCAAATTTTCAAAATTAATTCAGATCCGAATTTTCCTTATTTCACATAGAAAAGATTATCATTTCTTCTCCAATCACATCAAAATCCAAACCCCTATAAATAGAGCCTTTCTACCACTTGGAGAGATCATGCTAGGGCTTGCAACAAGAGTTTTGAAGCCAAGAACGTAACAGAATTCAAAAGGCTCACGAGAAGACTTCTGCACAATTGATTCTAGACGAGGACCAGACAATAGTTCATAGACGTTTCTAAGAGTATTCTCCGTTCTATTTCATACTAGGATGATATTCTGCTTAGACTCTATTTGGCAACACAAAAAATAGCGTTTCAAGTAGCGTTTAACGGTTCAAACGTTAATTTTTCTATTTGGTAAATGATAAAATAAATAACATTTAGCGTTTTATATGAAAATATTGAAAAATTACTTCTACTAGCGTTTAGCGATTGAGGTTAGCATTTTATAAAAATTTCCAATTTTACCCTTATTCAAATATATTATTTCTTTCTAACTTATCTTATTATTTTCTCATTTTTATTTAATAATCATTTAACTATATTTCTTTTCATATTCATGTCTAATTAATTACAAATTATTTCTATGTTAACAAGGAATAAAAATAATTTCACAAATACTATTTTCATATCATCGGTGCATTATATAAAATTTATTGCCAATATAAATTTCTATATATTTTAACAAAAAAAGTAGTTGTGGAATTTTATTTTATTTTTATTAAGATATAAATATTTAATTTATTATATTATAATATAATTTATATAGTTCTTAAATTAAATAATTTGTCGCGCGTCTAATTATGTCATTTTATATTCATCAGCTAATTCTATCGCTAAATTTATCAAACACTTATTTGTTATAATATCTAACCGTTAATCATCATTCGCTACCCGCTAGTTAATCCGCTATCCGCTAGTTGAACCACTATCTGTTAATTAAACCGCCAGTAATGCTAAATAGAGCCTTAGTTGATATATCTATCTTCTGTAATTCGGATAATTTAGTTTTCTTTTTGTTTAAGACTTGTGTAATAGTTTTAATCGATAAGGCAAAATGTTAAACCTTCATTCGTTATCGATTAGAGTTTAATTTTCTTTTAAATATGCATACTATTATTAATGTTTTTGTAGAGATTAATTATCTTCTTTAGTTAGTTATTATTCGTGTAGGAGTAGTTACTTTTGATTGCATGATTTCTGTGGAATTGATTTATGACTTTTAAGTTCAAGTATTACATGTCACAACTCATATGATTCATGACTGAATATTAGTTGCATGGTCTGTTAATCATTACCATGTTATGATTGATAATAATTTAGAGACTACATTTTAATGCATCTTAATTTCAAATTTGATTAGATTATGATTCATGATGGAGTAGTCTTAAACTAATTTGAATTACGATAGGTTGATTGATCCTATATGAAAATCAATAATTTAAGTAGACTCTAATCCATCGCCAGAAACTAACTTGTAATATTTTGTCAATTCAGTTTGCATACAATTTCGTTTATCATCCTAAGCTTTATGCATCAATAGATTAGATTAGATTAATTTAGTTTTAGTCTTTATCTTTTTGTAATTTTATTTTTTGCAACTTTTTTTACCCAAAATCATGTTGTCTTCTATTAGCCTCTGAAAGTAGTTTAGTTAAGTAAGTTAATTCATCGTGGGTTCGACACTCTACTCTTAAACTTTATTACTTGATCGACTAGTGCACTTGCTAGCATTTAATTATTATCAATTCTTGCATCACTCATCCAGAAGCTTCCATTGTAGAGGGTTACATTGAAAATGAATGTATGATCTTATGTTCAAAATATTTCCATAACATGGACACCAAATTTAATTGACTTGAAAGAAATTATGATGCGGATGTAAGTAAACTAGTTGGTGGATTATCTTTTTTCTATCAATCTGGAAAATTTTTAGGGGCTGTTAAACAAAGTTTTCTCAATCCAAATGAATTGAGTTGTCACCCATATACATTTTGAAAAAGTGTGATGAAGTTCAACCATTCATTGGGTAAAAATTTAGACAATACATTTTTTCTTCATTTTATATTTTTCATAATAATTCATATATATTTTTCAATCGTGTAGAGAATTTTCTCAAATTCAACATAGTACTTCTCAATCTATTTCAGATGATGAATAAAGTAAACATTTCATTGATTGGTTTAAAGTTAAGGTAAGTAAAACTTGAATATCACTTTAAAATATACCCCTTACTAATCATTCTTACATAATTTATTCTTCGTAGGTTGCAAGATTGTATAAAAATGGTGATAGGAATACGATGGAAGAGGACTTACTCTCATTGTCACGTGGTCCTACTAGTTATGTGAAAATTATGATATAGATTTGAGAATTCAAAATTGTGGTGTGGTTGTGCTTAAAGAGAATGATAAAGATCTTAATAGTATTGATTATTATGGAGTTAACTGATATAATTGAGTTACAATTTTTTAATGACAAAAGATCAATTTTATTTCGGTGTAAATGATTTTGATGTATATGACAAAGAAAAAGGCATCAAAAGAGATTAATACATCTTTGTAAGTGTTAATTTGAGATTATTTTTTTAAAACTAATGAACCTTTTATATTAGTCAGTCAAGTAATGCAAGTATTTTATGCTACTTATCTTTTCAACAAAGATCGATATGTTGTGCGAAAAGTGAAAACTAGTGATACTTTTAAAATTGTGTAACAAATGAATGACATAGAATCATAAATCAAAGTATCATGCATGATGAAGGTGTACTATTATTCGTGAGCTATTTATTTTATATGTGATAATTATGTTAATGCATATATATTAAACATATTTTTCAATGTTTTTTTATTGCTATAGGTGAAAATGACTTCCATTGCAAAGTTTGAAAAAGGAATGCCTTTGACTTTAAAATCGTGGAAGCAAAATTTTTATTTCACTAGGTGCTCTTGGAAAAGAACGGGGGAAAGAGTTTTTACACTCCTTGAAAGTTTCTGAATACATTTCATCCGCGATAAATAAAAGAGTAAGTCTTCATATCAATGAAAGATAAAGAATGCCACAAGTAGTTACTAGCCCCTTAGAACTTGAATTAGAACAAATGCTAGAAGATATTACTCTTGTTCTATCTCAATTTGGACCATCTCAAAATGATGACAACTTTGAGAAAGCTAATCCTAATGAACCTATTGAAGTGACATAGGAAAATCAATGAACACAAGTGAGTAAGAATGAACCTTTCTTAGGTTATTGAATTATCTTTTATATTAATATGCTGTGAAGTTTATAACCTAATTTTTATATAGGTGTTGATGGTTAAGGGAAAAAGAAAGTGTGTGGAAGAAACAAGTGTAGGCAAGTTGCTGAACTTATTGGAAAGAAGTTGAAAATTATATTTTATTACGATCGAGCGGTTGGTGAAAATCTTGAATTATTCTAAAGACATTTGGAAAAGTTAGTTTGGGATAGAAACATATGTCCATTAAGAGTACATGCATGGAAAGAAATTGGTGAACTGGAGAAAGAAAACAAGTATGCTACTGTTGTAGTAATATTTTTTATTTTATTCTAGTAAACATGTTTGTGTAAGTTTTGAAAAAGATTTGTTTATATGATATCAATTAATTATGTATATAACATTTAAAATTCGGCAATGGTACTAAAATATTTGTGTATGAAAAATTTGAAAGAGATGACATAGACATTCATCATGAGAATGTTTTGGGACATATGAACGAATTATAGCAAAAATGGAGATGAAGCGTGCACTTCATCAACTCAATAAGCTATGAAGAATGTGCCTGATGGACAAAAGAGATGGGGCATAGCTTATTAAAGAGTATTATAATAGTAAATAATATATAATTATTTGTTAAAATTATTATGATTATGAATTCTACTATGATGTTTATATTATATATGTTGAATCTTATATTTTGATGATAACAAATTAAATTAGAAATAAAAGTTACTAATATATGCTCAATTGATGATAATGCACGTGTAAGATTGATATGACCTCATTTACAGAAGAAATCGCCAAGTTAAATGATAAAAAATTAAGATTCTACACACGATGGGCCGAACCATCGGTCGACCGGATCAGTCGATTGATATCAAGCGAGAGAAATGTCAAGACTACCACTGGTTGATGGTCTGGTCATTGATGGTCCGGTCATTACACTCGTCGATCGATTAGTACATGGATGAATTCTAAAAAATGTCGAGACTATACAAGTCGACGATACGATCGCTACACAGGTCGACCAACCAATAGAAGAACGCATTCAGAAAATGTTGAGACTATATTGGTCAATGTAGCGGTCGAAGGACCGGTCGATCAGACAATGCATAAAATTGCAAATATGACGCAACAGTCATATTGACCAGTCGATCGGATCATTAAAGTGATCGATCGGTCACAGAGTTAGATGAACGGTAACAGTTATTTTTTAAGCAGAAAACTATGAAAAAAATTTTGGACGAAATTTTCACTTATAGAAGCCTATAAAATGAGCGTCAAAACCTAAAGAAAAATCATTTAAGCAAGCAAGATCATTCTAAAACTTCTTTCAAGTTCTTGAGCCCAAAATTTGTAAGTTCTTTCATTTCTCTTCTAAGTTATGAGTGTGAGAAAATTTTGTAAAAGAAGAGAGTTAGAGGGAAACATTATTTTTAATTTATTGAAATTGAGAGCTCTTTGTAAGAAGATGCGCCTTGCCTCTTGAACGGAGAAGAAGGCTAGTGGTGTAAAGATGGTTGTTCTTTTCCTACAAGAAAAGAGAAATATAGTGGATCTCTAACGGTCTCGAAGTCAAAAAGTCAGAGCGGAGACGTAGGTCAAAGAGTTGAGACGGAACCTCATCAGCATATCGTGTATCTTTGTGTTTACTCTTTATCTCTCACTTATTCTTTATCATTATTTGTCTGTGATCGATTTTATTAATTTTTCGAAAGTGATTTTATAAAAAAAAATTATACACCAATTCACCTCCATCTTGGTGCATTCGATGTTAGTGTAAATCAACTATTTTAGGTAAGTTGCAAGGGTACACATTGTTAGCTTTTTTTATATATACACTTTGTTTATAAAATGGGTTTAATGCGCATTTCGGCCATGCGATCTAGATCTAGATCGTGGAGGGGCGAAGGGGTGGGAGAATGGCGGCGTGCGTCGGAGCGGCGGAGGGGGCGGGAGAGCAGCGGACTCGGCGAGATCGTCGGGGAGGGGGGGCGAGATAGGCGGCGCCGGGGCGAGAGCGGCGATGTTGGGGTGAGAGCGTCGGCGGTGGGGCGAGAGCGTCGGCGGGGCGCGGGATCGTCGGGGGAGGGGGCGAGAACGGCGGGGGGTGCGGGATAGTCGGCGGGGGGACGAGATTGGCGGCGTCATGCGTCGCCCGGCCCGGCGGCCCAGATCTGGATGCGGCGGCGGCGACCGGGAGGAGCAGACAGTCCCAGGAACGCTGGCGGCGAGGAGGAGCGAGATCGAAGGCGCCGGCACGCGATCGAAGAGGAGACGAAGAGGAGAGAGAAAGATCGAGGTGAGGTGAGGGTGATTGAAATAAAAAAAATCTCGTCCGTCGATCTAGATCGCACGGCCGAGAATGCTACCACGATATGGACCGTGGATCCAAGATCCAACGGCCCAGATCATGGTAGCAACATGCTACCAACTTAAGTTGGTAGCATGCGCATTAAACCCTTATAAAAATTAACAACTTACTAAAAAAGATTGATTTGCAACATGTAGATGTACACCTCCATTATATATATATATATATATATATATATATATATAACATTATTGTGTATGTGAAATGCTAATATAGGATGCAAGCGAAATGAATACAAGAAATAGAGCAAAATTAATTATGCCAGATCATGTTGGCAGCAAGTCTTTTAGAGAATTTATTTATCAACATGTATATATTAATATTCTTTTCTTTAAATTTTTTACTTGATATCTCATTGTCTTTTATGTAAAGAGAGTTAAAGATGATAATCCACCGGATGTTGCAACTATTTTTTACTTTATATCTCATGAAATGTTTATTAATATGAGTTTATTTTTCAAGGCTGAAATATAAGAGATTATACAAGCTGAACTTATACTTTCCGCAATAGAAGTAGTTGAGCGATGTTTTGGTCATAAAAAATAGCAATGTGATTAGCTTTGGTGGTGGGACTACGACAAAAGAAATGATATGAAATAGTTCTTCGGAGCATGAATTATTGGATAAGTTGCTTACAACTACTAAAGAAAATAAACCACTAAAAGAATGTGTAGCTTCTATAGAAGGTCAAATGAAACAGTTGATAGAATTCATGCATAGTCTACAATCTAATGCTTAAAATTCATCAACACTATAATCTTGTGAATAATCATTTGAAGCATAAAGTTACTAAGAATAAAAAATTAGTTTTAATTTTATGTGTTATTTTTTTATACATTTTTTATTCCAATATTTTTTTTTATCTAATTACAATCGCCTTTTGAAGCAACAATAACTATGTTTGGTGGATTGAAATTTTTTTGTTGGTGAGTACACAATCTCAATTGCTTCTAAGTAAAGTTATTTTTACTTATTATCGATACTAATTCTCATTTTCATTTTACATATTTTTTATGAATATTTGTTGGATTAGAAAGGAATATGAATGGAAGAAAAGTCTTGCTATATGTTTTTGAACATGTTCTTTTACAAGGGTTATTTGAAATTTTATAAATATTTGAATGAAAATGTTAGATGTTGTATATGAATATTTGAGTTGAATATTGTATTGATAATTGATTTGATATTTAATGAATTAGTTGTATCTTATCAAATATAGAATTTTCAAATTTTCAAATATTTTATGGTTCGAATGACAAATATATAGAATTTTAATATTTTGAAAATATATTGGTGATCGGATATTTGTCCCCCAAATAATAATAATAATAATGGTGATGATGATGATAAAAAATTGGTCATTAAAAAATTTCTTCTAGCACATAAATAATGTATTTAACGACTAATAGGTCACTAAAGATTTTATGTCAACCGATTGAATGATCCTTATAAGTTATATAGGGATCAACATACTAATCACTATTGAACTTTTAAGCAAGAGAATTATGATGGTTCATAAAATGAATCAACGATTAGTTATTAACACTGTATATTAAAAATTTTTTGCAGCAGAACCTATAACGAAGAGCTATGATCAACTTTTTTCTTATCGTTGATGAATATTAACGTCAAGATAATAATTTTTAATGACTATATAAGCAAATGATATAATTTCTTGTAGTGCTTCTTGCTTGGCCGCAAGTAAGACTTCTGTTTGGTATCACTATCAAGATAATAGAAAGAACAAGAGTTGTGGTAGTAGTCCTAGATACAGAGAGTCTCAAGTGAGTATTTAAAAAAAGAAAGAAGAAAAAGCTTGTTTTGGTTATAGTTTTTTTGCTCAAGCATCATTTGTATCAAGATAATAAGAAGAACAAGAGCTTGTTCCAGTTATAGCAATCAAACATCATTAAAATTAAATTTTTGTTGGCAAGTGAAAAGTGAGAAATAAGAACACTCAAATTCTTGGCCAACACAAAAATTTTGTTCCAAGACATTATGTTCCTAATATAGGAACATATATAGAGTTCTCTAATCAGACAACCGCATATATAAGAAGCTCGCATGAATATTTATTCCATTCGTACGAAATTATCTGGAACGATATGAAATATTAATGAGTTAGTTTACATCTCGACGTTTGCACTGCATCATATGTAGCAGTTATGCCCATCCATGTATATATTACCAATCTGATGCTGGAAGGAGAGGGCGCCAAAAGTGAAATCTTGACTTAATTGATAAAAAAACTATAACAACCATACTGTTCAAAACATTCCTTGAACAGTTCATACTTGACTATATATGCAAATTTATTAATTATTTTTCCTCTCAACTCAACTTGATTTCTATTATTTCGACGGCATTAAAACTAGGGGACAAGAAAATAAGAAATACTTGATCGATCTTGATGAGCACCTATTCCCTGCACGTGCCAATACAATATGTAACAAGAGAGAGAGAGGGACGCCCTCTTAAACATCCTCGAGACAACTATTTCCGTGTGTGTGGCCATTTATTACTATTATGATTATGATGATGACGATGCTGGATGATGATGAAGCTGTAATTGTGTAGGTAGATCTGTGTATATATATATATATATAGAGGGAGGGAGGGAGGGAGAGAGAGAGAGAGAATGCATGTGTTGTGTGGGGGCTTCTGCACACTGCAACTGTTACTATGCCTGTCGGCTCCTGAGTCAGTCGTCGCAGCAGGGCACTTCTATGTCTGCCCCGCAACTTGCAACTTGATGCGAAGAGGGTCACCAGCTACTTATATTATGATTAACAAGTGAAGATACCTCTAGAACGTTGGAATCTTATATCGTCTTAAGAAATTTAAGAATTTACAATTTCCAGGAGATGGTTCTTCTTCTTCTTTTTTTTTTACAAAATTTATGAACTAAAGCAATGATTCATTTATCCTTCTAATAAAAAAAAGGTTAGTATGACTGCATTTCAATTAAGGCATTTAATAATGTAGTGCTACAAACACATATTCATGGTCCATATCGATCTGTCCATGGTTGCCAAATGTCATTGGGACCGGGGGGGATGCATCTGAAGTTGAGGGATGACGGTTTCAATAATATGGAGTACGAATGTGGAAGTTCTAACTCATTAATTATTATTATCGAGATTGGATAAATGTTGGAAAAAACATGATACCAGTAAAAAGAATTCACCATTAGTTGATCCATACTACAATAGTACAATAGTGTTTGCCTTTAGTGACACATTAAACTTCTGTATACATATAAGTTAAATAATGCAGCATGCGTATGAATGAGCATTCATGCACAATTATTGACTGAGTTTGTGAGATGATATTTCTTTCTATTGACTGGTGGATAATATGTAAATCAAAGATGTGTATTTACTGTTGGAAGCATGTAGGAGGGGTTACACCCTGTCGTCCTTTTTTAGGGACTTAAACGTTTTGAATATTTACTGGCCTCTTCATAAACTCATTCTTAGGATAAAACACCTTTTAAGTACTTGTCTGAGGTATACTATAATTATTGGCGTTGGCCAATCATGTATGTACTACATATATGTCTATATTATCATTTTTTTAGAAGTAAAAAATAACGGAGAGTAGTACTGCTTTGGGTCCAGAAGGACCGGAACTACTGTTTTGTGATGGAACATAGTACTTGATTAGGCAGTATTATTGGATATATATGTGATGCATGATCATGCATATGGATTACCAAATCCCTGTTTGTGATAAGATACATAATCCATTACCAGGGCCCTTTGTGCAATCAATCATCTTAGCATTTATTATTGCAACAAAGATTCAAAGCAGAGTTCAAGAACTGATACTTGTCTTTGGAGTTAAATTAATAACGGACAAATTAATATTGCAAACTATATATCGTTTCTCTTTTTTTTTTCCGGGTGAATAGGATTGAAGTAGCTTATGACTAATTGCTTTTGTATCTTTAGAAAAAATATAGAGCGATTTGAGAATATGCATCCTTATTAATTGTTTCTCCCTCTCTATATATACATTCATTATTATCTTTTCCAAACAGAAACTCGGAGCATGATATATAGATAGATAAATAGATAGGTAGATAGATACTGTCTCCGAGATGATAGTTCATGCATGGGGAAAGCAAGCAAAACCAAGTTTGATGGTAGGCCTAAACCCTAAAATGAGTGTTTGAACATATAGATCGAGTACGTTGTGGTAAGGTGACATGTCGTCCATCAGGCGGGCTTTCATTTCATTTCATTTGCTTCGCTTCGGTTCGGTTCATTCAAATCAATTCGAGAGGGTCTCCAGCTCATTGCGAGTTTGCGCCCGAAGCGCGTCGCCCTCGAGCCCTATCCACTTTTTCCGTCCCCATATTAACCACTGTATCCACCACCTCACTGCTCCCGTCTCAGCGTCCGCGATATCACCACGGCTGCCTGCCAAGTGCCAACCCTCTCTCTCTCTCTCTCTCTCTCTCTCTCTCTCTCTCTCTCTCTCTCTCTCTCTCTCTCCTCCCTCCCCTTCTTACTAACTTTAAATTCCCTTGCAATCAACTTCTACTGCTACTCATACATATATATGCCACTACACGGTTTGGCAACATGTTCGGTCTTTGGTGAATTCTCCACTCATCTTCCTGCGACCCTCTTTTTTAAGCGACCCATGCATTGCAGTCTACTCATATACCCTATACATGGCCGACCACCCTTGGCACGTGCAGGATGACGACGACGTGCGCTGTTCGCATGTGAGATATGTCGCCCGGCCGCGACGACCTCCTCTTGCATTTGCATCCACTCCGCCCCACGAGCCCCCCACCCCGTCGTCCTCCTCCCTCCTTCAGCCTGAAGCAAATGCACCGCGCCCCATGTCGTCCGCCGCCGGGAAGCAGCCTGGCTACCGCGGCGTCCGCTGCAGGAGCGGCAAGTGGGTCTCGGAGATCAGAGAGCCGCTGAAGACCAACCGCATATGGCTCGGGACGTACCCGACGGCGGAGATGGCCGCCGTGGCCTACGACGTAGCCGCGCACGCCCTGCGGGGAGCCGACGCCTTCCTCAACTTCCCCGACGAGATCTCCTCCCGCCCCGTCCCGACCTCGACGTCCCCCACCGCCATCCGCTCTGCCGCGGTGGAGGCCGCCGCGATGCTGTTGCCGAATCCTGAAGCAGCCGGGGATATGGCGGCCGGCGCCGCGTCCCTGCCCGACAGCGAGGGGCAAAGCAGCAGTAGTGCACAAGTACAGGAGAGGGAGTACATTGATGAAGAGGAGATATTTGACATGCCGCAACTGTTGGTTAACATGGCGGAAGGGATGCTCGTGAGCCCGCCGAGGCTGAGCCCACACGATACCCACGACTCACCTGAAGCATCCGAAGGAGATAACCTGTGGAGTTATCCTTAACAACGTCAACGTCCTTCCTCATCAACTCAAACAAGATCACATGCGAGCGAGAGAAGGAATATATATCGATTGAACAGAAGATCAACGTTATGATGCAGCTAGCTAGAATTCTTCTTCTCCTTCCTCCTCCTCCTCCTCCTCCTTTTTCTTCTTCTTCTTCTATGCGTGTATGTGTGTGAAATTTGGTTACTGATCAGTGCATGTAATGATTAAAATAAACTTTCGGTTCGCTTCTGCTTAACATATTATACATGATATCTGTCAAAGATAGCGTTAGTTAGAACGGTTGCCTCGATCGTTAAGTTGAAGAGTAGCTGTCCTCCACAGATCAGAAGGAAATTAGAGAGCTTATGTACTGTCCATCGTTAAAAAACGGAGGCGCATAGAATTGACAAAACGACTCCTATACACTTTGCATGCAGTCAATCAATAAAAGTTAAAGATAAAGGAATATAATTTATAAGTATTCGATCACTGGATTGCATGCCAGAAGAAGCTCCAAGATTGAATTCCCAACCCTCGAGCGGCCGATTCCTTTCACAACTCAACTCCTCTGAGGCATCTTAATTATGTAGTTATATATAATGTATGCATATATATAAAAACTAACGAGATGTATAGTTTTCTTTAACTGCGCCTCCCACGCAAAGAATCTACCATTCATGTACGTATATCACGCTTCCTTGAAGATATATGCTCCTTTTGACTAATTTGTCTGTGAAATCTTGCTTTCTTAGTTAACTAAATCGAGTGACTCCTTCCAGAAGGCCTCCATTTTACTGGTAAAAGAAAGAGGCGAAAAGAAAGGTTAATTTCATTGGAAGAAGACATGACTTAGCTATACATGTCTTCACGTTTACACCCTAATTGAACTAACTTCATAAGAGATAGGTCTCTTGCTGGTCTGCTTTTGAACTATATATATATATATATATATATATATATATATATAATGAGTGTTGATTCCGTTGCTGCCCTGCAAATCTGGAATCTTCCATGTTCTATGATTGCTGCAAATTACATTTCATCAGCCAATCAAATTCCTGCAAGGACTTGTAATAAGTGAATAAGAAAAGGGGGAGGGAAAAACTCCCGGCAAGGACTTGAGCATTGATTTCCATGGGACCTGCCATGTCATGTAGCTCTGAAAGGCCATATTTAAGGATATCATGTAAAATAAATACACAGGTCAGGTCGGCCAGCAGCCATGCTATATATCCAAAACTCTTTGTTGTGATACCTAAGACCACGTTTCACCTCAAAATTTTTCTTTAAATGGATTCTGCCTTTCAGGTGTCCAAAACTGAAGCATTCATAACCCACCAGTTCTTCTATTTATTGCCCACCTTCCTCTCGTTAAAAATAAAATATATTTTTTAGCATATATAGGATCTCTCTATTCGTCTTGCTGTACGTGAGGAATGAGGATAAGTTCTACGCTCAAGAAATGATACGGAAATATTAGACAATTATATATAATAAAGAATCTTCGTGACTTTTTTCCCCCCTTGTTCCAACTAGTACGGAAACTGATATGAAATTTGAATTAGAAGGAAGCAGACAGAGCTAGAGATGCATTGTGCCATGCATTATGCAAGACGATGCTCTCATGTCCGGGCATCCATAAATGCAATCCTTCTACTGCCGCTGGCAAGCACACAGTACAGTGGACAGCAATCACCAATGCCCACCACCACACAACAACAACGACATGCATGCATTCAACTCTGTCTTTGACAAAATAAGTACATTAATTTTTTACAGTATATATATGAAAAATTTATCCAAAATTAAGAAATATTTGCTTGGCTCTTGTCCTAAGACTTGCATACCCTCTTTATGCTTTTACCCAGCGGGCTTTTCTTATGTTATGATTTAGATCTCCTTTCTAGCTAGCTAAACGAAAAAAAAGGAATAAGATATATTTACTGCTGGTTGGACAAGAAAAGAAAAAACAAAGAAGGAGATGCAAGGAGGAGGAGAAGAAGTGTATCAAGTTGCATGCATGGAGCTATGGAAGCCAGGCCGAAGGAGGCGGGGCCTAAAGATTTGTATGCCGTTGGTGATTGCATTGAATAATATCTGACTGTCTTGCATGTACTCAGGTCGGCAATGGCTTATGGGGGCCCTGTCTCCGCATGGCAATGTTGGCTTGGCGTCGATTGAAGTGAAGTGAAACCAGTGCAAGGTTTTTTCTCCGATTCCCGCATCAACTTTCACCGTCCTGCAAGCAGCACTGGTTAATAATTCACAACGTTTAATTGTCTGCATGCATGCCATGTTCATTCTTACATATACACACATAACAAGATGTTAATTTTCATAGGTTTTCATGTATTAGTTATAGGTTTTGGATCGTTATTAAAATTTTACTTGACTTCTATTTCAAACGACTTAAGGACTTCTATTTCTCTAAAATGTTTTCAAACGATTTATCTCAATGATATTGTTAATTAACTTTAATTTGATGCCAAAAATTGATTATGCGTATATGTTTATATTAGTATATCCATAACAATATTTAAAATATAATAAAATAAAGTATTTATAATAATATATTGTAAAAATTAGATCTCTCATGTGACGAAATCTTTTTTTTTTTTTTTTGCGTTAGCTTTCTTCGATGCTAATTTGACTTTTTAATTGACTAGGTGATTAAGAAGAGTGACAGATAAATGAAATATTTTTAAATAAATTATTATAATAATTAAATATAAAAATACGGAAGCTAAAAGGGTGCATCCCAAAGTTCAACGAGAACATAATTGAATCGATTTTTTAATACAATAATATTAGTTTTATTATTTATTAAAATATATTACAAATAACATATAAAAGCTAAAAAGTAATTGAATTAAATCATATTAATCATCATTTTAAATTAATAAAATAAGAATGGAATATTTTTTATGTTTTTCAATATCATTATTTATAATAAATTTTTTTTATTTCGTGAATAATTTTTTCTTTTGTTTAATTTTATATTATGATGTTTTCACATTTTATTTTTAAAATTTTAATTTACTTTCCTATAATCATCCCATAAAATATATTTTATTAATTATTTCTCTATTTCTTATTCTCAAACATCCTTATGAAAAATCAAATTTCCTTTTTTCTTAATTATTCTATTTATTTTTGCAGTTTTTTCGATTCAATCCAATTTTTGATCGGATCAACTCGATTTTTTTGTGTGATAAAATTTTTTGTCAACTAAAATCCAATGTTATCAAAATCGGACCGGACCGATCAGTTCATCGGTTGAAATTTTGGTTTGGTTTGATAACAAAATTATTTTTGATATTAAACTGAGAAAATCGGTTGAACTGGTTCAACCCGATTGAAGTCAAATTTTGAAAAGTAACATTAAAAAATAGTTAAAATAGGAAAGTTAAAAAAATAAAAAAGGAAAGGAATATTAGAAAGGTAAGATAGGAGGGAATATGGCATGTATAAAAGTAAATATGAATTGAAATAAAAAATGTAAGTATTTAAAATTGAATAACAATAAAATAAAAAATTATCAAAGGGCATAAATAAAGGAAATAAAAAGGAAAGTGTTAAATAAAAAAGAAATTAGAATAATTTAAGATAAAATTTATTAACATAGTATCTATCATCAATAAATAATAGGTGTTAAATTAATAATAATATATTTATATTTATATGTTAATCATTATTAAAACTTTTAATAAATAAAAAATATGTTATATTAATTTTTAATATTATTAATAAATTATTAGTACAATATTCATATATTATATCATATAACTTATATTATATTCTTATAACTATTATAAATAATATTATTTTAACAAAATCTGATTTAATCTGATAAGAAGTTCGATCCGATCGTCGGTTCGGTTCGAAAACATTGCTAAAATCGTTCGCCGTTGTCGGTTGAATCGATAATGTAGGACGATGGATCCAACAATAGATGAGAGCCACGATGAGATGTCGCCCACAAGTGACCTTCCCGGAGGAGGTAAATATTTTCTTTTATCATACGAGACAAAAAAATATATAGGGGACTGAAGTTTGAGTTGAGTGATGATAATGGTATTAATTAGTTTCGAATGCACGCCATTAATTCATGCTTGTAATGCAACGAACTATGCTCTTGTGAGTTGTTGAATGCATTACAATTTTCTTGAAGATGCTATGATTTTTCCTCTTTTTTTATATATAACGATATAGCAATATTTAGGGTACCAGTTTTGTACAAATTTGAATACGGAATGAAAATAATAATTATAACTAAATTATTTATGATGTTAAAAAATCGATTCAGACTTCTTTTTTTTATTTTGATTTTAAATCGGTTCATGAAGTTCTGCAGCTTTAGATATTTTATCTTCCTCTAATTAGCAACGGATCAAAGTGCCTATTTTATTCAAAACTTTATCGGAGGAATCGAATTTATACAAGTTGGTTGGAATTGTCCCAAAAACCAACAACACCAACGCGTCTCAATATTGAAATGTTGAGAAAAACTCCCCCCACGTGACAAAATTAATATCAAACTTAATATAAAAACATAATTTTGAGTTTTGGGCCTGTCGGGAGGAATACTCGATGGATCTCTATCGGAGGCCCAGCCCAAATGGTGCCAAATGCAAAAGGAGACCATCCCTGCTCCCATGCATAACATGTTTTTTTTTTTATTGGTTTAGTTACATACTTTTTTTTTTCTTGTTACATATACAAAAACATACACGTCCATCTTTGAACCAATGTTGGATGATAATCATGAGCTGGATTAACAACAATGCATTCTTGTGTTATTCGCCACAAATTTTGATTTTGTCCATTTTCTTTTCCAATTTAAGTTTTTTATTTTTATTTTTCATAATTTCTTTGATGCTCAAGACGTGATTTGATTTGCAATGTGTCCAATGCTAAGCTGCAGGTTCAGCTAGTTAGCTAGTGTCTAGGACTGAAAGTAAATCGAGTTGTTCATGAGCAACTCGTGACTTGACCTATTTTTTACTTAGTTGAGCAACTCAAAATAAGTCAGGCTAAAATATTGAATAAAGCCTATTTTTTAAAAAAAGACAGCTTTTTAATAATTGATCTAACCTCATAACTTATATATATTTTTAAAAAATAAAAATATTATTCATCTTTTAAATCTTTATTTTTTAATTCAACATTATTATTTTTATTATACATTTAGAAAAATATATTAGTGATGTCTCTTTTATTTAGTTCATATATATTATTTTTTTAATAATTAAGATTTATTATATTTAATCTATTATATCATAAAAATATATATATTTGACTTAATAAGTTAATAAGCAAGGTCAGACATTAAAAATTAATCAAATAAGTCAGACTAAATTTATATTCATAACTCATTATAGATTATAAATCATACTTAAATATTTTTATTTTACAATAGATTTGATCTATTTAAATGAAAGTCTAGCTCGTGTCCTGCTTTATTAGTGCCCAACGTGTAATACATATTGTTGTCTGCAAAATACGTTTTTTTTCTTAAGTGTGTGATATGTTCATTTTTCTCAATGAGATCGATCGATGCATTAATTAATTAAGTAACGTCTCACTTCACAAAGGCCAAACTCGAAGCGGTGACCGAATGCTGACCAAACACTTCAAGCTGACTAGCAATTATTATGAGCATATATTCATATTAATTATTATCGAATCTATTGATCGCTCTTTCGTTCCATTCCGGCAAGACAAATTAATTTAGTGTTTCGTCTTCCTTAATTTGTTGCATAGTCTACGTGCATTCTTGCATGCAATGCATATAAGTATGGACACAATCATTGATGCTGTGCTGCAATTATATATATATATATATATATATATATATATATATATATATATATATATACATGATTGAAGGATATTAGTAATTATCTTCTTCTCTTTCAGCAGCGGCCACAACAAAAGAAGTCAAGATATTATACGGTAGACGATGGCCTCCCAACGGCCAACATTTTTTGACTAGTTAAATGAAAAATTATTTGGGTGTCTTCATAGTTCAGAGAAATCACTCATGATAGATGCCTTCAACTAGGGAAAAAAAATCCTGAGAACATTATTTAATTGTGAGATACATTCTCATTTCTTTTCATGTTTACGTAATATGTTTTTGAGTTTGAACTTGTTGATTATAGCATCAATCATTGAAAGACCACTTTATTTCAATTGAACATACATTTCAATGGCAAAATAGTTCGTATGCGCATGATAATTCTGACGTAGAAACATTAAACTACTGTGATCGATCGTGATCTCATGTTGTTGAAAAAGAAGGGTGCAGTCGACGTAGTATATAAGTTGGCAAAACATAAAAAAAAAAAGGAAGAAACTTTTAAAGATGGAGATGGACGTTGTTAGCGGTTACTAACACAAGCACTTGGATCGAAAAAGAGAGTTTTGCCAATTGATTATAAGTTAATTTGATTACAAGTTGAAGAAAGTAGTGGTGGAGAAATTATATTTCACGGTTTTCAGTTTATGATCTGATCAAGTTTACATATTAATATGCATGTAACATGTAGGTTTACTTTTTCCGGCGTACCCTTTAGCTTCTTCATAACAATAATTGATTAGGTCATGTGTAATGTCCTATTAATTAATAATGATCATAGCAAAACAAGAGAGACGAGGAAACACCGCCGAAAAAATAAACAATTAGAATCTAATTTGAGGATCCGTAGTACCACGGCCGGGCACATGCACGTAATGCCACGGCCCGACCACCTTAATCGGTGGCAATTAATGGTGAATGATAATTGAGATTTAAAAGGGATATATATATATATATTTTATATCACCGTCCGATTGCCTTGTGAACATTTCTATCACCTGTAAAAGATCAGTTATTAGGGCAGGATTGTTGGAGTTATTATTAATTAATACTTAAACTTGAGAATATTATAAATTCAGATTAAAATTGTTAAGATTCAATTAATTTTCCGTCATAAACGTCGAACGAGACGACGTGGACCAATCAGCATCCGCATTGGATTCCCCGTTCGAGGGGGGGCTCCACTCCGCGCGAGCGAACCCGTCCTACAGCTCGCACGTGCCGCTACACCTCCACGATCCCACCCAGCAACAAGTTACACCATTTTTTGTTTGCTTTTCGATATGGACACCACCAAAATTTACGCGAGACGTAAACATTGCCCGCAATTTTTGTCATTGTGTGTGTGTGTGTATTTTTTAAAAAAAAAAACACAAACAAAAGTTACAAAACATGAGTCGTGCTTTGAATAAAATGGTAACACGAGGATAAAAGTGGTAAAATCCCCCGACACGTCAATCACGGTTTCCTGGACGCGACGATTCTTCACCATTCCGCACGTACAGAACGACGTGGGGGGGGGGGGGGGGGGGGGGGGGAGGAGTTGTCGCGGCATCTTTGCGGCCGACACACCTCGGACAAACAAATCCTAGCCATTCATCTTCTTCATTCTTCTTTATTTTTTATTGTGCCTTTTTTAGAAAAAAAAATTTGGCACGTTTTTTTTTAAAATAATAGTAGACAATAAAGATAATATTCTCATATGAATGAATTTATTTATTAAATATAAAATAACTTTTATAAATGATTAATATAATATTACTTTTTACTTATTGTTTCATTAAAGTATTTATATTTAAACATGTTTTTATATTAACATATTAACGGATTTTTAATAATTTTTTATATTCATAATAATTATTTTTTATTCAAATAATTTCTAAAATTAATGGTTTCGATTCCAAATGAGCCCCCCCTTACCAAGGTGATTTCTAAGATATATGTGGACACATTTTTTTAACGATAGATATGTCAAAGGGGACCCACCTGCAATACTAAATTATTATTGAATTGAATCGCATAAAAACAAAACAAAAGATTAAAACATATTATTAAACTGTAGAACAAAAGCATTTTCTTCACCGAGAGAGAGAGAAAAAAATGTGGAACAAAAAGCACGAGCGAGTTTAAATTGCCACCGCCACTCAAGCTCGCTCTCCCCACCCGCACCTTGGTTAATATTAAAAATGTCGCCGCGACGACGGGTGTGAGGGTGAGAGACGCTGCTGCTTCGGGGAGTGCTGACTGGAGCGGTCAGCGCGCATTCATCGCATCTCTTCTTCTTCTTCTTCTCCTCAGCTGCCGCTCGCCGAAGACGGCATTTTTGTACGAGCAGAGCGCGGCTCGATTCCTCTCCGTATTTTACCCCTTTCCCCGTCTCCCCACGTTCTCTCTTGCCCTCTCTCTTCCGGAGATCTCCAACACTCTCTGTTCTCCGTTGCCTTAGAAACCACTGCGTCACTCCCTTCCTGCCAATTCCTTGGATAGTGTTATCCTTATCCCAACTCTATACGATGGCCCAAAAGCGCCCCCTCATGCTGAAGGACTACCTCGAGCTGGACTCCGACTCCGAGTTTGCCAGCGGCTCCGGCTTCCGCCGCGCGCCTCTGCCGGCGGACACCGTCCGGTGTCTCCTCGAGGCGGAGCTCTGCCACGGCGGAGGCGAACGCACTGGGAGACGGCAGCTCGTCCGCGGCACGCCTTCTATGAACGCTGCACTCACGAAGCTCTTCTCTGCGATCAATGCAGTGAAGCTCTTGTCTTTCTCCTCATCCTCTTCTTCCGGAGGCGGCAGTGAGGGGTATTCCGGAAGCTTCTCGAGGAGGATGATCAGGGGAAGCCTCTGGAAATCGAAGAGGGCGCGCCACCAGGAGGAGACGGGGGACAAAGTCAGAGTCCGCGACATCGTGGGGCTGCGATCGCCGGAGGAGGACGCGGACGAGGGCCAGTCATTCGTTTTCTCTTCCCCCATCGTCAGCCACTGCCGCACCTTGTCGGAGGCCGCTTTCTCTTCCTCCTCCGCCTCCGACTTCCTCCCCTCATCCGTCGCCAGCTCGGAGAACCTGGACGACATTGCTGCCATCCCCGTCTCCGTGGAGTCCAAGAAGGAAACCTCGCCTCTGAGCACCCCGAAGCGCGCCACGGAAGCCGTCGCCGGCAGCCACCGACCGCCGCCGAAGGTGAGAGGGACCCTCGCGATTAATTTATAGTTTCTGTTCGTAAGAAAATGAATTCAAACGGGGTCGGTTGCAGCGAGGGGTTTAATTGGGTCGGGTTGGGTCCTCGTCGGGGTGGGTCGATGGCGACCTCTCAGTTGTACTTTGTTGTTATCTGGGTGCTGTCAAATTTGTACCCGGACCCAACGCGCCCGCGACGGTGCACCACGGCACCATCGCACCGCTCCATTCATTTTTCATTCCTTGTACGTGTTGTGTTGTGCCCATTCATTTCAAACTTCGAAACCACAAACAAAGCCCTCCAGCATATATTTATGAGTTTAAGTTAGCCGCCGAGTGCTAAGTATGACCGTGGGTATAAGTATAGGGAACATAGCCAGTTAAGAGCTGGATGCTAAAGTAGCACTTTTGAAAAGAAAAAGAAAAGTTTAGAGTTGGATTAGATGGCAGTAGCACGACATAAACTAGCGAGCAGGATGTCAGTGTGTTGTTCATCGTGATAATGGCATTGTAACTTGTTTCTTTTTGCATCGGGAAAGTTAGGATGATTGAATTGGATTGTTGGGACTTGTGGTAAAGTAGTAGTTGGTATGGCTCATGGCTCGTGGCTCGTGGCTCGTGGCTCATGGCATGATGGGAGGTAGTACTAGTAGGTGATGGGGATGGATGAATGAGATTAAGACCCTCTATCTACCTATCTTGAATGGTTCGTTCCATTATGCGCGAGATCCACCTAACAATTAAACAATCAAGCAGCAATGACTTCCAAGTGCTTTGTTGTGCGTGTGCGTGGATGGATGTGGCCTGTGGGGGCCTTGCAATCCATGTCTTTCTTATCGATCGGACTGTTGCCGGAAAGTAAACCCTGAAAAAGCGGATGCAAAGCGGAGCACGCGTGCCCGCGCCTCCCCCCTTTTGTTTCTCGGACTCACTCGATTGAACCGAATCTATCTTTTTTTTAATTTTCTTTTATCAATATGGAAAATTGTACTATATATATATATATATATATATCTGCCACCCCTTTCTTACTTTTAATAATAATAATAATTGGCATGGTTTATGGAAAATTGTTACGTTGGAAATGGCAGGAAGTCGTGGCAGAAGGACCGGAATCGCCCGAGTGCCACATGGAGGAAGATGATAAGGAACAGCTCAGTCCAGTGTCTGTCATGGATTTTCCATACGAAGAAGAAGACGACGACGAAGAAGAAGACGAGGATGATTTGGAGGAAAGCTGCATCGCCTCGCCTTCTTTCACCCAGAGCCTTGCTAATATTGAGAGTATGATAATTCACATATGCATCACATTGCCCATCTCTCCACTCCTGCTTTTACTCCATTGGACCACATTATTTATTTATTACATGTTCCCTCCCCTCGGTTCACGTGCATTCACTTTGTTTGTCCTTCTCTGGTGCAAGCCGAGGGCAACCAAAAATAATAATTATTTATTCTATTTGACCAATCGTGAAATAAATGACAAAAGAATTATTTTAATCCCCCACGAAAAGAAATTATAGTTGTTTATTAACCTATTGAAGTGTAAACCATGATGCAGGAACAAAGCTGCAGCTGCTGCAGAAGATCCGACGGTTCGAGAGCCTCGCCGAGCTGGACGCCGTCGATCTCGAGTCCCGATTCGATGCTCTCTCCGGGTCTGGCGACGAACACGAGACTGCGTCGGACGCCGAATCGGATCGCGACGACGGGGTGACGAGCAGCACACCGGAGACGAGGGCGTGGGTCCTACTGGACCAGCTTCGTCGCGGGCCCCACCGAGTCCCACCCCTCGGATGCTTCGAGAAGCTTCTGCTCGACTTCTTCGTCCAGGGGCTCCGGCGCTTCGACGACGCCGCCGCCGCTAATCTCGGCAGTCCGGCGCGGTCTAAGGGCGCCGACGCGTCGAGCGCGCAGCGGGAAGAGCCGATGCTGAGAGCGGCGAGGGACTGGATGTGGGGTGACGTGGACGGACGCCGCCGGGAGGCAACGACGATGGAGATGGAGGTGAACGGACGGTGGGGAACTCACCGGGAGGAAGCGGAGGAGTTGGGCGCGGATGTGGAGGGTTACGTGTTTGGTTTGCTGGTGGAGGAGATGGTGGCTCACTTGGCGTCAAGTTAAATTTTCAAATGTGTGTTGCGCGACTTTACGTCGTCGTTTCCGTTTAATATTTATTTAAATTTATGTAAAATATTATGTACATGGCCATGGCGGGCTGTAACAAGAGCCACCAAATTTTGAAATAATTACGTATGTTATAAATTTCTTTTTTTTTTCTCTCTTTGTTTTTGCTCAGAAATGTTTGGCTCGAGCATGGGCAGTGGTCCGATGGGGCTGGGCTGAGATATAATTCGTTTCAGTTCATTGCCAATTTTGTGTCAACTTCTAATATTTACAGATGTTGGACCACGAATTTCGCAATCGAGTGAGGCCGAAGGGCTCATTTCCTTTATTAGCTTGAAATTTTTGAAAAAAAAAAGAATGCCAAAAAATGTAATAATAAGTGACTTTCACTGTAATAAGAAAGGATGCCTGATCAAATATTAAATAGTCGTGATTTTGTGATAAGTAATTGACATGGTTGTCAAACCCGGCCTGGCAGATCGGACCGATGTCCGATATTTAAAATGGTCCGTGGATCGATCGAAATCCGGGGACGGATTTGATCCACTTTGACCCGGTCAAAATCTGGATTCAACCCGCCGACCCGACGGATTTAATCGACCCGGCCCGGGTCAATTGTTGAAATAAAAAATTTTGAAACATAAATAAAATTATTAAAATATTTAAACATATTATATATATATATATATATCATTAACTTTATATTTTAATATCCTCTTGTCACATATATAATTTTTTTTACTATTTTTTATTTATAATTACCTCACAAGAATTTTTTATTTATGTTGATGACTTTATTTATTATATTATTTAATCTGAATTATTTTATTTTACTTTATTATACTATATTTTATATTTTTGTTAAATAATATATTATATATTAATAAGATTATAATAATCTTTTTAACTTATTTTATTTTTTTATTAATTTATATTATCCGATCCGACTATCCGGTTCGACCCGGTCCGACCGATCCAACTTGATCCGTTGATCAATCCGGGTCGACGGCCGAGTCGGATCTTATAACATTGGTAATTGACTTCTTTTAAATCTGGATTACTCGAAATGCTAACTTTTCTCTACATAAAAGTGAGGTTTGACTCATTAACTACAAAATGATAGTTGCTTGAGGTACATAGATCCAACCTATATGCAACAAGTAATTCTTTTAATACATCCAATGGAGAGGAAAGCATGATGATTTTTCCATGCGACTCATGTTGAAACCTTCAAATTCGTCTGCTAATCTCTTAAGTCCCGTTTGCTGTTAAGAATATAGATGTTGTTCTTGCTTTTCAATCAAACGTGTTTGGCATGGAGATTTTGAGTTCCGGTTAGTTCACGAAAATTAATTGATTTGATAGATAAATTTAGATGTGATGTTTGAATAAAAAAAGTGTAATGATGAGAATTTCTTAGATTGATTTAGTAGATAAGTTTTCGTAGGTGTTTGGATAAGAAGTAAGATATAATTTATTTTTTATAAAGTATAAAATTATGGTAAATTAAAATATTATTTAGTTAGTTAAAATAATTATTTATGAAACATATTTATTTTAATATTATATTTTATATTTTTATGAATAATATTTATAATAATATTATAATTTATGAAAAAGTAATAATATTATAATTTATTATTTTCATATGTCATTAATATTATAATTTACAAAAATATTTATATTAAGTTAAAGAATTTATTTTATAAAGCAAAATAACAATATATTAATAAATAAAATATTATAATTGATTGTTATTTAAGATAGTATAGAAATAATTTAATGAATGATATTAACATGAAATAGTAATTAATAATATTTTACTAATTAAATATAATAAATAATTGAAATGCAAAAGAAAAGCAAAAAAATAGCAAGAACTTTTGGTTCTCGCCCAAAGAGAACTTCGATCACATCTCCTGTCACGTTGTTCGTTTGGCAAAAAGTTCTATAACTTAATTTTGACTCAAGTTTTAGAATCAAACACAACGCATAAGAACAAGAACTTTGATAGAAGATAGAATTTATTTTTGTCGAATGCTTTGTAAATTAAAAAAAAAGTAGGGATTTTAGCTGATGGAGTAAAATTTCTGTAGGAACAAAATTATTCCGACACAAATTTGAGAAATAAAATTTCGGTCTACCAAACGAAACCTTAATTTCGTTCACAAGTTTAGAGATTGTAGATACGGAAGATATCTTTCCTAGAATGAATTAATTCAATGAAGGCATCACTTTGGGGACTCCATGCTCTCTTGCCATTTAGATCTGTGCTTGGCTTTCTCCTACTCCAAGAAGTTTGATGTGTTGCTGAGGAAGCCAAGGATCCAACATTCATGTTCATCTCTTACAAGGCCACTTTTCATTTTCATGCCATAAAATAAAAAAATAAGTATATAATAAAAATTGTTATTCAAAAAATAATTTTGACAAGATTTTAATTTTTTTTTAAAAATCCATTGATAATTACATTATTAGAAATATTACAAAAATATATATTTCAATGTAAGATTATGAGTAATGTACAAAGATCCAAAAGGGTAAGACACCAGGTCTGAGTACCAAGATCAATCCTTGAAAGAAAAAAAAAAGATAGTTCATATGATAAAAAAGATCAATGAGACAAACAAAGAGATGATCAAGTTCAGAGAAAGTGATCAAGTTCACAAAGATAATTTAGCAGGCTCTCTAGCTAAATCAACAATCTCCATGCACTTTTTTTTGTATCAGTTCAGATTTATGGGAGGCTTTCGGTGTCTAAAATTATTAGTATTTGATTAATTCGAAGTCGAAAAAATAAAACAACGAAGGTTAATTCTCTGATTAAAGAGCGATTCTAAGATTCGAACATGAAACTATTAACTTTCGATAAATATTTAAGACTCAATCCTGCTAATCAACTGAGCCAACCTTGCTTGATTTTCAATTGTATGGCATTCCATCCACTTTCCTTAGCGCACAGCTTTTCAACGACTCGATTTACCCCGAGTAACAAATTGGAGCACTTTTGCTACATAGTACACATCACTTGTAATATGTTTGCTGTGGGCCGTGCCCCCCTTCACTTATCGAAAAAGAAAAAAAAAATAACAAAATTTGAGGCCCGTTAAAACTTTGTAATTTCGTAAACGGCAACCTCGTATCGTATTTGCATATCACACAGCAAGTCTGCAGTGCACGTGGGCCATCAATATTTCTTTCGCAGGGCAAATCGGCCGCGTCCCATACAGTTAGCGGCATCTTCTTCGCATAGCGGATCCTCGCCTAAGTTAATAATAATAATAATAATAATAATAATATTATTATTATTAAATAAATTAACATAAACAATAATATCTACTATTCGTATCTTTCTCTCTCATCCGCTTCTCTCGCTCGAGCAATCCCCCACACACACAAGGGGAGAGAGACGAGCGAGCGAGCGGAGGCAAAAACCCCCCAACTCGCTCACTGCTCTCGTTCGTTTCCTTGCTCATTTCTAGGGTTTCGATCTCTTCTTCTCTCACCGACGGTTTGGAGTTTGAGCGAAGTCGCATGGATCAAGTAATCGCCAAATCCTTCGCTCTTTTCTTTTTCCTTTTTTCTCCAAGTCGGACTACGGCATTCCAACCTTGTTGTTCTTGGTTGATTCGGTCGGTGACGGCGGCGCAGTACGAGAAGGTGGAGAAGATTGGAGAGGGGACCTACGGTGTGGTATACAAGGCGCGCCACCGGACGACCAACGAGACGATCGCGCTCAAAAAGATCCGGCTCGAGCAGGAGGACGAGGGCGTGCCGAGCACCGCCATCCGCGAGATCTCCATCCTCAAGGAGATGCAGCATTCCAACATCGTCAGGTCGAGTCATCTGAATCCATCTCTCATTTTGGCCCCCCTTCTGTGGTCGTTGATGCGTGCGTGCAAATCGTGTTAACTTGTTCCACAAAAATAACAGCTCATCTTTCTCAGATGGTATAATATAGTTTGGTCGCCAAATGGTGGCGCTGCGGGTATTTAATATTACTCTAATACACTCATCGAAGTCTTTTTCGGTGATTGAACTTGTGGAAACGAGTATTACTCTTCCACTCTGTCGCTCGGATCTGCAATAGTATTTGCGAGCTTCGTCAGTTGCTTGCATGCTCTAAATACTTTGTGCTATAGTAAACTCAATGGACACCTACTGTCATGCATATCTTGTTAGGCTTTCTTTTGCCTTATTATTCCGAATGGACTAATTGTTTAAGCTCTAAATTGGTTGGTTTTGGAAGAAATGATTTATTCAAACGAGTGCAAAATAGCAAGTTAAAAGCCACCCTGAGATGTCTGAAAACCTGGAATTTAAAGTCCTTCACTTTCTCTACAGAAAAAAAAAATCTACACAAGGTCTGATTCATCCTTTTAGAGGATCTAGAACACTTAACGAACCCATTGCAAGACATACAATGTTTTTAACCAATAAAACAGTCAATGAACATATGTAGGACTAGTTAAATTTCTTTCTGCCGTGATCTTCTATGTTTACATGATCAAATAAGACTTTTAACATTCGTTATGTTGTTATATTTTATCACTGCCAACTTTTAGTTTAGGAAACTTTCTTGTCTTCCTGGGTAAGACAGTTTTGCTTGACTTATTGCAATATCCTTGACATATTGGTTCAATTTCAGTTATTTCCTCCCGAACAGGATTCTGATTATCAATCCCCTAAACATACAAATAAGTTGTTTATATAGAAATGAAATAGTTGTGAGAAATTATTCTCCTCTGCTGCCTCTCCTATTTCATCATATCGTTTTGCCAGGTCACAAGTGTAAATTGACTAGTTACTAAGTCCTTTATTTTTACTTTAAATTACAGGTTACATGATGTGGTCCACAGTGAGAGAAGGATTTATCTGGTTTTTGAGTATTTGGATTTGGATTTAAGGAAACACATGGATACGTACCCGAAACTTGCTGAAGATCCACATTTAGTAAAAGTTGGTTCTTCTCTATTAATGGGTTTCCTCTTTTAGCCTCAAGACTGATGTCATCATATACATTCTTTTATATGTAATCATTAACATTAATCTCATGTCATTTCAATCTCATATATTTTTATTTTTCCTGCATTTCAGAAATATCTCTATCAGATACTCTGTGGCATTGCATATTGCCACTCTCATAGAGTTCTGCACCGGGATTTGAAACCGCAGAATTTGTTGATTGATCGACACACAAATGCTGTGAAGCTTGCTGACTTTGGGCTTGCCAGAGCTTTTGGCATTCCTGTTCGGACATTCACTCATGAGGTGCCTCTATAAGTTTTTTCTAGTTATATTATTGGTTATTGTATACCTTATTCAATATGTCTGACTTACTTAGGCTCAATTTTTATTCTTTGAACTAAACCACTTAAACAACATTGTTGCATTAAGTGAAATTACATATTCTTTGAGAGTCATGATTTTTTTTGTTGTTCTTTCTTTTCTTGTTAAGTTATGATATGTTTGGGATTTATTTCAAGGAGATCTTTGCCTTTTCAGATTTGTATCATTCATCTATCTTGCATATCTTACTCATGCCTTCTTGAAGCCTTTCCAGGTAGTGACATTATGGTATCGGGCACCAGAAGTCCTCCTTGGGTCAAGACACTACTCAACTCCTGTTGATGTGTGGTCGGTGGGTTGTATTTTTGCTGAAATGGTTAATGGTCAACCACTGTTTCCTGGAGACTCTGAGATTGACGAGATATTTAAGATCTTCAGGTTTCATTTATTAGACCAACCTTTTTATTTGTTGCCTCACATTTTATGACCATATTCTGCTATTCACATTTTAGAAAAGTACCCAATAAAGTTAAAGGAAAATTCTATCGTACTGCTATAAGGCCAGCAGTGTTATATGATAGTGAATGTTGGGCTATGAAGGGACAACATGAACGTAAAGTGGGGGTAGCCGAAATGAGGATGTTGAGATGGATGTGTGGTCATACAAGATTAGATAAGATTAGGAATGACCATATACGTGAACGAGTCGGAGTGGCTCCTATTAGTGAGAAAATGGTAGAGAATCGTTTGAAATGGTTTAGTCATGTTCAGAGAAGACCATTAGATGCGCCAGTAAGAAGAGTAGATCAAATAATCAGGAGTCCGATTAAAAGAGGGAGAGGGAGGCCAAGGCGGACACTTGGCGAACTAATAGAGCAAGATCTATTGGTGAATAATATACCGAAAGGTTTGGTTACTAATAGAGCGGAATGGCGTCGTATGATCCATGTTGTCGACCCCACCTAGTGGGATAAGGCTTTGTTGTTGTTGTTGTTGTATTCTGCTAATTCTTGCATTGTTATTTTCATTCACTAGAATTCTGGGGACCCCAAATGAAGAATTATGGCCAGGCGTGACTTCTCTACCAGATTTCAAATCTACTTTCCCTAAGTGGTCCCGCAAGGTGTGATCTTGTCACATATCATTGGTGCCTTGTATATAATGAGATTGTAATAGTAGAGTCTAATGCTGTCTCTAGTAAAGTCTCTTACTATCCTGGTAACACTTATTTGTATCATATTTCGATGAAATTTGGAATTTCCTGTTGCAGTTGATTTTTCTCTGTTCCCACTTTTCAAAATATGGACACAAAACTCATTTATTTAATATGTTTATGCTCAATTAGACATTTAAATTATTGAAATGATCTGGTTTTTGCTACCTCTGTGTGACTTTTACTCATGGTCTAACTATGGACATGGTTCATAGCTCTTCTACCTTTAACCTTGAAGACTTTGATCGAATGTTGTGTAGGATCTGGGAAGTGTTGTTCCAAGTCTCGAAAAATCTGGAATTGATCTTCTATCAGTAAGTTGCATGTTCTATTTTCTTCTTTAAATTCTTATTTGGCCTCACTTTGTTAAGCTCGTTACTTTTTCTGGTGATCTATGTTTCCTGTTACCATCACTGCTTGAGGATATTTTATTTGGATGTGGGAGGTATATTCTTGATCAATAATTGACTGATAAAAAAATTAAATGGAACCAAGTTCATGGCAACTTGTTGATTAGTTTATTAGAAACAAAATTTATAATGCTTGTTACACGCCATTCTGATGATTTTTTATTATAAAGACGAACATATGTAAATTCATGGATTGACCTGTTTCCACCTTTTGGTAGCTAAAACTGTCTTATCTCTGTAGTTAGGGTGATTTTTGTCTTCCAGTTTCTAGTAAGGGTGATCTTTGTAATCATCATAAATAGACAATCATCAAAGTGTTAGGGTGATTTGTCTTCCATTTTCTATTTGTTGACTATTTGTTTGCATTATTCAGAAAATGCTCCAGTTCGACCCAAGCAAAAGAATCACGGCCCGACAAGCTCTTGAGCATGAGTATTTCAAGGATCTTGTGCTGGTGCAGTGAGAGATGTCAGTCAGTCAGTTGGACAGCATACAGTGAAGTATTGGCGTCCTTTTTCATCGCTGTAGCCTTCATTCTTTCCCTGTATCATAACCCCACATCATCGTTTTCTCGTTGGAAATTCTTTGCTTAAACCCAATTTTACTCTGTTTCGGGTGTAGAGCACTGACATCAAAGACAACGATGTTTCTGACATGAAGGAACTATTAGCTCCCCTCTATGTGTGTGAATTATCCGAAGTCTCAATCTCTTTCTTCTCTTATTTGTTTTGATGCGTTGAATTTGCTAGTCTGCGAATCGTATCAAATAATAAAATACAAAATTTTACTCTCACTAGGAATTATTTGAATTTAATTTATCTCGATAATTTATTAGGAGAAGATAATGTAGATAAGAATATAAAAAGTAATTGTGTAGAAAATTAAATAAGGTAAAACAAAAATAATTGATGTTGAGCTTTAAAATTATGGATGATTAATGATAATGATAAATTAGCATGTGCATGATGATGATTGAATTAAATAATAACAATCAAATTTAGTTCTTAAGAATTATTTAAATTAATGATTTTTATGTCGAGTATGTACATCCTAAACCATTGTAAAATTTAACATGCGTTAAAATCATTTATTTATAATAAATACATTTAATTATCTTTATATAGTATATTCAATAGCCTATTTGCCATAAATAAGATTCATTTCTTTTTCTAGAATATTTTGTTATATTTTTAAAAATATAATTTTATCTAAAGAATATGTATCATCATTTTTTATTCAACTTGACATTATTTATTTTGAAAATTATATTTTACTTTTATGCTCCCTATATTTCATTCAAACGCCTGATTTATTAAATCAACTTATAATTATTATTAAAATTTAATTCAATTAAAACACCTAAAAATTAAATTTTCAATGTAACTATTTTATCAATTTGATGCCCGAGTTGTTCAAAATAAAATAATAATATTTTATTAAATAATAGGATAACAAGAGTTGTAAGAAATAAAATAATAGTTAATAAATGAAAGGAAAAGAGTATGAAGCGATAAATAGAGGAGGATTAGAGCTTTAATTAAATTGTAATCTAATGTAATATTTAAGCAGTTTAAGCTGAAAGAGAATAGAATTATGATGAATGTTAACGCTTATAAATATCAATTTGATCTCATTCTCCTCGTAATTTTCCTCTCACGTGCATGTGCAGGCATCTCGAGATGGACAACACGTGCACCAACGACGCAGCGGGGGATTGCAAAGTGAAAAAAATTATAACTTTCGAACGAATTTTGAAAGAGGGTGATAGTTCAAAGCACCATTAATAGTTGGATAAACTTGGAATCCACTAAGAAAATAAAACCACACAAATTTATAAAATAATTGAATTGCTAATAACAAAAGAGTTCATATTTATTTATAAGTATTTTACAATCAAATCTACTAATTTAAAATCTAAAAAAATAAAATAACAATAAATAAGAATGTTAACTAAGAGAATGTAAGTAATCTAAAAGGATAAAAATAACAATAATAACTAATAAATTATATCTTATCTCCTACATCAATCTCCTTTTCTTCAAAAGAGTTCGACATCGAACTCTGAAAAATTGAATATGTAAATTCACGCTTGATATCTCGTAGTGGTCTAGTCTTCTTTTTCAACTCATCAGGTAAATCATTTAAACTACGTATATTGTATAACAGTACCAAATAAGGTATTGTCCTTAAATCTTGACTTGAAAATATAATCCGTAGAAATTTTAAATATTTGGCGTTAACTTTCATGCATATGAGATCATCTTGAAACATTTGAAGTAGATCTCTTTTGTTAGTTGACAAATTTAGTTTCAATTTTTTATCCATCTTCTAAATAAATTTATCTTCTTTTCCATCAGAAAGAAAATCCAAGATAACCAACTTTTTAGTATTTGGATATATTTTAATATTTTGAATAGTTTCTTGTAATTATTCAATTGGAGAAGACATAACTTCCAAAAATAATTGATCTTCATAGGGCTCCACAGATTTTGAAAGAAAATACAAAATAACCAACTCTTCAGTATTTGGATAGATTTTGATATCTTAAGTAGTTTCTTATAATTCTTCAATTGGAGCGGATATAACTTTCAAAGATAATTGATCTTCACAAATTGCACAAAATTTGATGAAGTCTCGGTCACATTATTGATTATGTTATCCAATCGTTATTAAAGTTTCTCAATTGAATTTTTGATATTCTCCAAATGAATTTGAACTTCTAGTATTAAATTTTGCTTATTTTGTTGAGACTTGCTTAACTGTTGAAAAATAAGATAATGATATGACGAAGGAAAAAATTGTTGGATAAGTAATCTCTTCAATTTTTGCCATGTCTGAATATGTTGCTTTTCATGATAAGATCGAATGCGCTTATTATTTTTCCACCATAATAAGGCTCTATTTGAAAATTTGTTGACCATTAATTTGACTTGTTGAGATTCTGAAATATCCCAATAATCAAAGAAGTGATCATTCTTAGAAATTCAATGTAAAAATTTATCAACATGAAAATAACCATTGAACGACGGTGGTTCTATCCTCGTGTTGTTAGTTAAAATAACAAAAAGATAAAAATAATATATACTAACAAATTATGAAAGAAAAAAAGGAAAAAATGATAGAGTGTAATGAATTGGAGATAATAAAATGGAGAAACACAAAAATAAAGAATGAATCAATTACGAATGGTAAGGAAAAAAATAAAATAAGAAAAATAAAATAATAAATGGATGATGAAAAAGAAGATGAGCATCGGGACGAAGAGGTAAATCTCCTCGAAGGCTCTGATATCACTTGACGTAGCGGGAGACCGCAAAGTGGAGGAAATTATAATTTTCAAATGAATCCCGAAAAAGATTGATGGTTCAAAGCACAATCAATAACTTAATAAACTCGGAATCCATCGAAAAAATAAAACCACTCAGGTTTATGAAATAATTGAATAATAATTGAACTGCCAATAATAAAAGAGTTCACGCCTATTTATAGGTATTTTATAATCAAATCTAAACTAATTTAAAATCTAAAAAGATAAAATAAGAACAAATAAGAATGTTAATTAAGAGAATCTAAGTAATCTAAAAGGATAAAGATAATAATAATAACTAATAAATTATATCTTATATTCTACGTCAACCAAGACATTAGAGACAGCATGTGTGCCCCCTCCCTTGACACCAACACACGACATTGATCTAGGAGCATGCAAAGCAGCGATGAAGGATAGAAATCACACATGATGGGATCGTAAGAAACATATCTTTTGCCCCATGAAAAAGGGATCTTTATATCGATGGCACACTTGGCCTTATGCCCTCATACATAATATTGCATAGTTATTGTTCATTAATAGGATTTCATACTATAATAGACTTGAAAATCGAGTTTAACCAATGAAGGAAAGCACATTGCAAGAGATGGTGCAAAACTTGACCTAAGAACTGGGCTAGGGTTCTAGTTCATACAACCCATGTTTTGAGAACTCCTGATGCTTGTGTTTGGGATATAAGTGACTCGGCTCGAGTTTTTACCTAGCTCAGCTCTTAGTTTTGTCGGAAGCTATTTGCATTGGTATTTTTGTGTCATAACTTAATCTAGGTTTTCGTTTGACCGAGCCCTATCTCTGATAATATCAGGGTGTATGTTTGGTATTTAGATGAACACAACTCATGTTCATGTTGGGCACAGGCTGAATTTTGAAAGAAATTGGAATTTTTATTTTTAATTGTTGTATAGTATTATTTGTTGCCTTCAATATTTCCATCACCATTGTTCATTGAATAAAGTTTTCATTTTCATACAATGTGATTTATATATCTTGACCATTTCATCTTATATATATATATATATATATATATATATCTGATTATGAATTTATGTTTAATTGATCATTATGCTTCCTAACCTATGTTGAACAAGATGAGAGTTGTATAAGAATAAACATATTTCATTGACAAGATAAAAGAAAGTAAAAGTTGTGTATCACATGATTATGGATTGTCACATCATTAACTATGGGTAGACATAGACATAATATAGAATATCCTTTTCAAGTGAATGCTCTTTATATTGCAACCTTATGGTTGATGAAGAGACTTATGATCAATGGAGGCTATTGTGTCAATACTCAATAGAAGCCTTTATTAGCAATGAAGACATTTATAGTAGATAAACATTTTTATGATTGACCAATAATCCGTTAAACATATATTGATAGTTGATTGAATTTCCATATCGATAACACAAAAAAAAGTAAAATAGTCTCTATTGGGGCCAATTGATAATTATGAACAATGAATAATTCAAAATTATAATTAATTGATTATTAAAATTGATGAATAATGATTAAGTAAATTCAATATTGATTATGATCAATTGATAATTATCAACGCATAATTGATAAAGTAAATATTGTTAACTAAGTACTGACAAAAAAAATTCAACGATTGATAATTGATAAATGATTAGTTTTTAATTAACTAATGTTAAGAGATCATTATTTATGGATGATTATTTTATTAACTTATCATTGATATTTTTTACGTGTTTCATAATATAACGAGTAAAATTGATAATTTATTATCGCTAATTGATAATAAATAATGAGTAATGTAAAACTAAGAATAAATAATTGATGCTCGCTAACTAACTATTTATAGTTGACAATTATTGGATAATTATTAATGGACTTTTTATCATTGATAATTGGTAAAGTGAATATCATTAGCGTGTGTTCACAAAGAATGAGTGTTCTGTTGTTAATAGTTAATTATTCATTATTTTATTAATAAATTATTGACCATTGATAATTTCCTCAAAAATTATGATAATAATATATTCATAATAATTAATTAAGATTTAATTAATTAATTTAATTAGTTTTATAATTATTTAAATAAAAGTTCAAAATGACAAATGCAAAAAGTAAAATTAAGATTATAATTAAGTGATAATCAAAATTATCATCAATAATCTATATTGTCACTTCATAAATCATATGAATTTATTTTTAAAAAAATAGATTACTCTCTGTTTATCACAAGTGAACGTGATAACGTGTGAAATCCAAATAATTTAGTACAATATTATTTGCAAGTGAAGACAAGTAGTAGATAACGTTAAGAAGAGAACAATTGACCACAGGGCGTGAAACATGAAGGATGATGAGTCACGTCTGCCCGTTCTAGAACAATTCTTTTTAATCATTAAATTTGAAATCCTTAATTTTTATCATGATTATATGTAAAAAGTTGTCAATGAGAACAAAATCATTATACTTATATGGGTCTCGATCAAAAAAAAAAAAGCATTATACTTATTGTATTTCGTTCCCGTACCAAATGAGGAGTAGAAGGCCAGCTGATGAAACAAAGAAGCATAAAGTAATAGTCATACATCATAATAATAAAAAAAAAACTCACCATAGTTGCAGTAGAGAATGCGTGTTGTCAACAGTGCCAAGTATAAAGCGTGAATAATAGGTTTTATTCTTCATACAGGAGGAAAAATGGGTTAAATTAACTACTCGGACAAAGTAATACAACAACAACAACAAAGCCTTATCCCACTAGGTGGGGTCGGCTACATGGATCATACGACGTCATTCCGCTCTATTAGTAACCAAACCTTTCGGTATATTATTCACCAATAGATCTTGCTCTATTAGTTCGCCAAGTGTCCGCCTTGGCCTCCCTCTCCCTCTTTTAATCGGACTCCAGATTATTTGATCTACTCTTCTTACTGGCGCATCTAATGGTCTTCTCTGAACATGACCAAACCATCTCAAACGATTCTCTACCATTTTCTCACTAATAGGAGCCACTCCGACTCGTTCACGTATATGGTCATTCCTAATCTTATCTAATCTTGTATGACCACACATCCATCTCAACATCCTCATTTCGGCTACCCCCACTTTACGTTCAGGACAAAGTAATAATTATAAGAATTTTAAAAAGTAAAGTTTAACTATTCTTTTTAATACCAAGAATAATTATTCTTTCTTTTTTCTCTCTAATTTACAACTCACTTCTATTTTATTCATCTATCATCAAAACACATCTTTTTTTTCATTTTACAAAGAATAATAAAATTAATTGAATAAGAATTATTATCTTATAGATAATAATCCTCCTTCCAAACAAAAAGTTTGAATTGCAGCCAGAATCAGGGAATACCACAGTAAGGCGGCTAATCGGTTTTAGGGTTTGCTATTTAATCGTGTTAACATATAATTGATTGGTTTCGGTTGAATTTCAAATAATTGGTTGAATTTTAAAATCATTTTTACTTTTTTTAAGAAAAATAAAAGTCCGTTATTCTTCCATGTTTTTTTTTAAAAATATAAATATCAATGTATCATGCTTTAACTCTATTTATGCAAGAAAATTATCTTCCGACTTCAATTTCGCAGGGAATTCATCATCTTCGCATCTTATATTATAGGGGAATCAGTAATCATTATACATCAATATTCACACACAGGAGAGAGAAAAAATACGAGAACTTGGTAGTAATAGTACCAATATTCTTTTTTCTTTTTTCCCCGAAGGAGCACATTTTGTTCCAGTGTATCACAACAATTGATGCCGGGAACTAGACTTCGGGGATTAGCTGCATCGCACACAGCTACAACTTAGTTCCAACATCCAATAAATTAAAAATCAAGAGGCAGATTGAGAGTGAGACTGTAAGTACTATATTTTTTTCATTAAGAAGGCAATTGCCAGGAGCCATTACAAGAGACTTTTAGGAGAAACCACAACTATAGCTGCCCACCTGAAAAGTTGTGCAATAGGTATTATTCTTGGGAAAAAAATACACAATTCCCTTCTCCCATGGATACAAACATTGAATTAACTTGGATGTTCGACTTTACTAGTACAAACAACTATCCATGAGGCTGTCCAGGTACTGTCAGCAGGAGATTTCGAAATCAGGTCGTTCGGCTTTGAGAAGTTTCCGAAAAGTCAGTAGCAGGAACAACCTTTAAATAGTTCACCAAGCAGGCATCCGGAAGAAGTATCTCAATAAGAATCCAAAAGGTTGTTTAGTCTTATCATTCCCTCGTCCCTAATGTTCACAAATGGATACATATAAGTTCAATTGTGAAAGGGTCAAAATTGGCATCACTTCTGATTTGTGGCATATCTTATAAGTTGCAGAAGACAACTATAGCTTACAAGATTCAACAGTTTCTGTCGTGGAGGCAGCATCTCAGTCATTTAACCATTTCCAGACCTTCAATTCACCCATTCCATCTCCGGTGAAAAATAAACCACCCGGACCAACTTGAATACCTCTGATCTCTTCCTTCGAAAAAATCTTTCCCCTCTCATTGAATCTGACAAAAGAAATGGGTTCTCAAATCCTGAAGAATCTACATTCTCGAGGTTTGTAATTTTACATATATACTCACGATGGCAAGTCACATAAGCGGACATTGTTATTGCAAGAACACAGTAGCACCGGCTTGTTGTGAGCATCAGGCATACCAGATAAAGCAAGTATTCCCTAGAGAAAAAATTCACTAGTCAGCAACGGTGCATATAAGATGTAGAGTAGAGAGATTAATTCACTGACAAAAGCCAAGTAGAGAATAGCAACAATAGAATAATGCCACAGAAAGATATGGGGAGAAATCCTGTCAGCAAGTATATGGGGTGCGGTAAACAACTATTTATTCTGGGCAATCTTTGATAGATTAATTTATCAAAATGCTTCCACAGAAAAAGAAAAAAACTGCACTTCTTTTCTCTTTAAGTGATACAAGATATAAAAGAATTCTTGAACACAACTATGCAAAACTGCTTTAATAGAGAAAACCGAAGTAACTCCACTACTTGATTCTTTCATGTTCAAAATATCGTTCAACTCAGAACAGAGAGGCTTTTTTTTACAAATGACAGGATGAAGTCAAAGAGGGGTTCATAACAAAGAGAGGAAACCAAAGAATGAGGATGTTTGAATGGACCAACTTATAACTAATATGTTAGTTATTTAAATTAAATACTGAATATAATTAAATTAATTTTGGCCTAAAAATTTCAAAATAAGCTTACAGACAAATCAGTTGGATAAGCAGAAAAATAACATATCAATTGCTACCAAATACTTCAATCACTTATTATTAACAGATGTAACTACCTCTTTTTTAAGAACAAGCTTTATCATTCAAAGCACTTTCAGGAAATTGGTTGGCTGATAAGCTTGTCAAAATTGCTTATAAACATTTTTTTTCTTACAAAATTGGTTGGAAAGTGCCTTTTGTGTACAAACAAACAAATAAGTTGAGGGACCCAGCTTTCTTTTTTCAACTTATTATTTTTTTAGAGATCTTTTTTCAACTTATTTATTGGTTTGGCCAAATGCATTACATTTTTACCCTTTTCTTTACTAGATATCATGATAAAACCACTTAAAAAAAAGATACCATGATAAAACATGTCCTTATCTCTTTAACCATCATTTGTATTTTCTTTGAAAGTCTTTTGTACTTTCCTCTCCTTCCTCTTCTCACTGGAACACAGTCTTCCCTATGAAGGGGATGGGCCGCCCCTATTTTTACTCCGCCTCTATTCTTGCAAGGGAAGGTCACATCCCCACCTTAATCATTCACACTTTAATTTTAATTATTTAATAATCCAGACATTAATATATAGCATATAACATATATACTATTCTATTAAAAAAGGATAGACTTAAATATTTTTTTATAACTAATATAATTTTTTTAGGAGAGATAACTAATATAATTCAAATTAAATTTTATAGGCAGTTTAGTCAATTCTATATAAATAACATGGGAGATTATTATAGTGCAGGACAGCACTTTTTTTTTTGTTAAGGTCTCCTCTATCATGCTTTCCCTCTCTCCTTCCTTCCTCTCTCCCATTCCAAACTCCAGAACCATCCTATCCTCTCTCTCATTCCCAACTCCAGAACCATCCTCCTCCCTTCTTCCTCTCATCCCTCTTATATGTAGAGGGGAAGTACCGCACAATTCGGTGATGGCTTGTTTGTCTTTTTTTCTCTCACTCCCATGCAAGTAGGACAATCTCCCTCCCTTGTGAGCACCATAGAAAAGATGGGAGGGGTGTTCCCCCCTCTGCGAACAGGTGACAGGAGGAAAGCCCCTTAAATTATGTTGCACATGGGAGAAAGGAGGGGTGACACATCCACATCTACTTAGTTGACGGGCGAAAAGTGGAGAGGTGATGCCTTCTCCCATGTACTTTCTTTCTTTGTGGAGAACAATGCTCAAACTGAAGTAGTCCCTCCCCCTCTCATACACACACAGATGAGACAGACCAAGTCCACCTCATAATTAAAAATTATTAACCGCTGCTAGACCTGCAATTTCGTTTTAGGGCAAATTAGACCAGCAGTTACAATGGCCAATCCTACCAGGCATCCATTTCTTGAACAACCACTGTCATGAGTGTTATCCACCGTTGGTTGAGTTCCATGTATCCATGCCACATAATTCACCCATTCAAACCATTTTACCACTGGGTAAAGTCTCCCGGCCGTTCTTTTGTGACGGCGCCTCCATGGGGTACTTGCTTCACTAGCTCATTTTCTGGCTCCTGAGGTGTTGACTCCTGCCCCCAACGGCTATTTGCAGCCAGGTGCTTGCATCTGCATTTTTCTCCTGCCACTGGTTGCTATTGTTGGGCAAAGCCATCATTGATCATGAGCCATGGTGTTCCCTGAGATGACTGTTGGCCTAATGGAGGCCCCTACCGTCAATCTGTGGTCAGAATATACAGGATATTCTGGTGTCATTTCAGGAAACTCCAACGGCCTGCAGCACTTGTTCAACCTTGGTTTGCTGTTGGGGCCCCAGGCCCACTTCCCACCTAGTCCATCATCCTGATTAACCCTGACCGTGAAAAACTAAAGTGATGATCTTGTGGCTACAATGCATTATCATTATCTGCAATAAACACTAGGGTGGGACAAATAGTGCATTATCATTATCTGCAATAAATTATTAGAACCTACATTAACAAACACTAAAATATTTTCTCAGAAAAACAAACACTAAAATGATTTAATATAGGATTAAAAGGTCTTACTATTCCTACATGTTCTATTTTTTTGAAACGACTCCTACATGTTCTATTAAGAGCATTCCTTTTCTATTTCAATTTCATTTGGGAAGTAAAAATGAGTGTTTGAGGGAGGGAATCCGACCGAGTCAAGTGACAGCCGAGCAATCGCACTAACGCTTAGGCTTTCGCGCTTGCGCTCAGTCCGTTGCTTGTTTGTGTGTCTCTTCTCTGTCGTTGCAATAGAGCAGTTCCGATACAGCTTCCAATCTGGAAAGCGATGATATATTAGGTCAATGTAGACCGTGTAAAGTATTCGGTCGCGGTGATGATCCAAACTACCGAGGTTAGGATGCTAACTGCCTCACTGATGAGATTCTTAAGATGTTATCGCCTGGGCTCCGGTACCCGTATTCTAGCATTCCTTCGCCTTTCTTTTGGGACTAGCTTTCGTCGTTAGCTCATGGGTTTGACATTGGTGCTTGCCCTGTGAATGACGTCCTAGTGCGTCACATATCTCATCTTTCTCTAGTGCGACAGAGAATGTAAGCAAAGTCAGTGACTCCGCGATCGCCCTTTGAATGAGAAGAATAAGGTAAAGCTTGAAGATACGTTTTGGTAATATGTGGAAGTATTGACGTAATTTCATAGAGTCATTCGGTCCGAATGCTACATGAAGAACATAAGCCAGATGACGGAACGTCTCCAATCGGATAAGGGGGCCATAGAGCTCTTACTTTTTCATGTCTACAATCGGGTTCATGATTACTAGAGAGATGAAAGATCTGGGTACAAAGGGGAATGTTCCCCATTCAGATGTTAAAAACTCAAATCTTATTATTCATAAAAGAACTGATGACTAACCAATCTCAGTAGTCATCCTTTTCTCCCTAAAAAAGCCATTAATTATACTATTATCAAGACTTTTATCCAACACACATACTGGTTCATTTGTATCACTCCAACATTTTTATCAGCTAAAACTACGAACCTGCAAAACGGGACCTATGTACACCCAATGACATGAGTTAGATTAGCGTGCAATCATAACCGAGCAATCACATACTCTTGGCTTTTGTATCAGCATTGTTTTGATCCAATGGCCCAAAACAAAGACAAGACAATCTGAATCATTGGATCAAAATGATGCCAATCTAAAGGTCTAGAACTTGTGATTGCACGGTGCAATCACAATTTGTGATCGCATGCTAATATGCCTCCAATTACATTATTCTATCATCTCTACAGTAACTAGCAGTGACTTCCTCACTACTCTTACTAAATTTGCATTTCCTGAAGTCAATCCTGAAGTGAACTGATAGTAAAGACGACTGATTGTTGAAATGTTATCTATGCATCTTCATATGAACTTTCGATAAACATAAAATGTAGGAAAGATATAAACATGAATGACCAAGGGTGTGGCAAGTGGTAACAACAGTTTCCATCAGAATATAAACTTTTATAACATGAATACAAAATCTGGACGGAAAATCTAAGAATGTTGTGATACATTGCATAGCGAATTTAACTACAAACACTATATAGATCAATATGTATAATTAAAAAACATATGCAAACTAGTGTCTTGATGTGCGTACATGCTCTTCATTATGTGTATATGTTACTTCAAGGTCCCCATTTTCCTTGGCAACCCAAACCTGCGTAGATGAAATAATAGATAAAAGGTTTGAACTATCTGGTAACTTGGCCAGTCCTATGATTATGTTTTTGACACACATAAAATTGCATAATGATAAAGAGATAACCTTTATTGTCTTGTCCAATGAAGATGATAGTAAAAATTGATCCCAACAAAGTAATGACATAACCACTGAAGTATGATCAGTGAGTGTTTGAAGACACTGCAAAGATGTGAGGTCCCAAACCTGAAATGAAAGAAACAATGAAGATCATAAGGAACAAGAGGTCAGAAATGCAGTAATAGTAAAAGGAAACTTTTGCTTTAACAGTAGCACTAGCTCATAAATTTGAAAAAAAATATTGGTTCTTGTGAGGCCTATACATCATTGATGTAAATAAAGATGCATACTGGTGGAATATACTCCAAGAAAAATCACAAGGGCCGAAACTATATAGGACACATACATGTGTACGTGTGAAGAGAATAGATGAGACGTACAATAATAAAATTAAAATGAAGTGGGGCATGACGAGATGTAAGCCCAGTATTTAGATGGCACTTATACAAGCCTCATTGCAAGTGAAGATCTGTACAAGCAACATCCTTAAGTTAAAACCATCAATGCACTTTGTTCATGGAGCATTGATCCTTGATAAGAGATTGAAAACTTTTATTAGGACAAAACAAAAGATTGAAAACTCTCTTCGAAAGAAAGATAAAAAAGTTAGGATCCAAGATTGTGACAGCTCAAAAAAAGAAGCGAAATGTAACACAAACTACAAAATAACTTCTGTTCAAGACGCGATTCGCGGCATGTCGCATGCTCAAGAATGTCTCATGCAACATTTATCCTATCATGTCAGTGGGAGAAAAAAACATTCATCCATCAAAGACCAACAATCCAAGATGGTGGCACCTCAAAAATAGAAGCAAAATATAACTCAAACTACAAATTAAGTTTGGTTCAACACACAAGTTGCATCATGTTAAACGCTCAAACCGAAAACAACGATCTACTGCAGATAACCAATTATTAGCCCTGAGACAGCTTGTGGCAGACAATATATGCTAAGTCATCTACAGGACCCACAAAAGCAATAGAATTCGTACTAGTCTGACACAACTTGATACATACGAGCACTTCAGTTGTGCTTTGAATCTTGAAGAGGAAACAAACATGTCTAACTTAATCCTTTGTTTTTCTGCTCATTTTCTATTTGCATCCTCCTTTCACTCTAGCATCTAATTCCCTCTATTTCTACACAATTTGTTTTGACGGCATTTATACACAATAAAAGAGTGTGGAGCTCCAAGCATTTGTTTCTCAGTGAAAGGTTAATGCAGACCTCTATGCTTCTCAGGCAGGTCAGGCTTCAGTTTACGCTTCCTATGTTTCGGTTCTAGTGGGCTATTGAATGCATTACTCTACGAAAATACTTCTAACACGTTGCCCATGGACATATATTTTGTATATCCATTTCAAATAGACAAGCTCCAACATCTCATACAGATAAATTTCTAGTTTCCAAAATGCACAGGCAAACTGTGTTGGCTTACAACTTTTTTCATTTTTTAGCATCTGGAAAATTTTCAAGAGGAAGCAGACCAAGAATCCAAGATCAATGAAGTTTCTTGTGACAAGCTGACTTCAATCTTCTCGTGATAAGTTATTTTAGGGGTATTGATTGTAAATATTAGGTTTCAAGGCAGAGAACAAGGATGTGATGCAATGACACACACATTAACTCGTAAACCAAGAAGTCTCATTCAATTCTCATTAGTTGGACTCTTTATCCATTTAGTTTCCTCCTGATTCTAGGTCCATGAACTTTCCTTCTAACAAAAAAGAAAGGTTTCAAAGCAAACTCTCAGCCAAAGACAGAGATCTAAAGGAACCTGCGTTTAGTCAAGCTTTCATCAAGCATATAAATATTTATATGATGTTCAGAAATAAGCTTTGACGAGATTAATCCACCTAGACATAGCCCAGGGTGACAAACTGTCTGATCTTGCAATCTCATTGTGATGGTGCAAAGCTGAAAGGATGTGGAATAAACAATTATGTGGCACAAACAATAAATCAAATTTTGTTTCATTGAAGGATCAACAGATAAATAGACAACCCAGTAACACATATTTCACAGCACACTCTGAATAAACCAAAGGAAAAATTAGAAAACATATATATATAAGATCTGTTATCGTTGTCAATCCACAATATGGCAACACAAGCAGACAGCAGAATAATGCTATTTTTGGACCTTAGGCCACAACTGTACTGATTTCACTGGTGAATACTATTTTTTTATCATTCCAGAGACACACATGAGAAGAAACATCACGAAGCCAAGATTTCGTGTTTATATTGTACCCTCTATAGTTCAGATGTTTTATGCATCATTTGCTCTCAGAAAAACCAAATACAATCACAAAACTTTTGCAAACCAAGAGCTAACCAATTTTCTAACATTGCAGAAGAGAAACACAACATGAATAAAATGTTTTTTTAGATATGTAATTTACTTCTAAAGTAAACCATGATCTTGGGATATATGAAAACTGAGATCGAATTTACTCGAGCATCCAATAAGAGTTACCCAATCTTTCTGACTAAGATTGCAGAAGAGACACATAACATTCTTTTTCTTTTAGGGGTGACGGATGTAACATGAATCAAAATTTACTTTTAACGTGCACCACAGCCTTCGAAGATAGAATGATGATGAATTTTAATCGTATGTCTTCAAGACCCTCAAATTCCCACCAGTCACATTGGTAGATGAGATGATTAATATACAAGATAAATTAAGCCTCAATAGTCACTACAATGAAATAGGGTGGTTTAACAAAAAAAAATTAATGTAAAAACCGCCGCTACAATATCAGAGAGAGAAACAGGAAGTAGTTATATAACAAAACAGTAGACGCAATGTTTGCTGAACATCATTCTGATTAGGGCCTCTTACTCTAATTGTATTATCCATGGAACCAGAGTATAGCCGCATAGCTCCAATGACTAAAGAAACAACTGACAATGGATGACCAGTAAGAGATGCTGCTGGTTCAAAACAGTTCCCAACGACACTAAATCTCCATGCTAGTGTGCGTCCATCCTATAGGAAAGAAAATAAGAATGATGTTCACATTGAAGAATATGCCCAAGGGGGCAAGTGCACTTCATTTAAAGGTTATATCCACCAAACAATCAAGGAGTAGGGAACAAAATAAAGAAATAATTACTTGTGTGCCTGCAAATAGCATCTCGTTTCCTGTTGCCAAAGCATAGACTAATCCAGTTGGACCATCAAGACTTAGCTCTGTTCCAGTTTGCGTATTCCATGCCTGCAGAAGGAGAAAGTAACGTCACCCACTTCGAGTTTTTTCTTTTTTTATATAGAAAAAGTCGTCCACTTTGATGTGTAAACACAATAACAAATAAATATAATGAGGATAAACCAACTTATGAGCTAACCTTCACAGCATTTGGTACTCCAATGAATATCCATGGACCCTCGCTAATCATGCATCCAACTTCGCCTCCCACACTGATAACTCCCACGCACTGGGTATTAAACCGCTAACAGTTAACATAACACCAGCTCCCGAAAACAGTAGAGTCGAGAGCTCTGAGTACCTGCCCGGTCTGGCAATCCCAAACCCGAATTGTTTCATCCTTGCTGCCAGAGTAGAGCTTGTCCGACCCTGAAGGAAGAGCGATACCAGTAACTACCTGCTGATCAAACCACGGAAACCAAAGATCGGAAACTTGTGCATATGAAATCCAACAAGACAGCGAGAAGGAACTACCTTTTGGTGTCCCTGAAGCGGGGTCAAGAGCGAGAAGGTGTCTCCAACGAACAAAGAGTGCAGAAACCTACAATTCTCCCCGTAAGTACAATTTCCGGACAAAAAGTAGTTGCATATCCTATCGGAGCTCTTGCCCGGCGCCCGGCCAGCTGCGCCTCCGCCGCGCCCTCTGCCCCACTTGGAAGGCAGGCCGCCTCCAGGCGCATTAGGGTTCCTCCAAACTATGTTTCGTTTCGCGGCGCCATCGGCCGGGACAGATGCCGACGGAGCGGCGAAGGGCTGTTGCGCGGGATCGCTGTGAAGGAAGGCGCACGGGTGGCGGGTACAGCGGCCGGCCAACCAATGGTAGCAGACCTTGTTGGCGCGGTCGGGGACAGAGTGCTGCGGCCCTAAACGCTGGTGCGCCCTCTTGTTGCCGTAGCGCTCGGCGGTCTCGATGTCCATGAATCGAAGAACAAGACCGCGATCGAATCCTGTTGGAGCGCAGAAATCCTAGTAAGGATTCGCGATCAGTGAACGGATCAAGAAAGAGAACGACGAGATCGGGGAAGCAGCATGGAGGAGACAACGAGGGTTCAAGAGATGGCTCTCGCGCGCCCGCGCGCTGTCGACTCGCGCAGGTCGGGCGGAGAGAGAAAGGGAGAGTTGGTTCGCGTGCTTTGTGATTTGTTCGCGGCGACGCCAGCTGTTCGATTGTCACGGGTCATTCTCGGACATTAGATCACGCGCGACGATTAGGCGAATAGGCACCTAGCCAAGCCTGCTTTGAGTTTGCAGTAAAAGTTTTATGGTCGAGACGACTATGTCGAGAGTCGCTTTTATAGGCGTTTAGAGTGTTAGACTACTCGTCACGAGACCGTGCCATTAACGCGTTGCGGCACTAATATAGGCGCTTGGGCGCTTAAAGTTCGAAAGGACGACGAAGGGTCCACGGGACGTCACGAAGGGACACCGATGTGGGTTGTCACCCCACGCTCAAGGTCATGACACTAGAATTAAAGGAAAGCTTACTTGTATTAAATATGATGAAACATAACATACAATTGGGCCTCGGAAGGCACTAGTGAACTCCTCCCAGTGTACCGTAGGTATAGGAGTCTTGTTACATATTGAAAATGTAAAAGACGTATCCTACGGGAATGTCCTGTACTTGGCCATTCACAAGGACGGTCTTACAAGATAAATGTCCTAAGGGCGGATAACTTGGTACTCCACAATATTGCGCAGTGCGGGGCGACTGCATGTGTTCCATGTTTTCGGCGCTAAGCGGCCGAGGGCTATAACTTGAGCGGCACTGGTGCCGCGAGGCTTCACGCTTCGTGTCACGGGAAACACCCCGTGACATTCTCCCCCGCAAAGTCGGCGACGCCCCCGACGCCGTTGTCCGGACTTTCTCGGGGCCTTCGTCTTGAGTCTTGACTTCACTTGTCTCGTTCAATTCTGCTTTCTTTGCCTTGACTTCGACTTCACCAGCATCACGCAACGCCAGGAATGCCCGCTCCTTGGGGTCTCGCTGATGACTCCTCCCTCAGGCCTGCTTCGCTCGCTGATCATTCGTCCAATCCGGGGTCATCACTGTGCAGCGCCAGTGGAGTCCGCCATGTGCGGTCTGACTTCATCAAGCAACTATCCGTCCATCAAGTCTCTGTTGGCTTCACTTCTCTTTGACTTGCGCAGCGTCAACTTGTGTGGTTTGGTTTTTTTGGGGGTGAAACAACTCTTGCATGCCTTCAGGAGTAGCGCGGAGAAGAGTTGTCTCAGGGTCGTGTAGAACACGATGAAGAGCCTCGCCATTCGACCTGCATGACTTGACTCGATGCCTTCATGTTGCGGATGGCCGCAGCATAAGGTCTCCCTTCCGTCGAATGCGAAGTACAGAACCATCTCACCCTCGATGATCATTCTTGAATTTCGACGGCTTGAAACAGCACAAGCTCTCCGATGTCGATGCTTGTAGCTTGTCTGCTTCGAGTGCCTGGGGTCGTTATGATGAGCGACGAAAGTCTTCCCACGGATACTTTAGGACGCTTCAAGTCTCTTTGTGGGTTTGACTCAATGTCCCTATGTTGCAAATGATTGCAACGTAGAGTCTTCCATACCTCTGCCGAACGAAAAGCGCAGGACCACCTCCTCCTTAGTGATCACCTGATGTTTCGACAGTCTTGAGGCGGGACAAGGTTCTTTGATATGACAATCCATGCCTTGTCCATCCAAGTCGCCATAGTGGGCGACGAGAGTCTCCCCACGTTTCCTTGTGGTTCAACTCGCTATCTCCAAGTTGCAGATGGCTGCAACGTTGAGTTCTTCGTCCGCCGAGCGTTGAGAACAGCTCCACCTTACCCTTGATGGACAAGAGATATCTCGACGGTTTGAGGTGGAACAAGGTTCTTTGGTATAACATTTCGCACCTTGTCCACTCTCAGTCGCTATAGTGAGCGACGATGAGGGTCTCCCCACATGTGCCTGTGGTTCGACTCACTTCTCCTGCTTCGATGGACAATCTTTGTCTTCGGCATAAGTAGCTTCCTCCTTGCGACTTGAGCTTCTCTCCCCCACCATTGCCCTTGCCCAAGGGCTTTGGTGGTATGGCACTTGTCCCGATTGACTTGACAGCGTCGACTAGTGACCGGAGGTTGGACGATCCGGTCGTTCCAACTCCTTCTTAGTCCAAAGCTTCTAACCCCTCTGCTTGAAGAGCACCAACACTGGGTCTTCATCCTCCTGGGAACACTGTAGGCGGAGCTCGATGATTCCTTTCACTTCCTCCTTCAACATGTCCATCTGGCCGATGTTGAACAATGCGATCTTGACATCCAGTCTCAACTTGTCAGGGTTTGCCACATTCTACATTGTCGCGATGGCAACGCCATCCTGATTTTGCCACATCTTGCAGGGTTCTTGGGATATGCCTTCTTCCGATCCTGAGACCTTCTTTAAAGCTTTGACAATCCCTTTGGGGTATGGACGGGGCGAGATCATTGTGCTCGTTCACGAAGAGGATGCACCTTAGATGCTCGTTCGTCCGCACCTTGGACAAAGTAATGTTCTTGTGCCTATCATCCTAAATCATACACCTTTGACATACTTGTCCACCGGGCGGCTTGACCCTTGCGAAAGAGTAGTCGTTCCGGGCCTTCACTGATCCGTGCGGATGTTTGTGAAGACGCTCCGCTTAGATAAGCGGACTGCGGTTGGTGAACTCGTGGCATGAGCTCCCAACATTATCTTCATCTCCATTCGAAGGGACGACATCGTCAATGTGTCCTTCAAAACCTTCGCATTGCGATTCTTGGAGGCTGTCTCGATTACTCGATGCGATATCCGAAAGAAAAGGGCACTCCTTCCTTCGGTTGGCAGCAGAACGCTTGACAGCAGCATGCCAAGGTTCGCCGATGCTCGACGCTCAGACCATTTGTCAAATTGGTCGCTGAGTTGAGGCGTCGATTTGCGTTGGCATGTATCGGGTTCGTCCAACTCCTCGATGGATGACATCGCGCCGCTTGCGGGGCGACACTTGACGAGGCAGGCAAGGCTGACAGCTCGTCCGCGAGTGTTTGCAAGTACTCAACGCTTTGCTCCATTCCTAAAAGTCATCGTGGCGTGACAGACGATGCTGCGACACGACATGATGCTTATGATTGATGCTCCTTGGCCGAAAAGATGATATTCTCTAGCCGAAAAGGGACCATGAATCTTGATATTTATCTTTAAGCCAACTTCTCCCGTGAAGCGGTTGTGCACTTCACGTTGCATGATTGGGCATGTGATGCGACGTCACGAAATACCGAGCAGCGCCAGGTCACCATGATAGTGCATGACCGACAGTCCCTGAATGTTACACGGGTCCTCCGAGTTACACGACGCTCGTGTAAGCGATCTCATGATATGGGTAACGCAAGACCATCATGCGGAGCATATGACCACTCTTTGACGCAGCGCGACACTTCAGGATTTCCGACTGTATACCTGGGGTGGTTGATCTGCTCGAGTGAGCGACGCATGACCGTCCCGGTTAGGCGGGGCAATCAATCCACCATCATGATGTATGACAGACGTTCCTTCACACGACACAGGTGTATAAGGAACATGCTGCGGGGCACGACTGAGCGTGCGGCGAGGAGGCTTGCCATGCATTTCTCGTTGGCGTCCACGATCAAAGACCATGATACCAGTGCGCCTAGGCGTGATGGAGTATTTGAGCGGAAGCACATCTCCTACGCCAGGGCACGTTGCGACGACACAAGCGAGTCATCGTCGCTGGGTAATCCGAGTAGGAAGAACTGCTCCGATACCACTTGTCACGGGGTCATTCTTGGATACTAGATCACGTGCGGCGACTAGACGGATAGGCACCTAGCCAAGCCTGTTTTGAGTTTGCAGCGGAAGTTTTATGGTCGAGACGACTATGCCGAGAGTCGCTCTTATAGGCGTTCAATCACGGACATGACTAGAGTATTGGACTACTCATCACGAGACCGTGGCATTAGCTCATTGCGGCACTAATGTAGGCGCTTAAAGTCCGAAGGGGCGACGAAAGGACCACGGGACGCCACGAAGGGACACTGATGTGAGTTGCCACCCCACGCTCAAGGCCATGACACTAGAATTAAAGGAAAGCTTAGTTGTATTTAATATGATGAAACATAACATACAATTGGGCCTCGGAAGGCACTAGTGAACTCCTCACAGTGTACCATAGGTATATGAGTCTTGTTACATATTGAAGATGCAAAAGACGTATCATACGGGAATGTTCCCTACTTGGCCATTCATAAGGACGACCTTACAAGATAAATGCCCTAAGGACGGATAACTTGGTACTCCGCAATATTACGCAGTGCGGGACGGCTGCATGTGTTCTATGTTTTCGGCGATAAGCGGCCGAGGGCTATAAGTTGAGCGGCACTGGTGCCGCGAGGCTTCACGCTTCGTGTCACGGGAAACACCCCGTGACACGATCTCCTATTTTTTTCTCTCTTCTGTTAATAATAATAATAATAATAATAATAATAATAATAATAATAATAATAATAATAATAATAATAATAATAATAATAATAATAATAATAATAATAATAATAATAATAATAATAATAACGACCACGGCCACGATGAAAAATTAAGCTTGCAATTTACAAAGTAAAATATAATAGTTCAATTAATGGTTTCAAACATTATGTAAAAAAATAACATTTTTAACCGAGAAAAATAGCTTGGCTAATATTTTCTAATAATTTATATAAAAAATGTATTCTAATCTTCACCTAAACTTTTACTTTTGTATAAACAGTCATCAACTTTATTAGTTTTATTTTTTAATCTAACTTAAACTTAATTTTTTCATAAAATTCTGAACTTTAGTTTAATTCATAAATTTAAACTAAACTTTTATTTTTAAAATTTTATAACCTACTATTATTATTATTATTATTATTATTATTATTATTATTATTATTATTATTATTATTATTATTATTCAGCAATCAGCACATAAATAAGTTGTATAAATAAAATTAGGTTTTTTACCACAGGTCCACAACCACACACATTCTCTCTCGTGTGCATATCTGGGCTCAGCCCGTTTCTGGAAGCCCAACTCAATTCCTTAGTTTAAATTTAACCATCTACAAAATATTGAACATATATTAATAATAAAGGATTTAAAGGAATAGGTGGATTCAAAATGATCCATATATATGATAAATTGATGGTAGATTTTGATAAATAATTTTAAGATGAATTTATAATGAATTATCATAAATTTATAAATTGAGTAAAATGACTCGTAAATAATTTTGAAGTTTTTTTTTCTAGTAATTGAAATAAAGTGTTAATAAATCCTTATTTTACATGCTTATAAGTAAAAAGTAATAAGTTAAGAACCTTAGTTTATTTTGTATGAGAAAAATAATGAATTTGATTTATGAATATACTATTTATTTTTAGAATACACATATTTTTTTCTTCGCATATTTTATTTATTATAATATTAAATATTTTTTTTCATTTGTCAAAAATAATAATTTTAAATTTTTTATTACTTTTAAAACCAACTTCAATAATTAAACTATTTATCATTATTTCAATTCATCAGTTACTTTATATCACAAGAGGAGTTGGAAGTGGTAACGAATTAATAATTTGATCAATTAAATGAAGTGACGTGGCGTTAGAGGCGATCACGAGAAACACGCATTGCCTCCGTCCGTGTGGTGCAAGAAAGGGGGTAGAGAGAGAGATGTTTTAATTACATCTAAATTTTAAAGAAGATTGAGGGAGAGAAACAAAGGAAAGAATTTAAAATAAGAAAATAAAAAGAAAGATGGTAGTTGGAGAGAATGAATAAAAATTGAAATATATAATATTAAGAGAATAATAAAATAAGGAAAGCATTTATTAGGGATATGAATGTTTAAATAATTTTATACAATTGGAAAGTTTTGTACGTGAAAGTGAAAAAGGAAATAATTTAAAATTTAAAATAAAAAAGGAAAGATCTAAATAGAAATTAAATTTATACTATTATGTTAGTAATAATAAAAAGAAATCTATTATTTAAACTAGCATTCTTTAATTGGCTTAATCATTTTTGTAATAATTTATATATTAATTACTCTTAAAAATTATAAATAATAATATTATATAAAAATATGGTTCAACCCGTTGACTCCCGGTTCAACCGGTCGAACCTCGACTCGGTCGGCACGTCGATCCGATCTCCGATCCGATTTGTAAAACATTGGTTACATCTAAATTTTAAAGAAGACAAAAAAATTAGAAAAAATATAAAATAGATGTATCATTGAAATCTTTTGAATCCCACATCGTATTAAATAGAGATCGTCCATTCTTCAACAATACCGTTGAGTAATAAATTAAGAATTTAATGCCAAGTTTGGTAGGAATTTAATGAGATCCCAAATGGAAGGCCAATCATCCAAGTGTGGCTCTGATCAGTTCAACTCAACGCATGAGGAAATAAAAATCGATGGCTTTGAGAAAAAAATGACAATTAATAACTCGAATCCTAGTAGATTCGAGGATTCAAAAGAAAGTTTTGAAAGGGAATAAAAGAATAATGATATAAGAAATTATATATAAAAAAAAGACTAATCCTACTTGAAAAAAAGGAATTTGCATTTGAAAAAGAATAAAAGTTAAATCTAATTGCAAGTAGGAATTGAAATTAAAAAGGTTAATTTGAGTTCCGATTCAAAGACAAATTTAATGGAACTCCCAATGAGAATAGGATTATGAATTTTAAAACTTAGAAATAGTATTTAACGGTTATTAGAGATTTATATTTTTTCCAACCATACACACATACAAATGTGTTATTCTTTTTTCAATCTTATTATATTATTATTTTATCACCAATCAATTGCATTTTTTATTTTTATATTCATGCTTAATAAATTGTAAATTATTTAACTATTGTAAAATGGGAAAAACAATTTAATAATTAATATTTTTTTATTGAGATTGCATAGAAGTGAACAAATCCGAATTCTCAAAGGGTCGAACGCCCAGTTCCGATTCGATTTGTACTATTTTTTAAAATAATCTCGATCAACTATAATCAATAAAACAAATTTAAATATAATAATTGATAATAAATTAATTATATGATATAAATATGATAATTGCATATTATACATATAATAATATAATATAATAAAATTTTAATATATAATAAAATATAAAATTTTATTTAATATAAACATAAAATTTAATAATTTAGTAATTAATATGATCGGGTTGGGACTAGATACATAGTTTTATAATCCATGCCCTATCCTTGCTCGATCCGGACCGGGTATCAGATATGAGTTTATCAGATCCCAATTTGTTTATCTATCGGATTGCAAAAAAAAAAAAGAGAAATAGGATTGATGCGGGTCGAAACGTCTCATCGGTGCTCATGCCCAGATGCATGAACTATATAAGATTTATTATCAATATAAATCTTTATATATTTCAATAACAATATAAGATTTATTACTTGTGAGATTTTATTTTACTTAATTTAAGATATAAATAAATTACTTATTACATTACAATAATATTTTTATTGTGCAAGTTTAGAAAATATTCATTTATATAACATTCTAAATGAATATGTAACTAATAACCACTATTCCTTGTACTCTATGCCCTATTCATTAATAAAATTGATACCCACATATTGAATTGCTAATAAGATAAAAAAAGATTTAATGGGGTCATACGCATCCCACCATCTGATTAGATCAGACGATGGGCGACACGTGAAATCTCTTGGCCAAGGTTTGAGCAACAGAGTTCGGCGTGCTACGGGCAGATCTGCAAGCTACGACAAGATACGAGTTGCGACGAGAGGTGAGGAACTCGATCAAAGAGAGCAGCGAGGTTCGAGCGGCGGCGAGATCCGAGTTGCGACGAGATCGGGCGGAGTCATGTTTCAAAAAAATTGAAACCCGGCCCAACCCGACCCGACGGGGTTGGGTCGGGTTTGTTCACGATTCGAGTTTGCCTTCTGCCCTCGTAGGTCGATGATCGCCGCCCGCTGCCCTTGCAGATCAATCGTTGCCATCCGCCTCAGCTCGCCACGGTCAATCAATTTGGGACAACTTGCCATTGATCTGCGAGGGCTCACTATCGATCGCCATCCTCAGCCCTCTGCCTCACCCTCCGCCCTTAGCTCACCACTGTCCTACACCCTCGGCCACTCGTTCTTCACTCAAGAATCGCTCATCGTCCGGTGGGCGTTAGGTATATGTGGGTCGTTAAATAAAAAAAGTCAAATCAGAGCCACTCAGAACCCATCATTCAATATTATTTTTTCCTTGTCAAAATTGTCGGATCAAATAACTATTTTCACCAGTAGAGTGATGTAGCTTTCGGTGGGAGCAAATTAATTGATGCAAGCTATATAAGGCAAAGAATTAATTGCACGATCCAAGTGGAATTGGTTGAATCGGTAGTAAGGAAGTCTTCCAAGATTTCAAAGTGGAGTCGTATAGAATTTTTATGGGAAGCTTCGTTTATATAAACATCGAATTAGGTAGGCTCGATATTAAGTCGATTTTTTTAATTTATTGATTATGTGCTAAAGTTCGTGCGGATTAAAGGTCGACGCCGCTTCTTAAATTTCCTATCTATGTAATTAAAAAAATCGAGTCCTATCCATGTAATTAAAATTTTAAATTTATGATTACAATTGCCTGAAGCATTTTCTTATATTCATCACAACGCTATATTGATCTAAAAATTGATGAATACGATTCAATTCCACACTGCATCCATAAACAGCTGATTTTAACGGCCCTCCAATATATATTATTATATGTCATCGAGTTAATTCGGGTGATAAATAGTCTGGCCTCAAATTGGACACACTCAAAATATTTTTACTAGAGATCACTGTGAGCTAAGGGTTGTTTGATGCATTATTAATTTAATTAATCGATAGTTTATATCATCACTTAAATAAATTATTACTATTTAAATTATCCTATAGTGTTTGACAAGTATTACTAAAATAATTAGATATCAATTATTAAAATACATCTAAAAATTATTTTACATTTTCATCACATATTATCTTAAATAAATAAAGCAAAAAATAGAAATAAGAATATAGACAAAATAAGACGAGACAAAACAAAGAGTTACTTATAAAAAAATTTCAAATAATAAAAAAGATACAAATAAATGATATTTATTTATTAATAAAATATTTTAAATAAAATTTTTGATTAAATAAATAACTTTATCAAAATAATTAAAATTACTAATAATATATTAGTAAAAATTTTAAATAAAATAATTGATAGATTAGCTCGTACCAAACGATTCTAAAAGAGTAATTAATATGATACTTCATATGAATAAAATTTATAATAAACAAACTAAAAAAAGGTCATACGTAACATAAATTATATAATGCATTCACGTCATCCAACGGTATTTCAGAACTAATGGCGCCGATCAGATCGACAACCTCTACGCTCGTTGCTGCCGCTCTCTTCATCATCTTCTGCGTCCTCTGCAACTCGGAACCTCGTCTCTCTCTCTCTCTCTCTCTCTCTCTCCCTCCCCACACTACATATATAAACACGTATTATGCTCTTGATTTTTGTGTTAAATATCGAAATTAAGAAGTCATCCTTAAAAGATGGTTGCAAATAATCTTTTTGTCGGCTAAAACAATTATTTTTGCGCTTGCCGGCAGCTCCAAATTACACGTTTGTGAAGCATGCAACGGACGCCCAGCGGACGTCGTACTACGACTATATCATCGTCGGAGGCGGCACGGCCGGGTGCCCCCTGGCGGCGACCCTTTCCGAAAAGTTCGACGTCCTCCTGCTCGAACGCGGCGGCTCCCCCTACGGCAACAGCAACATATCCAACCTCGCGTCCTTCGCCGACAACCTCGTCGACTTCTCCCCGGCAGCCCCCACCCAGAAGTTCATCTCCAAGGACGGCGTCGTCAACTCGCGGGCGCGCGTGCTTGGCGGCGGCACGTGCATCAACGCCGGATTCTACTCCCGCGCCAGCCCGGAGGAGGTGAGCGCCATGGGTCTGGACCCGAAGCTGGCGGACGCGTCCTACCAGTGGGTCGAGAAGGTGGTAGCGTCAGAGCCGCTGTTGGTTCCGTGGATGTCGGCGTTCAAGGACGGGCTCCTGGAGGCCGGCGTCACGCCAGACAACGGGTTCACCTACGACCACCTCTATGGCACCAAGATCGGAGGGACGACCTTCGATCGAAGTGGACGCAGGCGCACTGCTGCGGACCTGCTACAGTACGCCGACCCCTCGAGGCTCACAGTTCTTCTACGAGCAACAGCGCAAAGAATCTTGTTCAGGAGCCGAGGTGAGATTTTGACCATCTGGAAGACTTGCATTGTTTTTTATTACTTTATGTGCGTGGCGATGTTTAATCAGAAAGGTGATGTATTAATCTGGTGACACCAGGGTTGCAGAGGCCTCGAGCAAATGGCGTCGTCTACAAAGATCAGAATGGGAACACGCACAGAGCCTACCTTAAGGAGGGCCCTTGCAGCGAAGTTATACTGTCCGCCGGAGCCATCGGAAGCCCTCAGCTTCTCATGTTGAGCGGCGTCGGTCCGGCAGATGGCCTCAGAAGCCTGGGAATTCCGGTGATCCTGGACCAGCCGAAGGTCGGCCAGGACATGTCGGATAACCCGCTAAACGGGGTCATCGTCCTTTCGCCGCAGCCCGTCGACACAGCTGCCGTGCAGGTCGTGGGAATCACAAGGTCCGGCAACTACATCGAGTCATTCTGCGGTCTGAACTGGCTGACTGCTTTAACCAACGATCAAAATGACACTGCTGATCATCACAGTAAGAAGGATATCATATCGAGCAGCCTTGACGTCTCTTCATTCCAAGGAGGCTTCATGGCCGAAAAGGTAAGCCGCCCTCTGTCCCGTGGCCACCTCGAGCTGAAGAGCAGGAACCCAGACGAGAACCCCTCCGTCACCTTCAACTACTTCAAGGAGCCCGCGGACGTCCGCAAGTGCGTGGAGGGCCTGAAGACCGTCGCCAAAGTTTTCGAATCGGCAGCATTCTCCAAATACAACTTCCCGGGCACCTCGTTCCGGGACCTGATGGCTTTGGCCTCGACCGTTCCGGCGAACTTGCGGCCCAGACACGCGAACGACACCACGTCCTTGGAGCAATACTGCGTGGATACGGTGCTCACCATCTGGCACTACCATGGGGGCTGCCGGGTTGGGGAGGTGGTGGACCACGACTACCGAGTTGTGGGCGTCGACGCGCTCAGGGTCATCGATGGCTCCACTTTCGACTTCTCCCCTGGAACTAATCCTCAAGCTACCGTGATGATGCTTGGAAGGTGATATGCACAGGCTCTGATTCTCTCCTTCTTTTAATACGCATAGGAACAAATCATGCTCGTCATATTCACAGCATTTTCCTGTTTCTAATTGGTGCAGGTACATGGGAATTAAGATCCAGAACCAGACAGTGTGAAACAAAAGCTATTTCCTATTCATCAATTTGCTTTCTTATTGCTAGGCATCACTACGCTGCATTTGTATTTGTCTCATTAATTATGGAATAAGTGAATTCATAGTTTCGTCCACATCTGGTAAAACTAAATCTCGTCCAATACGAATTACCATGTATAATAGCTACCCTGGAAGAACAATAGAACACATCAGGCATTTTTGTGTCTTATTAATCTCCACCACCAAGAATGGGAATATGAAACACAAAACCAACGAACCCTAAATGAAGCAGCAACTTCCTTCTTGTCATCTCCCTGCCTTTAGATGGTAAATGAACCACAGGTCCACAACACACATTTTTTCATATTTCTTGAGAGGTGGAAGACTTCACAACTTTTGAATTTCAAATGAGAAATGTTTTATCTTACACAATACCAAAGGACCCCCCTGGATCCATAGCAACTATTTGCTTGCTTGTGTAATCATAATAAACTTAGGATAAAGTCGCAATTTTATGAAACCTCTATGCTAAGAACTGAATAGCTATTTTTTTTCCTGTTATTCATTTTTTTTTCAATTTAAATTCATAGGTCATCAAAGCTTTTTTTTTCTCGCGGCTGAGTAAAAACAGCATTCGAACAAATCCTGACTAAATTAACGACTTTGAGACAGGAAAAGGATAGCATAATAGAACAAACCTGGTTGGTAATCATAATCTAACTCTGGAAAAGTCCGAACTGAAGGCATTCCAAGTCTTACGCGCAATCACCCCGAGACCACTTTTTACAAAGCAAGGAAATTTCTTTATCCCAAGCAAATTTCAGTCATAACCAATCTACTCTCTCTCCTCGAGAGATCTTGGGCATTTTCAACTTTTCACAAATTCAAAAAATTAAAATTAATCGAAAAGTTAACGAAATTGGACGGAAGGATCAAATTGGTAAAATCGTGATAGTTTAGAAACTCAAAAAATGAAGTTCGTAGTTTGAGGTTAGATGTGGAAAATCGCGATAGTTTATGAGTGGTTAGTGAAAATAATCCATTATATTTTGATGATACAAACATCGAAATATTAAAGTTAAATGTTGAAAAAATTTATAGAAAAATGGATAATTTTATGCACTACACTTTGATTAAATAATTGATTATGATCTTATTAAATTAAGTATTAATTATTAATATCAAAGTTATAGAGAATTTTTTTAACAAAAAAGTTATGTTCAAAATAATGCAAATCGATCAACCCGTCGGTCGAAGCAAAGAAGGTCGGTCGTGACAATACCGGTCGATCGAATGGAGATGCCGATTGTGACAATAGCAATCGACCGAATGAAGATGCCGGTCGACCGATCAAAATTGAGCCTGCCCCGGTTGACGCTGAGACAATACCGATCGACTGATCGGTTGATGGTTTGTTCGACTGATCAAGCGCAGAAGCTAAAGAAATCGCTCAACGATCTCATAGATCGATCGATCGATCTATATATGCGGTCGACTAACCTCCGGGTCAAATGAACAGTACCGGTCAATTTTGAAAGAGAAACTTGTGGAATAAATTCTGGACGAATTTTTCACGTACTGAAGGCTATAAAAGGAGTGCCAAAGTCAGAACATCCACAATGAAAAAAAATTTCAAATTATCAAAAAAAGATATTTTTCTTAAAGTTTTCATTTTAAAGTTCTCTCTTCTTTCTCTCTGCTCCTCTTGTGGGCTTAAAATTGTAAAAGAGAGAAACATTTTATTTAGAAAAAATATTGAGGGTTCATGTGTAAAAGATGTTTCAAATCTTACTTTTTGAGCGAGAAAAATGATTAGCTTCATTGAAGGAAAGGTGAACCTTACCTCTCGAAGCGGAGAAAAAGTGATGGTGTAAAGAGCTTTTCTTCCTTGCCCCATTTGGAACAAAAGAAAGAGTTTTAGTAGAATCTCCGACAGTCTCGATGTTAAGAAGTCGGAGTGGAGACGTAGGCTAAGGTGTGGTCGCACCTCATCAACAACCATTGCGTTCATTGTGTTTGAATTTTCTATCTCCCTCATATTATATTTGATATGATTTGAGTTGTATTATTTTTAAAAGAATTAACGAATCGATTTTAAACTTTCACGATGAATTTTACGAAATGATACCACCAATTCAACCCCTCCTTCTCGGTGCTCTTTGAGACCAACAAATATAAGTTACATAATATAGTATATAAATGTTGTACTAATACAACAACAACAATAACAAAGCCTTATCCCACCAAGTGGGGTCGGCTACATGGATCATACGACGCCATTCCGCTCTATTTCGTTGATTCATGTTCATGCGATTCGACAGAGTTTTACGCTGGCTGTCGGGGCATAACACAACCCTCCTCCTTTATCCGGGCTTAGGACCGGCTATAAAACATAGGCGGAGTTTCAATATGATTTAGAAAATCTAATAATAATTAATGATTAAGCATCTATGATTTAATAAGTTATAATAATTAATTTAAAAAGTTATAATAATTAATAAATTAGCAATACATTGCATGAAAGAGCAGAAAAAAAAGCATCGAAAAATATAAAATAAAGAGACTGCATTCTCTCTCTTCCATCAGATTACACGAGTCTTTCTTGCTATCGAATCAGAAAAATTGTTGTACTAATAATCTATTAAAAATATTAAAAATTAATATATAATATATTTTATTATTAAAATTTTTTATTAAAAGACGGCGTCGCACCCCCTTCTTTTCACTAGAAGAAGGGCGCCGTCCCTTCCCTCACACACAATGAGATGGTTGCCGATGGGGCGACGTCCCCATTTTTTATTATTAATTTTTTTATTTGTAATGAACGATTGCGCATGTGAAGGAGGGAGGAAATAGTCACACGAACGCCACGTCAAAATGATGGATTACATATTAAAAGGACAATTAGCGAAAATTAAAAGATGAAAGATAATCTAGCGTTAAAAAAATGATCAATGATCAAAATTGAAGAGCATTTAATAATATTTATCCCACTTAAATTGCATCCAAAATTTTGTTAACTTATTATTTTAATAATTAAGAAAATTCAATTTTACTTGTACTAACATCATAAGCATAATATTCTAATTATTATGATATGATTTTCCGATTTTTTTATCCATATTATTTTTTACTTTTTTTAAAAACTTATTATATTAATGAATTAAGGATAATTGTATAACTATTAAAACTAATTTAACAAATGCACAGTTGATAATTTATAATTTTAAAAATAATCTAGGGACCAAAATTTATGAATTTATAATTTAAGATTAGATGCACAGTTCATATGTTACATAAAACAACCAAAAATAATAAAAAAGAACAAATGCAACGGGAACTAGTACATTAAACCTGGTTGATAATCAGAAATTAGCGTGCAATGTCCAATCTGAAATCCTACTTGTCAAAGTTCCTCACTGAAAATTGAACTATTTGAACTTCTACATTTCAAGGCATTCCACGTCTTATGTGAATATCTTTGTCACAAGCAAAATTTCAAACTATAGAATAAAGGAGCAATGAAAATATAGCATTCAGTCTGGCACTGTTAATAAATAATACATTGACTTAATAGGAATTTAGATTACAATCTTATTCAGGCAGAACAGAGATGCAAAGGAACGGAGTTCTTACTTCCTTGCTGTCTTCTGATTAGGCTTGAACACATATTTGATCAATGACTCTTTAATTGGCAAGAGCTCTGGAAACTCTTTCTGCAACTTGGTGGTATCCAGTTCATTATTGCTCCTTGGGGCAACTATAACTTTTGCCTGCTCCTCAAGAGTGAAGTTCTTCCATGTAAAACTTGGATCAATGTAGTCCCTATACATCTCCAAGATCTCATTATGGCTAACGACACCAGGATTGGTGAAGTTCCATATCCCAGTGAGGTTCCTTTTTGCCATTTCAATGGAGATGGGCAGAAGCTCATCCAAGATGGTCATTGAGTTGGGGATATTGACAACCTTATCGTAGCGGGTGATTTTGGTGATGAAGTTGCGAGGGTTCGCAAGGTCAGATGATATGGGCATCCTCACACGTAGAGTACATACATTCTCATAGTTTCTGAGCAGTTCCTCAACCTAGAACACCAATTTCACGACACATCGTAAGGAAATTATGTTATTCCAGTTGCGAGAGAGAATATTTTAGGCAAAGCGATCCAGTCAAACATTAATTTAGAACATCTCAATCAAATTTCTTCCTCAATATAAAAATAGCTAAGACATTTCAGACAATTTTTTTTTAAAAAATTTATTTTCAAACTGTCACAAGCATTACCAGAAAAATCATATTTCCAATAAAGATAACCATACAATGTACTTTGAAATGAAGAAGTTTCTTTTCCTGAAATGAGTCTATATCTAAGCTGACTGCAGAACACCAATACGTTTCTTTGACAGGTTATGATCATTTTGCAACTCATCGATTAATACATTAGCACATTGAAACATTAAAAAGACACATTCTCACGAAAAGGATCCTGACAATTCCCTAGCCAAGAGATCACAACTTTGATATTGCAATTTGTAACAATACAATGAAATTCCAAATTTTGGACAAGTGAAATATGGCAATTTTGGAGGAAAGAAAAAAGAGAGAAAGTGAGATGGCTCATATTGTCATCCATCGCTATCTACAACGATTGATATACTAAATTAGTACTACCAAGGAAATTAGACAATGCCGTGCTTCCAGTAATCAAAGTATGAACTATATGTAGATTTAGATCCGAAATTACCAAATCACAAACTTATCAATGTAACAATTTGCAAATGAGGCAGAGAAAGACCAATGTTCAAAGTAATCATGCTGATTCTCGTAGTGAACGCATGAATGATGCACACACTGCATATCTAGCGTGAATCTAAATAATGAACATAGCAGTTGATCTAACAAGAACAGGAACAGATCCAATCGTACCATTGCCTTCGTCTTGGAGTAGAAGGACCCGGTGAAGTTGGGTTTATCCTCCTCCTTGAACCCGATTCCAGAACCGAGCGGGTGCGCTTCGTCGTACTCGAAGATGCAACCCGTGGCGTAGTTCATCAGCAGCAAACCCCGCTCCCGGCAAACATCGGCGAGCGTGAGCGTGCCGGCGACGTTGGCCCGAACGGTCTCCGTCCGGTGGGTCTCGCACCAGTCGACGTTGGGCCGGCCGGTGACCCCGGCCGCGTTGAACACGTGGGTGGGCCGCGCCGCCGCGATGTCCGCCTCCAGCTGCGCCCGGTTCTCCAGCCGCCCGTTCCCGTAGGTGTAGGCGATGCCGCGCTCCTCGCAGAGCTGCCCGAGCAGCCCCCCGATCCATCCGGTCCGCCCGTAGATCAGGAACGTGAGCGGGGCCACCGCCGGCTCGGGCGACGCGGCCGCGGCGGAGCCATTGGTTGCGAGACCCATGCGGAGCGGAGGGGCGGCCGGCGGCAATCCGGATCTCGGGGCGAGAGCGGCGGGGGCGAGAGCGAGATCTGGTCACCACTCGGATTGGTTGAAGTGTTCGGGAGGCGGGCGATGGGAGTTCTTTTTTGTGGTAATTATAAACGGGGTTCAGATATTGCCACGCAGGTATATATATATGGCGCGGACGTGCCGACGTTGTTGGGAGAGTGGGGAGGGCGTGAGGAGGTGAACGGTGAAGTGAGAATATCTCCTGGGGAGGGAGAGGAGGCGTGAGGTCTTGGAGTGACCTCAGGACACGCGCCGTTCGCTGTGCTCTTGTGATCACTAATAAAAAGTGATTTAGAGATCTCAGATGTTGTCAGAACTTTAAAATAGTTACCCAAAAATCAAAACCACTATATAAGAGTGTTCGCTAGTCGGATCTCGTGAACAAATTCGATCAAATTTAGTCGGGTCGGATCAGAAGTCTTCGGAGGGTCAAATCCGAGGGTCAGGTCGGGTTATCCGATCATCCAATTTTCTTTTTTTAAAATATTTTCTTACTATTTTTATATTTATTTAATATTAAAAATATTATTTTATATATATTTTAAATCATAAAATAAAGTTTTAAATAATTGAATGTTATTTCTGTACTTAGAATATTTTATTTTAATTTTATTTTAAATTTTTTAAATCAAATATAAGCTTGAGTTTAAATAAAAAAGAAAAAAAATTTAAAAAATAAATAAAAAGTCGGGTCATTCGGGTCGGATCGGATCACCTCGGGTTGAAAAAATCCAACCCGTACCCGACCCGACCCATGGTCGGGTCAAGTTCGGATCGGGTCGGGTCCGACCCGACCACCGATCCCACCCATGGTCGGGTCGGGTCATCGGGTTCGCGGGTCGACCTGATCCGCTGAACACCCCTACCACGATATTAGAGAATTCAATCATTTTTAAAAAAAAATGGGATTGATTATTCAAAATTAGTAAGAAGTAGATTTATATGGAAAAAAATGAAGTATAGAAAACACTGGATATTATTTATCATTGTAGGCTCTATCTGGAATTTAAAAAAGGATAGAGAACAATGGACTGAGAAGTGAAGCTGGGGGCACTTTTTTGGGGCCAAACTATGTAGACCCGTGAGCAAAATGCCTGAAAATAAGGGTCATAACATATCATTCAGACCGAGTCCAGAATTCTTAATTTGATGAATTAATTACGACGGGTGCATTTTGATAAAAAAAAGGAGAATAAAAAAATAAAAAGCCGAATATTGAGATTGAAGTGAAATTTATAATGGGGACTTAAAAAAGTGGAGTTGCAAGGAGGGAGGAAAAAAATTGGTAAAGCAAAAAAAAAAAAGAAAGAAAGAAAGAAAATCCTTCAACAAGAGGACCGTGGACCACGAGGATCGAAGTCATGAAGTTGCCCGGGCACCGACTCCGAAGGTTCTAGGACAAGACAAAGTGCGGCTCCACGTGAGAGAGAACGTTCCTTTCGCGACGTTTGGTTTAGACGCGGATAAATTACACGAATTATCTTTTAATTTTGAGTCGATTTTTAATTTTAATTTATAATCAAAATGTTCTTCATTTTTCATTTTCTTACACGCTTAGTCCTCTTGATCAATGATAGTGGATTTTTTAATTGTCTTACTTACGTGACGAATTTTCTCTCTCCTCCACGTTATTTTATGTCCGTCACGTCATTATAAAAATTAAAAAAATAATAATAAAAAGAATGAAATTTTCACGTCATTAAAAAAGATTTAAAAATAAAAAAAATCAGGATTCGGAGAGAGAGGGGGCGACCACCCCTCTCTGATTGAGCTCGACATTATTCGTATAATTTACCCATTTAGATAGACGTCGGGGCACATGCAAAATCAGTTCGGCCCGGTCCAAACAGCGCAGTCGAAGTGCAGGTTGTGGTCCAACTAGTGGGCGACCCATCGAGCCGAGCGCTCACACTTTTTTTCTAATTTGTGATTATATTTATTTTATGCATGTAACGAGATGTGAGACACAATTATGGGTGTAAGAAAAAAAAAGAATCAATAAAAAAAATCTGAAACGAAAAAAACTAAAATTTGAGATCCGTATATTATATAAAGTGATTTTTTAATAGATTAGAATGGATCATTAAAATTAGAGCTCACCTAAACAACTATAAGGCTCATGAGGAGCCCATTTTGTATTTGTAATTTATTATTATATAGTCAATTCATAAGTTATCATTTTTTTATTATGAATATGATATATATATATATATATATATATATATATATATATATATATATTGTTATCTTAAAATAAGTTTAAAAGAATTATTTGAAAAAGTCGACCACTAGAGAGTGATTTTTATTTTTTAATAGGTTGATTTTATTATATAAACAAATAATGCTTTTACAAAAAATCATAATTCTTATATGTGAATTTGAAAAAAATATTTATTTGTTATAAATGTTGAAATAATAATAGCAACATTATATTAATAAATTATATGCAATAAGGTACATTATGTATTATCGACTTATATATAATACAAATATAATGCTATATAAGTATATTAATAAATCATAAATTATTATTATTATTATTATTATTATTATTATTATTATTATTATTTTTATTTTGCAGGGATCGGTGGTGCTGAAAAATATCGGCATGACCCAATTTGGTCCGAAGCAGCCCAGCCCAATGTCCATACAGGTAATATATAAATACACGTAGGATTAATCATATTCCAATCCTTGCAGTATAAAATTGTCCAGATTGCAAAACATATCAGAAGTTATGGTGATTAAAGTTGGAACCTTAAATAATTCTTCAAATTGCGTCCATACTTTTGAGTTCTGACTATACGTTACATATAGAAAATAATCGTGCATGGTATATCAAGAATTAATAGTGTACTGTATATGACAAAATGCCCCTCTGGACAAAAAGCTAATTAAAAGCATGCATATTATGAAATGACTTCCAGTTTGGACATGATGACACAAAGATAAGGGCACTTTGAAATGCACGGATTAATTGATACGTACGTCCACTTAAAACTATCTCAAAACTTTGTTTTTAACTATTTGTAAAAGCACATTATAAAAACAATTGACCTTCTAATAATGATCACAGTGGTCAGAAAAGTATTAATAAAGCTCGCTTCAATTAATTTTTATTGATTGGAATTTGGCTAAATCTCCGCTGAGGAAAATAGCTTTGCAGTACAATTTCCATGGAAATTTTTGTGCATGCGCTACCAACAACTAAAGATGTATATTTCTTAATTAGCACAAGATAATTGGAGTCCTGACTATGTGCTCATTCGAAATCAACCACAGATTTCCTTCGACGTGTTGCTGGCCGCTCTTCCAGGTCACGGTCACCGTGTAGCTCTTCTTCTCGTTCACCGCCGAGAACTCCAACGTCTCCGGCGTCACTTCCGTCGTAAACTCCCCCTTAATTTGCTGGATCATGGCCACGTACCTGGATTTGGCCGGTCCGACGTTCGTCACCGTTCGGGTGAACGTTGCGCTCTGAGCATTCGCGTCCAAGCCCATCGCCGGATAGTTAAAGTCCTCAATGCTCCTGTGCATCTCTTTGCAGCTGTACTTCTCTTGGGCGACGGTCTCCACCTGCGCGTCTGTGTAGTTGATGGCGCAGAGGTAGGCTACGTAGTCCTCCTTTGTCAGGTCGTAGACGAGGCCCGGATCGATTGCGTTGAATGGGTTCACATGACCAGCCCCCATGGAGAAGAAGGACGCAACTTGGTGCTGCTCGTCCAGGACGGGCTTACCACGGCGGTCGAAGATGTCCGAGGTCGTCATGATTGCGGACTTGATCGCGGCGGACGACCAGTCGGGGTGTGCGAGCTTGACCAGTGCCGCAATGCCGCTGAGGTGAGGCGTCGACATGGAGGTCCCGGAGATCACGTTGAAGGTCGAGCGCGAGACTTCTGAGGGCTTCTGCCTCTTGGGCGGGCCGACTTGGAATGGCCATGCAGCAAGAACGTTGACGCCCGGCCCCGTGACGTCGGGCTTCAGGACGCGGGGGCTCGACATGCTCGGACCCCTAGAGGAGAAGGAGCCAACGGTGGGCGACGGGGACACGCCAAGGACCGTCCCCTTGAATATGATCGTGGCGGTGGCGTCGCTGCTTTTGTTAACGTAGTCCACTACCTTCTGTCCGTCGACGTAGTTGAGATGCGACGCAGGGAGAACGTGGGCTTCGGCCAAAGTCGTGTACCCGCGTTCCTTAGAGTTGATTAGTATCATCGCCAAGCCGCCCGCCGCCAAGACTGTTCTACCGGTGTCGATCCGGGAGTTATAACCTTGTTGACACACGACGACTTTGCCCTTAACACCGCTCAAGTACTGGCCGGAATCGCAGTTGCCTTGCATGCCGCCGGCGGGGCAAACCAGTTGGTGCATGACAGACGACGAGAAGTCTTCCGGCTGGTAGGCGGACTCGCCGTTGAACTCTTGTCCGTCCCCGAGCTTGACGGTGGCCCTTAAATTTCGATCCATCGTCGTTGCTCCGACGGTGAGAACCCAAGGAGCTTCGTTGGAGAGCGTTCCGTTGAAGGGCCCGGAGTTACCACCTGCGCAACTAACGAAGATTCCCTTTTTCATGGCGCTGAAAGCTCCGATCGCGATGACATCATCGTAAAATGGGTAGGATCCGCCTCCGAGCGAGATCGAGAGCACGTCGACACCGTCCTTGATGGCAGTGTCGATTCCAGCGGTGACATCGGCTGCGCTGCAACCAAACGAGGCGCATACCTTGTACATCGCCAGGTGCGCACGCGGTGCAATCCCTGAGGCCGTGCCATTGGCGCTGCCCAGCACGTTGGCGCGGTCGACGAAGTTGCCTGCCGCAGTGCTGGCGGTGTGCGTCCCATGCCCCACCTCGTCATCAGGGCTTGCAGCCTCCGAGATAGGTCTGCTTAGTAGCACTTGGGCTCCGATGACCTTCTTGTTGCACCCAGAGGCGTCCTTGAATCTGCATACTCCCTTCCACTTCGGAGGTGGCTCGTCCATGTTCTCGTCATTGAAAGAAGGATGCCCCGGCCGGATTCCCGTGTCCAGGAGCCCGATGATGATGCCCTTGCCCATGTTGGACTTGTTCCAGGGGCCATCCTTCAGCTGCAGCCCCAGGAACGAGGGCGTGTGCGTGGTCAGGAGAGGCACGATTTCATCTGGGTACGCCGCCAAGAACCCGTCCTTCATCTTCACGTACTCGAGCTCCTCCTCCGTCAGCCTTGCGGCGAACCCCGTCATGGCTTCGGTGTAGGAGTACATGTAGCGGGACGCGGTGGCGTTCGCCAAGGTCGGCGGCAAGAATGACTTGTACCAGTTCTCCAGGTCCTGCGGGGCAGCAAAAGTAGTGTTCTCGGGTACGCGCACTCGAATTATGTAGGCGTCGAGATCACCGGCGCCATCGATCTTGTCAGCCGCATCACTTGCGGAGACGGCATGTACGCCGAGGGACGCAGTATAAGGGCCAAAAGCGAAGAGGAAGAAAGCGAGGAATGAAAGAAGAGAGAGGGAACAATATTGAGCCGCCATTGGAAGGCCAAACGAAACAAGAAGCGACTACTGTTCTTTGCTCTGGAGTGCTCGATGGTGCTACTTATTTATAGATTTCTAGTCTGACGAATTTTGTGAGCAAATAAAAAAAAAAGATATATAGTGTTACTGCTTAATTAAGCAAGAAAGACAAAGCTTAAGAACGTGCTGTAATTAATTAAGCTTCATTTACTTTAGGATAAAATGCTGTTCATCATAAATATAAATAGGCTACGTAGCTTTTGATAGCTCAACTGCACAAGTCAAATTGACATAAATGACAAGAACAAGACACTTAAACAATAATAAGCTATTGATGGATGCACAAGCTCTAAAATGGAAACAACTTTTGACAGTGTTAGCTAGCCATGAACTTTGGCAGATAATTCATTAATGAGGCAGGCGCATTTTTGCTTGAGTATGATTGAATCTTCATGCATGCATAACATCAATAAGTTAAATGAAAATACTAAAGCCAGAAAACTAGCTAATCTGAACATTAAAATATATAAAAAAAAGAATTTTTAATATGAAAATTTTGGGGTATACTATTTTTGCAGAAGCCTATAATGCATGGTGGTAAAAGTTATTAGCAGCAAAACGTGACATTGAAATTGAAACTAATCATGAATAATAAATATAATAGTAGATTATACAGTCGTCTATATAATCAGCAAATTAATATTGTTAATTAATTTAAGCAACAAGTGACTCTTAGCCTCGTAAGAACATGCCATCTCAACACATTTGAACCAATGCATATCTATTTATTGAAAAGAGAAGAAATGTTCACTGATAAATTCGAGTTTGTGGAGCTTTTGATTGTTTTTAGGTTATATGAACATGCATGGCATCCATAAAAGAAGTCAGTCAAAACAGCTTTTGGCAGTGTTGTCATCAAACCTTGGAAGATGACTAAATATGAGAGACTACGCTTTTTCACTCTAAACAATACTCCAAATGAATTCATCATCACGGCAACATTTTGATTGATATGCATTATATTTAATGCAGAGTTTTTGTTTCTTTTTTGTTTTTAGTAAGAAAACGGTCATTAGTTTTGGTCCGAGGTAAAAAAAAAACCTCAGGAATTTGATTATGCTTCCATAATTGTTTGTTTATTGTTAGGTTTTTTTCTCCAGCACATTGTAAAATTACATTTTTTTTTACTATTGAATATAAACTTTGAATTCGTTTTGATCTGTCAATCAAATTATGTTTAAAGCTTTTAACTTATTTTTTATGCACATCAATTTTATATTTTAAGAGGAATATTTTATAAGAATATGACACAATTAATGATTGTAAAATCGGACCAGTTGATCGCAATTGATATACTTCGATATCTTAAAATTGATATTTAGTGACTTGGAGTCGGATGGTCAATTAGTGGTACATTGGTACATGTATGTTGCGATCCAGTTAATATGCATACAATTTACGTGCATAATATAAAGTTGAAGGAGGCAAGGAAATATTTTTGTTCACAGGAACAAAATTGTATCCCATTTTGTGCAGTGCACTACGTGGCCTTGTCCACATTTGGAAGTGCAAACTATATATACTTTAAGTTTTATTATAATAATAAATGAAGTGACAATGTTGTACGTACTAATTAAGTCTTCTATTATTGTCAGATTAATTTCATAATCATAAAGTTTATGTCTAATATATTCATTTTTTTAGAAAAGTAATTAAATATGGCTAGAACTTTAAAGGCCGGTATTAAGAAAAGTAGGTGGATTGGCTCTTATCCTTCAGACCAAATCATCTGATCACTCTTGAACTGAAGACAAAATCTTTTTACTCGAAGCCCTCTCATCCCATTCCATTTTCTCGCTGTCGAGATGCCTGAACTCTAACAGTTATCTGCACCAGAGAAACCTCAAAAGGATACAAATCATCCCCCCTCTTCTCCCATCCCTTCTCTCCATCTGCATGTGACCTCACAGCACAACTCATGCATGTGTGCAGCGCCATTTACACTTTTGCTTTTGTTTTTATTTTTTGCAATGGTTTACAGGGGATTTCGATGGTGCACAACATGATTCTGTGCAGATTTGAACTGTGCATCAAAACTGGAAGTGCAGAAATGAAGTCCAGCAATGATTCTGTTCCAAAAAGAAAATAAAAAAACAAAGAACAGCAGCCAAGTGATGATTATGATTCCTTTGTAACGTCAAACGTGTGATTGATATGGCTATACACCAAGACTGTAAATTGTTTGCATTCTGTAATGGTTAATCAGCCATGTTACTCTGTCAAAGTTATGTTTCAGCATACACATATATCTTTTGGCTCATTCTTGTAGCGACAGCATATATACACATATATAAGTGTACGTGTGTGTTTATGTATGTATATATCATGATGGGCATCATGATTTGGTTATGATCTTTATTGCAAACCAGTCTACCTACGTGTAACGCAACTCGTCTACCTAAGAGAATAATGGATGAATAAAACCATCAACACCAAGGGGATGTACAAGATTAGGAATTTCAAATCGAATATATACTGAGACAAATATAGTTAATAGAATGTGTATGACAGAAAAAAACTAAAAAGAATAAGAACTGCAGTCATTCTTTAGACAAACGATTTGAATTCCCAAGTCATTCCCATGTCGTTGGCTGGCCGTGGGCCTTCTCGAATCATTGGTCGCTAGAGCCAGATGAGTCGTTGGATCCGGCTGGCTGTGTAGGTGTAGCAATGCTTTGTGGGGGATGCTTGAGAAGAAATTGAAATGTTGTTAGGGGAAGGAGATTATAGGGTTAAAGGCTATTTTTTATGCGAGTACTAAAAAAAATTGTTGGTAGTTTCATCTATCGAGTACTCAATCTGAGATAATTTTATCGAATTAATTGGATTCAATGGTGGGCCAACCTTCCAATCAATAGTTAGTGCGCTTAGTAGCCCATACAAATTGGACTATATATATATATATACACACACACACACGAAAAATATTAAGGCGATCATCTCATCCAAGTCATTGGATTCACCCAAGCGCGTTCGATTCACCACTAGTTCACACACATAAACGCTGGTTCACAGTTTTCTCCTCCATCCCTATTGCCAGCAAGCAATCGTTGTCGATCGAAACTCCATCCCTGTTGCCAACACACAACCGCCGCTAAGCAAGGTGTGATCGTGTCTTCTTCTCCATCGCCTTCTTTGTTGTGCGCGAGAAACCAGGGAGAGATCATGTCTTCTTCGTCATCGCCCTAATCTTCTGACCTAGTATGAATCATGTTTCATCATTGAAGCTCAGACATCCTCAACCCACCAAACGAAGTGAACCACACTCGCTTGCAGTGGGCTGCCTCCTCGCGATGCTCTTCGACGTCGCGCCCTTTACCCACATCATGCACCTTGCCCAGCATCAAAGGTGAAAGATGAGACTGCGGCAAGGCGAAAGAGAGAGGAGAGGTCAGCGGGAGGCAAAGGATAGAAAATTTTGGCGACTGATGTGACGTCACAACAGAGGAGGTCGGCGGCAACAGAGGAAGTCAATGGCAACAATGAGAGGAGACAACTGCTTTTTCATTTCGAACCATTTTTTTGTTAAACAACTTTGAAAGGTGCAATCACAATCTGTGATTGCAACGTGTAATCTCATAGTTCTGCACCATCCAATTAGCAACACTTTGATCCAATAATGCAAGTTGCTTGTGTTTTGAACCGTCAAATAAAAAGATGTCAATATGACAGTCCGATTGCATGGTGCAATCATATTGTGAATGTACACTAATATAACTAATTTTAGGTGCAATTAGTGATTGCACTATGCAATCTCATAATTTTGGGAGGTCAGATTTGTATCATTTTGATGACAGTCTAAAACACAAGCAATCTGGGATCAAAATGTTACTAATTTGATGATCCAAAATTACGAGATTACACAATCTGTGCTTGAAAAGCTTGTGAAATGCTTTTAAGAGCATCATGGATGAGAATAAAACCATCAACACCAAGGGGATGCACAAGATAAGGAATTTCAAATCGAATATTGAGACAAATATAGCTAATAGAATATGTATGTCCATAGAAAAAACTAAAAGGAACAAGAAGAACTGCAGGCATGCTTTAGACAAACGATCGATTTGAATATCCCAAGTCAGTCCGATGAAGGAACCCTAAAGCGTCTCATTTAATAAAAACTACAGAGCTAAGAACATCATGGCAAGTTTGAACATGCAATTGTTTTTCTCTATTAGCATGCTTTGTTGAATATTATGACAAGAATAAGGACATCACATTGACATGCAAAAACTAAAAATCCAAGCACTAGTTGGATTATTTGACCATTACAAAGTACTATCGATAATATTAATATATAATTTGCACATGATATCATGGAATTAATGGCCACACGAGAGAGATCAAACGTTGTCGCTCTTACTATGGCCACAAGCGAAGGAAACAACACAAAGAAAAAAGATCTAGAGATCTAAACTCTTCATGAGAGATAACTACGGGGTGTGAGGCAGTTGATAGTGTTGGCGACAACATAATATTGACGAGGGCACTAGCAACAAATTGAAGTACTCGTGTCACACATTATAAGAATTTTATCATTTTTTGACGAATATATCCATCAGAAATGTGATGAAATCTGTTAGAAAATCGAGTTTCCAATGGATTTTTCAACAAAAATAGGGTAATGGGGAAATCATTCGTTGCTAATGACTTTCCGATGGGAGTAGCGATCGTTCAAAAATTTTGACGGCTATTCCCATTGAAAGTTCAAAATATGCATATTCCCTCTAGAAGTTCTGCCCGTCAGAGTTATCGGTAGCAGAACCGTCCACGAAACTTTCGACGATGACATGTTGTCGTCAAAAGTTTTGACGAAAAACTGTCGTCGAACATTCCGACGGTGCCTCCCATCAAAAGTTTCGGTGGGCATGTTTCATCGAACCTTCCGGCGGGAGTCTTCCCGTCGAAGTTTGAGAGGGGTATGCCCGTCGAAAACCTTTATTTTAAATATAAAAAAATTGATCGTCTGCGGCGGGATCCGGCAGTCGAACTCGATCGTTGATAGCCGATCTTGTCGAGAGAGAGAGAGAGAGAGGAAGGAGGATGTCGTTGGCTGCAGGCCTGCTGGAATCATTGGCCACTAGAGCCAGATGAGTCGTCGGATCTGACAGCCTGCATAGTTGTGCAATGTTTTGTGGGGGATGCCTGAGAAAAAATTGAAATGTTGTTAAGGGAAGAAGGAGATCACAGGGTTAAAAGCTACTTTTTTATGCGAGCACTAAAATTTTTTTTTGGTAGTCTCATCTATCGAGTACGCAATCCGAGATGAACTTATCGAATTAGTTTGACTCGATGGTGGGCTGACCTTTCAATCGATAGTTAGTGCTCTTAGTAGCCCATACAAATTGGACAATCGGGACCGCTTTCTAAAAGGTTGTCAAGCTTAATCTCCACTTAGTAGCCCATACAAATTGGACAATCTCCACTTTCTAAAAGCTTAATCGCTCGCAATGACTGAGATTGGATCTCCCCAAGCGTGTTTGATTCACCACCGATTCACACATAAACACTAGTTCACACATAAACATCGATTCACAATTTTCTCCTCCATCCCTATTGCCAGCAAGCAATCATTGTCGATCAAAACTCCAACTCTGTTGCCAACACGTACGCAACCGCCACTGAGTAGGGTGTGATCGTGTCTTCTTCTCCATCACCTTCTTTGTTGTGCTCAAGAAAGCAGGGAGAGATTGTGTCTTCTTCGTTGTCACCCCAATCTTCTGACCTAGTATGAATCGTGTTTCATCATCACATCCTCAACCCACCGAATGAAGTGAACCACGCTCGCTCATTGTGGACTGCCTCCTCGCGAAGCTCTTCGACATCGCACACCTTTACCCACATCATGCACCTTGCCCAACGTCAAAGGTGAAAGATGAGACTGTGGCAAGGGGAAAGAGAGAGGAGAGGTCGCGTGAGGCGAAGGACAGAGAAAAGTTCGACGACAAATGTGACGTCGCAACAGAGGAAGTCGACGGCAATAAAGGAGAGGAGACTCAATTGTTTTTTCATTTCGAACCATTTTTTTGTTAAACAACTTTGAAAGATCATTAAATCTCAACCGTTAGATAAAATATAACTATTCAAATTAAATGTTTGCATGTGTATGCACCATAATATTCCTCTTTATCTCTCTCTACACACACACACACACACACACACACACACACACACACATATATATATATATATATATATATATATATATATATATATATATATATATATAAGGCCTATTAGGGTACAAGCACAACCTGCGATTGCGCCGTGTAATCTCCACCATCCAATTAGTATCATTTTGAACCAATAATGCAAGTTGCTTGTGTTTTGGACCATCACATAAAAAGATGTTAATCTTACGGCCCGATTGCATGGTGCAATTACATATTGTGAATATATCCTAATATAACTAATTTTAAGGTACAATTAGTGATTGCACCGTGTAATCTCATAGTTTTGGAATGTCAGATTAGTATCATTTTGATGATGATCTAAAACACAAGTAATTTGGGATCAAAATGATACTAATTCAATGATCTAAAATTACGAGATTACACGGTGCAATCACAGATTATGATTGCACCCCAATACACATGCGCGCATATATATATATATATATATATATATATATATATATATATATGTGTGTGTGAGTTAATTTAATGCTTTTTAAATAGAAATGGATCCTATGTTATCGATATTTTTTAATTTGGTTATTAAAATATAGGAGACACTATTCATTCTTTAAAAGAGTGACGCCTCCATTATATATATATATATATGCGCATGTATGTGTAAAATATTTGAATATATTTCTTCTTTTCATTAATTTTCACGTTGTATTGAAATATTAACCCACAAGAAGTCATCCATGATGTATAGAATAGGACGTAAAAATTATGAAGGGAGCAGAAAAATAGGAAAGTAGCATCTTAATTTTATATTTTTATTGCATATATATATATATATATATATATATAGGTTTATGTAATATGCAGTACAACCAACATGCAACTAGTGAATATATATATATATATATATATATATATATATATATATATATGAATTCTCCACGTGTGATTTTTCATCGAGATTTTCATTTTCAACTTGAAAAATTATTGACTTCTTATGTCATAACTCATAAGAACCTAACGGTAATGAATACGCCCATGAACTATTAGATAAGTTCTAGCTAGGGGTAGATGGAAGCATTCACAACTAACAGTTTAAGTGTAGACTTGAGAGGCAAATGTGGATTTGCTCTTAGCAGACAAAAAATTGGACGTGACAAAAGATTCATTATTATGAATTTTTTTTTATGGAGAATGGACATGTTTCAAGTCACTTGAGATATGAGAGAAGATATGTCATAACTTATTTGATTTCAAGCGGTTTAGAATATAAAATCAATGATGTTTTCTTCTTAACGATTTAAATTTTAAAAAAATTTAAGTTGAACCAATTTGTTTGGATAATTTAAAAAATTCATTTAACTTGAACCTGTTTGGATAATTCAATTTATCTATTCTTAATAGTCCGGTTTGGTAGCTGAAATCATAGCTTGATTTTAGTCGGTTCCGTTACACTATTTCAGTCGATTTTGCTAAATGACGCAATGTTTGATAAAATCGTGCCAAGAATTCCAGATGAGAACTAGCTGTTACATTGGTTTTCACTTTTGGTGGAATCAAACACCGCAGCAGAACTATTTTTTTAATTTTTTATTGACATGACAACAATTTTTTTTCAATTATGTTCTTTCCCTTTTTTCATTTCCTTATTTTCTCTCTCATACATTTATCTCACAAAGTAAATTATTTATTAAATATAATATATTTGATATAAAATGATTAATATAATATTATTTATTAATTGTTATTTCAATTTTTTAATATTTCATTAAATATAATTTATAAAAATATTATGTATTATATTTAAATAACAAATTTTAATAAAATTTTTATATTATTATTTTTCTAAATTATTAAAATTATATTTTATTTTATAATATTTATTTTTTATTCAAATACTCATTAAAATTAATCTATTATATCAAAATTTTCATATCATATCATTTTTTTTTTCGTTACGTGCTACTCTATTCAAACACATATGAAAGTAATATTTGAATTCAACTATTCATATGAAACCAAAAAGATTCATCAGCTTACCAAAATTCATGAGAGGAAGTATACGACTCACTTATTTGGTTCAATAATAATAATAATAATTATAATTGGTTGAAAAGGATATGTATAATGCACGATTCAAAATTATTAATATAGTTGAAAGAAGAGTCTCTCCTAAACGTGTGCTTAAACGTATATATTTTTTGTTAAACTATTTCAAAATTTCTTTTGGAAGTAATAAAAAAAAAGGAAAAAGAAAGGAAATCATAGTTCAAAACTTCTTGTGTGTATTATAAGCTATTTCCGCAACCTCAACCTGAAATGAACACCACCAAACACTTGTTTCTCCAAAAATTATCTCCACTACAACTTTGATTTTGATTTATCTCATAAAAGAACAAGCACTCCGTCACTCATTTATGAAAATAAAATTCTCAGATACTTCTTCTCAGCTCGACTCCGACATGGCAACTCTACAAAGCTTCTTCTTGCAGCTCCCACCTGCGCTTCTCCCTATGACTGCTGCGGCAATGCCTGAGTCCGACTTGTCTTCCGTTTCATAGATCACAATGGAACGACCAATCAGATCAGCAACTCGAAGCGTCTGCTTGGTTCCTGACAGATTGGCTTCGCTGTTCTCGAGTGCTTCAAGAGCTCCCAGATCGCCAATCGGCTGCGATTACATATGGATTCAATTGATCAGTCAGTGGCAGATATATATATTGACATTCTTAAGCTGCAGGCAGTTCCTCTCTTGAAAACTAAAATGCATTGCAGAAGAGAGAAGGGAATCACATTTTACCTCTTCAGAAGAATTATCAGGTGGATTAAAAACTTTCCCCGTGCTTGCAGCTCCTCTCGTGAAGTCTCCGAACTCGTTTATGGACCATCCATGTTTGCCCTGAGACAAGCCACTGAGGCGGACATCAATTCTTGTCGATTCCTTGCTCACTTGAGCCAAACGAACAATACCATATATCAAAGGGCCTCTGAACTCTGCTACCGCATCAGAAGCTGAGAAGTCTGCAAAAGGTGGATCATTAGTAATGGTACAATAACTCAATAAGATATTCAGTTCTTAAACCCATAACACAGCAACATAAACAACAAGCATTTGTGAATCGTAATGACTTCTGATCCGGGAAAAAGGAAAGAGGGAAGGGCTCTGGAAGAGGGAAGAACAAGCATGCATGAGATGAAGCTTCGGAACATTATTCAGGTTCCAACAGTTCCCGATTATCATATGGATTTTTGTCGACGAAAGACTAGAACATGAATTTACCAACCACTTGAATTTCCAGGACCATTGAACCGAGCCTTGAGTCCGGACTGTTCAAGAGTACCAGCCATGGCCATCACAGGAAGTGAGCAGAGCATTCTTACTACTACTGAGGAAATAGAAGTGGTGCTGCTATTCTTGGTTCTGGACTCTGGAGTCTGGAGGAGGGGTGCCAATCTCTGAGGGTGCTATTTATAGTGCTCTTACCTGAAAAAAAAAATTAGGAGAAAAATATTATTTGTGGAAGTAGTATTAAATGAAAGAAGTTAATAAAGAGTTATCTTTAAATTTCCAATATGTGCCAACAATGCCAGTTATTATAAACTTCTGGGACAGATCAAATTGGCATGTATTGAATCAAATCCAAGTAATGACACCTCTTGCCATAATAACATTTAATATATCAAATCATTGTTTTAATAATGGCTTGAACCTATGTAAGAAAAATTCATGCCATTAAAATTAAGAATGCGCATTTAATAGGAGAAAGTAATTAATATTGACTTATCTAAAGGGAGTTAATTATCTAGATATCATAATTTTCTTCCAAGTGTTTTTGTTAAAATTCCATATCATTAGGAAAAAAAATCAAAGAATTCAATAATAAATATTTTTTGCAAAAAATAATATATATTATATAAAAGATTTATTTGTTTGAGACAAAACAATATGACTCTATTAGTTTCCTTTTGAAACAAAAAAAATACGATGATATTTTGAAGCTAGTTTTTTTTAAAAAAATAAAAATATGACTTTATATTAATTTTCACAAAGCTTCTATATGCTAAGGAATGGTTGGTGATCACCAAACCAACTATTTTTAGGAGAAAAGCTTGCCATTTTAATTTCGATTGATTCGGATGCCTTATTTAATTTCTAAACGCCACACCTTTTGGGGTATCTTTCATAATATTCAGCTAGGAAACTAATCATCAAAGTTTTTTCCACTCAATATTCTTTTTTTTTTGGGTGAAACGCTCTTGATTTTCTTTACATTACAATTTAGAAAGGACATAAGATAATTAAACGTCAAGAAAAAAAACGACTTGTAAAATACACCATATAAAGCTTATCTCACAGTCCACATCCAAACCGAACAAAGAAATAACTAAAATAATCAACGTATTTTACTCCTAAATGTAATATATTTTTTCTTTATAAAAAATATTTTATTAAATTATCGGGCTAATTGACGTGTCTAAAAACCTAAGTTTTTTTTTAAAAAATTACTTATTTAAATAAGTTAGGTGTAGAAATTAATGTTTCTGGAAGTTTATTTGAAGAGCAACATATTTAAATTTATAGATTTAAATTTTCTATTCAAAATTGTCATTTAAACTTCTTTTTTTAAAAAAGTTATAGAGATATTAAATCTTTAAATAAAAATAATTTTATATTAAATTATATTTTTAATTACTTTTTCCTATATCAATTTATGTATGTGATATTCCTTCGCATTTTAATACAAAAATGTTCTTTTCTGAACTTATCAAATACAACGAGGAAAAGAAAGGGGGAAATAAAGAGCCAAAGGTCGCGTAGTAGGAGGGAATGGTGGGTGTTCTTAGGGCCGTCATCGCAGCATCTGCTTTTCCCGCTGCGATTGCACTCACACCTTTCTCTTCTTCTTCCTCCTCCTCCTCTCGATTCCCGGTCGCCAATTCGCACAATTTATTCCGCGTTCCCCTTCGCTCGGCACCGGCGGCCGAGTCCTACATCGGCGCCTCGAGAACTCCGCCAAACGCCGCCGCGTTCCGCATGGACTCCCCCGCGACTGACCTCACGCCCAGGTTTCAGGTGTTCCCCTACTTCAAATCTCGTTCCGTTCCTTCTTCTTTAGTTTTGTTCTGATGATTCTTTTGTTTTTTCCCCCCAGCAAGATGAGGACTTGCCGGAGCTTCTGGTAAGTTCTGTTGTTCTTTTTCTTCAATTCGTTACTTTCTGATTAGATGTGTGAGGGAAATGATTTAAAACAGTTTCTGTAAGATGATTAATCAGGGGATTGAGTGATGTAGACATGCAGTGCTATGCGTTGTGCCAAATTGCTTGTATCTATCGTTGCCCTATAACTTGTGGAAGGAATTTTTGTATAAAAGTCATCGGTAATTTGTAAGTATGGTCCTTCAACCTTGGGTAGAATATCTGTCGAACAGTTCTCAAACTTTAATTATTTGCACGATGCATCCTTTTATCAGTTACGGTTTTTTTTTCTTGTAAATGATTGACTACATATACCCATCCAATTTGTTTCTCCTTCAAATTATTTATTTTCATAAATAAATAACAGTGAAACAATAATAAAATTATGAAATGCCATGTAATTTAATAATTGTAAACTTTTTCGATGTGGATTACTCTTGATTCATGATGTTATTTGTGTCTAATGTAACTTTTATAAGTATATTAATAACATATAATATTTAGATTGAAATATATAGTCATGAATTTGGAGGAAAAATCTGCTGGAATCGATAAAAAGATGAAACCTGCAAAATAGTTAAAGTTGGAGGACTAATTGTGAAGAAAAGTTCGAAAGATATTGGACCCAACGATGGAGGACCATCTGTACAAATTATTCAAAAATAGTCTCTTGGAATAATGGCTGAACTCGTGGTATGTTCTTGTTGATAATGCATTGAATCTGAATCCAGTTGTTCCTCTTTGCTAGTCAAGCGCTTCAGCAGATTTTCCATCCATATGTAATTCCTATCATCCGTACGGGGGAGTGCCTATATAAACTTTCTCCTTGTAATCATCATTATTCTATAATAAAGAGAGTCGCCGCTTCCTGGGGACATAACCCGATTTAGGATGAACCTCGTAAATCTCTATATTCTTGTGTGTTCATGTGATCTCTCTCTCCCTTTTTTCATAACAGTTCTGCTCAAGTAATATTCATCTTTTGTGATGCTTTCCAGACGGAATTTATGGTGGATATGAAATGTGATGGTTGTGTGAAAGCAGTAACAAACAATTTGCTCAAGCTTGAAGGTATATTTCTTGGTTTTTTCTTTCTGTTCAATTTGCATACATTTTTTCTATCATATCTATCGAAAGAAGAAGTTAGAACCACTTTAAAAATTATATAAGATGGGAAAACTCAAATCCTTGATGGTTAATATATGGACTCCCAAAACAGACAAGGAAGCAAAAATTTCCACAGTTAGGTTTCAGAGGTTCTGCGAGTGGCTGTAGTGTTTCCCCCTAAAAACTTTTCTATCATATCTAGCGAAAGAAGGAAGAATCACTTAAAAGATGATACAAGATGGCTAATATATGGACTCCCAAAACAAGTTAGGAAGCAAAATTTCCACAACAGTCTAGGTTTTGGGATTGGCTGTAGGGATTCCCCTATATTCCCTTTAGATTCAGGCTAGTTGTCCAGATAGTGAGACCCGTGTCAAATTTTGAGTTAAGATTCCTGGCATTTATCAGAAGTTCAATTGTTGTACAATCTGATTATGTTTTGTCTTTGATGTATCACTTTAGGAATTAAAAATGTGGATGCGGATCTGAGTAATCAAGTTGTAAGGGTGCTTGGCACACTTCCTGCGAAGGTCATGGCTGATGCTCTTGAACAGTCTGGACGTAAAGCTCGATTAATTGGTCAAGGAAATCCAAGTGGTTAGTATTCACTTTCAGGCTTGGAGTTGTTTGATCCCTAATAGTGATCCAAAACTTCATTTCATGCTTGTTATTTTAATTTATCTATCATGTTCATACTGTGTACCCATTTAGATATAAATTCTTACTATTCTTTCACATCTACAGCATCATTTCCTTGCCGCCCATCATTTATTTTACTTAGGTGATACTGTGTAAGAATTTTTATCACATTCCCATGAAAAACTTCCAGGGGAAATCTTTAGTTATGATCAAAGTGTCTTGGGTTAACCTGGATCTTAGAACAACCAGGAAAGTTCCTTATCAGTGTAGGTAGTAAATTTCACATCTTACAAGCTTTCCTCTTAAGAAAGTTGGCTAGGGGTGTTCATGGGGTTGACCAGACCTGACGACCCGACCTTTTTTATTTAAATTAAACTGTTTTTTATTTAATATAGAGGTTTTATATGATTAAAAATTTAAAAAGTATGAAAATAAATCTTTTAAAATATAGAAAAAATCATAAACAAATAAAAAAATTAAAAATAAGAAAAATAGGTGGTCGGGTCCCGACCTGAACCGTGTCTGCTGTCCAAGAAGTCATGAACCCGACCCAACCAAAATTGGTCAGGTTGGGTCGGGTTTGGGGTCAGGTCGTGTTGGACCCGACCCGTGAACACCCCTAAAAATGGCATTACAAGTGTTAGAATATAGCATCTTTGCTTAATAGTATTACCAAAAGCTTCCTATCTTGGTACAAAGTAAACTACCCTGCAAACTGCCAAAACCTGTTTGTTTAACTCATCTAATAAAGTCCATTGGTATGATGAAAACTCATTAGCCAAACATCTCATGCGTTACCCATTTTGTACTTTGTCATTTCTCCATATCGCTAAACTGCATTGTCACAACCACAATTAGCAAGAGTAACCATGGATGCTTCAGTTGCCGGAACTTAAACTTGTCAAAAAACCCTGTGCACATTCCCTCAACAAAAAAAAAAAGAACTGTGTGCACAGTTAAAATTCATACGACAAACCATATGCCTGGACCAAAGGCAGATCACATGAACTCATTTCTGTGATTGTTTTCTTTAATTGTGTAAATAAAAATGATGTAGTTAGAAAGTCATTGTTTTTGTTTCTCAATATAAATGATAGTTATGCTTTATGTTGCAGCGTTGTCCTCTCAGATTACCTTCCTTCTTCCACCAGAGGTTGTAGGAATTAACATTTATTACTCCTTGAGTCCTAGATGTTTTTTTATCTGTACTTGAGTACTACATTCCTGGTTCGTACTCCAGCATGGATATGTCGTGCTCTTGTTATTGGGGAGTTGGAGTGATACTCTTGGCATATTTTTCTCATGGGCACCACTATTGCTATTCCAAAATACACTATTGTCACTTTATTATGTGAGTGCTGAAAGTGCTGGACACTTTTACCCATATGAGATAAAATGGAGTGGCAATAGTGGTACCCTTTTCTCATTTGCCACCTCAGAAGATGTCAAAACTCAAATAGTTCAGACTGCATCTTTTTACTATTGTCTTTTACTTCAAATACTAATTTGATATCTGTCAAACAAAGGGACAGTATATTTCAAAACCTTAAATAAAAAGGATGCATGATTATCTGCTTTTCCGATAGTATGCCTCTCATCTTGTGTCATGATCACTGTATCAGACTTAGTTCAACAACAGTGGCCACCATCATATGCTCTTGGTTTCAGATTGAGCAGTGAACATTCCTTCATAATGTGGCAAATAATAAATCTAATATACATTCAACCTCCTTACACAGTTCCTTGTGTGCTTTTCAGTTTAGTAACTGTGCTGAAATGCTGGATAAGCTTTTCTTGTTTCTAAAATACTTAAATGGACTTGAAGCATATTGGAAGAAAAAATTGACAAATTCTTGGTTATTTAGATGCTTTAAATTGTTATATATTTCCTCTAATTCTAATTTTTTTGCATCCTTAAAAACAATCACTTCTGCAGATTTTTTAGTTTCTGCTGCCGTATTCAAAGGTCCAGTGATATATGGTGTTGTTCGCTTGGCTCAAGTGAACATGGAATTGGCAAGAATTGAAGCCAGCTTCAGTGGCTTGTCACCAGGTAAACATGGATGGTCCATAAATGAGTTTGGAGATTTGACAAATGGAGCAGCAAGCACTGGAAAAGTTTTTAACCTACTCGATAATTTGAAAGAGGTGTGCTTCTTAAGAATACATGATTCTTTCCCTTAGGGAGATGCATTTTATTTTTTTTTCTTTTTACTTTTTGTGTTTCAGACGTCACTGATTAGATAGATATATGTACAGGCACTCGGTGACCTGGGAACACTTGATGCACTGGATACGGGCGAAGCCAATTTTACAGGCTCTAAGAAGATGCTTCGAGTTGCTGATCTCATTGGACGTTCTATTGTAATCTATGAAACTGAAGACAAGTCAGTTTCAGGTATTGCCGCGGCAGTCATTGCAAGAAGTGCAGGCGTTGGCGAGAACTATAAGAAGCTTTGCACTTGTGATGGAGTTACCATTTGGGAGTCGAGCTGAATTCTCATTTTTCCTCTTTCTCTCTATCAGGAGCTATTAGTGATTACTGCCGCCAGAATCGCTCTACCATATCAACACTAATTTCTCAACATCTCACAACTCCATGATCCAGTTATTTCGGATCTATTATATAAACTTTTGTATTCAATATGGTCGATGAGTAGGAAAAAAAACAGGAGATATTACTCTGACTGCGTTGTTTGTCATTTTACTTGTTATGTGTAACTTGTGTTTTGATGAAGGCATACAATTCAACTGCACACAGGTTGAATGAATGGCTGAATGAAATCAAGCCTACTGATGGAGAAATGGTTTATTACGATGAGAAAAAAACACGAAGAACAAGTCTAAGTTTTGATTCCTATAGTTAAGAGATTTTGCTCATGCTTACTAATCGAGTAATCAATCTTACATTCTTGTATGACTTCGTGGAAGCCTTACAGCAAGTCTTTTCCCAGGAACGCAACTTCATCTTTGCTTCCGGCCGGCCGGCCAGCGCCAAAAATGACTTATAGAGGCTGCAACCATGTCAGGACCACCGGGCTTCGAACTGAATGGACTCCATCGCTCCATGTCAATGCTCCAAACTCAGGCGTCAGTTGAGGAGATTTTGTTCTGAAGGTGACCTTGTAAGTGAGCTTCTGGTTTTGCCCAGTGAACTGGAGGGTGTTCGGCTCGACGACCACATCGGCACCCTTGAAGGCTGTGGCTTGAACGCTGTATGTTGAAGCCGGTGGTCCGACATTTGTGACAGTTCTGTGCAGCGTCAACAGAGGAGCTGATTGCTCTCGGAAGACGGCCGAGATTGCCGGGTAATTCAGATCACCTGGCGAAGCTAAAGTGTGCTTGCATGTTCTGTTCGAGGACTTCGTGAAGACCCTCAACTGCCCCGGCGTCAGCTTTTGAGTGCAGAGGAACTCGAAGTAATCATCCGGCGTTATGTCGTAAACCAAGCCCGGGTCTACGGCCTTCAGAGGTTGGATGTGGCCGGCGCCATGGGCGTAGGGGTTCGAAGGTGCATTGGTGGCAGCATCCTTCAGGGGATTGAAGGTGTTGTCGCGCACGTAGGCAGTGGTCATCAGCGCCGACTTGATGGCAGCCGGGCTCCAGTTCGGGTGCCTGGCCTTGAGCAACGCAGCTACGCCGCCGACGTGGGGGCACGACATGGAGGTGCCCGACAAGATGTTGTACCCGACGCGGCGGCGGTCGCCGGCCATGCCCGACGGACTCGCGTCGCCGCTCCACGCCGCGAGAATGTTCACACCAGGCGCCACCATGTCTGGCTTGAGAATTTCCAACGTAAGGATGTTAGGGCCTCTAGAGGAGAATGCGGCCACCACCGGTGAAGGACGGATCCCCATCTGCGTGCCTTCGAATGTAAGTGTTGCAGTCGGACGAGCGCTGTCGACTTTGGCATACTGCTTGATCACTTTTCCGGTCGCTTCTCCGACCCCGATGGCCGGCAGGAGGTGGGAGTCGGCGACGAGCTCATTTCCGTTGGCGGCGGTGTTGGCCAGGATCATGCCGATCCCACCTGCATCCTTCACCACCTGACCCTTCTGCACTCTTGGACTGATGCCTCTGTCGCAGATGACGATCTTTCCGGCGACAATGTGAGGATCCAGAGTCCCGTCCAGGCACAAGGATTTTGGATCGGGATTGCTCGTGTTGCCGCCCATGTAAATCACCGGATACTGCTGCTGGGGCGAGAGGTTGCGCCGACCTCTATACAGTGAGACGCCGGTTACGTTCATCCCGTTTCCTAACTTGACCGTGGCCGGGAAGTCTCGATCCATGGTGCTCGCACCAATAGTAGCTATCCACGGCGACACATTCGTTAGGCTGATTCGTTCCGGGCCGCTGTTTCCGGCTGAGCATGCAACGAACACGCCCATCTCCATGGCGCCAAATGAGGCAATGGACAAGCTGTCCCGATAGTACGAGGAGACCCCTCCGCCGAGGGAGATGGAAAGGACATCAACGCCGTCGGCCACCGCGCGGTCGACGGCTGCTAAGATGTCGGAGCTGAAGCACCCGCCTGTCCAGCACACCTTGTAGGCTGCGATCCGTGCGCGCGGTGCCATGCCCCGGGCCGTGCCACGGGCGTAGCCGAAAAGGTTGGCCCCGAGGACCGGCGAACCGGCGACCGTGGCAGCTGTGTGAGTGCCATGCCCATCTTGATCCCTCGGCGACTTGAGCTCCGCCTTCTCGTTCATAGCACCCGCGGAGGCCTCGTAACCGTGAAAGAAGATCCTCGCGCCGACGATCTTTCTGTTGCAGTTACTCTTGGTGAAGTTCTTACCGGCCTCGCAGGCGCCTTTCCACCTCGCCGGCACAGGGGTCATACCCCTATCGCTAAAGCTCGGGCTCTCCGGCCAGATCCCGGTGTCGAGCACTCCCACTATGACGTCGTGGTCAACAAGCGCCGATGACCAGACTTCGTTGCTCATGACTTCGGACCCGACGCCGAGGAACTCGGGGCTTCTGGTGGTGTGCAGTTGGTAGACGGTCTCGGGCAGGACGGCGGTCACGCCAGGGACGTCTTCCAGCTGCTCCGCTTCGTGCTCACTAAGTTTCGCGGCGAAGCCATGGAACGCGGTCTCGTAGCTGTAAATGATCCTGTCGGCAGCAGCTGCGTCTTCCGCCGACACTGCTTCCAGCTTCGTGGCGACAGACCTCACAGCTGAGGCGTACCACTCGGCGTGGGACGAAAACGCGCCGGGCATCTCAGATTTGGCCATATGGACGATGTAAGTTCTCGGCGAAGGCTTCGCAGGGGTGGCGGTGGCGCAGAGGGAGAGGGCAAGCTGCAGTGCCACCACACACAAGCAACAAAGCCACGACGTCGCTCTGCTCGCAGCCATTGGGGAAGAGCAACTAGCTGGGAAAAGAGAAGAAGAGAAAAAATCACCAGTCTACACTTCACACACCATTTGTGTTGCTGCTACTGCTGCTGCTTTCAATGTAAATGGTAAGTAATAAAAGGAGGAGGCCGGTGGGTGTCGGTTGCTTCTGCTAGATCGAAGAGGAGTTAATCGGGTCCATGGTGGCCGCATTGGTGTGCATGTCTGCCTGCCAGCAGTGTGACATGGCAGTGCATGCGCTATGGACAGTGAATCAAATAAAGCATCTCTTGGAAGTTTGTCCGAAGCCGTGGACAGGATTTTGGCATTGGATCTCCTCGGTCATGGTCATGGTCATGGTCATGGCTGGTAACGATAAAAAATACAAAATAATCGAATACGCGCACGCAACCCGGCCGACCACGTGTTAGCGGATCCTAGTAAATGATACTTGGATTCGAAGAGTACGTGAAACGTTGTCACTACGCTTAGTTATAAGTCTTGTAACCAATTGAAGTTGGATAGTGTTGTAAGACCCGACCTGGCTCGGCCGATCGAATCGGTGTCTGGGCATTAAAATAATTTACGAGTTATCTAATCGGTTTTATCTGACCTGTTAAATAATTCAGATCGATGGTCGGATCGAGTCTTACAATATTTAGTTGGATAGTTGTCCGACCCCTTAAGCAAAAGTATGGACTTTGCAAATGTAAAAAAGAATTCTTTGTAAATTTGATCATTCAAAATTTCCCTCTCTCGTCATTCAGGTTCTTTTATTTTTTAAATAATTATTTAATCAGAATAAAAATTACAGGTTTGATTTAAATAGTTATGATTCTAGTTATCGTTATGCTTCCATATGCCACCATTTAGTAACAAATAGTTAACTAATATTGTTGCTGTAAGTAGGCAACTGCCTTAAAATATGAAAAAAAGTTAAATGTAATGGCATCCAGAAACTCGTGATAAGATTATTTTCTAATAATATGTGATATGAGTCGCATCAAAACCATAACTATAAATAACAATTAATGAAGAAAATAGGTAGTAATTAGAAGAAAGAAAAAGATGATAGAGCACTAATGTATTAATTAAAGAACAAAATAGAGAATAAAAGTTTAATAGCTCTTCAATGGGTAATAACATTTATACAAAAATAGCAGCCATAAGAGTAGTGGTGGGTACTTGTGTCCAAAGATTGTTTAAAGAACTTGGAAATATGCTTAGTTTGCAGGTTATCCCAAGCACGTGGGCTACTTTGTTTTAGTTTCCATTCATCCACATTGGATCTTCTTCTGTTGTGTGTTAATCCTCGCATTGTCGTAAAATAACCCCATAAACATCTCCACAATTAGATCTGACTGACTCACTGACTGATGCTGCTGTTTTCTACATATATAATTGTGTTGTTGAGTTCCTGTTCTCTACAATTAGTGGTTGTCGCGGCTTTGTCTTTCCTGCAATCTCATCAAGCTTTCTGTCACGGGCATGTGGATCCATCAACATCTAAAATGGGAGACTCCTGTCGTCCTCGTACGTCAAAGTCGAAAGTGAAGAGTCCTAATAATAATAAATCAAAACCAACTGGGGTTGGGTGGAGTGGATAGCAGCTCCGTATCGCTCCGCAAATGTTTCGGATTCGAGTTTTTACGAGTGCAAAAAATTCTCGTTGAGAGCCTCACTGTCATAATCAGGCATGCTGCTCGGGATGACATCAGATTAGTCTGAATCATGGTGGGTCAAGAATTCGATTCGCGATGATGCACACAACTGTTCGTGCCGCGCCGAATTAGACGATCGGCTCCGCTTCCCGGATACTGAGGTGGCAAAAAAAAATCAAAGGATTTGGCACTTCTTTTTAATCATTTTACCCTTACATTAGATTAAATAATATTTAAAAGGTGATCTGATCTATCATAAAAATAAAATTCTTTTATACAATAAATCGATCGATTTTGTCGTCACTTACGTCGTAGGCTCGTTGCCTTCATATTTTAAATATTAATTAAAGACCCATGGGCCATGGCCTGTGACTGTGTTGGCGGTGGAACTGATTGCAAGGGCCTTTTAATTTTTCTCAGATGTTGGACGGCCCGGTGACTTTAAAATTTTGGCGACTATTCTACTTCTCGTCAATCCTAAACTCGGCTGGAAAAGCAAGACCAACGATCCTCTTCGTTTAAGTACAATAATTTTTTTTAGTGATGGGTTGTTAAGAATATAAAATTTTCTTCTTTTCATTTGACTTAAACTTTTATGAAGATTGATCAGTGCATCAATTTTAACATATTGCACTACTTAAATAATTGACATCCATCCTCAGAAACTAAGAGTCGATTATTAAAAAAATTACATATATTCATAATGCATTTGAAAGATGAGTCAACGAGCTTTAGAAATTATCCTACTTTTATCTTTCCAAATTTACCTCACATGAAGCATTAATTAAAGTTTCGATCATCGTTACATTTTTTATTTTTGGATGTTTGGCCGAACTACTAGAAATTTGGTCATGTTCTGATTTAAGTTTCCATCGTAAAATACTACCGAAGTGATTTGTTGTCTAACTGATATCTTTAAGAGTTTGTTTGGTAATTTAAGTTATGAGGGAATGTGTTAGGATGGTGGAGTGAGAATTGGTAAGGTTAAAGGTATATAAATCGTGTTTAAATATAAATTAATGTGATGATTTGGATTAATTTAATTGATTTTCTGTTTGGATACTAGTAGAAAATATTAAGTTTGATAAATGTTTTTATTTTTTTTTAAAATATTTTTTATTTGGAAGAGTAAAATAGGGATAATAATTTTTAACCCCTTTGAAATTACTGATTGGAGAATTTAATTTTAAATCATGTGATGAGCTTAAGAACACCAACCTATCTTTAGTTAAATTAATAAAAATTATAACCAAATAAAGTGTAGAATTTTTAAACTCATCTAGTTTTAAATTAAACCTAGCTCAGGTGTTATTGGTAACGTAGTTAAGCGGTTGGAATGACTTTAGTACTAAATGTTAGAATCCTACTGTTCTCCAGATTGGTGGTCTTTCTTACATTCTGACATCCTCCGCTGGTCTTCTCGCTGCTCCTGGTCTTCTGCTGGTCCTTCTCGGGAGACAGAGAGAGAGGGCATCTGCTCTTGCTAATCCGCGAGAGAGAGAGAGAGGGCATCTGCTCTTGCTAATCCGCGAGAGAGAGAGAGAGAGAGAGAGAGAGAGAGAGTGGCATGTGCTTCTAATCCTTTGCAGAGAGAGAGAAGCGAGAGAGAGAGAGATATGAATGTCACAGCTGTTTATAACCATGCGAGATATTACGCACGCACCACCATGTTAGATGGCATATTACACATTTATTTTCTTCTGCCATCTCATGTTCTTAAATGCCTTGCATGTGTAATTGCAGCAGAGCAGATATGTATACGTTCTGGTTGCTGCCGAGCAGATAATCCACAGATTCATGGCCCTCCTGGTCGTCGTCGACGCAGGCCACACAAACGGAGCCCATCGGCAATCTGAAGAGTGACCATGGCCCTACTCTTCACAGGTTTAGATTCATCCAACAACTTGAACCTGAAGAAATACACGAGAGTTGCAGCAAAAATCTTCATCTGCTGATATGCGAAGTCCTTCCCCAGACAGATCCTCGGTCCAGCCTGAGAGCCAATCAAACATGAAAACAATTAAGCTGCGCTCATCATCAATTTCGAGTTCGATTGGATATATGTGTGCATCAATTTTTCACCTGAAAAGCAGTGAGCTTAAACGGGCTGTCCGGCACGAAGACCCCCTCGTCGTTGATCCATCTCTCCGGCCGGAATTCCTCGGCATCTTCACCCCACAGGAACTTCATCCTCCCCATCGGATACGGTTGATAAGCAACAATGTCCCCTTTCCTGACGCTGAATCCGTCCGGCAGGGTGTCGTCCGAGAAGCAATATTTCGGATCCTGCAGCGGCGAGCATTAAACTCATCTCAGCAATGCATCAAATCCCACTCACTCTTGCCAACACGGCAATCGATCAGCAAACGAGAGCATGAAGCATTGCAAGTTGCAACAGTTAAAGTATGGAGATTAATTGCGCCAAAGCTGAGTATGTAATGTGTATGTGGCTCACGAGTGGAACTGCAGGATACAACCGAAGCGTCTCTGTCAGACATGAATGGAGGTACTGCATTCTGCTGAGGGCCTCTTCAGTTAAACTTTCAGTGAATTCGGCGAGGGTAATTCCATCCTTCATGGTCGCCGTCGACTCTCTCACTTCCTGCGCCACCTTTTCCTGCACGCGAGGATTCTTGCAAATCATGCAGCAGAACCATGCGAGGGTCCCTGCTGTGGTGTCTCTGCCGGCAATTACAAAGTTCAGTATGATGTCTCTCAAGTACTTGCAGCTTATGTTTTCTGGATCCTTTTCTCTTTCTGCGATGAATCTTGATAGCATGTCTGCTCCATCCATCTGCATAAAAACCACACTCTCGAGTTAACTCCATATTGGCTCCTATTTAAGGGAAAAGGAAAACAGGATGGCTCACTGATAACTTACAAGACTGTCCAATCTCTTATCTTGTTGCTCAATTTTTCTATCGATGACGCTATACAAGAAATCATCTATGACTTTGAGATTCCTCTTCATCGTGGCCTCTGAACCAACGTTCAGGAATCTCTTGGCCTTCCAGAGCACGTCGAAATACCGACGCAACAACTGGGCGTTCGCATCGTCAAACGCTTTAGCGAAAGTTATCCCTTCCCTGTTCGATCCAGAGAGCGTATCCAATTCTACCCCAAATGCAATTTTGAATGTGGAATCCAGAGTAGATTTCATGAGCAGGCTCTAGAAAGGAATATGAACAAAATTACCATCGCAGTATTGCACTATTCAAGTACAAGCCTGAACTGTTTGAATTAACTATAGACTTGTGAGAATCATGTACACCTGGATCTCAATTACTTGCTCCGAGCCTACCAACTCATCTACAATTTTAGCAAGTTTGTAGGCGGCGTTTCTGAACACAACACTGCTATAATCTCTCAGCATCCGTGTTGAGAACTGGAAGCTTGCCATCTTTCTCTGATGCCGCCACTTCTCTCCGTCCACCGCAAAGATGCCATCACCAAGGAAGTCTTTCATGGTGACATAGTTCAGCTCTCCCTGATCAAGTACAACACAAAAAACCAGAGGATGCGTATATTATTAACTTAATTATATACTTAAAATGTGGGAGCAAAAAAGAAAAGAAAAAAAAGGTAGCTTGAGCAGCTAGGCGATTGAGCTGCATACCTTCCCATAGTTGGCGAAGTTGGTCTTGAGGATGTACTCAACGTTTGCAGGATCGACGGTGAAATTATAGCTGCAGAACGGTGCGATCATCCTGAAAGTTCTGTACTTGCGCGAGAGCTCTGTCTGGAAATCCACCAACCTGTGGAGGTTCAGCAACTGGTGGAGGATGGTTCCTGCAATCGGTGGGTAGTTGGGAGTTCGTCCCTTCACATGAAGTAACCAACGAAACTTCAGCTTGTAGATGACTAGCAGGAGCAGCAGCGTTGCCGCGGCCGCAGGGAGGACTGGAAAGCGGAGGCTTGGGGCGTACGACGAGTCCATGATGGCGCATGCAGACGACCCTGCTCTCTCTGCTAGCTGTCACGAGGAGACGCTTATGTTGCAGTGAAAGAGGGCATCTTTCAACCGATATATCTATGGCAGCACCAGTACACGGCTCCTTTAAATGCAGCAATAAGTTTGAGAAGGTGAAAGGCAACCAGAAGGCGGCGAGCGACTGTCCAACACATGGCATGTTTTAGTTGTAAGCCTCAAATGTGTGTTCGACTTCAACTCTGTCGTGTATCTTACTTCCTGACACGGCAGGTGGTCGTACACTGGAGAAGAGATTGCAGTGGTTCCATCTTCTTAACCACGCCATGAGATCGAGATATCCATATATTATGTACGTGCGTGGAGCCGTGGTGGAGTACATGCATATGATGTGCCTCATTAACTCACGGGATATATCATATCATGCAATAAATTGTGTCTTCGGGAGATGCTACAACTAAATACCAATCGTAGTCGGGGCAGAGGGACTAATACTGTTACGGTCCGTGGTCGCGTCAGACCGACTCGGTCTTGACAATTCTTTATGGTCCGTGGTCGCGTCAGACCAACTCAGTCTTGACAATTCTTTATGCACGTTATATGACATATGAGCAAACATGTATATAATATTTTTATCATTATGTTAATATATATCATGAATTTATTTTGTTTGACTTTAAGTGAAAAAATTATTTCCACGATCAAAATGTTCTTCACTCAAAATTATGGGAGCGCACGGCGTTCATTTTCATTCTCAAGATGTTCAACTACCAAACTATAACAGATTATAGACTCATTAATTTATGCAATGTTATATACATAGTTGTCTTTAAGATCATTGCAAACAAACTAAAGTCCACCCTTCCTTTCATCATTGACCTGCATTCATTAAAGGAATATCTATTCAGGACAATATTCTTATTGCATAAAAGATTGCTCACTCACTATTTCAGGGCAGGAAAAAATTTCTTTATGTTTAAAATTAATATGACCAAGGCTTTTGATAGAGTGTCCTAGTCTGTAATAACATTAGTCATGCTTAGGATGAACTACCCTGAGAAGTTTATTAATTGGATAAAAATCTGTGTCCAATCTGCAAATTTATCTTGTTGGATAAACGGTGAACAATCACCTTATTTTTCCTCCATATAGCCATCAGATAAGGTGATCCTCTCTCTCCCTACATGTTTACCCTCATCTCTCAAATACTTTCCTCTATGCTAAGTATGGTTGTCTCCTCTAATTTGATTATTCGTTTCAGTATTGATACTTTTAGTTTGAGTTACATCCTATTTGCTAATGATCTCTTACTGTACTTGCAAGCAACTTTAAAAAATGCTAGGAATATCAAGAATATCATGCATGCATATGGTACTCTTGCAAACCAAGCGATAAATGTTAATAAATCTGAATTATTTTTTCCTGCAAAATTTAATCTGTCTAGAAAAAGAAAGATCATACATACTCTCAGCATTAAGCAAGGCTACTTTCCTTTTAACTATCTTGGCGCTCCAATCTCATACAAATATATCACTAAGGGGCAGCACTTGAGTCTGCATGACAAATGTACATCCAGGCTTGCAGGTAGATCGGTATTGATTAAATTTGTTTTAAATTTCATACTTATCCATACCTTGTCATCTATCTATGTCTCTAGTGGGCTAATCAGTTCTTTGAAAAAAATTTCTAGAAGTTTTTTGTGGTCAAACAATGGTACTAAATTAGGTATGCACCTATTGAATTGGAAAGTTGTTCAATCTCATCGGTCACTTAGTTGTCCGGGATTAAAAACCTCAATTGGATCAGGACATCATTGCTGGCCAAAAAAGTTTTAGGGATTTTAAATGGTGAGACTAATACTTGGGTGAAGCTTGTTCAGAGTAAGTATGGTACTTTGAAACCTTGGAAAGCTATGAACCTCAAGTATGCCTCTTGGTCTTGGAAAATGATTGTCCAAACCATGCAAGGTATCAGATTTGGAATGAGGAAATTCATCGCTATTGGTGCTCATATGTGCTTTTGTGTTTTTTTATCCTTGGCTGTTCAACACTCCACTATCACATATGCCTACATTTATTAACATGCATCTGCTTAATGTTAGTGACTTAATTATGCAAAATACTTGAATTTTGCCACTATTAGAAAACTATTTTGGTTTATCAATTGTGAATCTTATTACTAGGATTTCATTGGTTCCTCCTACTTTTTTGGCCAGTGATGACCGATGGATTTGGACGGCTAACCCTCAGGGTGATGCTAGAGCTAGCTCTTTGTATTTCACTTTAAGTCGCCAGCCCCCTATGCACTTGACTCCTGATTGGCCTGTTTGGAAGCACCTGTGGAAGGTTAATGCCCTATCAAAGATAAAAATGTTCCTTTGGAAACTCACACAATGTCGCTTACCCACTCTTAATATGGTTGCTATTTTTAGTCAGGGTATAAATGACAACTGCGCTCTCTGTGGTCTTGCTACTAAGACAAATTTTCATCTATTCTATGATTGTTCGTTCGCAAATGCCCTTTCATTTTTAGTTCAAAATGACTTATCCTATACTTTCCCTTTTATGTCCACCTGGCATGCTGGGGACTAGATTTGGGAGGGTTTTGATCTGCCGCCTTCTTCGCATTCCAGACTTGTCTCAATCTTTGCTTTTTGTCTTTGGGGTATTTGAGGTGCATGAAATTATACTCACTTTGCTTCCAAACAAATTGTCATGTCTTGTGTTTGGGGTAGGGCTTTGGCGGGCTCAAACAAGTTCACCAAATCCACCTCTCCTAAGGCCTTTCGCCCTCACGACCCGATTTGGGTCCGGTGGGAGGCCCCGCCTCCAACTTTGGTGAAAGGTTAACTCTGATGAGTCCTTCACCAGCCCCGGGGAATCGGGGGGAGGGGGATTTATTATCAGAAACACTAATGGAGTTTTTCTTGTGGCAGGTGCTCTTCAATGTGTGGTGAGTAATGTTCTGTGGACGGCTTGGGGTGTGCTCGCGGGGCTAAGGAAATGTAGAGAGGTCGGCTTCACTAACGTTTGGCTCGAGTGCGATTCCTCAAATCTTGTTGTTGTTATTAATGCAAAATCTTACTGTCCCTGGAGGATCTGGTCGCTTATGCAAGAATTAAAACAAACCATTTTGCAATTTCAATATTTTAAATGCACTCATTGTTATAGAGAGACCAATAGGGTCGCTGATTATTTGGCTAACTATGGTAGGAAAAACTTTTTGGACACTTTTTGGGATGGAACTTCACCTCCGGAGACTCTCCACTTTTTGTACTCGGACAGTATGGGAGCTTATATGAATAGATAACTCTATTTTCATAAAAAAAACATTTTCATTCATATCATACAAGTGAACATCTATTTGCATCATCATGCTTACTTCATCATCATTTTTATCTTTATGTCACAAATCATTCATTATTCATCTTTTCATCTTTCATCTTTCATCTTTAATTAGATAACTTGAAAGATAATGTTGATTCAAGGGACTTGACTAATTAAGTCGGGATCCTCTAAGTTCATTTGAAACGCCACCACTGAGAGTGGAAACTCGTTTCCTCGAAAAAATGCCACCGTTTGGGAGTGGAATTCATTTTCCCTCCACAATTATAACGAGACACATTCGTACGAATTCATCTTTTAATTACATACATCAATACATACAATCATTTAATACATGTTGCATGTTTTAATCCTATTTAAAATCATACATACTTTAAATCATTCTAAGTGTGGAGCATTCAATATAACATGCGTTTGACATTGGGCACGGCGGTGCCGAGGAGCGTCATGATCATACATACACTAGGGAATGCTCGTGGAATCATTACTGCACGACTGTTCCCTTTGGTTAACCCTAGGACTCGTATGGTTACGATCGTGCCCATGCATGGACACAGGTCTGTGATGGTTCATCACATATGGATACTTGATCATTTTTTTGGACATGATGTGGTCACGATCATGCTCAACCATGTCACGACCATGAAAGTGTCACCCATTCACGGGCGCACATGGCTCGTTGCTCACGATTTGGTGACAGTACGATCACAATTGAAAACGCGTACGACCGTACCTTCACGTTCGTGACAGAAAAGTCATTTTTCTTTCGTTCTCGAAATATTCTAAGGAAAGGAGTCTTATTGGGTTGTCACGGCCGTGCGATCACATGGTCACGACCGTGACAGAAGGTTTATTCTTTTCTTTGAACGTTTTAATGCAAAGACAAGGACCCCAAAGAGTGTCACGATCGTGTTTCAATGCGTCACATCCATGCTCGATGCTTCAGTGTCATTCTCCTGTTTTTATCCCATTTCCCCTCATTTACACATCAAACAACTTTAAGGCATATTCATCCATACGCTAATTATACATTTTTTTTTCTAATAATCATGTAGGACATACATGAGCATTTCTAGCACAATGAGCATGAAGTACATAGAGTTTGCATAAAGAACATTAAACCTATTAATCATATCCATAAGTAACGAATGAGTATTATCATCATACCTAGCACATTAAGTATAATCATCAATGAAATAATAATCTTAATAAAGAAATGACTTAATCAAAGACGTCATGCGCAATCCCCTAATCATGCATCTAGAAAACCTAGTTTGATCTTAGAAACCCTTAATCTAAATATCAATACATCATTAAGGGATGAGTAGGGGTTTTGAATCCCTCAACATACCTTGACTAGCAATCACTAAATCCTAACTTCTTCCTCTCTTCTCTTTTCTTCCTTTTCCTTCCCTAGCTCTAGCAACTTGATCTTCTTACCTTTCCCCCTCTCCTCCTTGATGACCCGCTGCAAGCAAGTGAGGGAGAATGGGAAGGAAGTGAGTTCCCGGCACTGTTGGGGGATGGTTAATGTAGCTACAATAACAAGGATTTAGGGAGGGAGGTGGTCAAATGGTGTTAGGCAATGTTGTTAAAACTTGACTGGACCGGCCGGTTCAATCGGCAATTACGAATCGGCTGATGATCCGGTCTGATTAGTTTTCCAAATCATTGCTAGCATGGAACCGGAAAAAATCGATTGAATCGGCCTTGTTGAATCAGTTCAACCCGGTTCAATGCATATTTTGAAAAAAAATAAAAAAATGATAAAATAGGAAAGTTAAATTAGAAAAAAAGGAAAAGAATATAAGGAAGGTTAAGGAGGAGGGAATATGATATGTATACAACTAAACAAGAATTAAAATTAAAAAGGTGAATATTTAAAATTGAATAATATTAAAATAAAAATTATCACAGGAGATATAATAAAGGAAATAAAAAGGAAAGTGTTAAAAAAGAAATAAGAATAATTTAATATAAAACTTATTAATATAACATCTATCATCATTAAATAATATATATTAAATTAATAATATTCTATTTATATTATCATTATATAAATTTTAATAAATAAAAAATATGTTATATTATTTTTTAGATATTTTTAGTAAATTGTTAGTATAATATTCATATATTATATCATATAATTTAATTATCATAAATAATATTACTTTAATAAAATTCAATTCAATTGGATCGAACTCGGTCGAATCGATCCAATCACGATGAGTCTGATCCGGTGGTCGGTCCGATTCCGAAAGCATTGACGTTAGGTGGGAATGAGCGAGTTAACTTTGCTTTTAGGGCATTTTTAGCAAGTTGGGCTTGGCTTTGGCTGCCTAGTGCTTCTTCTTTTTTGTTTTCATTTCAATTCTCTGGGATGTTATTGTATATAGAGAGGAAGGAAATGATAATAATAATAATTTTTAAGGAAATTTAACGTAGTTGGGTCCTAATTGCCCGAAAACAGCCGAGAAGAAAAGGAGAAAAAAAATTCGAAGTCAAAAGTCATTTTTATACGGACAAAAAAGGCTAATGGCAAAATTTGGAGAACATTTTTGAATTAAAAGCCAACATTCTTGAAGTAAATTTGGAGAACCTTTTTAAAGCTCATATATTTCCGGAGGTTAAGAACAAATCGAATTGACACGTTGGTCACAATAATTGGCTTGACCCGGACATTGCCTAACCAAAATAACTAAAAAAAACAATCATACGCTTTTATTATTATCATCTGATTAATTTTTTATAGTTACAAAAATAGAACAGTAATAATTTATTTTTTAATCAACGTAATGACTTTAAAATAAGAATACTTTGTTGTCAAACATTTATATTTGCATAATGCATTCTTCAAAGCAGCAAATATACTTGCAACTTTGTTATAACAAATTATTTTTTTTTTCGATGATTGTTGGAAACAATTAAAGGTTGACAAAATATAATCGGTAGAAACAATAACTTTGGGCGATGATTCAAATACCGGAACGATAAAATTGAGAGGTAAACCAATTTTCTATACCATATAAATTTCGTTTAGCATATATATGTTACTATACCATATCAAGAGTTCATTATCAATGTATGTTACTCACTGATAAAAGTTCATATCAAGAGTTTATTATATTCTTTAATTCAGCAATTTTCGAAATAAATTTGTTGATATTTTATTTTCTAAATATATATGTGGAATACCGAATACACGTTGCGTTCGAGTCCACCACCACCAACAGCACCAACAGGGGCTCGAATTAAATTAGCTATTAAGGCCCAGCAAAAAACGATTAAATTAAATTATTTCACATCCGAGGACTCAAATTTAGCATTAGAGCTTACCAGTAATTTTTTTTATCAGCTGAGTCAATATCTTTTTGTGAAGGTGTGAATTACTTTGGCCATATATTTTAATATTTTTTATATTTAAAAATTTGAAAATCAATGTGATTACATCTCAGATCTAGATCTAATGGCATTATGGTAACTTTATGTGCCACGTCGGATGACTATTTGCGTGGATGAGAGAGGAGATGGTCATGTGGACGCCACATCGACGAAAAATCGGAAAATTGATTATCCCAAGTAAAGAGGGCATCAGGTGAAATATATTAAAAGATGAATGACATTTGTGTTACAAAGTAAAGTTGGATGATATTGTTGAACAAATCTTAAAGTTGGAGGGTACTGTGGTAATTTTATATGTCACGTCAGAGCATATCACGTTAGACAACTATTTGCGTGGAGGAGAGAGAAGATGGTCACGTGGACGTCATGTCGATAAAAAACTAGAAAATCGACTATCCCAGATAAAGAGGGCATCGGGTGAAACGCGTTAAAAGATGAAGGACATTTGTGTTATAAAGTAAAATTGAAGGATATCGCTGAACAAATCTTAAAATTGAAGGACATTTGGTGTAATTTACTCATGTGATCACACTTCTCGAAGTATCGTAGAAAAAAAGAGTAGGTTGTTCATTTTTTTCTCATAAATAAGGAAAACCATTACGATATTTGAAAAGTCAATATTCTTTTTTCATAATCAACGTCAAACAAATAATAATAATAATAATAATAATAATAATAATAATAATAATAATAATAATGTCCTGCATCCGAAAAATTAACAACTTAAATGTTGAATAAATTATTAATTTAACAAGCTTCTTTATGAATTTTAGTAATTAATAAAACTACAAAATTTTCTGAAATAATTTTTTCAAAGGTAGTTCAAGATTGGCTTTCTCTATATATGGAACTTAGATAAAACTAAGCAAAGAATATACTTTTTGAATGATATTTGAGAAATGAATATATGTTTTCAAGGTGAAGCCAAAAATTAATTTCATGCACACGAAAGGTTAACAACTTAAATGTTAAATGGACAATTAAATTGGCAAGATTTTCTCGGCATTTTAATAATTCAAGAAAAATAAAAAAAATAGAATGAACCCATGAGTATCATCTTTACAAAGTCTGTTCCCAAAGTAAAATTCTTCAAATTTTGCCAAAAAAAATAAGGTGGATAAAAATGCACTTTTTTACTTTCACTTGAATATATACGCCTAAAATTGTGCTCTCATTTCAAACATTGAAATGAACATATATATTCTTTCTTTTCGATTGGCAGCGTCCGAAAAATAACGTCGATCGTTCAACTCATAAAATGATAAGAAGCGCGTTTGTCACATGTTGATCATATATATTCTTTTGGAATGTCCAATTAGTTACACAAAGTTCATCAAATTCAACGGTGCTAAAGTTGGAATTATTTGCACCAGGCAAAACGGTTGTTTTCTTTCAAAGCCCAGATGCAATGCATCCATGCAAGGGACCAACACAGGCGAATCAATTGGGAACGTTCACGTGCGGAATTAGGTCACGAAAGTGGATCCTAATTGGTCAAATTGAATAGCCACACAGCTGGACTCCTCCCATCCGACCCAACTCAACTCAAATGCACGCCCACACGGCACATAATTAACGCACTCATAGGTTCTACTGCACCAAATTAAAAGTAATTAAACCCAACTCTGCAACATAGACTCGGACAAGTTCACGCATGGCTCACCTCAACGTAAAAAGAACCAACGTGGTAAATCCGATCATTGAATTAGTCGAATCGAATGATCGGATTGGACAATATATTTTAATAAAAAATAATAGAATATGTTAAATGTAATTTTCTCATATTTTTATTATCTTGTAAGATGCATAATAAATAAATTAAAATAGAATAAAGTAAAGTAAAATTATTTAATAAGTCGAATAATATAATAACATAAGTATTAATTAAATAGTATAACGTAAAAAATAAAAATAATATCATAATTATAAATCAAAATGGTGATATAACAAAAATAGAAAAAAAGTTAAAAGCATAAATTTTAAGAATATATATATATAATATAAGCAATATGTCATACAATAAATTTTCCTTTTATCATAATTATTTTTTTGTTGTCTCGATCGAGTCACTTAATCTCAACGGGTCGGACAGTCGAACTCGAATCTGATCAAATCGAAACAGATCAAACTCAAGGCCGAATTTGAAATGACCCGCGGCCGGACACCGATCCAGTCGAATCGAGTCAAGTTTTACAGCATGGTTAAAGAACAAAAAAAAAAAAAGAGAAAAAACCCTGGAATTTTAAAAACTTGGAAACACTTTAGCGTGCTTAAAAGCAAATCAATACCAAAGAAATTGTTTTCCGACGAAATCATAAATTCAAAACAAATAATAATAATAATAATAATAATAATAATGATACGGAGAACGGGCCCAGATGTGGCGTCGGTCAACCGCCCCGACAAAAAGAGAGAAAGGAAATGGATACAGAGCACATGGACCCTTGTCCGTGTCTCTCTCACTCAGTCCCCACCCCCCTTCCCCTTTTTTTCTTTTCTTTTTGCCTTGCAAATCCCCAATCCCACGTCAACCATCCACACGAAATTTTACTAGTAGCAGCCAATGAAGCAGTTGGATCCACATCGATCAGTGTTCAACAAACTGGCAAAATTAAGCAGCAATCAATTAAGCAGGATGGAGATAAATAATGTCATTATATTATATGTACTCCTCACTAATCAAATTGATGGAGTCGTCTGTTCATTATTTCAATGCATCGCATGCATGGTAACAATTAATGATTCATGAAGCAATAAATTAAAAGAAGGAACAAATCGTGACTCCTGACATGTCCACATCGCAAAGCATACCAAACAACAACAACAACAACAAAAAAAGAGAGAAAAAAGAAAAAAAAAAAAGACAGATCAATTGCTAAGAACGAACGGCGAGCATCTAAAGGAAGATAAACTCTCGCGAGAACGATAAAAAAAAAAAAGAAAAGAACGTCCACAACGATTCACCACCCACCCGGTGAGTCGAATCGGAATACTAGTCGTGGTGGTGTGTTGCCTTTTTCGTCTCTTCTCACAAAACTAGGGATACGAAGATGGCCAAAGCCGTCGCCGTCGCCGTCGCCGTCCCCAACGGCAGGGCCGCCGCGCCACCCTTCACGTCCGCCTTGTCCGCTGCTGCGGTCGGCGCTTCGGAAGGCGAATTCTCCGAGGGGGGAGCTGGAGGAGAATGCAGGTGCTTGTGCTTCTTGGCCGTGGGCGCGGGCGCTTCCACTGCTGGCGCGGGGGCGGGGGTCAGCGCGGCCGGCCCTGGCGCCGGGGCCGGACCCTTCCCGAAGAGCTCGACGGGGAGGAGGAGGCTGTCCACAGTGAGGATGCAGACTGGGGTGTCATCAAGGATGGTGCTGGCGACGCGGGAGGTGTCGACGCCGGTGTTGAGGGACACGTCTTGTCCGCGAGCGACGACTGAGAGGTCGTACTTCCCGGCGGCGCTCGACGCCATTGTGGTCAACCGGCCGGAGGCGGACCCGAGGGAGGTCTTGGGATTGTAGGAGGGCAGCGCGTGGTACTGGAGAAGAGTGACGAGCTCGGCGCTGGAGAGGGAGCTGATATCGGGAGCGTCAGGGGCCTTGAAGGCGTCATCGTTGGGAGCGAAGAGAGTGAGGCCCTTGTCCATGGCGTCCTGGAAGACCTTCAGCACACCGGAGGAGGCCAGCAGGGACGCGAAGGTCTTGCACCCGGCCTTCTCGAGAAGCGCCGTCAGGTTGGCGGTAGAGGAGGTCGTGACGTCGAAGAGGCCGTCGAAGACGATGGGCGCAGAGATGGCCACCACTGAGAGGTTGAACGGGATCTGTTTGACGGCCTTCGTGTACGTGGAGTCGAACTTCGCGCCGTCCGCCGCGGAGGCAAAGCCGACGCGTCCGCCGCGGAGGTCGGTGATGTTGACGAACCCGAGGTTGCCGGGCTCGTTGCCGGTGGTCTGGAGGAGCGTGGTGGAAAGGGTGGTGCCGCTGGGGAGAGAGTGGAGCTTGGCGGGGTCGAAGTAGTCTAGGAGGGCGAGGAGGCGGAGGGCGTTCTTAATGGCGGCGAGCGGCTTTTTCGCGGACAGGGAGGACATAGCGCCGTCGTCGAGAACGAGGCAGGTGACGGTCTGCCGAGAGTTAATCTCGTCGGCCACCTTCGTCTGGGTCAGGTAGCTGTTGTACAGGGAGTACTCGGGGAAACCCTCCAGGATAGCCGTGATGTTGTGTGCCGACGCCGGATCCGTGGAAAGCACCAAGCACGCAACAATGGCGACGACGACGGCGGCGGCCATGGCGGCGGCGGTCTTCTTCTCACTTCTCAGTCGCTGTTCTCAGTTTGCTGCTTGGACCTTCCTTCACTTCCACTGCTCTTCTTATTTCCTATTTTGATGGCGGTGACGCTAACGAGTGTGTATGGACACTGCCGGTGAGAATAAATGCGGTGAGATTAGAAGAATATGCGGCACCCACGTGATGGTGCTGCGCAGGGATCGGGCCGAGAGGAGAACGTTCGCTTTGTGACCGCATGTCTTTTTCTATACGGGAACAATCTTAACCGTCGGATCTATTACCGTCACTTGTTCTTCCTTTCAACTTCGTTGGTCGATTGTGGCGCAGAGATCTTGTTATGGGTCGTATCAGGAGGGAGGGGGTAATGGATAGAAAACGTCAACTGGAGTTTTGGATGCTTTTTCTGGTCGAGGATAAGGAAGGGAAAGCTATCAAATATTTGGAAATTTAATGTTATGTAACAAGTTTTTCTTTAACCTTTTATTTTATATTATATTATATTACCAAAACATATTTGTATGATATAATCTAATGATAAAACGTTTAAACTATTAAGTATATAAATTCATTAATTGAGTTATGTATATATTAAGAAAAAAATGGATATATTACGTACAAATTAATTTAAATTTGACGTGCAATTATCAAGTTGTGAAAAGGAAAACGTAAATATGTGTGTATAAATTATTGTACACATTAACGGTTGGGACAACTAAATAATGAAATTGTTTTGAGATTTTTTATTCTTGTTCAAATATCGAATTAGTCAGAATTCTAATAATTCTGAGCATTAATTTGTTTCAATTGAAAAAATATATATTATCCACATTTGACTCATAAAACATTTTTTATGGCATCCAAAACTCTCGCTAGGTTCGACACAGGAACTTATAGTTAATCCACGGCTTTCTTCTTCCTATTTACTCATTTCGGTTAAATATTTCAATTACAACGTTAGATGGTTGCTAGATTTAGGAGCTTAATATTATAATCATACGTAACGTGGGTCAAGTCGAGAGCCGTTATTTATATAAATTATATTCCTCTTTATAAAGATGCCGCCAGCCCTAAATTTGACCAACTCTTTGTTGTGTGTGTCGGTAATGATCTCAAACTGTAGCTTGCATCAATCGACATTGGGGTCGATCTCAAGGCGCTTGGCTTTGTCGATAGGTAAATTAATTAATTGAGTTTAGATATTAATTAGGGGTGAAAGTATATACATTAACTGTTAAAAACAGTACAAAATATTAATTATTTTTTAATTAATTGCGGACAATGATCACACTCGAACAGTTAAACAAAATCCTTCAAACGGTTGGCACAATCGAATAACGGGGTTGTGTCGTGAGATCGTTGGGATCGCTAGGTGCTAGTAATTTTAAGTTCGATTTTCAAAGTCATCATTTTGATTAGAATTTATTCATACCATTTTCGTTCAAACATTAAATTAGTCAGGTGCTAATAACTCTATACACTGATGGGTCACGATCGAAAAAAATATATGAATTTGAAAATGAAAATGCAGTTTAGTTTAATTGATGGATAAACTTTTTTTTATATATGTCACATTGATGATGCCTAAACTCTAGAACTAAGAATTCTATCTACACTATACGGTCTTGCAGGAAAAAAAAAGAAACAAAGTCTGACAGAACAAGAACAAAGAGCAAAAACTATTCAACAAGAAAAAGACATATTATAAGTTTTTCTAATGGAATAAAGGACACACCATTGTGAGACAAAGTGCATTGGCAATAACATGCAGAGGCGATAGAATTATTTGTCTTCCAGCTCATGATGGGGCACTATATATACTAATATGAAGAGATAGAGTAGCAGACAGCTCAAGCCATCTTATGCATGACCTTTGTTATTATTCCTTTGATCCTTTCCCATTTTTAATTAATAATTCCTCATTAGATTTTTTTTTGAACATTTTTATGAAAGACTCATCAACTTCTTCACTGTTGGGGATTTTGTTCAAAAGTAATCCTTCTTCTATTAAAAATGATATTTTTTCCCTAAAGTTTAGCTTGGCACATATTTATCTCGAATAATTTGACAACATAAATTAGGGTGAAGTGATAAGCGGCTTCTCCTCATTTAATAAAGATCTCGAGTTCGAGTTCGTAAAATATTTTGTTGAAAATTTCATCTATCATTGTAAGGTACGCGACATGACGCGAATCTAATCAGATTAGTGAGACTCGATGGTTGACCAATCTCTAACTTATGAACAGTGCATTTTTCAATGTCGCGCAAATTAGATCGTCGACACCGCTTCATGCGGATCGAAAAAAAAAGAAGAAAATTACATGGATGTAAATATCAGCTATATATGTTTTGTAATTTGTTTTTTCGGTAGTATATATGTTTTGTAATTTATTCAGCAATAACTCATTTTGTCTCCTTGCAGAGAATACTAAGTGACATAATATCGGCAGACAGCAGCTGGCAGTTGTACCGTTGAATATGACGCCCAACGGTAAGAGCGCAGCCTTCTTTTTCCCTATATATCTCAACTTATTACATTCAATATTGTTATTTGTAACATGGTAATAGTTACTAAACAAATTAATGGCACTGTGATTACATCATAAATATCAAATAAAATTTATTATGATGTCGCACTTCAGATTCTTCAACATGAATTACATATTACGAAAAAAAAATAATCTCCCCTTCAGTTATTTTATAGAAAATTAACTTAGCAAATACTTGTCTTTGGACTATTCACAATTGAACGACCAATCGTATACGAGTCATTATTATACCTTTTGGATGGAATGCCTTATCAAACTTCCACTCAAATTACTCATCTCATTGCCCCTCATGATATTGGTCATATTGAATCTCATCAATTCAATCATCCGCCTTTCACGTTTAAAGTTTAAGTGACCAATAAGGTGCATGTTCACATCTTTGCTTCATGTCATTATGTTAATAAACTGTCTAGACTCTAGAGGGTCGAATAGAAAGTATAATCTAAATTATAATTTTCTTATGTTCTCATTTAATAAAATTTTGCATCGTCTTAAATTTCTTAGTTTGTTCTCAGTTTGATCGAAAAAATAATTTTATTCGAATTCTATATGTGATTCGAAATTGATTTATTTTCTTATCACTAGATAAGTGCCCTAATTTTGAGAAATTAATTCGGAGTCCCCATCAATATGAAATTCCTACCATATGTAAAGGCGGTGTCTATATCAATTCTCTAGAAGGCCGAATAGAAAGTAATCTGAATTATAATATTCTTTTGTTCTCATCTAATAAAGTTTCGCATTTCTCGATTTTATTCTTTGATGCATAATTTCTCTCGTGCAATCCTAACATATTACCTTTTGACAAAATTTCTCATTGGTTGATCATTATAACAATACATAATACAACAAACAGAATTATCATCTTTTAATTCTACTTATTGTTTCTAAATTATTACATTTGCATCCTATCATTAGTCATAAAACATCTAAACATGCTTTAATGTCATAATTAAATATATCATATCAAAATTGCATCTGGATTGATAATTCGGTTCTTAGGTTTGGACACCCGATTTCCTCGTTTGTCCAATCGTGATCTTTGAGGGTGCATTCTTGTCTTGAGTTCTCAAATGTTTGAACCATTCAAGCAGTTATTTGATCCTATAAATTATTTAAGATATAAACAAATATAATTTAATTTTGGTCATCCGTCTTACCTCTATGACATATGCACTAGTAAGGTTTATTTTTTATATGCCCGAACCTCCATGAGTCAGTAGTATATTTTCGATCAATGTAGTCCGAGGATATTTCAAATTTTCAATGCCTACTCGTGTACCTCCGACCCTAGCCAATTTCACATCTAGAGTTTTAAAATTATATGTTTTTTGTACAACACATCACATCATTATTGCTCCTAACACTTTCATAGATCAACATTCATACAAAGTCGTCACAATACATGTCATAATATTCTAACTTGTTTGAACATGGGTGCCATGATCATGGCATTGTTTTCATTTGCAACATGGAAATTTCAATCATTCAAGGTCTAAGTATCAAAGCACTTTTTGTTGTGTAGGATTCACCCACCCTGACAGATCTAGAGTTCGAGAAGAGAGTATTTTGCTTATGTGTGTATGTCAATGGTGTTAAAAATAGATGCAACATGGTGTATTCTTAATAAGAGAGAGCTACCAAAGTGTAGAATTTATGGTTGATGGACAGCTTCAAATAATTAATGAACAATTGGCTTATTAATATTGATAGAAGAACAAAGAATTAAGACATAATAACTTATAAATGGCAGTCATTTGATAAATTAGATTGATTGATAATTGTTATCACTTAATAATTGCAATAAATCGATGATTGAAATGGATGAATAATGAGTGATTATTTGGTAATTACTAAGAAATCGATTGTGCACAAGGAATGTATTGTTAATTGATTATTTAATATTATGATTGATCATTCAATATTTGTCATTAAATTAGTAATTGATATTCTTATGATGAATCATTATTCGGATATTGTTAATATTCAATTGTTGAGTGATGATCGTAAGATTAATGTTTTGTTTATGCATAATTTATATGATATTTCATGTAATTACGTGATAATGCATATACTAAATATCGTTCTTGTACTATTGTTAGATGATCTTAGCATTATGTTCAATAGGAGTTTCTTTTCTATACTTAAATTTATAGATAATGGTGATGACAATGTATTCGGATGACGATGACAATATTGATTAATAGAAAGTTAATAGTGAGTACTAATACAAGTTTAATTAGGGCCATCTTAAGAGATCATAAGGCCTAAAAATTTATGTAATGAAAAATAATATTACATTTATTTTCTTTGTAAATAAAAATAATATTGTATTTGATTAAAATGTTCTACGTTAATGTAAAAAAATAATAGTTACAATTCATATAATTGCAATTAAACTTATAAAAATATTAATTGATGCACCATTATATTTTGCATTATTTCGTTTATCATATCATAAAATTAAAAAATCATATTAGAAGCTAAATATATCCCAAAAATTAAAAGCTAAGAGAAGAAGAATGGATACACGATAACACTTTTATTAGAAATTTAATTTAAATAAAGTAAAGGGGAGAGTAATTTTTTAGAGTCCTTTCTTGTAATATGTAAGCGATTTTTTTTACATAATTAAGTTAACTGATTAGTAGTATGAAGAAAATTAGGGTGAGATCTGATCTCACCCTCAAATCTTTTAATTCTTACCATTATAATTCAAAGTTCATTGGTTTAACGGACAAGACCATGTAGATGCAAAATAATACTAGAATTGTTTCAATGCCAAAAAAGTTCAAAAAATTGGGTGAGATGCAACCCCCAACCGATCTCTCCCACAGGGAAGACAAATGACGAAGCGTTAGAGCGAACAAGATCACCGGCCATCGAGCGGACAGGGAGGTCGCATGATGCAATGTCAAGTGGGCAAGAGTGGTCGCATGGCGCGGCATCGGAACGGACGAGATCGCCGGCCATCCTCCAGCGAGCAGAGAGGTAGGCTAGCGCGGCATTGAGTGGGAAAGGAGGTCGTTTGGCGTGGTGTCAAGCGGACGAGAGAGGTCGCCTGGCACGGCATCAGAGTGGACGAGGTCACCAGCCGTCCTTGAGCGGGCAGGGAGGTCGCCTGGCGCGACGTAGGAGCAGGTGAGGTTGTCGTCCATCGAGCGGATGAGAGAGGTTGCCTGGCGTGATGTTAGAGCGGACGAGGTCATCGACCGTCGAGCGGATAGGGAGGTCGCCTGGCGCGACGTCGAGTGGGCGAGGGAGCTCGGCACGGCATCGGAGCGGACGAGGTCATCGACCGTCGAGCAGAGAGGGAGGTTGCCTAGCTCGACACCAAGGGAGGTTGCTTGGCACGACGTCGGAGCAGATGAGGTCGTCGGCCATCAAGCAGGCAAGGAGGTCACTTGGCACAACATTAGAGCATATGAGATTGTCGGTCGTCAAACGGGTAAGAAAGTCATAGGCACGACCATCGAGGAGGCAAGAAGTGAGGGTGTCTTGGTAGGGCGTGTGTGCTAGGCTGGTTCAACACAACATTAGTTTTTTTCAAACGATTGGCTCAAAGTTAAAGATGCATCAATATGAAGTGTTGATGCATTCCTTCTCTCATTCTCTCTCATATTATTTTTTAAAACTTTTTGGAGGAGGAAGAGTTGCTTGATGCATCTCTTGCATATATCTTATAATTCTCTCTCCTATTAAAGGGAGTTATTTTTTAAAACATTTTGAAAGAGGAAGAAGAGTTGCTCGGTACGTCTCTTGCATATATATAAGATTTGCTCGAGGTGTTGTGTGTATTAGCGGAGCCCAACTCCATCTCCGAGTACATAGGCTCATGCTCCTCCATTTCTATCTCCGAAAGTTCACGTCAACCAGCTACTTCGATCTCTCAAGGTACCTCTTCTCTCCCAAACTTATTCCAGACGCCATCGTCCTGCAAGTTTTCGATCGGGATATTTATTGTGTCGACTATGAGCCTCTTCAACTGGGGCATATCCGACAAAGGCTCCTTACTCAGGGTTGTAGCCACTGTCGTCTCAATGCTAAGTCTTCATATCAGGGGTAATTATTTTTCTATGCTCTTAGCACGTTTGTGGTGCCCAGGAGAGGGCCATCACCGCGCACTTCGTGTTGGAAGTGAAGCAGAATGGCAAGTTCAACAGGGCCATGCATGAGGATGAAGAGGTGGTAGGATCGATGCTGTGGACGGATGGGGAGAGATCCAACTCTCTAAGGAGCGACAAATGGAGAGGAAGAAAAATGGTGATAGATTATTTGTTATCAGAGCCACAACCAATCCTCTCCGTGTTTTTCGGCGATATTTCCTTTCTACATTTTGTCATGAGGGAATCACATGAAGCCCATCCATATTTTTTCCAGTTGCATGATAGTTCTGTGCACCATCTGAGTAGACAATGCCGGTTGGTCTTCATGAACAGCAACGATCTGAGTTGTGATCCACGATCCACCACATCAACCTCCATTAGGAGCATGTGCGACACTTCTAACTTCTACTATGTGCAAGGACCAGCACCATGCCACCAGCGATCGGACCCACCGCATGTAGTTAACGGCATCACCGAATTCGACCTCATTCTTGATGAGTTTCAACAAAGCTCGCATACGAAGATAGCCAATTTGGAGGCCTCAACGAGAAGAACATGCAATCAAATCTGCCCCACCTCAAGGGTGTTGAAGTCAACCATGTCTCCGTAGTCTTCGTCTTCATCTCCGACCATGCGTCACCAAATTGTCATTTCTCCTTCATGTTATTAGTTGCAAGGTCTTCGTGTTTGTAGCAATTTAGGCTTTAATACTGGTTTATTTCTCTTAATGTCAATCGAGTGATAGTATAAATGGAAATGTAATGTTTGTAATTCAACATCCAATTATCTATAATTCATTCCTTTCAAATATAATTGTAGTTTTTTTCCTTCTTATTTCTTCTTCTTCCTTTTTCATCTACTTCATCTTCTTCATTTCTGTTAGGCAAGTGATCGGCCGAGCACATCAGAGCTCACCTTTTGACATGGTATTAAAGCCATGTTATGTCGTTATTGGTGATCCATTTGAGCTCCTTTTTCCTGCACGAGCTTCACCGTCACTGTTTTTTCTTAATGATCATCGTTGCTAGTTGTGAGCTATATAATGGCTCCCGCAAGTCCGGGCGATGTTGGTCAACTGATGTATTGGAAGCATCAGAGATCCATCTTTCTCTTTTATATTTTCCATATTTTTTTATTATTTTGTCCATTATTAATATATTATTTAATACCATTAAGTAAATTATTAAATGATAGATACATAAGTTTTAGCCCACTACCTCAATTAAGGTAACAATATCATATCTTCTTATATTTATATAAAATCATCAATGTTGTAAGACCCGACTCAATCATCGACCCGGATTGTCTAATGAGTTAAGTTCGGCCGATTGGATCGGATCGAATCGAATGATCGAACCGACTAATATAAATGAATAAAAAATAAAGTAATTTAAAGTGTTCATTGTAATATTATTAATATGTAATATTTTATTTAGGAAAAATATGAAATATAATATAATACAATAATTTAGATCAAATAACATAATAAAGTTAGCATAAACCAAAGCATCAATGGAATATTTTTTAAATAAAAAATCTCGTGAGATAATTATAAGAAATAAAAATATCACAATTTTATATATGTGATAAAGAAGAATATTAAAACATAAATTTCAAATAAAGAGATATATATACATAATATTCTAAAAAGTTTTAATAATTTTTGTATGTTTTTTTAATAATTTACAACTTGATCTTTTCGACTCGGCCAAACTCGCTGAGTTAACTTGTTGAACTTGGATATTGACCGGATTTGATCGGACAAAGCAGGTCAATCACATGACCGAGTTGTAAATGACCCGTAAATTATTTTAATGTTCGGACACCAGTCCGATCGATCGGGCAGGGTTAAGTTTTACAACACTGAAAATCATGCACAATAGGAGGTTTCAAATTGCCCTCCATCCACCGTTTGTAGTTATTTTTTTTCTCAACTTTCTTATTTATGCTTTTTTTATTTTTCTGGGAATATGAAGTGGTGTATAACACATTATTTTCCATCATTTTTTTAAATAAATATGAAGTGGTGTATAAAGCGAACGACGTGTATGTTGTTGCCATTCAGTGGGTAGCAATTTCTATATCTATATTTTATATATAATATAAAGTCATGTATCACATTTTTATAATTGGTTTTGGAGCTCTCTCCTTCCATCATTTCTTTTATCTTTTTTTTCTCATTTTTTTAATTATCAATTTTTTTTATTTTTGTGGTGTAACCTACACTTTAATTTATTTTAATATCATTATAAAGACATTAAACTTCAGAATGTCATCATTAATGACATCCTTTTTAATTTATTATTAAATTTAATTTAAGATACTTTAAAATATTTAATATTTTCATTTGAAACTATTTCTTCTTTAAATTACACTAATTAAAATCTCTCTCTCTATATATATGGGATTAATGTACCTATAAAGCACATTCCGCTTTGTAGGGATGCTGAGCGCATCCCAACTATTGATCCATTGATCAACGGTTGAAATAATTGATATTTTTAAATCATGAGGTTTAGTCACTTTTGATCAGATCCATTGATGAGCGGATCAACGGTTGAGATGCACTCAGCATCCCTACAAAGCAAGGTACATTAATTATAGGAAAAAATGGAAGTGTCCCCTCTTTAAAGGATGGACACCTCTATGTTTCTATCCATTAGATTAAAAATCTATGGATCCTATTTTATTCATTTTCATTTAAAAACTTTAAATCTGATTCATAGAATCTTAATCTGATGAATAAGAAGAAAGAAGACATCGTGTTCCTCATTTGAAGGAGGGACACACCCATTAAGACCTTAATTATATATATATATATATATATATATACTATCCCTATATCTATATCTATATATAATATAAAGCCTTGCATTATAGCATTTTTGTAATTAACTTTGAAGCTATGTTATTCCACCATTCCTTCTATCTTTTTTTCTAATTTTTTTGAATTATTATAGTTTTTTGTTTAATTTAATTCAATAATTGTTATGTAACTCACTTGAATTTATTTTACAACATCATGAAGACATTCAATCTGACATTGCATAATTAACATCCTATTTAATCTATTATTATTAAATTTAATTTAAGGTACGCCTTAAATTTATTAAGGCATTTCAAATTATTAATGTTTTCATTTGAAGATATTTCTTTTTAATATGCATGTACTATATTATGATGCACTTTCTTTTCTCCTTATTGAGAGTAAAAAAAGTTATTAACCTCCAAGCAAATATCATATGTGTTTATTCTTTCTTTCATTGTGATTAAAAATAACTAATTATCTTGGTCAAAATTTCTTTTCTTTATATTTTAAAATTTTCTCATTTCTTTGATTTTTTTACCTCATAATTTTCTTACCGTAGCTACTACAAAATGAGTAATGGACATAATCAACTCCAAAATCAATAAATGTCTATAGAATGAATGAGTAATCCACTACCTCGACATAAACGCCCACTTACTTTTTAACTGAAAAAAAGAGTTAAGGGCATAATCCACTACCTTTTCACAAAAAACGTCCCACTTAATTCCTTTTTTTTCCAATTGTGCATAAAAAAATAAACAATTAAGTTACACATTTAATTTTTTTGCAGTTCACTTAAATTACTTTATTTTTTTATGTGAGGAAAAAAGTAATTATATTACTTTTTATTCAATATTTTTCTTTATGAAATATGGATCTTTCATAAAAATCCACGTAAGTCATAATAACACATCATCCATATGACTCTTCATATCTTTACTGGTTCCCCACTATATATATATATTGAAACATTTTCTATGCAATCAAAACTAAAAAAAGAAACCAATGCAAAATCAATAAATGTAAACAAGTCATTGACATGCCAATTCGCTTATCCACTTAAAATGCCGTCCCCTCCTCTCCCCCATAAACTTTTTCTTTAGACTACAACCTGTTTTCACTATTTAAGAAGACTTTCATTGTTCATCTCCCATTCCCATCCATTTTATCCTCTCATGTGAATGCATAATATTCATCACTTGATTGATGTGTTAATTAATTTTTTTAAAAATTTAAATCATTAAAAATAATAATATCTGTGATTGAGGTCCGAACTCTTGACCTCTATCTCTAATATTATATTAAAATTGATGTACTAATTAATTTTTTAAAATTTAAATCGTTGGAAAAAATAATATATATGATTTTATATTCTTAACGCACGTGAAAGTTACTGGTTGAATCCATGCACTTGATAAGACAATTACAAGTACAACTATTTGATCTCACCAAAATAATTACAACTTAATTATTTGATCTCTGCCTTTAATATATGGTGAAGTTAAATTATAAACATTTATAGATATTTTTATAATTGTATAAAATATTGTTCTTTCGTTTATATTTTTTTCTTATATTACATCTTAATAAGTTACTAATATTATGAAATTATTGATTTAAAATGTGTTTATTCGATCTATATTTTCTAATAACATTATTTTCGATTGTTTCATTAACATAACTTATCTCCTTTATATTTTTTATTTATTTTTAAAATTAATTAAATCTTTGACTGTAGTAAAACGTGATTAAATAAGTTTTATAATTCGATTTCATTGACTATCTTCTATGTGGCTTATTTTGTTCTCTCCCATGCAGTTATATATTTTCTATTTTTTTTAAAAAAATCATTCATAAATAAATATATTTAAAAAAAATAAAAAAACTTTCCTACTGAAATGAAAAATCATTCGTGCTATTTATTTCATTCTAATAATTTATTTCTCTGTAAATAAAGCACGGACTGGGTCCCATCGTGTCATTCAATAAGAAGAGTTTGAAGTATGAAATGTGATTGATATTGCAATTACAGTACAAAAGTTATAAGAGGAAGTGAAGATATATTTTCACAGAATGCTTAATGATTTGTAAACAAATGTAGATTTAGAAATCTTTTATTTTTTTTATAAATATTTCGATAACTATGTAAAACCACAATATCCTTTAAACTTATGTACAATATGTTTACTTTTAAGAAATAATAAATGTTAAAGGTTATTTTTTAAATTGCGCGACGCGCGTTTGTGTTTACTAGTCCATGTATAAACCAAAAGTAACCAGCAGGTTATGTTGTTTTGTTGCCATGTACAAAGTTGAATTATCTATTATTGGAAAAGAAAATAATTAAAATTTACAAAAAAATATTTTTCATAAATGAATTACAAAATCTACAGATGATTATATGTTACATATGATGTTACCTTAGATTCCTCATTAAAGTTTGCAAAGTATTTAGAATTGAGTGTATGCCATGAGATTTCCTAATAGAAAAGATTAAAACTAAACGAATATGTATAGTAAGATATAAAACAACAAATGTCCTCCAATAAAATAATAGAAAGCATATAAAAATATACAATATTTCATTATGAAAGGATACAAATTGATATATTTGAAAATAATTCAATATTTGTATAATAAAAAATGTTATGAATTAATTTATCATTAAATATTTATAAATCAATTAAAATTATGTGAGGAATGAAAGAATATATAATTCTAGGTATCAAGCACCCATTCTTATTTTCTATTTGACTACATGCATAAATTAAGTCTACTAAGTACTTTTAGTTTATTGTGATAAGTCATAATTATTCTTTTAATTTAAAAAGTCACATATCTTAAATCTAAACTCCATTAATTGCTTTTAGTTAATATGAAAAGTAACCATTTATTTTTAAACTAGAAAGACCACGTCTGTTAATTATATGTAATAATAATAATAATAATAATAATAATAATAATAATAATAATAATAATAATAATAATAATAATAATAATAATAATAATAATAATAATAATAATAATAATAATAATAATATGCATCAAGCACGCACTATCCTTCCTCCATTCTTATTTTCTTTTATTTTCTCATTTTTCGAATTGTTTTAATTTTTCTCTTTAATTTCATACATAAAATGAAAAATTATGATAATTCAAGTTTATTAATTGCTTTTGGCTAATGGTGGCAAATCATAATTAATTTAAAATTTTAAAAATCACACATCTTATATATATTTAACTTCATTAATTACTTTTAGAGTAGGATTTTAAAAAATCAATATCATTTTCTTATAACTAATGATATTATTTTAGATAAAATATTTATTAATTATCAGTAGAAAATTTTAATACATTTTTTATACACATGCATGAATATAAAATAAATTTTTGTTTCAAGAAAGGCATAATTTTTTTAGTCATCTTAAATATTTTAAAATATAAACTTAATTAACATTTATCTTAATCTAGATCGTAGACGTTTATAGAAATACTATATGTTACAAAAATAGTTATATATTGTAAAGAGGTTAATGAGTATGTAGAGCATCTCGCTTCACATCTTGATGTAGAGCGCTTATTTTTCATTATTTAAATAATTTTATTATTATAATTTATGATTAAATTAATCATATATTTCTTAAATAAGTAATATATATTTATTGAGATAATTTGATAATAAAAAATATCATTTAAGATTAAATAAATTATAGTCGTTGAATTAGTCATATTTGTTAAAATAACTTGATCATATTCGATGATCTTGATCTTAATCATATTTATTATTTAATATATACTTTAAATTAATATTTATTTATTTTATTAATATAATAAGTAAAATGAATACTCTACACTCGTCTACGTCAAATATTCTATATATACATTTTTCTCTATTATAAATCATAATAAAAATACTAAATTATATTTTTATTTATATATTCAAAATTTTATTTTAAATATATTTAAATTGCACGTAGTTACCTAGCTGGTTTAAGAATAAAAGAAGCCCTAGTGACCTTCCACAACGTCCGGCGGGACTCGCGCTTTGAGTGACGAGGACACGAGGCATCCCATCCGCTCGCAACCAGTTCGATCGATGGCGGCGGCAACAGCGACGGCGACGACGAGCAAGAGGAGCCGCGCGGAGAGAAAGCCTTGCTCCGTCTTCGACCTCCCCGCAAATTTCTTCGATTCCGTCCGCCTCAGTCTAGTCCGCCATCGGCGCCGCAAACATCCCGATGCCGTCCCTCCACCGTTGATCCCACCTCCTTCTCTGACGTTCACGAGGGAATCCTCCGATCCCAGAAGAGGAGTAGGGGAAGATGATGAGGTCCTCGTGAATACGGATGGAACGGCGGGAGAGAAGGGGCGGGAAGCAACCGCGACGAGGTGGACGTGCAACACCTGCAAGGCGGAGTTCGAGTCTCTCCAGGACCAACGCGCACACTTCAAATCCGACCTCCATCGCCTCAATGTTCGTCTCCTCTCTCGATTGCCATTACTTCTTTTTTCTATCATTCTATTGTCAGTTTACTTCCTGGCAGCTTATGATTATTTTTTCTCACAAGTTTCGGGTGTATCCTGTCGTGAATTCTCCTTTGTTTTTTTAAATAGTGATGAAGTGAGATAAATTTTAAAAACAAGTTGACCATTTTCAATCCTCGTCGGCCAAGGAAACTTTGCATTCAAGTTGCTTGTAGATTTGCCTAAAACGTAGTAATATGCAATCTTTCTTAAGAAACATAGGAAAGAAAGCATTTTGTGAATTTCTTCTGTCATTAACGTAACATTTGATCCCTGGTTAGTCGTTAGAATATATTTGCTGGCAAGCGATCATTGCAATGTCTTCCACCTGATGAATATATTATGATATTTCCACCTGAAATTAAAAAACAAATCATAGAGCTATTTATCTGCAGGGACTAGTTATATCACATCTAGCATTGACCTCTATGGTGATGATACTGAACCGGTACTTATTCTTTTGTGGGCTAGATGTAATTATAACTTATGCGTACTGTTTTGCAATTTAGTTTTTTAAATAATAAATTTTAAGGTTCGTTCATGTGTATGGATTTTTAAATAATAAATTATAACTTATCACAAACTCAAGTTAAGAAAGTTTAGACCTTACAAGATACTAAAGAAAATAAGTTCAAATACTTATTTCATTGAGCTTCCATCAAATTTGCAAATCAGTCCTATCTTTAATGTCTCAGATTTATATGCTTTTGAGGGTTTTGATATGGACATGACTGAAGTTTCAAATCACTTTAAACAACATCTCAAAGTTCTACTGATGTTATTGAAGATGTGTTGGATGTCAAAGAGGTAGAAGTAACAGATATAGAAGATTTTTGGTTAAATGATTGGGTAAACTTGAACTCCGCCTATGTTTTATAGCCGGTACCAAGCCCGGATAAAGGAGGAGGGTTGTGTTAGGCCCCGACAGCCAGCGTAAAACCCTGTCGAATCTCATGAACATGGATCAACGAAGCGTCGTATGATCCATGTAGCCGACCCCACCTAGTGGGATAAGGCTTTGTTGATGTTGTTGTTGTTCATGTGTATGGATTTCTAAGTCGAGAAAACTTATCTCATGATGGCTGATATTTGGGGCTGCCTCTAGATCATCATTCTATTCTCTTCCTTTAGGGCCATGACATTGTTTCTTATATTTGTGGTTTGAGACTTGTAGGTCAAGGAACAACCAAGTCTTGTTTGAGTTTACGGGTTAAGTAATTAGCATGAGTTCTTATTGGTTCCCACTGCCAATAAAAGTGTAAAAAAATGAATTTTTTTAGGAGAAAAATAGTTGATATTTCTACTGAAATAAGTCATGATGTCCCGCAAATCTAGTTTATTTGACTAACATTTCTTTTAGAAGGTAAAAAGTGTAATTCATTTCCTTTTAATTCTTGATGGTGGGATCAGTTGGTGTTGTTGCTAGTTAATTTATCTATACAATCATCTTAAGAATTTTTTCACTTAAAGTACCAAAGTATATATTAAATTTCATTGTTAGGTCAAACTCAGGAATGCTGGTAAAAATTCTATCGCTGAAGAGGACTTCGACAACATTGGTGGTGATTCTCTGTTTGAGGACTTTGATGTATCAAGCATTTCAGGCTCAGAGGATGAGGTAGAGAATGAATCTCTCCGTCATACAAGCATATCAGGTGGAGTAAGAGACAATGATAGAAAAAAGATGTATTTCTCTCTTCAATCAGGAGATACAGTTTCCTTTTGGAGGTGTTTACTTTTGAATGAAACTGAAGACGCATCTTTTGAAATTAGTAGCTTTAACCATATGGAAAATGGCAACTCATGCCTAGGGGAGGGTGAGTTCATCAACAGATTGAAGGCTTTGGTTCATGAACCTCGAGATAAATCCCATGTAAGGATTGTTTTGCTTGCAAGTGGGGGACATTTTGCTGGATGTGTTTTTGATGGAAACTCTGTCATAGCACACAAAACATTTCACAGGTCAGTCAGTGGTCCCTTGCTACATGCCAATGTTTTTAGGTATTCTTGTGTGGATGAAGAAGATGCAATTGATGATATGAGATATTTTAGTTATACACTCAGAAAAATAAAAATCCACGCCTATATGCTTTCGTCATGATTTCTGATTTAATAGATTAGAAAATGGCATGGGATGGCCTTTGTACTTGTTATGATCTAGAATGAGTTCATGTCTTGTAAGAAAAAGAACACTTCAAGATATTTGACCATATAATCTGATATGCTTGTGATCTTGATTTATTGTTGATCCAATAATTGTGTTGCTTGACCTGAACTAGAATGCGTTCATGTTTTTTAAGATAAAAGGCACTTCCAAGATATTTGATCTGCTGATAACAATCTGATCTTGCTTTATGTTGATCCAATAATTGTGCTGTTTGATCTTTGCATGAAATTGATTTGCTAAGTTACACTTTGAACTCTAAACTCGTTTTATTTCAAATATATTGGCACCGAGAGGATATCTAATAAGGTCTTTTCACTTTCCTAATGTTTCATATAAACTGCATTTATTTTTGAGAAGTAAACTGCATTTCTTTGCTGGGTGGCTAATACAATATTCATTCAGATATGTTGTGAGAGCAAGGGCCGGAAAGAAGCAGTCTACGAAAGATGCAACTGGTAAAGTTGCACACTCAGCTGGTTCAGCTCTCCGTCGGTACAATGAAGCTGCATTAAAAAAGGTGCTAATTAGTTAACTAGTGGAATTATTTCATTCATGAACATGCATAGGGAATGGCAGAGTTTTCTCTTAAATATTTCGTCTATGTTGACTTCTGCCTCAATTGCTAACTATTTTACTCCCTAATGAGAAACAATAGCATACCTATAGCATCTGATGCTATTTTAGAATCACCATTATGCAGCAATAGGTCATGCTTAATATTCATAAATTATGATTTTATTAAAAATTCTGTTGCTGCAGGAAGTTCAGCAGTTACTAATTTCTTGGAAGCCATTCATTGATTCTTCCACCTGCATTTTCATCTATGCCCCATCCACAAGCCGTCAAATGATTTTTGATGGAGAAAAACCTTTGCTGAGTTCACAAGATCTTGTCATTAGGCCTGTACCATTTACGGTTCGTAGGCCGACTTTAAAAGAAGCCAAACGTGTTTATAACCATTTAACGAGCATGGTCTATGAGGTAGATGAAAATGATGGCATCGAGGAAGAGACACCTGTAACTGGAGGTCATAAGGAAACAGCAAGTCAACCACTCGATGAGGGGGACCTAAGTGGGCATTTGGATATTAAAGAATCTTGTTCTGAACCAGTTTCAGTTGCAGAATTTCAGCTTAGTACAGATGACATATCATCTCATGGGGATGAGATGACTCTTCTGCATGAAGCAGTGAAATCTGGTGATGCTCAGCGCACCCTTGAGCTTCTTGAACAGGGTTTCAACCCGTGTATAAGAGATTCTAATGGTCGCGTGCCATACACATTAGCAACTGAGAAGGAAGTCAGGAACACTTTCAGAAGATTCATGGCCCTAAACCCAGATAAGTGGGACTGGCATGCTGCCAATGTTCCTAGTCCACTGACAAAAGAAATGGAAGAAACACAGGCAACTAAACAGGTTGGTTTATGGTTCCTCAAATGTTTGATATAGTCTGCCGACCATGAAGCATCCAGTGATTTCTGATATTTAATTTATAGCTCATTCCTCCGAGATCTATTCCTAACGAGATCTAGGTGTGTGTTCTTCTGAATGGTTGCATGAAGTTCAGAAACTGATTGAAGCTCTATATTGACAAGTAGTAATTCTAGAATACTTTCGAATTAAGCCTTGGGAGGAATAATTTTACTCTTATTTGTATAGGCGGAGAAGGATGCTAAAAGGAAGGCAAAAGCAAAAGAGCTAAAAAAGCTACGAAAAGCCAAGGAAAAAGCGAAGGTAGTCTTTTTGTACTCGTAGCTAGTACACGGGGTGAATTTTTTAGACTATTTCTTCATATAAAATTGTTTTCTTTATTTTCTTGATTACTGAGCTGTATCAGCTTTAGTTTACTTATCATTCTGCCTTTTTGACACCGGGTAAACATTTGTTGGCTATTATTGTCCTAGATGACAGAAAAGGAATGTGAAGCAAGATTTGTAGCGAAAATCGGGAACAACTTAATATGTTTCTCTTTAAAAATAGTTAATATGTTTTGTAATAGTGAAGACGTGAACCTCACACATACTTTTATACCATAGTTTTACCTTTTTTCCACTTCTTGCTAAGTTATGTTGGAAATGTGTTAGCAGATCCAGGCAGCTGTGGCTGAAGATGATTCGAAATCTCGTCCACAAGGTCAAGGAATCTTGCCAGTTTCATCCCTCAAGCAGCCCTCACAAGTCAAGGAAGCCCTCATTTTGTCTGAGGTAAGTCAACAGCCAATTGTTATTTATACTGTTTTTTTAACAAAACTAGAATGTAGTACATTCCTCCTTTTACCCTCCGAAATTTTGCAATTGGTCAGGAGGAACAGAAAAGGGCAATGGATGCGGAGAGAGAAAAGAGAGCAGCTGCTGCAGAGAGGAGAATAGCAGCTCTTAATGCTGGTCTAGCGAAAACAACCATAACACAGCCGAGCAGCTCAGAACCCAAAAGTGGACCAAGTGATGCTGCTTGTTCGTGTTGTAGTGCTTCTTTGACGGGCAAAGTTCCGTTCCACAGATACAACTACAAATACTGTAGCACCTCCTGCATGTTTGTTCATAAACAAATGCTGGAGGATGAATAGGCTGTTTATTGTACTTCCTGAAAGCACCATCTAAGTGATTATTTGTGAAGCATTACTAATGTCTCGCTGGTCAAAGGTTGCCGGTGGAGCGAAGAATCGTAAACAAAAGCACACGCTCTTTTTTTTTCCTCCAAAATTTAGAATATAATTCCAATATTAATCTTGTTCCTTTTCCTGGATTCTTCATTCGAATAGCTGAGGAATAATTAATAACTCTATGACATCGAGTTATTCCTTGTTTTACCGTTTGCAGTTCAGTTGGGTAAATTACACGAATTGCGCGCGCAGAGGAGCTAATTGCTTGTTACCGCCCGATATATAAATAACACAAAATATTAAAGAAGCATCGTGCTGGAATAGCTCAGTTGGTTAGAGCGTGTGGCTGTTAACCACAAGGTCGGAGGTTCAAGCCCTCCTTCTAGCGTTTTATTTTTTACCCTTTTCCAGTATATTTCCACATTAATTAGTGGCAATGCTCTTGTTAATCTATTTTTTATGGCCAACTTTTTAGGACATTATCAAATCTTTATTCACTGTCCGAAAACATTTAATTAGATTAGTTGACTCCGTACTTTATAAGGGAACAAGAAGAGAAATGCAAGGAAAAAGGGCACCAAAGAGCTTTGATTTTTTTTATTTCGGTAATATTATATATATATGTCCTTTGCGAAGCTTTTTTTTCTTATTTTTTCAGTTAAAAATAGGCATCGAATGTGAATTTTCTTGTGATATTTATGTTCTTTTCCCCATTGGAGTTCCGAAATGGACGTCAAAAGAATCCGTGAAATAGATTTAGACTGCTCGAACGCCGACTTCAAATTTTCACTTCAATTTTCCTTTTTTTTTATTTTCTGATTTTTTGCCACCTTTCGATCATGCACCTACAAACGTATATATGTCCCGTGGCCACAAACAGCAAAGATTGAACGCGCATCGTCCCCCGTGACATCTAATTAATTGCTGCTCAATTCTTCACCCCCTTTAACCAAAAGCTACGGCTGGCATACCTTTAACTCTTACCAATCAACCACCACCATAATAATAATAATAATAATAATAATAATAATAATAATAATAATAATAATAATAATAATAATAATAATAATAATAGAACTAGCATCTATATGATGTGTATATCAAAACATGATTAGAAAACTAATAGTATATATAATAGAAAATTCTAATGATCATATGTCTGAATTAAATAGTTTGATGGTGATCATAATAATTATTTAATAACACGAAAGACAAATTGCACAAAATGCATGTGGACACGTAAAGGGAGGATCCATCAAGCTCTGTTATATGAACCTCGCCAACTTCCTTTGCACCAGTCTGTCATGAACCTTCCGACACGGCAGGGCTCCCGCGGCAGCATCCCTCCTAGCGACCATGTCCAGTGCTCCGTCTTCCCCCGTCACCCAGCTGGACCACTACGTCGACATCCATCCCGTCCTCGACGACACCTCGTCGACGTCCCTGTTCAGTCCCCGCAATGAGCTGCGAAAGCAGAACCCCGTCATGTTCCGGCGGCAAGGAGGGGGTTCAGGAGAAGCAGGAGGTGGCGCTGGCGGCGGCGGAACCGCCGCCAGAAGAGGAGGAGGGGAGAAGAATATGCCGAGGAACAGGGCGTTCGGACGGCAGGTCTCTCTGGAATCGGGAGTCGCGGTGCTAAACATGGAGAAGAAAGGGGAGAAAGGCGGCAGCAGCAAAGAGGTTCTTAGTAGAAGCGGTAGAAGCTTGGGGATGTTTGCCACCGGCGATCCCGCTGCAAGGAAGGGAGATTTCAGCATTTTTCGGACGAAATCGACCCTCACGAGGCAGAATTCGTTGATGCCGCAGCGTAAGGAGGCCGAACACCTCCCTAACAACGCCGACGGACCTCATGCAGGAGGAAATGATCCTATCAACAGGAGCGTGCCCGCCGGAAGGTACTTCGCCGCTCTTCGAGGGCCGGAGCTCGACGAAGTCAGGGTATGTACGTAAGCGTTTAATTTGTATCCTCTCCCAGATTCCCATCGATTATTTATTATATTGCATGAATATGGAATTTTATCCACAATACGTATACTGATCGATCGATCTTCTTGAATATTGCAGGACACGGAGGACATCCTTCTGCCTAAGGACGAACTGTGGCCGTTCCTCCTCCGGTTTCCGATCGGATGCTTCGGTATCTCCCTGGGTCTCGGCAGCCAGGCGATCCTGTGGGGCGCCCTCGCGTCGAGCCCGGCCATGAGCTTTCTGAACGTGACCCCGGACATCAACCTCGCCCTCTGGTTCTTGGCGCTCGCCATGCTCATCTCCATTTCCATCACATACAGCCTCAAGTGTATCTTCTATTTCGAGGCCATCCGCCGCGAGTACTTCCACCCGGTCCGTGTCAACTTTTTCTTCGCCCCCTGGATCGCCTGCATGTTCCTGTCCATCGGCATCCCTCCCCGCTTCGAGCCCAAGCGGATCCACCCGGCCGTATGGTGCACCTTCATCGCGCCCGTCTTCTCCCTCGAGCTCAAGATATACGGGCAGTGGCTGTCCGGGGGCAAGCGCCGCCTGTGCAAGGTGGCGAACCCGTCGTCGCACCTCTCCGTCGTCGGAAACTTCGTCGGGGCGATCCTCGCGGCCAAAGTGGGGTGGGAGGAGGCCGGCAAGTTCTTCTGGGCGGTCGGGCTGGCGCACTACTTGGTGGTGTTTGTGACCCTGTACCAGAGGCTTCCGACGAGCGAGGCCCTGCCCATGGAGCTCCACCCGGTGTACTCCATGTTCATCGCCACGCCGGCGGCCGCAAGCATCGCATGGAGCGCCATCTACGGGAGCTTCGACGCCGTCTCGAGAACCTTTTACTTCATCACGCTCTTCCTTTACATCTCCCTAGTGGTGCGCATCAACTTCTTCAGGGGATTCAAGTGAGCAACTCAATCTGTAACAATGAGATGTTTATCATTAATATATCTTCTGAGACGATTGATCCAATAGAAAACTTATGGTACTCCCTCCGCTTTCGCGGACATGCATGAAGGTTTTCAGTGGCTTGGTGGTCGTATACGTTTCCGATGACGACGGCTTCGCTCGCGACCATCAAGTACGCGGAGGAGGTGCCGTGTTTCCTAAGCAGATCGTTGGCTTTGAGCCTTTCGCTCATGTCCACGACCATGGTGTCCCTGCTGTTCGTGTCCACCCTTCTGCACGCCTTCGTGTGGCGCTCCTTGTTCCCTAACGACCTCGCCATCGCCATTACCAAGAACAGGAGCAACACCGGGGCGAGGGCGCAGGGGGCGTCGAAGGATCACAAGCAAACCACCACTAGGAGGAGCATCGACATCAAGAAGTGGACGAAGCTGCAGGCACCGCTCGCCCTTGTTTCTTCCATTACCAAGAGCAGCTCCGCGGAGAAGGAGGGTTCCAGTTAGAATTAAAAGGGAGCCAGAAAGCTGTCATGTTCATCCCCACGTTCAGAGGGAAATTAAAACTACCTACATGTAGTTTAATTTCTCTTTATGGCCACTCTTATAATAAGTGAAACTACACAATCAGTTGAAAAGCATGGTGCAACTTGATTCTAGAAGAAAGCTTGACTCTAGAAGGAATAATAAAATGCATATTATTGGTAATAACTGTATCCTCATAATTCCTCAATTTTATTTCGGTTTGTGAAATTGTTTGGTTAATCTGGATTGTGGAACTAACAAGTTCCTACGCAAACAAAATAGTTTCAACTGTTGGGATCCCTAATTACATTAAGAGTTGAGTTCCATAATGAATTATTTATAAAATCATTTTAGATAATAAATTGAGTTGGTCCAGAAAATGAATTTCTAAGACAAATATTTTTAATTGAACAAAAAATTGAAACAAAATCTCTAGACTAATACCATGACATTTGAAACGTAGGGAAGACATTGTAGTGTTATCCCATTTTACACAACCATCACATTTTATGAGATTATTATTACATATTACACTACCATCATATTGAGTCCACTCATGACCCAATGTTTAGATATCTAATAAGAGAGCTTGTTGAAATGATGCGCATTTATAAAGGTATGGGCTCTTATGTAACTTTAAGAAAAAAACATAGTCTTGGTCATTTTTTTGTGAAACTTTAAATTATTAATACCTTGAGCCAACTAAGTAGCTAAACAAGACCTTTTTTTATATATTTCAAATTGCTTGCATTTTCTAGAATTTTTTTCCATCAAGATTATATTTAAAAATAATGTAAGAAACTCAAGTTGAATTCAAAGGGCATAAAGAGGATTACTGTACCTAATTTTTAGATTGAATTCTAAGGGGTGCCCATGAAGTTTATTTTAATATATATGTAGATAGTTATAACATCCAGTGGCAACAAAGATATGTTTGATGTTGTTCAAAATGCATAATATGAAGCACTATTCATTTGAGCTCTCGACAACAATGTAGGGAAAATACAAAGAGTCTTGTATAATCTAATTGAGTCAAATTGAATATTTCATGCATTATTGTCTAGCATCAGGATTATGTTGTGACATTTATTATTTTTAGATCATGCTAAGACCATAATTTTTGAAATATAGTAAAAGAGTCCTCGTGCAAAGTCATATACCTTTAAAACGGATGCTTCTAATTCTAATTGACAACTATTAATTTTTATATCATGCTTAGATCCTAATTCCTATTGATATTCATGTTTATTCACATAAGGAATACAATCTCCTTATATATTTTGTCACAAGTTACTACATAATTTACTCGAACAACAATGAGAGGAGTATTTCCACTCAATTATACTTGTTTGAGGTCAACAAGGTAAAACGAATTAATATTATGTTTTCTTTTTTACGATCAATTATATTTTTCGTGGTTTAGTAGTAAATAGGAAATAAATCTTCAATGAATGAATAATATCATCACTTTTACTAGATGTTATATATTTTTAGGAAGGTGTTTGCATATCATCACTCAAGCCATAATCCAATCAGCATTCATACATAATCGATATGGAACTTGCCAAGATGCATGGTTTACATGGGAGTCCACACAACATTTTTACTTATAGAAAACTTTAAGTTTGATTCAACAATGAAAGTGTCAACTAAGATATTTTATAATTCTTTCCTATCTTAGGGCTACTAGTTGAAGTTATAACAAAGTGCTTCCAAGAAGGTAAATTGCACGATTGCTTCCGATGCGCTTCACTTGATTGATTGATCAAAGAAGATAACAAAATATCGTAAGCAAAGATGAAGGATGAAGAATGTCATAAGACATGTTTAAGACGTAATGATCTAGACATAGATGAAAATGTCAATGCTCATGCATCATTAAGTATGAAATGATTGTAGGTCAATTGTGCAAAGAATAAGCAAAACAAGCTCATTAGAAGAATACAACCCATCTTCAATCCATCATGACCATGAGGTAAATACTAAATACAAATGTCATGTCATGTGGGCCTTGCAAAGAGGATTGCGAATATTGAAAAATCTGCATCCTGTTTGGAAACAATTTTGCCTACCCGTCTCCAAGATAAACCAAAACTGGAACTGTAGTTACCGGTCATATTCTTGAGGGCCCTACTGCCGTGACAGATGATACTCCTCTTGCGTTTTCAGAAGAGCTCATAGGGCAAGGCGTCATTTACATCGTGGACTCTTGCGAGGGTCTACAGACTCCAAAATTCCCTTGAGCCTGACTTGGTTTGATGCCACCAGCAACTGCCTGCCACCACATGGGAAAATCCAGAAGTGAGACAGCCATACAAACGGGAAGCAAAGTAGGGGTTGGACCACTCCGCTTCTCAAATATCGGCGGTTGACAATCCAAAAAAAAGGACGCAAAGTAAAACACACTTACAGCAATAAGTATGAGTTATACCATATACCTCATATACATGCAAACTCTTCCGTTCATATGCAAAGAAAAGAAAAGTTGTATAAAGTAATCTGAAAGTACAAAATGACCAGATCCAGCTGGGAAATCTCAAGTTTTACATTTCTTTCTCACAACATATAGATGTTCCCAACTTACAAATTGGTAAGGCATATTTTTTATGAAGAATATAATAACCAAAAAGGATACAGCTGATACGGTTTGCATTTCTTTCTCACAAAAAACACAGAAGCAAGAGAAGGGGAAAATGCTTCATTTGTTTCCTGTAACATTTACCTTAAAATTGTGCAAACAAAGAATAACAGATCTTCTATTCAGCCCAAGCAAACTTTGGTTCTACAATCTCAAGGTTAAGAGTATGTCGCGTTCTCCTAATTAAAATAGCTCAACAAGGAAAAATATCCTGTCATCTCCAGCATAAATGCTAAAAAAGGATAAATGATAGACCAGCATGGTCAAATCTACCTTTTAGCAAAATGGTCGAGTGCTCTTAAGAATTGCACATGGCTAACTAAGTTCATCCTCAATTTGAAGTGTTTGGAGAGTTTTTTTGGCATAAACAGTAATTGCGGTGGTGGTAGCCACCGCAATGGAGAAGCCTAAAACATCATAGATGATTTGCTGCATTGAGAGGAAACTACCACTGCTGGTTGCATCAGCTAAGCTCCGGAGTAATCTTCCACTGTTGACATCAGTCATAAAACACAAAAAAATAGATGACATGAGTTACTGCTATCAAACTACCAGTTCTTAGTTCAGCTCATATCAATACTGACATCAGTCAATGTACGAATTAACATAAATGAATTTCATAAGAGTAGTCTACATTAATATCATAACTCATAACCAATCACCACAGAAAATTTTCATAACCAATCAGCAAAGTCGGTGCAATATATAGATGTTTCTTCAGTTCCTAGTTCAGCTGTGTCCCCTAACTGGTCAGCTCATTAAGGCTCAAAAATTATTTATCATGCTCCTGGGGCCTCAAAAGTAGCATTACATGACACAAAGCAGGTGTGGCAGATGAAAGTGTAGCTTGATCCGTATGGATGTGATATATGCAGGCGGCAATAGGAACATAATAGAAACCAAGATAAACAGATAAGAGAGTAAATGAGCCTTAGTAAAGATAGAAATACCAACGAAGAACCATGTAAACCCACTTAGCTAGAAAGAACCCAGCTGCATGCTCTAAAATAATTTGTTGACAAGTTACATATGCCATAATATCCTGAACTGCATTCAGCATGACTGGTGTAATGATAATTAGTGGCATTGATCTAGATGATACATTTAGGTGTGCAGCATACTGATATCACACATCAAAAGTGTGCATGCATAAGTTGATCACAGATCAAAATTTTGGTATTAAAGTTTCTTCAATCATGTAACATAATCTGCTAAAAAAATCTGTTGAATCATCTCAACTGCATCCAAAGTTTTACCACCAAATCCGTGTATGTCTTGTCCATGTGATTGTCTTCATCATAGGTTTCATATTCATTACTCCTATGTTATGCTAACATTTTTTCCATTTTACACCAATTATTGAAGACTAATGTACAAAAGCCAGAGACATACATGAAGAACCACACGCTGAAGCAACCTATCAATGATCTTTTCTCAAGATAAAAAACTTTGATAGTCAGACAATGAGTTATGAATTTTCCAACATCAACTGCGTGTTGCACTCGAGAAATGAAGATACAATGTTTCTATTGGTAAAAAATACAAGATAATCCATTACTAAAAAAACAAGATAATCCAAGAAAATGGATAACAGGGATTTTTAAAAATATATATAGGTTCATTTAATAATGTTTGGTAAACTGGAGTTGTTGCATCAAAGGAAACTCACAACATGAGTTTTAAAGAAAAACGCATGAGTGTACTAACCTATAAATAGTAATAAAAGTCTCAGGCACTGTTCCAACAAGTGAACCCGATATATATGGACCATACTTAACATTTGTTGCAACGGCTGCATAATTGAAAACTAGGTACGGAAATGGTGAAATCCTAAGTAATGCAACAGCCTTGAATTGATGAAACCAGTCTCCTTCACCAGCCAACCTTACTACTGCTGCTTTCTTAGGCCATTTCTCCAACCACCTCTGCATATTGATCGCCATCATGCATTTGAAACACATCAAGATAAAAAATCAAGGAACAAACGAAAGAAGAAAATACTGAACAGAGAAACTGACATGTATTTTGTGGCGAAAGAGAGAACCAATGAAGAAGGGCAACGACATGCCAATGCTGATCCCAGCCATAATAAGCAGAAAACCATAACCATAGCCAAATGTCATCCCAGCTATCCACATACAAGGTGATGAAGGTAATAAAATTGCTGGAAAGAATGCAAAAGAAGTAAAAAGTAGCAGGCCAAGAACTGGGGTGTTGAATGTTTCCATTTCCCAGTCTAGAACTGGATCAACCACCTGCAGAGACCATATAAGCCACCAAATTAAATCAAGAACGATGGAATGCATTCATAGGTGGACTTCTCTCTCAATTGTTGTGTGGTAATATATATACTTGTATGTGTGTGAGTGTACATATATATATATATATATATATATATATATATAGAGAGAGAGAGAGAGAGAGAGAGAGGTACTGGCATCCCATATAGACACTTGAGATGAGGACGGGACATCAAATCTTTGAGTGAAGCAAGGACACCAAGTCATTGTGATCCTCCAACTTTTAGCAAGAAGTTCTTTATACCGAGAAATGTGGAACATATGAAGAAATATGAGGCATGAAGTTGGATGACTATCAATTTTGTCAGTCACCTTTTACCAATTTAATTCTCAAGAGACAAAAAAAAAGGTTCATTGATATTTGCTTTCCTAAGGATGTTGGTACAATCTTTTTACGGAAAGCAAAATATTCTGGTTAGGTCCAGTAAGATGCCTATTGCCTAAGTCTCTACGTTCTTGCGTTCTTGACTTATCCCCATGACGGATTAAACAGAAATATCAAATACATTACATCCAGTGAAATTGTTAGTCTCTACGTCCTTGGGTTCTTGATTTATCAACATCTTTATGTCACGGGAGATACTTCTCAATTTTCCAACATCTCTGTATGTCAACAGGAGGCATTATCAGATGACTAATGCTGGTTCTACAGATTTTTTTTTGAAGTAATGCTGGTTCTACAGTTAGGATGGATCAACACTATCTATTTTCCATGCGCTAGTGAAAGTTGGAGATACCTTGCCTTACCGTTACTGGCGAACTTTGTCAAGCCAATGTACTCCAGGAATAAAAAATAATGTAAGAAGACAATCAAATCACTACTGACCAAGAACCTGCTTAAGATGCACTCATGGAAATTTCAGTCTAAACATAGGCCAGTCACAAAATCACTACCTGGAGTGACAGGGCAGGCGCCTGGAAAGACCATCAAATTCTGGGAGGGTAGTCGTACTGGATTGACCGATAATCCAGTCTCAGACAATACGAACTTCCTAAATTTCATTGGTATTACATGTCTCGTAAACTATGAAATATGCAAACCAAAGCATTCCGAAAATGATCTACGCAATTTAAATGTACATAGATTAACGGCATAACTTGATATAAGCACTCAATAAAGTCATTCTCCAGAGCAGAAAGTTTTATACTTTATGCGTTATGTATGCATAAACATATTTGTGTGATTGTGCGTGTGGAAAATAACGTATACAAATAAATTCCATTGTAAACAACAGATCCACACAAGGAGTGAAGGAGCAACAGGAAAGGAAGAGAATAAAGTTGTGACCTTTCTGACGAGAATCGGGCCAGCGAATACCGCAATAACGCCTACGCACGCCAACACAAAAGCGGACAGCAGAACCACCCGCGCCCACCAGCACCCGCCGGCGGAGCCCCATTTCCTCCTTTCGCACTCGGGCGGCGTCCCGACGCCACCCACGTCGGCCTCCGCGTCACGGAGTCTCACATAGTCCGCGTCCACCATCACCAGCTTCGCTTCCGAAGTCCCGAGATCATAAGCAGACTGCTCCAGTTGAGGAGCTCGATCGATCGCCCCGAAACCCTCCCGCTAAAATTCTCACATGGTCCGCCACGAAGGGAGGAGAGCTCGATTTGAACCTTGCAAGCTCGTCGACGGCGGAACTCCAAAAGCTCCAAGTCCAACTTCAGAATCTGAAGAAAAAAACCCTAGAAATTGAGGGAGAAAAGAGAGGTTGAATTTGAAATTGGAATTGGAGGAGTCGGAGAACAGATGAATCCACCTGGAGCTCCCCCCCTCGAAACGAACCCTTGAATGGCCTCGAATCGGAAGCATGGAGAAAAGAGCATCTAAAATATAATATGATACAATATTTATTTATCTATTATTACTTATTAGCAGCTTGTATGGCCTCGTACTGGACCTGGGATTTCACCCTCTCCTCCACCGCCTCATGGGCGATGAGACGATTCGTGGACCCACTTTTGTTTGGAGGATCCAATGGGTGTGAAACGGAGTGTCGTTCATGTCGGTGAAAGTGAGCTAAATTTTGTTTTGTTGGAATTGCCAAAATGGGCTATTTGAGGAGGCGGGAATCGCAGCACGTGTCGTGCATCCAACGGGGGATCTTTTGTATGCATCACGAAAAAATAAAGCATATATATGTGAGATATCATTTTATTAGAGATATTGTGAAAAAGCAAGATGTTCAAGTTCAGAAGATTAGCACACATGATGACAAAGAGCTTACCTGTTGTCAAGTTCGACTATTGTTCAGATTTGGCGGGCGTTACGCAAAGATCAAGTTAGACTCTCGTGGGTCATTCGGCAAAGGAGAGCATGTTGAGCATTTTTTTGAGAGTTTTGTGAAATTAAAGTCAATGTGGAGATTTGTTGATGTGCTTTGGTTGGGAGTTAGCGCAAACGTCGATAGTACGAGAGTCACGTAAAATTCTATTCGAGAATAAGAACGAAATAAAACAACGGGAAACTTAATATTTTTTTAAAAGGAAATATGTCCATGGGTTAAAAATATTTTATTTGAGAATAACAAAAATAATAATTAAATATTTTAGTATAAATAGTTTATGTAAATTATCATTAATAATAATAAAAATAAAAATGTATGGTTAAGAATAAAATATATATGATAAAAAATTGAAAAAAAAGGAATATAGATATTCTTGTCATTTATAAGAATATTTATATTCTTATTTTGAGATAAGAAAAGATGGTTTCATGATTTTTCAATCTTTCAAAAAAAAGAGATTTGAGAGACGTATTTTAACTCGCATTTGGTTTTAAAATATTTCGTTGTCCCTATGTTTGCTCTTATAAAAGAGATTTGACAAAGTTATTATTCAAATTATTTCGTCATCCTTCATTCAAATGTTTATTAACTTTACATTTTAATAATTAAAAAATATCAATTAATAGAACCAAACATACAAAATAAAATATTAAGAAAGTAAGGATTAGAAGTATGTGATCATTAGAAAAATGTTCGTTTTGTTACTTATAGCTTATTTACATGAAAGAAGTGAGGGTAAAAAATTATTTTATAACTATCAAAAGACAAACTAACATAATTTCGAATGGAATCTCACGGAAGAATTTAAGTGACAAATCGATTAAGTTGAGAATTAAAACATGACATACACTCCAAAGTTGGACATGGAAGAACTGTTAAAATTATAAAGGAATGTTGGAGCGAATAGTAATGTGAATGCATATAGAAGTGTATACTTTAAATGTCACGTTTAATAATTCGATGGGACTTTATTTTAATAAAAATCTACATTAATCCCGATTCAACGATACGTGAATCATCATCTGACAAAATCTCATAGTGGTTAGCTTTTCATATCGAAGCTGAGATATTTGGATTGGAATACTGGCACAAGATTCCTGATCTCTATTTAAAGATGTCCTGCAACAGAATTTATGAAAAAAGGACCCCCAACACAACGCAGCTCCAGGAAGCAACTATCAGGTAGGCGGAGGTGCGAAGTGTGTGACCCGCGAGAAGTGATCTAATAAGATGTCATGTCCCCCCACGCCATGTTCGTTCCATGTTTTCTCATGTACAGTGTGTGATCATGTTGAAAGATGTTTGCTCCAAGGTATACATGTAATGATTCGACCAAAAGATAACTATCGAGTATTGATTGGCTGAACGAGGTAAGATGAGATTGCCTTGTCAGCCGACCAATGGCCAAAATCATTAGTTCAAGCAAAACAGATTGATGCTGAGCAAGCCGCTTAACCCAACGGAAATGTTCATTCCATTCTTTAAGCAAAATCCAACTTGATGTTTTACAAAAACATGGCATAGAAAGAAGTCGCTAGTACCTACCTACTAATATAAAGTCATCATCATCAAGAACCTGTACATCCTTTTCACCCACAAAGTTCTCACGACCGATGGCTTCCACAATGCGGACAAACTCGAGCCTTTTTTCGTAAGGAAGAGGAACATAAGGCAACCTGAAAACAGGTCTGATCATGCCGAGCTGAGCAAGGGCGGTGTTGAGAGCTATTGGATTAGGCTCCTCAAACAACCAATTTATAAGAGGCATCAGCTTTGAATTCAGCGATGGATTCTTCCCTTCGAACATTAACTGGTGCATCAAACCAGGAATAAGATTGCTGGTAACAGACATAACTCCAGTAGCCCCAAATGTCCACCTAGAATCATGACACTCATCATCATTCCCGCTCCATGTGACAATACCTCGATCCACATATTGCTTGATCCTGTCATTGCCCATGCACTCCTTTACACCTGCCATGTTTGCATTCTGCGAAATTGTATATATGACCGAAGTAGGGATAGCCTGCCCTGTTCTTGAGGGAACATTGTATATGATGGTTGGACCCATGGAAAGAACTGCTTCAAAATGTGCAACCATTCCTTGCATAGAGGTTTTCCCATAATACGGATTTATATGAAGAGCTGCATGCATGCCCACAGCAAAACCTTGTTCTGATGCATGGATTGCCTCTCTTGTGGAGTTGCTTCCAGTGTTGCCTATTACCTTGATTGACGTACCAAAGCAATTAACAGTGTGCCCGATGAGCATGATGTGTTCATCCCAACTCATGAGATGGCCTTCCCCTGTTGTACCTCCAACTATAACACCTTCAGCACCATTTGCAATTTGCACGTTCATGAGTGCATCATAAGCTTCAAGATCAAATCTCCCATCTGGGAGATATGGGGTTTTGACAGCTGTTATTAACCTTAGGCCCTTAATGTCATCCACTGATGTTCTGAGCATCAAGTAGAAATATCAATATTGAGTGAAAAGTGAACTTCAAAAAAGTCTCACATGCACTGATAAAATACTTAATTTCTTTATGGGATGGCAATAATAAAGTTTTCCCAATAAAAACATGTGACTAAAATGAGGAAAACATGTTGGGTTAGACAAAAAAAACATTAATATGACCACAAATTTTAAAAATGTCTATACAGGGAACAAGGAGATTTAATTAGAAACATCTTGCCTGTGATTTTATTTATCGTGACTGCTTAGCTACTAAAAGAATGAGGGAATTATCTCTACAATGATCCTTTTAAAGGATATCACAACACAAAAATTTAAGCACTGAAAATTAGATGGATTGACCGATGGCATCCGCCAAGCCTGCTATTTGAATCATTGTCAACATCTAAGCGCATGAACTGCAATGGTTTATCCTATGCAAAAAAAGGAAACAAAGAGAAAAAGAGAAAATCTATCTACAAACAAGTAAAGTCAAGCTCCTCAAAAAAAAAAAAAAAAGTCAAGAACAAGAATTCTATTGTCATGTTATCATAAGATTTGGGGAAATAATAAGCAGAATAACATGGATATACTTTTCATTGGCTACCATCATATTTTCTCCTTGGGACCAGACAAAATCCATACCACCAGATACCTTAAATAATGATAACAAGAATAAAATTAACTTCCATTAGGCTTACTTACAGGCTAAATTTAGGACACAAATGTAGCTGAAATAGACCCAACCTGTTCTTAACTTCTAGGCTGCGCATGGGATAGTAAAATGAAGTTGCCTCTGGAGATTTCCACATTCCATTCCTGAATTCACAGGAAAATAAAAGTAATGTTTTAGAATGCATCAAATCAGGCAACCATCTATCTCTATTTCTGGACATTATAACATCCACAGATGAAGACAAACCTAAAAGAGAACGAGACTACACTCACCGTTCACCATTAAAAAATATAAAAATGATACTATTGCATAAAAAGTGTTCTTTGCCTTACATAGTCGCTTTTTGCGTCTAATTGCAAACAGTAATGTAGAAACCGTGCAGTTAATAATGCAAGATGAAAACTTCAGAGCTTAAATTCTATAACTAACAATAGACGACGGAGAATTCTACAAATCACTGTTTCGAAATCCCTAATCTAAACTTAGTAAACAACTCAAAAGCTACAGAAGTAGTAAGATCCAAATGCATTAGTTTGGCCTGAGAAGAGAAACTAACCTGCCTCCCATTCCAGGGCGAGGAGGCTGCAAGGAGAACTTTGAAGAACGCGATACCGCTGCCATGGTGTTGGCCGAAGATAAGATGTGGTTCGTCAGCAGTAACGACGTCATCCTCACTTCGCTTCCTCTGATGAGTGCTCACTTCGACGGAGAAACAAGGATCTATTCGTGTGACCGGGAAGACTCCACAGTTTGTTCAGCAAGAAGTGGTCGCGGTGACGGAGATAATTAAGGAGATGGAAGTAGTGTCGGAAATGATGGTCGCGGAGGCGATGCGGAGGAGTGGCGTGGCGGCGGCGGCGGCGGCGGCGGCGGCGAGGGGAGCAGCGAAGGCCATGGAATTAGTAGTGGTTCGTTGGGATGTAATTTCTGTGCGGCGGCGGTAGGAGGCGTGGAGAAAGTTTAGGGTTTTTGTAGTTCTTTTGTACTATTTCTCTAATATTTCAAATATCGTAGATTTAATATCACAGGGAAAATTCACAGATTAATTAACTTGTTTTTTTTATGGAATCAGAAATTTAAAATTCAAATATATAGTTATATGGTGTAGCAAATCTTTTTATTTGAATGTTTCAAGTGTAATTTCCCTTTACTAATTGTTAATTTCATATTATCTTTCGAACTATCATTATTTGCTCGTCGTCGATGTCTTTTTTTTAAAAGATAGACAATTATGTTTTATTCTCCAAACAAGTTTAAAAAATATATTAGATTAACTATTCAATTAAAATAATAATTACACATGGAAATCTTAAAAGTAAAGATTAAATATTCTTCTTAATATAAAAATATAATTATTCTTTCTACTCATGTCTATGTTATTCATCTGTCATCCAAATACATCATTTTTTTTATTCTGGAATAGGATAAAAATAATAATAAAACTACTTGAACGAGAATTCTTATCTTTCCTCCTTCCAAACACCCCTCACTGTTATTTCAAACGAAAATTTCCAAAAAAAAAAGTATACTTCATTGTTGAAAAGGTAGTTCTAGGTGTGTAAAAAAATTCGCATTTAAAGTAAAATGTTGAAGCTTAAAAACCTTCATCTGCCCTAATAACAGAGATGGAAGACAACCGGTCAAATGATTTGTAGTTTTTTATTAAAATTAAGAATTCGTCTATGTTAACCAATACAATGTTGGAACGAAACAGACGTTTAGAGAATTTTATGTGAAGAAAAATATTATATAGAAACTTTTTATATGACTAAGTACAGCAAATTCAACTTTGTGACGTGAATAGAACGCTCGTCTGATCTTAATCTCTTTTTCTTTATATTTCTGGTAGTATCTTTTCTCTCATTTTAGATAACTGTGGATTCAAGCCCTGACGACAAAGAACCCTTCAAAAATTGATAGGTAAGGAAAATTTAGCTTTATCACAGAGAAGACAAAAAATTGTGGGAAGAATAAAACATTCAGGACCACTCGATTGATAGTGGATTTATATTTTCATCTGACTATATTGGATATGTGATGGCAACCAATTTCGAACATTGTGATGGAATAAAAAAGTATGAATTTTTCATGAGCCACTGAGTTAAAAGGAAGATATAAATCACAAGACTGATGACAAATGGTGATCAGAGTAATACCTCTGCTGATTCCGAATGAATCACAAGTGATCTTTCTAAGCAATGTTCTTGTGTGGAATAACATGTATGAGCAGTGTTCTTGCGTGGAATAACATGTATGTTTCCACTTGTGATTTGCGAAGCCCCAAGTATTCAAGATATACGGATTTTGAGTCAACACAAACTGCCATTTACTGACATCACGTTTTCAGTAGAATTTTGATGAATTTTGCAGTGAAAATTCCTCTCAGCTTTCAACAAATATCAAGATGTAGCCGCAATGGTAGCATGTCACAAAAGAATTAATATAACTCTTAACAAATCCCAAAAGTTACAATACTCAGGGAAAGAAACGGCTATATCATATGTACCTTGATTAAGAAATCATGAATTTCCACTTAATTTTAATAAAATAAATGCAAGAAGAAACATGTTTATGGAACCACTAGTTAATCTAGTTTCCACCTGAGCGTTAGATCACTGTTTGGTCTCATTATCTTTAGCATCTTCATTCTGTTGTTTCTGTACTTGGTATAGAGGGATATCTGGAGATTGTTGCTTCTGCTGCATCTGGAACATCTGAATGTTTGTTTCCTGATTCAAGTTGCTTGTTGGATAAGGATCACCCAATCCACTTGCAGCAAGTTTCAGGCGATGAACTTCTGCGGTCAGTGCCTCATTTAGAGCTGCACAATGGCACCAGATTTCCTATTTTAGTCAACAGTATATTGAAATTTAAAGTACAAAATGAAATTTGTGCAAATTAGAAGAAATAACTGCAAATGAAGATATGTTCAACTTAAACAAAGTATATGCATCACTACACCAGATGTGTAAGTGCTCTGACGTTCATACCCATTTACATAAGTTTTGGCACATAATTTGGTTGTTTCTTATTTATGCACAGGGAGCTACTTATCGACGGTTCTTCCCACACATAGTTATGCTAATGAATATGAACTCAGAAACTGAACAACGACTATTGTGCAAAACGCAAACATAATGGAATTAATACCAGAAATTCTTTGCACGCCAGTATTTCAAAATAATGGAATTACTGATCATAGTAATCAATATCTGTATTATTGATGGTTATGTAACATGAGTAATATGATTTTGGGAATTATTAATCATAAAAAGAATTTTTTTCTCTTTTCCTCTTGATCCTGTGTGTGGATGAGAGGGATGGGGAAGGAAACTAAGAAAACATATTTTATGTTTCCAAGCATCCAAGTATATAAAGAGTAAGAAACATATCATAAACCCAGTATTTGAGAAATCACTTAATAAGATGACATAGCATCATGCTAATAAATGAGAAGTAAGAAAATTGGTGTATTAACATGAATGATTGGCAGTCATCAGAACTGTCTCAAAGAAAATATACGTGTCCAAAGTCATTAGTCACCCTAGCCATTTGCTAATTAAAGCAATGAAAGAAACATGGTAAACATCACCACTCACAATTTAAAGATGTAATTCTTGTAAATCACAATCAAGGAAAGAAGGCATATGAAAAATACAGAACTTGTCGTTTATCATCATTAATTAGCGTTCGTGACTTCGGAAGGGAAAATTACATGTGAAAGCAATAAAAATCGTTAGGCGAGATTCGCAAGAATGTGAAAGTAATTAATTACATGCGCAATAGCACGCGCCGAATTCTAAAGAAGGAAATGTCAAGAAAAAGAAGGATGACACGACAAACTATTAACTATAATGATTATAATTTGTGTTCTTCAAATAACTTCTCTGTGCAGATTTTTTTCTTGGAGTTCCATGTTAGGTTAATCCATTCACAATCTTAATTTGGCTGTCAATATAAGGAAGCTCATAAATGCTCAAATGTAATGGTTACAATTGATGAAATCTTCAAATAATTTCTATGCATAAATTTTATGTATTTATTTTATTTGCTCGTTAGGTTGATCTTCACAAACTTAATGCAGCTACAAAATATAGGGTAATGTGGAACATTTAACAATCCAAGAAATGAAAATTCGCATTTAGTACAATTGGTTGCATTCTTCAAATCAATTTCCAAATTTTTGTTTCTTCTAGTTGCCGGCGACTATCCACGTGAGCACAATTATTAGTAGCTAAATTAACATTGTTAAGGAATCAAAAGATAATGTCTAGTTTGGTTTTCAGTTAAAACCCTATAAACCCAAAGAACTAGAATCACAAACTTCACCCTGACTTCGTCCTATTACGACAGCTCTGACGACGGAACTAAATTCAAGAAACCTAGAGGATTAAATTCAATAATGCAGGCGTGGAATTACTTTCAGATTACTAATTAGAACAGCATCCTGATCAGTAACATGAGAAAGACAGTGCATAATAAGTTGTCCTTTTTTTCATTGTATAGAACGCAATTGTAGTGAATTACTCATATTGAATTAGCCCAATGTATCGTAAACAAAAAACAAGCTGGCAAAGGAAAATTACCATCTCTAAGGTGTCCCTGTTGCTCCATGGCTTGCAGACGAAATTTGAGCTCATTGTTCTTATTGGTAAGGGCAACTGAATCTCTCTGCAAATAGAAATGAATGAATGAGAATGCAAGTATGTTCACATAATTCATGAAGAATCAAACAAGTACATATGATAAAACCAACCTGCAACAAGTTTATCTGTGCGAACAATGTGGTTGTTTCAGTCTGCAAGGATTGGACCTTCTGCTCCAGCTCATGAATGTACCTCATCTTGCGCTCCTTCGATCGTGCAGCGGATTGTCGATTAGCCAATATCCTAACAATTGGTTGATTGATTGATTCATGAATCAGTTAGAGCTTTAGAAATTCCTCAAAATGAGCTTACAGATGTATCATTGAACAATAAATTCGTAAACCTTTTGACGCGTTTAGGATCTCTGAGTGCCATCTCAACGAGCTTATCATTTGCCATGATCTTTTTCATTTCAACAGGAGTAAACTCACCATTACTGAATTCCGAGCTGTATGAACTTGAACCCCCATAACCAGAATTACCTTTAGAGATCTGATTAGAGAACAATCCAGCAGAAGGCAGCAGCTGCCCGGAGTCGTCAGTAAAGTTCAACCTCCCCATGAAACTGTCCATTGAAAGGCTCCTGCAGTGTCTAGTAGCAGGGTTAGGCATCCGTGCAAACTCGACCCCGGCAACCCGCATACCGCCGTCCTTCTTCTCCAACGGTAAGTTGCAGTGAGCCCACAGTCCAGTGCTGCCATTGCCATTGGCTTTGTAGTCAGCTTCCATCTCACTAGTATCGATGCCACGAGTCTTGGAACCACTCTTATCCTCGGAGGGGTTAAATGCATCATCGAAGCCGTCCAAGTTCATGTAGGCGTTGAAGAGGTCATCCCCGGTAGCCCCTTCGACAGCGCGCCCGCTCCCCATCTTCCCTTCATGTGTAAGGGGCTTAACAGTGTTCAAATATGGCAGACTGCTCGGTTGTTGCGGAGGCACCGGAGGAGCTCCGATGATGGGCGCCAGGGACGACTGGAAGAAGGCGAACGGGATTTCGCTGTGCGAGCGGCGGTGCGCCCTGCGCGGCGGCAGGCCGTCTCGGGGGTTGGTGGCGTCGGGGTCGTCCATGGAGACGTCCGCGGAGATAGAATCCGTCGAGAGGGAGGTCGCGGGCGACGACGAGTCGGCGCAGTAGGCGGCGGACGAGGGGTTGAATGCCGACAGAGCGTCAAGGGAGAGGAAGGGCGGGTGCGACAGCGACCGGGAACGAACGTGTCCCCCGCCAACGGGCAGTTGCGGCGGTGCACGCGAGGAGTAAGGGACCATCGGCGGGACACCGGAGCCGTCGGAGTTCGCCGCGTCCGTGAACTGGACGTAGTGCCCATCAGATTGAGGCTTGTGATGGCTGGACATGGACAAAGGTGACGGACGCTTGTCCTCCTGGTCCTCGAGCGGGCGAGCACCAGCACCAGCACCACCACCATTGCCGACCACCTCCATACCTCCCACCAAGTTGTACAATTACTGCTGCTCGTCTCTTGTCGATTTAAAACGGGATTAAAAAAAAATCAGAAATAATTCGCGTAAAATTGGCATAAAAAATGAAGCTTGAAATGGTTAGCGAATGAATGTGGACCATAAATCGAACCATAAATGACGATAATAAATCCCACTATACGAAAGAAAAAATCCACTTTAATGGCGGAGGTTTGGTGATTAATGCCTTGCCCTTTTGCTCCATTAAATTCCTCCTCTCCTAATTTTCGCCTTCCTGTTGTGGTCGCTGTGCTTTCAATCCGACGACGCTAAGAATTTCTCAACTAACATGTTTATGATTTCAAATTTATATATAAAGTTTTTTTTTTCAGCATCCATCTAATTCGATATTCTAAACCAAAAGAGACATGTTCCTTAATTTATATACAAGAATTTTGAAATGCCCAGATAGAAATGTTTCTTTTTATTATTACCATCTTTTTTATGTCATATATTGGCTCAAATTACATTTTTTTATTAGTGAATTGATTAATATTTTATATTCGCATTTTTAATTACAAAATGGCACATGATTCTCAATAATAAATGCTTTATTTACGAAGGTTAAACACTTAACATTTTAATTTTATGAGGCTATTTTTATTGTTGGATGGATTTGGATGCCCTGCAAGATAATAATATAGATGGGTAAATTATATGCCACATATACTATATTACATGTCGTGTGAATAATTAACTTAGGCCGTGTTTGATTGGAGAATTATAAGGAAAGAATAAAAAAAATATTACGAAGGATATGACATTTTTATATTGTAGAATAAAGTTTTGCACATATTTTATTAGAATATGACGTAATGTTAGATATTTCATTAAATAAAAAGAATATGATTATGCCATTTTGAAGAATATATGTAGAGATTTTCATAATTTTTTAAATGGATTTATAATTTCAAGATGTTGACGATATCTTGATCATTTTTTCATCACGTTTAAATTTATTTCATGGTTGTTTGATCGTTTTTCTTCGAATAAGCAAATATTTCACCTGATATTTCTGCCCTATAATCTTCGAGCATTAATTAATTAGAAATAGAGTGGATCAAAATGATTTTCAGAACTTTACATTTTGGAGGGACGAAATTAAATTAATGTACTTGTAAATGAGGACAGATCCTCTGATTCTAATGCAAAGGCCGGGTGTGATCGTCCATGCATGCTCTCAATTACTCATATATATATATATATATATATATATATATATATAATGAATTTTATTATCATTCACACTTTTTATGTTATGTACCTATTAAACGGTTTTACTCATTTTTTAAAATATTTTTTATAACAGCTTGGTGATAATAAAAAGCGTCTTAAATGACTAAAATAATTAATACTATTATTCTTTAAAATAACTATGATTATTTTTTTATAATTTCTTATGCTGTAGTTTTTTATTAACATCGATAATTGATCTCTACGTTATTCATAAGAAAGATATTATAAAAATAAATAAAAGTATACATAAAACTGTTTAAGACACGTGTAACATTGAAAATACGTGGCAATTTTTTTTTTTTGTTTCATATGTAAAGATAGAGTAGAGCCTATCCTAAAACATTGATATAGTCCAATTGCAAGGGAAAAGTTTCCATGATTTATTCCACATTCTGAAAAATGGATAATGAGTGCAATGTTTTTATGTCAAGCAACTGAGTTATTGTTCGATATATTTAATCATATTGGACCAAATCGAATTTTTTTATTAAAATAATAATAATTATATTTTAAAAAATATAGTATAAATGAAGCATAAAAATATAAAATAATTATATATTAATTATTATTTTAAATTATACTTTCTATACTTTCTATTATTGGTTTGCTATTTTCTATACTTTCTACTCTTACATATTTATTTTTTCCCTCATAAATTACACTCCATAACTTACTCTATATATTAATATCTAATATTTTTTATTATTCTAATTTTATTACATTACTATACTTTCCTTATCTTATATTTCCTTTTCATATAAAAATATACTTTTTATTAATTTGAAAAAAAATGATTTGAACTGAATTCCCAATTCAACCTTATTTGACCCAATCTGTATCGGTTCAACCTGATTTTTCTAAAAAAAATGATCTTAAAAATCAAGTAGACCGATTTAACTGATCGGACAGCTAATTCAATCCGACTTTAAATACACTAAGTCTATGCAGTATCCACTTCTAAAAAAAAATCTTTTATAAAGAGAGTTGTGCTTCAAATATCAATGGTTGATCTCTAATTTGGAGTAATAACTGCACCATTAAAATGATGGATCAATCCATACATTTATTAGTAATATTTTTTCTATAAAAATAGGATTTTTGTTATTAATATTAATAATTTAAACATGCCAAGAAATAGAAGGGGATAAGGGTGTAAGGGAAAATCAATTGACCCATAATATTTGTCCAAAAAAATTAAATAATTAATAAATCAAATTAAATTTTAGAATCATTTTTATAATAAATTAAAATTGATCCATTCAAATTTTGATCTATACAAAAAATTTCAAAAAGCTATATGGGCTCATTTCTTATTTATAAATATGTTATTTAGATTACTAATTTATGAGTCATCAAATTTCATCATAACATATTTGTGTGCTTTAACATTAATTGAATTATTAAGATTATAAATAAAAAAAACATTGCTCTTCTTAACAATTTAATATCTTAAAAAAGTCTATAGCATATCTACTTTCTCAAGGTATTAGAGTAAGAAGGTCCTAAGTTCTAATTTCTTAGTTGTTCACATGATGAGTTGGACAACTCATATGTGAGGGAGAGTGTTAAAATTATGTTTTTATGTCAAGCAACTGAGTGATTGTTCGATCAATTTAATCATATTGGACCAAATCGACTTTTTTTATTAAAATAATAATATTTATATTTTAAAAAATATAGTATAAATGAAGTATAAAAATATAAAATAATTATATATTAATTATTATTTTAAAATAAATAAACATTAATAGAAAATTTTATTGAACATATATTTGTAACAAAAATTTAATAAAATACTCTTCTTTTTTAAAAAATATTATAGTTACATCTTTGTGTATATTTTTCCCTTATATATTAATTTTCTTCCAATTTTTTTCTTCACAAATTTAAAATATAAATTTCTTATTATTGGTTTGTTATTTTCTATACTTTCTACTCTTACATATTTATTTTTTCCCTCAGAAATTTCAAATCTTATTCTTCCATTTTTTCTCACAATTTTCAAATCTAATTTTCTAATTATTAATTTCCTTCTATGATTCACACTCCATAACTTACTCTATATCTTAATATCTAATATTTTTTGTTCTTCTAATTTTATTACATTACTATACTTTCCTTATCTTATATTTCCTTTTCATATAAAAATATACTTTTTTATTAATTTGAAAAAAATGATTTGAACCGAATTCTCAATTCAATCTCTTATTTAACCTAATCTGTATTGGTTCAACTTGGTTTTTCTAAAAAAATGATCTTAAAAATCAAGTCGACAGATTGAACTGATCGGACAGGTCAATTCAATCCAACTTTAAAGTTTAAATACACTAAGTCTATGCAGTATCCACTTCTAAAAAAAATCTTTTATAAAGAGAGTTGTGCTTCAAATATCAATCGTTGATCTCTAATTTGGAGTAATAACTGCACCATTAAAATGATGGGTCAATCCATACATTTATTAGTAATATTATTTTCTATAAAAATAGGATTTTGTTATTAATATTAATAATTTAAACATGGCAAGAAATAGAAGGGGATAAGGGTGTAAGGGATTGACCCATAATATTTGTCCAAAAAAATTAAATAATTAAGAAATCAAATTAAATTTTAGAATCATTTTTATAATAAATTAAAATTGATCCATTCAAATTTTGATCTATACAAAAAATTTCAAACAGCTATATGTACTCATTTCTTATTTATAAATATGTTATTTAGATTACTAATTTATGAGTCATCAAATTTCATCATCACATATTTGTGTGCTTTAACATTAATTGAATTATTAAGATCATAAATAAAAAAACATTGCTCTTCTTAACAATTTAATATCTTAAAAAAGTCTATAACATGTCTACTTTCTCAAGGTATTAGAGTAAGAAGGTCCTAAATTCTAATTTCTTAATTGTTCACATGATGGGTTGGACAACTCACATTATAAATAAAAAATGTTACTCTTCTCAACGATTGAACCTTTAAAAAAAATGGATCATCTAATTTTTCATGAATAAATTTTTCAGTCACTACCTTATTTATAAGGTTACTAATAGAGCGGAATGGCGTCGTATGATCCATGTAGCCGACCCCACCTAGTGGGATAAGGCTTTGTTGTTGTTGTTGTACCTTATTTATAATTATTAAATCGATAATTATTTCATGACACGTTATAGATTACTATGATATTGTTATTAAATTATCCTAATATATTTTATATGAAATTGATTATGACATAAGGGCATAATATGGATATATTCAAGGTAGTTAAAATCGGGATCTGATCGTAAGATCCTATCTATTAGTAAAATATATATGTTTAAAATAATAAATACTTTTAATTCATTTGTCGTATTTAAATCATAAAGTACATCTCACTTAGTCATACTTTTATTGATTCTTGAGCAAAAATACATCAAAATATATTAAAAATGAAAAAAATATATTAAAGTTCATATTATTATCATAAATATATAGTTTTATTGATATTTAACTTATTATATTAATCTATGGAATCATATAAAATTGGATAAGATTGTAAGATCATGTGATAAAAATTAAGATCGAATTAAGATTCTACACATAAAATTCTGAAATAAGTTCAAAATTAAATAGGTTAGGGATAGTAAGATTGTAAAATCATAAGATATTAAGATGTAGATCGAGATCTTGATAATCTTAAAAATATTGGTAGTTGATAATTGACACTCACATGATCAATAGCCAAATGGTTTATTGTGTGATTATTAAATATTATTGTGACAATTGATAAATTGATATTTTACTATGATTAATTATTTTTAATAAGAAATAGTGATTTTTTGTATAAATAATTATTTATTGAAATAAAAATGATAATTCATTACACTATTCTTATGTGTGATTCTTCGTATTATTGTTAAATGATATTGCTATACTTACTACTTTTTCATTTTGCATCTAAGCGGGTACGTGATGACAAGATGATTGATGACTTATGTAATGATTGATTTGCACATGAATATGAATAAGAATTAATAGTTACTATTAGTAAAAAAATAGTGTATAAATGTTCGCTCATGATTTATAGATCATTGGGTAATTTTTTAGATAATTTTTGTTATGTAAACATAAATGTTAAATGTTAGAAATTAAAAAAAATTATAAATTTGGATAGTGCATATGGAGTGATCTCCTAAACATATATTCGGAGTGTGCATCCCTAGGATCATTACAAATTTAGTACATGGACGAGAGCAAAATGATAATTCCTAATCAAACCGGTGATTACAAAAATTAAATACAAAATTATTAACTCGAGTCAATCATAGAATACAATGTAAATTAATTATGTTAATCAAATTTAGTTTCTCCTTTATATATCAATTATCTAATTCTTTCCTTCCCCTATTTCCTTGCTGCGGTTGGATAGTCCCTCATTAAAGTGAAGGGAATGTAACGAAAGAAAAGGGAGGGTAATGAACGAAAAGAAATTAATCCCATTTGAATAAATGTTCATAAGGAAATGGAGGGTAAAAATGAAGATATTTACATCATTTGAAATTTTATTATGTGTAAAATATGCTTTCCCTTCCCTGTCCTCCATTTTAAAGTTAAAACAAAATGGAGAAAATGGAGGAAAATATATCCTTTCATTCCCTTATGCTAAAATCATATCCAAATGAAGAGGGAAAAAATTTCCCATACTCTCCCTCTCTTTTGCTCCTTTACTCTTAATGCAAAAAGGGGCTTACTTTAGCCATAGTAGAAAATATTTTTTAGCCAAGGTTTTCAAATTCGGTGATGCTCAGCTCTAATGATTGTCGGCCTCACTTATTTCACTCTTAACAAACACACCGTGCACAACATACTAGTAATTGCTAAAATTGTGTCGATTTATTTTTTTTATATGCATACGAGACATTCTTTTCTTGTAATATTATAGGCTAGTTTTGTTTGTTTCAAAAATATGATTGCAAAAAATTAATTATATCTCTGGAAAATAAGAAAAAATTATTAGATTAAAGTAATAAAATTAAATTTTCATTTATCCGCATGATAGATATTATCATTGCAAATAAATTTATAAAATATTTGGATATTTGTTAGGACAAAGATATAACACAATCAAATACATCACTCTTTTCACAAATTGTTTTATCATAGTATGATTACTCTTTGAAAAATATCGATCAAATAAAGCATTTATCATCAAGTCTCTTTAATTGGTAACCTTTTGGCTTGCAAAAAAAGGGCATTCAACAACATAAAAAAAAAATCACTTATTTCAAATATACTTTATGTCATTCAAACATCCAATATTGTATAACGTCATTCATCTCACTGAAATTAAGGCTACAAAATACAAATAAATATCATAATAGTTTTCAAATTTAATTATTATGTTAAATATACATATGATTTTCGTAATTTGATTTTAGCAATGTATAATTTTAGATATACAGTCATATTTATAAGTAAAATGTTGTGATGGTATGATTCTCAAACTCACATTCTTTTGCTTTAGTTAACGTTAGGTTAGGACTATGAAAAGAAAGATAATCTTGGACATCATTATTTCTATATCATGTTTCAAGGAAAATATTTTCTTAAATTTTATAGGCAACCTTTCTATTGTTATTTCTTTTTTTTTTCAATAGTCAAAAGAGTACACAATACTTAAAGATATGCACAACATACTCCATTGTTAAATTTTGAATTTGTTATGTGCATTTGAGATTGTTTTAGATGTCATAATATTATTTTATAGTTTTTTTTCAAATTTATACTTCAAATTAATTATATCTTGGCATGGAAATAAGAGAATTTAATCGTACTGAAGAAACAAAATTAAAATATTATTTTATGTGGATGATAAAAAATAATATTGAGAATAGAAAGATCTGCTAAAATATTTGTAGGACCTTGGCCTCCTCCAAAATTTAACAATACACAATGAAGGCATAGTTGCCTCCTCAGTGAGTATATTATGGAAGGAAATCAAATATATCACTTATATTAACTAAAAATAGTGGTAAGACCTTTGTAATATATGAATAATGTAAAAAAATAATCATTTATATAATTATGATAATATAATATTTAAGAATGTTTAGATATGTTTTTAGTAATTAATAGTGAATAATGAGCGTCTACTTATGGTTCAATGTTTGTGTTGCTCCTTTTAAGGAGTAGCACCATTTCACACATCATAGTTCGACGATATGATGTGTGAAATGGTGCTACTCCTTAAATGAGGTAACACAATCAATTTTTTTCATATATATATATATGTGTGTGTGTGTGTGTATGTATATTGATTTTAATGGAGGTGTAGCGTCCTTTAGGTGAAACACTATGGAACACTTCTCCGTCCATTTGAAATCTACAACGTGGATTAAAAGTTCATTTTAAAACCTTCGCCACTCCCCCAAAACTCCACCATCATCGACGTCGCCATGGGTGCCTCTGTCTGCTTCCCTGACTTCATCTCTTGCGCACGTGTCCTATCCATGGCCCAACGCTCTCGCGTCGACCTCTCCTTTAGCCACGTTGCATTTGTCCCCTCTCCCACTATTGAAATTGATGTGCTGACTCCTTTTCATGTGTGGGTTGGTGGTATTTTTTATTCAATCCAAAACACCACATGGATAATAACTAAGAGGGGAAAATATTATTTTAACAAGAGCTTAATGAGGTTTGAACTCGAGACTTTTAGCATGTTGAATTTGATGTGCTGACCAGTTTTTCTAAAAGCTGAAGTCATTAGAAAGTGCAACAGATTTTATATAATTAACATCGACGTCCCCATCCTCTACTTCGTCCTCCTCATCGCCAATGTAGTTGTCTCCCTGGTTAACCCTCTTAGCTTTCATGACGAGATTGTCCACTATGTCAACATCTCAAAGCCATCCATGGCTTTTGCCACCACCATTGAGACCTCTAAGCTCCCGCAAGACCTCCCAATCGTCCTCCTTGACTCCCCCCATTTTCCATCCTTGACACACTTGTAGGGGTCCTCAATAGTGCAAGAGGATGTTCTGGTCAAGCAACCCACTACTGCCACAATCCTCTACTCGTCAGGGACAATCGAACAGGTGAAAGGTGTGGAGCTCTCCCACCGAAACTTTGTTGCCCTGTTCATGGCATTAGAAGTCCACTGACCAAAGCTTGTGAGGGCAAGGGACCTCCGGTGTCATTGATCACCATCCCATTGTTCCATATATTCGAATTCTTCATGGTGCTCCGGTCGGTGGCACTTGGGGAGACGATGATGTTGAGAGAACTGATTTTGTTTTTTTACTGAGGTGTAGTGTTTTATCCATGCTCTAGATTTAAAATGGACGGATAAACATTCCACAATGTTTCACCTAAAGGGCCCTACACCTCCATTAAACTCATATATATATATATATATATATATAATATGAGTAAGATTCTCACTTTTGCTTAAGCTTCACCTTTTAATTTAATTATTTAAAACAAGATTAATAATATTGTACTTTTTATTTGATGCCAACACACATAATTATATTCAAATCGAATTTGCTTCTTCAAAATATTTTTTAAATATTTGGATATTTGTTAGGACAAAGATATAACACAATCAAATACATCACTCTTTTCACAAATTGTTTTATCATAGTATGATTACTCTTTGAAAAATATCGATCAAATAAAGCATTTATCATCAAGTCTCTTTAATTGGTAACCTTTTGGCTTGCAAAAAAAGGGCATTCAACAACATAAAAAAAATCACTTATTTCAAATATACTTTATGTCATTCAAACATCCAATATTGTATAACGTCATTCATCTCACTGAAATTAAGGCTACAAAATACAAATAAATATCATAATAGTTTTCAAATTTAATTATTATGTTAAATATACATATGATTTTCGTAATTTGATTTTAGCAATGTATAATTTTAGATATACAGTCATATTTATAAGTAAAATGTTGTGATGGTATGATTCTCAAACTCACATTCTTTTGCTTTAGTTAACGTTAGGTTAGGACTATGAAAAGAAAGATAATCTTGGACATCATTATTTCTATATCATGTTTCAAGGAAAATATTTTCTTAAATTTTATAGGCAACCTTTCTATTGTTATTTCTTTTTTTTTTCAATAGTCAAAAGAGTACACAATACTTAAAGATATGCACAACATACTCCATTGTTAAATTTTGAATTTGTTATGTGCATTTGAGATTGTTTTAGATGTCATAATATTATTTTATAGTTTTTTTTTCAAATTTATACTTCAAATTAATTATATCTTGGCATGGAAATAAGAGAATTTAATCGTACCGAAGAAACAAAATTAAAATATTATTTTATGTGGATGATAAAAAATAATATTGAGAATAGAAAGATCTACTAAAATATTTGTAGGACCTTGGCCTCCTCCAAAATTTAACAATACACAATGAAGGCATAGTTGCCTCCTCAGTGAGTATATTATGGAAGGAAATCAAATATATCACTTATATTAACTAAAAATAGTGGTAAGACCTTTGTAATATATGAATAATGTAAAAAAATAATCATTTATATAATTATGATAATATAATATTTAAGAATGTTTAGATATGTTTTTAGTAATTAATAGTGAATAATGAGCGTCTACTTATGGTTCAATGTTTGTGTTGCTCCTTTTAAGGAGTAGCACCATTTCACACATCATAGTTCGACGATATGATGTGTGAAATGGTGCTACTCCTTAAATGAGGTAACACAATCAATTTTTTTCATATATATATATATATATGTGTGTGTGTGTATGTATATTGATTTTAATGGAGGTGTAGCGTCCTTTAGGTGAAACACTATGGAACACTTCTCCGTCCATTTGAAATCTACAACGTGGATTAAAAGTTCATTTTAAAACCTTCGCCACTCCCCCAAAACTCCACCATCATCGACGTCGCCATGGGTGCCTCTGTCTGCTTCCCTGACTTCATCTCTTGCGCACGTGTCCTATCCATGGCCCAACGCTCTCGCGTCGACCTCTCCTTTAGCCACGTTGCATTTGTCCCCTCTCCCACTATTGAAATTGATGTGCTGACTCCTTTTCATGTGTGGGTTGGTGGTATTTTTTATTCAATCCAAAACACCACATGGATAATAACTAAGAGGGGAAAATATTATTTTAACAAGAGCTTAATGAGGTTTGAACTCGAGACTTTTAGCATGTTGAATTTGATGTGCTGACCAGTTTTTCTAAAAGCTGAAGTCATTAGAAAGTGCAACAGATTTTATATAATTAACATCGACGTCCCCATCCTCTACTTCGTCCTCCTCATCGCCAATGTAGTTGTCTCCCTGGTTAACCCTCTTAGCTTTCATGACGAGATTGTCCACTATGTCAACATCTCAAAGCCATCCATGGCTTTTGCCACCACCATTGAGACCTCTAAGCTCCCGCAAGACCTCCCAATCGTCCTCCTTGACTCCCCCCATTTTCCATCCTTGACACACTTGTAGGGGTCCTCAATAGTGCAAGAGGATGTTCTGGTCAAGCAACCCACTACTGCCACAATCCTCTACTCGTCAGGGACAATCGAACAGGTGAAAGGCGTGGAGCTCTCCCACCGAAACTTTGTTGCCCTGTTCATGGCATTAGAAGTCCACTGGCCAAAGCTTGTGAGGGCAAGGGACCTCCGGTGTCATTGATCACCATCCCATTGTTCCATATATTCGAATTCTTCATGGTGCTCCGGTCGGTGGCACTTGGGGAGACGATGATGTTGAGAGAACTGATTTTGTTTTTTTACTGAGGTGTAGTGTTTTATCCATGCTCTAGATTTAAAATGGACGGATAAACATTCCACAATGTTTCACCTAAAGGGCCCTACACCTCCATTAAACTCATATATATATATATATATATATAATATGAGTAAGATTCTCACTTTTGCTTAAGCTTCACCTTTTAATTTAATTATTTAAAACAAGATTAATAATATTGTACTTTTTATTTGATGCCAACACACATAATTATATTCAAATCGAATTTGCTTCTTCAAAATATTTTTTAAAATAAAATATAACACGTATTTATCTTAATTATGCTAGGATTGATTTACCTTTCAAACAAAAAAAACTATTCCCCCACCACTATGTATATACGAGAGAGTGTGAATTTTAACGCGAATACATCTTAGAGAATTTTTTTTAATACCATAATGGTGTTTCAAGTTAGAGCTCCATCCTAAAAAATAAAGATTGCTGGAGCCATTTTGTAGTTATATTTTATATTTATATTATTAGTTCATATGTCATGATTCTTTATTATTTATATAATAATTTATTTTATAATTTAATGTTGTTTATGACATTATGAAGCTCTTATTCCACATATTTAAACTTTTAGTTATAGAATTAAATATATTTACATTAATTTGAATTTAATATCTTTCTTTTAAAGATTATTACACTAAAGTATAATCTTGAAAATTTTTCAAAAGAAATATTTGATAGAGGGTGATCTTTTCTATTAAATAATTTAGGATAATTTTTAATATAAAAATTATTGACTCAAGAAACGTGAAATGATTTTTTAATCGAAATATCTAATCCAATCCAAAGCACTTTTTTGTCATGTTTATGACACACATTCTTATGCACCTAAATTCTCCTAAGCTATTTAAAATGTCGGTGGTGCATAAGAATGTAGGTTATAAAGAAATATATATTACTAATTTAAAAACTTTTAAATAAATTGTGTGTTCCCCTCTTATCAATTTGTTGCATGTTCTGAACATATATTTGCTATATATCTAAATTTTATGTTTTTTTTGTGTTAACCAAATATATTTTTAAAGATAATTCTCTCCCTCTCTCTTCATTAATTACGCGGACTGCCCCTACCTCAACTCTTATGAATAGACTCTTTTGTAACAAGCAAATCCCGGTGTGAGTGAAGAGGATATCCCTTCTCTTCCGCTTCGTGCCGGAATCCCCTACCAGAGGCGACACTTTCTTCCCCCTCCCTGCCCCCCCCCCCCCCCCCCCCCCCCCAACTCTTCTTTTCCTTCCCTTCATCACCTATAATATAATGACATAAGTCCTCATCGTTTTCTTGTCGGCTGGCGCCCACCTCAAGGCGGCGCCGCATTTTCTTCCTCGGACCATACCTCCCCCCCCTCCCCTGACCCTCTATTTTTCCACCATGGCATCTGCAAAAACAACCCCACAACTTCCCTCCCTCTCCTCAACCACATCCTTCCCCCGCTATCAAACACCAATGATTCCCCGCAAGTGGACCCCTCAAACCCCCGTCCCCATTCGGTCTGGGGAAAATGGTCGGACATCGTGCAAGAGAGACACAACAACCCCTAGATCTCCTCGCAACAATGGCATCACCTTCAGTCAACGATCACTGAAATTGTCGACATCCCTCTGACGGACGTGGAACACCAGTTGGCAGCTGCGGAACGAAGCATTGTGGGACGCTTCCTAGGGAGCAGGGAAGACATTGTTGCTCTTACCTCCGCCCTGCCCCAGATCTAGGTTGTTTTGGGCCATATATCAGTTCGAGAACTCGGTAACTCATATCTAATATACACTTTCTCAAATTTTGACAACTATATGCAGGTTATTACTAGACCGCCGGATACCTGCCGGGGCCATCTTCTATCTATCAATTAGTACAAGCCATTTTTCCGACCTTTTGAGGAGACCCAAACAATCTACGATCCAACTTCCAGGGTTAACCTTCGAGTTATGTTCCCTTGCCGCTATCTAGTTTATCACGTCACATTTTGGTACTCCTCTATGAATCGACCTCCCGGCGAAGGACGACGAGGTTCGTGCTCCAAGATTCTGCGTTGATATGAGTACTAAATCCCTAGTAAAACAAGGTATATGGGTAAGTCTGTCGGACGACACCCGCTTCTTCCAACATGTTCTATATAAAATTGTACCTCTATTTTGTTTTAGGTGTGGGTTCATCGGACACCGACTCAAGAATTGCCCATCTCCAAGGGATCCCACTTCCTCCGGAGACGCTGGGGGAGTGCTGCTCTACGAGCCATGGATGCTCGCCAACACGACCTCCCGACGGCAAGACTCGCGGCGGGGATTTCAGGGGACGCGACCGCCACATCACAGCCTGAGCAGTGGATTTTCATTACCTTCCACGTCAGCCATGAGCATGCCGCCGGCCCATACTCACGCCAGACCCTGCACCAATGTCACGGAGCAAACGGCTACTGACACCGTTTCATGTACCATTGTCACGCAGCTAATGGCTACTGACATCACTGACAATAGTACTCATCGGTTGTCCGTGCTTGTTGAACCAACTGACAATAGTACTCATGGGCTGATCGACAATGCGATGCCTGCCACTTGTCCATCTCCTCGATCTAACGGTGATAAAAATCGCACTATTTTGAATGATGATGCCACGTCTGGATCCTTGAGAGGCCTTGGATTTGTGCCACTTGGATCCCACCAAAGCCAAAACCCAACTGCCCCACATCAAGTGTCCCCAAACGTAACGTCTCAATCCCTCTGCCCTCCTTAAATCTCAAATACTTAATCCTCTCCTCTGCCCCCATACATGTTCCCCCCCTTGAAATGTTGCTCCTCACAGCTCCACCTCCCAAGTCCCCTGGAAACTCGCTCCCCCTAGTCCCTCTCACTGGTTTGGCACATGATACTCTAATGGAGACGGTGCTAGCATGTTTCATCGGTATGGCACATGATACTTTAATGGAGCGGGGCAAGCCGGTTCCAACTCTGACGAGGAGCAGATTGATGAGGAGCTTGTCATGGAGCCTCCTCCCTGGTCAGAAGCCACGAAATTCGGTGCCCCTCTGGAGGCATCGATGCTCCGTCATCGAGGACATCAAAGCTAGCCAAAAGGTAAAAAATTCTCAATCGTAAGAAGACCACTAACTTCTCAATGTTACAAAAAGCTGCGGTGAGATCACTAGTGGAACCTGCTGGACTGGATCTTAACACATGAAGATAATAACTAGGAACTGCTGAGGGGCCTTTCACAGTAAGGTCCGTGAACGCCTCTCGGACATCATCAAGTAGGACCAGCCTGATCTTCTGGTACTTTTAGAAACACATTCTTGTTCATCTCGTCCATTGTAGGTTATCAAACGTTTGGGGCTTTAGCTGGCAGAGTGTCTTCGAGCCAGGGACTGGCCACGCTGAACGAATCCTTCTCGCATGGAGAAATCCGACCATGAAGGTCTCTGTGGTTACCCAGGGTCCATAATTCCTCCATGTGATTATTGACCACGATGATCAAACTCCTACATTACAAATAAGGATCATATTTGCCAAGCTTTTGTTACTCAATACACTAACATGCGGAAACCTTCTGAGACATCAGATCCCCCTGCCAATGCCTGACCCTCCCTCTCTTAGCTCCCGACCCATTGGCACCGGACACTTACATCTCCAATAACCCTTGAAGAAATCAAAACTATCTTTGGAGCATGCCGAGTGGCAAGGCCCCTGCACCGAATGGTTATACAGTTGAATTCTATCATACCTACTAGGATATTGTAGGCGAAACTGTCACTGCCGAGATACTACATTTCTTCAACACTGACTCTCTTCCTTCTAAATGGTGTAAGACCTCACTCATCTTCATCCCGAAAACAAAACCTGCCCTCAAAATCACTGGCTATAAGCCTATTTCACTATGTAACGTCCTCTACTGTGTGGTTGTCAATATTCTGGCCGCTAGACTCAAGTCTACCCTCCCACACCTTATCGACCTGTTCCAAAATGCTTTCATATCCGACAGATCCATTCATGATAACATACTTAATATTCAAAAGATCGCCCATTCTCTCAACACTAGCAGATATCATTAAGGCTGATGTGGCCAAAGCTTTTGATCGTGTCTCGTGGTCGGCAATTCATCATGTGCTTATCTATATGAATTTTCTACACCTTTAGTTGAATGGATTATGGCATGCACCTCCCCAATTTTCCATTGTATCATTAATGAAACTCGTCTCAACCCTTTAGAAGCTACAAGGAGGTGAGACAAGCGGACCCCCTTTTGCTTTACCTATTCGTTATGGTTAATTAAGTGTTATCCTCTTTGCTAAACCATCAATCCACCAATGGAAAAATCCAATCGTTTAGAATAAATAATTTCATCGCCAGCCATTTGCTCTATGCCGACGATCTTCTAATACACATGCGGCTACAAACACTAGAAACTGCAAGAACATTATTAAGATCCTAAAAGAATACTACTCCCTTACAAATCAAATCATAAACCTACGAAATCACAAGTTTTTCTTCCTCTTGGATTATGTCTTCGTCGACGACAAGTCATCGCCAATTCTCTTGGTATTAATAATGGTTCTTTTCCCTTTATTTATCTTGTGTGACCATTTATTATAAACAGGTTACAGGAAAACAATGATAAATAAGGTAACAAAAAAGCTCTCTGGGTGGAAAGGTAAGTTCCTAAACCAGGTTAGCAGAATGACTTTGATAAAGTCAGTTATCTACTTTTTGTTGCTTCTACTCATATATCTAGCTCAACTGTGGCGATGCTTGACAAATTGTCTCGAAAATTTCTTTGGTCTTCCATGCGAAATGATAATGGCACTCATCTCATTGGCTGTCAAATAGTTCAGCACCCTACTTCTGCAAGTGGGCTAGGTATACGTAATATGACCTCAATAAAACTTCTCTGATAGCAAAAAAAGTTTTTGAACTTCTAAATGACTCGGACACTCTATGGCCGAACCTGATAAAAAACAAATATGGTAAATTGCACCCTTGGACACCACATATCACTACCCTCCGGCTTGGTGTTGAAAAGCAATGTTGAAATGCACAAATGACATCCGACAAGGTATCAAGCGATATATTGGGAATGGTTGCACCACCTCTGTCATGCACAATCCTTAGTTATTCACCACGTCGATCAATTTTATACTACATATGTCATTGTACACGAACACTTAGATGATCTAATGGTCTCGGATCTTATACATAACCATGGTTGGGACTTTCAACAACAATCTCCTTTTTTCGACCCCCCCCCCCCCCCCCCCCCCCTTTGGTCTCACGTATTGCTGAGTTGTGCCTACCCCTCTCCGCTGATGGCTGATGGATTTGGTGCATGAACCCACTTGATCATGCCTCCACCTTGAGTATCTATAATTTCTTATGCAGCAGGCCAACTCCATAACCCGGGCCTAACAAGCAATTTTGGACTACGATTTGGCAACTCATCGCTCCGCAAAAAATAAAAATTTTTCTCTATAAATTTTTACACAAACGTCTTCCTACTCTTGGATTTCTTATGCGTTTTAACCCTGCGATAAACCCGGCCTGCATCTTGTGCGGAGCATCCGCCGAAACAACGACCCATTTATTTTTTGAATGTTCTTTCGCACATAATATATGACGTCTTTTCTCTCAAACTATTTCTTATCATTTTACGTTGCACGATTCCTGGGCAACCGAGGGCTGGATCGAGGAAGGCAGCGACTTGAACCCACTCAAGGTCCTGCCTGAGATCACTCACTTTTGGAATATTTGACTTTCACGAAATGATGTCCATTTCCAACCCAAGATTGCTACCGCTATGATTGTATGAGAGAGGGCCCTCGCTGCCATAATGAATATGCTAAACTTAATTGGTCTGAGGCATGCAACATCATCCCCCCCCCCACCCGACCTGGGTCCAATGGGAGCCCTTATGCCGAGTTGGGTTTGCTTCAAATCCGATGGATCCTACACGAGATCTGCGACCTTTGGGGTGCCGATTTTATTATTCGCTCTAATCACAACCATCTTTTTTTTGCAGACGCCAGTAAACAAATCGGGCGATCAGCTCTAGAGATCGAGACATTGGCATTGCTCTTAAGAATTAAATATTGTGTACAATGCAGATACAAAAAAGTGGAATGCGTAATAGACTCTGATATCATCGTGTGAGTCGTCAACAAGACCTCTCCTTGCCCATGGCACATCCTAAACACCATAAGAAACATTTGGCATCACATTTTGGCACTCATCTCATTGGTTGGCAAATAGTTCAGCTCCCTACTTTTGCAGGCGGGATAAGTATATGTAATATGACTTCAATAAAAACTTCTCTAATAGCAAAAAAGTTTTTGAACTTCTAAATGACTCGGACACTCTATGGTCGAATCTGATAAAAAACAAATATGGTAAACTGCACCCTTGGGCACCACATATCACTACCCTCCGACTTGTGCTGAAAAGCAATGCTGAAATGTACAAATGACATCTGACAAGGTATCAAGCGATATATTGGGAATGACTGCACCACCTCTGTCTCCTTAGTTATTCACCATGCTGATCAATTTTATACCTACATATGTCATTGTACACGAACACTTAGATGATCTAATGGTCTCAGATCTTATATATAACCATGCTTGGGACTTTCAACAACTATCTCCTCTTTTCAGCCCCCATTTGGTCTCACGTATTGCTGAGTTGTGCCTACCCCCACTCCGCTAATGATGGTCGGTGGATTGTTGCATGAACCCACTTGGTCGTGCCTCCACCTTAAGTATCTATAATTTCTTATGCAGTAGGGCAACTCCACAACCCTTAGCCTGGTGAGAAATCTTGGACTATAATCTTGCTTTCTTACACGTTTTAACCCTGTGATAAACTCGGTCCGCGTCTTGTGCGAAGCATCCGCTGAAACAATGACCTATTTATTTTTGGAATGTTCTTTCGCACGTAATATATGACGTCTTTTCTCTCAAACTATTTCTTATCATTTTACGTTGCATGATTACTTGGCAACCAAGGGCTGGATCGAGGAAGGCAGCGACTTAAACCCCACTCAAGGTCTTGCCTGAGATCACTTTTTGCTTTCACTTTTGAAATATTTGGCTTTCGCGAAATGATGTCCATTTCCAGTCCAAGATTGCTACTGCTACGATTGTATGAGAGAGGGCCTTCGCAGCCATAATGAATATGTTAAACTTAATTGATCTGAGACACGCAACATCATCTCCCCCCCACCCGACCTAGGTCCAATGGGAGCCCCTACGCCGAGTTGGGTTTGCCTCAAATCCGATGGATCCTACACGAGATCTGCGACCTTTGGGGTACCGATTTTATTATTTTCTTTACTCACAACCATCTTCTTTTTGCAGACGCCAGTAAACAAATTGGGCGGTCAGCTCTGGAGATCGAGACGTTGGCATTGCTCTTAGGAATTAAACATTGTGTACAATGCAGATACAAAAAAGTGGAATGCGCAATAGACTCTAAAATCATGGCGTGAGTCATCAACAAGACCTCTCCTTGCCCATGGCGCATCCTAAACACCATAAGAAACATTTGGCATCACATTTTGACACTAGATGAATTCAAATGTAAATATATTTATCGTGAATGTAATGAAACTATTGATTTTTTTTTCACGTCGAAGCAATACCCTTGTCTCGGATATTTTTTGAGAGGATTGCCCTCCGGGGCCTCTTCAATATTTATACCAGGATTATTCTGGGGGGTCAGTTATCAATAGTTAAACCTTTCCTTTAAAAAGAAAAAAAAGAAGCAAATCCCATCTCTAAGAAAAAAAAATGAGGCGGAAGGTTAAAAGAAAAACACTCCCGTACTTGCACTTCTACTAATGGGCCTTGAGAGACAAATCTCACGCCAGGGCCTTTTAATGTAAAGCCCACGACATATAGAAGAATAACTCACTGTTCACAAACCCTAAGTCGCTGCCGTTTAGACCAATCGTCCTTCTATAAAGAACGCCCACCACCACTTCCAGCTTCGTTATTGACTCGAGCACCGATTTTTCGGCCGTGACGTATTTTTTTCTTTGTATATTTCGTGGAGTGTTTTATAGTTTGTTTTGCTTTATCTTGTAGATTTTTCTCTGTTTTTTGTTGTTCGTCAGGGTGCCTAAATGATGAACACATAGATGAAGTGATGCATCTAACCTCAAAGGTGGAGTGCCATGATTCAGTATTCATTTGAATAGGAAGATCTGATGGGCTATCACTTGTATTCTTTACTTCTCTTTTTGGTCCAAATAATTGACTTTCATGTTAAAGGACAGATTTTGAGTGCTTCTACGTTCGTATTAGATTCTTAGTAGTATTCACGATAATGTGGATGATGAGAAAATTAGCAAAATACAGTTATCCCTGTCTGATAACAATTATCTGTGCTGATAACATTGAAATCTGACACATTTTTGCTCATGCTTTTGTTTATTTGAATCTTCTTCTTTTCTCCATCTGGAACGCCATTTTTTTGTATCCAATACTTTTGCTGTTTTTTGTCTGTCGGTGATTTAATTTTGGATACCAACTTATGGGAATTTTTAAGTATTAGATCGTTCTGAGGCCTTTCTTTTCTGTTCATTCCCCTTTTTTTTTCTGTTGCATTCACAGCATCTTGCTCGGATTCATTCAGCAATTTTCGTCAAATCAAGTTGTTCCTTTTTGTTTATTTAGAATCTAGTGCGTGGTTCCTGCTATATGTATCGAAAAAAGATGAGTTGAAGCCGCGAATGATCTTTAACGAAGGCTTGGAAGTGGTTTGGTTCTAAAAGAACAAAGACGAGGGATGTCGTCTTTGCAGAAGAGGCTGAAACCGTAGTGATTGTAGAAGAGGCCTCAAGGTTGCTGTAATATTACAACTTTCCATTCAATCATTCAAGAACCTAAATTCATATAATGTATTGATTCTTTGCATTTTTATTTATTAATAAATTTCTCCATTACTGTGTGCCTTTTAAAAGATGTTATATGTTTCGGTTAGTAAAATTGCAAAATCAAAACTGGAATGTCTTTGTATTAATTGCAACATGGATACTCTATTAACTTTGGCTTGAAGATATGTGTAACATGTAAAGTTTCTTTCACGTGTCAATCCGAGAAAACGTCAATTTAGTTTCGTGAATATTTAGTTCAAATTTAATTAAGGGGAAGTGAAGATTAAAGAAAAGTGAAGATTGAGAAGTGGAAGAAAAACGAATGAAAAAGGATAAAATTAAATAATATTTTATATAAATGATTTCATTATGTATATATATTATCAAATAAAAGTAAAAGTGTGTGTTAAATATATTTTTTTAGGAATGAAAGAAAAAGAAGACTTTTTTCTTCCAACTAAAATTCAACCAAGGAAAATCGAATTATCTTTTTCCATAATTTTCTTTTCTTTTACACCCAATCAAACAAACTCCCAATAAAAAAGACTGTGCAGTTGCATTCTCAACGCCACTTATAGGAGATTACTTGTTGAGCTGTAGTTTTCTTGTGATTTGGTTACAAAACTATGCAGTCGTATGTAAATTTGAATTAATATAGATCAAGAGAATCTGATGTAACATAAACAAGATCAACAACACTTTAGCTACAAGGGAAGGGCAACTAAACGAGTGCTTCATTAAGTCTTTTTCCTAACATGCTCGTGCAAGATGCGCTGAACAGTCGGTTCCATTTGAACGCATCTTTGTACGTTCAACATAAACAAGATCAACAAATGGAGCATCACAAAGCTCAACCATTTGCCCACAAGATCAAGGCTAATATGCAGTCTCTGTAGCAACAGTTTTACAAGGGAACATAATACAATCGACAAAGTTATCTAAGACCACTTTTCCGATGTCTTCCCACAAGTCATTTGATTGTAATGTAGCGGTTCGTTCCGTGTTTAGCCCAATGATCCTTGAGATCCACAGGCAGAGAAAGATCATGTCCATCTGCTGCTAACCTGCTAAGAAGCTTTCTAAATGCACTGCCGCTCATCTTGCGCCCTCCAACCCGAGCATGACGCTTGTTAGGCATCTGCGGCAATGGGTACATTGAGAGCGTCATAGTGCAGCAGGCTGACTGCCAGCCTCCATTGCCCCACTTGTAGCATTGTTGATATTTTCCTGTGCATGAGCACACTGGGGAGGGCATCATAGATTCATCGAATGTAACTTCATTAAGGCCCAGGTCTTGAGTCTTCCATTGCTGATGTTTTGAGACTGATACCTGTTTGTTTAGGTCTTCTCCCACCCCAACTTGGGTTCTCCAATCACCTGTTGCTTTGGCAATTGTGACCTGCTTGTTCAGATTGTCATTCCCACCCTTTTTACTCTTGCGAGGAGCTTTTGATGGATTCTTCAATGCTGAAGGCTGTGCTTTAGTGTCTTTCCTTGGTCTTTTAGTTTTTGGGGACTTTGCTCCATTCTCTGAGGTTGTTGGCATATGGAAACCCTCATATTGCGTCTCTCTGTTGGGGTTGTAAGGGGCATCAGACAACTGGGGCGGTTGAGGGTGGAGGTGTTGAAGGTGATGTTGCTGCTGATGGTAAACATGTTTTGTCCGACGTTGAGCTCCAGGTCCGCAGTTAGGACACACACCATTCTCACGGGCATATTCAAGTGCTGCAATAGCATTGTCGCGTTCCATGATGGCAGTGTTTCGCTCAGCAATCGCAGAATCTCGCTGGAGAAGTGCCATATCTCGCTCAACTACAGCAGCTTTCTTCTCAGCTAGAGCCAAGTCACGTTCCTGGAAAGCTTTATCTCGCTCAGAAACGATCAGCTTTACGGATTGATTATCCTTCAAGTGATGCTGGGGCCCCATCCACTAAGCATAACAAAGAAGAGGTAAGTTCAGAGCAGATCTAGAACAGTGAATTATCTGGACATAAAAATGCAGTGCTCATAATTTAATACAAACTCATCTTCGCATTGAAAAGTTTACATAGTTAGATCTGCATGTTTGCACTTATCATGTGGGCTGTTGTTCATAATTTCACATGAGTTGTTTCAAATGTCAGATAAAGCAGCATGTAAGATTGGCAGATAAAATGCAACATTTTGTACAGAGTACCTGATTTCTCTAAAAAAAAAAATAGATATTACATGCTTTAATTTCTTTTTTGAGAAGGTTAACAAAACATAAGGCATATCCTGAATCTCCAACAGTTGATTGTGCTATTTTGTTGATTAGGGAAAAGATGTACAGTTTTCACAATTTTTATAGAAGGGAATTATCTACAAACAACATAAGAACACTTCAATTATAATGTTGGAGCACAACACCCAAGGGAGGTGCATCCCAAAAAAGTCTGCAACATCAGAGATTACATCCCGCATAACATGTCAAAAAACCACAACTCTAGTTGCATCTATGAGAATGCTTTATAACATAATTATCAGAACACTTGGAGGTTCTCAAATCCCAACAATCTTGTAGTATGTTTAGCGCTGTTCATGAACAATTGGACTCCTATGATCCTTGTTCGTATTTGAGAATCCGCTTTAATATAAACATCCCAAAATACAAGTTGTCTCTGCTTCATCATCCCCCCAGTCACGACCCTAGCTCTCCACTTCCACTCACTATGTGCATCCTATATGCTATCCTATCTATTATGATATTATCATATCGCTAAGCTTGAATTCCAGGATTAATCGCTGGACAAAGGACGAAAAAGTTATATTCAGACTTCATGTAAAAAAACAAAAAACTAAAACTAGAAGGAAAGAAAAGTCGCACAGTATATTCCACACCAGTTGTTTGACAGAAAGTAATATGTGACCAAAACTACATGACAAAGTATGCAAAAGTTGCAGGACTCAGTTTTGATTGGGACTATAGCAAAGGTTCAGTTTGAACTACATGAAGCCAAAGAGTGAGGGCAATGGCACAATACATAAAGAAGTTGCTTTGGGATCAGATTGTATAGTTCATTGAATGATACAAGGTAATGCTTACTTTAAGGTTAATCCACTTCTCAAGCAACAGAATACTGCAGTTGAACCTTGAATTCCCAAAAAGAAATCATGAAACCACAGTACAGCTTGTTTTTTGTTTTGAAGAATGAAACCAGAGTCTACAGTTGCATCTCCACATTACTAAGATGCTAATTCAATAAAGCAAACATGTTTATGCTGCCAATATGTGGTCAGCATATTTATACTAAGATGACAAACACACAGGTGAACTTTCATAATTTGCATTAGGGATCTGAGTGGGTAATTTTTCAGATTAATAATGCCATCACATTCATTCCAAATGTTTTGGAAATAAAAATGTTACAGAATCCAAGCAACTGCTTCTTTACTTAAATCTGCATACTAATCAAGTTGTTATAAGGCAATTTCACTACCATCTCATTGTCATGCAATACCATAGAATCAATGGAAGTAAAGGGAGGAGGCAACAATAACATATACCTGGGCATGGATTGATTTGTATTGATCAATTTTGTGCCTCTCATTCTCCCTTTGCCCACCCTCATCCATCATAACAATTCAGTTGGCGAGGTATCTCTGTAGTATGAAAGGATATATATTTACTTAGAGCATGGAGATGTTTTTTCTTCTAGTAGGGACAAGGAAGGAGGTGGGTTTGTGGAGGAATATAAATTACTTACTATCGTGAGACGATATAACAAGACCACAAGAAGCTAGCTCTAGATAATCACCCAGATCTCCAACATTTCGACACAAACAATTGACAGCCTCTTCTGCTAAGCTGGAAACATAAAATGAAATGCTAAGGAATCTCACTAGTTGCAGTCAATGTTGTCACAACTGAACCTGACATCAACCCACAAGGTTTCCAGTTCAGTTCGAACCAGTTAAACTATATGGCAGGAACAGCGAAACAACCCATAATAAAATATGTACTAAATCAATACACATGACAGAACGTATTTGTCAAATCTTAATAGTTATCACATAAACATGTTTTCGAGTCTCAAACCCCTAGACCCTAGAGTAATGATCAATAACCATAGTCAGATACAAGTTCTAACAAAAGAAAATCATAAGGAAATTGCAAACAAATTTTACCAGAAGCACATATTCTAAAAACTGATTGAGATTCACCAGCACTTTCAGACAACGCCATATCCTACAAAACAAGCTTAAAATCCTAGAAGAAAAAAACAGCAATCTATATATTAGGGAAAAGAAAATTACATGAGAACAGCAGATTAGGAAAGGATACATATGAGGCAACTAACAGACTGATACATGATAACATGTCACTAACTTTGTATGCATACACAATCAAATAACAAGAATGATAATTCAGAAGAGACTTGACAGGTCAAAAGTGGAGAAGACACATTCAGAAAGAAATAGAGTTGGATCAATAAGGGAAAGAAAAACAAGAAAAAAGTGAACATGCTCAGGAGCTTCTTTTATCTTTCACTATTCATTTATATTCTGAATGTTGGTGGACTATGAACTATGATAATGCGATTCAATTATCGACCCCCAAAAAAAATATCATTCTTTACATATATGGAACTGAAACATTGATGTCAATCTCCAGGTATGCCAGAAGGCATTATTTACTTTACGTGATTAATTAATTGAAAGAAGCCCTTTTTCAGTTTTCTTTTGCTTCACACAAGAGACCTACGCATCCTTTACCCTGGTATTAGAACTCGTAATGACATGCTATTTTATGTAACCCCATCAGTGCACTTATTATGTTAAACAAAAAGGAAAATACTGTGCCCTTTTTACTGCATCTCCCGGTACACTTATTTTCCACCCACACATTTTCCTCATTTTTATTCTCTAGTTTTGCTCTATTCCAGCGACAAAAGCCAACAAATCAGTAATCGATCAGGCCAAAAATCTGTGATCTTATAAACTATAAAATAATTAGGAGTAAACAAAGATAATGCTCCTGCGGCACCACGGCATGGCGAACAGCTTCAATTGTTCAGCGGTAGTAAACAGCAGAAATGGCGAATGCAAAATAATGAGAGAACTATAAATATAATGAGCAGCTCGTATGTAGCGCTTGCGCCTGCGCAGGACCGGAACTGCGCCCGCGCAACTGCGGCGAACACCGCCTGCGCGAGCGCAGACGATCTTGGCATGAAGCGAGTCGAGGCGAGCTCAGAACGGGGAGGGAGAGACGGAGAATACCAGCGAGGGGAGACGATCGGACTTCGCCAGGCCGCCTGGAGTCGCCGTCGCCGTCTGCAACTGAGGATTTTGGGGATTAGGGCACTCGATTTTTTTTGGCTTGGGGAGTTTTAGTCCTGTGGCCGTTTTTTCCTGGCATTTTTTTTATTTGTTCTTTCTTTGGTTGAATCGGCCGGTCCTTGAGCCGGCCGGTTCGACATCTATTTGACCGATTTTGATTGGGACAAAAAAAAAGGGGTGTCATGTCAGATAGCATTTATTACGTACTAACCAGTTAACAATGTGAACCAAATCCTTCTTTTTCTCACAAAAAGCACTTCAAGAATTTGACGTATCAACAAAGTTTGTACAAGAGGCAAAAAGTCACTAACTTGGTGAAGTATTTGTGACATTTAGCTGACGTTTAGATAGTAAAATAGGGATAATCACTTTCTCAATGCTATTTTCATATTTCATTTTATAATAAGATTGTTCTTAATTTTTTTATTTATTACAAAAAATAATATTAAAAAATAAGGCAACACAGGGAAGGGGAGTCACTTCCCTTTGCATCGACCTCTCTGCTTACGCGCAGTCGTAGAAGAGGGGGTGACTCCTCATTTATTATTATTATTATTTATTAATGTCACGTCGAATGATTGCTTGATGATGAAGAGAAAAAATCGTCGCGTAAATGACACATCGACATTTCAATTAGAAAACACTCGATCACAGTTGGTGAAATAAATTAAAAAATGGACGCCAGTCTAGTTACAAAATGAAAATTGAGAATAGCGCTGAATAAATATCAAAGGTAGAGGGCATTTATTTTTTTTAAAGAAAAATGATTCATCCTTTTAAAAATTCTCCTAACTCTAAAATACTTTAAAAGTTGATAAAATTATTGCTTCTGAGATATTAGGATGATTTTTAGAAGAATTATTTGGAGGATGTAACATTGCTCCATCTTATCTGAATAATTGAATTGACATATTAGTTTGGAGTGTATTTTAACAAATGAACGTAATGAAAATGAACTAAAAAATTAATGTGATATAATAAATTAATTTTAGTGAGTGTTTAAATAAGATATAGGTATTGTAAATATAAAATATAATTTTATTAATTAATAAAAAATAATAGTAAAAAATTAAATTTTCATTTTAAAAAATTGTCAAAAATACATTATTTAAATATAAATTTGTATATTTCAATCATTATATTCAACAGAAAAGAAAAAAGTTATAATATGATAAGTAATAAATAATATTAAATTAATCATTTAATAATAAAAATATTATATTTAATAAATAAATTATTTCGTGAGAGATGTCAAAAAGAGAAAATAAGAAAAGGGAAAAAAAGAAAATTTGATTTTAAAAAAAGACCCATCATGTCAACAAAAAAATTTAAAAAATTGCTACAATAATATAATTCTATGAAATAAGTGGAACCAATCAGAACTAGATCTTAGTTGCAGCTTGATTTCGATTTAGATTACCAAACCTCAATAAATGTCCCAAAATTAATTAATATTATTAATGACATTTTTTATCTTTTTTTTCTATACACATCGGTGTGAACCCATTAATTGACTTGTAATTAAAAATTTAAAATGACTATCTCAAAAATTTTTAATAGGCCAACTTCCCAACTCCCCTTACTAAACGTTATATATATTTCTCGATGGATACACGACTTATTGTCTAAAAATCAAAAGTAGAGAAATGAGATCCCTACTTTTGCTAATTCGGTTTACTGAATATAAAAAGAGATGGTAAACATTTTTTGGTGTCACAGTAGTAATATATATATTTTAATAAAAAATTAATGTAGTTTCAAGCAATTAGTAACTTTTTTATTATGTATATGTTGGACTCTGATGATAGGCAATTTTTCTTTATGGCTTTTTTGAGTTATGATATGATATTAATTACATACTGCCGTGATCATTTGCACGCCACTTGTGACAATCTTTAATCGTATTGTAGTCGTATTTCTTCTTGATTTATAGAAACTTGGGTTTGGCCCTCTTACACATATTTTTTTTTCGGATTACAACTAATAAGATCAAAATTAAGTCAACGCATATTCGAAATTAAAATTTAATATAGTTAAGATGATTAGAGAAAGTATAGATTTGAACAGTAGTTATTACTCAAGGATTTTCATGGTTTACAATTTACACTTTACACCACAAAGTTTCCGCTACTTGTCACATATTCAGTATTGCACCAAGTTTGACTGGAACTACTAGAACGTTCCAAGTTGGGGGTCATCATGCATATATATTTTTGTTTATGTCTAGTTGTCTACTTCGCATATGGCTATTTCAACGTGAAAAAACTTTTGCAAATATATATTGGAAGAAAGTTAAAACGATATATACTTCAACGTGAAAAAAGTCAAAAACTTGAACACCACCAAACACTAATTCCATTGCGTGCGTATATATATGTATAGAGAGAGAGAGAGGGGGGGGGGGGGGGGAGAGAGAGAGAAACAAGTCTTAGTAGTGTACGTATACATGAAACACATGGTTACAAACATCGATCACACGAACAGTCAGGTTAACTGCATCACTATCAGAAAGCCACAAAACCCAGCCGCATTCGCAAGCCTTCCTGCATGCACGTAGAACTCAAACAGACTGCATGCGTCGCCGACTGCGAAGTGCGAACCCAACACTGGAAGAAGACGGCCAGGAGGCCTCACACGCGCACGCACGTACGCATGCATGTGTTGTTATACACGAGACATGCATGCTACGTACGTACGAGCGAGGAGGGGCGGGCAGGCTAATAGCGCTCCCCGCGGATGCGGCGCGCGAGTTGCATGTCCTTGGGCATGATGGTGACCCGCTTGGCGTGGATGGCGCAGAGGTTGGTGTCCTCGAAGAGGCCGACGAGGTACGCCTCCGCCGCCTCCTGGAGGGCCAGGACGCCGTGGCTCTGGAACCGGAGCTCCGTCTTGAAATCCTGCGCGACCTCCCTCACCAGCCGCTGGAACGGCAGCTTCTTGATCAGCAGGTCGCTGCTCTTCTGGTACTTGCGTATCTCCCGCAGGGCCACCGTCCCCGGCCGGAACCGGTGCGGCCTCTTCACCCGGCCGGCCCTCGGCAGTGTCTTCCTCGCCACCCTCGCCACCTTAATTAACACATTCATGCATGCATGGAGATAGTTAAGTACACTTCAAAATTTAATAAGCAAAAGAAAAAGGAAGCAGAGGTCCAACGACGAAATGGTAGGGTGTCTTGTACCTTGGTGGCGAGTTGCTTCCGTGGGGCTTTGCCGCCGGTGGATTTGCGAGCAGTTTGCTTGGTGCGAGCCATCGGGAAATTAAGTGATTAAGGGGAAAGGAGAAGAACAAGTAGCATGCACTTCAAACGAATAGATAGATGAGATGAGAGGGTCAGTTGCTTATGTTTATAGGAGAAGAAATGGCGAGTAAGACGAAGCGGTTTGAGAAAGTGACAAGAGGTAGTTACTGCGGTAATGGATCACTAGCCCAACTTCTCTCTCTCTCTCACACACACACACATATATATATATATATATATATATATATATATATATATATGCCAAATACTATCTTTTAATATTTTTAATCATAAAAAATCAAATTGAAAATTTATTACTATCATTATTACGACATAAGTAATTTACTTTTTATGTACAAAAACACCTAGATGAGTCTATCTTCCATTCCGCCTTTTATTACTTAAATAAAGATTTAGGAATGATCAATAAACATAAATTTAAAAATGGTAAACTGAGATTATCTTATTTTCAAAACTTTAAATTTGTTAATTTATAATTTTTTTAATCGTGATACATTTAAATATTAAATAAATTAACCAATTTTGAAACTAAGATTTTTTTTTAAAATGAAATTAAATACTGGCCTTGCTTGGACATGGGAACTAGGGCAAGAGGCAGCCCTAGTTTCCTTTGGTTTTTTCCAAATACCTATAAAAGAACAATGATTAAGTTCTAATGAAAGTTATTTGACCCTCAAATTACATCTTTTTATTGTTGCTAGAAGCAAAACCCTACACGTTTTTTTGGCTTTTATATCAATTTAATAATATCATTTATATTACATATATAGTTATTTATAATACATTATAATAAAACTTGTAAAATAAATTTATTTAAATTTAGTAATAAATAAATGTTTTATTAACTATTTATTGTAACTAACAAACAACAAATTTATTTATTATCAGTATAATAAAATTTTAAAATTTTCATTATTAATTAAATAAGATTAATGTAAACCGTATTTATAATAATTATATTTATTCTATTAAAATATAATTTCCTTACATAGTTTTGTTTATGTTTTTAGAAGAATTATACATAATTAAATTTATATTACATTAGAATGATTTTATTTTATATTATCCCACTAATTACTTTAAAATTTTTCTATTTAATCGTGTTGTAATAATAAATTTTCATATTTATTATAGTATTTAATTATATATTAAATATTAATATATTAATAGATTTTAATTATTATTTTATGTCTTACTTTTTTATTTTATTATTATATTTTTCATTCAAGGTATCTGAACGATTAGTTCTCACGAATTAATAAAAAAATTACTTCTTATGTCAAAATACTACACACACATTTCTTATATATATATATATATATATATATATATATATATATATATATGCATAAATTGAGTTCTGATTCGTCCGTTCTGAGTGATTAATTATTTGGGTGAAGTCCATACCTTAGCTCACTTTACTGACCTACTTACGGGCCTCATATTAAGAACATGCACGTACTCTTGGCATGCATACAACTTCGCACCACAATTTCAACTCCCTAGCTCGGTCTACTCCGACGAACTATTGTCGTCGATCGACTCCATCTTCAACCTCTGGTGTCACTGACAATGCCCCTCCGGCGAGAACGACCTTTTTTAAGTTGAATATATGACTTTCTAGATATCAAATTCTTGTTCTATGGTTCCACACATAAAAAATACAGTAGTATGACGTACTTTTAAGTTGAATAGATTGTGAAATATATTTCACTTAGCATTGGGCGCATTGGGCAGAAGTCATGCCATTGTCGACGTCTCGCAACTTCAATTCCCAAAGTTGTAGCAGTGTCGTATTGTAGCAAAGATCGTTCTAATCCATACTTGTAACGGTCCCATGTTAGTATAAATAGGGGAGTCCGCTATAGTTGAATGGAGTAGTTGTAATCAACATTTCATTTGAATTGAATTAGTTTAGTTTTCTTTCCTCTATTTTTTCTTCCTCCTCCTCCGGCTTTTGCACCCTTCTTCTTCTTCCTCTGATCATATCTCGGGCGAACCATGAGGGAGTTGATTCTTGACATATAAAGAGAATGATATCTGGTTGAAAATTTGAGCACAAGTTCTAGAGTTTAAGTAGTTGAATAAGAATATACTCTAAATGGAGCTAAAGTCAGATGCTCCAATTCCATCTTTCTGACGAGCCATATGAATGTGCTTTGCAATCATCTAGGGTTGTCTCAACCTCTCTTACCTTAATGAAGCGCTTCTTGTCATAAGGATTAGACTCGAATGAACAGTAAGAAATTAATTAGCAGCAAAAGCATCGGAAATTGTGCCAAGTTTTTGTGGACTATAACCAAAAATATATACTTAGCTTTTATTTTAAAAAACGGGGGAAATGGAATCATTGTAAAGTTAAAAGCAAGAATTAATTACGTACACAGTGTATTTCTAACCATATTTTTTTTGTAGTTGCCATAAGGATTAAAGTGACTGATCAAATATCAAAGGGATCGAATAAAAATTCAAAATGATGGAATAAAGTGTTGGCAACCACAGTGTCGTGTGTTCACATGCTCAGGATAAACTCGGCTCACCTCTGTTTCTCTGGAGAAACTAAGTTGTAGCAGGTTCACAGAGTTGTCGTCAACATTAGTATAGCGCTTTAGTGTACCAATTTAATCTTTCATGTACGCCGGTTCCTACACTATAAATAGAGATGTAACCTTGTAACTGTGTGGCCATAGTTGTAATAGTTTCTTTCGTTTTGAATAGAATCACACCTTTACTCTTTTCTCTCTGTCACTCCTCTGCAATTTTCCTTTTCTTCTTGATCTGCAACCGATCGCCACTATTGAAGCTCGGGATGATTTTTAACATGGTATCAGAGCCAAGCACCTCTTGATCCGCGTGAGCTCCTTGTCCATCGCAACTCATCGCCATAGCTGTCGGAAGTGGACAATTGCTGCTTCTCTCAGTCAATTGTTGCCGGCTGAAGCTTCGCCAGCATAGATGGTGCCCACAAGTCCCGGACGATGCAGATCTGGTCAATCTCTTCATCAACGTTCTTGACCTGGTTGTCGACGCGCTGAGATCCCGTTGAATGCACTGAGATCCCGATGAATGCGCTGGTAATCATCAATTGTTCCTCTTCTTTGATTCTTCCATTTTTTATCAATGATCATTTTGTAATTTTTGGAGATAAGAAGATTACATTCATCTCCGATCGTCTTCGTTCTTGTTCTCCATGTCTCTTCTCTTCCCGACTACAGTTTGATCCTATTCATCGACGATTGCAACTTCATCTTCAACTTCTTTTTTCTAATATTGTTTTTCTCTATCGATCTACTTGGAACTAACGTTAGATCGCAGTTCATTTCGACGTTCTCCATGTGTTTCTTTCTTATTTGTGTTTCTTTCATGAATCTTGGCTGTGTTCTTATCTTCTTCTTCTATGAGCTAATCTTTGTTTCTTCTTTGAGTTGAGGATAAGAGAAATGTTGTCTCCGATCATCCTCTGATGCCTTTGTTCATTGATTCTTTTTATGTTGAAGTCCGAGTGTGTTTGGCATTGTCGAATTCTTGTCTTCTTTAGCTCCAGAAATGCCCCCATGGATGCATCTTCAAGAATGCATGGTGTTGAGCAAAGGTGGGAGGAAGGAGGAAGTGGTGTCGAGAGAGTACACCATCAGAGGAGGTGGTGTCGAGGGAGTACACTCCAAAAATGCCTCCATGGATGCACCTTCAAGAAGATGGCACCAAAGATATGGAGTCAAAGAAGTCAAAGTGTCCCTGTAAGGATTGCCTCCCAAAGAAGATCTCTATTCTTTGGTCGAAGATGAATGGCGACAGTAAATGGCATCTGCCAGTGAGTTGTCTTCAAGCCGCGATCTCTTTCATGTCTTCAGTTATGTTCTCTGGTGATAGCAAGAAGTTGCAGCTTCTTGCTCTCTCACTCTGCAACTTGATGGCTGTTGCTCATAATGTATACGAGATGTGTGCAGATGTTTGATGATCTACCACGGAAGATCTTCTCAAGTTGGATATTCAGCTTGAGGGGGCGAATATAGCAAAGGTTGTCCGGTGCCTCGATGCTTCTAGTCAGCGGCAGCATCCTGCACCACTTGGGTCCTCAATGATTGAGAAATTGACAAATCCAGCTGACAAAAAAAAAAAAAAGAATGTTGCATATTAAGGAAGACCCATCACTGATTGGCTCTTCAACGTGCCATTTCTACTGAACTCTCAGGTCCTGAAGAAGCTAATGAAAGTGGTGAACAAATAGGGGGTGCACTTAAGTGATGAGTTACAACAGTGATGAAGGTTATCGAATTCAAGTTGCCACTGCAGTTTCTTCCGCCGCCAACTTGAGGGGACGTGTGTCATGTCTTCACATGCTCAGGATCAACTTGGCTCATCTATGCTTCTCTATAAAACTAAGTTGTCATCAACATTTGTATAGCGCTTGAAGAAACTAAGTTGTAGCAAGTTCTAAGAGTTGTCATCAACATTAATATAATTATAACGTCCTTCAACTTCTTTTGGCGTCACAAGGGGTAAAATCGGAAATTCAATCGTTTAAATTCAAATTCAAATCTTCAACGGAAACCAACGTTCCAAAAATCAACTAACACTGAAAATTTCAAAAAATTTCGACATGACGTATGAGTAATTCGTTCATGCGTCAAATACAACATTTATCCATATTTATTCACATCATAGGCAATTTATAAAATTTACTATGTATATCACTGACAATTTATAATTATCAAAGAATATGAGACTCGAGTCCAAAAAGTTTCGTCTCAAAACTATTACACCAACAAAACATATCGAATGCTTTCCAAAATTCATTAAGGGTCACAAGCCCTTATCCAATTCCATGATAGGGACTCGACCATATCACCACATCCATAATCCATGGAACCTCAACTCCCATCAATTAATTTATATCCACAATAAATCATGGGCCACAATCCAAAATCAGGTGGTGTCAAGATAAATAAAAATCATAATAATCAGTTTAAAAAGAAAATATAAGTGTCAAAAGAGCAACATTAAGACAGATACATTCCTCGTGAAATCTCACACACTATCCCTTTTGAATCAATATTCATTTCCAAACAATCATGCAACATATGTATTCCTTTTCTGTAAACATTAAAAGAAAAAAGGGGTGAGCATGGATTAAGCTCAGTGAATTAAAATGACTATCTCAAGTATGAAAACCATTGCGAAAATCAACATCTTATTTTCAGAAAAAATTTAAATTCACTCTTTTTCAAAAGGAACTCATTCACATAATGATCATGCAAAATGAATGTCATGTATGCACATGCATGGTGAAATCATACATATATAATATATAAGTTGGGGAATCATCGTCAAACACGGATATCCATACCACTCGTCAATCGAGTGCTTCTTCACACACTCCTCGTGTCACTATATCGTCATAGGGTGGTTGTTCTAGTTCCGTCCCTCGTGTCACTATATTGCCACAGGACGTTGAACCGCTCCTCGTGTTACTATATCGACACAAAGCTTATTTCTTTTCTTTTTCCATTTTATCCCTCGTGTCACTATATCGTCACAGGATGATTGTTCTAATTTCACCCTTCGTGTCACTATATTGACACATTGTGTTGAACCTGCTCCTCGTGTCACTGTATCGACACAGAGCAAATTGGATCCCAATCGATCTACTCAGAGTTGGCCAATTCTCTGAGGTGAAAACACTCCGCCTTATGCGAATTTTTACATGTAATGCACATGATACATGCATGCAGTTTTCAAATAGAAGTTTAGAATTAGAAACCATCATATAAACTTTCCTTTTCAAAAATAAAATATTCACTTCAATTTCACAAGCATACATATTTTCAAAATTTTCATAATAAAATATCACAAGTCATATGATGACACAGATATGAAGCATATAAATATATGAATATGCATGAATGAAATTATCACGAAAATTCATTTCACATCGGATGGAATAATGTCTTCACCCCGAAGGGTTTAGCAATTCATATCAATTGAGATAAGTTCCCTCACATTAGATTCCTTAAGTCTCAACTAACTTCCATCCGAATATATTCAAAGGAAAGAAATATTTATTACATCCATTTAAATCTTATTTAAAAATATAACTTATCATTTAAGACATTTATCACTTCTAGACATCATTTATCTTTTAGTTCATTAATCACTTCATAATATCTTTTCTAACGACATCGTGGTACCTAGATTTATAATTTATCATTTTCTTACCTAAGTTTATAATTAATGAACTACAACTATCATATAAACTAATTTTCATAAATCGATCATCACCATAAATTTTTATCATGCTTACCGATAAGGAAAAAGAAATCGCCAACTAATAGCACCTTACTCAAAGCTCATCGGACAGCCACCTATCATGTTCAATTAAGCATATAATAATTCGAATTAGACCCTATAACTAATTCTTATCAAGTATGAAATTAAATCTTATAAATAGTTTCGGCCACCAATCATCCTTACCATAATAATGAAATCAGCCGCTCTCTAAATCGGAATCACACCCGTCGAACGCCAAATGTCGCCTTCTTCGTTAGTAGCATAATAAAATTAATAAAAAATCAGTTTCATATCCGAAATTAAATTTATTGTGCATTTTCATTCGCTTACCAATACACATTGAGGATGGGTCGTCGGAAATATCGCCTGACAATCGGAACCCGAAATCGATAAACCTACAAGTAAGTTGTGATTAAATTTTTTTACGGACAACAATCCAATGCGTTTTTTCCCTTGTGTGTACACCTACCAAAACGTCGGAGTGAGCTTGACCGGAGTTTCCCGTCGGTTCGCCGGAAAGTTCGTCGGAAAAGTTTGTCGAAAAGCCCTAATTTCGGCCTCCCATGTGATTTGTAACAAAAACATGGCTAAAACTCCTCAAAATGATCCTAATCGGTCTGAGAACGATGTACACCACACCAGAAGAAGAATCGGTGCGAATCATCGCCGGAATCATCGGCGGCGAATTTTTCGCCCTCCTCGCATTTTTCCCTCACTGTATTGCGCACAGTGGACCGATCATCCCATATTATATGTGAAAATGTCCGTCTCCTCGCGCTCTTTCCAACTGTACCTCACACGCAAAAAACGAAGGTCGGATGACCGAGATCCGGTGGTCGAAAGTGGACGGCAAAAGACGATCCGCACTCTTTTTTTTACGTGACTTTTTTTTAAAATGCCCTCCCCTTTTAAACTTAATTATATTTTTTTTAAACTTACAATAACGATTTAATCTTTCATGTATGTCGATTCCTACACTATAAATAGAGATGTAACCTTGGAATTGTGTGACCATAGTTATAATAGTTTCTATCGTTTTGAATAGAATCACACACCTTTACTCTTTTCTCCCTGTCACCCCTATGCAATTTTCCTTCCTTTTCTTCTTGACGTGCAACCGGCGGCCACTCTCGGAGCTCGGGATGATTTCTAACATAAAGTCTAAATTAAATTTTCTTTAAGATAATCGGATAAAGATCTTCAGTTCTCTTGTACTCATCATTTCATCTATTACCAATATCCGAATGCACTATAAAAATAACATCATAACTCACATGGATATTGTTATTTTTCTTTAACATAACATATATTATACATTGAATGATGCTCATATAATTATGAACATTAGGCTGTCAAAAGAAAAGTAACTAGATCCATGTCAATTATATGCCTCGTACATGTCATCCAATCACTGCCTAAAAATCGTGCAAGGACGCATAGTTTTTAAGACGACCAAAATATGCAAATAGAAAGAGACTGATAATGGAAAGTTGCCATATACATAGGTAAAGATAAATTAGTGAACAATTGAATCCCCTTATAAATCCCCTGCAAATACCTTTACGATGAGTAGATTACGAAATAAATTAGTGAACAATTCGAAAACATTACTGACATAGTTGAATAATCCATAGTGAACAACAAACAAAATTCAATTTGGTCACTGCATTATGTGATCCTTATTTCTCCTGAAATCCTAATATCTCTAGAATACAGAGAATAACCAGCGTGAAACTTTCACGGCTGTAAAGATGGTACATGAATATAGTTTGATTGCAAAATTCTGGAAGACCAGTTTGAGCTTACAGAGAAGGAACATCCCCCTTTACTCGGCTCTAGATTGACCAGCACGAGAAGAGAGGATGATGCCGACAATGAGGCCGTAAAGTGCCAATGCTTCAGCAAAGATGAGTATCAGGATCATTCCAACAAAGAGTTTGGGTTGCTGCGCATTAGCTCTGAAAGAAAATAAAAGTAATGGATCAATAATTTGCAAAAAAGACCCATAACAAAGATAACTATATTCAATGGGAAGCAAAAAAAGAAAAAGGCTCTGCATTCTTTCACTATTGGTTCGAGAATGCATACAGCTGAAAAATAAAGGATAGCATAGCATCTTGGATAGCAAAAGAGAGTTCACTTTTCCTCTATTGGTTTCACCATGCACATGAGTGTAAGTAAGCAAGAAATCAAATGTACTAATTTTGACATCACTACAAGTTGCAAGCATTTGCAAATTGCAACAACATAAGATCTTGCATCAAATGGTCAAAGTAATGCATATTGTCCACGTGGCTTGCCACTTAGAACCCAGCCATCTCAGTTCACAGAATGGATTGAGTTGTTTCATTTCCAAGATGAGTGGGTTGCTTTAAATGGTTTTTGGGAATACTTTAAATGACCTTGAAATAACTTGCTTTAAATAGTTTTATGTTGCTTGATTTAAATGCTTTAAATTGATTTAGTAATAATTGGAGATAACCTGCTGTAAATGCTTTAACTTGTTTTAAATGACCTTTGACATAACTTGCTTTAAATGATTTTTGAAATAACTTTCTTTAATTGCTCTTTGAAATAACTTGCCTTGAACTGTTTTAAATGCACCACATTTGCAAATATCTTGGTTTCTTGTTTGAAATAAATGCTAACAAATAATATCTCCTTAATTACACAAGGAAAAAAGAATAAAAAGGAAAAAGAGCAGGACCCAACCCAGGATGAACTGGTCTGAATTATGTGGACACCGAATTTTATATCACCTCAGAAAATTTTTTTGTTGTGGATTCAGATTTCTGGCCGGTGTCGGGTCAGTACCCTGGGCACGATTATAGAAAAGTTGCCAAAGATGAAATATTATCTATCACAACCGAACTAAGGTGTATTAGATCGCAACACCCCTAGGCATGATCATCAAAATGTTGTCACAGATGAATTATCCATCATAAAAGTTGACAATTTGTCACAAATAACCATAGCTCACCTAAGAGTATATTTCTCACCTATCAATTTAATTTTTTGACTGAACTTCGTGATGCTTGTGCCTGTGTGAACACAATACCACACAAATCTGTGCAACATGGATAGATCAACTAAACAAAACAAGTTCATCCTCGAGAACTATTCACAGTTTTGTACAACATGACAATTTTCAAACTTTCTGAACACAGTCTACAACGAATTTTTTCTTAACATACTGAATGTTCTCTTTGCTAATTGCCATTCGGATCATTCCGTTCTGTGTGCATAACTCCATTTAATTCAGCAATTCCTTTAGATTTATACAAGGGTGACCGTACTGTTTTTTATGCAAACCTTTGTACTCTACTTGAACTGTGCATAGAGATTTACAATTTGAAAAAAAAGTGCAGACTTCACCAAAAAATAAAGTGGAGAAGAACTGTAATGCCAGATAACGATAGCTTCTGAAGATCAAAGCCTAGATCAACTTGGACAAAACGTATATATTTAAAAAAAAATAACGAACAGGAAGACATGTCTAACAGAAAGAGTTGACGAATTGCAACTAAAAATGGAAGGGGTACCTGACTCCGGCATCACCGACGATGCCGATGGCCATTCCTGCGGAGAGGCCGGCGAGGCCACAGGCCAACCCGGAGGAAAGATGGGCGTACCCGTCGAAAAGGTAGTAGGACTTGGCCTTGGGGTTGATTCCGGTGCTGATGATGACGGCGATGATGAGGCCGTAGATACCGAGCACTCCGGCCATGACCACCGGCACGATCGATTTCATGACGAGCTCCGGCCGCATCACCCCCATCGACGCCACACCGACCCCGCTCTTCGCCGTCCCGTACGCGGCTCCCATGCCTTGAAAAAAAAAACAGAACGAAACAAAGGAAACAAAAATCACTCCTGAATCCAATATAGTCATTAGAGAGAATAAGATATCCTTACAGGAGAAGACGAGGGCAGCGGCGGCGCCGAGGAAGCCGAAGAAGGGGGCCGTCTCATCGCCGCTGAATGTAGACATGGTCGGAGATCGGAGATCTGTCGGTCGGTCGGAGATCGGAGATCTGTCCGTCGATGGAGGAGGAGCCGAGGAGGTAATTGGCAGGCGGCGACGGTGGTGAAAGTGGCTGCGAAGGTTCCCGTCTAATTATGAGGACACCGTCCTCCGCACGTGACAGTCACGGTCTGGACGTGCTCTTGCTCGCCACGTGTAAGGAACCGCCACGAGAAAAAAAACAAAACGATTCCATAAATTTTATTTTATTTTAGTTTTTTTTTCGGTAGTTTATTTTTTTATTTTAGTTTGCAAGGTATAATTTGAGTGAGCGTCTAAATAGTAATTTTGTTACGAGATAACTTTGAAAATTAATAATTGGTTTTAATAATTATGTTACGAGATAATAATCAATTGCGATTCAATCCCATTTACGTTTCTATTATTACATATGTAAAATGGAAACATCACAATTACTAGTTTAAGCATGAAAATAAGTATAATAATATCTTAAAATTAAGATTTATAATGTATGATGAGGAAATGATTAGAAATAGGGAATAAGGATGGTGGGAAAAAAAACTTAATATATAAATCACTGTTGAATTATGATCCGACACTTATTTGTAAATATTTTAATTATGCTTTATTTATGAATTGTATTCAACGGTCCATATATAATTTTTTTTCTTCGCATAGCCTCTATTCCTTTAAAAATATTACGGTTGTTGCTTATTTTTATATTTTTACTTATAGTAATTTTAATATTTTGATGCAAATCGAGTTAGGTATTGAGTGATGATTTTTTTTCTCCAAATACAAGATAATACCGTTAAATTAACATTAGAAATTTTAAAAATATATTTTTAAATTTCTCATTTGAACTTTTTAACGGAGAATTATTCTCAATCAGTTCAAAGAGTGAATCATGAACTTTTAACTAATGTATATAAAATTAAGGAAAATTTAAGATAAATCTTGAATTAAACTTAATATTATCCGTTGCCTCAATTAAAGTGCCTGCTTCAATCGAATATCTTCAATCCTAATGAGGTAAAAATTAAGATCAGACTCACTTTTAATATGCTAATAGCTGATCTTATACTTAACGATGTTCCATGTGTCTATGCAAAGTAGAAATGCTCCAAATAAAATTTTTCTTTACAAATCAAAACGAGGTTACAACATGGGGAACATTTCTTACTCTCAAATAACATAATACTCTTGATCTTAATTAAGACATGCTTTAACGTTTAGGTTAAAACGAGACTCAAAATTTTAAGGGTCGTTTGGTTAGATGATATTTTTAAGGAATAATAAATTTTATTTTAAAGAATATAATATTTTAATTATATTCTTATTCTATTTTTTGTTTGGTTAAAAAGAATAAAATTTATATTTTATAACAAAAATATTTTATTATAAATAGTTTACATTTATTATTGTTATTATTATAAAAATTATAATATAATAATGTATAGTTAAATAATAAAAAATAAAAAAGATAATGAAAAAATGGAAAAGCAACGGAATATATGTATTCTACTGTTTTAGCGAAATACATATATTATGCTAAGGAGATTAAAAACAACGATTTCACACTTTTTGAAGTAATTTCGTTGTTTTGGAAATTTAACCAAAATAATTATATTTCGCTCGCGTTTGTTTATATTCTTGAGGTTATTGAATTATTCTAACTTCTAATTCCGAACAAAAGGACCCCCAAATGTCATATCATTTCCTAATAATTAATTTTATAATCCATTACATTTCATGTGTGGGCTAAATTTCACGAGAATAACAAATGGTTTGGGATGAGCCCAGACTTAACTGGGCCTGTTGGGCTTTTCAAATGTTTCATTAATATGGCAAACGTTTAACTTTCTCTGTCTCGTTCAATTCTGATTAGTCCATTCAACACACTTTTGTTCCACAATCCAAATCCAACTCTTCGTCTCCAGCTGGACACTCATCAATGTTGATGTATCAGAAGACGAATTTAATTTCTGTACTTGAAAGTTTAACTCAACTTATCATTTGTTCTGATCCTAACAAATACTATTACTAATTTACTACTACTAATGAAATAAGGAGTTACACTACACGTACTTACACATCAAAATTAGACGATGTAAAAAGGTTCTACTACAATTTGTGACAGACACGTTAAAACATAACATGGGAATACATGCACTCAGGTATATATATACTCATAAAATGCAAATCATGATCACAAATCATGCATGCACGCAACATCTGGTTCATGACGAACGTTTTGCCCTTGTTGGCAGCAACGTTGCACCATCGGAAACCTTCACACCTCCTCCCGGTCCTTCGTCGGAGAACAGCACAATTGCAATCTTTTGTGTCCCTTGCTTCCACAACTTGGACGTCCTTGGCTTCCTTCTATTCTCGAGCTTCAGTAACGGGGCCCCAGGAGCACTGATGTTGATATCCCTAAACGAAGAGAGTGTGATACATACAGCTACCAGTGAGAGAAATACATCGACTGCATGCATGAGTGGAGGGAGGAAGAGAGATGTACCCAGGAAAGCTTGCCATCCTCTTCGGTTCTGGTGTAGAGAAGTCGAAGTGCATTCTCTGGGCAATAAGTGCCTGAACAAAGGACAGCATAAGAAGTGAGCAGGGATTACTTTCTTTTTGCATATATGGTTACCAAACTGTGCATGCAGGTGGGAGAGTTTTTTTAATTAGAAGGTCTCTCACGGCATGGAGGAACGACTTGGAGATGGAACGCAGTAGCTTGAGTTCATCATGGTTCAGTTTGCAGAGTATTTGGACCTTCAACTCAAAAGAACTCATACATAGTTAATACACATAACTGATACCGTGATCAGATCGCACAAGTCAGAGAATGAACAGCAAGGCGAGAGGAACAGAGGGATGTGCAGCCTACCAGAGCATCTATTGGGAGTGAATCTATTGAACTTGGCATAATTGGACGAATTCGGAGGAGATATTTCTGTGAGAGAAACAACAATCAAAATACGATGAAGGCGATGCCATGCATCCATGCATGATCCCTTCCGCCTATCTTTCCTGTCAACTACTTGTATCCAATTCGAATCCCGGCCCCCTCCCCTATATGACAACAGTGCAGGGTGCAACTTTTTTAAAATTCAACCTAATTTATGCTTCATCTCGTCTTATAACTACCCACCACCCCACTTCATGTCCCAACGTTCGAAAGTGCTTTAATAGTTTGAACTCTTATGCAGACAAAACGATAAATAAATATCAAAATTCTTATCGAAAAAAATATATCAAAATTGAAATTGTTTAAATTTGATGGGATCATCATTTTAAATTTTATTTTTTTTGGATAAACCGGATTATGAACACCATACACCCAGATTTCAACCATCTTTTGGCCAGATTTTTCTATTCGATATATAATATTATTGTTTCCACACACAAACACATACATGGGTATCTTGATACGAGCAAAATGAATTAGTTACCAAGGTTTTTTTCCTCATTTTTCTGCTTTTGGTGACCATGAAAACTTTGTTCAACGAATGGAAATAAAAAAAACAACTTCTATTACAGAGCCACAGTCCTTTCCTTAATTCTGACTTTATATTGAAGATTATGTTTAACAAAGTTAAAGATTTGATTAGTAGATAATGATTTGAATAGAAATAAAGATTTGATTAGATAATAGTGGTTACTTATCAATGAATAACGATTTATTTATAAATTTGATACAATGATAAGAATATAACTTAAACTTATTCTTATAAGTATCATATCCATAACAATTAATTTAAAATATATTATTTTGAATAAATATATTATGTTAAATAAAAATATTGATTATTTTAAAATAAAATTGTTTGAGTTTTAAGGAAATTTAAAGATGTTATATATTAGATAAAAAATATGATGTTTAAAAAATTAAACAAATTTTTATATTAAAAAGAATGAGAGTATGATAAAAATAAAATATAAAATCACTATAATATATACTCTATAAGCTAGTGTAAGTAGCTTATTATGTTTTATATTAAAATCTTTAGAAGTTACTTTTTTAAAAATATTTATCAAAAACTCGTACTAGTATTTTAATTCGGTCAAAATGATATCCGCCACTTAATACTTTATATTTTATATGTGCCAAACAATGCATAAGACTGAGTTACAAGAAACAATTTTTTTATCTTAATTTTAAAAAGATTAAATTGGACATATGAAATTATTTTTTTGTATCTAATTTTTTTTCTACAAGACAAACTTTAGTTCACATTTATTTTGGTGACAAATGACATAGTGCGTTCATCAATGTGTGGAGACAGTGTTTGCAAATGCGTACGGCCTTCATCAAGAAACAGGGTTTCATAGTTCTTACTTTTTCCGAGAGGGAAGACCGTCCAATTTTTTTTCATCCTAACTTTTTTTTTGTTTAGTTTTAATTTTAGTACTTTTTTTTATTTCCGAGATAGTCACCTCAGTTTAATCCAATCCTCACCGACTTTGATGCGCCCAATATGGTTCAAAGCAATGTTGTGCTCGATCGGTCGGACCGATGTCCGAAATTTAAAATGACTTTGGATCGCTCAAAACTCGGATCACCGATTGATCCAATCAAAATTAGGTCAACTTGGGTTGGATCATTAAACTCGACGGGTTTGAATGACCCGACTAAGTTTAAAGAATTTTTTTCGAAAAAAATATAATTTCTAATTTTTCCATTTTTTTATCATATCTTTAACATTTTAATAATGACATACGCATAATTTATTATTATTATCTTTCTAATTATCACAAACAATTTAAATTTATTAAGATATTATATTATATACACAATTAAAATCAATGATAATAAAAAGATTATTATTTATATTGTTAATCATTCTAAATAAAATATAATCTATTGCAAATTCAAATACGATGCTAACACGAATTATCATAATCCTAAAATAACAAATTTAGTAAAATATTAAAATTTATATTGTATTTCTTATGAAATTATATTTGATTTGATTCATTGTTCATTTGAATAAATCTTGTCTTATGATTAGTGATTAAAAAATTATTATACATTGACTTATAATTATCATTATGCTAATTTTATACATATATTATTATTTTATATTAAATTATAATTATCTGATCCGACCATCTGGGTCTAATTGGTTCGATCGGTTTGGCTTGATCCGTCAACCAATCCAGATCGATGGCCAGATCGAATCTTATAACATTGATTCAAAGGAGAATCTAATTTTTGCCTATGAAATGAGATGATTTGATTTCTTCTCCTTTGAATGAGATGGTTGAAATATCTTTGAATCATGTTAAATAGATTTATGAGACAATGACTCTTTTTCAGCCAATGTTGTTTCCTCATATTACATACACAAGTGTGTATTCTTCAAGAGTAAACTTATATTTATTTGCCAATGTAGCACAGTCGATGTAGAATGCCAATTTTTATTAGATTAATAAAATATTTATTAGTTAGATAGCAAATTTGATCAATATTAAGATCATCCATTGGTTTTGATCATTACATATACCACTAATTCAATGATCACCATTTATTTAGTCTTAGAATACTTTTTTTTATTGTCAAATTAGTTTTTTAAGTATATATTACTTCATCTACAAATTATATGATTAATTTAATCATGAATAATAATATAGAAAAATGTATATGTAGAACATTTGAGCACTTATTTTACTTATTATATTAATAAAATAAGTATATAATAATCTAAAATATATATTAAATAGTAAACATGATTAAGATTAAGAATATCAGATTATCCAATGGTCATGATCAAGCTATTTTAACAAATATGATTAATTCAATGATTATAATTTATTTAGTCTTAAATAATACTTTTTATTATCAAATTATCTCAATAAATATATATTATTTCATCTAACAAGTATATGATTAATCTAATCGTAAATTATAATTATAAAATTAGTTAAATAGTGATAAAGCGAGGTGTTTTGCATACTCATTAAATTAATTAAATAATAAAAAATAAATGCTCTGCATCAAAATGTAGAGCTGGGTGCTCCTGATTTTTTAATTCCAGATTATTTTACGCTGATTAAAGCCCTTTACATATTATTGAAACAAAAAACTACAAAAGACTGGTAGTAACAAGATAAAGAACTATCAATCTTGTTGTTACCCAATCAAAATGTCCACTTGCGAAAAAAAAAAAACAGACATTGAATTATGTTTTTTCTTTATTTTCTTAGATGACTTATTTAGTAGAAGTACATCCTTCTAATTATCCTCTTAAAAGTAAATCTAACATTTCAAAATGTCATGGTAAGTAATTTTATCAACTTTTGGGAGCATTTTTAATATGTATGTGTTAGGAAGATTTTTAGGAGGATATAGTATTTTCATGAAGAAAAACATTCAAGTCCTCTTATTTACTGGAAATGTGAAGGCCATTAGAATACATGCATCACTACAGCAATTATCCGCGCATGATGACCTTTTCCATTACGTACTGGGACGATATCTACGTTGTGTTTAAAGTTGCTTATATATGTGGGCATCACAAATTTACTACTTAGTGGGTACCTCATTTCGAAGTTTTTTTTCAGAACGACCTCGTTGCAAACTTGTGAAGCTGGTAGGGTAGTTAAAAAAATGTCCTGCATCAGGAAACTATATAATGAAGAAAACAACTATTTATAGAAAACGAGCTAGGGATAGTTCAACTCCTAATTGAAATTTGCTAGGACGTGTGTGGCATTTATTTTCTTTAATAATATGTTGTTAATTTATTGGCGTCACAATTTTCAACACTCCATGCAGACTGAATGTATTCAGGATGAGGTTTCTGAATTGGCAAAACTTGTTAGTAGTGAAAGAACCACCATTGAGCAATGTGTAAATCTTTTATCATGTTGCAGCTTTGCTTAAATCTTGAAGTTGAACTTTACATTTACGACTCTCCTGCCAATTTTAAAAAACCAGGCAGGAAACAAGTGTTGATTTCCAACTTTTTTTTTTTCTGAATTCTCAAGGTCAAGAAATGCAACTTAAGAAGCCAATTGATGCAGTTAAACACAGTTACAAATAATCAATAAGAGTGAACCACTTAATTAGTTTCCTGCGAGTTCAAAAATCTAATTAGGAAACATTTACTAATTTCCCTTTTTTTTGAATCCTCAAGGTCAAGGAATGCAGCTTAAGAAGCCAATTGATGCAGTTAAAACAAACACAAGTAATCAAGAAGAATGAACAAAGCCCAAAACACTTGCTGTAACGCTCTCAAATCGTACTCCGTCACGTGGCAGAATACGCTCACGCTACGAGTCATCCTTAGGTGTACATCATATTTACCATAAAGAAAATTTTGACTGGTCAACACATAGCAATAAAGGCGTAAGACTAATCATCATTAATTAAATAAAAGAGATTGGCATCTTAAAGTGCGAAAACATATAAGGAACTTCATATGAGTCCAAAAAAAAACTAATGCATCAACTAATACGCGGAAAAAAGGAAAACTAGTCCATCATCTAAAGGATTAATAATAATGTGCAGCCACCTATGAGCTCGATCTGTCACCGTTGGCCACCTTCATCATTCTATCCTTGGTCTGTATTTAAAAACATCTAAGGGAGAACCTCCCTATGAGTTTTACAACTCAATATAAAAGTAAGATAAATATCATTATAAGATCATGACACTAGATAATAATCATAAAGATAACATCATCATATGAGTAAAGTGAATCATGATCATAATAAGATAATAGAAGCATGTAAAGTGACATATGAATAAGATACAAAAGCTGGACATCATAAGAAAGAATCTTTATTCATATATGTTCATCTTCTTATTATTCATCTTTGACTTATTTGGGATATATTTCAATCCACGGGGAGGTCTGCCTCAATCCGTCCATCATTATCATCATCATAACTGACAAAGCTGACTCATAACTGATCATAGTCAGCCCATGACTAATCAAAATCAGCTCATAACTTGATCGTCATCATTTAACAATTGTCGTCTTTTATCTTGTAGCTTTTAATTAACCTTCATAAAGACTTTAAATCAGGATCACTAGATAAGATCATGAAGAGTAAATCAGTGATATAATGGACATAATAATCATCATACTTAGATTAGGATTAATCACATGAAATAGAGATCAAAAGATTGTAAACATCAGCCTAATCTAATCGGAATCTCGTCCGAATAAGATAGAATTTGGGCTGAGTTCATCAATCGATGTTCTCGAAAAAGTCAAGGGAAAACTCGGGACAGGTTCGGGTTACACCGGGGCGGTCGGGTCGCCTTCTTGTCGGGACAGCCGTCGCGCCCCGATTGTTCATCATGCGAAAAACTCGATCAGGGTCATCTTCTATCCGGGCCGGGTTCGTCCGGTTGCAGAGCTCGGAGAGCGCAACAATGTCGGATCCGGGCCGAGTTACTACAAACTCGGTCCGACGAAGGACTTGTTTGGGCCGGGTTCCAGTGAACCTGGGCCGGGTTCTTCTTGCGTAAAAAATGCGCAGACGCGCAGTTCGCATTCCAATCATCTTCTTCGGAGTTGGTCGGCACCAATTATCATCAGGTGACATCATACAATAACTAGAAATTAAATAGGACATGCTTCAAATCTAAAATCAAGATTTTATCACGAATCTATCATAGTTCTATACCTTGAAGTTTTTGTTCAGTCTTCTTCTTCCTTTTCCTCTGCCTGCTCCTCTCGGCTTAGGCACGCGTTCGTCGACATTTGCTTCCTCCGGTGTGTCCCTTATTGGCGGTGGCTGATCAGGGACGAGAGAACAAAAGTAGGGTGCACGAATTATAGGGAAATTAGGGGATTACGTAGGTTTGGCATCATACTTATAGAGGAGAAAAATGAATTCGTATGGTAGTTAAAGAATTAAATAAGTTTGATTTTTTTTCCTATTCTGATTTATCCTTTCCCCTTTTATCTTTTATTTCTCTTCTTTTATTTTGCAGGATTCTCGGACATTACACTTGTCGGAAAAGTTAGCAGCTCCGAGGAGGCACGACAAAGGTATTCTTTATAAGGGGCAACTAAAGGAGACAAGTCTGTCTTCAGGTTTTAGACCTTCTTTCAAGTTTCTTGAGCATGTTACAAGTTTTCACAAATATGAGTTAAGAACTATTCTTTTATTCTTTTACCTCCATCATGGCGGCTGATGTTACCACTGATCAAGGAAGCATATTTTTCTCCATAAAAATGGTACATTGCGGGTTTAGAAAAAAAATAATTGTAATGAATTTCAGTTCGCCGAGAAGCAACATTTACTCTTGCTAGAATTCTGTATTCCGGGGTTTGAGCATGCTCAAAAATTTATATATTGCTTGCCATATGGATCAAGGAAGCATAATTTAAGTGCAGAACATGTCTTGTTCCAACGAGTTTTAGCTGTTCTGCAATAAATTCTTTTTTGAAGAAACCGACTCATTCACACTATTCCTGTGTGCTTCTCGTTGAAAGTTGAAACGTTAATACATGTACCAGTCAGATTTTGCATCTGTGGTGGATTATTTTTGTTGATACATCAGATCATGCTGCAACCAAAATTAACACATCAAATTTGTTATTAGTACAGTAGTAGTAGTAGTATTATGTATTATTTATTATTACGTCTAGCAGCCTCCGGCGCCAAATCCAATGACTTGCTTGGAGAGATCGTAGACCACGTTAAATTTCCTCTGCTGCACGTTCCCCAGAATGCTCGTGTTGGTGTCCGCGGCGTTGCCAGCAAACGCCAGGCACGCCTGGGAAACGCGGACAACGTAAAGAATCCCTGACGGATCCAAATTGACCGTCGTCCCCTCGAACACCAGAGCCACCGTTGGGATGGTTACGCTCGTGTACCCGGTCAAGTCGTAGCAGGTGTCCAGTATCGACAGCGCCGGCGCCGACTTGTACTGCGTCATCTGTTGCCTGAAGGCCGACCTCAGGGCCGAATACGCAGTGGGCGGCAGCCGGGATATGACGGTTCCGGAGTCGATGATGGTGCCGCCGTGCGAGAACACCGTTGCCGGTACGGAGAGTTGAACTCCGCCGACCTTTATGCCTACAAGGTTGAGGTAGTAGAACGTTGGCCTGTCCACGTTCGACAACATGGGCGTGTACTGGACGTTGGACGGGCCGCTCCCGAACGTCAAGTAGCCCGTGGAGCTTGACGTCGACGGCAAGCAGTAGGAGAAGACGCCGCCGTACTTCATATACGATTGGGACACCAGCGACACCTTCCGGCGGCCTAGGCCCAGCAGCCCGGCGACCCTGCCGAAGAGGCCGTCGTTGTTCTCGCCGCAACCGAAGCGGAAGTTGGTTAACACGTCGTGGGGAGCCAAGGTGAGCGTCTCCTGAGCGAAGAAGCCCGCGGTGAAGGAGTTGTCGGCGTACTGCACACCGTAAAGGCAGGTGGAGGAGTTGCAGCCTCTGAGGTTGAGCTCCGTGCAGTAGATGGACGAGCACGAGATGTTGGCGTACGTGGACGACTTGGTCGGGTCGAAGAGCTGTTCCTGCTGCGTGTAGCAGGCCACCACGCACGGCTTGCACTGGATCCAGGTGACGTCGCTGCCGGTGTCGAAGAAGACCGTCTGCTCCACCGCCGGCGTGCCGAAGCCGATGGTTACAACGTAGTTCCCGTTGTTCAGTGACAAGCCGGAGCGCGCAGGTATCTCTGAAGCGGAAAACGTGCCCTCAACCAGTTTGCCGTTGAGATCGAACTTCGGACCGGCGGCGGCCCGTTGGCGGCTGTGGATGTGCTCCACGCGGGCCCGGTCGTTGTCTAGTATCTGCTTATGCGAAGGGACCTCTTTAACGCTGGCGGCCAGCGAGCACGGGCCGTGCGGGTGCGTCACCTTCAAACTGGCGCCTGCTTTGGAACTCGCAGGGTGTTCTGAAATTTGCAAACACGAAGTTACTCGGGATAAAAATTGCCCCTTTAAGATGACGTGACTGCAACTCAAATGCAATTCTTTATGCGCAAGAACATTCGTATTGACATTAGAGATGGACATTGGTGCGGATCGCACGGCTCAATCCGCGGCCCGCACCAAGTTTGGCCGAGACAGCCCGACTCGGTTTGGGCACGACAAATGGGTCTGGGCCCGGACCAAATCGTGTCGGGCTTTCCAGCACGGGTGACCGGCCCGGTGTAAAATAGTTTTTTTTAATTTATATATATTATTATTATGAGTGAAAAAAGTAGGTGATTAATTTTGTTCCCTAACCTCTTACACTTTATAAAGGACTTAGGCTAATACAACTATTTTTAACTTTTGTTAAACTTGTATATTAATATATAATTATACTAAACTAAATTTGATCTAAGCAAAAGAAGAGGATAAAAGGGCAGCTGCACCCATGTTGGGGTTGGTCCCCCAAAATCTTAAAAAGTTTTAATCATGTATATTAATATATAAATTTATAATTAAAAAATACACTGACCCTCTTTAATATATTTCGGGCCTGTTTGGGGACATTGGAAAAGTGAAGAAATGAAGTTAAATCATAGTTTTTTTTCTATCTCTGTAAAATTTATAAAGTAGTGTTTGTATGCTATTTTTTTTCTAAATCTAAAATCATGGTATAGGGTCAAAATCATTGTAAAAGAATTATGTGGTCTGAGCTCCGTATTTTTTCCTATGATGGTTTGGTTGTGTGAGATAAGACATAAAGCAATTATTAGTGGTCATTTTAATATCATTTTACTTTTTTTTCCATGGTGAGGTTATGCATCCAAACACTTCAATTTGATTTTTTTTTTCTAAAGTTTTGTAAACCATAGTATGACACTTTTTGAAAATTGACATACCATAATATTTCATAATCCATGGGATAAAATACTTTTAACTCAAACAAAGCCTTAATGTGGTATATCAACACATCTTCTGCTTTGATGTAGGGGTTATTACATATAAAACTAATTATAAAGGATGTGAGTTCAATTCTTACACCTTATACTATTTTCTATTATTTATTTTAACACATTTTCATTTTAGATAAAAAATAACAAATAAATAAAAAATCCAACCCGGGCCGGATTCCGACCGAGCCCGCCCGAGTCAAAATGAAAAAAGGGCGCCCGGCCCGGACGGGCTACTCGGGCTGGGCCTGAACTACGTCGGGCTGGCTTGATGCATTTTTGGCACGACCCGACCCGATTTACATGCCAGCACGGCTCGGCCCGGAGCTCAGTCAAACTCAGTTTGACCGGCTCCAACTCGGTCTGGCCTAGCATGATTCTCCATATCTAATTGACATGCAATTTAAAATGAAAATTTGAAAAATAAAATTGATTTCTACACCTTATGGTATTTTCTATTATTTATTTTGACACATTTTCCTTTTAGATAAAAAATAACAAATAAAAAGAAAAAAATCCAACCCAGGCCAAATTCTGGATGGGCCCGGGCCGGATTCCGACCGAGCCCACCCAAGTCAAAATGAAAAAAGGATGCGCGACCCGGACGCGCGACCCGGACGGCCTACCCGTGCCGAGCCTGAACTATGCCGGGCTGTCTTGATGCATTTTTGACACGGCCCGATCTCAATTTAAAATCAGGTCGTGCTAGCACGACCTGGCCCAGAGCTCGGTCAAATCCAGTTTGACCGGCCCTAACTCTGTCTGGCCTGGCATGATTCTCCATATCTAATTGACATGCAATCTAAAATGAAAATTTGAAAAAATGAAATTGATTCCGACACCTTATAGTATTTCTATTATTTATTTTAACACATTTTCATTTTAGATAAAAATGACAAATAAAAAGAAAAAATTCAACCTGGGTCGGATTTTGAATGGGCCCGAGCTAGATTCCGATCGAACCCACGACTGGCTACTCGGGCCAGTCCTGAATTGTGTCGGTCTGGCCTGATTTAAAATCAGGTCGTGCGAGCACGACCCGACCCGGAGCTTGGTCAAACTTGGTTTGATCGGCCCCAACTCGGTCCGGCCCAGCACGATTCTCCATATCTAATTGACATGCAATTTAAAATGAAAACTTGGAAAATGAAATTGATTTTTTGAAAATTATATGTATGTGAAATTTTAAAATTGACATATTTGTTAGAAGAAGTAAAAAAAGAAAAGATGCTTTTAAAAAATATACAAAATAAGGCTATTTCTCATGCAAAGAATTCTAGAAAATATCTTAGACATGAAAATTCTTATTAAAAATCTAAACATTCTTATGATAAATCTTTGAAAATTCACATATTACTTATTTTGCATGTGAATTTCTCGATCATTATGCATATCAATGCAAAATAGAAAAATAATTTCAATACGGAATGATATGAGTTCCAAAAGGAACATTGACTAATAAAATTGAACCCAAAGAAGTTTAGATACTAAAGGCTAAATAATTATTTCTCAGATATGCCTCACATATAAAGCAAATGACATGTAGATTTGAAAATGTAATGACACGAAGGTCATGGTAAAAATATCATTTACAAATAAATTTTGAAATATTTTACATTGTTATAGAATTACTTTATTAACATGACTCATAAGTTTTAAGTTTAAAATCTTGATTTTATGAAAATAAAGTTTTGATTTCTCATTCAAAATTTCAAAATTATTATTTCTTTGGAAGAAAAAAAGGACATATAAAAGATTGAATAAAGATAGAAAGGGAAAGAAAATTGATCATAGTGATAGGAAGAGCTTGTTCAAAACAAATGTTAAAATATCAGTTTCTCTATTCACCCTTATTGGCAAATGGTTGGTCACTTGATATTATTTAATTTAAAATTTACATATCATTATTATATCAAAGTTTTATGCAGTGGTATTTAATCTCTTAATTTTTTAGACGTGCTATTCATTTGATTTCATACTTTTCCATTATAAAATAGGTCATGAATTTATGGGGAGTTATTTTTGCCTATCGCACATATTTTAAAAAAATTCTTATGATGTGATACTTTACATGCTTCTTACATGCTTAAGAACGAGAGAATAATTTTTTTTTAAAAAAATGACATGATTAATAGGGAGTTATATATTGTTTCTTACATGCTTCATGTGCAAATTACTTTTTGATGAAACAAAAAAAGGATAAATATAAGAGAAACATGATGAGAATATAAAAGAAATTTAAATAAAAGAAATATATATTAACCCTGATTGAAAAATATCATACAATTAGTTTGCATATTTATTATTGTAAGGAAAACTTAATTTTAAGGGGAGTAAAATTGATTTTAATCTTTTTCTTCTCAACTTATATACTTTTCATATTTCTCGATTTATCTTCATAAAAAATGAAAAGATTGTTGGAGCAAAGTTTTAATGCCCTATATAATTATTTTAATAATACAAACTTCGAAAGATTATAATAATATGTCTAAAAGGTTTAAATAGAAATGAGTTATTTCATGCATAAACTTTTGATTAATAATTGTCTATGTTCCCATGAGATTTATATTAAGAGGTGAATATCAAAGTTGTAGAAAATTTTGTTACCTTTCTATAGAATCAAGATTATCTCATTTGGATAATTATACAGAAAGTTATGCTCAAAATAGTGCAAGATAGTCAATTTGTCGATCGAAGTAGTGAAGGCCGATCAAAGCATCGGTCGATCGATCAATGCACAAATATTCTAGTTCAATGTCGAGACTACACGGTCGACAATCCTATCCTTGCACCAATGGACCGAGTAGCCCAAAAGATGAATTCTAGAGAAGTCGAGACTATACCGATCGGCAGACCGATTGACCGATCAGACACTGTCATTGAGGAAATCGCGTAATGGTTATATAAACCGGTCGACTGGTCCCCAGTTGAAATGGACAATAATGGCTAGTTTTGGCCAAATCAAAGAGCACTAGTCATGTTATTCAAAGAGGCCTATAAAAGAAGACTAATGTGTTCAAAATTCATCAAGCATTCAAGGGAAACTTCAAAGATTAAAGGAAAATCATTTTATTAAAGTTATTGTTATATCTTTTCTTCTTTCTCTCTTCCCTTCTTGTGAGCGTGATATTGTAAAAGAGAGAAACACTTTCTTAGAAATCTAAGTGTGACCTCATGTGCAGAAGATGTTTTATCTTACCTCTCGGGTTAGAAAAAATATAAGCTTCTTAGAATGAGAGGTGTGCCTTACCTCTCGAAGCGGAGAAAATGTTGTATTGTAAAGTATTTCTTCCTTGCCCCATTGAAGGGTATTTTAGTGAAATCTCCGATAGTCTCGAATTCAAAAAGTTAGAAAGGGAATGCAGGTCAAGATGTGGCCGAACCTCGTCAATAAATTACTATATTCTTTATGTTTGCTTTCTCTCTTCCTCTCATTCTCATATTATTATGCATGTGATATGATTTAATTTACATTGATTTAAAGTTTAAATCGATTTTAAACTTTCGTAATAATTTTTATGAAATCGATATTTTTAAATTTAAACATCAATTCACACCCCTCTTAATCGGTTGGGATCCTACATTTCACATATTCTACATCCATACATTCGAGTGTCAAAATGTCAATAGTTAACCAGACAAGGACTGCAGTAGGAAAAGAAGAGTTTTTTTTTTTCTGTCATCAGGATTTCATTTAGCATTTCCGGAACATCGACAATAAAAAAAACCTTGAACAGAATAAAGCTAAAAGCAAATTTAGCATAAGATCAGGATGGATTTCATCGCGGAAGCATTCTCGTACCTTTGGTCGAAGAACAGACGCTGCTCGGCAGCAAAGATGGGATGTCAACCTGGAGAAAGCTCTCTGCAACTCCTCCATGGACGCTAGAACATGCAGAAAACAGCAACAATGACAGAAGGAAAAGATTCATGCAGAGAGGAGATGAACTCAAGACAGAAGAATAGGAAGTATAAGCCATGACCACTCAACAATGTTCCTAAAGCTGATGGTTGGTGTATCAAATGTAAGGAGGGAGGCTCACTATATATACTATTCGTGCCACCCTCTTCTTCTGCAGCGAGGAGGTCCCCTTATCACTCCCACATCTTAAAAATTTAAATGTCATTGCTTGAAATATTAGATTATGGTAGAAAGAAAAAAAAAAAAATTGAGGACTAGTGAAAAATCAAGTGCAACTGAAACTTTTAGGCTTCAACTGCATTCAAATTATATATATATATAGATAGATAGATAAATAGATAGATAGATAGATAGATAGATAAAAGAACACTAACAGGTTGGTGGTTTGCTTAATTCATTCTTTGAGAAAAGATCGCAAATTCAAATTCCGACGGATATCTCGACCCGATTAACTTCTACATGAAAAAGATAAAATAGGAGAGAGAGGAAAGAAAACCAAGTGGTGGATTTTGGTGCTCGTCATCCATGAAGAGAAGAGGAAGAACAGTGGATGCTCTTGCAACTGTCCATTAATTCTTAATTTTATTATCCTGCGTCTCCCCAAACGGGCATCTTCCTTACAGAATCGCCTCAGTGACATCCGTGTAATCAAACAAAGACGGCATTTCACGATCGAATCATAAGATAATTAACATCACGATTAGCTTTGCAGTCAACTTGTCAGCTGATGGGGCATGTCAAAGTTCTGCAGATTGAATAAGGGGATGCAATCGATCGGATTCCTTCTCTGCCATCCTGGATCGAGGGGGAAGTATGAGTTGCATATGGGAAAATGACTCCATGCTCGCTGGACTGATGGTGCCAATGCACCTACTCGGTACATGCTATATACACGAAACTTTGTTGCATATTGAGGAGCTTTCTGCATCAATTATTCGTTAGACATGTTTGTCCTTTTTTAACCAATTTCGGTACCCGGACTCCATTAGAGAGATTACTTAATACATGCGTTTTCTTTTAAAAAAAAAATAATTGTCGTCAAATACGCTTGGAGATATCTTTATCATTTTTTTTAATTCAACATAGGTATTCACAATGGACTTCTAATTTTCATGTTCTAACACATGGGTATCATATCACATTTAAATCTTCGTTATCGAGTACTTAGCTTTTATAAATCCCATAATAATACCATCCGATATTTCTCATATAATCACTATTCAATATTATAAGTCTTTTATATATAATAAAGTCCTTTATCATTTAATAGGCTTTGACTTACATATAGCTTTCATACTTCCATAATAATTTTATCACGATTTTCTTATACACCACAAGAATATGCAGATTTTTTTTATTTGTATCCTTCTCAATTTCAGAAGTATTTTGCGACGAAACAACAAATTCTCAAATAACGACGAAAAAAATTCGTTAGAAAAGAATTTTTGACGGCTCAATTTCCTTCTAAATTTTCGTCGAAATTACTGACAAACAAACTCTCCGTATAGTCGTTCGAATTTGAATTTATTATAATAAAAATAGCATAGATACTAGTATTTTAATATTATTTTTTCGATGGCTAGAGCCATTGGAACTATTGATGTGCGGACATCTGTCGATAATTTCGATGGTCAAAAGTTTCGGCGGATAGACATCCATAAGAACTTCCAACAAATGGATTAATTTATAATAAACTTGCACGCTCAGTTCCCCCTCCCTCACTCTCTCTCCCAGTCGACCGTCTCTCTCTCCTTCACTCTCTCGTTCTCTCGCACTATCTCTTACTCTCTCGTCATCTATCACTCTCTCCCGACTCCGGAGACATCCGACGACCACCAGCTCCAATGAGCACCGACAACACTAGCCAGATTTGGCATGCTGCAGTCGGATTCGGCCTGCTCTAGTTAGATCTTGCTGCAGCTGTTAGATCCGGCTGCTTGCTAGCTAAATTGATTTTTTTTAAATAAGTTTTTGATGGGGATATTAGTCGAAAGTTTCGACGAATACATTCCCATCAAAATTTTTGACAGGTAAATCTTGTCGGAACTTTTGATGAATTTTTTTAGTCCGTTCGAAAGTAGTTTCCGATGAACGTTTCCAACGATGATGTTCTATCCGAAAATAAAATTTTTGACGAATTTCATGGGTTTGGCCATCGTAGTGATATAAGTATAACTAATGAATATCTTAAGAGCTTTATTCTTCAACTGTTCCTATTATAATTTTCACGCAGTTTTGTTGTTATTTTCATCAAACACACGAAGGATTTATCATTCATTTATTTTAATGTAAGTATTGGTAATAGGATTCATGCATATTTTTAAATCATTTTAATTAGCTGTTATCATATATAATTCCATAATAGTCCCACTTATAGACTTTATAGTCACACAAACTAGAGCATGTTGAATGATAGTTTTTTTAATACACTCCAAGTATAAGTATATATTAAACGGATTTTGTGGGTTCCTTTATTTTTTCAGTTTTCATCGAATGCATTTGTAGATCATTATATGAAAACGCTTTGACTTTTTCACATACTCTCATCTGATTGTTGTACGCGTTATTTTAAATCCTTGTTATTAATTGTATAGCTTTCAATAAGTCCATATATTTAAATTGGAATTTTATATTTGAGTTCATGAATATTTATTTTATTGTCGATCAATCAACCAATATATATATATATATAATAAAGTCCTGGTCGATGACAATATTGAGGTGCTCTCTCCTTTATAATGTTTTCATCGGAAATTCTGTGGTTTTTTTATTTTATTTCTCTCCGTGTGAACTTGGTTTTTTTAACATTTTAATTAATGTAGGTATTAATAGGACTTTTCATATATGCATTTGTTCTGCGTGAGAGAAATTATGTACTGCGAAAAAATTCGAGAAATTTAAGACGACGCAGAGTTTTATTAGATGGAAGAAAAATAATTACAAGATCATATTATTTTCTCTTTGAACTTTCATAGAGTTTATATAGAAATTTCTTTTAACAGATAATAGGAATTATAGACCAATTGAGACTTTATATTAATCTAAAAAATAAGACACATACCTTATGATAAAGAAATAAATCAATTCCTTAACAATCTCATAATAAGGAAATATACAGAATATGTCAGACATATTTTTTTTTACTTTAGAGTTTGGGTTCAGATGAATTTCAGTTGGAGTAGAATTTAAAGCATTATTAACAATCTCCACCTTGAATTGAGTTCTCCAATTAAATATTTAATATTCTCTGCCGTCGCTAGTTCCTGTTCTGATTCTGCACATGCGATAGCATCCTTGTAGTCTGATCTGGTGTCTCCACATCTTCAACTACTTGGAATGCATATGCATCCATGTCCTCAAAGTCATAACGCTTAAGATGACCTTCCTATCTACGTGCACATCCAACAGCTAGACTTGTCATTACTTCTTCTGCTTGCTCTTCACACTCAGCTTGAGAAGATTCTTCTGTCCCATTTTGAATTGAAGTTAATCCAAACTTCACATGTTTACTAACACTCTATTTAGCCTTCACTTTCAATTGAAGCATTGAAGCTTCATCAAAAATTACACTTCTGCTGTAGATGACTTTGTCTTCTGAAGGAGACCAGATTCTGTAGTCCGTCATTCTTGCACCATATCTCACGAATACTCCTTCTTTGGTCTTTGGCTCAAACTTTTCTTCACTGACGTGATAGTATGCTGGACAACAAAAAAATTTTAAATTAGTATAATCAGCAGGATTTATGATACCTCAGTTGGAGTCTTGAGATCAATCGTAGTCGTCGGACTTTAATTCATCAAGTAGCAAACTGTGTTAGCAGCTTCAGCCTAGAACATCCTATTCAGGTCAGCGTTATAGAGCATGCACATTGCCCTCTTCAGAAGTGTCATGTTCATTCATTCTGCAACTCCATTTTACTGTGGAGTATCTCTGACTGTGCGATGCTTGACAATACCTTCATCTTTGCAGAATTGGTCGAATTCAGCATAACAAAATTCCAAGCCGTTATCAGTACGAAATTGTTTCACCTTTCTCGATGTTTAATTCTCCACCAGAGTCTTCCACTATTTGAAAATTTCGAATGCCTCACTCTTGTGCTTCATCATGAATACTTATGTCATCATTGAGTAATCATCTATCACAGATAAAAAGTATCTAGAACCTCTTAGAGATGGAATACGAGAGGGACCCCAACAATCAACGTTGATGTAATCGAGTGTTGCCTTCGTCTCATGCACGACTTTGTTGAATTTATGCCATTTTTCTTACAAAAAACATAGTGCTTGTAGAATTCGATTTTAGACATCTTCTGACCATTCAGAAGATTGCGCTTGCTGAGAATGTCCATCCCTTTCTAACTCATATGTCCAAGTCGCATGCCACAATTTGGATGCTTCTGATTTTGATTTGAATGAACTACCTACTACAGTCATGCCAGAAATTACTGTGCCTTGTAATAAGTACAAGAACTTTTGCATGACTCTTCTCATGACTTCAACATCACGCTTGGTGACCGTGAGAACATCTCTTGCAGCATTCATCCGGCATCTTTTGGAGTCCCAAACTCCTAACGATATCAAATTTTTCTTCAATTGCGAAATATGATGGACCTCTGTCAATGTCCTCATCCGATTGTCATGACTTTTGATCTGAATTGAGCCGATTTCAACTATTTTATAGGCTGTATTATTGCCCATGATGAGTTTTCGCCATCAATATTGATGATAAGTTGAGAATAATTTTCTGTGCGGAGTCATATGATAGAAATATCATGAGTCGAGAACCCATCTCTCTTCCAAACATCTCTAATTAGACACCATGAGAGTCAAATCATCATCAGATTTGCTATTCTGATGAGCTACTGCAGCAACCGTATCTTTCTTCTTCTTGGGGGAGTCCTTCTTCCAGTGACCTATAGATGCAGATGTCTTTCGGATTGGCATTCTTCTTCGACTTATCATTTTTAGGGTTTTTCTTTTCTGCAATTGTCACTAATCCTTTGGCAGACGCCCTATGACGAAGTTCACGAGTATATAGATTCGATCTTACTTCTTCCAGAGTAATTGTGTCTCTTCCGATGATAACAAACTGAATAAAATTTTCGTATGACAGAGGAAGAGACACTAACAAATGTAGGCCAACGTCTTCATTCTCATTCTTCACATCTATGTTTCGTAATTCCATCAATAGAGTATTTATCTGATTAAGATGATCTTTCAGAGGAGTACCTTTTTGCATGCGGATGGCATTTTGCTACAACAATAACTTGTTGGTTAGAGACTTGGTCATGTAGAGACTCTCAAGTTTCGACCATAGATCAGTCTCCGTTTCTTAATCAGCGACTTCGATAATAACCTCATTCGTTAGACACAACAAAATCATGGAGTGTGCCTTCTCCTCCTGTGCCGTCAAATTTGCGAGGTCGACCTCTTTTCTTTACCCTTGGAGTCTTCCTCCTTTGACTTATTCTTCGACGTGTTAGCAAGTGGCACCTAGATTCCTTGTTATTTCAGGAGTGACCGCATCTTGATCTGCCAGATACTAAAATTATTTCTGCATGTGAATTTCTCGATGTTGACGTTATGCGATGACATTTCTACGCCTGACGGAGGATCGACGGTGAAGCCTCGCTCTATACGAATTTGTTAGAATTTCTGTACGAGAGAAATTATGCATCACGAGAAAACTTGAAAAATTTAAGACGATGCAGAGTTTTATTAGATGAAAGAAACATAAGCAAATTATAAGATCAAATTACTTTCTCTTTGGACTCCTAGGAAGTTTATATAGACACTCCCTTTAACATATGATAGGAATTACAGACCAACTGAGACTCTATATTAATCCAAAAAATAGGACACTTATCTAAATGGAGTAGGATTTTTAGTTGGATTTTTAGGCTTTAACATTTTAAAAATAAGTTGGAGTAGGATTTTTAGGCTTTAACATAATTAATAATAACATTTTTATTTTAGAGTTTAAGTCTAAATGGATTTTTAGTTGGAGTAGGATTTAAGACATAATTAATAACATTTTTTTAAAAAAATCGTTATTATTAATTATGTACCTTTCATAGTTCCATAATAGTTGTACCATAGATGCCTTGTCCAATATTTGCAAATATTCTAAATCGTCATTTAGTATATGACTCTATGAATATTTAGTATGAGCAATATATGTGTTATATAGTCATGTTCAATGGCAATTTTGTCATATATAGACGAGGTCCCCCCTTTTAATGTGGGCATATTTATAATTGACTTGGGATTTTCAAATTCTAACATAGGGTTATCCCATGCACTGTCTTTTGATTAACTTTTGTTATTAATTATAGAGTTTTCATAATTTCATAATAATTGTACCCCATATATTTCTTACATAATTATTAGACAATATTTTAAATCAATATATATACACATAACACACACACACACACATATATATATATATATATATATATATATATATATTATATGAAGCATACTAACGTGCATAGCATGCACACTCACATTCGAAATGTGCCTAATCGTATCAAAATAATTTCAACACGACGCTCCGAAATGTGCTATGTAGTACAATCACAATTTAAGTATGCACTATATATACCACTTTCGCCCAGACAAATGGAGAATCAATTCACCAATTCAACCCGATAGGTCCGTGTATTGTGGAAGACTAGCGGCTACACAGAACATTCATAAATTTTACTAAAAGCTAATGTGTCAATCTCTTATTTATGCTATATGTTCTATTCAATTTAATTATCTATCAATCACAAGGAATAATCAATTCCGACGGAGCAATTAATGAATATGAGCTTAATATTTTTATTTACTTAACATATCTATCATTGTCATTATCAATTCGAACCAGCATAATAATCAATTAACCAATTAGACGACAAATCCAAAATCACTTTATATCAGTTGTTAATATTCAATAACAATTTAACAATAAATAATTTATGATGATAAGCAATTATAACTTGGGGTGTTCACCGGGTCGGGTCAACCCGGTGAACCCGAGTCGGCCCGACCCGACCCGACTTGATCATCCGATTTTTTTTACTTTTTTCTATTTTTATTTAAATATAGGGAGATATTTGCTTTATTTTTTGTAAAATAAAATACAATGTTTTAAATACATAAATAATATTTAAATATTATAAACTTATTTTATGCTTTAAATAAATATTAAATAATATTTTATATATTACAAATATAAGATCAATAAGAAAAAAAATTAAAAAAAATTAGCGACCCGATCTGACCCAGATTGGGTTAAGTCGAATTTAGCCCCTAAGAGGAGCTTGACCCGACCAAATCGAGTTGCGTTTGTTTATGGGTCAGATCAAACATGACCCATGAACATTCCTAATTATAACACTAATTCAATCATCAATATAATTAATAATATAATTCGAATCATGATAATATAATCGTAACAATACAATGAAAAATTAATATTAAAATATTTAATAATAAATAATTAGTAAATTAATTCAGGATCATGATCAAGTGTCTTTTTTTTTTCATTTCCTTTTCCTTTATCATGGCCGGCAACTCTCCGGGCAAAAAAGACTCATATCCCCTCTTAATTTTATTGTTTGGTATAGCACAAGTCTTGACGTTTTCTTTCTTTCTTTTTTTTTTATCTGCTTCATATTTCGAAAAATGGCGTCGACATGTTAATAATTATGCGTACTATTCACATATTAAAAAGCGTACTATATAATTTTTTTACGTTCACAATAATTAAAATTCAAAATTTTACTTAAATAATGAGAAACGGCTTATGGATACATCCAGATTTTTGTTGATATCTTATTTGTTTTGCCTTTTTCTCTTCTCCCTTATTTGATTTGACGGAGACTTACACTTTCTTCTCTCTATTTCAACGTGCGGCTGGCATTTCCTCTCTCTTGGAGATTTTTTAATCAAAAGTCTTGATATAAAAATTGAAAGAGCCTCGAGGGAGAGTTCTTTCTAAAAAAATATCGCTAGACACCGAACGACCAATGCTGGCCAAGTAAAACCTCCCTAAATATAATTTAATATCCCAAGCATAAAAACGGGCAAGAGGCATTCTCCATAAGTCCATGGATATCTGCGCGTCATAGTAACATTTGATGCAACACACCCGCGAAATCAGTCCCACACCATCATAGAGTGTATTACACGATAAACAATACGATAATTAATACGTAACATTTCCAGTTCAATTAAGATATTATTCATTTTGAATTCTCAATTCACACGAATTTAAAATGCGTCTTAATAGGTGAAGAAGTTAGCTACATATAAGCTATCATCTCCGTATTTTACTCATATGAAATTATTCATCAAATCATCTTGATCCTTAGACCTCTTACAATCTTCTCCTCATAAAAGGGTCAACGTCATTGTTGAACGAGGTCCGCATTAGTTCGTGGCCCGTGTTTTCCACATGGTTTAAAAGAGCATGCGAGGTCAGCTCTGATACCATTCTGTAACATCCACGGTCCAAACAAGATATTATTCGATTAATTTGAACTATTGATGCATGCTCAATTTTATATATTATAGCACTTTAATAAATTGAAAATTTATTCATCATGCATCAATTGTCTTATTTTTCTTATAAGAATATTATTTTCCTTTTTATTTCTGTGATTTTCACGACATTTGCTGTGCAAAAGCGGAAAATGACTCGCGTCCTGATGATACGGACCGTTTTTCATCATGTCGCGTCAGTATCAACACGGCGGGAGGAATTTCTATCACGTGTCGATTAAAACGGTCCGTTTTGCCTTGACACGAACCACATTAAATAATGACAAGAAAATTTCCCGAAGATTCTAGAATACAATACGGCCCATGTCATTAATGACACGATCCATGCTATTCATATTTGAAGTTTTTTCGCGTCGAGCTGCGCTTCACGTAATCATGACATTAATCAACACGACTCATGTCATTAATGACACAGTCCGTGTTGACACCCAGATTGTTGGTCACGGGCGCTTATAAAAAGACATCTGCTTCCACACCAAAGGATGAGGAGATGAGAGAAGGAAATCATCCATTTTAGAGAGTCTTATGTCTATTTTGTCTAGAGTCATATTTTAGAGTTTTATCTTCTTGCTCATCTTTTGTACTCTAAATTTTGACATTATAATGTTTAATTCTTTAACAATGGAGTAATATTTCTTTGTTGATTTTACATTGTTGAACTCCACTATTATTTTAATAAAAGATTATTTTCTGAATATGAATGTTTTGTTTGAATCGAATTTATTTTTTTACATCTCATATCTCTCCCCTATCTACTCTGTGAAATTTAGAGGGGTGTAGACTTAGACTTATTCAGTTGAAAAGTCTTTGAGATGAATCGAATCACTTATGTTTTAATTCTTAAATATTTGGAGAACGATTGGTTAAACTTTTTTTCCAATATTTAATTGATAAAATAGATAGGACATCTAGTTAAGTTCTAATTTATATTATTTCCATCAGATGTGATTTTCTTACTCGATTAACAGTAGAGGAATGTTTAGTAAAATCAACGTATTTCCTTTTCTTGGATTCGTTTCTTGTTTCCTCTTATTATCTTCACAATTCATTTTTCTTAAAAAATTTCATCTAGTAAGAGTGAGAGATAAAATCCTCGTGGGATCGATATTTTTTTACTACTTGTGCGATTGATATACTTGCCGGACTTTTCTACTCTATAGAAAAGCAGCATCAACCATCGATCTGCATGAATTTAAAACGCGTCTTGATAGGTAAAGGAGGATGCCACTTATAAGCCCATGACCACCATCGTGTTTTGTCCATGTGAGACTATCTTTCTCACCCTTTAGCCCTTTTATCTCGAGGCCTTACAATCATCCCCTAAGAAACTCAACGTCCTCATTGAGTGGCCCGTGAGTCGGGTTCGTTTCCACATGGTTCAAGTGAGTACTCGATGATAGCTCTGATACTATTTGTAAGATTTTTTTTTCTTTTGCCTTCCTAGAAGGCTATCTCGGCGACGCCACTCAATTTTATACCCTGACTTTGACCAGTGAAGAAACTGACTTATATAAGTATAAGACTAATTTATAATATTTTATTACAATATGCGAAAGATATTTATACCATGTACAATAACTTGTGGGTTAGGGCCCACGTCTATATAATAATGGACCTTATATTCATGTGCATGTCACACGTTAAAGGAGCCATCAACCGTCTCACCATCGCCATCACGATTACCTGTATGGATCCAAATACATGAGTAAAACTCAATGAGATAACTCAGTACATAGGGTCACCCATAAAAATAAATATATGAACTATGATCAATATCAATACTATCAATAAATAATAACATATAATTGGTCAGAATAGATAACATTGATAATAATCAATAAATCATAAACAATTTGACCAATTAATTATCCATGTTATCAATTATAGATGACCAATATATATTCAATTTGATTCAATTATCAACTCAATTAATAATTCAATTCAATTATGAACGCATTCATCGACCATAACGGTCTCCATCGACCATAATAGGTCTCCATCGGAGATCGACCACAATGAGCTTCCATCGATCACAATGATCTCCATCGATCACGAATGTCTCCATCGACCATAAAAATCTCAATCGATCACGAGGGACTCCATTAACTTTATGCATTAACAATCGACTCCATGAACCTCCATCGATCATAAAGGCCTCAATCGATTACAAAGGCCTTCATGATGCATCAACATTCGACTCCACGAGCCTCTATTGATCCCAATGGGCCTCAATCGATCATAAAGTCTCTATCAACCACGAGGGACTCCATCGACCATGAATGTCTCAATTATCAATTTAAAAATTCAATTGTAATAATTTTCTATATCATCACTTGGACGATGCACAATCAATATCAATAATCCCATTAGTTATCAATTTATGCCAATTGAACAATATGACATGAATCCATAATCAATTATTATCAATTAGCATATTACAATTATAGTTGATTAACATTAATAAACATAACAATCATAATTGCTAAACCAATACATATCAATGCATGGTCATAAGCAATCAATACAATTAAACTTAAACAATTATTTAATAATATATTTTAAATGCTCAAAATTCGGCCCACACTAGGACAAACTCAGGCCGGTTCATCTATTTCACTTTTTCTAATTTCTATATCAGAACCCGGGTCAGTTCTGTCAGGTCAAATATGTCTTTATCCAATTCTATATCAGTCATTCAAATACGGGCTGAGTCAAGTAAAACCCGGGCCGGATTGGCTCGGTCTCAATCCATTAGTCTTCGGAACCCTGGCCGGGTAAGTCAGAATCCGATCCGGGTAAGTCGAAACCCTGTCCGGGTCTATTAATCTAATCTCATGTCGCACTCAGGTAATGGAACCCAGGCTGCGCCTATGGGAACCTGGGTCGGGTTCATGGAACTCGGTCCGATTCCTACTACAATTCGGTACAGTTTCTGTTGAACTCAGACCGGGCAGAATAGAACTTGAGCAGAGTTCTATTGCCATCAGGAAATTGTGTTTCCGACAACTTTCGATCATCCTTTCTATGTCGTACGATATATAATAGTTACAAATAATATATAATGTAATCTCTATAAAATGAAGAAAAATTCGAGGTCCATGCCGCGAAAAAATGACGCCATAAAGATTTCCTACGTACCTCAAGTTGAATGAAAAATTAACTCTATTTTCGATCGTCAGTTGATTGCATCAATGCCGGATTTTGACTAGCAATTATTTGTAATCCTTTTTCTCTATATATTCTATTTTATTTTTTTGGTCGAGAAATTTACTAAATAAACTATATAAAAAATCATAAATAAAATAAAAAAGAATATTTAATAAATATCTACATTCTTTTTTTCTCTCTCCTATCATTGTACACGCATGTTTTTTTTTTTTTTGAGAAACACTAATGCCACTCCTACGAATCTTACTGCCACTCCAAAAAAAATTTATTGGTCCATTTTGTCCTTTGATCTCCTTTTACGTTAGAATAGACATGGAAGCAATTATTGTCTCCAGTCCCCAAGTCAAATGAGAAAAGTCACGTAAAGAATTTTTTGTTATATAATCATAATCTATTACTATAATAAAATAAAAAAATTGAACTTTAAAACTTTCATTTATAATAGTACATAATAGAGAATATCTCAAATAAAAAATTATTATTAGCTTATCTTTTTAATTTTAGATTAGTCGAGCATTACTATTCTCGAACACCGAAGACCTATCATAGATTCAAATCAGCCGACATCTAAAAAGAGAATAGAGAATAAAAATAATGACAATATGCTAGAGGAAGAAAAAAATATGCAAATTATAGTTAAGAAGAAGGAGCATTGAATAGGAAAAAAATATTTCACAAATTACTAAATTTTATACATCAATTCTCGCAATAAAACTTATGAAATAAACATTTCATTTATAAAGGCTACCGAGATAATAGAATTGATCTATTTCACTTTTTTTATACGTAGTATTTAACTCTTTTATATGTGATATTTCATTTTTAGTCATCAAGAATTATTTGTTATAATGTAAATTTGATTGCAATTGAAATTAAGAAAATGAATGTTAATTACTGTAGTCTTGACACATTAATCAGAGAAAATTAAAAATTATAAAAGAATTTTATAAATTATATAAAGGAATCTTTGTTATTTTACGTTAACACAAATGCTATTTTAATAATAATTTTGGTTAATACTAACAAAAATGAGAAAAATAATTATTATTTAGTTATTTTAATTTGTAGTGATTTTAATACCTATCCGGAGGAATGCTGCAAAATCAAATTTGACATACATCTAACTCCTTTTTCACTTTGCAATGGAGGGTCAATTTGGTTCAAAAAATATGTATTGGAGTGGCAGAAAAGAGTCGTGGAGTGGCGATAGAGACTTTTTTTTTTCCTCTCTCTATTTCTTTCTCTCTCTCTAATCATGTTTATAGATCTCCTTTCCCTTTTTTTTTCTCCCAAAAAATCAAGTAAAATGATTTCTTTATATCTTCTCTCACCAGTATCGACAGAAAACCTTTTGCATGGTTTTCTCCTCTCTCTTTTTTTAATCATGTACATCTCTCTCTATGTTTGTCATGTCCAATCAGTTTTTGACTGAAATCATATTATTTTTTTTTCGGTGTTTGACGCGAAACAAAACGCCGAAGCAATCGATTAATTCGAATAAGAGTTAGATGAAGGTGTGGTAAAATCAAGACGTCACGGAAGGACGAAACAGGATCCACGTACCCAGTACCTATACGAACGCCGCATGTCTTCCTTGTTGTCGTTTAGAAGTCATGCACTCAAGAGAAAATAATTCTCGCCAGAAGACCGACCCTAGCCTTCCTATTATAAGATTTTAAAATTCTTAATTACACTTTGCTGGAATAGTGTCCTCTTGGGCACATGAGTTGCACAGACATATTATCTAGACGCGCGTGATGCGTTCTACCTAACTTATCGTTCAAATCTTCCTACCCTATAAAAGGGGACCCATAGCATATGTCTCAAATATACTTTCGCAGAGGTTCGTTCAGAGTACTTATGCTGTGACAAAGAGTTCCGTTTCCCAGAGGTTTGATTCCTAATCCTGAGGTGCAAGTGCATTCGTCAAGAGTTCGTGAAAAAGCCCTAACGATCCGTTTCCGCTGCAAAAGGTATTTCACAACCTCTAGAATTTATATATGTTATAAATTTTAACATTGGTATCAAAGCTTTTTTAGATTTTTCTCGAACTCGTGATTGCGTCGAAAAAATAATATTCGTTATTATTTGGAATCTGATGAATGTTCACGCAAAACACGGTTTTTCTTACTTCATCACATTTATTAATGATTATTCACGTTATGACATTGTATGCTTGATTTCTCATAAGTCTAAAGCTTTGGATTATTTTGTACGATTCATGAATATGACTGAGAGTCAAGTGGATCGCAAGATTAAAGCCTTACGAACTGACCGTGGACGTGAATATCTCTCTGACTTATTCAAGAAGTTATGTGATGAAAAGGGTATAATTAGGTAATTAACAGTATCGAGGACTCCGCAATAAAATGGTGTTGCAGAAAGACGGAATCGTACCTTATTTGATATGGTCCGATCCATGATGGCGCAAGTAAATCTTTCGATTTCGTATTGAGGCGATGCGCTGTTGATTGCTGCCTACATTTTAAATCGTGTACCATCGAAATCCATTTCTATCACGCCTTATGAACTTTGGACATGCCAAAAACTTAAACTTAGTTATTTGCGCCTTTGAAGTTGTGCAGCCTATGTTCTAAACAACTCTCGTAAGTATGGAAAGTTGGGTCTTAGAGGGTAAAAATGTATCTTTATAAGATATTGTGAAACCTCTAAGGACTATGTATTCATAGGAGAAAGAGAAGATGATACAGTAACGGAAATCAAAAGTAGAGATGTGACATTCATAGAGAAAGAGTTTTCTAAGGAAGGCGAGATTGACAAGAGACTTCTCCTATATGAAGAAGAAGATCCCGAGTTGACGGCACAAGCAGATCAACTTGTTGGGGAGTTAGTCTCCTCCATACCACAGCTTGATCCGAGTGGGAGAAATTCGCAACCATCAACTGATGACCAATATGAAAGTTCTTTTCGACGGACTACTAGAAAATATGTTCCGCGTCGACGATTTAAAATCGAAAGGCTGCATGAACATGGACCACATGAGATCAATATAGTAAGTCTGAAAGATGAATTTGAGTCAAATTCTATCAAAGAGGCTCTCTCGTCCCCTGCTAAGAAAGAATGAATTAAGACAATGGAGGAAGAGTTAGGGTCATGTAGAAAAATCAAGTCTGGGGCTTGGTTGATCTCCCGTCAGGCCGTAAGGCAATTGAAAACAAATGAGTTCTCAAAATTAAACGTGGCGTGGATGGATCAATTGAGAGATATAAAGCCTGCCTAGTGGCGAAAGATTTCATCCAAACTACGGGTGTTGACTATGAAGAAACTTTTGCACTTGTTGTAAGATTTGCTTCAATTCGCTTAATATTAGCTATAGTCGCACATATGGACTTAGAATTACATCAAATGGATGTAAAAATCACATTTCTCAATGGAGAGTTAGATGATGAAATTTACATAGAGCAACCTCAAGGCTTCATTGTAAAAGGAGAAGAGCGCAAAGTTTGCAAGCTGCGCCGGTCCATTTATGGAATCAAACAATCATCTAGACAATCGTATCTGAAATTTCATCAGTCAATCGTTTCATACGGTTTTAATATGATTGATGAAGATCACTGTGTGTATGTTCATAAGTCCGAAGATAATTTTGCTATCCTGACCTTATATGTTGACGACATTCTAATAGCTAAGAATAATAGAGACTATGTCATTACCATTAAGCAATTATTGTCCTTCATGTTTGAGACGAAGGACATGGGTGAAGCAACATATATACTGGGTGTGAAAATCCAACGTGATCATTCCAAACGACTCCTTGCCTTGTCACAGGAATAATATATAAAGAAGGTTTTGAAACAATTCCGCATGGATGGCTACAAATCCATTGACACTCCTATTATGAAATGCGAGGTTTTAAGCTTGGACATGTGCCCAAAAACTCTAGAGGAACAAAAGGAAATGTCCAATGTTCCCTATGCGAGTGTGGTCGGTAGTCTGATGTACGCTATGATGTGTACTCGGCCGGACATATGTTTTGTCGTGGGTCTAGTTTGTCGATATCAGGCTAATCCGGGATGCCAACACTGGAAGGCGGTAAAAAGAATCATGAGATACCTCAAAGGTACTGCAGATCTTGCACTATGCTATCATGGAGGAAGTCTACGACTTGTTGGATTCACCGATGCCGATTGGGCTGATGATGTTGATGAACGAAAATCCACATCCGGATACACTTTCTTGCTCAGCAATAGTGTTGTTATTTGGAGTAGTAAGAAATAAGATTGTGTGGCACTGTCAACTATGAAGACTGAATTTATAGCTTGTTCAGTGGCAGTACAAGAGGCCATATGTCTTAATGGATTACTTCAAAATCTGAGGATTTCTGAATGCAATGAAGAAAACAATTTTTCACTGTGACAATTAAGCAACCATAGCTTATGTGAAGGACGAGAAATACCATTGCAAAGGAAAATATATTGACAGAAAGTACAAATTTGTACGAAATCAAGAAGTCAAAGAGGAGATTTCAGTTGAGTACATATCAACGCACAAAATGGTTGCTGATCCGTTCATCAAGTCATTGCCAATAGAGACATTCTTAAAACATGTAAATGCCTTAGGGCTGCGTAGATTATAAATGTAATGAAGTACTCAAAATTTTCAATGAATAAAAGACTGTTTTTCTTGATAAATTCATTGTTATGAAGTCTTGTTATGCATGTGAAAAGTATGTCGATCGGGCATAAATTTGTTCACTCACACGAACAAATATTTTCGACGCTCACGAAGATAGTGAGAAGAATGAACCATGTGAGTCATGGTGTGATTGTTAAAATATGAGTTTTAGTAACTCAATATCGTCTGATTAAGAGAAAGAGACCAAATACAATATTCAAATTTGGCGCTATACGAGAGCGAGCAATTTGCAAACTCGAGTCAGACGCTAAAAATTAGCGATTGGACTTAAGTCTCTGCGGTGTATAATTAAACAGAGCTAGACATACGCTCCTTCAGTGAGAGTCTCCACCGCAGTACTTGTGTCTAGTACCAAGTATGCAAAGTCAACCTAGAGAGACGTGATGAATTGATTGGTTTGATAGTCATCATGGTGTGAGTCTTTGATAGATGATTCATCTGCACATGCCCTTAAACTCTTGATTATGTCTTAAGAAAAAGAATTAGTACTTGCTACTTTAGCGTGGTACTCAAAGGTGAAAAGTAAAGTAGCCTGACGAGGCATATCTAGGAAAGCAGCTAGTTCACTACTGAAAAATATGAGGGCGACAGAAAGAACTGTTATGAGCTGCATAAAGCTTTCACATACAATTGGCCAACTATTTTTTGAAAATAGTGTATGTGAAAGATAGTTACCACGGAGCAAGACATGCATTGTCTTAACTATGCTGCAAGACAGATTTAGGGCATAACGAGTTACATTATGTAAGCATTTGTTGGCTCATATGTGAGCTGTCATGAATCCCTAATGGGCATGACATACGCTCTAGAGATAGTTGAGCGATTGAACCTTAACAGACACCTTTCTAGCTCCTATAAAGACACGTGCTTGTACTCGTGGGTCGCATGGCACATTTACCAATTCTGGATAAACGAAAGTACAATGTCCAATGCAGACAAGTGGGAGATTATTGGAATAGTGCCCTTTTGGGCACATGGGCCGCACATACGCGCGGCCCACAAGGTTAAAGCGCATGCCTGTGTAAACACATCATCATACGCATGATGGACGCGCGTGATTTGTTCTGCCTAACTTGTCGCCCAAGTCTTTCTACTCTATAAAAGGGGACCCATAGCATAGATTCCAAATATACTTTCGTAGAGGTTCATCCAAAGTACTTGTGTTGTGGTAAAGAGTTCCATTCATCAGAGATTCGGTTTCCGATCCTGAGGTGCAAGTGCGTTCGTCAAGAGTTAGTGAAAAAGCTCCGACGATCCGCTTTCGCTGCAAGAGGTATTCCGCAACCTCTAGAATTTATATCTGTTATAAATTCCAACACACTTTAACTATAGGATATAATGTATATGCTACGCCCACAAATGGTAGTACAATGCTACGCCTATTTCTTGACCGTATGATCGGCAATGGACGAAGATGAATGAAATTGTCACCAGAAATTTTCCCTTCGCCACAGAGACGTCAATCCCCTTGTGCCCCGCAGCTTGATTTCTATCTTGTTCGTCTTCATGCCGCCCACCTTCACACTAGCCTTCATTTCCAGGTCGAGCTCTAGCGGCAGGCTGCTCTTTTTCTTCATATCCAAGACCGTCATCACGTCCAGAGTCTACCCGAAGGTGGAGGATATGGTGGCGAAGAGCAGTGTCGTGTTCTTGACTTCATGGACGAACGCCAAGAACGACGTGTCGCCCACATCCATGCCGGAGGAGAACACAGAGATGGGCATGGGATCGTAGGTGTACACAAGCTTCTTGTTGGGGTTACGCGCAGTGACATTGAGGTCCAGTCAGGAGACGAGATGGTTGTCAGAGGTAACATTGAGGGTTGCTAGACAGAGCTCAGTAGCGGTGAAGGACGAGCAGTGCGGGCGGTACATGAGGTAGAAGACGCTGGCGGCGAGGAAAATCTTGAGGCAGCAAAGGAGCAGCAACAATTACGACTCCGATGACGAGAGGTAGTTCTGGGACTTCGTCGGCAGGAATGGCGGTGCGACGGCATTGGCGGAGGGGAATTGCAGAGTTCTTTAGCTCGCTTGCGCCCTACATGTTCGATCCTATGGTCAAGAAATAGGCGTAGTATTATACTACCATTAGTGGGCGTAGTATATACATTATATCCTTATCTATAATATCTAATATCATTCAAATTTAATCTTCTAATTAATCTCTTTAACTAATTCACATGTATTCTTATTTAAATAAATTCTGAAATTAATTAAATAATCTCATCATTAATCAAACTCCTCTCCAATTTTTCTTTAATTTTGGAATTATTTAATTTCATAATATTTTATTATCTAATTTTTGGATTATAATAATAATAGATATTATTTTAATGGTTGAAATATTTATAAGCCATAAGACTTTTAATCCCATCCTATTTGAAAGTCCTATATCCATTAACCATTCAATTAGACTTTAAATCAAATTGAAATCGCTAATCTCAATCTAATTATGATTTCTACTCCCAATGGGATTTAAATTTTCCTTCAATCCATCAGACACTCTATTTGAATTATAAAATTACTATATTACCCTTGATAAAATCGTGGGGTGTTACATAACATTCGATCAACGAAACATGACAAAATAAGCAGCGAAAAATAAAAAATATTTTAAAACTAATCTACTTGAAAACATAGCGGAAACGATGAAAATAAACCCAATAACGTGAAGTATATTATGACTGATAGCCTAAATGCATCTCAAAGTGTAGAAATAACTCCACATAATATATAATAAAGGTCCATATGTCGACTCGTACATAAGCCATAAACAATATAAAATACGATGGCATAAGGCCGATACCATGTGCTAACCGCCATCATGAGCTCGCCACCGACTTTAATCTACTCTTTTATACCTGTACGAACTCAGATGCATGGGAGGTTCAACTCTCATTAATTGTATGTAAGGGTCACAAAATGAGCCATTCAATAATTCATAAAATATTTCGATTAAAGATACAAAATAGATCATGAAAGTCAATTCTCAATTTCATATTTCAATTCCATATATCCATTGCATTAATACCATTTAAAATTCAATTATCTATATCCATAGTGTTTAATAATATCCGTTTGCATCTAATTTTGAAATGCTCAATATATCATAATAACCATACGTTCTTGCCACTTAATCAATTATTTTGATAGTATCAACCAATCTTTAATGAGTCTCATCATACGTTGATGTACTTGATTGTCTTTACGCAATGTCCGACTCAAGCCACGGGGCGCACGGGGCGCACTAACACCCAAATGACATCTCGAACTCATCATTTTCATAACTCTTTTCACACTAGCTCATACAATTCCATATGGACCGAGTCCATCTAGCAAGGGACAAGTGTTTAACCCAATGTTATAAGACCCGACCTGGCCATCGACCCGAATTCGGGTCAGGTCGGACTGGTCGAATCGGGTCGAACCGGATGGTCGGACGGTATAATATAAATTGATAAAAGAATAAAATAAATTAAATAGATTGTTATAATATTGTTAATATATAATATTTTATTTAACAAAAAAATATGAAATATAGTATAATAAAGTAAAATAAAATAATTCAGATTAAATAATATAATAAAGTAACATGAATTAATTCTTCAACATAAATAAAAACTCTTATGAGGTAGTTATAAATAAAAAAAATATTGAAAAAAAATTATATATGTGACAAGAGGACATTAAAATATAAATTTATAACATGTCTACGCCTTCTTGGTGAAAAAAATGCGTAAAAGGCGTGAATCGACGGGCTGCACAAATTTTTGCACCCCCGTGCAATTTTCAGATTTTGACCGGATTTGACCGGGTCAAAGAAGGACAAACCCTTCCTCGGGTTTCAAATGACCCGCGGGCCATTTTAAGCCCCGGACACCGGTCCGACCAATCCAATCGGCCAGGCCGAGTCGGGCCGGGTTTGACAATACTAGTTTAACCTGAACGTACAATTTCAATTCATTTTAATCCTACACCTTAGCATACAAAGTCAGATTCTATGTGAGTAAATCAATAGCATGGCAATCACATCAATAACAACAATCATGGCATGGTATAGCATGATATCAACAAATGAACAATTGTTAGAAGAATAATTGAGTTAAAACTTCAAAACCCTATATTTCGCTTGGCCGATCGACCGGTTGTATGACTGATCGAATCAGTGGCTCCCGGCCTCTGTTTTACCTATTTGAGTGACTGCTCACTTGTCCGATCGATCAATTTAACTAAGGGCTTATGACCGATAGTCTGGTCGCGTCGTTCCATCGATCGATGAATCAACTGAATAAAATAGTGCCCTTTTAAACCATGAAGCGGTCAATCGATTCACCATCCGATCAACTGATTATCAAAAACTTCTAACCCGATGAATGATCGTGCCAACTGATCGACCAGTGACACGTCTGAATAAAATATTAACACTTATAGTCCGATCGAACGCTCAATGTCGTTGGTCGACCGATTTATGCCCCAAGATCATGAAAATGTCCATTTAAATTCATTCACACATAAGTTCATGAATAAAAATGATAACTAGTAAGAGACGCTCAAATCCATCAAAGAGATGCTCAAATCTAGGGGTGTTCAACGGGTCGGGTCGACCCGCGAACCCGATGACCCGACCCGACCCAAACCAGTTTGGGTCGAGTCGGATCCGTGGTCGGGTCGGACCCGACCCGACCCGACCTCAACCCGACCCCGGTTCGGGTCGGGTACGGGTCAGAATTTTTTGACCCGACCCGAAAGACCCGACCTTTTTATTTTTTTAAATTTTTCAGCTTATATTTTGTACTAAAAATTAAAGAAAATATTAAAATAAAATATTTTAAATGTGTAAACTATTATATAAATGCATAACAAATTATTTTATGCTTTTAAAATAAATATTATATTATATTTTTTATATTAAATAATAGAAAAAAGGTAAGAAAAAATAAAAAAAAGAAAAAATGGTGGTCGGATAACCCGACCACCCGACCCGATCCAACCTGACCTGAACCGGGTCGGGTTGGATCGGATCTATCCTCCCAAAGAGGATCGACCCGACCCGACCCGATCAAAATCGGGCGGGTCGGATCCACGGTCGGGTCGGGTCAAAGCATACTCGTGAACACTCCTACTCAAATCCAATCTCAAGACACAATCACAACTTTATTCTAATGATGTTTAGAATGAGGTAAACATTGAGTTCACCCTATTTACCTACTTATTCTAAGGTAGACAGATTTGACACATTATTGGTTCCATGTCCATAACTCACTCTTTAGGTCATTAATTAATTGACTTATTCTTATTTATATTCACATTCACTATAAGAAAACTACGTTTTTTCGACGGGCAGTTTCCGGCGGAACAAAATCCGTTGCAATTTGCGACGGATAGGCATCCGTCGAAATTTTCGATGGTTGCAACTGACCGAAATAAAAATAATAAATTATTAAATATAATATATTATTATTTTATTTTTTGACGGTTAGGAACGTCGAAAGTTTCGACGGATACGTATTCGTCGAAAATTTCGACAGTCATAACCGTCGCACTACAAGAAAATGGAGATTTTGCGACGGGTAATTTTCGTCGGAAATAAAAAAAATAAATTGTAGAATTTATTATACTATTATTTTATTTTCTGAGGATTTGGAAAGTGAGAATTTTCGACAACTCCCCATCCGTCAAAAGTTCCGACGGTTCGGATCGTCAGTAATTGTAAAAAATATTTAAATATTATAATCCTATATATCATAATATATAATATAATTGGTATTTTATTATTACAATTACGTCGGAACTTTCGATGGTCCGGACCGTTGGTACTCTTAAAAATGATTAAATTTATAATCTTATATATCATAATATATGATATAATTAATATTGTATTATAATAATTACCGACAGTTTGGAGCGTCGAAACTTTCGACGGTCCGGACCGACGGTAACCGTGAAAATGATTAAATATTATAATATTATATATCATAATATATAATATAATTAGTATTTTATTATTATAATTACCGACAATTCTAATCGTCAAAAATTTGGATGGTCCGGACTGTCAATAATTGTAATAATAAAATACCAATTATATTATATATTATGATATATAGGGTTATAATATTTAATCATTTTTTACGATTACCGATGATCCGGACCATTGGTAAATGTAATAATATTATTCTATTATTACAATTTGCGACGGTCTGAACCGTCGGTAAAGTAAAAATATTATTCTATTATTACATTTTATGACGGTGAAAACCGTCGGTATTGAAAAAATTATCCTGCCACCCTCCCCGCCTTTTTTCTCCGCTCCCCACTTTCTTTTTCCGTCTATTTATTACCAACCTCCTTCTCTCTCTACCTCCCTACCTCTTTCTCTCTCTCTCTCTGACGACGATCGAAGGACGACCTCCGCGACCCCTCTCTCTCTCGCCTGTGGCCGGCCTGCGACCCCTCTCTCTCCCCCTGCGCGCGACCTTGATCCGTTCGCCTCCGGCCCTAGCAGCCCGGATCGGCCGCCTCGCGGCTTGCTCCGGCCATGCGCAACCTGGATCGGCCGCCTCCAGCTTGGATCGGCCGCTCCCGGCGACTCCTCTCTCTCTCCTTCTCCCTCACGCATCCGGCCTCGCGGCGGATCCGCGGCTTGATCCAGCAGCCAATTTTTTTTATTTTATACGTTATCTCAGACGACTTAGGTCATCGAAAAAATCTCGGCCGTCGAAAGTTTCGACGGTTGCCACCGTCGAAATTATTCGACGATCGCGATCATCTGAAGTTTTTGACGGTTGCTTTTTGGCAGTCGCCTAACCGTCTGAAGTTTCGAACTTTTGGCGAGCGCCGCAACCGTCTGAAACTTCAGACGGCCACAACCGTTTGAACTATCGACGGTTCTGTCAGAATTTTTCGACGGGTACAGCCGTCGGAACTTTCGATGGTTGTCTATTGCCCGTCGAAAAAGTGTTTGCGACGAGCAATTTTTTGACATATCATATTCGTCGAAAAAATCGTCGAAAATATCATTTTTCGACGGATTTTGTCAAATTTGTGACGGTCGTGACCATCTGAAAAGTCAAATTTTCTTGTAGTGATTAGACCCCTAACGAAATAACATATATATATTTTTTCAGATTTTATTCTTTCACTATTTACTCTTAGAAATTCTCACAATAACTAAGCGTTAACCACACTAACCAGTTTGACAACTGACCACTAAACAATTGATATATCCCTATGGACATCTCTTTTTGAAGTGAATCCAAGTTTTGTAGAAATAAGACCGAATCACCTATGTACTGCATAAGTTTGTTCTCAGATTAGCTTGATACTAATTTGGTGAATTTCTCAAGTCTGTCGTGCTGCTACTCGAGGCAGTCTGATAGTGAGCCACTCTTTCGGACAAAACTCGCAAATTCAAATGAGCCAAAACCAAAGCCTCTGAAATTAAACTCTGAGGTCTTTTCAACCATATATTATAAACAATTTTTTATCAACAATAACATACTAAAAAATGTGCTGCAACAGGACATACTCAATTTGGACAGATTATGTAGGAACATGCTTATAATTCTTAGAACACATAACTATCATCATACATCAACTTAATACTAAGAAACCACATGTTCACAGACATTTAGGGCAGAAATGTTCATGAGCACTATGGGCTTAATAATCAATTCATTCACGCCACACAAATCAAATCCATAAGTTAAAACTTCTCATCCATGGGTTAAATGGATTAAAAGGGATTCATCCTTACATGCCTAAGGTTTTTGTTTCAAAGATGTTTGGAGGAGAGTTGGGTTCTTGATTCAGTATATTCCTATCATATGACTCCGCACAGAGAGTGGCTCCAAACTTATCAAAATATTGACGACGGAAATACCATCACGGGCAAAGATGCGGCATGTAAAATAGTTTGAATCGACTCAATTTCGATCAAAAGTCATGACAATCAGGTGAGGACATTGACAGAGGTCCGTCATGTTCCGCAACTAAAGAAAAATCTAATATCATTAGGAGTTCTGGACTCTAAAGAATGTCGGATGGATGCTGTAGGAGGTGTTCTCACGGTCACGAAGGGTGATGTTAAAGTTATGAAAGGAGTCAGGCAAAAGTCGTTGTATATATTACAAGGCACAGTAATTTTTTGTATAACTATAGTAGGTAGTTCATCCAAATCAGAATTAAAAGCATCCAAGTTATGACACATGCGACTTGGACATATGAGTTAGAAATAGATGAAAATACTTAGCAAGCACAATCTTCCGAATGGTCAGAAGATATCTAAAATCGAATTTTGCAAGCACTACGTCTTTGGCAAGCAAAAATGTCATCAATTCAGCAAAGTCGTGCACAAAATGAAGGCAACATTTGATTACATCCACACTGATTGTTGGGGCCCCTCTCGTATTCTATCTCTAGAAGATTTTAGATACTTCGTATCAGTACAAGGATGACATGGATATTCATGATGAAGTACAAGAGCGATGCATTCGAAGCTTTAAAACACTGGAAGGCTCTGGTGGAGAATCATACATTAAGAAAAGTGAAACGTCTTCGTATCGATAACGGCTTGTAGTTCTATTCATCTTAATTTGATCGATTCTAAAAGATGAAGACATTGCTAGGCATTGCACCGCCAGAGATACACCACAACAGAATGGTGTAGCAGAATGGATGAACAAAACTCTTCTGGAGAGGGCACGATGCATGCTCTCTAATTCTGATATGAATAAGTCATTCTGGGATGAGGCTGTTAGTATAGCATGCTACCTTGTTAATCAGAGTCCTGCAACCGCATCGATTTGAAGACTCCCATTGAGGTATGGTCAGGAAATCCTGATGATTATAGTAATCTAAAAATTTTTTGCTGTCCAACATATTATTGTGTCAGTGAAGGAAAGCTGAAACCAAGGTCCAAAGAAGGAGTCTTTGTGTGATATGATGCATGTGTAAAAGGCTTCAGAATCTTATCTTCTTCAGAGCAGAAGGTTATTCACAATAGAAATATATCTTTTGATGAGATTCTATGCTCAAACAGGAATCAATTGTTGTTGACTCAGTAGAAAAGGGTGTCAAGAAACAGGTGGAATTTGAATTAACTCCAATTCAGAATGAGACAGAAGAATCTCATCAGGCTAAACAACCAAAGTCTGAAGATCAAGCAAAAGAAGCAACGAAAAGTTTAGCTGTTGGACGTGCACGTAGACAGGTAAGTCCTCCTAAGCGTTATGACTTTGAGGACATGATTGTATATGCATTTCAAGTAGTTGAAGAAGTGGAGTCATCAGATCAAGCTACAAAAATACTATCGCATGTGCAGAATCAGAACTAACGGTTGCAAAGAGTATTATATATCTGATTGAAGGATTCAATTCAAGATAAAAATTTATTAATAATGCCTTAAATCCTACTTCAATTGGAAACCTGTTCGGATCCCAACAGACTCCGAAATAAAGTAAACATGTTTGACATATTTTGTTTATTTTCTTATCATGAGATTTGTTAAGTTATTTTCTTATCACAAGATAGATCTCATATATGTAAAAGAGAGTGCTTATATAAATTCCTTAGAGGTCCAAATAAAAAGCAATCAGATCTTTTATTTCTCTTCTATTTCTTTCATCTCATAAAACTCTGCGTCTCCTTAAAAATTTTTAAGTTTTCTCACATTGCATAATTTCTCTGATGTAAAAATCCTAACAAGATCATTTGCATAATGTAAGTGTTCTTTCGTTTTCTTTTAAAAATAATGTGCTGATGTTTTTTGTTCTTAAGTGTATATTGTTTCTGAAGCTTTCATTTCGCTTCGTAAGAATTGGGGCTGCACTGCATATACATGCGATTGAAAAGTTCAATCGTTTTGTGGACTTTTGTTCTATTAGGGCTGAGCAAACCCGGGACCGAGTCCGGGTCTGAGCGGACCCGGTCCCGACCCGAATTATGCCGGGTCAAAAAAATTTTGACCCGGGATCTGGTCCGGGTCTGAGCGGACCCGGTCCCGACCCGAATTATGCCGGGTCAAAAAAATTTTGACCCGGGATCTGGACTCGGCCAGATCCGGTTCCGGGTTGGTCCCGGCCATCCGAGAATACGACCGAGTTTGCGGCCGATAATCGATCGCGCGCGATTGATGGCCACGATCCGATGCGGCCACCCGGCGAGCCGATCCGACGCCTGGCAGCCGGATCGGCGCACCTGCTGGCCGATCCGGCCGCCAGACGGCTGGATTGGCTCGCCTGCAAGCCGATGCGGCCGTTTGGCGGCCGGATCAGCTGCCGCCGATCCGACTGGAGTAGAGAGGGAGTCAAGAGAGGGGGAGGGCCGTCGGAGTCACGGTCGTCGGAGTCATCGGTGCCGCCGCCGTTGTGAGAGAGAGAGAGGGGGGGAGAGAGGGAGAAGGCGAGAGAGAGATAGGAGAGAAAAAGAGAGAGATTGAAATGGGAGGAGAAGAGTATAGATGGGGTTTATATAGTAAGTAATATCGGGTCGGGTATATGCACTACAGACCCGGTCCTGACCGGATACCCGACGAGTTTTCCAACCAAGAGACCCGGTTCCGGCACGGATCTAATCCGAGCCGAGTTATTTACCCGATTTTCCGAGTCGGGCCGGGCCGGGTCGACCCGACCCGTGCTCAGCCCTATGTTCTATCACAAAATTCCATAAGGCTGCGTTTGGTACGAGAACATTAGTAAAACATTTGTTCTCGAGAACTAATTGATGTGATAGAAAAGCTTGAGTTGGTGTTTGGATGAAAAAGTGTAATGATGTGGGTTTAAAAAGTTGATGTGATGGAAAAGTTTTAGTGGGTGTTTGGATAAAAAGTAAGAATTAAGAATATAATTTATTATTTTATGAGGTATAAAATTATAGTAAATAAGAATATATTATTAATATTATAATTTACGTAAATTATTATATTGTTAACATTATTTTGATTAAACATTTTAAATATTATTAATATTATAATTTACGTACATTTTAAAATCCAAATATAATTTATTTTTTTTAAAAAATAATTGATTTAATTAATAAAATATTTATTAATTATTAGAACTAATTATTTTATAGTTTTTAATTAATACTATTTAATAAATTATTTTATAATATCCTTAATAACATATCAATATATTATAAATTATATATACATATAAATCAAAATAATTAAAAAAAATAGATGAAATTGTAAAAAAAAAGATGGCGGCTCGAGAATAAAAAAAAAGACAAATGTTATCGCCGAACATTAAAATGTTCTCGTCCATGATCAAGTGAGTTCCCGTCACGAAGTGCGATTGAGAACATTTCACGAAGTTCTTTCCATCCAAACGCACCCTAAAATAATTCCAAAGCGGGCAGTTAATAGCATAACTTCTATTCCAGTAGTTTTTGTTACTTGTTACCTCTTAATCTCATTCAATTATAAGAAGGTTTTGTTTGTTCGACTTTAAACATTCCAATGATGCCATGGACTGATCAAAATCTCTTTTCCATGAAAGCAGCATCTTGAAATGCTACTTCTGACATGCTACAACCAACTTTACGTAACTCGAAGGAGCTTAACATTTTTCTTCTTTGGCAGGCTCCAGGTGGAGGATTTTTACTGCACGTGTCGTACCTTGAAATTTATAATGAGAAAAATGATTTCTCACTAGAACTTCGTTATAACTGTTCTCTTTTTCATAGTAGTACAAATTGAAATAGAAACCTATTGTGACCTTATTTTCAAATAATATAAAAATTTGCATTCACGGCTTCTAGATGTTCATCATTCCTTATCTTTATCAATTACTTTTATCCAAACAGTCTTGTTACTCCATGCTTCTTGAAATCTTTTTTTTCCCCTTTGTGTTTGTTTTCTGGTGATAAATGACTTGCTTGATCCTGCTGGGCAAAATCCGAGTGTTAGAGAAGATGCTCAGATTGGTATGTTAACGCTAGATCTTTTTTCAAATTTATTAGGTCTTTATAATTATGGGAGTAGTGGTGTGAAGATTATTACTTCTGTTGCTTCATTTTGTTCTATCAGATCATTCATTATGCTCAAAATATTCTTCCACATATTTCTTTATTTTCATTTAGTTATTATTGTTGAATGGGTATTAGTAGCTGGAAGATAATTACGTCCAGATGTCCTATATAAAATACATATTAAAAACCAAGTTAAAACTTTGTTTTGAAAGTCAAGATAAAACTTAAGGTATTTTTTTATATGGAAATTGAAAGAAATCTCATCTGCACACCCGATAACTACTAATGAACTTGGTTTCTAATATATGCTAGTGACGATATCAAGAATTCCTCATCAAGTGCCTTGACTTAATCATGATATTGTTCGCTTTAAACTTTTAATATGTACGAATTTAAAACGCATCTCGAAAGATAAATGAGTAGCTACATATAAGCTAATGAATACTTCCATATTTTGTTTATGTAGGACTATTCAATCAAATTATCTTGATTCTTAGATTTCAAATCATTATAATCTTTCCTTTTTAGAGGGCTTAATGTCCTCGTTATCCGACCCATGGCTCGTGTTTCTCATATGATTCAAGCGAGCACGCGAGGTCGACTATACCATTCTGCAATACCCCCGACCCAATCATGATATTATTCTCTTTGAATTTTTGGCTGACACGAATTTAAAATGTGTTTTGAAAAGTAAATGGATAAGTACATATAAGCTCATGATCACTTTCGTATTTTGCACATGTAAAACTATTCAATCTAACAATCTTAGTTCTTAGACCTCAGGTCGTTATAATGGTGCATGAGATATGTCTTGAATTATTTTCATATGCATAAGTCACAGAAAAGATGCTAAGTATATATGAGAACATGTCCTTAACCAGGTGTGACACATTTTGATAAAATTGTGCGGGCCAAATCCAAAGAGAACAATATCATACGCTGGTCAAAAATGTTACTTCGCATGAGCCTTTGTACATGGTAGGGTGCGATCACTCAATGAGTCCCATAAAGGGTGAAGGATGCATGAGGCATGCCTTGAATTAGTTCCACATGGACAAGTCATGAAAGATATGCTGGATATATATTATGATAATGATGATATGTCTTTTTTTAGGTGTGACACATTAAAAAATCGTAAGCTTAAGGTGGAGGTAGAGCGGATAGTATTACGTTGAATTTAGAGGTGAGTCATTGAATACCAAGTGAAATATTTTAAAAAAACCGTGCGGGCAAAAATTCATAACGGATAATATCATACAAGATGCCTATTCTGATTCATGTTGATTTGTAGTACATCGGCATGTTGGCTCTAATAACTTCAATCTTTTCGGTAGCCGAAGTTATACCATCTTTACCATGGTTGGTTGGTGTGAATTTGCTTATTCATAATGCCTTACCAGTTCCATGACATTAGAGTTTGCTTGGTCATGTTGGTTTTTGCAATAAAACATTTGTGCCTATGCTGATTCATGTTTATGCGATGAAGTGCGAATCTTATAACTGCATTTGAAAATAAAATTGCGATTCATCTTAAGTTCTCAATGAATAGTTGAATTGACATATTAGTTTATGTTTTTAGATGAAATGAAATGTAATGATGATGAACTAGGGAGTTAGATGTGATAGATGAATTTTTAATAAATTTTGAATAAAAAATAATTATTATAATTATAAAGTATAATCATATTATTAATTAAAATAAAATTATAAAATATGAAATATGAAATTTAAAAAATATATATTATTTAAATATAAAAATTGTTTTTAAATTAATTATAATTAATGAAATATTAAAATTTTTAATGAAATGATAAGTAATAAATAATATTATTTTAATCCTTTATAAAAGTTATTTTATATTTATTAAATAATTTATTTTATTAGAGAAATGTGTGAGAGAAAAGAAAAAGTAAAAACAAAAAAAAAAAAACGTCACGTTGACAAAAAAAAAATGGTTGTTCCTGCTCTGGTTCATCTAGAATGATCTAGTTTTAATTTTCGATTCCAATATTAGAATTGGATTCTAGAGGTACGTTTAACGGAATGGAGTGGTTTGATCGGTTCCTTTGCCAAAAGCTGCCTAAATGACATATTAGCAGCTAATTTTGAGGCTTGTCCTATTTGGGGGACTTCGTGATCAATGTCTTCCATAATTAACAATGTTGAGTACATGCTTTGTAGATGATTGAAAGCAGTGCCCGTGGATGAAACGTACAAGATTTTCTATCTGTGTACGAAGATTTGTACGAACATTTTGTAATAGAATTGCAATTTGTATCAATATTTGTATGAATAGAATTGTAATAGAAGTTGAGGAATTGCAATTTGTATGAATATTTTTCAATTGTCTTGTCAAATACCGTATGAAACTTTTTTAAAAGGGATTTCAAGCTTCCGACAAGGGCTCCCTTCGGAAGTTTCAAAGGGAGAAGTTCGAAGGAAAATTTTCTCTCGAAACTTTAGATAGATATAATTCGTCGGATGTTTCGAAGGAGGAGCGCCCTTCGAAAGTTGAAAATTTCAAAAAAATAAATTGTTAAAAATTCGGAACGGTCGTTTAAGAACCGTCGGTAACTCTTTCCGACGAATAATTTGAAACTTTTGAAACTGGTTGTCCAGGTGGATGACTAACACGGGTGCTGATTTTATTTTTCCCTTATTAATATGCAATGTTTAATTTGATGATGATGATGATATATATAATTTCATATCAATAGCTCACGTTGATCTCAGGTCAGGTGAAATCGGTCATACCGAGGTGTGGCCAGGGCTTCAGTGTGCTTAGAGTTTGGGCGTGAGGAAGTGAAGTTAGTTGTAGAAGTGGAATCAATAGTGATTATAGTATCCCAAGAAAGTGCCAGCATTACTCCTCTTGTATTGGCTATAAAAAATTTGTTGCCAAGAGATTGGGAAGTTAAATTAGCTCATATTTACATAGAGGAGAACTTTGTTGCTGACTGGTTGGCTAATTTTGCACTGGAAATGTCACTGGGGGTTCATCATTTTGATCGACCGTCGGAATGCTGCTAGCCGACGGTATTGCTGGAATCGCTTTATCCCATTTAGCATCTGTGTAGTCTTCATTATGTCTTTTATTTTATTTTGAGCATTGCTCCGCCATCTTGTACCGAAAAAAAAAAAGAATGCTTCTTTCTCCTTCCTGACCATAATTTTATTTGTTATGGAATGCCATAATTTTGAACTTATATATACATGCATTTACGTATATATTAGATGAACACCCAAAAGCAGTGGCGGCGTCAAGTGCCTGCCTGCGCCTGAATGTGCAGGCACTGGAATACGTAATAAGTTGCGCATGCGAGTGGTAAAATGCGTGGCTTCCTCTCAAGTGACCAGCGATCGAACCTTGTGAGCCCACTAGTTTTTTTGTCTCCGCCTTTGCCCAAAAGAAATCTTGTTGAGGTATATCAAGTGTAGATTTGTAGTATACATGTATTTTATAATGAAATTAGTATGTGAAGTTTTTCGTTATAATGAAGATACGAATTCATTTATCTCTATACACGAAATTATATACTTCGCCTAAAGAACATTATTATATTAATTTTTTCCGATCATTAAGAACACTAATATATGACAACTTTGCACTCAGAAGGATGCGCCAAAGTTAGTTTTTAAGTCACTTGTGTTGAGTCGCAGCCTATAATTAAATGGATATTATGTTAGGCATGGTTCACTATCCAATAGGGACTACTGCAAAGTTTGTGAAAGTTAATTAATCCATGCATGCACCGTACGTGGTGTGCTCCATGTAGATTAATTGCAGGCAAGTGTTTCTATAGATGTCCAAATTGACAAGGCACTCTGGCATTCAATTTAACAGTGCCACTCTATATCTTCTTCTTTCCATATAATCTACATTGAAAAGTTGTCAGAACGTTCGATACTGCTGATACCATCGAAATGTAAATATTATTGTGCTTAATTTACATTTGTCATTTTTTAAAAATTATGAAGATATATATATATATATATATCATTAATCTTTACCAAAGCATCTTATTTTCTAATAATCATCTTATTTATTATCGTAATTTTTAAGCGTAAATACGTAGTGCTTAAGGTAAAATGATTATTATATATATATGAAAAAAATGGAGATATCCACTCTTTAAAGGAAGGACACCGTGTCCCTTATGTTTTTATATATAATATTTAATTTACATTTGTCATTTTTTAAAAAAAATTATGAAGATATATATATCATTAATCTTTACCAAAGCATCTTATTTTCTAATAATCATCTTATTTATTATAGTAATTTTTAAGCATAAATACCCGGTGCTTAAAGGTAAAATGCTTATATTGTCATTGTTTGTAACTTATTTTACATAAGATAATTATGTCATTATTAAAAGTTTTTAACATGAAAATTTTATTACGTCAATTTTTTAAAATATTCATATTATTTTATAATAAACATTATTATTCTTATTATGGTACTATGAATTATTAAGTATATATATAATGTTATTAGCTTTTTAGTTTGCTATTTTTTATTATTTAATATTCTCTTATTTATAAAATATGATTTGAATTAGAAATTTTTATTAAAGAAGAACTAATTCAAAATCTTAAAACAAAAGTTAATGTGAGTATAAAAAAATTTAAATAATATTTATCCTCGTAATTAGTGAATCCACTTAAAGTTATTCCTGGCTCTGCCACTGTCCGTCACCGTGAGATAAAGATGAATATTAGATTAATTAGAATCAATGATGTGCCGCATTTTCAATCCGTTGATTGTGTGCTTTATAGCATCGAACGGATTGGACGGCGAGCACCGCTTTCTAGGGCCGACTTTCCAATATGTTAAACTACGTGCTATGTAGCGTCGGATGAGTTGGACGGTTCAGATACCGGGTTGACAACAAAAAAGAGAAAAAAGGGAGCTATTTCCTACAAGAAAAATAATGATTTCCTACGGTTTCATTCGTCAAAAAATCGAAAGAAACCGTCGGATTCGGATGTTTTCGACAAGTTTATCGACGAAAATGATCCGTTGAAAAGGGGGGCGTTGAAAATCATTTTTCGATGGTTCCAAAAAACTCGTCGGAAGTTCCGATGGTTGGAACCGTGGCAAAACTCAGGCGGCTGAAACCTATCGAAAAGTTCCGGTGGTCGCAACCGTCTAAAATTTTTCGGCGGTCGCAACCGTCGAACATTCCGACTGACGCAACCGTCGAAAATGTTCTGACGATCGCAATCGTCGAACATTCCGATGGCTGCAACCGTCAAAAAATGCAACCATCGAAAGGTTCCAGCTAGGCTGATCAGGTCGCCCTCGGCCAGATCCGGTAGCCAGGTGCCGATCGGGCCGCCCGGGGACAGATCCGACCGCCAGGCGGTCGATCCTATCGCGTTGGGTCAGATCCGACCGCCAGGCGGCCGATTTTGCCATTAGGCGGCCGGTCAGGTCGCCCGCGACTAGATCCTGCCACCAAGCTGCCGGTCAGGCTGCCCGCAGCTAGATCCTGCCACCAGGCGGTCGGTCAGGCCACTACGCCCGAATGGAGAGGAAGGGAGATGTGGCCGGAGACGGAGTTGTAGAGGGAGACAGAGATGGAGACACGAGAGAGAGGGTTGCCGACGAGTTGTCGCGTCGGTCGCGGCCGGTGAGAGAGAGAGGTCGTCGTGCCGGTCGCGGCCAGTGAGGGAGAGAGAGGAGGGAAAGATGTAGAGAGAGCTAGGGAGAGGTGAGAGGGAGGTCATATATATGGGTAGAGAGAGGGGGAAGCAGGAAAAGAAAAAATGGGGGGAAAGTTATTTTTTACTCACCGATAGTCGAGTTCGTCGGAATGTCCAACAGATGCTAGACCGTCGAAAGTTCCGACGGTCCGAACTATCGAAAATATTAATAATAATAATAATATATTATGATATATATGATTATAATATTTATTTTTTTTATTTTTCGACGCTTTGAAGTTTGGTAATTATAATAATAAAATATTATTTATATTATATATTATATAATATTTAATTATTTTTAAAGTTATCGATGATCCAGATCGTCGAAACTTTCGATGGTCAGAACTGTCGATAATTATAATAATAAAATACTACTTATGTTATATATTATATAATATTTAATTATTTTTAAAGTTACCGACGGTCCAGATCGTTGAAATTTTTTACGGTCTAAACTGTCAATAATTGTAACAATAATATAGTACTTATATTATATATTATATAATATTAATTATTTTTTAAGTTACCGACGATCTCGACCGTCGAAACTTCTGACGATCCGAATAGTGCATAATTATAATAATAAATAACTGATTATATTATATATTATATGATGTTATATATTATGTTATCTTAAATTATTTTTCACTTACTGACGATTGTGACAGTCGAAAGTTTCGACGGATACTTTTTCGTCGAAAATTTCGACATTCCTAATCGTCAAAAAATAAAATAATAAATAGATTTCATAATTTATTATTTTATTCGATGATCGAAATCGTCAGAAATTCTAACGAATTTCTATTCGTCGTAAAATCCTTCATAAATTACGAAGGATTTCTATCCGTCGAAAACTATTCATCGGAAAATTTCAATTTTCTTGTAGTGTTTGATGTGCCAACTTAATTGTAATGATGACTGAGAACTCATGAATGACATCAAGGCTGTGTTTGGATTGTAGAACTAAAGTTCTACTGAGTTCCTAGTAAGTTCTGATATGATGGTTTGTCCTCAACTAATATTTGGATGAGAACTTTTGGAAGTCATCCCTCTCCTTCCGCCTCCTCCTCGGAAACTACAACCTCAGCAGCAGCAATAATGATAGTGCGAGGATGTAGGAGGCGATGGCCCGGTGGACGGCCCTGGCAGCGGTCCGCAGGCTGTCGACGGGGACGCGTGGGTGGAGACCTCGGAGATGGTGTCGTGGACGCTGCAGGATGTGGTGGTCTGCGGGCCTCTCCTTTTGCCTCTTCCCCAAAAACTACGACCTCAAAAGCAGCAACAACAATGACAGTACAAGGATGTAGGAGACGATGGCCGGGCAGGCGACCCTGGCGGCGGTTTGCGGGCTGCTGATGGGGTTGCCAGGTAGAGGCCTCAGAGCCGGTGCTGCGCACGCTGCGGGATGCGATGGTCTGTGGGCTGCCGTCGCATCCACCTTCGTCATCGTCTCCCCTAGGAAGCACCCAAAGCGCCATTAGCGCTCTTCGCGACCTGCCATGGAGGAGTCGCTGGATGAGAATCGTGGCTCAGAGGAGGGATTCGCCTCTTTGGAAAAAGATCCGGCGAATCGAGGCGGAGAGGATCACTTCCATGCCAGCCATTCGAAAGACGCAAGACTCAGGGAGAGGGAAGAGGGAGGGGGAGGAGGCGGCGGTGGATCTGTGGGGTGAAGTTGATAGGGAAAAGGAAGAGAGAGAGAGAGAATGAGAGAGAAATGTTGGGGATGTTCGATCTATGGGGCAAAGTTGACAAGGAAAGGGAAGAGAGAGAGAGAGAACGAAAGAAAAATGTTGGGGAAGTTCGTCAAGTTCTCGAGTTAGCTGAGTTATCATCCTTAGCCTCCATAAGGAGGATGTCCTGCTTAGTAGTGGCCAAACGACAGTCCAAGGATCCAAGGATCTCTCGGTTCCATTTTAGGGTTTTTATTTTAATTTTGTTTAGTGAGTGATGAATATCAGGATTCAGGGTACGGGCGGCCCACACTTGCTGGGTGATGTTCCTAGGCTCGGCATATTCAAACAAAAAATGTTCAAACTTAAAGGATTTAGGCTTCTTAGTAAAAACATTTGTGTAGAAAAGTAGAGGAGAGTGGTCCGAAACACATCTGATTAAAGAGGTAACAGATAAATTTGGATGGTTTTCAAGCCAAAAGGAATTAATAAGAACCCGATCAAGTCTGCATTTGATTCTAGCTGGACCAAGCCGATTGTTGCACCATGTGAATCGATTTCCGAACAATGCGCGTCCATCAGGCCCTGCGAGCTCATGAAGTTTATTAGAGAGAGAACAGAGTTAGTGTAAGTGAAGGACCTGCCGCCAGATTTTTTGGAAGCGGAAATGATCGAGTTGAAGTCCCGACAACCATCCAAGGAAGGTTAGAGGAATCCAACAGCGACAATCTACGCCATAGATCATTCTTGAGAGAAGGTATTACACTGGCATAAACACAAGTTAGTAGGAAGGAGAAATTATCTAAGGAAATCACAGCATGGAGTGTTTGAGCATCCTGCCCCACAGAGGAGACCCGAAAGTTGCCTCTCCAAGCGAAAATAATGCCACCAGCGTGACCGGTGCCCGGCTGGAAAGAACCCTGCTAATCAGATCCAAGTCTACGTATTACTGAGGGGTACAATGAGTTTCAAGTAGTACTAAGAAGTCCGGATGGTGTTCCTTGATGAGGTCGGAGAGGCGGTCCCGGACACGACTACGAAGAGCCCCCCGACAGTTCCAAGAAATGAGCCTCATGTATTAAGATCCAGGGTGGAAAGATCCTCCACCTGAGATCCACAAGCACCTCCCTGCACAAGATTACTGTGATTAGGTTTGAGAGGAAGCGACGGCTTTTTACCTTTAGGGTTAGGTGGCTTTTTTTCTTTGCGTCGCAGGTTAGGGGGAATAACCGCCGAAGGCCTGCGCCGTCGTGGACCACCGGAGATGCCGTCAACCACCGAGGATCCGAGATCCGGGTCTGGTGGCTCCTCATCGGACGGTACAGTAGCAGCCTGATCCACAGCCAGGATCCGGTTTGAGGTCCGTGACCAGAGTGACATGCTCTAAGACCTGCGAGGGAGGGGAAGATTCGCAGAGCACAAGGATGTAGGAGGTATATGAGCATCGTGAGCGCCACGCGTCAGCTGATCATACTGCGAAGGAGGGGTGGCAGATCTGAACCATTGAAAAGGGGCGATTTATTTTGGCCATCGATAGTGTGCGGATCCACACGTGTATGCTTCTCCATGGGGGTGTGAGTAACGAGGCTGGATGATATAACGGGCGAGGAATCCGAGCCGTTGAGATTTGTCAATGCATTATGGCCATTGAGATTTGTCGAGATTTCCTGACCGTTGGCGAAATTGGGATCGACAGCTGTCAACATCTCACTCGAGGGTGAGGCACCTGCTAGGGTTTCAGTCTCACCAGCCACCACTACCGGTTCATCCAAGACCTGAAAAGGGTTAAAAGTTAACGGCGGTTCAGGCTAGTTGGATTGTACCTGAACCGACGGAGTTTCGGGAATAGTAGTGTGCGACTCCGGCGGAGGGTGTCGCAGAGGTCCGGAACCGCGAGGCACACAGCGGCGACCACCATGAACCTGCATCCAAGGTCCAAATAACAAGACCCCTCCAGCCTCATCGGAGGGTCAGGGCTCCGACGCTGGCAGGGCTGACGGGCAAGCATCCAGATGATGCCCAACAATACCACAACGAAAACAAAAAAGCGGAAGGTTTTCGTAGAGAACCCTTTGGAAATACCTGGAGCCGTCCGGAAGGCTGATCCAAAGCCCTTGTTTAATGGGCTTAGACGAGTCAACTTCGATATAGATTCGAACGCCGACTGTTCCATGGGACATCTGAACAATCCGGAGAGGGGTGCCGATGCATGTTGCGATACGCCAGATGGAGACCTGATTTATCAATTCATACGCAAGATCAAGCAGCTGGACCCAAACCGTGATAGCAGCCGGACGGTCCACGCCGGGACGGAAGAAATGCTTGGCCTGGTGGACCCAAGCAAGTGGCCACGGAAGGTCGCCGGCGGGCGAGTAAGGACCTGCAATCTATCATCCGCATCAGAGAAAGTGAACAGCAAGAAGGCGTTACTTAGTACCTGGATATCGACGGGCTGTTTGAGGTCCCATAAGGCCGGAAGATCGGAGCGGAGGTCCACAAAATCCTTCGCATCCCCAGGAAACGGCTGATCAGGCTGCGCGATACCTCAGCCATGCGGCCCTCCACATCCTCAAGGGGAATAGAAATCGTCTCCGTGACGGAGGACTGCAGGTTGCACCACTGGCGGGGAGAGATCAACGGCACAGGACGCCCACCTAGAACGATGTCGGACCAAGAAGATTTACTGTTCACTGGTTGCTCCATCGAGGTTACTGGGGAGATGTAAGAGAAGAGAGAGAAAGAGGAGGTGTGGACTGGCCGGTTGGTTGAAGGGGAGGGGAGAGGTAGGAAGGAGGATGGGAGGGGGGCAAGGTTAAGAGAGGAAAAGGAGATGAAGGGCGATGTTGACAGTGGGAGGGGGGAGGGGAGGAGGGGGGGAGGGCGGCTAGGGCACGACATCAAACCAGATCTGCTTGACCGTGACTCGTATGAAAAGGAGAAGACTCAAGGGACAAACATGCCATGTGTTAGAGTTGGTGAATACTTCGGGGCCCCTTATTTCTCACACCGAGTTCGCCCACGTGAGCTTAGGGGAATTTAAGTATTACCCAATTAACAGTATTACTGGCGTACGAACGAAAGGGGGGATTCGGGGGGCCCCGCCCCCCGACGACGGTCCCGCTCGCCGGTGAGCGGGCGGGGGTTCAGAGGTAGCGCCCCCGAAACCTAGACGGGTTTTGGGCTTTTGTTTAGCCGGCCCGTGTGGTTCGGATTAGGTTTTTCTCTGTTTGTTTGGGTTTTAAACCCGGTTTGGAGAGGCTATTAATAGACTAATTTCTGATGTAATTTGGTGTGGCGACTGTAAACCTAAACGATATAGTGGAACCTCTTTGCAGGACGTAGCCCTCATCTCAAGGGTGAACCTGGGTAAATTCGTGTGTCTCCTCTATTTTTCTGCAATCTCTCTGCGATCTTCTCTCCTTGTTCTCGGATTTTCCCGTCAATTGGTATCAGAGCATAGGTTGTTCGAGGAATTAGGGTTTATTCGAGATGTCAGGAGGGTCGCGAATCGAGATAGAAAAATTTGATGGAACACGGTTTGATCTCTGGAAGATGAAGATGGAGGATCTCCTTTGTGATCGAGATCTTTGGACGGTAATCGAGAAGGAGAGACCAGGCATGGAGGCGGCGAAGGTCGCGGACGAGGTCTCCTCCAGTCTGGCAGATCCAAAGGCGATCGAAGAGTGAGATCGGATCGATAGAAAGGCGAAGAGTTTGATTCGACTGTGTCTCGCGGATTCAATTCTTACGAATGTGATGAGCGAACCTACAGCCAGAGATCTGTGGAGGAAGTTGGAATCCCTATATCAAAGTAAGTCGTTGGTTAATAAGTTATTTCTGAGGAAGAAATTGTACAATCTTCGGATGCAGGAGGGTGACTCATTTTCTACCCATCTTTATAACTTTAACACGGTGATCAGTCAACTTGTATCAATCGGTGTTAAGTTTCAAGATGATGATAAGGCAATAACATTGCTCTGTTCGCTGTCGGATTCATGGGACAATCTGATTGTCGTGATTGGTGGCGGGGATAAAGAACTTTCGTATGAAAGTGTATGTGCTGCCTTGTTATCAGAGGAAATACGGAGAAAGGGATCGGCAAGTTCTGGTAAAGAAGCGCTGGCGGCCAGAGGAAGGCAACAAGAAAGGAATTAAAATCAGAGAGGGAGATTCAAATCTCGTGGGCGTTCGAAGAGTAAAGATAAGAAGGTGCAATGCTGGAGATGTCAAGAGTGGGGCCATCTGAAGCGAGATTGTAAAAACAAGCCGGTTCATAAGAAAGAAGCTGAGTCAACCTCGGACAAAAAGGAGGTTGAGGCAGGAGATATGTATGTGACTTCTGCATGTATGGTGCAGTCAGATAAGGATGTCTGGCTCATCGATACTGGTGCTTTATACCACATGACACTGGTTTTGTGAATATGAGAAGTATAATGGTGGGGATGTCATGCTCGGAGATGACACTGCGGTTCAGATTATTGGACGTGGCAGGGTGAAGCTGAGGATGAATGATGGCATGGTGAAGACTCTACCAAATGTGATGCATATACCACTTATGAGCAGGAGTTTATTATCTGTTGGTACAATGACAGATTCTGGTGTTATATTCAATTGCGATAAGGATTCGTGCAAGATGGTAAGAGGGTCTATTGTGATTGCGCGAGGGGTTCGCTATGACACATTGTACAAGTTGCTCGGAGAGACTATATCTGTGGGCTGCGAATTTATTTCTGAAGAGGCCAAAGAAGATGAAGATAGCACATCTATGCTGTAGCATCAGAGATTAGGCCATATCAGTGAGAAAGGACTTTCTACCATAGCATCAAGTCAAATGGTAGAAGGAGTTTCGGATTGTTCTGTGGGCTTCGGGTTCTATGAACATTGCCTCCATGGAAAACAGAACCGAGTCAGTTTTCAACACACTGGTTCAAGAGTAACGAAAATTCTCGAACTGATCCATAGTGATGTCTTTGGACCAACTCTGACTCCATCTATTGGAGGGTCCAGGTACTATGTTTCTTTTATAGATAATTTTTCGAGATACAGTTGGATTTATTTTATCAAGAATAAATCAAATGTATTCGATAAGTTTCGAGAATTTAAAGTTTTGGTGGAAAACCAATTGAGCTGCAAGATCAAGGTTCTTCGTACAGATAATTGAGGTGAATTTTGTTCAGATAAGTTTGAGCAGTTCTACGTGGACAATGGTATTGCAAGGTTAAATCCATATACACCTAAGCAGAATGGAGTAGCTGAAAGGTTAAATCGGTCACTCATAGAGAAGGCCAGATGTATACTGAGTTGGGCGGAATTGGGGCAAGAATTCTGGGCAGAAGCTGTAGCCATAGCAAACTACCTGAAGAACCGTTCACCGACCTCATCAGTGAAGGATCAAACGCCTTACGAGGCAATGTTTGGGAAGAAGTCAAATTTGTCTCATGTTCGGGTGTTCGGATGTGACGCATATGTTCATATACCCAAGGAAAAGCGGGGTAAGCTTGACAGTAAATCTGAGAAGAACATATTTGTCGGATACAAGGAAGGGGTCAAGGGCTACAAACTGTGGAATCCAAAGTCAAGGACCATTGTTTACAGCAGGGATGTTGTTTTCCGTGAATCACGTTCTCAAGTTGAAGTTCAAAAAGGTGATGAACCTAAGAAAGTGGTAGTGCTTGAAGAAAATTCTGATTATGAAACTTCAGAGGTGGATGCACAAGATACTTCAGTTGAGTCTGTTACAGAACCGGATCAAGAGGACTCGGTTAATGAAGTTGAAGATGCAGATTCAGATGAAGACTCAGATATTGGTACTACCATACCAGTTCTCAGGAGATCGACACGAGAAAGAAGAGCATCTTTGAGATACTCTCTTAGTGCTTTGAGTTCGTTTCATGCTTTGAGCATCATCGGAGAAGAACCTAGTTCTGTAAAAGATGCAAGGTCTATGGATGATGCATATCAGTGGGAGCTTGCTATGACAGATGAGATGCAATCACTGGATAAGAATGAAACATGGAGCTTGTGTCAATTGCCTAAGGATAGAAAGGCAATTGGTTGCAAATGGATATTCAAGCGAAAGCTGAAACCGGATGGAACTGTGGAGAAGTACAAGGCAAGACTGGTAGCTAAAGGGTACTCTCAGGTTGAGGGAGTCGACTATGATGAGATTTTCTCTCCCGTGGCGAAAATGATTTCGATCAGATTTGTTCTATCTCTGGCAGCAGCATATAATCTTGATGTAGAGAAGATGGATGTGAAGACGGCATTCCTTCATGGGGACTTGGAGGAAGAGATATATATGAGACAATCAGAAGGCTTTGAAGTTCAAGGTAAAGAGAAGCTGGGGTGCAAATTGAAGAAGTCTTTGTATGGATTGAAGCAATCGTCAAGGATGTTGTACCAGAAGTTTGATACGTACATGCTCGAACTCAAGTTTGTACGTTCAGATTCAGATCATTGTGTTTACGTGAAGAGAGTTGGCGATCAATTTGTCGTTCTTACACTGTATGTGGATGACATGTTACTGATTGGAAACGGTATGAAGATGGTAAATTCAGTGAAGGGTTTGTTGGCCAAGAAGTTTGAGATGAACGACTTAGGGCCGGCGAATTTTATTTTGGATATGCAGATTAGAAGAGATCATCAGAAGCGAAAGTTGTGGCTAGGACAGGAGAAGTACATAAAAGAAGTGTTGAAGAAATTTAACATGGCAGACTGCAAGCCAGTGGGTACTCCTATGTCTCTAGGAACCAAACTTTCTGCAGAGCAATGTCCGAAGACGGATGAAGAAGCTGAAGAGATGGATCGTGTGCCATATGCAAGTGCAGTGGGCAGCTTGATGTATGCCATGGTGTGCACGCGTCCAGATATAGCCCAAGCAGTGGGAGTCTTGAGTCGATATATGTCTAACCCAGGCAGGGAACATTGAAATGCTATCAAGAGAGTTTTCAGGTACATTCGTGGAACTTCAAATTTTTCGTTGTGTTTTGAAGGTACAAGAAAAGGAAAGATGCTTGATATTGTGGGCCATGTAGATGCTGATTGGGGTGGAGACATTGATAGTAGACGGTCCACTAGCGGATATGTTTTTACATTATTTGGGGCTGCACTAAGTTGGATGAGCAAGAGACAAAGCGTGGTAGCACTTTCTTCTATAGAAGCAGAATATATGGCTCTTACTCATGCTGCAAAAGAGGTCATATGGCTACGGCGGTTGTGCTTGGAGCTCGGATTTGAGCAAGGTGCTATAGAGGTGAGATGTGATAATCAAAGTGCTATTCAGTTAGCTAAGAATCTCGCATTTCACTCACGCACAAAGCATATTGACATCCAATACCACTTTATTCGGGAAAATGTGGAAAAGAAAGAGGTTCAGCTTGAAAAGGTTGATACAACAGAGAATAGTTCTGATTTTCTGACTAAAGCAGTTACAGGTGTAAAGTTTGAGTGGTGCTCTACTGCTGTCGGATTGAAGAAGAATGTTGCTGGCAAGGCTCTCATTGGTGTGAAGTATCCACCAAGTGGGAGAATGTTAGAGTTGATGAATACTTCAGGGCCCCTTGTTTCTCACACCGGGTTCGCCCACGTGAACTTAGGGGAATCTGAGTATTACCCAATTAACAGTATTGCTGGCGTACGAACGAAAGGGGGGGTTCGGGGGGCCCCGCCCCCCGACGGCGGTCCCGCTCGCCGGTGAGCGGGCGGGGGTTCGAAGGCAGCGCCCTTGAAACTTAGATGGGTTTTGGGCTTTTGTTTAGCCGGCCCGTGTGGTTCGGATTAGATTTTTTCTCTGTTTGTTTGAGTTTTAAATCCGGTTTGGAGAGACTATTAATAGCCTAATTTCTGATGTAATTTGGTATGACGGCTGTAAACCTAAACGATATAGTGGAACCTCTTTGCAGGACGTAGCCCTCATCTCAAAGGTGAACCTGAGTAAATTCGTATGTCTCATCTATTTTTCTACAATCTCTCTGCGATCTTCTCTCCTGTTCTCGGATTTCCTCGTCACCATGTTTTCTGAAACAAGTGAACATGATTCTTGGACGCAACTGCAGACCACAAATGTGATCACGTACTGCATAATGATGTACGGCATTATATGAATTGGCTTCTGGTGATTTGTTTGTTCACAAACTTTCCTGAGCAATGCATGACAGCATGCAAAACCTGTCTTAACTTGTGGCAATCTGTCTTACTCGAGTATAATAAATCCTATAAAAAACAGAGACTGTATCAATGGTGCATAAGCAAATGAGAGTTGTTTGAACTGTATCATTTTCTTTCCCCTCACTTAACTGTAACACCTGAGAGAAGCATTCATGGCTTCATTACTTGAGTCCAATCCTAAGAGCAAGAGGGGATACTTGTGGCTATAGCACTCTCTTGACAGTTTCATTTATTCAGTCAGGCCATGAGAAGCCTCTTTTTTTTTTACATATGTTTGGTGTACACTTTATTTAAGGCATACATTGCAATATTTAATCTTATTTATAAGAAAATAGGTGAAAACCTGTTAAAAGATAAAATTGTAGTAGACAATAAATAGATGTTGTCAAGCATTTCTTTAGATAGAAATGATGAGAAGGCTTTAAGCTATCAGAAATCAGAAAACTGATGAATTGATAGTAACACTCTTCATCATTAACATAGATAAACTTCGTTCATACATAACCAAAATTTCATTAAACGTGGCTTACATAAACTGCAACATGAATATATAGAGCTCCATATCCCCAAGATACTTAATTTCCACCATTAGCATATCATAAAATTTAACAGCAATGTTTTGCAACATTATATACAGACTCACCTAAAGGTTCTAGGGAAAGGTTTGAGCTGTTTCATCGTATCTCTCCTCAACCTGCTACATCCATCCGATAAGAGATTTAACAAATAACACAAGAGTTTGGATTCTCTTCTGCGCTCTGAACATAGTAATATGGTCTGGTCATGTGTGGATTATTGTAGCTTTGCGCCTTGTATGCGTTCAGCAGTTCTTGTATCATGCGCTCATGGCGATCCACCTTCTTCTCTGCTTCCTCCTTCTTCGGCTCCTCTTTTTTAGCCTCTTCCTTCTTTCCCTCTTCCTTCTTGCCTTCCTCCTCCTTCTTTGGCTCCTCCTTCTTGGCTTCCTCCTTCTTGGCTTCCTCCTTCTTGCCCTCCTCTTTCTTCCCCTCCTCCTTCTTTGGTTCTTCTTTCTTCTCCTCTTTCTTCTCTTCCTTCTTCTTCTCCTCTTGTGCTGGTCCAATCGAGATTATATCAGCCCGCCAATTCTTCCTCAACTTGATCACCACACTGACGGGATCAGCAGCTCCTACTATTGTCATCTTTCCATCTTTCATGTCAATTGCAATGGAATCAATCCCTATGCAATAAAAAGGTGGTGGAATTTTAGTACAACTAGAAGTCTAGAAACTAAGTTTTGATTGCCTACTGGAATTAAACTGAACTAAAAGAGAGATCTGTGCATAGTACCTAGAAGGGTGGAGACGGCCTTCATTGCCTTCTGCTTGTCCTTACCATCATGTAAATCGAGCTTCAGCACCATTTTCTGGATCGAGAACGAAGGATCAGAAAAAGGCTTTCAGTTAAGTCTGAGCATTCGGAGAAGAGATGAACGGAGGTATAATCCATAAGCTCTGTTTTGGACAATTATGTCCACATCCGATCTCAGCAGAAGGCTAACTACTAAACTTTGAGGAATTTATAGTTTCCGAGATGGAAAAAAGTAATCTGAGGCATCATGTCAACAGATGAATTATGGTTGGAAACTCGCAACAAAAGAGGATTCCTCAAATTGAAGCGGCACCAAAAAGTTTCAAACAGGCAAAAGAAAGAAGAACAGAAAATGGAGTAGTTGTTATCAAAGGATCTGAAAGAATGCAAGAATCATTCTTGAAATATTCCGAGTCTAAACAAAAAAGTCCATGCTTGAGTAAAAGATCGAGTTTTTTTTTTCTTTTTTGTGCGTGGATGAGATGACCCTAAATTACAAACTTCTGAGAGAATGTAACGAATCCATGCAGGAAGACATAATCACAAAAGAAGAGCACCCAACGCAAATAATAAACATAAAACCTGACCTTCATATCGCCCAGCTGCAAGCTCAACACTCAACAGTTACTACACGACTGACACACAGCAGCCACAAAAGCTAAAAAAGGAGCAATGCAATGAGAGGGCGCTGGATTGACGAAATGATAGTGGCAAAAAGGAGGGAGGAAGAATAATTGCGAGGACCAATGAGCTGCTACACCATGGAAATTGGCGAGAGAGAGAAAGAGATGCCTATCAATCAACAGGACAAATGACACGGCGAAGCAATTGAGATGGAGCCGTGAACCGCAATGCTGATTGGATTCTCTTTCTCTCTCCTCTCCTCCTTTGCTTCTGCCTTCTGTCGTCCGAGTCAGGAGTGGTCGCCCACCCGATCAGCGTAAGGCGTGATCCATTTGTGTCTCCATCTCTCTCCTTTCTTTCGATGTATACAATGATTACCGACAGCATCACAATGGTTACTATTACCAGCTTCCAGGAGATGTGATATCCAAAGAAGAGCACGATCAATGTGCTTAGATACCAAAATCTAACCGTGAATTATCTGTTAGACTTCATTAAGATTGCTCAGAATCTTTTGCTGATGAAATTTTTCGCGGCAACAGCACTACATTTGGAGGCATGCATTAGGGATGCAATTTGCTGTAATTGGAAGAGGAAAGCAACAGGCCTTCCTTGGTGTGCCCACAGTTGCTACTCCGGCACAAACTTTTTGACCATCTTTGGCAGCTTAAATCAGATCTGGTCTGGATTTCTCGGATCGATTCTACCAAACAACGTTAGAAACAAACAGATCGTCACGTTACCTAGATTTTCTGAGAACGAATCTTTTGAACTTTTCTTCATCCTTCTTTTACACAAATTAGTTCACACGCCCAAGTCCTCCTTTTTATTTTTCTTTTGTTTCTCATTCTTACCCCCGTCGATGGTCAACTACTACTTATTTTTTTTAAAAAAATATATATATGAGAAAACAACAGCCATTGATTGATATAAATAATTAAATAGTAATGGTCATTAATTAATTATGAAATTACAAAAAACTAACGGGCATGGATTAATATAAAAGGGGTAGCTGGACTTTTATTAAATTAAACTTTAGTGAATTTAATTTAAACAATTCTGATAAATTAGTAATCAACAGTGAAATTACAATAAAAAAAATGTAACTGAAATAATTACTCATTCCTATATTTCTTTCAAGCGAGTAGTCCTTATTATAAAGAATAATAATAAATTAAGCTAGTTTTGGGGATAAGGAGGTTTTGATTTTTGTTTATAGTTCTAATTTCATCGAAATACTTACTATAACTAATCTATCAAACTAATTTTTTTAGTATCAATAATTATGTCTTGTTTCATTCAAACATAATCAAAATTAATATGTTAAATCAAATTATTCAAAAAACTGTAATCTTTGTTTATGAAAGTGTACTTGAATGACACAGGGATAGGGGTGTGTTATTAAGAATCCGGAGTTCCTGCACAATTGTATATAGATTATTGATAATACAAACAATGCTCGTATATTGTATATTTTAACATGTTTCATCCTATGCCCTTTTTACTTGGGACAATCGATTTTTTGATTTTTCGTCAACGTGGTGTTCACATGGCCATCTCCTCTTTCATCCATGCAAATAATCGTTTGACGTGACACATAAAATTACACCAAATACTCTCTAACTTTAAAGTTTACTCATCAAATGCACATAAAATTATACTAATTTGGACAAAAATGACGATCGACGAACGCGAAAGGCGAACGATAAAGGAGGCGAACGATGAAGGAGAGCGAATGACGAAGGAGGTTTCACGCGAACGACAATAAAAAAGAAAATAAGAAAATAATTTAACAGTGAGTGGATCAACTTACGATAAGTAAGATGGTTTAATATATGGTGTCACGTCATAGCATGCCACGTCGAACAACTATTTGCATTGAAGAGAGAGGAGATGATCACGTGGACGTCTCGTTGATGAAAAATTAGAAAATCGATTGTCGTAGGTAAAGAGAACTTCGGGTGAAATGTATTAAAAGATGAAGGACATTTGTGTTACAAAGTGAAGTTTGAAAGTATCGTTGAGTAAATTTTAAAGTTAGAGGGCATTGTAATTTTTAAAATTTTAGATCCACAATCTGATAGCTTTTTAATTTGCCTCTAATGATTCCTCTGAATTTGTGCCATATTTTCTAGTGATTATGAATCAAAACAAAGTCCATGGAAGTAGTTGGCAACTAAATTACATTACCGTGCTAATGGCAAGATTTAATATGAGTCCATCCAAAGTAAGTTCCGTTCTCTCTCTCGTGGAAAAGCAAGTTTTCTAACCATATTAGAATAATAAAGCAATCTGATGAAATACTATATCACCGTGCCCAGCGTAAAAGGTTATTGTAAACAGATTATGTACATTACTATAATACACGATTAAAAAATAAAATATGGTTATATAATTATTCATGTCATTTTCAAGATTACTTATATTCTTTTATTTTGAATACGGGTGTTTACGGGTCGGGTCAATGAATGATGACGGAGTCCCAACCTGATCCGAACATGACCTAATCAAGAATCTGATCGGGTACGAGTTGAAAATTTTCAATTTGAGTCGATTCGATCCTACCAACTATTTTCTTTTTTTTAATCTAAATTTAGTTTTTTTAATTTATTTTAAATTTTTATGTGATTAAATGCTAAAAAATGAAAATATAAAATATAGAAAAATCATAAACAAATAAAATATTATTTTCATGATCTAAAATAAAAAAATATTAAATATATATTTCCATATTAAAAATATTAAAAATAAAAAGTATCGGATCACCTAACCTGATCCTGTAGGGTTGGATCAAATTAGGTTTGTTGCCTAGAAAGCTAATCATACCAAAATTGAGATCAGATTGAATCGGATTTAGATTTGATCGAGTCTAACTTGACTCCTCTTTAATTTTTAGAACTAAAATGAGCGGGTTTGAATCTTTTTAATTAATAAATTGAAATATGATCCAGGAATATTTTGATGTTTGTTATGACTAAATGATTTCTAAGGGAATGTTTCTTAAGAGATAATATTTATAAAATTATTAAATAATATTGTATTAAATTATTTGAGCCATGTGAGGGTAAACTTAACAATGAGGAATGTTCTCAATTAATAATTAAATTATCAAATTACTTTAGTATGCGATTGAATGAAATTAATTATAATAATGAAAATTTAAAAGTTGTTTTGATCGACTATATTGATTGTGCGGATGAATATAAGAATAAAAAAAGATAAAATATTTTTTTAAGTATATAAAAATAATATAATTAATTTTATTTAAACATCTGTTAAGGATATTATATTTAAACTAAAATAGAGTGATTGGGCTTTTGAATATTACCTAATAGTACTACTAGTAGTCTAGTACTACTAACAGGTGAAATTTCAAAAGTGATGGATTTATTTATTACCTAATAGTAACCTATCAAAACGTCTTATTTTATTCACATTTCTTTCTGTTATTAAACTTGAATCATATAGTTTCCCTTCATAATTATTTTATTTCTTTTTCACTTAGTGACCGCCTAATATATAAAAAGAAATAAATTGTCCTGAAACTTAGGTTTAAAGAAATAAATCTCCCAAACATACAACTTATAATTTTATTTACAGTTTAATGATCGCGGACACGCAATTTTTTGTTATTTTTTCGATATCTTTTTTTTTAAATATCTTTCCTATTTGTTTTCTCCTTTTCTCGAGATATTTATAAAAAACGTCGATAAAAAATATTTATCAAAATTATCCATACAGAAGAAGCGAAGCAAGAGCTCTACCACCCCCCTCTCCTCTTCTCTCCTCTCCCCTCTTCTCCGCAGCAGCAGCAGGAAGTGACCATGGCGGCTATCTTCTTCTATCCTATCACTGCAACTTCCTTCCCCAAATCCCCTCACAACCACAACCCTCCGCCGCTGTCCGCTAAACCGTGCACCACCACCACCACCACCACCGTTACATTCCTCTGCCATGCCTCCTCCAAGCAGCCGCCTTCTACTACGCCGCCACCGCCGCCGCCGTCTCTGTCGGACCAACTTCTCCCTCTCTCCCGCACCCTCCTCAAGTCTCATCCTCCATCCTCTTCGACCACGACCACTACCACAACCAGTCCTCCTCCCGCTGCTGCTGTTCCAGCGTCGAAGCCGACTTGGGTGAACCCTTCCAAGCCAAAGCCCACCGTCCTCTCCCTCCGACGCCACCCCCGTGCCCCCTTCTCCCTCAACCCCGCCCTCCAATCCATCTCCGCCCTTGCGCGATCTCTCCGCGCCGTCCCGGATACCGACGCCGACGCCTTCTCCGCGGCCCTCTCCGCTGCCTTCCCTCCGGACCAACCGCCTCCCTCCCGCGACGACGCCCTCCTCCTCCTCCACTCTCTCCTACCCTCCTGGTCCAAATCCCTCCGCCTCCTCCGCTTTCTCCAGTCCCGCCGCCCCACGTCCGCCCCGCTCGAGACCATATTCTACAACGTCGTCCTCAAGTCCCTCCGCTCCGCCCGCCGTTGGGACCTCGTCGAGCGCCTGGCTAATGAGATGGTTGCGGACTCCGTCCCGCTTGATAACGTCACTTACTCCACCATCATCACCGCCGCCAAGCGTTGTCGCCGTTTCGACCGGGCCATCGAGTGGTTCGAGAGCATGTACCGCACCGGCGTCATGCCCGATGAGGTCACCTACTCCGCTGTCCTCGACGTGTACGCGCAACTGGGGAAGAAGGAAGAGGTGTTGAGCCTCTATGAGAGGGCGCGCTCCGGTGGGTGGACGCCCGACGCTGTGGCCTTCTCCGTGCTCGGCAAGGTGTTTGGCGAGGCTGGTGACTACGACGGGATACAGTACGTGCTCGACGAGATGCGGACGCTCGGCGTGAAGCCGAACGTGGTGGTCTACAACACCCTTCTGGAGGCCATGGGCAAGGCTGGGAAGCCTGGTCTTGCTCGGAGCCTGTTCGAAGAAATGGTCGCGGCAGGGCTGTCTCCAAACGAGAAGACTCTGACGGCGCTGATCAAAATCTATGGCAAGGCCCGATGGAGCCGTGATGCTTTGGAGCTGTGGGAGCGGATGAGAGCCAACAGGTGGCCCGTGGACTTCATTTTATATAACACATTGTTGAGCATGTGCGCGGACCTTGGATTAGAAGACGAGGCAGAGAAGCTGTTTGCTGATATGAAAAGCCCAGACAGATACGTGCGGCCAGACAGCTGGAGTTACACGGCAATGATCAACATATATGGCAGTGGGGGGAAGGCTAATAGGGCTATGGAGATGTTCGATGAAATGCTTGCAAATGGAGTTGCACCGAATGTGATGAGCTGCACTTGTTTGATCCAATGCCTGGGCAAGGCCGGAAGGATTGAAGATGCCATCAGGGTTTTCGATACTTCGCTTGCGAGAGGGATTGTACCTGATGACCGACTCTCTGGATGCTTGCTCTCCATCCTTGCTCTTTGCGAAGAAGGAGAGATGGAAATGATGCTTGGTTGCCTGGAGAAAGCCAATGAAAGGCTAGTTGGATTTGTGAAGATGCTTGGCAATGTGAAGGTCAATTTCGATGAGATTAAAGAAAAGTTCAGGGGAATCATGAATGAGGCTGCTGTAGAAGTGCGAAGACCTTTCTGCAACTGTTTGATTGATATATGCCGGAACCAAGGTTATCCCTCTCAGAGGGCCAGTGAACTTCTGTACCTTGGAACTCTTCATGGCTTGTATCCTGGTCTGCATTCTAAGAAATCAGATGAATGGTCGTTGAACCTGAGATCACTGTCCATGGGTGCGGCACATACAGCCTTTGAAGAATGGATACAAAGCTTATCAAAGGCCATGGAGAAGAATGAACCATTGCCTGAGTCATTTTCAGTCTATGCTGGAAACGGAAAACACAAGTTTTCACAAGGATTAGCTAGTGCCTTCTCGTCCCAGTTGCAGCAATTATCTGCACCATTCCACCAAAATGATGAGAACAGCAGTTTTGTTGCCTCGAAAGACGAGTTAGTGTCATGGCTGCAGTCCAGAGTTTCATCTGCAACTGTTACAGCATAAATGATTATACGGAGTTCTTCATTTATATTTGTACTCAGATATGTTTTTGTGTCGAAAAACACACGTGCATAGAAGTGCGAAAGCCGTGGGAAGTAGAATATTATACAAATGAGAGCATTCTTCTTTGTCTAAAACCCATGTACCTCACCCACCAACAATTAAACAACACTACCAGTCTACCTGGCTTCTTGCTTCTTGCACATTGACATGGTGGATGGCATTGCCAATTCCAAGGTATCTGTACTTGTTATATATCCTTGCAATGATATACTCATATTTCTCTTGCTGAATCGTTTTCTTTTATCACAAGGCCTGCTGCTTCAACGTTATAACGCTGAATTTGGCCCTGGGTATCATGTTGGTTAACTATTACATCATTCTTGCAGTTGTATCATGTTGGGTGGTTTACCTATATCATCTGTATATACGTATTCATAATCCCTGGTGTATTTAAAGTTGCAAAAGCAAAAACAGAATCTTCATTGTTCTAAAAAATTTAACTAATACAGATTGCACTAGGACAGAGTATAAACTTGGAGATAAACTGTATTTAGTGTAGCATATATGTTAACAAATGTTTTTCCAGTTATGAGATAATGCTTTTACATTTCAATTATTGCATGTTATTGAGTGTTGTTAACCGACAAAGTAAAATTGCAGACAAAGAAGTCGGAACAACGAGAACCCAAAATGGAGAGAAGGATGATTGCAGTAAATGATGTCAAAGGAGGCAAGATGCAATATACACTAGATGGCTCTCTGAACAATAAAGGAAATACTGCATAGTGATAATTCAGGCATCTGGGTGGCTGGAACCATTATTCTCGGTACTGTCTTTATCGTTCGCAAATGAAAACTATAAAAATTATTTTTGCTTTACGCTTCTTTAGTTATCTGTAGTGTGCTTTTTCAATTTAAGACTGCTGATGAACTTAAGCAGCTCCATGATCACTGTGTGTAGAAATCCAGCACAGAAGCCAACTAATGGATAAAAGGTTTTGATTGCTCTTTCATAGGTCTGACTGCAATTGATTAGCAATTAGAAATGTAATTGCTGGATCATATTAAATTATATAGGAATAGTAATAGATATCAGGGGATTAGAGCACGTGGCTATGAACCACAGTGTTGGGGTTCGAATTCCTCTTCGCCCACAACCTTCCAAAAATGGAAGGACCTTTCTCTCTGTGGGTAGGAAGATCATGATCACTGCAAAGATCAGCAAGGAGCCAATTTGCTCCAAAAACAATTTTCTTCCATGCAAAAAAGAAAGAAAACAATCTAAAATTGACAAGTTCATGACACATTGTTAATTGTTTTATCCATCTTCTATCTTGTGTTTTTGTGTTTCAAGTATACCCCTTTTCATTATTTTAATTGGATTCTTCTTTTATAAAAGTCATACCGCCATCTGTCAGTGCAATAACCTTGTCATAACCAAATATGATAGCATACTCATCATGCTACAGACAAAGCAATTGCACCAAAAATTCATCTGATACTGGTACTTCAACTGATAACTAGCGCAATTATCAACTGATACTGGTAATTTGAATCCAAAAGCTCTGCAGTGCATCAAATGGGGACCAAGGCAGATGTTCCCTCTCCATTCCTCATGTCGGAGCCAACTGATTCAGATTTCAGCTAATTGTTAATTGACCAACTGTTATCTGGTCTAAACACAGTGTGGGTTATCTGCAAATTTGTTATTGTGATATGTAAAGTATTTTGATATTAAAACAGAACACTTATTGGCTCACCTCATATGCAACTGAGATTTTGTGTGACATTGTAAAAGAGTAGAATATGATGTAGACTTTTAAATTTTTTTGGTTAGGAGATGGATAGGTCATCATCTTAAGTCTGATCATATAAATGTCATAACCTAGTAGAGTACGACAGATACTGTGGTTCACGGAACCACTTAGACCGATCAATAATAAAATATCACTAAATTAAGCTACAGACTATAATTTGAATCATGAAATACAAATAACCTAGTTAAATACAAAAAAAGAATCCTCTCAAATAATATTAATTGTAACTAAAGAAACATATAAAGATTAAAGTATACTTGTACCTGAAGAAGTATGCAAAAGGTAATATTAGAAATGGCCATTTCTTCGTAACACAGATATTAATTGAAAGAGCAAAATAAACTTAAAAAAGATAAAAAAAAGGAGAAGAGAATGGCCTTGCAAGGCCTAGATCCATAAACTCTCTAATGCCAACTAGGCAAATCACATGCATAGTTGCCGTTTTCTCAACCCCACTATTTGATCAGTTTTTGACTGGTTGTACCCGGCCCAACTGCTTTCCTAGTTGTTAGGTTGAACCTGGACCGGCAAAGGTGGCAGTTGACGGTTGAACCAGGATGGGTAAAGGGGACAGTTGATGGTCCAGTAGGGTTCTTTCTTTCTTTTAGTTTGTTTATCATATGTAATTTCTGATGTGAATGATGAAAAAGTAGGATGTTGTGCAGGTTTCTGAATCCTTCAAGACACACAACTTTGATATATTGCTGATGTATATGTGTGTATTAATTAACTATCATTTCAGAAAAAAAAAAAACAAATCCCAGCAATCTTCCTGTGCATCAAAATTCAGAGAACTTGACGCAGGAGGATATAATCCTCATTTGCTTGTAATCTGTAATTGCGAAGAGTTCCAGTATCAAGAACATTGAAGTCTTTAAGCCCATGAAACTGAAATTTACGACATATCGGGTACAAATCATTTTGATGAAACCTGAGACATAATTTGCAAAAATCGGCGTCTCTTTTTTCTTGTATGACCTTCCTATGTAATGGAAAAAGAAACCAGTCTATTTTTCCTATCGTTTTTTTTATCGTTCGAAGGATAAATTTGGGATTAGTCAAATTTCATGCCCTATCTTTTTGGATACAAGCAATGCATTTTGTACATTAGGGAAATGACTTGCACTCTATAAGAAAGAAGAAGGAATGCATTAACGATGCAGTTGTAGTTTCGTCATCAGCAGTCAGCAGGAGTTTACGAGGGATGAATATATGTATTATGGAACTTCCTTGTCACTTGAGAACAGTAATACGAGTATTCTGTTACAGTTTCCTTATCCTAAAACGCCCATTTTTTAAAAAAAAAAAATTTGCCTTTCAATTTGAACTTTTACAATTTTTAATTTACTTATTAAATTATTATATAATATAATTAGTATTATTAATTATTCTATAATATTTGACTCAGTGAGTAGTGACTACCTTAATTATTGTTATATAATAAGTATATTGTAAAATTTTCAAATACATTAAGTCAAATTCATAATTGTTAAGTAAATAAATTGGTAAAACGAATAATTGAGTAATAACTAATAAGTTATAATTTTATACATAAAATTAATTGGTAAGTATTTAATAAATATATATTCGTAGTACTAGTATAGATAGTTAAGTACTAATTTATTATATACTAAGTTATATAGATAAATACTAATTTACTTAGTATAATTTAGTTATAACTCAGTATATAATAAAGTAGTACTTAACTATATTATAACCTAGTTATTATATAGTATATACTAAGTTATAAGTAAATGAAGTTATACTAAGTAAATTAGTATTTTCAAACTCTTATTAAGTAATCATGATAGCATACTCACAACAATAGCTATTTAGACCAATTTTAAGAGAAAAAATAGCATCACTCGAAAATGGGTCTAAGAGTGATTATTGTGAAAATGCTATCTTAATTATTTAACGAGAGAAAATGAGAATTGAGAGAGAACGTGAGAGGAGATGAGATTGAGAGAGAAATGAGGAGAAAAGAATGAGAGTGAGCAAGTGTGAAGGAGGAGGGGGTTCGATTGCATTTTATCGGCAACGAAAAGGTTTCGACACGATTCACGTTGTTTTAAACATGCATGTGTTGTATTCTTTTAACTCGACCATAAATCGTCCGTGTTATCAAATCGAAATAATACGAGCTATTTCAACGCTGACCGTGTTTATGCGTCATGCGCGATCCGTATCAGTGCATGAAAAAATAACCCGTGCCAAAACGGGCCTTCACTGTGCTCGCTTGAAATTCCATCTTTAACGACAATTAGAAGTGTTCACAGGTCAAGTTGAATTCGACTTGTGAATAAATCCGACCCGATCAAATTTAATCGAATCAAATCAAGCTCTTCTTAGAAGCTAAATTCGACCCAACCTAATCCAATTCGAGTTGGGTGGTCGAGTTACCTGACCACCCAATTTTTTTTATTTTATTTTCTTACTATTTTTATATTTATTTAATATTAAAAATATTATTTAATATTTATTTTAAATCATAAAATAAGTTTTCTAACTATTTAAATATTATTTCTATATTTAAAACATTTTATTTCATTTTTTAAAATTTATTTAAAACAAATATAAGCCTAGACTTAAATAAAAATAGAAATAAATAAAAAATCGAATCATCGGATCAGAACCCGATCCAAAATAAGTCGAGTCGTATCGATCGACCCGGTAAACATCCCTGCTGACAACTACCGAGAAAAATGCAAAGTTTATCAAAGACGGATGAGAGGAACTAAACAGTGCCTGAAAAGGAAAAAAAAAAAACATCGCCCGAGTCATGCTCAGTCGATGATGGTGACGGAGATCACATGTTTTCACAAGGACTGGCTTCAAGAATCCATGGGTGAGTTTCGTCTGCAGCTTTTACAGCATAAAATCATCTGTACTTGGAGCCCATTCATATTTGTACTAAAGATATGCCATTGTACCTCAAAACACACATGCGTAAGACGTGAAAAAGGCATGACAAGTAAAATATTTTGCGAACGGACCAAAAGTAGACAGAGCTGAATGATCTTTCCATGAGCACTAAATTATGGAAACCTACAGGATGTATTGTTAAGCATACTATTTTCATGTTGTGCTTTCCACATGACAACTAATTGCTACAAATAATGCAGAAAATACGAGGAAAAAAGTTTACAGAAAAAAAAAAGTATCAACGAACTGACGGTATTTTCTGAGTGTTTCTTGCTGACATAAAAAATGAAGGCTTTAAGCATATGTTGGGGCGAATCCTGGGGAAAATTTATCCCTGCAAGGCAGTAAGCTTCTATAGTGCACTCTTGGCTGATCTCCATCTTCGACCATCCCAAGCTTTGCAGCCTTATCAGTACAGTATTTGACAGTGCTCTAGTTTTGGTGAGTTTTTATTTTTTGTTGATCTTGTTGTTGGGATAGCTTGCCCATATATCATAAGACATGGTTGGGTTTTCCACCCACGATTGGAGCTGAATCAGCAATGCGCTGAATTGGAGTTGTAAAATGCAGACACAAAAGTTGCATGAACTTCCTACCATGTCACACATATTTGCCAGAAGACTTCCATATTCTTCCCTCAAGTGAAATTACCATGACTGTAACATCATCATGATACTTCCGACGATCACCCTGAGGTATATCCAACAGTTCATTGAAGTTCATACCTGTAAAGGAACACAATCCAGACTAGAGCTTCTTAGATCAACTTTAATTTGGAAATATATGAACTACCATAGCACTATAATAAAGTTTGTGATGCATTCTTCAAAAAAAAAAAAAAAAAGAGATCATTGAGTAAAGAAAACTGTGCTCTTGTGATTTGCAATGAAGTCACAGATCATCACTCATTTTAGGTTCAACTTAGCTTTGTGGCCCTAAACGATGATTGCTGCACAAGCAAAACAACACTCAGACTGGTCTCAAGCTGTAGGGTGCTTGTAGGAGCTTTCCAGGTTCACCGGTGGTTACTTAAATGTTAACATATGGCTAGAAAAAATCAAATGAAAGATGACTCCCCTTGCCATTTTGTTCCTGGTGTGAGAACTAAAGTCATCCTTCATTGACAAATTTTCACCTACAGAAGGCTTGAAAATCAAGAGAATATTGACTTTGGAAGGCGATATTTTCAAAGTCCAACAAAGCTCTTAGACTTTGGAAGGCATAACGCTATTTTCAAGGTACAGTAAATCCTTGCTTTTGCTGACCCCATCAGCGTTCTTGAACTAAGACTTAAAAAGGCAGAAGAATTGAAGAGCATGTTAAAGACAACAAAATGGGCCAACCACTAATAACGAAAGGCCAGATAACAATATTTTCATGTTGTTAAAGCTTACTGTATTTCAAATTAGGTATGGTTTTCCATGAACAAGGTATTTTCTGCAATGACCTGTTCGATAGGCCATGTTAAAGTTGTCAAGAAGTTACAACTAGGGTAATTTATGTATCATCTTGAAAAGACTTCACTACCCATTAGAAATTTAGCACGAACTGCAGCAGGTCAGCATGACCTTTACTAACAGATTTGCAGATTTCAAAAATAATCTTCAAGATAATCTTAAAGATTCAAGCTTTAGTATGATCTTATACCCAGTAAACTCAGTTTTAATGATACTGATATTTTGCTCATGAACAGTAAGTTTGAGGATAGCGCACAAGTCAGCTGGATTTTATCAGAAGAAACATTTTGTTTATGGACACTAAAATTAGGGATAATAACACAAATACATGCCCAACAAATACATGCAAAACCATCAACAAGGAAATCTAGCGAAGGGTACCAAATTGATCCTCTCAAAAAGAAAAAAAAAATCAAATTGGCACCACAACTTGGTTGAAGGGATTTTTCTAACTGATACTGCAAAGAGATAATCATGATAGTAGTTACTCAGTACCAAACAATTTTTGAAGACTTGTGTTAAATGGAAATATTAAAGATTATGGAATTTTAAAAATGTCGCCAATACAGAAATGAATCTTACCAGCTTGCTTTGCTGCACGGAAAAGAAGCTCCTCAATTAAACTTTGTGCTGGATCTCCATCCGGAAATCTTTCCATAAAATTTCCAACATGTGAAACAACTTCGTCATTGCTCAGATACTGATAAAGACCATCTGAGGAGAGAACTAGAAACTGATCATTAGCTCCCAGCTTATGGTGGCACAGCGAAGGCATACAAGATATGTAAGGTGCATTTCCAATGAAGTCATTGCGGAACATCTCCAGTAATGCAGTATTCCATCTAGGCTGCAATTAATTTCAAAAGAAACATACATTTTATAAAGCACTGCATCACATGAATTCTTAATCATCTCTTAACCTATGCTGATAACCTAGTCTTGACGAAAGTCAATTTCCAGACGAAGAAAATGAACAAGAAGCACAAATTTGTGGATGTGATAGAGATTTTGAGATGATGATATCTCAATCTGATAACTAGCACTATGCAGTCCTCATGATATACAACAACAACAAAGCCTTATCCCACTAGGTGAGGTCGGCTACATGGATCATACGACGCCGGTCCTCATGATATGAATGTGAATTTTTTTTTTACCTGTTTGAGATACCCAGCACCAAATGCTCGTGTAACTTTAAGTCGGCCCTTGACTCTGTCATTGACAATACATTTGTTGTCATCCGGATGTTCTTGTTTTATCCTCAGGACTTCCTGCAATAGCCTAAGATCATTAAATGTCTTCAAATGAGCTCTGTAGATTTCATCTGAAACTAAAGGTTTGTCCCAACAGAGAACACCACGAATAAGCACATACATAGTATCATCAACTGAGGAAGTCTAAATTAAGTTATAGTATCGAGTCACCAAATGGATGAATTCTTCTGAGAACAAATAATAAACATGCTTAAACTTACTTCTGGAATGCTTGTGCTATGATCCATGGAAAGCTGCAATGCACCCAATTCCGTCAAACGTTCGATCTCAACGCCCGACTCATTCCTCCCAACTCCCACGCTCATGTCATCTACATCCAATCCACAATCTTCATCCATGCTTCCACCAGTGGACCAAGCAAAGGGCTTACACTGAGCGACTATAGCACGGCTGTCACCGACGTTCATCACATAAACGTCCTCATCCCTCATCAACACTACCAGAAGGCACGACCCGATCAAAGCAAGTTCCGGGTTGCAGTCCATTGCCTTATCCGTCATCTCCAAGTACATGAACTCTGTGGCCTCCAGCGCCCTCGACAGAGCGTCCAAGACAAGACCATGATCTGCCACGGGGCCCTTCTTCCGCCTCCTCCTGCAGTTGCTTCGCTCCGGCATTTCCTTCCCCATGTCCTTGGTCTTCTCTTCGGCGTCGTACTTCCACTTGGAAAACCACACTCTCCGGCCCTCCTTCCGCCAGCTCCCAATACCATGTCGGAGTTTGGACAAAGAGAACGCGAAATGCCCGGAGCCGGAGAAGTCCAATTCCCGGTCGCCATCGACCTCTGCGAGGTACTCCCAGAGACGCTTCGTGACGCTGGGGCCTCCGTCGAAGGTGACCCCTTTGTCACAGTCTTCGTCCAACGCCACGCCATCCTCGCTCGGCCTCTCCTCCTCAACTTCCTCCCAGAACAGACCCCGGAGCTCGTTGAAGACCGCACGATAGAGGTTTTCGACGAGGAACTCAGATGCCTCAGGCCCGTTGAATCCGTCGTAGATGCCGACGAAGAGCCACCGCTGCTCCTCGGAGACGACAACATGGACGCGGTCCTCTCCAGCCTTGCCATGAGCCCAGTGCACGTTCCGTCCGTCGGCTCCCTCGGCGTCGGCGCCTCTCCGGGCGTTGAAGCTCCGGAGGGGGACGACCCACGGTCGGTTCTTCTCCGAGATGCTCCGGCGGAGGAGCGACGGCTTCCGCAGACTCCTGGGGATGCCCCGACGCTTCTTCTTCGCGAGCGGGCCAGAGAACGGCACGGGCTCGAGGGGCCCGGAGAGCACCCCCCGCTCCATCGGTCCGGAGAGGAAGAACCCCCGATCGAGTGGACCCGAGGCAGCTCCGCCACCGCTGGCGAGCTGCAGCGGGATGGAGCAGAAAGAGGAGGAGCTGCTAAAGCCAGCAGGAGGGTGGCTGCGGCCCTGAGCGGCGGCGTCGTAGAGCGGGAGCGGATTGGAGGAGTTGGCTGAGACCGAGGCGCCGGAGATGGCCCTGAAGGCGATCTCCGCAGCGGAGGCAGCACCGCCACCTCGTCCCGGCGGAGGGGAGGAGGAGGTCGAGGAGCGGGGGGAGCGCGTCGGAGGGGACGTGGAGCGGACGTAGCAGAAGGAGTGCCCCAGGGCCTCGTCTAGGGGGGTCGTCGGGTCGAAGGCTTGGTGGCGGTCGTCGCCGGCGGCTCCGCTGCCGTGTGGCCGGAGGCAGGCCGGGAGGCTGAGGCGGTGACGGGAGGATCCGCTCCCCATCGCATTGGATTCGAAATCTCCTCTCTTCTCTCTTCTCTCTCTCTCTCTCCTCTCTCTGTCTCCGATAGAACGAGCTCCCTTTATTTGGTGGTGCGGTGCCCCCTTTTCTTCACATATTTCTTTAGCAACCACCTTTAAACAATATGTATACATCATTTATTTATTACATCCCATAGACATATTTTTAAAAACGCTCTATCTTTGCGTCTGGGGAAAAGGACGAGAGAACTGGCACACTGTTCACGCCATCGGCACCGTGCTGACCTGGCGCGTCTTACGAAGACGTGGCATCGGGCGGTACGAAGTCAACGTCTCTTTCCACGCTTTGCCCCTCAACCGCTCTCTAATCACGAGACCAGGCCGCGGCGCGGTAGGGGCAATCTCGTCAGTCGAGCCCTGGCGCCCGGGACCAACGAGGCCATCCTGCCGGTGGGAGAGGGACACGTGGAACGCCTACGAGGGCATTGGACGGACGAGATCCTTCCAGTGACGTCGACGTCAGGGAGTCAATTTGTCCGAGTCCCCGTGGCCGTGATGACAAGAATATTAATTAATTATATTATTTAAATTTTTTTTCTCGAAGGCAAAAATCGAGCGCCCTCGGAATCCGAAACTGGTGGTCCGACGGAGGACGTGGAATTACTGAGTTTTTTCATTGGAAAAAACATTTTTCCTATTTATATTTGTTAATATCTTAAAATAACTACTGGTTCATACTTCATACATGTTTTTTGGTGAGAGAATGCATGTAAAAACTTGATTACTTCGCTGCCTTCTTGTTCTAATAAGTTGTTCCTTTTTTTTTTCTTCTTCCTGAAGTTTGGGAAAAAAGAATCTAAAAACTAAGCTACCACAACTTTTTTTTTTCAGCGGTTTGGGAACGTTGATTGCGTGACCATATTCTTAAATTCCAGAAATACGTGCATGTAAACAAGATTGTATAAGCACTATTATGCTAATTTGAAAGAGAGCAAAAAAAAAATCTAATTAAATTGATAATGTTTTCTAAAACACAGGATCGAAATTATTAGTTTCTTATTATTTTATTTTATAACGGTGCAGCCAAAATTATTAATGTTTTAAAAGTCAATTATACGTGGATCTTTTTTTGATTTGTGATAACATCGGAAACGGAGGAGGAGATGTAGTCGTGAGTCGTTTTCTCTGGAAAAACAAGTTGGCAAAAAAAAAAAAAAGGGAGGAAGAAAAGGCTGCAAGTCAAAATTCCCGCTCTGCGGCTGCGGCGGCTGCGGCTGCTGCTGCTGCTGGGTCGCCGTTTCATTTCATTGGTTCTTTATTTATTTCGTTTCTTCTCGGCGACGCGGTGATCTCATTTTACTGCAGTTTTGTTTTCTTCCCCCAACTAATAACAACTTACTAAAAAAAAGTATTAAATCCAGCATTAAAATTAATTCGAAGTTGTGAATTGAAGCATAGTATTTAATGATTATGCTACTTTTTTAAAAGAGATAATATCATTAAATATTTATTTATCTTTTTTATAAAAAAATAATACAATAATTCTTTTTAATTTTTTTATTATGAGGGTGTGAAAAAACTCAATCAACTTATTTTATCCGAAAAAACAATTAAGAGTTGGACATTTTACGGTATTTCTTTAGTACGATAAAACTTGTCCGTTCAAAAATAAAATCCCATAAAAAAATATTTGGTACGAGCTCGTGATTATTCACATTATTATTAGTTCATAACTTATTACTTTCACTATTATTTGATAATTGTTAAAGCATATTTATTTATATAGATAACAAATAAACTAACTTCTAAATAATATTATATAATATTAAGGTTCTAAAAATTGACTTTCTAGATAGTCATTTTTTTCAAATATTTTAGAGTGAATTTTTAATTTAAAAAAATCTTGTGGTACTCTTTTGAACCGAAAGATCCACTCCATTCAAGCTACTTTCATACTCTAATACGATATTATGATGTGTGTGGGATATTTAATTAAAAAAACGATGCGCAAGACTTTAAAGACTTGGTAATGAAGGTATTGACCTCTTTCATTTATTAATTTATCTTGTAACAATTAATAGGGTATTACGACTATGCGTGTCGCTTTCGATTATTACAGAAAAGTTTCTACAAAAATTCACCAACATATGATTTATTTATTTATTTATGTTTAATAAGTGCGAGCGATTTAGGCGGTGGCCTGACTGAATAAAAAGGAATGCGACAATTTAATTAATTAATAATTAATTAATTAAGAAAAGTTGGCGAGTGGAGTCAAAGGGGTTGACTGGTCAGGGGGGTGGGTGGTGGTGTGCGTGGGGCCCATTAGCCCATTACAGAGGACTGAAAGAAGACTAGTGGTGTCAATGCCATGAGGGGGGAACAGCTTTGAGTTTGTCGACTAGCAGGCAGAAATAACTGAATAACTTATTGCCCTTCTCAATAAATAAATAAAAATATGGTCACGAGTTTGTGTGTGTGGGAAGAGAGAGAGGGGAGAGAGAGAGAGAGCAAAATAATTGGCAAAGAGAGAAGGAAGAATCTTGGACTTTAGTTGCTTCCAATATTTTGATAATCGAATCCAAGATCCGATCGGATTTATCATTTGATCACGATTCGATCGAATTGAATCAGATTTTATTAAAATAATATTATTTATAATAATTATAAATATATAATATAAATTATATGATATAGTGTATTAATATTATACTAATGACTTATTAAAAATATTAAAAAATAAAATAACATAATTTTTATTAATTAAAAGTTTTATAATGATAATATAAATATATTATTAATAATTTAATATTTACTATTTAATGATGATAGATGTTGTATTAATAAATTTCATCTTAAATTATTCTTATTTTTTTTTGTTTAACATTTTTTTATTTGATCTTTGATAAGTTTCTATTCTAATATTATTCAATTTCAAATACTTACTTTTTTATTTCAATTCCTATTTAATTTATACATATGATATTCTCTCCTCTTTAAATTTCTTTCCTTTTTTTCTCATTTAACTTTCATATTTTTATCAATTTTTTTCCAAAATCTACGTTACCGGTTCAACCAGTCCGATTCAATCGGCCAATTCAATCGATTTTGTCCGATTCAATATCAAAACGATTTTAAATGCCTAACCGGACCGAATCATCGGACGGTTCGCGATTGAACCGATCAGTCCGGTTCAATTTTTATAGCATTGGTTGCTCCCATGCAGTTTAAATTATGGGAAAAAAAGTGAATACGATTGCGTTTATCATTTATTTTTTATTTTTAGTCTAGGCACGTAGGTTTTTGTTTTTATAATAAAAAAAAAGATTGAGATGGACTATGTATGAAAAAAAATGTTTTGTAGGTACGTTATGAATTAGGATTTTATTAATTTAATTAAAAATATATGTTTTGTGGGATTATTAACTAAGCTGCGTCGACAACTATATGCACTGCTTGACCTCAGGGAGGCCGCAATGGCCGTCATACTTTAAACTTAAAAGTCGAAGCTATCATTGAAAAAGAAACTAAAGTTACATGTGCAAATGTTGTGTTGGAGTGAATAAATAAACCTTTTTTTTTAAATAAGCGGTTAGAATTTAGTAACTATCTATCATAATTGTTCCAAAAAAATTTTAGTTATAGTACTTTTCGTAAGTTTTATTTGTGGAATTATCTTACTCTCATTTGAGTAATCTCATGGACATAAAAATTAAAATAGCAAACTTTTATGTTCATCATCCTTATATTTTCACCGCTAAACATAAAACCAAGGGTGATAACTATTTCATTGGATATATTATTTTTATTTGGTTAATCTCAGAAGTCAAACATCTAATACGAGCAAACAAAAAACATTAATTATACACACAAACGCACGAAAGTCGAAACGATCTAAAAAAACATGGGAATAGGCAGAGAAAAAAATAATAATGTAAAATTTGATACGGCCCAATATAAATGTTATGCGGACACTTATCCAGCCCAATGGACGAATGTGTTGCTGTGGAGTAAATGTAATTTCTTACAGAAAATTGCATTTCTAATCGATGTATTTTACCTTTTCACCTAAAATACCTATAAAACACTTAATTCATCGTATAATATTTCTTAACAGGTTTTATTAAAAAAATGAATACGATCATATATCCATTTTTTGAAGGGGATGTTCATATTCACAGGGACGAACCCATGTATACCCTCTAATATATTTACTTTATATATATAAATATAAGAAACAAATAAAAAGTTGGCCCCCTTAAAATAAAGAAAATAATAAGTTTAAACAATATTTAGATACATCTTTTATAAATATATAATATTTTAAAATTTTAATTATATATTAATTAATTAATAAATTTTTTATTTTTATAATAATATTTTGCCCCCCACCCCTCTCCCCCCCCCCCTAAAATTTTCTTGGGTTCGTCCCTTTCACATGCATGTGTAAAAACGATGCATTAATCGACATGCATGTAACCTTCATGACAACAGTCAAAAGTAAGACGCTAAAAAAATTCCCCAGCGATGTGGACATCATGCAAAGTGCGCTGCCAAAACTCTTGAGGCTGTCGGGTGCTTGTTCGTTGAAGAACTCCAGCTGACCCACACGCTTGAACACCTCAGAGGCTCCTACTAGCAAATATTGAGGTACCTGCCACATTATGTGCAAAGAGCTGGTTGATACTTCGTCATGGCACCCTTTGCATGGTAGCACTTCTATGGCTTGCTTAAGTCTGAAGTGCTCTACAATCCCGGCCCAGACCATGCCAATGACTACAATGACAAGTCCGACATCTATCCTTTAAAATTCTGGGAGTCCTTTGGGGCTTTTCTTGATTTTACAGACGATGGGACGACGATCGCAACATCGAGAATGTTGAAAACAGACATGCTTGAAGGTGAGATGGAGAAACTCCCCATGGTTGTATCCATGGCCTCACCTTGCACAATGGACAGGGTGCAATGGACAGGGAGTCCATCTGAGTGAAGATGATGGAGTAAGGTATGGCGCAAATCCATATTGCGAGAAGCCTCAGCACACACTTCATCCCTTCCACTTGGATGACGGTGCACAACCGCCATGGATTCCTGTGCAGCTCGGTCCAAGAACCTGTACACAAAGTTGGATGAAATTTGTATATCATGCAAATAAACAAGTGCTTATTATTCCTTGAAAGGAAAAATAATGGGCATTAACCAAACTGCGGCAATATATATATAGGAATTAACGGAGGTGTAACATCTCTTAGGTGAAACCTTGCATAACACTTTAATCTAGATCATTGGATGCTCTCCCAACGGTTCAGATCAAATACGTGCCAAATGCCCTAATGTACCCGTCTCCCCTTCCCCCCACCGAGTGCTAGCGCCGCCACCACCGCCACCACTCCCCAGCTTCACCGTCGCCCCCTTCTCTCTATTCGCCACCGCATCCCGACGCTCTCTCTCTCTCTTCTCTCTCGTGCGTTGTTGTTGATCGGCTCTTCCTTTTCTCCGATCATCACCGTCCTCGACCAAATCAAGCGTCGGGCGACAGCCCCCGACCTTGCCTGCGAGCACTGGCACCCCTGCTTGCAGCCGCCTTCCTTACGAAATCGATCGTTGCCCTGAACCAGATCGACGAGCAATGCCCCCTGCTTGCCGCCGCCGCCGATCTCTCGTTGGTTGCCGTCGATCGCCTCGTCCTCCTCTCCAATTGCCGTCATCGCATCCTTCCCCGGCCCCTGCGTCCTCTTTCTCTCCCATCCTCCCCCTTTTCTCATCCTCTTCGCTCGAGAGCCGTCCATATCCTTGCAGATCTGTCGAGAGCCATCCGCCGTCGTTCCCGCTGCTGTCGGCCGCCGGCCACCATTCTCCGTCGTCCTGCTGCCACCCGCCATCGTCCCACCATCGCCGACCACCGATCCCGGCTGGCGCAGAGAGATCGAACAGTGAGAGTAGAGAGAGAGGAGAAACAATCTCAACCGTTGATCTAAAACGGACGGCTCACATTAGAGCGTTACACCAAGTTTCACCTAATAGGAGTTACACTTCCATTAACCCCATATATATATATATCTTATGCATACAAATGCAAGAAAAATAAGGTACGTACGTACTCAAGACATGCTTGAATTCTTCCGTGGGGAGAATTTTGTTGTTGCTAGCCGTTGACTTCTTGAAAGGTGTTGTCACTAGGCTCGAACAAACAATCCTCGTCTTGCGGCACCTTCACACTCCATTTCCTCAAGGCTGCGACGACAATCTGATAGAGCCTTGAGTAGGGATTTCCACATGGCTTGAAGTGCTTGTACCTTGGTGTTCCAACTACGAACAGAACCAATCCAAAAATGGCAGAGATAGCAGTTGTCGAGAACCCGATGGTCCACATGCCATGATTGAGGACGTAGTTCAAAATGGTGTCGGAGAAGAGGCACCCCAAGTTGAGTGCCAGGTAAAGGTTTCAGAGTGCGATTATGCATTATTAACCTCCTTGTTGAACTGATTAGCACCGAAAGTGACGATGTTTGGTTGATAGCCTCCATTGCCCAGTGCAATCATGTATATGGACAAGTAGAACACCCCAAGCTCCAATTTGGAGTGATCTGAGCAAGACTTCTGCTTATCGCCGCACCCATGTACATATCCACAAGGACGAACCACTCCCCGCCCTAATTTTTCTTTACCCCCTAATATATATACTATATATATATATAAATATAAGAAACAAATATGAAGTTGCCCCCCCTTAAAATAAAGAAAATAATAAGAGTAAACAATATTTAGATATATCTTTTTTAAATATATATATAATATTTAAAATTTTGATACTTAACTCTCTTAAATTAAACTAAAATTTATTAAATTAAATATTTTTAAATTTTAATTTAATATTCTATTAACTAATTAATATATTATTTTTATAATAATATTTTGCGCCCCCCTCCCCCTTAAAATTTTCCTGGGTTCGTCCTTGCATATCAATAAAAACTCATCATCTATGTACATGGAATAAAATGAGATTATGTACACTATTATAATTAGCGTCAATCATTTTTTAACCATTTGGTTAATCCAGTAATTAAGTCCTTTTTTATGTGCTAAGTAATAATTGTATGATTGATTGTCACCTTCTAATAACACAGTTGTGAAGATGAATATTTTACTATAATTAACTTTATAATCTTATATTTATATAAAGCTCATACTTCACCGGCAATTTCAAAGTGATCCACGAGCACAAATGTTAGCTATCTTTTTTGTCATTTTTTATAGAAAAATGAAGTCTTGTGCGCCATCTCTCTCACTTCTTCTTCTCCCGTATGCAACCTCTTGAGGAGTTAATAACGTTTTCGAAGTCTCTCTCTCATCTCACTCACATTAAGGCAGACGTCATGCATGTACCTTCATCCGCACGCGCCTCTTAAGGCATGCTTCTTCGTCTCCGCAACCGATCGAGGAGTTAACTTGCGCCATGCATCTTCTTCTTTTCATCCTTCTGCTCCAGACAATAAATTTTGCTCTCTCAAAAGCCTTGCGCCATGCCTATCTCTCTCTCTCACACACACACATTAAGGCATGCTGCATCTCTCTCTCATTAAGGCATGCTTCTTCGTCTCCAGCAGGCAGCCATTTGAGGGAGTTAACTTGCTCCATGCGTGCTTCCCGTATCCATCCAAATGACGTTTGTGAAGTTAAGGTACACGATTATGAATTGGCCATATATATATGTGCACACAATGACACAAAAGCGACATCACCACGGATGTGTGTATGATTATGAATGTAAAACTAATATAATATGCCTCTCCGTCAGGGTGTCGCACACCAGCAGGCCACCGACGCAGTCCTGGTCGCCGGTAGCCTCAAACGTTGTTTTCTCACTCTCTTCTCCTACGATCTCTTGCAGAGGAGCTCAACAATGGCGGCTGAGACAAAGACCTTCGCTTTCAGGCGGAGATCAACCAGTTGTTGAGCCTTATAATCAACACCTTCTACTCCAACAAGGAGATCTTCCTCCGGGAGCTCATCAGCAACTCTTTCGATGTGAGTCTTGATGTAACATCTTTCTTTACCGTCTTATCTGTTGCTGAAATTAATCTGCCGGAATCGATCGTGGTTAACAGGCCCTATACAAGATCCGATTCGAGAGCCTTACGGACAAGAGCAAGCTGGACGTCCAGCCGGAGCTCTTCATCCACATCATCCCCGACAAGGCCACCAACACCATCTCCATTATTGACATCGGCATGACCAAATTCGATCTGGTCAACAATCTCGGCACTATTGCCCGTTCAGGCACCAAAGAGTTTGTTAATAATGCTTTGAATATGAACCTAGTTGGTCCCCTACATAGTCAAGCGCTTCAGCAAAATTTTCCTACGGGAGTCTCGTTGCCCGGTCAGAGAGCATGTGGGGGGTCAATGGGGGGATCCAGGGGGATCCCCCCTGCGGGGGTTGCAAGGGGGCAGAGCCCCCTAAGCGAAATTTTTTTAGGGGTACTCTGTATGTGATTTGAATTTGATTTATTTTCTTTATCACGAGATATGTGTCCTATTTTTCAGGAGATTTATTTAGAGTTCTAGTCCGTATGTAGTTCCTATCATCTGTCAAAGGGAGTGTCTATATAAACTCCTTAGGGGTCTAAACATAGACCCATCCTTGTAATCATCATTATTCCATAACAAAGAGCCGCCGCCGTTTTTCCTCTTTGAGTTCCTCTGTGTTTCGTGCGATCCCTCTCTCCCTCTTTTCGTAACAAACTGGTATCAGAGCCTTAGGGTTTGTCAGCGATTCTCGATCAGCAGGAAGATGGCATCGCACAACGTGAGCATGGAGAAGCTCAATGGCAGAAACAATTTCGGATTGTGGCAGATCAAGATGCAGACGCTTCTGAAGCAACAAGGAGTCTAGACGTCACTCTCAAACGTGTCGAAGAACAAACCAAAGAAGGAAGACTCGAAGGGCAAAGAAAATGAGATCGACCTCACAACTTTGGCGGCACAGGAGGAGAAGGCACACTCGATGATTCTGTTGTGTCTGGCGGATGAGGTGATAATCGAGGGCACAGATGAAGAAAAGACGGTCGGTCTGTGGTTGAGACTCAAGAGTCTATATATGATGAAGTCTCTCACCAACAAGTTGCTGTTGAAGCAACGTCTGTTCTCTCTCCGCATGTAGGAAGGTACCCCTCTGAAAGAACATCTTGATCAGTTAAATTCTTTGTTGATGGAACTCAGAAATATCGATGTTAAGATCGAGGATGAAGATACTGCCCTAATTTTGTTAGTTTCGCTTCCTCCATCATATGAGAATTTCGTTCAGTCTTTAATTATCGAGAAAGAAATTATAAGTCTGGAAGAAGTAAGATCGAGTCTCCATACTCGTGAACAACGGCATAGGGCATCTGAAAATTTTGCAGAGACTCAGGCCGTGGGTTTGATATCGACCGCAGAGAAGGGATAGTCCTCGAATTCAAAGAAATCCAAGCCGAAGAAGAAGAAAATCACTGCGAAAGACATATGTAATTACTGCAAGGAACCAGGTCATTGGAAAAAGAATTGCCCGAAGAAGAAGAAGGCCCCCGTCGCTGCGGTGGCACATGAAACAGGGAATTCCGAAGATGATTTAGTTCTGGCTGCTTCTGATCAAGAATGTCTGGCGGATAGTTGGGTTTTGGATTCGGGGTGTGCCTATCATATGACTCCGAATAAAGAGTGATTCTCAACTTATCAGAAGATTGGTGGTGTAAACGTCGTCATGGGCAATGATGCAGCCTGTCAGATAGTTGGGATCGGTTCTGTGCAGATCAGAACTCATGACAATCTTGTGAGGACGTTGACAGATGTCTGCCATGTTCCGCAACGGAAGAAGAATTTGATATCACTTTGAGTCCTCGACTCTAAAGGGTGTCAGATCAATGCTGCTAGAGGCATCCTCACGGTCATGAAGGGTGATGCTACGGTTCTAAAGGGAGTCAGACAGAAGTCCTTGTATATATTACAAGGCAAGACAGTCTCTAGTGTTGCTGCAGTGGCTAGTTCATCTGAATCAGATAGGTCCAGGCTGTGGCACATGCGGCTTGGGCATATGAATCAGAACGGGATGAATATACTCAGCAAACGAGGTCTTCTAGGAGACAAGAAGATATCTGAAATCAACTTCTGCAAGCACTGCGTATTCGGCAAACAGCGAAGGCTTCAGTTTAGCAAGGCAGTGCACAGGATGAAGGCGACACTTTACTACATCCACGCCGATTGTTGGGGTCCCTCTCATGTTCCATCATTAGGAGGTGTGAGGTACTTCTTATCTGTGATTGATGACTACTCAAGGATGACTTGGGTGTTCATGATGAAACATAAGAGTGAGTCCTTCAAGGCCTTCAAGCAGTGGAAGATTCTGGTGGAAAATCAGACATCGAAGAAAGTGAAGCGTCTTCGCACTGACAATGATTTGGAGTTCTATTCTGCTGAATTCGACCAATTCAGCAAAAATGAAGGCATTGCCATACATCACACAGTCAGGAATACTTCACAGCAGAATGGAGTTGCAGAACGAATGAACATGACATTTCTGGAGAGGGCATGGTGCATGCTCTCTAACGCTGGCCTGAATAGGACATTCTGGGCTGAAGCTATTAATATAGCTTGCTACTTGGTGAATCGAAGTCCGGCGACTGCGATTGATCTCAAGACTCCAACTGAGGTATGGTCAGAAAATCCTGCTGATTATACTTGTATGAAAGTTTTTTATTGTCCAGCATACTATCACGTCAGTGAAGAGAAGTTGGAGCCAAGGGCCAAAGAAGGAGTATTCATGGGATATGATGCAGGAGTGAAAGGCTACAGAATCTGGTCTCCTTCAGAACACAAAGTCATCCACAACAGAAGCGTGACCTTTGATGAAGCATCAATGCTTCAGTTGAAGGTGGAGGCTGAAGAGGGTGTCAGTAAACAGGTGGAGGTTGAAATCACTCCAACTGAGGATGATGCTGAAGGATCACATCAAGAAGCAGAATCAGAAGGTGAAGAATCTGATGAGCAACCTGAAGAGGAGTCAATTGCTGCTAGACGTCCTCGCAGAAAAGTGAGTCCTCCTAAACGATATGATTTCGAGGACATGATTGCTTATGCACTACAGGTAGCTGAAGAGGTGGAGTCCCTAGAGCCGTCCTCTTATAGGGATGTCATCACATGTGCCGAATCTGAACAGTGAATCGCTGCTATGGATGAGGAGATGAAATCTCTTCACAAAAATCAGACGTGGGAGCTGGTCAAGCTGCCTAAAGGCAGAAAGGTTGTTGGTTGTAAATGGATCTTCAAGAAGAAAGCTAAAATTCTAGGAGTTGAAGGCACAAGATACAAAGCACGGCTGGTTGCTAAAGGTTATAGTCAGAAAGAAGGTGTGGACTACAATGAGATATTCTCACCTGTTATGAGACATACTTCTATCAGGGTGCTACTTGCTATTATAGCACATCAAAATTTAGAGCTCGAGCAACTAGATGTAAAGACTGCTTTGCTCCATGGAGAACTTGAAGAAGATATTCTTAAGAGCCAACCAGAGGGATTCTCCAATCCAGGAAGGGAGAATCAAGTTTGCAATCTGAAAAAATCTCTGTATGATTTGAAGCAGTCTCCCAAACAATGGTACAAGAAGTTCGACAGCTTCATGATCAGTAAGGGATTCAGTCGAAATCCCTATGATTGCTGTGTATACCATAAGAAGGTGAAGGATGGCTCCACCATCTATCTGCTCTTGTATGTCGATGATATGCTTATTGCTGCCAGAGACATGACAGACATTCAGAATATGAAGAAGTTCCTCAGTGCAGAATTCGACATGAAGAATCTTGGTGCAGCACATAAGATTTTGGGAATAGAAATTCTAAGGGATCGTGCACAGGATAAACTCTTCTTATCTCAGAAAAGTTATATTGAGAAGATTTTATCCAGATTTGGAATGTCAGAAGCGAAGCCTTTGAATACTCCATCAACTGCAAATGTTCATCTTTCTATTGCCTTCGCACCGAAATCAGAAGCAGAATGGCTTGAAGCAGTCTCCCAAATAATGATACAAGAAGTTCGACAGCTTCATGACCAATAAAGGATTCAGTCGAAATCCCTATGATTACTGTGTATACCATAAGAAGGTGAAGGACGGCTCCACCATCTATCTGCTCTTGTATGTCGATGATATGCTTATTACTGCCAGAGACATGACAGACATTCAGAATATGAAGAAGCTCCTCAGTGCAGAATTCGATATGAAGGATCTTGGTGTAGCACAGAAGATTCTGAGAATGAAAATTCTAAGGGATCGCGCACAGGATAAACTCTTCTTATCTCAGAAAAGTTATATTGAGAAGATTTTATCCAGATTTGGAATGTCAGGAGCGAAGCCTTTGAATACTCCATCAGCTGCAAATGTTCATCTTTCTGTTGCCTTCGCACCGAAATCAGAAGCAGAATGACTTGAAGCAGTCTCCCAAACAATGGTACAAGAAGTTCGACAGCTTTATGATCAGTAAGGGATTCAGTCGAAATCTCTATGATTGCTGTGTATACCATAAGAAGGTGAATGACGGCTCCACCATCTATCTGCTCTTGTATGTCGATGATATGATTATTGCTGTCAGAGACATGACATACATTCAGAATATGAAGAAGCTCCTCAGTGCAGAATTCGACATGAAGGATCTTGGTGCAACACAAAAGATTCTGGAAATGAAAATTCTAAGGGATCGTGCACAGGATAAACTCTTCTTATCTCAGAAAAGTTATATTGAGAAGATTTTATCCAGATTTAGAATATCAGGAGCGAAGCCTTTGAATACTCCATCAGTTACAAATGTTCTTGCCTTCGCACCAAAATTAGAAGCAGAGAAGAAGTACATGTCACGAGTTCCATATGCTAGTGTAGTTGAAAGTCTGATGTATGTCATGGTTTGCACAAGATCAGACATTGTTCATGCAGTCAGTGTTGTCAGCAGATTCATGAGCGATCTAGGAAAGGAGCACTGGCAAGGAAGCGAATTTTTCGGTATTTGAGAGAAACATCTTATATTGGCATCATCTACAGAAGTGATAAAGTGTGTTTGGTTGCAGGGTACTCAAATTCAGACTATGCTGAAGATGTTGATGGAAGACGATCTATGACATGCTATGTCTTCACTTTGGGCAGTTCAGTTATTAGTTGGAAGGCCACACTTCAGTCATCAGTTACATTGTCCACTACAGAGGCTGAATACATGACACTGACAGAACTTGTCAAGAAAGACATCTGGTTAAAAGGCTTAGTTGGAGATCTTGGATTACATCAGGAGTAGGCTATCGTGCACTGTGATAGTCTGAGTGCAATATATTTAGCCAAGGACCAAGTACATCATGAAAGAACCAAACACATTGACGTCAGATATCACTTCATCTGCACTGAGAAGAAATCAAGATGAAGAAGATTGGTACAGAAAATAATTCAGTTGATATGTTCACCAAATCTGTTCCTCATGGTAAATTTCAGCACTGCTTGGACTTGCTTAACATCAATACTTGGTAATAGTCTCGAGGTGGGGCTGGAGGCGGCGTGGCATGATTTTGTGTGCTCTGAAGATGATTCAAGTCAAAGTGGAGATTTGTTAATAATGTCTTGAATCTGAACCCAGTTGGTCTCCCTACATAATCAGGCGCTTCAACAAAATTTTCTTACGGAGATTTATTTTAGCTCCAGTCCGTATGTAATTCCTATCATCTGTCAAAGGGAGTGCCTATATAAATTCCCTAGGGGTCTAAATAGAGACACATCCTTATAATCATCATTATTCTATAACAAAGAGCCGTCGCCGTTTTTCCTCTTCGAGTTCTTCTGTGTTTCGTGCGATCCCTCTCTCCCTCTTTTCGTAACAGAGTTCATGGAGGCCCTTGCCGCTGGCGCAAACCCAGCATGATTGGCTAGTTTGGTGTCGGGTTCTACTATGCTTACCTCGTTTCTAATAATGGTAAAAGAGGATGACATCGATGTTACAGTGAAGGATAGCTATGTACATTCGTTAGTGCTTCCATTATATCTTATCTTCTGGCCTGGACCTAGTGATAATTAAATGCATCTCTTGTGATCATTTTGATGAAGAAGAATACTATTTTTTTCGAAAGCGCCGACGGTCAACTAGTGCAGCTTAAAGAGGGCATTATCTGAATGTCGACTCATCATCGAATCTAACTAATCCAATTATATCATTCCACATCTAGTAAGGACAGATCAAATTTCTAAGGATTGTGTTTGTTTGTAAAAACAAAGGGCAAAACTTCCATTGTCCCAAACACCGGATAAAAAAGAAGTTCGATCAGAACTTTTGTCAAACTTACACTTCACCAGAAGTTCTAAAAAAAATTCTTGCCATTGGCAAGAACTTACTTTCTTTTACCTACAAATCTTATTTAATAATATATTATATGTTATATATTATATAGTATATATTTTTATACATAATAAGTATTATAATATAGTAAAACATTATTAATTAATATTTAATGTTAACATTAGGCTTATATATATATTTTAAATAATTAAATAAATACATAATATTTTATTTACAATAATTTTATTTCCTCATAAAATAACAAATTATATTCTTTACGTAAATTATAATATTAATAACACATAAAAAATTAATAATAATAATATAGCACAACAAAACTTATTTTTTTAATAAATTTTAAATTAATATTTATGTATAATATTTTTATATTATAGTAATTATTATTTTAAATAAATATATATATAATATTTTTATTTACTATAATTTTATACTTCATAAAATAATAAATTATATTTTTAGTTTTTACTTTTTATCTAAACACCCATTAAAATTTATCTATCAAATCAATTTTTTAAATTCTCATCATTACACTTTTCATCCAAACACTACATCTAAACTTTTCTATCAAATTGGCTAATTTCCGAAAACTAATGAGAACTACAAATTTTCAATCCAAATATAACTAACAAGAATTCTCTACATTTATAATACTTAAGTGAGGAGAAAACTTACAACTCCATCACAATCCGTGTTGGTAAATACTAAAATTATTTAAAAGGTGCAAATAGCTAGTAAGAGAAAAAAAAAGATCAACTAGCAGTTCTCTAATGTTACCTTTTCTTTGAATTATTATTATACTTCTATTCCTTTTTTTTAAAATATTATACTTTATAGAAATATAAGAATTTCACAGCAATGTTCATTAGACATTAATCTATATGTATATAACATCTGCCCAACCAATGTACACACTTTTTTAACTTAAATGTCCCCTCTCCTTGCAATTGAACGTTGAAGAAGTTATTTTTAACTTTTCTTATCAATTTATGTATTTTAAAAATCTATTAATCTCACCCCACTATCTCCACATTCAATGACATAAAGTTTCCATTTAGCCGATTCATATTACAATTCCAATTAATGATGGATTTTTTTATAATTTTTAAGTTTAAATTTATAAAATTTCTTCCGATTCCTTTTACTTGGATATGTAATTTATATTAAAACAATCCTCCAAACGTGGTGGGGACGAGACTGCAGGTGGCTGTCGACTTTCAGCAATGGATCAAGGTTGATGAGGATTCTGGTAAGATTGTCAAAGCCTATTTTAAGACCTTCAATAGCGGTGCCTATTTTATCACCTCTTTTTCCGTTGGTTTGTTTCACACGGTGAAACAGTCGCAACCCACGTCTTCTTCGTTGTCTTCCTCACTCGCCATCATTTGTCCATCGCCTCCTCCTCCATACCCCTTCATTGCTCGGCAACAGTTGGGCGCCATTGTCACTTGCCTCCTGCATTGACGCCATGTCCATTCTTGGTTCTCTTCATGAAGGCGAGGAAGGCTTCTCCTTCGCTGCCCAACGTGCTCGAGCAGCCATCGCCACTTCCACTCATGGAACAGTAGTCGACTCTTGCTTTAAGACCTTCGGTTGAGGCTCCACCAATATCGCCTCCTCTTCTGTTGGCATGTTTGGCGGCCGTCCGAATCCTATTGTGGTTTAGCTTCTTAGTTTCGTTTCTATTTATTTCATATATAAAGGATTTGTTTACTTAATCGAAGTTGTTGTTCAAACTATTCTTAATCACTAAACATTGTTTCATAATCTATTTTCTAAGCCCTTCATAACTAATAATTTATAGAGGGAAAATCGAACTCTTCATTCTTAACGTATTTAACACAACTATTTTGATAAAAAAAATATATGTAGTTTGACTTAGTTCACATTGCTTAGGATGATAGTTTCTCTTTCTTGTGGATACTTCATTGCTCGGCATCAGTTGGGCGCCATTGTCATTTGCCTCCTGCATTGGCGCCTTGTCCATTCTTGGTTCTCTTCATGAAGGCGAGGAAGGCTTCTCCTCCGCTGCCCAACGTGCTCGAGCAGCCATCGCCACTTCCACTCAGGGAACAGTAGTCGACTCTTGCTTTAAGACCTTCGGTTGAGGCTCCACCAATATCGCCTCCTCTTCTGTTGGCATGTTTGGCGGCCGTCCGAATCCTATTGTGGTTTAGCTTCTTAGTTTCGTTTCTATTTATTTCATATATAAAGGATTTGTTTACTTAATCGAAGTTGTTGTTCAAACTATTCTTAATCACTAAACATTGTTTCATAATCTATTTTCTAAGCCCTTCATAACTAATAATTTCTAGAGGGAAAATCGAACTCTTCATTCTTAACGTATTTAACACAACTATTTTGATAAAAAAAATATGTAGTTTGACTTAGTTCACATTGCTTAGGATGATAGTTTCTCTTTCTTGTGGATACTTTATTAGCAACTAGGATGTTGATAAATTCAAGGGAAAAAAAGAAACTCAACTAAGATTTTTTTATATCCAGGGACTCAGGATAGAGTTTCCCCTTTGAAGTTGAAGTTTCCTCCTATTTAATTAATCTTGGGGCTCCTCTTGTATTGCTTTAGTGTATCCAAGCAACTAAAGTGTCATTTTATGGATAATTGCTGAAAAACATAACATGAATTCACTTTCAAAGTTTTATATTGTCATATTGAGCTTAATCATGATCTTTTTTCCATTTTTTTCCTTGGTGATAAGCTGATACGCTATTGACATTTTGCTGGCAATTAAATAGTTTTCACAACATGACTGATTACTGCATTTCTTGCTTGCTTTCTATCATTAGATGCATTCTTTTTCTTAGACTGACTCTCCTATTGCGATGTCATGGATTTATTAAGTTTTAAACTTCAGTTATAGTTTTTATTACTAATCACACTCAGTCAAGCCATTTAGTGCTAGAAGTAAAATCATTGTTAATGACACATATTAAAATAATATATTAATTTAAATAAGCATTTAACAACAGCTATTCACTTGTGCTAAGCACAAGGGAGTTCTTGAGTTAATCTATAAATTCCCTTACTTAGAAAGGTGCTTCACCCGACTTTATATATAGAGGAATATTAAAGTGCATTCACATATGAGTGTATACAAGGGCAATCACAGTTTCCCAGTCATTGGATTTGCGTGTAGAAGCATGGAGGGTTGAGATGTGATTTGCATTCGCATCCGGTTCATCCACAAGCCGCCTTCCATCGCGGATGGAATGCCGCTCGACGATGGCGTTCAGTGCGACGAGGCTAGCGACGGCAATCTCTCACAGCGATGATGTCCCACCACGGTACTAATGTCCCACCTCTTCGTGAAGCTCGGGCTCATCGGCCGGCATAGTAGCAAAAAGGGGGGAGTGTTGTCTCCCTCTACGACCTCACCGAAGAGATCGCAGAGGGGGCGGACACCCCCCTTTCACACTTGCCGGCGGGGAAGCAAAAAGGGGGAGCATCGGCCCCCCTCTACGACTTCATCATTGAGGTCGGGGGGGGAGGGGGGGGGGGGTGGGGTGCGACGCCTCCCTTCTAGTGTTCTACAATAATGGAGAGGTCGGCGATGTCGTAGAGGGGGGTCGACGCCCCCCTTTCAGTGTTCTACGACAATGGAGAGGTCGATGGGTAGAGGTTCCATTAATCATCCACGGTCAGTGTCCTTCGCAGACAGCCAGAGAGATCGACAAAGATGACCCAACATGGCCAGAAGACTAAACCACGAGTGAACCGAACGACCCAACATGATGTAATCCCAGTCGTTGAACCCTAATCGAATGGCCGTGATGAATTATATGCACCTAATGTAGGAATCATAATATTCCATATATATATATATATATGATGTTTGAGGCGTATGACCCTCATACACCTAACGTGGCTAACGAGTGGCCGAGGGCGCAGGGCAACGGCGAGCTGAGGTAGAAGGGTGGCAGCGAGCAGAGGGCTGAGAATGGCGATCGATGGTGAGCCCTCGCTTATCGATGGCAAGTCATCGCAGATCGATCGGTGGCGAGTTGGGAAGATGGTAGCGATCGATCTGCAAGGGCAACGGGCGACGATTATCGACCTATTAGGATGGAGGGCGGCGGCAATCGCTCTGCGACGAGCTACGAGAGCGGGGGGCAGATGGTGGCGGTGATCGAACTGCGACGACCTACAAGGATGGTGGGCAGATGACGACGACAATCGACCTACGAAGACACGATCTCCACATGGAGGGAGAAAGAGACTCGATCCACTGAGGAGAAGGAGGAGCGACGAACGATCTCCCCTCTTCGAGATCCCTACATCATCTTCAAGTATTGCCGGACTTCTCGCCGCCAACCCGTGTTGTCGACTTCACGGAGCCCTGGTCTGTCGACTTCGCCCGACCTCGCTGCTCTCTCGGATCGAGCTCCTCACCTCTCATTGCAACTCGGATCTCGCTGTAGCTTTGACCTTGTCGCAGCCCACCTCATCGTAAGTTGCCAGATCTGCCCACAACACGTCAAACTCCACTCAGACCTTGCCCTTCAGCTTGGTCAAGAGATCTGGCATGTCGCCCGGTGGACACCGATGCGTAGGAAGGCGTATGACCCTACTAAATCTTATATAATATATATATATATATATGCTTGTTTTTTCATTCTGTTAAGTTAAGGAATTAAAAATCTGTTTTGATAGAATTCGTGTGCATTTTACATTTCTTTGTATATTTGGCATAATTAAAACAAATCTAAAGGGTCGAAAAACAATGTGACTATGTGAGAGAGGTTGGAGCATTAATCAATCCATCACTTTTTTGTCTGCTCAGGATTTGAGCCGCATGGTTTCATGTGCGTCTCCTTAAAATCCAAACTCGAATTCAGTTCAATAATTATATATAGGTATCAGGTGCTGAAATCATGCGTCGACGATGATATATTACAAAAAGAAAATACGCAAACATCATTTGGGAAACAAGAACATGATCGATGTTATGTGCCTGTCATGGTAATGAAATAAGAAGGCATGTGGGGGAACCTGTTCGATCTCCAGCTGTTTCTGGCTGCAGTATCTCTCCACCCAAATAATTAATTAATTAAATGCTTAATGCTCATGCCAAAGACATAATTAATTAAACAACGTGAAACCAGCATAAATCATATTGCCCAATCAGCAGTGCTCGGCCAGATGGGTGATAACATAGATAGATACCTTTCGACTTGCACTGCATTTATAGATGCATCAAATTAAAACTCAGTTCGAGCAGCAGATGGTTAATTAGACTGGCAAGTGGCAAAACAGTGTTACTCTTAATTATGTGAAGACGTCATCTATGAATAAATGTTCTTTTAACTTGCAAGGGTTCCTGAGAATGCGGGATAGGAGTGGGCAGTGGATGCAATGCCACATACACTATAGAGGACATTTTCTGGGCAATATTGCATTCTTAGTATGTGAGCTAATAATTAATGTTATGCGATTAATCCTGTATACAGATGCTTATAAAATATTGCCAACTAAAGCCATTACTGGACTATTCAATTAAAGAGCACATTCAAGGTTAATTTAAAGCAAATTAATTAAATGATTCATTTGGATAAAGGACTAATTAATTCTGAGGCTTAGCAAATTAAGGATCATTAACTTCCTACACCTCATTAGCCATTAATCATCTCATTAAATTCGTGCTTTAATTAATCTAATTAAATGCCTGTATTGTCTTTTTTTTCTGAAAAAAAGTTGAACAGACCTATTCGATAAACGGACGGTTTCAACTTGATTTCGTTCAAAGCGTATTATCCCATTCTCGTGTGTCCTCTCACAATTCTGAGTTGATGGCTTCATATATGTGTAATATTATGATTTTGCACGATAAGCTGAATTTTTTTTTTAAAAAAGGGTAATAATGAGTTTTTAAAGCCTTGAGTTTATTTTTAAATAAATAACGTGGTTGGCTGGGGATAAAGTTGTTTTTTTTTTGCAATAAAATGAATCTAGACACATTCTTGTTTTTGACACACTCTCCATTAATTAATTACAACTTTTTGGGACGTTTTCTGTGTTGTTCCACGCAAAGAAGGAATATCTTAATTAATTATCATCACTGGCAGCAACCAGTATCCAACTGAAGAGCAGAAGAACGATATCCTTCTTCTTAATTAATTGCCAATTTCCTTTTATTCTCTTTAAATTCAACAATGTGGATAGACATAGAGTACTCGAAACCAGGAGATAAATATAAATACCAGGAGTATGGCATCATCTATGGTATGTATGCCCACATCCTTGGATTAATCACCAGCTCTCCGTTAATTGAATCCCCATCCTGCGTCTATAAATTCGTATGCTGCATCCATCAGCAGTTAGACAGATAGCACTCCCTACCAGCTTGTCTTCCTGCTTCTTGCTTAGAGTCATATATAGGAACAGTGGCGGCCCGGCTGGTGGCATCGCAGGTAATGATCGATCTCAAGTTGGCATATATATATATATAATCTTCTTCTACTCGATCGTCTTTACAAACCTCTCGGGTTAATTTCTTTGATCACAAATTAAGCCTGCAGGTGACTGCAGATTCAAGAGTGCAAATATATATATTAACTCAGGATTAGGCTCTGGATATCATGTAAGTTGATTTCCTTGCTGTTATGTCAACACTATCAGCTTGTGATTTTGTATTTCGATGGTTGTATGTGTGCAATTAAATTGTTGCAGATAAAGAATTAAGCTGTCTGGAACTGAGACAAGAACCAATCCAGAACTGAAGGGAGATAATTTTTTTAAAGGATGAACGCGGTAAACGAGGATAAGGGAGGCGAGACGCAGTGCACGCTCGACGGCTCACTGGATCACGAGGGAAAGCCGGCGTTCAAACACAAATCGGGCGGCTGGATGACCGGGACGATTATTCTCGGTACGTACGTGTTCGTATGTTTTTCAGGCATAATATATCAACATTATTTTTGTATGTTTAATCCACGAAAATAATTATGGATGTTTTGCCTAGAATCGAGGACTTAAAAAATCCATGTACGTTGATTTATACCTTCATTTTTCTTATATATATATATATTCCTTTTTTTATTTCAAAACAGTATATTGGTGTAGATTATTGTTTTAATTGACTTTGTATCTCTTCAATTTATCTTTCCATTTTTTTCATTTTATTCTTTTTTACCTAACATGTTCCCGATTCCTTTATTTCAGTCATTTAATTGAAATAAGCATTTTCATGATATTTCTTCTTTTCCTTGGTCTCATCTCTTTCTCCATTTGATTTGTACATAATTTTATTCTCTCTTGTACTTATTTCTGTCCTTTTTCTCTCTTCCTATTTTTTTTCTCACATTTAGGAGATGTTATAAGTTAATAAAAAATTTATAAGTATTTTTAAAATTTTTTCATGTTTGATAACTAAAAATGAGAGTCGATAAGCACTTATTTTATTTATTTATAAGTAAAAAAATTAAAGAGAGTTAATAAACAATTATTTTAATAAGTCAGAAAAAAATAAGTTGACGAATCTTAGCTTATTTTGTGAAAAAAAATAATCGATTTAATTAATAGATGTACTATTTTACTCTTAAAATATATATAATTTTTCTTTACATATTTCATCTATTACAATATTAAGAATATTTTGATCATTTGACTAAAATAATAACTCATAATTTTTTTCTTATCAAATACGTAACTGCTTATTTTTTAAAATTAACTTTAACTATTAAGTTACTCATAAAAAATATAACTTATCAAATGGACCTTGTCGCAATAGCATATGTTTTTTTCCCTATTTTATTCCCTTTTACAGCTAACCGTAGCTTTTCTCCTAAACTAAAAAAAACAAATTTGAAATGGATTAAATCTGGTTTATGTCAATTCTGGTTCTTTGCCATTGAGCAAGTAGATGTAGATCTATTCACGTCTGGTACTATATATCATTTAGACCATAATTATATGTGTCATATAATACCTTGATAATTCTCTATCATAAATCAATTGACAAGGAGGGATTCATATATGTATATAAATTCCAGTGAACCAGGGTCTCGCAACGCTAGCGTTCTTTGGAGTTAACATCAATTTAGTGTTGTTCTTGACGAGAGTGATGCATCAAAACAACGAAGATGCCTCCAACAACGTCAGCAAGTGGACGGGCACAGTTTACCTCTTCTCCCTCATTGGCGCATTCCTCAGTGACTCCTACTGGGGCAGATACAAGACCTGTGCAATCTTCCAAGTCATCTTTGTGATCGTAAGTAATTATATATTTAATGCAACAAACTATAATATCTCCAAATCATATGTTCTTGTTATATTTCTTCACTTAATTTCTTGAAGTCATGGATGCATGCTGATGGCTCTTATGTTTTCTGCTAAACAATAAATAGGGTTTGGTGTTGCTTTCGGTCTCGTCACAATTTTTACTTATCAAGCCTTTGGGGTGCGGTGATGAGCAAATTCCTTGCGCAGCTCACTCCAAATTGGAGCTTGCGGTGTTCTACTTGTCCATCTACATGGTTGCACTCGGCAATGGAGGTTACCAGCCCAACATCGCCAGCTTCGGAGCTGATCAGTTCGACGCGGAGGACCCTGCAGAAGCGCACTGCAAAGTCTCTTTCTTTAGCTACTTCTACTTGGCGCTCAACATGGGGTCCCTTTTCTCCAACACCTTCCTAAGCTACATCGAGGACCATGGCATGTGGACCATCGGCTTCTCCGCGTCTGCCATCTCCGCCATCTTTGCATTCGTCCTCTTCGTACTCGGGACTCCGAGGTACAGGCACTTCAAGCCATGCGGCAACCCCATCTCAAGGGTTTGCCAGGTTGTTGTCGCGGCCTCGAGAAAATGGAGCGTCAAGGAGCCGGGGGACGGGGATGGTCTATACGAGTCCGGCGAAAACAAGCTCCAAGAAGCCGATGACATTGGTAGCAAGAGCAAGATTATTCTCCGCACAGAGCAGTTCAAGTAAGCGTTCAGTGCATCTTCTTCATGCATGCATGCTCATATAAGAGTTAGGACATGTTTAAATCTCTTCTATCGTCATATTATATCCCATGCAAGGGTTCAATGTGACAATGCACAAATTTTTTCTTATTTCAAGTCATAGAGCATCATTTCACCCTTTGTTGTTCTTTTTTTCTCCATTGATATAAGCTTCTTTTTCTTATTTTAATTCATGCATGATATATGTCTTCTTCCAACAAAATCCTAAGTAATTAATGTGTCATATGTTTTATATAAAGGTTCTTGGACCGAGCTGCATTCATGAACGCCGATGGCATCGCCTCCCAAGCTGAGCAGTCTGTTCGTAGGGACCCATGGCGGCTATGCACTCTCACCCAAGTGGAGGAATTGAAGTGTGTGCTCAGGCTCCTGCCCATATGGCTTTGCACTATCCCCTACTCCGTCATCTTCACCCAAATGGCATCCCTCTTTGTCGTGCAAGGAGAGGCCATGGAGACTACCATCGGGAGATTCTCCATATCGGCTTCGAGCATGTCGGTTTTTGATATTCTCAGTGTTGCACTCGTCATCTTCCTTTGTCATAGGCTCCTCCAACCCATCGCCTGCAGAATCAAGAAAAGCCCCAGAGGCCTCACAGAGCTCCAAAGGATGGGGATTGGAATTGTCATAGCGATAATTGCCATGGTCTTGGCCGGCATCGTGGAGCGCTTTAGGCTGAAGCGAGCCATGGCGGCCCCACCATGTGAAGGGTGCCATGGCACGATATCGTCTAGCTCTTTGCACATAATGTGGCAGGTGCCTCAGTACATGATGATAGGAGCCTCGGAGGTGTTCATGTACGTGGGTCAGCTAGAGTTCTTCAATGGGCAAGCACCCGATGGCCTCAAGAGCTTCGGCAGCGCGCTGTGCATGATGTCCATCTCGCTGGGCAACTTTTTTAGCGACTTAATCGTGACGGCGGTCATGAAGGTCACGACCAATGATGGTCAGCCTGGCTGGATTCCGGCCAATCTTAACATTGGCCATCTGGACAGATTCTACTTCCTCTTGGCTGCATTGGCAGGTGGAGACTTTGTGGTGTATGTGTTCTGTGCCAAGTGGTACAAGTGCACAAAGTCGGAGGGGAGAGATGAGGTGGAGAGTTATAGCGTCTGAAAAGGGCTTCATATATACATATAAATATATACATTTATTGCATATTGTATATATTATATGCATTTGGATATCAATACTGTAACTTTCTTCGGGAACAATAAGGGGTTCATATAGAAGGATTCCATACAATGAGGTAGCAAGCCCTTTAGGATCTTTCTCTATCCAAAGTCTGACGTGCCAGAAGAATTGAACAAGGCCACATCGGGGCATGGGTTTCTGGTTTTGAATGTGATTGGCTATTGAGGGGAGTCACGAGATAGACATTAACATTCCTCTGCCATGACACTACATGTATTGTTTGAGATCTTGATTTCATGCAACAAATTAGATGAACAAAGCTCTAATGATTATGATTTCCAATATTCAAAAAAGTATTTTTTTAGTCTTTTGTATAACTAATAAAGAAAGGAATTGCTCTCTTTTAAAAAAAAAAGCAATGTTAACAATTAATATAAATACCAGAATTGTCTTGGTACAAAAATTACAGGAGTCCCGGAGGGGGAACCTGCTCCCAAAAAATATTACTAACGAGTGAGCGACCATATGCAGCTAAGAAATCAATAGATTTGTTAATTCACGGTACACATGTATAAGCTCCCAGGCCTTAAGTGAATGTAAGTGCAAGTAATGTCGCCGATGATGTGCCAAATGCACCAAGGGGCATTGGACTTTGAATTGATTATCTTCTCACCAAAACCTGATCGTCAGTTTCCATCTTCAGCTTTCAGAGGCCACACCGAATGTTAAAAAGTGCAAGCTCCGTCTATAGATCGCTGGAAAAGTATTAAGTGAAAGGAAAAACTAGAAAACGATTGCCGAGGAAGGAGATGAACATGGGAGAGAGAAAGAAAAAAATGTAAAAGAAATTTTCCATTGCAACCACTATTAACCAAGTACATGGGGTTTCTATTTATACTACTAAACCAAACCAACACTTACAAAAAACTAAACTAGTATGTCGTTGCATGAACTTACAACTGCTACAAAACAAATAATAGGACACGAGAATTTTGCATTAACTTTGCAGTAGCCGGAGATGTAAATGACAGCTGAAGATGTCGACGTGGTGGCTTCCAATACGCCCCCTCGCTGAGAGATGGTGATCAGTGGTCGACCAGCGTAACTTGAGACAGCACATCGACAATGAAAAATCAAGATTTGTTGGAACTTGTTGCTGAAGTACATGGCCGGAGAAGACAACCTAAGCATTACAAATATGATTGCAGGGCAAGAAAGGGGCTGAGATGCATTCGGTTGAACACCACTTGTGGCTAATCACCTCCTCGAGTACCTGTAATGAGAATGCACTCCCACTCAAGCAGAGCTTCGAGATCACTCGCTGGGGTTTGGCACAAATCGCTTTCTCAACCACAGGTAGAACGAAGAAGAAGAACAAACATGGAAGAAGAATGCAGAGCACTGGAAAGAATTATCACTTTCTTTGATTAAAACTGGAGTACAAGAAATAGAGCAAAGGAAAGCAATCTAGCATGCAAAGAAAGTTGACCGAACTAACGAAGTTGAAGATCGAAATAGAAAGGCATCAATGAAGAAGACACACCCACACAGCGGAGAGCACACACCAGAAAAGAACTAACGATATCAAAGGATGATCAAAGAGAAAAAAATCTTCCAACCTCAAACCAAAAATGACATGCCGGAGAACATAGTATTGAAACGTCGATAATGAAGCCAATTAAAAATGAAGGTTAAGCTCTGAAAATGGTCGATCGGCGAAGACGGACGCCAACCAACAACCAAATGACGACCTGAGGAACGAAGGAAACATTCCATCGCCGATAAAATGCCGACAATGGCAAAGAACACTTCCGACGATAACGCCAAAAAATCAACGAGTCAAAAGCTCAAAAAAATGGACAAAGAACGCTTTGAAAGAGTGGAGATGATATTGATGTGAAGAATTATAGCCTATATTTTTATCACTAATTTGCATGCATATAATGCTCATTTTATATGGTTATTCTCTCACGAGTACATGCATATATCACCAATTCAATGCATGACGAATATTCTCCGCATGAACTCACGTATCATTAATGGATACCTTTGTCGATTCATTTTTGGATTGAATCTCATTTTGTTTTGCAAGGGAGCTAAAGAGATCTAGAGATGAAGTTGAGCGGCCGAGCCATGCACTGTTATCTTCACCAGAAATCGGTATTTGCTGTCAGAGTGAGAAAAAAGCCAAGCAGCATAACAACAAATACCCTCTACCACATGGGACCAGTCAAGATTCTTTATCACCCGAGCACTAGGAAGCTTTTCCAAGCGGCAAAGGAGACCACTCTAGAGCTAACAAGCTCTCAAAGGGCAACAGAAGAGAGGAGCAGGTACCGACAAAATGGACAGAAGTGCAAGAGAAAGGGAGAGAAGGAGATATAAAAGGAAAGGAGGACGCCTTTCTGGAAAAGAGGAATTTTTTTTGGGGGGGGGGGGGGGGGGGGGACTTCAGAGAGTAAGCATCAAGCTAGGAAGAAGGTGAAGGAGAGAAAGCAGTCTGAAACGATGCCTTTGACAATTCACGGAGAAGAGTGTATTTTCCATATGTTTTGTAACTAATCAGCCCTGCTGAGGCCGAGAGGTGTCGATGTGATTTGGATTTGAATGTCCTCTAGCTATGTTTTATTTGAATTTCTGTCATGAACGATATCGAGTATTGATGCTCTTCTGAGTTTATGATAATATACGATGGTTCCTTGATTTCACTGTCCGATCATTTGTCTTCTGGTCTATATATGGATTTGAGCTCTATGAACTATCTTTACCCTGCACCCCCGACATCGCGATCGAATATGAAGAATCTAGTTTGGGTGAAGATAGTTTCATGCATGATTCCTGTGCTTTCCATGTTTGCCTTTGATAGGAGGAGTTTTCTGAATTACCTACTGCCTTGCACCCCCGACCGAAGGGATATTATAGTCTCTATCGCGATTGAACGTGGAGAAACCTAGCCTAATGCGGTAGTGGTTCACGATCTTGGTTTTCACAAGATCAATGATGGATTTTTAATTGATTTGAGGTAGACGTCGTTCATCCTTCGAATCGCCGATTGAAAAGGTTACACTCCCTCCGAATTTCTGGCAATAGACGATCGAATTGAGTCAGAAGTTTGAAATTAACTTAAACGATTGCAAAGGATGACCATATGCTTCTACTTAACCATCTCTGTGTTCAATTTCTTTATCTTCTTCTTTTAAAATGTCTAAGCCATCTTGAAGAAATTAAGACTATGCATTCTGTTCGGGAGGGTGATTCCATATTCCCCTAAGGCAAGCGTGAGCCGATCGCAGCTTCCTCCCCTCAGGTGTATCTCTTAGAATGCATGAAATTTGGTAGATTCGAGACTTAGACTCAAATCCCTAGAAAAGCTCATTTCATACCACCTATTTCTATGTACAAACCCTTCTCTCCCACGTAAACATAGGACTTCCACTAACTCGAACGTATCCGTGAGAACTCATATGCCTCCATTGCGGAGATTGACCGGATATACACGTGAGAAGGGAACTCAGTTACCTTTGCCATAACACGCTAAGCTAAAGAACATCGAGTCTTACAACATCGACACCTTCCATAAGTTCTCAGCACGCGTCCTTATCATACTGCTTTACATTTTCTTAGTATACTAATCATTCGACTTTTACGGTGTTCTCTCTTTTACACAAAGAAAACTCCAAAAATATACTTTAGTTTTCTTTTGTGTTACATCACTATTTTTCTTTACCCTTTCTTTTCAACAATTATTTTCTTATTAGATTCGCTCCGAGAGATTTCTTTAAGATTTGGCTGACATCATTTTCTTGTGGATCGGATCGTATTTCGATAGTGTAGAGAGATTATAAATTTTAAAATTTCATTCATACTATTCTCTATATTCAAGGGTAACATGCCAGAGTATAGGGTAGACTTATGTCATAGAGATTTTCACCTTCTCTTATTCGTGTGATATTCCATACACACTTTATGTGAGTCAGATACTCCATCATACTTGAGTTCTGAAGATCCGAAGATGGCGATGAGGCTTGAAGGTAATCCGAACGTTCACCGAAAATGGTAGAATGTCGATAAACAATGGAGGCAAGCTTCGAAGAATAGTGATGAACACCACAGAGAAAGAGACCAATGAGAAGCAACTCAATCGGCAAACTAACAGAGATGCCTAAGGCAAGGAGTTGTGTTGCCAGATCAAAAAATGAACAAATCCGAACACCCACCCAAAAAAATGCAAAAGTAAAATCGGCAACATGGAACATGACCGAAAAGTGCAGAGGTATAAGAGAAAATTGCAAAGAGGAACTGCAATCTGAGAAGCAAAAAATGAAAAATGGAAGGGAAAGAAGAACAAGTAAAGAACTAAAAACACTGACGATCCATGAAGCAGTCCACGAACTCGACATAGTCGAAGAAGATCTTGAGAACAATCAATAGAGGAGGCAGAGAACCTTCGCGGTCGGAGGCGAGATCAACTATGATGCAGGCATTAGAATGGTTTTGGCACATAGATCTGTGTCGGTCATGACCAGATCGCCGGCCAGGGCTCGCTCAAGCCATGTAGATTGATGGTGCTTCACCTGCCGATGGCGTGCTTTCGGCAGTGTTCCAACGAAGCAAGGCGAAGGAGCTTAGACGAATCGTCAAGCTCTGATACCATGTTAAAAAGTGCAAGCTCTGCCTGTAGATTAAGTGAAAGGAAAAAGTAAAAAACGGTTGCAGAGGAAGGAGGTGAACATAGGAGAGAGAAAGAACAAATGTAAAAGAAATTTTCTATTGCAATCACTATTGACCAAGTACATGGGGTTCCTATTTATAATACTAAATCAACATTTACAAAAACTAAACTAGTACGTCGTTACATGTACTTACAACTGCTACAAAACAAACAAGAGGACGCGACAATTTTGCATTCATTTCACACTAGCCGAAGATGTAAATGACAACTGAGATGTCGACATGATTGCCATTAGAAGATCGAATGAGGAAGCCCCCCTCCCCTCATTCACCATGACCCAATGAATGATCCATCAGAATTGAGTTTGGTCCACCATGGAGGAGGGGGCTCCCACTAGACCAGAGTTTGGTTATGGGGGGGTAGATGCCTTAGATAGATCACTATCGGCCATTTTCTTATGACTTGCCAATGCTCTCTCACATACTGCTTGAGCTGTTGCCATTTTTAGTTGAAACGGGCATCATTCCTAGTTGTCCACAATCTCCAGAGGCAAAAGGAGATAAGTGTAACCAATGCCGGTGTACAAGGAATGCCCCTCTTGAATCGAAGATCCAAAAGGCTAGGTCAGGAACAACTCAAACTTAAAATTGGTCAGAGATTGGAAGATTGACCATAAGTTAATGGCAAAGTTGTAGGAAAAAAAGAGATGATAAGAGGATTCCAAATTCTGGCCACATAAAAAACAAGTAGGACTGATATTTGGACTAAATCTTGAGATAATATCCACGATGGGAAACCTATGATGAAGGAGTTTTCAAAGAAAGAAATGTAGGGGATAGGGATTTTCTCCAGACCTGCTTTCAAAAAGGCCATCCAAACTCAGGCAGTGGTAAAATATTGTAGCACATAAATCTATATACGGACTTAGCACTGGCCATACCCTGGGTATCCATCACCCATGTCCATCTATCCTCACAGGCATAGGCGAGCAGGTGAATGGATAAAATAGTCTTAACTAACCCAACACCAAAAAATTCAAATAGCAATAAGGCATTCTAGACATGATTATCAGAGCATAAACAAATAACTCTCGAATAGGTGCATTCATATTTGTGTATGTGTACATAACAATATTGATGCTTTATCAAAATAGAGAGATGTTTGAAATGGAGTAGAAAGAAAAAACCATCTAACAATTTGTGTATTACAACTTTTATAAAATGTTAACATATATACAAGCGCACTTAAGAAATAATTTATTTTTATCTTAAACAAATATTGCTATTTGAAATTGACCTTCAATACAAATGATATATATGCCAAAGCAAGGACATTAATTACTTGGATAAAAATATTAATGTTTTTCCTCAAAGAAACTCCTTGATGTATATCAAAATTTTCGCATACGACTCTAGTTTCTAAAATTCACTTTGCATCTAGGAACTTATATACACGTGTTTAGCAACACCAAAGTTAGCGTTTCAACTAGTGTTTAGCAGTTGCAACATTAATTTTTTTGGGTAAACATAAAAAATAAATAGAGTTTAGTATTTCATATGAAAATATTAAAAAATTAGTTCTATTAACATTTAACAATTAGATATTAGCTATTTATATTTTTTTCAAACTTTATCCTTATTCAAATGTATTATTTCTTTCTCAAGTTATCTTATTATTTTTTTAATTTTTATTTTACCGGGATTCAACTATATTTCTTTGTATATTCATGATTAATTATCTACAAATTTATTAACAATGAATAATTAATGTTTCATCTTATTATTTTCATATGATGTATGCACTATTTAAAACTTATTGTCAATATAAATTTCTATATATTTTAATAAAAAATAGTTGTGAGATTTTATTTCATTTAATTAAGATATAAATATTTTATTTATTGTATTATAATAACTTTTTTATGATGTTTGAATTGAATAATTTATCATATATTCAATTATATTATTTTATATTCATCAACTAATTTTACTGCTAAGTTTATTAAACACTTATTTATTAATATCCTGAATAAATATTTAAGAGCTAATTGTCATTTATTATTCGCTAACTAAATCATTATATGCTATCGAACTGTTATCAATTTTTCAAATTGTTAATAATGCCAGACTGAGCCTTTGTCTCCTTTGTCATATGCCATTTATTTTTTTTCGTAGTATTTTTTCTAGAAGTATCTCCTTCCCTCGCGGAATGCCACCTCTGCGACACATAATCTCTCTCCCCTCGCGAACTCTCACTCTATCTCTCTCTCTCTCCCCCCCCTGGACGAATCCATTCATTTTGACGGACCAACCAAAGAGACATGGGAGCTTGCAAGCAATCTGGCGGTGGCCAAGAAGCTGACAAACATTTGTTTCAAAAAAATTGGCCCCGAGAGGTTGGGGTGGAAGATTAGGACATGGACAATCGGCTTGGTGTAGGATGGTGAGAGAAACATGAGAAGGCTTGGCTTATAAGAGGCGGATCATCAGCTTAATGGGAGGAGGATGGGGTGGGTCGGCTTAATGATTTAGAAGAATTCTTCAAGGCTTAATTACAGTTCAGGGGTAGCATGCATGTTATGCTGGGTTGAAGGCTTGTGTTTTCACGTTTGTTTGTCCAGAGTTGATGAGTGAGTTGTGCGACTCACGAGCACAAATACAATTGAGTTTGCACAATCACTCGACCATCTTTTGAGCATGTGTTCATGAGAAATTTGTGGCATCTCAAAATGGTAGTTGCAGAAAAATTCGTGTACGAGAAAATAGTTTTTCATGTAAAACTATTCTTTCCTACTCTACTCAGGGAAAGCAGATGATCACACACATATGATTTTCACGAATCTTCCCCTTATAATCATATTCCTAAATTTTAAAGTAGTTAGGCTTCTAGAAGATGGCTAGATGGAGTCACTCTCTTTTGGCCTTTAAGTAATTAAGTAGTATATATTCATCTATTACTCTTCATGAATCTTTTAGTGGATATTGGTAACTCATTGATCAACTATATATTAAAGCTAACTAATAATTCATTTAAATAAAGGACTAGTATATATATATATGTATATATATATATATATGAAAAAAAATGTATTCAGCCATGCCGTGCCGAAACAGCATCAGACTAAGTTTGACACGGCCCAAGCCCGACTTGGCTGATAAGAAGATCGTGTCGGGTTATGTCAGGGCGTGCGCCCGGCCTCCTTTCTTTTTTCTTATTTTTTTATATATTTGTGGTCTTCGCATCTTGGCCATCGTTGACGATGTAATGTGACCCTTGACTATGTGTGTTCACGGGTCGAATTGGACTTGATCCGTGAACAAACCCGCGGATCGGGTCGAATCAAGAGGGCTGGGGGTGTCGAATCCGACCCAACCCGACCCAGTTCGAGTCGGGTCGGGTGGTCGGGTTACTCGACCACCCAATTTTCCTCTTTTTTTTATTTTTTCTTACTGTTTTTTATATTTTTATTTAATATAAAAATATTATTTAATATTATTTTAAAAGAAAAAATAACTTTTCTAATTATTTAATATTATTTTGGTACTTAAAATATTTTATTTCAATTTTTATAATTTTTAAATTAAATATAAGCTTAAGTTTGAATTAAAAAATTAAAAAAATAAAAAAACTCGAATTGATCGGATCGGGTCGGGTTGGAAAAATCTAACCCGTACCCGATTCCATACTCGGGTCGAGTTCGTGCTTTTGCTTGAAAGTGGGGCTTCATTGCGAACTCTGGTGCGGGTTCGAAATCCAATGGATCGATATGGCCAATATAAATACCAAAATACCCTTGTGTTTGCATCAAACGACGTAAAAAATTTCGCACTACTTATAATATATGAATAAACATTTAAATATATAATAGCAATAAAAAATAAAAATCATGTTGTATGTGCTCATCGAGCCATGCCAGGCCACGTCTAACATTTTGTTGGGTAGACCGACATGGTCTGGCTCAAATCCGACCCTTGGTCATGCCCGGGAGAAGCCGGCTCATCAAAATTTTGAGCCGGGCTGAGCAACCTACAGATAATTCCATCTCTAGGTGAGTCATCCTCTAATCTCGAAAATGAAAAAAAAAAACATGGTTGATTGATAATAAGGCATCTCAATAAATGGAATGATACATTCTTGGTATACTCTCAACTGATTACAACTTTTAGGACGTTTTCCATGTTTCTTGCAAAGAGTTAAGTAGCGTCTTAAATTAATTATCATTACTGATGGGGACCCAATGCAATTAAAGCGCACGTCGATTAATGCATCATTTTTACACGTGCATGTGCATCTTAAGTAATTATCATTATTATTCTTCATATTCCCTTTTTTTGGTAATGTTGATGGATAAACACATACAGCTACAGCGTGGATGTCATCATCTGTGATAATTCAATTGATATATACCTCCACTTTTTTGAAGAGATCTGAGCCCTCCATTTGATTCTTCTGGATCTATAAATTCATGTGCTGCGCCCACCAGCACTCCTACATGGTCTCCCTTGCTTCTTACTCATTGGCATGGGAGGTGGCATCGCCGATTTCAAGGTATGTATCCCTAGTTGTCATATATCCCATGGATTGATATAAGTCATGACAGAAAATAATAATCTCCTTACCAACCAACTTGGATTGGGATGGAAGCATTCAAGTGTTGAATTCGAGTTCTGAATGCATATATAGACAAATGTTATTGGGAGTTTCACCCTTCTTCCTTTTTTTTTAAAAAAAAATAGTCATCCGACTCTGAATGACACCAAAATTACTCCTTGGTAGCGTGAAGATTTTGAATATTGCATGCACTCCTTTCCCCTCGAATGTTTATGTACCTCTTCACAAACCTCGGCTTTTTACTTCATGGCAAAGCCGACTGAGTCATTTGTACTGTAAGGAATCGGGCTTTGGGTATCATGTTAGTCAATTGTTGCACCATTCTTGCAGTAGCGTCACGTTGGATGGTGTACATATTTCTTGAGTCTATATAATCACGGTATGCAAGATTGTGAAGTTGTTAGTTGTTCTCAAAAATCTTATATGAACGAAGGCCTTTATCTAACGCAGTTTTCACAGCGATAGAGTATGATCTTATTGATGAAGAACAGTGTGTATTGTAGCAATCTTTGCACCTATCATGCAACTGGTGTGGTTTTTGCATTTCAACGATTGCATGATATATCGATGAAGACTTGTGATGTGTTGTAGCAGATATAATTTGCAATTCATCGACTAGTGTGATTTCGCATTTCGTTGATCGCATGTTATTATCGTGTGTTTTAACCAACAAGGTAAAATTGCAGACGGAGGAGTTAGCAGGACAAGAAGCCGAGATAATTGAGGATGAACGAGGACCAGGGGGACAACATGCAGCATGCACCTGATGGGTCATCGAATCATGGAGGAAATCCAACTACATTAAAAGATAAATCAGGCGGCTGGGTGGCTGCGACTGCTATTCTCGGTACCATCTTTATCTTGCATATATATATATATATATATATATATATATATATATATATATATATATATATATATATATATGTTTTTTTTCTAATTAATGGCAAACTTTGAAAAATATATCATTAGAATCAGGTGGTACCAGCGTCTCTTTCGGATCGTTATAAAAATATATTGATATTAATACATATTTTATTATATATATATATGTTTTTTTTTCTAATTAATGGCAAACTTTGAAAAATATATCATTAAAATCAGGTGGTACCAGCGTCTCTTTCGGATCGTTATAAAAATATATTGATATTAATACATATTTTATTATTTTAATTTAGTTTCTATCCCTTCAATTTCTCTCTCCAAGCTTTCTATTTATTCCGTTCCTTTCACATAACATCCTCCGATTTCCTTCCTTTCATGCTTTCTTAATTAACTGAAATCATCTTTCCTTTCTAATAGGCATTTGAATATCGTTTCTTATTTTATATCCCCTAAAGCAAGTTTCCTTTTCTCTCTATATATATGTTGATCTTACATTTTTTTTATCTTTTAAGTATTTGTTTCTGTACTGTTTTCCCACTTTTATTTATTTATTTATTTATTTATTTATTTTTCCATGTATATGGAGTGTTTCTTTCCTACTTTATTTCCCTGTTCAGGAAATTATCTTTTTTTTCCAAAGTTTAGAAACAATCTTGAACTGGTTCAACCGTCAATTCCATTTTTGTATCAAAATCATCCAGATTAAAATGTGGTTCGCATTTGAACCGGCCAATCACTCGGGTCCGTCTGGCACTATTATTATATGCAAACATGCATCCCATACAATTCCTTGATAAGTCTCTAAGATAAATTAATGGATGTTCGTATATCTTTATATATATTCCTCCACCAGTGAATCAGGGCCTTGCATCGCTTGCCTTCTTTGGAATCAATGTCAACTTACTCATGTTCCTGACGAGGGTGGTGCATCAAGACAACGCAGACGCATCCAACAACGTCAGCAAGTGGACGGGCACAGTTTACATCTTCTCTCTCATCGGTGCATTCCTCAGCGACTCCTACTGGGGCAGATACAAGACATGTGTCGTCTTCCAAGTTATCTTCGTGTTCGTAAGTATATATCCTCGTCATATAGATGTTCTATATATGATCGAGCAATTTCTCATAACCATGCGCGCATTTTAAAATGGAATAACTCACTTTTTTTTTATTTTCTACTAATAGGGATTGGTCTTGTTATCGTTTTGTTCGCAATTTTTATTGATCAAGCCATTGGGGTGCGGCAATGAGCAGACGCCTTGCTCAGATCACTCCAAATTGGAGCTTGGGGTGTTCTACTTGTCCATATACATGGTTGCATTTGGCAATGGAGGCTATCAACCAAACATCGCCACTTTCGGTGTTGATCAATTCAACAAGGAGGATAATAGTGCAGAATCGCACTCTGAAACCTTCTTCAGCTACTTCTACCTGGCGCTCAACTTGGGGTGCCTCTTCTCCGACACCGTTTTGAGCTACGTCGTCAATCGTGGCATGTGGACCATCGGGTTCTCGGCAACTGCTATCTCCGCCATTTTTGGATTGGTTCTGTTCCTAGTTGGAACACCAAAGTACAAGCACTTCAAGCCATGTGGAAATCCCTTCTCAAGGCTCTGTCAGGTTGTAGTCGCAGCTTCGAGGAAATGGAGTGTCAAGGTGCCGCCAGACGAAGATTGTTTGTTCGAGCCTAGCGACAACAATTTTCAACAAGTCAATGGCTTTGGTAGCAACAACAAAATTCTCCACACGAAAGAATTCAAGTATGTCTTGAGTACCTCATTATATATATACACATATATATAATACACATATATATAATACACATATGTAATCTTGTCATAGTTTGGTTAATGCCCATTATTTTGCCTTTCAAGTAACAAGAATGTTGTCACCTTATGTTCCCTTTTCCCTGATTAAGCACTTGTTTTATTTGCATGATATACAAATTTCATCCAACTTTGTGTACAGGTTCTTGGACCGAGCTGCATTCATGAATGTTAAGGACATTGTCTTGCAAACTCAGTCTACGCATAGGAATCCATGGCGGCTATGCACCGTCACCCAAGTGGAAGAAGTGAAGTGTGTGCTCAGGCTTCTCCCAATATGGATGTGCACCATACCTTACTCCGTCATCTTCACTCAGATGGACTCCCTGTTCATTGTTCAAGGCGAGGCCATGGATACAACCATCGGGAGTTTCCCCATCTCACCTTCAAGCATGTCTATTTTCAACATTCTCGGTGTTGCAATCGTCATCTTTCTCTGGCCCAGGCTCCTCCAACCCATCGTTTGCAAAATCAAGAAAAGCCCCAAAGGACTCACGGAGCTCCAAAGGATGGGTGTTGGACTTGTCATTGCAATCATTGGCATGGTCTCGGCCGGGATCGTAGAGCACTTCAGGCTCAAGCAAGCCATAGAAGCGCTACCATGCCAAGGGTGCCATGCTGAAGTATCAATCAGCTCTTTACACATAATGTGGCAGGTGCCTCAATACTTGCTAGTAGGAGCCTCTGAGGTGTTCATGTGTGTGGGTCAGCTGGAGTTCTTCAACGAACAAGCACCCGACAGCCTCAAGAGTTTTGGCAGCGCACTTTGCATGATGTCCACATCGCTGGGGAACTTTTTAAGCATCTTACTTTTGACTATTGTCATGAAGGTCACAACCACTAATGGTCAACCTGGGTGGATTCCGGCCAATCTTAATGTTGGACACTTGGACAGGTTCTGCTTCCTCTTGGCGACATTAGCCAGTTTGGACTTTGTGGTGTATGTGCTCTTTGCCAAGAGGTACAAGCGCATCAGGTCAACGTGAGAGATTTTCAGTATCCAAGAAGGGCACCGTACCAAATAATAATATGCACATGTATCAATGAACGAACTCTTTGAGCTTTAAATTTTTTTATCCAAATCTATTGTTCAAGGCTACTGTTGAATTTATAATATATATAAATCATGAATGTTGCGGAATATCTCTTACAGCGAGAGTGAATCATCGAGACTTTTTCATGAAAACTTAACGAGCACACTTATACCTCAGAATCGAAGACCGAACCTCGAAGGAACGGAACACTTTACCACAACATAAGTACCTATGGATGAACCTACACAAAAGCACACGTATTGGTTTTCTTTTATAGGCGAGGGACACTTGAGAAGAGGCATATCACTTGTTTCATTAATGCTGATTGCGCATATCAAGTGTCATTAATGCTGATTGTGTGATATGCGTGATTGTGCATATCACGAGCCATTAATGCTGATTGCACATCGCGCCATATGCAGATTGTGCATATCACACACGCACAATCACACGTCTTGCGGAAGGTGAAGTAGCCACCTAATGCCCCAGGTGGACCACGTACATGGCCCACCCAATGTCCAACGTGGGCATTTCCCAAAAATTTCTCACTTGTCCGCATTGTGCATTGTACTTTTGTTCGGCCAGAATTAGTAAATGTGTCCTGCGACCAACGAGTACAAGCGCGATTTTCTATGTGAGCTAAAAAGATATCTGTTAAGGTTCACAATCGCACAACTATCTATAGAGCGTATGTTATGCCCATTAGAGATTCATGACAGCTCACGTATGTTTAAATCATATAACTCGTTACGCTCTAAATCTGCCTTGCAGCATAGCCAAGACAATATGTCTTGCTCCACGGTAACTATCTTTCATATACACTATATTTTTCAACATAAGAAAAATAGTTGGTCAATTGTACATGAAAGTTTAATGCGGCTCATAACAATTCTTTCTCTCACCCTCATGTATTTTAGTAGTGAAGTAGCTGCTTTCCTAAACGTGGCTCAACAGACTACTTTATTTTTCACCTTTGAGTACCCTATTAAGGTAGCAAGTACTAATTTCTTTCCTTAAAGACATAGTCAAGAGTCAAAGAGCACGTGCAGATGAATCATCTGTCAGAGACTCACATAACGATGACCATTGAACCAATTAATTTATCATTTCTCTAAGACGACTTTGCATACTCGGTACTAAACACAAGTACTGCAGTGGAGACTCCCATTGAAGGAGTACATGTCTAGCTCTATTTAAATTATATACCGCACAGACTTAAGTCCAGTCACTACCTTCTAACAGTTGACCCATGTGTTCAAATTGCTCGCTATCTTATAGCGCCGAGTTTGAATCTCGTATTTGGTCTATCTTTCTTAATTAAGTAACATTGAGTTAATAAAACTCATGTTTTAACATATTTTAAGAATCAAATTATGATTCACATATTTTATTCCACTCATTATCTTCATAAACATCGGAAGCAATGTTGTAAGACCCGACCCGAGCATCGACCCGGATTGCTTAACGAGTCAGGTCGGACCAGTCAGACCGGGTCGAACCGAATGGCCGGACCGGATAATACAAATTAATAAAATAATAAAATAAATTAAGGTGATCATTGTAATATTATTAATATGTAATATCTTATTTAGCAAAAAATACAAAACATAATATAATAAAATATTTAGATCAAATAATATAATAAAGTAAGCATTAATTGAATCATCAATCGAATATTTTTCTAAAAAATCTCATGAGGTAATTATAAAAAATAAAAATATTGATGAAATATTATATATATAATAAAGAAGAATGTTAAACATAAATCTCAAATAAAGATATATATATAAATAATATTTTTAAAAAAGATTTAATAATTTTTATATATTTTATTTTTTTATATTTTACAACTTTAACCCATCCGGGTCGATCAAACCCGTCGGGTCGAGCGGTTGAACCCGGGTTTTGACCGGGTTTGACCGGGTCAAAGAGGGTCAATCGCTTGGCCGGGTTTTGATTGACCCACAGACCATTTTAATGCCCGGACACCGATCCGACCGGCCGGGTCGGGTCTTACAACAGTGATCGAAAGCCTTTGTTCGTGCGAGAGAAGAAACTCAAGCCTTATCGATATACTTTTCACATGCATAACAATACCTTATAACAATGAATTTATAAAAAAATATAATCTTTTATTCATTGAAGATTCGAGTACATCATTACATTTATAATTTGCGCAGCCCTTAGACATTTATATGTCTCAGCCTTCCTTAGCAATGATTTGGTGAACGGATCAACAATCATTTTTGTTCATTGATATGTATTCAAATGATATCTCATCTTTAACTTCTTGATCTCGTACAAATTTGTACCTCGTGTCGATATGTTTTCCTTTACAATAGTATTTTTCATCCTTCACATAAGTAATACTTCTTTATTGTCATATTGAAGAATCATCTTCTTCATTGCATTATCAGAAAATTCTCAAGTTTTCAAGGAATCTTTTAAGTCATAAAGCCTCTTGTACTGTCATAGAACAAGTTATGAATTCTGCCTCCATAGTTGATCATGTCACACGATCTTGTTTCTTGCTACTCCAAATAACAATACCATGCTGAGCAAGAAAATAACATCCAGAGGTGAATTTTCGTTCATCAACGTCGCCAGTCCAATCGACATCGATGGATCCAGCGAATAACTCCTTCAGTGATAGCATAATGCAAAATTTGCAGTACCCTTGAGGTATCTCATGATTTTTTTCATCATCTTCCAGTATTGACATCTTTGATTATTTTGATATCAACTAAGTAGGCCCATGACAAAATATGTGTGGTCGAATACACATCATAGCGTACATCAGACTGTCGACCGCATTTACATAGGAAACATTAGACATTTTTTTGTTCCTCTAGAGTTTTAGGGCACATGTCCAAACTTAAAACCTCACAATTTATAATAGAAGTGTCAATGGATTTGTAGTCATCCATTCGAAATCGTTTCAAAAAAAAATTTATGTATGATTCCTGCGACAAAATATGAAAATAATGAGTCATTTGGATCACATTGGATTTTCACACCCAATATGTAAAGGTTGCTTCACCCATGTCCTTCATCTCAAATATGGAGGACAACCACTGCATAATGATAATGACAAACTCCTTATTATTTCCAATTATTAGAATGTTGTCGACATATAATGTTAGGATAATAAAATTATCCTCGGAGTTATGAACATACACACAGTGGTCTTCATCAATCATATAAAAATCGTACGAAATAATTGATTGATGGAATTTAAGGTATCACTAACTAGATGATTATTTAAGTTCATAAATGGATCAGTGCAATTTGCAAACTTTATGTTCTTCTTCTTTTACAACGAAGACTTGAAATTGCTCCATATAAATTTCCTCATCTAGTTCTCCAATGAGAAATGTGATTTTTACATCCATTTGATATAATTCTAAGTCCATATGTGTGACTATAGCTAATATCAATGATATTAAAATCGGACCGGACCGGCCGGTTCGACTGATTCAATCACGAACAGGCGCTTGGTCCGATCCGGTTCTACATCAAAATCATTTTAGTCATTGAACCGACTAAAATCCGATTGAACTGAAAAAATCGGTGAACTAGGCGAACCAGCGAAGAACCGGTTCAAGAATTTTTTTTTAAAAAGTCAATTTAAAATGGAAAGAAGTTAAAAAATGGAAGGATTTTTTTAAAAAAAATACATATAAGAGGAAAGATGTGATCAGATGTTAAAAACAAAATTATGAAGGGAAAAATAAATATAGAAAGATAATTAATAGGGAGAGAAAATGATAATTGAGCAAAATTAGGAAGGAAAAATTCATATAGAAAGACAATTAATAGGGAGAGAAAATGATAATTGAAGAAAATAAATGATTAGAGGAGATGATTAGGGAAGACAAATTCGAAATTAAAGAAAATATAGAATTTAGTGGAGAAGAAATAAAGAATGAAGAAAAGAAATTAAATAAACTAACAAAATAAAAATTAATAATGATTTGGGATAAAATATATTAATATCTTATCACTAGAACTATATTATAATAATAATTTTGAATAAGTATTAAATTTTTTAAATATGAATATATGAAAATAAATACGAACCAACAATTTTAAATGTGAATTAGATATAAATAAATTAATATAGCATCACAAATAGTATATAAACAACAAAAATCTAATAATGTATCAGTTATGATAACTTAAGATAGCGTAAATTTATAGAATATAATAAATAATAATTTTATACTAATTTATTATTATCAGTATGATATATTATATAATATATATATTCACAATTAATATACATAATATTATTTTAATAAAATTCGGTCCAATCCGATTGAACCCGGTTGGACCGATCCAACCACGACCTAGTAAGACGTCCAATTCGATCACCGATCCGGTTATGAAAACATTAGCTAATATTAGGCGAATTAAAACAAAACTTACAACATGTCACAGGCAGAGCCAAGCGCCTTTCCACGCCTACAATTGCAGGAACTGAAAAATCTAATAAGTAGAAACTGCAAGCGACAATAACACAAATTTGTCTTTAGTAAGGTGGTTAGAGAAGCTAGCTTATGTTCATTTGACAAGTGTTCGAGTTCCATTGTCTATTATTATTTAATAATGTGAACCCACTGAATTTTTTTGCTAGCATCGCCTTTGCAACAGGTGCAAAAGTTTCTTCATAGTCAATACCCGTTTGTTTGGGTGAAACCTTTTGCTACTAGGCGGACTTTATATCTTTCAATTGATCCATTCATGTCACGTTTAATTTTAAGAACCCATTTGTTCCCAATTACTTTTCGGCCTGACGGGAGATTAACCAAGTTCCAGATTTAATTTTTATGCATGGACCCTAACTCTTCCTCCATTATCTTAATTCATTCTTCCTTAACAGGGGACAATAGAGCCTCTTTGACAAATTTGAACTCAAGTTCATTTTCCAACCTTAATTTTAAATCAATTTAAAATTCTAGGCAAGTTATCATGCTTGACAAAATTGAACCTTCCAATTTTAAATTCAAATTCATAATTTTATCACACATTCAAAATTTTAGGAAGACAATTATTTGCAATAAATTTTGCACATATCAAATTTGAATTCGAATTCAAATTTTAAATTATTCAAAATGCCTTCCATAATTAAATTTAGATCACAACAATAAATATCATTATGACATACATAAATGAAAATATTTATTTCATGCATGATAAAACTTTTATTAGACAATATTTGTGATTGACATGCAAATCTAATTATTTATCGCACTAAATCGACAAATGATTTTTCTTTTCTTAGAATTTAATTGCATGCAATATTTCAGAAAAAAAACTCTAAGGAAAATACATATTATTCCTAATTTTCCAAAATTTTAAAATAAATATTTAATATTTTCTAATAATTTTAATATTTAGGCAAAAATTAGAAAAAAAGGAAAACTATTTATTGGGCCTCTCAGGCTGCCCATCTGCCACTGCACATGGACGCAACACCTTTACATTCAAAACTGGGCCCCATGGGCCTTGTGTCTGATGAAATAATTTTCTTTTTCTTTCCTTTTTTTCCTACAATACATGGGGAAAAAAATCCGAAAAATTTGTCAAAAATATTAAAATAAATCAGAAAAATATATTATGGTGTAGATTCATCAATAATATATTTGTCATGATAAATACCACTTTGTCTCTCGATTGTGGTCATATAACCGAGATGTGCGAATTCTAAAAATAATAACAAATAATATTTTTTGGTGCAATCATGAGTTCGAGAAAAAACAAAAAAATAATCTCTGATTCCAATGTTGGATTTATGGCATAATACATCATGGAGGTTGTGAAATATCTCTTGCGACGGAAGCGGATCGTTGAAACTTTTTCACGAACACTTAACAAATGCAGTTGAATCTCGAAATCGGGGATTGAACCTCGGGAGAACGAAACACTTTACCACAACACAAGTACCTCTGAATGATGAATCTACACAAAAGCACACAAAAGCATACCATGAATCTTTGGTATTGGTCCCCTTTTATAGGTGAAGGAGGCTTGAGCAAAGAAGCATATCACTCGTGTCATTAATGTTAGATTGTGCATGTCACGTGCTATTAATGTTGATTGCGTGATATACATGATTGTGCATATCACGCGCCATTAATATTGATTGTGCATCACCATGCTGTAAAACTGGGCCGACCCGGTCGGTCGGACCGGTGTCCGACCATCAAATGGCCCACGGAACACCTCAAACCCGCCCTTGAGATTGACCCGTTTTGATCCGATCAAACTCGATCAAAATTCGGGTTCAACCGGCCAAACCGATGGGTTTAAGTGATCCGGTCGAGTCAACATAAAAAAATAAGTATGAAAAAAATTTTAAAACTTATGACACATTACTTATATATATATATATATATATATATATATATATATATATGTTTAAATGCATGCCCTAACTTTTCTTCATAATATCACTAATATTTTTTAACTTATAATTATGAAGATTTTATTATCTTTTAGGTAATAATTATTTTACTTTATTATGTTTTAATTTATTTATTATGCATTTTACAAAGATATTAAGAATAAGAGAGAAATTTATTTAACATATTTTATTTTTTATTAACTTATATGATTTCATCCAATCTATCAAGTTTGATCCGGTCCGACCAATTCAACCTGACCCGGCCATCAATTCGGGTCGATGACTGAGTCGAGTTTTACAACATTGGCGCATCACGTGATATGCAGATTGCGCAAATCACACACGCACAATTACGCGTCATGCGAAAGGGACAGCACCCACCTACTGCCTTAGGTGGGCCACGCACATGTCCCACCAATGTTCAAAATTGGACATTTCCTGACGACTATTATTATTTAATAATTTTGATGAGAAAAAATTCTCATTTAATTTCTAAATTATATCTGTATTATCATTTTACATATTAAATTCTATATTTACGTACTTCTAATTTTACTTTTTTGTGTCCGAAGAATGACAATGTAAAAATTATAAACCATTCGAATCATCGTATTAAACTCCTTACGGGGCAAGTTTGCCCCGCAGGTGGGTGGAGCCATCTCATTTTTTTTTCAAAATGGGTTTGATCCACCCATTGGGGGTGTGTCTATCATTTGATCTAAGTGATTTCATTTGACAATAAAACTTATTATCTGAATATCACAGCCTTAGGAGCTAATCATTATATATACAAGAAGTCCATACAATTCTATGTCAAATAACTTTTTAATATTGCTCTAGCATTAATTAATGCTGGGTTCTTCGATTGAGTTGCATTCATGAATGGTAAGGACATTGCCTTGCAAGCTCAGCCAATTCGCAGAAATCGCTATGCTGCACTGACCCCCAAATGGAAGAGGTGAACTGTGTGCTCAGTCTTCCCTGTGGCTATACGGGTGTATTTGGCATGAGAATTTCTAATTTTCTTTTAGCTCCTGAATCAATCCATTCGATAAAAAAGTTTATATTATTATTTGAATGAAAAATATAATGATGAGAATTTAAAAAATTTATTTGATAGATAAATTTTAGTGGGTATTTGGATAAAAAGTAAGAATTTAAAATATATTTTATTATTTTATGAAGATTATTTTATATTATTAATTATACAATATTTTTTATAATTAGCAATTTAGATAGAAGAATTTTTTTTAAGGTAAACTAATTGATAACTAAAAATGAAATATAAAAAAATAACATCATATTTATATAAAATAATTATACAGTTATAACTTACTTAGAATACAATAATTATTAATATCATACTAGTTAATTTTTATTATGATATATAATAAGTAAAATAAATAAAAATATGTACTTCAACATTTAAACAAGAAAATATATTTTTCATAATAAATAATAATGGAATTTTTTTATTTTATTATAACACCAAGTAAATTGTAATAAATAATAGATGCACTTTTTATTAGGGGTGTAAGAAAAAACCGAATCGAAAAAACCGAAAATCAGAGGCCAGAATAAAATTTAGGATGATTTTTAATAAATTAAAATTCACTCGTTAAAATTAGGGCCCCACTCAAAAAAACTATAGGGGCCCGTGGAGTCCATTTTTTTATTTATAATTATTTATTTATATAATTAATACATATATCATCAATTCTTTTATTATAGATAGAATATTTTTTGTAGAAACTTTCATACTTTTCTATCACATTATCAAAATATAATTTAATAACTTTAAAATTTGAGTAGTATATTTTATATTTAATATAAAATTAAATATTTTTTATTATATTTAATTTATTCTATATATTTTTATAATATATTTATATAAAAGTAGGGTTCAAAAAAACATCCGAAAAAATTGACCCGATAGAGAGTGATTTTATTTTTTTAAAATAGTTTTAGGATGATTAATTAATTTTAAAAACTAACCCGAAAAGTAACGATTGTTTTTTTCGACCGAAAACTCGACCCAACCCGTCCCGGACTACTTTCACCCCTATTTTTTATTATTATACATAAATAAATTATAAATTTATGATAATATATATAGTATATATTATATGCATATAATATATAATATATACATATAATATTAATATTAAAATAATAACTAATAGGTCTAAACATAGCTCCACCTATTTTTAGATCTATTAGAAAAAAATAAAATAAAATTGGGTCGTTCTTGTTGTTAGCAAGAACTTAAAGTTCTTGTTAACAACGAGAACTTCAGGCTAGCATGAGGTCACGTAATTCTTGTCACATGCGTTGTTTGGCGAAACTTGAGCAAGTTCGGATCAAGTTGTATCATCCAAACAAGGCCAATAAGAAAACCATACTCGATCATCTTCACTCAAATGGACTTCCTGTTCATTGCGCAAGGCGAGTCCATGGAGAAAACCATGGAAAGTTTCACCATTTTACCTTTGTCTTCAACATTCTTGGTGTTGTAGTAGTCATCTTTCTCTAGCCAGCTCCTCCCACCCATCATATGCAAAAATTAAAGAAATCCCAAAGGGCTCACTGAGCTCCAAAGGATTGATGTGCGCACGCGTCTTGCGAAAGCGGCAGTAGCCACCTACTGTCTCAGGTGGGCCACACACAGTGGGCATTTGCCAACGGCTACTATTATTTGATAATTTGATGAGACAAATTTCTCATTTAATTTCCAAATTATATCTGTATTATCATTTTAAATATTAATATTTCCATCAACGTACTTCTAATTTGACTTTTTTCTATCCTAAAAATGACAATGAAAAAATTATAAACCATTTGAATCATCATATTAAACTCCTTACGAGGCAAGTTTGCCCAGCAGGTGGGTGAAGCCATCTCATTTTTTTTTTCAAAATGGGTTTGATCCATCCATTGGGGGTGTGTCTACTATTTGATCTAAGTGATTTCATTTTTGACAATAAAACTTATTATCTGAATATCACAGCCTTAGGAGCTAATCATTATATATAAAAGTAGTCCATTCAATTCCATGTCAAATAACTTTTTAATATTGCTCTAGCATTAATTAATGCTGGGTGGTTGATGTTCCATTAAATAACTTATTTTTCATTCCCTCATAAATTTTTAAATATTTTATCATTTTGCTCATTTGTTTACTTTATTTTTTCATTAATAATATAACAAATCAAATTACTAATGTTAAATAAGTTAATTTTACTTGGGTTTGTCTACTATCATCTTTTTAGAATTTTGAAATATATTATTCAACTATATTTTTTGGCCTTCGACTTCATAATTGTATTTATACTTATACACAATATAAACATGTTAAAATTAGTTATATCTTATATAAGAAGTCAACACTTTTTATACATAAGAGTACCTGTACATCTGCTATTTTTATAATTTAACTAAAATAATTATTAAATAATATATATTATCTATATTTTTATCTGTGTGAGAGGACTACGTAACAATAATTTATTATGAAAAGTGAAAACATATATAATATAATATAAGTAGATGTAAATATTTTAATATTAATAATTACTGATGGGTCTAATCTTCTTGCAAGTATCCTTCTTCGTGTCACAATCGTGTTAGCCAGCATGATATAAAGATTCCTCTTAAAATTTTCATGACCGAGAAAAGGGTTTGAGGAGTGATATCACAGTAATGTACCTTCTGATTACAAATTTAAATTAAGAAGTCGAGAATTAGTGGTCATCCATATAAATTACTCAATAATAGAGTTATTTTTATATAATTAAAATTTTGAACTTTTAACGATCATCAAAATTAAACTTTTATGAAATAAAAAATAACTTCAACAAAAAATAATAAATTATTATAAAATGTACTATATTATTATAATAGTAAAATTTTATATTAAATTATGGCCAACGAAAATATATTACAAATTTATATTAATAATTTAATGCTATTATTACGGCGGGTATGCCGTTCGGTGCTATCGGCGGAATTTAATTCGTCGGTACTACAGGATAAATTCGTTGGTAACTATTATTATAATATTATAAATATAATATAATGTAAAATATATTATTAATAATTTAATATTATTATTATCGACGGATTTGACCTTCAGTACTTTTCAAGGGCAACTCTGCCGGTAACTATTATAATAATATTATAAATACAATATAATGTAAAACATACTATTAGTAATTTAATATTATTATTACCGGCGAATATGATCTTAAGTCAATTAATATTTTTAATTAATGATGATAAGTCATAATTATTTTAAAAAATTTAAAGAGACATATTTTATATCTATTCACTGCATTCATTGCTTTTGGTTAATATAAAGAGTCATACCAGTTTTTGAATTGAAATAACATATATATATTAATCGTACGATTTTAACTATTATTTAGAGTGCAATATTAATTTTTTGCTTTTCAATTTTTTTTCTCTTTTTTTAAGTATATTAATTATATATATATATTATGATAAAAGTAATAATATGTTTAAGTTATGTTAAATAATTTATACATGTAGTCAAAGAAAATATATATATATATATATATATATATATATATAATTCCATACATCATTACCTCTCTCCTTCTACCATTCTTCATTTTTTTTTCTCCTTTTTTGAATAATTGTGATACTTCCCTTTGACTTCTAGCATTATGATGATTTAAGTCTATTAATTATTTTTAGTTAATGATGACAAGTTATAATTATTTTTGAATTTAAAAAGTCACATTTTTATATGTATTTAGCTCCATTAATTGCTTTTGTTAATATGAATAGTCATTATTATTTTTTAATTTCAAAGACCATATGGTATTTAATTATTATTTAGAGTATGAAATTAATTTTTTATTTCCATTCATTATTTCCCTCTTTATTTTTTTGAATTATTTTCATGTTTCTCATTGTCTTCATGCATAAATTATTGGGTTATTTTCATAAACATCCCATAAACGATCACAATTTTCTATATCTAATTTTAAATTACGAACTTATTTTTTTGACCTCTAAACTATCACGATTTTTTCACTTTAATCCTCTCATCTAATTCTATTACATTTTTTGTTACTTTTGATTTTGCTCATTTATAAAAAGACTAAATTATCCCTCCCACCATAACACATCAAATAATAAATATAAAAGATAAAAAATGAAAAAAATTGGGGGGGGGGGGGGGGGGAGGGTAATTTAGTCTTTTTCATATATGACAAATTCTTTTGTTTACCACTTTAATCCTTCCAATGATTTTTTTATTTTTTATATTTATTATTCCATGTTTTTCTAAAGGGAGGGGTAATTTAGTTTTTTCATAAATGGAAAAAGTAAAAGTAACGAAAAATGAGAGGACTAAAGCGGAAAAGTCACGATAGTTTAGAGATTCAAAAAAATAAATTCATAGTTTGGGGTCAGATGTGGAAAATCATGATAGTTTAGAGAAGATTTATGAAAATAATCCTAAATTATTAATCGATGTCCATTGCAATAGCAACGTGTGTCGACCTCCACAACAACAAATACATGCACCACCAAGTGAAAGTTTCATATTTTGTCTTTTATTTATTTTTCCTGTTCTTCATCATTGTACTAGCGTCGGACCTTCGAACTTGGTGTGGATGATGAGGACACATGAAGGATGTTTTGTGATGGTACCATCTATGGTGAATAGAGCTTGGTGTTGGCAAAGGTCTCACGACCATCGATCACCTGTTCACATCATTTTCCACATGCTTTGTATGACCTTCGGTGTTAACAAAATTTAATCCATCGATACTATTGATGCATGCAAAATACAACATATTTTAACTTATTATTTTAGTGAATTTTTTCTGTAATTTGATCATGACATGCATCATTTTAGACCATTTTAGTCCTAATTTTGGATTTATCAATTTTAATTATTAATTCTTTGAATATTTTAATTGTTGATTGATTTACTTAATTTTTATAATTATTTTGCAGGTAAGCCGAATTAACGGATGGATCGACCGTAAATCACATTATTCGGCCAAGATGATCACAGCCAGCTAGGGCGTAAAAGTAATATGTCTGACTTCTTTTGCGGGTAAAAGAAATGAGTAAAGATAAAATGTTATCATTTTGGCCGAGATTTCAAGAAGGGCGTGAAACATCGTAAAGATGGAGATATCGGCCGATAAATTACCAAAGATTTATCCTTAACCAAAGTGTATCGGCCGAGGACTCCATTATCTATCGCCAAATCCAAATTTTATCCGTATCGGTCAGAACTCTAAATCTTGGGGGCAAAACACCATATCACTCAATTTTATCGGCCAAGAATCTTATCATTAACCAAGACTATCAAGTATATCGGCCGCAAAAGAGTCCAAATTTTATCTTAACCAATTTAACAAGCGGCCATCCTTGGGCGCAAACGACTTTTGTGGCCGAGATTCAGAGAAGAATATCAAGTTTATCGGCTGATAACTTGGGCGAAAATGATAATATTGACAACGCTGATAGAGTTTATCGGCCGTGAAACTTTTATCATTAACTAAGTTTTATCTCTAGCCTTTAAAGTTTACCGTACGATGTTACGGCCGGGATCAACTTGAAGTCTGTCTGCACCTATAAATATGTGAAGAAACCGTCGTCCCAAGGTGTGCTCTGAACTTCAGGTTTCTTCCAAGTTGAGTCGTGAGCTCTGTAGGCTTCGACCAAGAGGAGAGAGGTGCGATGGCTGAAAGTCCGAAGGTTGCCCGACTGTCTGCCCAGATTCGATATCTCTATTTTGGGTATAATTCTTCCAATTTTTATAATTTATAATTTATTATTTCTCCAATATTTCTTGGATGAACTCCATATTGTTAGGATTATTATTTTAGGAGATTATTAATTGAAAGGAAATATTTGGACCCTATTTTATTTGTTTTAATCTTTTTTGATCAATTATTAATTGTGCTTAATGCTTTTATGTTAGTTAATTGAATTTCTGAATTAGACTATACCAATTTGTGGAGTGTTTAATTTCAGAATTTATTATACTAATTATAATTGATTTTATATGAAATTAATAATTGACATAAATTTGATAACTAGTATGTGAAGAATCAAATTTATGTGGTCTACTAATCTATACCAATTTATGAAGTGATTAATAGTCTAGAGAATCCAAATTAATGTATCTTAATTTTAATATGATTTGAGAGTACTAGTCGTAGAGACTTCAATTCTTATTAATTTAATATAGTTCTATATGATTAGGTTGAGGGATGCTAGCCGTGGAGACCACAAGTTAATCATGTTAGATTACTTTAGGAAGACTCTAATCCATCTTTAAAGATTAAATTTATTTTTTATGGTTCAAATATTTATCCTGGTCTATTTTCATCTTAAGGCCTAACTTCAACACCATTATATTATCTTTATTTTATTTTCTTTATTTTATTTTATAAAATCCATTTTCAAAATCCATATTTTTTTCTCTCTTATTAATTTATAAATTTAGATATTGAATTAATAATATTTCTCATGAATTCGACACTCTTTACTCTTTTTTACTATATTACTTGAGCGACTAATACACTTACTAGTGATTTTATCTTGCTACATCATTTTATGCATCAACTATCAAAGGGCAGACCTATTGGTAATTATTATTATCGATTGGTCTGGCCTTCGGTACTATCGATAGATTAATTTTGTTGATACTATTGAGGGGCAAACCTATTAGTATATTATAAATATAATATAACATAAAATATACTATTAATATAATAATATTGTTATTATCGTACCGACGGATTTCAATCTGTCGATACTGTGATCCATCGGTAAGTTTAATTTCTCACTCGCCTCCCACCTAATTTTTCCTCTCTCACTATATATCACCCTCTCCCCTACTCTCTTTCCATCTCTCCCTCTCCCCTCTCCCCTCGTAACTCCGGTTGTCCCACAGCTCTTGTGACCATCGACGGCTTCAACGACTCCTACTTCGACCTCCCTCTATGTCTCCCGATCCCTTTATCGACTCCTGCTGCACATCGATTGCTGGATCGACCACAGGCAGTTGGAACCGATGCCCACGGTCGATTTCGCGCTCGCATGCGGTTGTGATGCCCGTTGTCGGTCCAGTCCGGGCTCGCCCATGCACGTGCCATTCAAAAGAAGAGGTCACCCCTCCTTTGCATCACACACGCAAAAGGGGAGGTCCCCTCCTGCTTTTCTTCTCCCTTCAATTGGTGGTTGGAGGGAGAGGGAGAGAGGGCGGTTCCCCACTTTTTCTTAAAAAATATTAGTTTTATAATTTATTATATTATTATTTAATATTATTTTATTATTTTATTATTTAACAATGTGTCACATAAGTAAAATGATAAAAAAAGTTGGCTATATCCTATCGAAAGGAAAATTAGTGAAATAAATTAATAGTTGGAGAATTTGATTATAAAGTAAAATTGAAGCGACAGAGCTGAGAAAGAAGAAAACCTTCAAGTGCGTTTATTGAAATTTAACCCTTAAGGGTCTCATTGACATGCGAGTAAGGTCTTTTTGTTGGTTACCGAGCTTCAAGTATTTAGAAATTGGTGCCGACTTTTCAAATCACACGCTAAATTAATTTAAATATATCATCTTGAATATGATATGCAATATTGATAGGTTCTAACGAGAATATTTTATATTGATTAAAAATTAAATTCAAGATCTTACTTAAATGAAAAGAAGTTTTACACTTAACCTCGTGCTAGTAAAGTCTTGAGACCGCTAAAGTCAGTAATAAGAATTTCCATTCCCATTTACGATGCTTTCTAATTTTGTGTGTAACGTCCCGAGATTTTTTTTCTTTTGTCTGCCCAGAAGACTATCTCGATGACGCCACTCAATTATATACTTTGACTTTAACCAGTCAACACACTGGTTTACATAAGCGGAAGACATAAATATAATAATTCTTACAATATGCGGAAGCTATTTACACAATATCTAATGACCTGTGGATTATAGGCCTACAACTATCCAATAGGAGACCATATCAATGTCCATATCCAATGTGCATATCAACCAACAGAGGAGTCATCAACTGTTTCACCATCGCCATCCCCATCATCTATATGGATCCAAGTACAGGAGCAAAACCCAGTGAGAAAAACTCAATACGTAGGGTCACCCATAATAAACAATAAGAACCATATCAATAATAATAATCATATGCATAATTGTAAGCAATATCAATATTATCCTATCTATACAATCTTAATTATCAATATGCATCATCCATCAGCCCAATTGGCCGGAATAAATAAGCATATCATCCCTTATCATCAACTATAACGGTTGGCAATAACAATTTCATTATCAATATCGTCAATCTTATGGGTTGTAATCAATTATCTTAAAAATCATTCAATCTTTACTTTACTTTACTTTACTTTACTTCAACTATAAATGTTGTAATTTAATAATCTTTTATCATACATCAACCACGAAGGCTGCAATTCAATTATTCTTTTTTATTAATTATCTCTTTATACTTTAACCAAAGAAGCTGCAATTTCGATTCAACTATCATTAACATTAATAATTCAATATCGATCAATCATCCATTCTTATTCTTCAATCATAAAGGTTGCAATTATCTTTAATCTTTAACAATCAATTAATCTTTCTTATACTTCAACTATAAAGGCTGCTCAATACTTCAACCACAAGGACTGCTTCAACCACAAAGGCTGCTTCAACTATAAAAGTTATTCAATACTTCAACCATGAGGACTACTTTAACCACAAGGGTTGCTTCAACCATAAAGGCTGCTTAATACTTCAATCACGATGGATGCTTCAATCACAAGGGCTGCTTCAACCATAAAAGTTGTTTTGAGAGCTCTCCCGATTTTTAGGTAACTTTCATTTTTTATCTTGATTAACTTATGACGTCTATCTTTACTTTCATTTAAACTTTCTTTCTAATCTTGGATGCACAAGGCATCAATCAATATATCATAATCGTAAGATCAATATCATCACAAAAAGATCAATATCATAATAATATGATCAGATATAAATAATAGCACAATCATACTTTAATAACTTAAAAACTCCTTTTTCGAACTCCAGAACTTGGACTAGGTGGGATAGAACCCGGGCCGGTTCATACAATTTCCATATCAATTCCAATCCGTATTCAACAGAGCTTGAGCCGGGTGGAAAACAACCCGGGCCGGATCGGCTTCTGATTTTTTAAACTCATTTCATGTCCAACTCGGGTCGGGTCTGACATAATTCGGGCCGAGTCACTTTGATTCTTTGATATGATATCATCTTCATCAAGGAACCCGAGCTGGACTATTTGAAACCCGGTCTGAATCCTATTTAACTTTGGTTTATCCAATAACATTAACGAAACCCAAGCTAAGCAAGTCAGACCTGGTCTGGATTCTTAATAATTTATTCGCGTCGTGCTCGGGTTACAAAACTCGGGCCGCGCACCTTGCAACTTGAACCGAGTTCTTACGAACTTGATCTGGACCAATTCGATCGTCACCCGAATTCCAAGGAATCCGAGTCGGGCATAGCAGAACCCGGGCCGAATTCTACCGTCATCGAGAAGTGGTCTTCTCAACACAACTTTTGATCCTATTTTTTATGTGATTATCCATGCAATTTAATTTACAATTCATTTATACAATAGTCAGTACTTAAGTCAAGGGTTCTGAGGGTCCATATCGCGGAAAACCAACGCCATGGGATCCCATATGTACCTTAAGTTGGTTGAAAAATCAACTGAAGTTTCTCTGTTGAAAATATGCACGAATATCACGACTTTGGCCGATGATTACTCCTTATTGACGTCCAAAAACCTTCGACTATCACTTGGATCTTTTTTTCTTCTGTCGCAGCTTAGAAACGATATATCGCACGTGCTCTCAAGTATCCCAGGTTGTGAGAAAACGAAGGAGAAAAATAAGATTCTCTTGCAGAAATTTTGTGAAGGCAAATCATACTTTCTAGCCGCCCTTTAGACCTTATTTATAGCTTTCAACTAAGATTTTTTACTTTTATTGAGCCTTAGGTTATTTTTTTATCAATCATGATCATCCATCATTATTTATCATCTCTTAAATATTCAAATTTAATTAAATTCGAATTTCACTAATTATTCTATAATCAGAAGTATCAAAAATTTATCTCTACTCAAATTTCTTTTTATCTCATCCATAACTTATCTCAATCAAACTCTATCTTCATCTTTTATTAGTAACTTATGTTAACCAAACTATACCTTTATTTTATTTTTTTATTTTCATCAAATATTTTAATTGAATTATAAAATTACAATATTACCTTTGATGAAATCGTGGGTGTTACATTGTGCTTTAATTCCGAAGTGACCTGATGTAAAGTATCTTCAAGCTTGAGACAAAATGCTTGGATGTTGTTCTAAAGTAAACTTGCATTCCAAGATATCCGAGTCTAGCCATAAAAGAGAAGAGACAACTAAGGAGAATTAGAGTGTTTTCCCTCACTATTTGGTAGTGTCGAGAGTTGGAACGGTGATCCAAACGATGGCAATTACGGGTCAAAGTTAGTGTTCATGCTGACTACAAATCTACTATGCCAACGTCTTAACAATGAGTCATGAGCGTCTTTTACTGACATACAACAACAACAACAACAACAACAAAACATTACCCACTAGGTGAGGTCGGCTTTTACTGGCATACATTTACATCAATTTTCTTTGGTTCTAAAATAATTCTCAGAAGAAAATCAATGGACAAAGACCGGATTTGGAAAAGAAGAAAAGAAACAAAGACAAAAGAAAGCTACAATTGCCTTTCCTCAAAGCATGCATGCAAATCCTCATGATTAATTGTCTTGAAAGGCATCATTTGCTGCACTGGATACATGGCCTCCTTGTGTTCCTCAAATGTTTCACGAAGACAGGGGGTGCGGGTCATGAACGCATCCTGGATGATTCGTCCTTGAGCAAGTAGTTGAGGGAGCACAAATAGTCTTTGACAAAAGCTTCCACACACTACATGCCAAAATCCATGCCTTCTCAGCGTTCATCAATAATCGATCTTTCTCTGATTTTTTTCCACTGTTGTTGCAGGAATTATGATCAGGTTGAACGGCATTGCGGCAAAGGTTGCCCCATCTGGGAGCTGTCCACTCAGAGCGAGGAAACAAACAAGAACAGAGGAATCTAATGCAGTTGACCCTCCTCCATTTCCTTTCAGTCATCAAGGAACAACAATTGGAATTAAGGGCCTACAATGCATGGAAAAAGAATGAAGAGAGAGAGGGGAAAAAAAAAAGGAAGAGTGAAGAAAGAGAAAAAAGGCGTGCAGTAAGGACCTACAAAATAACAAAGGCGTGCATCATTGCATCAGATAATACATATTATTGCATTAGGAGTGTCACTGTAATTCCTCTCTCTGGAATGTACTTAATTGTTATAATACAGCAGCCCAGTGCACGCCATGAGGGATGGAGAGAGGGATCATCTAGTTAAGATAAGCTTTGTTTTCTTCCTTTTTCCTCCCAGAAATGCTTATATTATGTTACTATTGGCAGCCACAGTTATAATTTATTCATTAAATGTCAGATCAAATGTTCTGATCTGCAGTATGCTTTATTCAAGTCCATTCAGCAAGTTCTTGGAACCGGAGTGTTTCGCTGATTTCTCAACTACCAGAACCAACCGAAATAATTAACGAAAGACTCTGTTCTTCCCATTGTCGGGGTCACAAACAGGATTGGGATTTCCGCTTAGTTCATCCAATCAGTACAGTATTTAAATTGAGTGGGTGAATTAAAAAAATCCTTCAGATTTTTCTTATGCTTCTTTCTGTTTTTGAATAAAGCAAACAAAGGTATACGATGAGTGCTGAGTCTGACATGCACGTTAAAGGTGCATATTCTAATAGAGAACATATGCCTAGATCCTGTCCCTAACTTTGTGATCCGACCAACTTATTATGGCCGCAGTCGTCCTTTTACTTTTGGCATGAATTTAAAATAGTGGTTATTTGATTCTTTAAACAAGTATGTCTCTGAACAACACGGATTGCAGATATTAATTTCACGTCCATGGTATCAATTATCAAGAAAGGATAAAAGGTTTGTGAATCTAATGGACCGACTTAATGTAACGACTCAGATTTTTAGAAAATAAATAAAGGATATTTATTTTTATTTAATAGATCTGAAAATTCTAATGTTAATATTTTAAAATTAAATAATTCAGAAATTGATGAAAATTATGAGATAAGATAGGAGAAAGATGATAGACTTTAAATAAAACTAGAATTATTATGAAGATAAGCATGGATTTATGATGTAAATTCGGATTTAAATAAATTTAAATAATTAAGAAGTGATTAGTTATTGATGGATTGTCAAGATTAATTTTAAAGGAGTCCAAGGCCTAATAGAATTGATATTCAAAATCTGCACCTATAAATAGGCATTAAAGGGTGGCTGAAATCTCTTTTTCTATCAAACGGAATTCTGTCCATAAGCTTTCTTTTCCTCTCATTTGCACGTGAACCGAGGCACCCTCGAGAACACACGATGGCTGGTTTCGAAGTCGGCACATAGGAGAAGAAGTTTCAGGTGGTGGGTGCGAGTTTCGGAACGATGACAGAGAGCAATTGTCGGCCAAAGTTCGGCGTTCGTGTAAATTTTCAGAGAAGGAAATTCAGTTAGTTTTTCAGCCAACTTTAGGTACGTAGAGGGAATTCCTATGTCATCGGTTTTTCGCGATATGGAACCCTAATCTCTTCTCCTCTGTACCAAAATTTCATTGATATATCATATGCATAGTTTGAACTTCGTATGACATAGTTATGGTGGCCAAAAAATTATGTCAAGATGCATTTTCCCGTTGGCAACTGAACCCGAGTCGGGTTCCGGCCATCACGGTCCGAGTTGAGGCCGACATGGCCCGAGTTCAGGTAAACACGGCTCGAGTTCAATAAAACTCGAACCACGTTGATGTGTATGGGAGTATGGTCGGACGCGGACCAAGTTACCGATGACGCGGCCCGAGTTTTCCGATGACACGGTCCATTTTCTTCGGACGCGATCCGTGTTGAATCGAGGCATGAATGCGGGCATGAACTAGCAAACTCAGCTCGGGTTCACACCCAATTCGGTTCGAGTTTTTCCTGACCGAGGTGATATTGGACATTTTCGAACACGGCCCGGGTTTCACCTCGACGCGGACCGGGTTCTGGGGACAAAATTGTAATTTTAGAAAAATTGTTATAGATAATTGAATAGTTATCATAATTTATTATTTCTGATCGTCCCTGATCATATCACAAACAGATCTGTCCTCATTATATCTTTCAGATTTGATTTGAGATTTTTGTTATTATTATTCTATCATATCGTGTGATCCCTTATGATGTTGATCTAGTAGTTTTTTTCTGATTGGGTCTTTGTCTAACCTAAAGTTAATTATTAAAGATAAGTCTTTATGTTAAATAAGATAAAAGATAAAAACTGTTGAGTCTGTTCTCTGATTGTCTCTAAGCCCCATGAGCCATTATTATTATCGGATTGTATGGGACAGAGTGTACCTAAAGGTTTGAGACGTCATTCTTTAGGGAAGCTATGATTGTCCTGTGATGGTCATGGTCCTCCGCCATTACGAAGCTATTGTTAGCGTTACTATTGGAGGGCGACTTGCCGTGGTTTGATCTCCTATTGACCTACATGAAAGAGATATGGAGATTCCCTTTATTGACTGAGCGCTCCCTATTGAATTGAAATTCAAAATTGAATAAAATTGAATTGAGTCTTGGTCATTCAGATTTTGGCATTAATTGACTTTGCCTCCGCTTATTGAATTGAATATAAATTAGTATTGGCCGATGACCTTATATATAGATAATAAAAAGTTTATTAAATTGGATAGGTGTCATGGTGATCAGGCATAGTTGATAATTGATAATGATTGGTCCATTGATCTCTTACCTGATCCCTTTTATTGACTCATGGTCTTATTGATATTGTTCTATTATTGATCTCTCCTTATATTGTCATCCTGTGCTCTATTGATTATTGTTCCTTATTGATTACTGATTTTTTAGCACCATTGATTTATTATTTATTGTTATGGTTAGACCCTACATACTGAGTATTTTTATACTCATGAGTTTTTCCCTGCATCTAGATTTATGTAGGTGAGATGATAGAAGATGGTGATGCAGGTGGTCAGGCTCAGTGACAGAGATGTTGCACATGATATATGATTTAGTCCTACTAGATTATTGTATTAGTTTTTTATTTTTCGCGTATTTAGTATGGTGGAGTCATTAACGTTTTCAGCTCCTTGACATTATATATTGTTAGACGATCTTATTATTATTTCCGTCTTTTATAGAGTTTATTTTTCGTAAAATTATTTCATATAGAATTGCGTAGCGTCTGTGAGACGACTCTGAGCACGTGATAGTCATGTGGGTCTCAGAACGTTACACTTAATTTCGTTTTCTTCCATGTTTTTGTTCCTGTTTCTTGGGCGTTTTTTTTTTGCAACACCAAAATTAACATTGTATTTAGCGATTTAAACATTAATTTGTATTTGATAAATGAAAAAAATAAATAGCATTTAACATTTCATTTGGAAATATTGAAAAATTATTTTTGCTAACGTTTAGCAGGTTAGCGATTTATATTTTTTTTAATTATACCCTTATTTGAATACATTATTTGTTTCTCAATTTATCTTATTATTTTCTTTTTTTTATTTTATCATCATTTAACTATATTTCTTTTTATATTTATGCTTAATTAATTACAAATTATTTATATGTTAACACTGAATAAAAAAATAATCAAATAATTAATTTTTTTATATCATGTATGCACTATATAAAATTTATTGTCAATATAAATTTTTATATACTTTAACAACAAAGTTAATTGTGAAATTTTATTTTATTTTATTGAGATACAAATAATTTATTTATTATATTATAATAGAATTTATATAGTGTTTGAATTAAATAGTTTATCATATATCCAATTATGTTATTTTATATTTATCAACTAATTCTATCATTAAATTCATCAAATATACATTTAACTGTTAATCATCATCCGCTATCCGCTAGTTAAATCGTTGTCCGTTATCAAACCACTATCCGCTTATCAAATCGTTAATAATACCAAAACCTTGGTCACCTTCTTAATTAAATATAAACAATAAGCATGCAACTGGGTTGTGTGTGGGTGTCTGTCCATGATATGTCTTTCTTCGACAACAACAAATAAGAAGAATTAAATTGCTTATTATTGAATGTTTTATAACAGACACACACATATATATATATATATATATATATATCCCATGTTTATTACTTTCTTAAATCGAAACATATGGAGGTATCTGTTCATGACACAAGGAAAGGATAACGGGCTGCTTGCCATTATTCTATAACATGAAGACCACGAAGAACTAATATATGATCCGAGTCCAACCCTCTTTAATGTGGCATAATATATAAGATAGAACAAAAAGGAACACGACTCATGTGTTTACTAACTATTTTTTAAAAATTGTAAAATTCACAATCTTATAAAAAATAATATGCCTCAAAGAAGCCAAGCACATCATAGTCGTCATCCTTTTTGTGTTAAACAATACGTTGTGGGGCATTGCTTGTTTTTTTTTTTTTTCAATCTGTTTTTCGATGACTGACATATATTTTAATTTTACAAATAATATCAATATGTGTGGTGCCTTTGTTTCTTCTTCCAAATCCGCCTCACATGGAGGATATATAAATACCTCCTTGTCCACCTTCTCCTCAAACATCTCAACAGCAAGACCTCCACCTTCGTCCGAATTATACCTCACGCTCGTGCTCTCATGGAGAACTCGCAGCAGCAGTTCTCGAACGACAGCTTCTCCAATGGCTGGCTCATAAGCATCAAGCCATCCTTCGACTTCCTCGGCGACAGCCACCGCTCCGACGTCGGCTCCTTCATCGAGATGGACCCCCACTTCCTCTCCATGCGCTGGTCGACCAGCGATCACGCCGTCGACGGCACCGAGTTCGACTTCGACCTCCCATGGACGTCGTCTCTGTCTTCCCTGCGCGCCAATGCGGACCGAATCTTCGACGACGCCCACCACTTGCCATTCAGCGCGGTCTCCAGTCCGCCTCGCCTCGACGCAGCGGCCGCAGCTCCCGCGGGCAAGTCAGCGCAGCGCAACTCGTCCAAATCTTCGAGCTGCTTCGATTCGGTTCCGAGTCGAACGGCCTCGTCCGCCTCGTCGCCGGCCTTCCATTCCGCTCACAGCACGCCGAGCTCGATGAGCTCGTCGGCTTCGTCACACAAGAGTCATGCTTCGAGCGGCAGCGCAAAGATCAAGTCGCCCCTCGTCAGGAACCTGTCCGCCAAGCCTCCGAGGAAGTTGCTGTTAAAGTATCTGCGGTTTTTTATTGCGTTGTACAAGAAGATTAAAAGCTTGAGGATGCCGTCCCCGAAGCCGGAGAGGAGCTCCAAGGTTTCTGCCCGGAGCTCTCCGAGATCAAGCAGCGCGTTTTCTAGCATGGAGTGGTGCCGCAGCAACGCGGACATATCCATCTCTGATGCCATTCTCTACTGTAAAAGATCCAACGTAAGCTTCTGAAACCTCTCTGCCTGTGAATTCCATTTTCTTCTCTAGATCAACCCTTCTAATATAACTAGTAGTCGAGTTCGATTCTAACTTGTTCTGTGCACGTTTATCCTATTTTCAGGATCAAGACAGCAAGTAATAGAAGACTGCAGCAGCCTAAAGTAGTAGTGGCAGGAGAAAACAGTGCAATTAGTATAGATGTTCCAGTGAACTAGTCTTTTTTTTGAAAAAAAAAAATCTTGTTCTTTTTTATGGCTCTTTCCTGTAAAAAAAGTTGTGATCAGCGACTTCAGATTTTGATATAAAAAGAAAATAATTTCTTGTACGATCCAATGCTTGAATTTATTGAAATATATATGTTTTCTGCATCTGAGTTTAAGAAAAGATGTGGTGAAATCGTTTTAGCCACTGGAAACTCAAAAGAAAGTTGAGGCCAAATTATTGTGGATTGACGAGCAGTTCTGTTCGCACGAGTTAACGTTCACCGTGTATATCATCTTTCGATTCCCTTGCCTAATTAGCAGGCAGCGAAAGCTGCAGAGTTGTCATGTAGCAATGTCTGAAAGCAACTCCTCCCTGTCCCTTGCGACCTGTGACAAATCACTCGTACGATCAACGCTAAAAGCAGAGACATCTTCCAAAAATCACTGCATCCATTCAAAGTTTTGAATGGAAAAAAATTTCACATGATCCTTTCGGACATTTTTTTTTTCGGTAAGGACCTTTCGGACATAACTGTGCACAAGAAAAAGAACAAACTTGGCCACCCTGGAACACAAGAACAAAATCAATTCAGGAACATTTTGCGTCTTTCCTTTGTCACGGAATTAATTCAGACAAGGAGAATACACCAGAGCCTGCGACCATTCCTTTTGCAGTGGGATCAAATCAGTGGCTGCAATCGCCCTGCGCCGAGTCTATCTTCAGAAGGAGAGGTGTGCATGATCATGGAGCAAGTGGGCAGAGCCGAATTGTCACGTTGCGCCGACAGCGACTGCATGCGAAGTGCATGTCGGGCGCCCGTAATTGTCTGTAATCGCTCGCATAAGAAATCATAGCTTTCCCATGCAGCCCTTTCCTAATGAAGCATCGAGGTAATGTCGTTTGTTTAACTTGACGAGGGGGAGGCACAAGCACAGGAAAAGCTGGGCAGCTGAAGTGGAAAGCTCAACAGAGCGAGCACTCGTCGAGATTTCACAAGTAGCAATCATGGCTACGGGGGGGAAAGACTTTGTTGAGTAGGAAGTGGACAAGTCCTGATTAGGCCATGCCTCATGTCCTCAGAAGCTTGCGAGGACATATCTCGCTGTGCTCTCTGATCCCATCCCGCAAAGAGGAGGCAGGTGGGGGGGTTCACCCATGGGACCAAATGCTCACATGGAGGCGGGTGCGCGCAAAGGACAAACGCAAAACGAAAGCAAAAGCTTGCGCTGCTCCTGTGGATCCACCTCCGCCTCCTTTGTTCTCTTTGTTGCCTCCTCCGTTTTATCTTCTCTGTTTTTGTTTTCTGATAGATACTTTCTCCATGTCTTCGTCCTCCTCCTCCTCTTGCTCTTCCTCTTCCTCCACTCCACCTGTTACCGGAACGCGTACGTGGACTGGATTCGCCGAGCCGTGGGACCGAAAGCGCGAATTCTGCGCTGCGTTGCCCTGCGCCAGCGCCCTCAGTGTGTCGCCCACTCAACGAGCAGGCAAACCATATTATGGTGATGGCTTTCAGAAGTGTGCTCGTTTTGAAGGTGGAAAATAAATGTTGGCCACCTTTTGGAGCAATTCCATGCATGCGTTCAAACTTTTATGTCCGCTTTTTTTTTTCCCCCTTTTCCATTCTCGTTCCTTTTTAAACAGAGCACGTTTCATGCATTGGAAGGAGCAAATTTGATATCTTCTGCGTGTACAGTGTCAATTGTTTCCTTGCCATCACTCTCCTCTGCTGTACAAATGAAAGACCTCTTCGTGTTGTACTTCACATGACGTGGCGTCATATTTGCCGAGAGTAAATAATTTGGGGAAAAAAAAGGATCTACCGAAAATAATAGAAAAAAATGGACTGTCTCTCTTTTCAAAATATTGAGTTTAAATTATATTGAGTTAAAAAATTTAACTTCTTATCCCGAATAATTTTAATAAATAACGGAAAAGTTAAAGCTAAGTGAAAAAAGTTACGTAGTTCAGAGTAGATTTGTGAAAAATTTGAAAGTAATAGACGAAAAAAATTCATAATTGATCAGCGAAAAAATTCCATTTTTTTGTGTAAATTATATGCAGTTGGACGGACCTTTTTGGTCGGGAGAAAAAATCACGTCTCTTCGAAACATTATATCATGCAAAAGATTATTTCATTATTCCTATCCCGGCCGACATATAAGTCGGCGCCCCTCCCTCCAAAGTTTTTTAAAATTTAATAATATATATATATTAATTTTATAGTTAATACTTTATTTGATCTCCTAAAGTATTTATATTATTATGATATTAAAATATAAATAGTGATTTTTCATATTAATTCATATTTTGAAATTATGAAATAGTTGTGACCTTTATGAAACTCTTCTCTATTTGGTAATGTAACCAGATTACTTGGGTTGGAACCAATTTTAATTGAGGTGGAATCGTACCTTTTTTTATTTCTTTTCGATAATTTTTTCCTTTCTTATATAAAATAATTTATTTATTAAATATAAATATTTATAATAAAACATTAATGTTTGTTACTTATCATTTTATTAAAAAATAATATTTCTTAAATAAAAATAATTTAAATTAATTTTTATATTTAAATAATACCTTTTTAACAAAAAATTTTCATAAAAAAATAATTTATATTTTTATTTATAATAATTGATAAATTTATATTTTATATTCTTTATTTATAATATTTCATCACATTTATTTTTTTATCACATCAATTTTATTAGTCCTTCATCATTATGTTTTACTCCATTTAAACACACGAAATAACTTATCAATTCAACTATTCACGATCAAACACAGTCTTTGAAGTTCCAAAGGAATGAGAAGCATATTTGTACCTAAAGATATCTTTGAATTTCTATCTACATAAATTATCTATCATTTCAATTTCATATATTTATGTTCGTTTTTTATTAATGTCTTGGACCTTTATGTAGCCCAAGAAAAAATTATATACATACATATATATATAGCCCATTATAAAAATACGTTGTCATGAAGGTTGGGTGTTTGTCAAATGATTTAACAATGTTGTGTTCTCGAATGATTTTGAGAGATTAACTTCTTTTGTTCTTCTTCTGGTTGCATGAGCGGTAGGTGACCGATCTCTGCCTACTTTTGGACTCTTCAACCCACAGGACAAAGACAAAAAAAAAAAAAAAAAGAAAACTATCTTCTTTTCATCTTGCTTGTTATGCTTGGAGTTCAAAACCAAACAAAGTTTGGGCTTACAAAATTATACTTGATTCAAGATTAAGTCAATGTGAAGATCAAATTTTGTTTGGGAAATTTTGATTCAAGATTAAGTCGATGTAAAAAGTGGTTTCCATTTTGAATGGCCGAGCCGTAAGGTGACTGCGAGAGACGATCTAAATATTGTTATCCAAATTTTAGTGACGATTTAATTTTCTACGCTCCCCCATCATACACGTTTGGCCCGCCAATGCTACTGTAGAGTTTAATTATATTCAGAATTCGTAGTTTTGATTTGCTTTATTCATAAAATTAAATCAATATAAATCAATATTATCAAAATCGAATCGGATTGAGCGGTTCAACCGGTTCAATCACGAACTGACTAATGATTCAGTTGGATGTCAAAATCAATTTTTATATTAAATCAAGAAAAAATTCGGTTCAATCGAAAAAATTGATTAATCCGTTGACCCGATTCAATTTAAATTTTGAAAAAAATGATAAAAATAGAAAAGTTAAAAAGAAAAAAAAAGAAAGGAATATAATGAAGGTTAATGAGGAGGAAAAATCATATGTATAAAATTAAATAGGAATTGAAATAACAAAATAAGTATTTAAAATTGAATAAAGGGCAAAAATAAAGGAAATAAAAAAGTGTTAAATAAAAAGAAATAAAAATAATCTAAATAAAATCTATTAATATAGCATCTATCACTATTAATAATAGATACTAAATTAATAATAATCTATTTATATTTTTATGTTAACAATTATTATTTATCATTATTAAAACTTTTAACAAATGAAATTATATTATAAAAATTTCTAATATTGTTAATAGGTTGTTAGTATAATATTCATATATTATATAATATAACTTATATTATATCTTTAGAAATATTATAAGTAATATTATTTTAATCAAATCTAATTCAACATGATCGAACTCGATTGAATCGATCCAACCACGATATAATAATAAATCTAGTCCAATGATTGGTCCGGTTCTAAAAATATTAATATAAATCATATTTTAAAGAACTGAATATAGAGTATTCTATTAAAAATAGTATAATATATAGTATTTGAATAAGCATACGAATTATAAAAAAATAAAATAGCAGTCATATTATTTTATTTGACTGTACTTTTGCAATATAATCTTAAATGTCATAGATTAAAGAATATTATAGTCATTATAATAAGTGATAAAGATATGTATATGGAAGAAGAATTGTGCATGCTGAAAAATATAATTGAACCAAACAATCGAATAAAAAAACTATATAACGTTATTACCAAAAAAACTATATAACGAACAGTTCGCAGCGGGAAAACGTGGGTAAATTATACGAATGGTCCCTCAACTTTGAGTCGATTTTTAATTAGTCCCCTAACTTTAATTTATAATCAAAACGTCATCCATCTTTCTTTTTCTTGCATGTGTTAGTCCTCCTGATCGGTGATAATAGATTTTTCCGATTATCTTACTGACGTGGCGGATTTTCTCTCTCCTCCACATCATTTTATGCCCGTCACGTCATTATAAAAATAATAAAAAAGATGAAATTTTCACGTCATTAAAAAATTTTTAAAAATAAAAAAATTTCAGAGCTGAAGAGAGAGGAGGCGCCCCCCTCCCTCGTGCGAAAGAGAGAGCTCGAGCAGAGGGGGGCGACCGCCCCCCTCCCTCTCTCTGCTGGAGAGAGAGGGAGGGGCGATCGCCCCCCTCTGCTCGAGCTCCGACGAGCTCGAGCTCTCTCTCCAATGAGCTCTCGCTGGAGAGAGAGAGAGAGGGGGGGTGACCGCCCGCCTCTCTCTCTCCCGCGACTAGCTCGCCGGAGCTCGAGCAGAGGGGGACGGTCGCCCCCCTCCTCTCTCTTCGATTTTGATTTTTTTATTTTTAAAATTTTTTTAATGACGTAGAAATTCCATTTTATTATTATTTTTTAAAATTTTTATAATGACGTGGCGGACATAAAATAATGTGGAGGAGAGAGAAAATCTGTCACGTCAGCAAGGCAATCGAAAAATCCACTATCACCGGTCAGAGGACTAAGTGTGCAAGAAAAAGAAAGATGGAGGACGTTCTGATTATAAATTGAAGTTGGGAGACTAATTGGAAATCGACTTAAAGTTGAGAGACCATTCGTGAATAATGTTGGATACTTTTTTTATCAAAATAAAGATTTATAAAGTTATTATTTGATTCATGTCAAATATTCAAAATTATTACCAAGAAGCACTTCAAAATTACTTATGGGCTCCGAAGAAATCACAAACGTTTTGACAGTCATTTTCAAAGAATAAAATTTATTATTTTCGATTGCCACCGTAATATTGAAAATGATAGAATAAAAAAATTAATTTATTTTTGTGTCATCTCGAATCGTATATTTAACTACGATAAATAAGATTCAAAATATTTTGCATATGATTCGAACTTAATATCTCGAGCACAACCTGTTTACTACTTAATCTCAATCCTCATTCATAACATTATTTTATTTTCAATCGATTATATTCGTGAAAAAAATATGAGATCACGTTTTTTTTTCTAATTTTCGTTCACAAACAATGTTATTAAACTCAGACCGCCGGCTGGTTGCTAACCAGTCAATAAATCATTTCTCTGTTATTTAGGTTGGTTTGGTCCGGATTAAATTAGAAAATAAATTGGTTCAACTTCAATTTTATTTGTCAAAACATTTTTTTTTATAAAAGGAGAAATGGAAGGAAGAAAATAGTAAAGGAAGGAAGGGAGGGGAAGAAGGAAAGAATTAGAGTTGTAAAATAAATAAGGAGGAGAAATTGAGAGAATAAATATTTAGAAGAAAATAGAAAGACATTAAGGAATGCAATAAATGAGACGAGATTTAGAAAGGCGATCAAAGAGCGAATAGATAAATTTAATAAAGATAAAAAAAGGAAAACGTCAAAAAAAAGGTTGGAAATAGGAAATAATTTGGAGACATGATCATGAAAAAAGAAATAAAAGAAAATATCCTTTAAAATATTTTAAAATGCTACTCCTTTGATAATGTATAAATTATCATTTATATTATATTTGATTCATATTTAAGCTTGTTCTGTTTTTTTATAGCACAAGTGATATTACTTAAAAAGAACTTATAAATAATATAATTTTAAAATAATGATCCAATATCATTGAATCCGGTTATGAATGCAACCACGACCTCATAAATCTCCTTTCTCATTATAATAAAGGGTGACATTATATTATCACTCTTAATATAAAGTAGTGAATATTTTTTTATTCCTGTTTAATAAAAAAATGACAACAATATTATTTGAGCGATGATAGCGGTAATAATTCAGATTTCTATCAAAAGTTGGATGGAGCGGTAAATGACTTCTCGTTTAAACAAAATTTTGAATTCGAATTCTTGTAAATACAAAACATTTCTGTTGGAATGGATCGTGATTGGATTGGTCCAATCGGATTCAACTGAATTAAATCGAATTTTATTAAAATAATATTATCTATAATAATATTAAAGATATATACATAACAAATATTATATTATGTATAAAAAAGTTAGTAACGTACTAAAATTAAAATACTAACATTATATATATATTAAAATATTATGATTGATAAGTCAATTACTTCCAAATTTTTAATATTTATATTGATCGATTATTATTAAATTTTTATTTAGCGTTAAATACTACTAATAATATATTAAATATTTTTTTACCATAAATGACTCTTATGTTTTATTTTTAATTAACTTTTTTTTCATTTCTTCCTCACTCTCCATTAATTCTCTATGCTTTATCATTTAATGCTATTAACAATATACTAATTTATTATTGTCATAAATCACTCCATTAATCTTCTCATTATTATTTTATTTTCAATTTTCCATTCCTTCCTCTCTCTTCATTTATTTTATTTCCTTATTTTACCTTTCATTCTCTCTCTTCATTTACTTTATTTTTCTTATTTTACCTTTCTTCCTCTCTCTCTTCATTAATTCTCTAATTAAGTATATTTTTCTTCATTCAATTCGTTTTATTTTTTTCTCTTTCCATCTTTTTATTTTCATTTTAGTGATTTTTAACATTTTTAAAATTGAACCGAATTTTATCCATCAAACAATCAATTCGATTTTGGCATAAAAACGGACTGGACCATCGGTCAATACGGCTGGTCCAGTTCGATTTCAATAATATCATAATATCATCTATTTTCAAAAAGTATATTTGGAGGAAAATTTCTATATTTTCACCCAATAAGACTTTTGTACTGTTTTAATTTCAAAACTCACAAAAACATTCCAATTATACGTTTTTTTAAATCTAGAAAAATTTGCTATTTATCCGTTTCTCTAATTATCACACGGACGAGGCCCACATTGGAAGGCGTCAAACAGAATTTGAGACAATCTGAGCCCGTCACGGAGCAGTCCGAGGCCCAGGTATCAGATAATAGTAAAAGTGGATTCCGCATTTGACCCAACTAAGGAGGACTGCAAATTAATTAATTAATTAATTGATTGATTGATTAATTAATTAGTAATCGAATGTTGTTTACTACTCTTGTCCTATAATAAATATATAACCCATCCCATTAATTAGTAAATTCCCTTTCATCGAGAGTTCAACACCTACTAACAGCGCTACATTGCTTTTGCTTTTTGTGAACAAAATCTTGACAAGTAATTAAAGAAGATACAAAAGGAAAATGGGGGGTTTCTGTATGAAAATAACAAGTAGATATTTTTATACGAGTAATTATATATAATTGTGCCTTCATTTTCTGCAAATGTATTTAACAAATATCTTACTTGTTTTATATTATTTTATTACAGTAAGTTCTAACCCTTTTTGTAATATTCAAAAGAACTATGCCATATTGCCATAGACAAGCATTTTGAATTTTATGAATATTATGTACATAATAATATGACGATGTTTATAATTGACTGGTCGTCCCGTGCAATATATGTAAACTAAGCAATAAGTCAGCATAATCTTCTAAGATATTTCTAATTTTTCAACTTCCGGTCAATTATTATTATTATTATTATTATTATTATTATTATTATTATTATTATTATTATTATTATTATTATTATTATTATTATTATTATTATTCAACAGCGCGTGGTCCGCATCGTTGGACGTCCACTTTGGGTGAGATCTGGTCAGGTCCATTTGACTCTTCCAAGTCCATCTTTGATGTCTTAGATCTTTCTGTCTTGCGTTCTATGCAACTTGCAAAGTCAAAACCCTCGGTCGGGTTCCATTGGCTCTTAAATAATGCATCATTCATTTTTCTCGCACTCGCAGGGAGTTGGAACACTTGCAAACTCAAAGGTTAAATGTTGTTGTGAGGCCGTACTTGGTAACAATACTAGAATGACTTTTTTTTTTTGCTCTTTCGGATGGCTTCAATTTAACGAGTTCGTATAATGTCTAGTGCGTTAAACACCAAAAACCGGAGAGATGGTTAATCTTTTCTCTTTAATTCATTAGGATCCAGTGATCAAATTCTTCAACATCATTAAGATTGCAACAAAATTCTCATATTCATTTTGGTAAGAGAGATCGCACAAAATTAAGATTTACAAAGTTCAACTATCTTTGTTATGAAATATATTAATGCGAAATAATTTATAGTCATTATAAAATTTATATACGAAATTCTAATACAAAATATAAAAAATCGTTTAAGTTTCGAAAACTCCGCCCTCGAATTTTCACAGAGGGATCCTCTAAATCTCTATAGGCTGTTTGGCAAAATAAAAACTCGAGAACTTAAGTTCACAGAATTTGACGATGTGACACAAAAGTTTTAGCACGGCGTTTGAAAGAAAATGATGTCAAATTCTTGGAGCGAAGGACTCGCTCGCTCGACATGACGTGCAGATAGACTCATTCACTCAAAGTTCTTACGAGCCACAAGAACTTTTTCCGTGAAACAAATTGGAACTTCGTCCGTTAACCGAAACAAAAATTCATGTGGATCCCATGGAAACTTTCGAACCTGTTTGGATGAATTTGCATAAGTTCTAGGGGTAAATCCCCATCCAAACACAACCATAGATAATTTCTCTGCCCCATTGTTGAAGTTACATAGAGATTCATTTAAAATTATAATTGAGTTGAGATTTAAAATATTATTAACATTTATGTTCGGTCCGTACGAAAGAAAGCAAAAGAATCACAAGTAACAATTTACCATACCCTTTTTTTCGGTCATGAGATTATGAAACCTTATTCTTAATTTATAGTCTATGCATAATAAAAAAAAAATAAGGAAAGCCTTTTTTGTTTTTATAACATAGGCGGTCACTCCGCGTTGTAACTCTTCTCACGATACTGATACAAATGCGCATCTTCTTGCGTGCGTTAAGGGTTGTGGTTCATGCATACAAATTTCTTTTTAGTTTTTCTTCTTTTCTTTTAACTTTATCTCTACTCTACATTACTCTTGCTGCCTAGCAATGCCAATTGGCAACTACAACTTCCGAAGTTGCACAACATATAGAACTGAACTGAACTGAACATATGGAAGCGTGACATATCCCAATGTGATATCATTGATAAAAGCCTAACTTTGGGACATTGGTAGAAAAATGGGCAGCAGCCAGCAGGCCTAACTTTTCATGATTCCTCAACGGTTTAGGCGTTGGATGTCTGATTTATCCAGCACAAGATTTTACAGATAAATTGGTCTTCGAAAATTGATTTTAATCTAATAGTATGAAATGTTGCTACTTGAACTGGAACAGGGAGACAATACAACTGCACAACTTGGTTCTGTATAAATTAATTAATGACTCCTTGGAAAACGCACGTACGTATTCTTCAGCTGGAGATATTTAAAAAGTTTAACTAGTCCTAATATTCTTTAGCTGGAGATATTTAAACTGACTAGTCACCTATATTAGTTTGCAAAGTGTGTTTCCATTAATTTAAAAGCTGGATTGTTAGCTTGTCGTAGCTTAGTGCATATAATACAATATTTTATGTGCGTACATAGCTGGGGTGAGTAAAGCTGCCTGCCTACCACCTAAAAGCTTTGCCGCAAGCTTATCCACACAGCTCATCTCAACACATGGTGCATTAATAATTGGGTGGCTTTTTCTTATGTGCATGCAACTGACACTGGCAATAAAAACTCCAAAACAAGGCATCACGCAGGTTTTGATTTCCTGTGTGTCAACGCCACACGAGTGAAAAGAGAGACGGGCCGGGCCATCAGAGGACCCCACCGCCGTCTACTACATTCACAGATTAACTTCAAAAGTCAATAACATTTGTTTTCTCTTGTCAGGAGAATCTTTGAACCGCCATTGAATCCATCCAGCTTGTTTCTTTTGTCCCACCACCAGACAGCAGCCTCCATAGCTACCAGGACTTGTTTATGTCAAAGCTGCTCCTTACCGATCCTTCATAAATAGACCACACCGAAGCAAATGCCCCATCACCAACACAATCACATATACTACTACGACTCTCTCTCTCTCTCTCTCTCCCCCCACACAGAGAAGAATTTACCTCAGGCGAGGCAGAGATGAGCCCCAAGAACAACGCAGTCCTGTCGGTGGCATTGGGCAACGGCGGAGGCATGGCGAACAGGAGGCCCATACCGAAGCGAGGGCAGATCAAGTCACGAATAGCGACCTCTGCAGTGCACAGCATAACTTCCATTCTTTGGAGAGCTATCCAGAGCAGTCGCAGCATCATCATCAGGCATCCTATTTGAAGAAAACTCTTCTTTCAGGGTTAAGAGCAAGTCGCAAACGATGAGTGTACAACTTCTTCTTTCTTCTCCGAACATTCGGACGTGATTCAATTCTCGAAATTTGTTTGTTACAATGTTTAATGTAAAGAAGGTTCTGAAAGCCACAATTTACAGCTTAATTCATATGACCGACGTGTCTACTTCTACACAACTGCTTTAACTATGGGTACATATAGTGATATTGTCCACCGAAAATATCAAATGTTTTGCTTTGAGTTATTCTGCAACCGTTCCGGTGACTTCTGCAGGTGTAGTGGAATGTCATCTGTGCCATCTGAGAATTCTGAAACGCTCGTTGATGGCTTTGCGCCAACCGACATCAAGTTTTTGAACCATGCACCCTGGAAGCCTGGGCTTCCTCTGTTCGTATTGCTGGGCGTCTCGAGTGTTCCTTGTGAAATTGTGGCTTGCGCGTTAGAGGCAAGGCCGGCCATGAATCTGTATGCCACTTTACTAGCAGTCACGACCTCTGTTTTTGCTTGCCGCAGCTACAAAATAGTAACATTAGCACCCTGATTTGGCCCCTTGAAGGGCAAAGGTTAAAAACGAACGCAAAAACAATAGGAATAATATGTTAGAAGTAGATATTTTGAATTTCTATAACAAAAAACAAAACGATCCTATGCATAAAGTAACATGCGGTCTTATATATATATATATATATATATAAGATCAAATAAATGACACTCAAATAATTAAATAATTTCTCATGATCTGAATCGCTGATGTGAAGATGCACTAAATCCTATGCATATGTACACACGAATAATTTGGGAGATGGATTATATGTGGTAAGAGTAGACATCATTAAAATCAGGGTTCCCAAAGGGTATTGCTGCTGTACTATATGTCTCCTATAGAAGGAATTGCTGCAGTACTATATACGCAGTTGAATTTTGGAAATCATATCTTCTGGTTGATGTTCATACTTTCAAAAGAAACATTGCACAAGAAAGATGGCAGGAAATTCACACTGCAGCTCATGATTTTGCATGCAAGTTACAATATTCAGGTTGCAAAATACATATTGAAAAGAAGGAAAAGATGATGAAAAGTGCAAAAGAAAATAGGAGAAGTTTCACACCCGAAATGCTGTATTTCCAGCAACTTCCATGGTGGTATCAGCAGCATTTGCAAAACGATTGACCCAACCTGAAAGTGCAAACACTATGATAAGCTTCTCCATAATCATTTACATCATTCATGTAACTACAATTGTAATCATTTCATGAACTCTATCATAAAACTTCAATTAATGATTCGGCTATCTAACAGGATGTAAACCAAATACATTACGGTCAAAAGATAAAAGAGTGAATCAGTCTTCAATCACCTACATGCTCCATGGTAATGGTCATATCTCTATTATGTTAATATTTCTCCCTAATTGTCAGTGGTCGAACAAAAGAATCTCAACAGGAATTTATTGAAGTGATTCGTCACTTTTTTGTGCCAATATTATCAACAGGAAAAGAAATGAAAAATGTGCCATTTACATATTCATGTTACAATCCTTCTAAAAAAAAAACATATTCATGTTACAAAAGTAAACAGAAAAAAATGAACTACATGGAAAGCAAGAAATTCATGATATTGTGCATATCTTTAACAAATTATTTGCAACTAAGCAACTTTCCATTTAAGAAAATGGAGAATGGTAAAGCCGTTGGACCGGATGGTATACCGATTGAAGTTTGGAAATGTTTAGGAGAAAAAGGTGTGTTGTGGTTATGTAAACTATTTAATGAGATTTTACGGTCGAAAAAGATGCCTGATGATTGGAGATTAAGTACATTAGTTCTTATTTACAAAAATAAAGGGGATATTCAGAATTGTGCAAATTATAGAGGGATTAAACTTATGAGTCACACAATGAAATTATGGGAAAAAGTGATTGAGCATAGATTGAGAATGGAGACTAGTATTTCTGAGAGACAATTTGGGTTCATGCCAGGAAGATCCACTACAGAGGTGATTTATTTACTAAGGGGGATGATGGAGAAGTATCGAAGTAGGAGAAGAGACTTACATATGGCTTTCATTGACTTAGAGAAGGCGTATGATCGGGTACCAATGGATGTACTTTGGAAAGCCTTGCAAAAGAAGAGGGTGAGTGTTGCCTACATTAAGGTAATACAAGATATGTACGATGGGGCATTGACTAGGGTTAGGACACCCGGAGGTGAGACAAATGAATTTCCTATAGGAATTGGCCTACATCAAGGATCAGCTTTAAGCCCGTATCTATTTAACTTAGTTATCGATGCTATAACCGAGAGTATCACAGAGGAGGTACCTAAGTGCATGCTATTTGCGGATGAGATAGTACTTTTAGCGGATTCAAGAGAAGAGATTAATACAAAATTGGAAATATGGAGAAATACGTTGGAGTCAAAGGGTTTTCGTTTAAGTAGGAATAAAACAGAATATATGCATAGTAATTTCACAAATAAACAACTTAGAGACGATTTGAAAGTTAGGCTAGGGGAGGATATAATTCCTCAAGTGACAAAGTTTAAATATTTAGGATCAATTGTAAGACAAGATGGTGAGATTGATGACGATGTTAATCATAGAATTCAAGCTGGTTGGTGTAAGTGGAGGAAAGCCACTGGAGTTCTTTATGATAGAAAAGTACCCAATAAAGTTAAAGGAAAATTCTATCGTACTGCTATAAGGCCAGCAGTGTCATATGGTAGTGAATGTTGGGCTATGAAGGGACAATATGAACGTAAAGTGGAGGTAGCCGAAATGAGGATGTTGAGATGGATGTGTGGTCATACAAGATTAGATAAGATTAGGAATGACCATATACGTGAACGAGTCGGAGTGGCTCCTATTAGTGAGAAAATGGTAGAGAATCGTTTGAGATGGTTTGGTCATGTTCAGAGAAGACCATTAGATGCGCCAGTAAGAAGAGTAGATCAAACAATTTGGAGTCCGATTAAAAGAGGGAGAGGGAGGCCAAGGCGGACACTTGGCGAACTAATAGAGCAAGATCTATTGGTGAATAATATACCGAAAGGTTTGGTTACTAATAGAGCGGAATGGCGTCGTATGATCCATGTAGCCGACCCCACCTAGTGGGATAAGGCTTTGTTGTTGTTGTTGTAAGCAACTTTCCATTATCATTACATGACTTATTCTAGTCTAGAATCCTTTTTGAAAAGTTGATAAAACTTTTTTTTTTCTTTTCATGAGAGGAAATGTTTACACATTTACAACACTCAGAATGAGAAAAATATGAAAAAATTCATGTACATTAAGAAACTTCAGATTGTAAATCAAAGGCCATGTTACCTGGAAGTTTTGGAACACCTAGCCTTTCACAGAGGGCATCACAAAAGTGGTTACAATTTCTGGATAGAAGATCATACGAATGTCCAGGCCAATCTTGGCTTAATTCTCTCAAAATCTGATTTACTTTAAAAATCGAACAGCTTGTCTCTCCCAGAACAATACGTTCACGATATGTATACATAGGATTTTTACCAGGTGGACAACTAAAAACTCCACTACCATACTCACAAAACCCAAATGACCATTCTTCATCCCCATAAACCTGCCAAGATAAACACTCATAAATAACCAGAAGAGTAATATCATAATCTTCTGTTGTTCAAGGATAACCATATAGCTTTAACCTAGTTGAGATTGTAAAGTAACCACTACATTACTCAAAAAAAAATTAGCTCGGCGAATTAATAAATTATCCTCAGGAAATCTCATCTGGTTCTACCACAAATTTGGATTGTACTTCTTGCTACAGACCACAAACGTATGGGTAGCTGCATATTCAGACGCTGATGGTGGAGATAATCCTCAAATGTCATAAAAAAGGCACTTGAATAAGATATATGTCATACAAACATAAACACAGACAATCGTTTGTTTCCTTAGCTACCTTGAAAAGCGACATTACTAGATGCTGCAATATTTCATTCACAAAGCCAAGGGTAGTATATTTTGTTGCTAGTTGCATAGCAAGAAGACAATATCATGATTTTTTTTTGAGGAGACAATATCATGATTAATTGTTTTTTGAGAATGGAGACTAGTATTTCTGAGAGACAATTTGGGTTCATGCCAGGAAGATCCACTACAGAGGCGATTTATTTACTAAGGGGGATGATGGAGAAGTATCGAAGTAGGAGAAGAGACTTACATATGACTTTCATTGACTTAGAGAAGGTGTATGATCGGATACCAAGGAATGTACTTTGGAAAGCCTTGCAAAAGAAGAGGGTGAGTGTTGTCAACATTAAGGTAATATAAGATATGTACGATAGGGCATTGACTAGGGTTAAGGACACCCGGAGGTGAGACAAATGAATTTCCTATAGGAATTGGCCTACATCAAGGATCAGCTTTAAGCTCGTATCTATTTAACTTAGTTATCGATACTATAACCGAGAGTATCATAGAGGAGGTACCTAAGTGCATGCTATTTGCGGATGATATAGTACTTTTAGCGGATTCAAGAGAAGAGATTAATACAAAATTGGAAATATGGAGAAATACGTTGGAGTCAAAGGGTTTTCGTTTAAGTAGGAATAAAACAGAATATATGCATAGCAATTTCACAAATAAACAACTTAGAGACGATTTGAAAGTTAGGCTAGGGGAGGATATAATTCCTCAAGTGACAAAGTTTAAATATTTAGGATCAATTGTAAGACAAGATGGTGAGATTGATGACGATGTTAATCATAGAATTCAAGTCGGTTGGTGTAAGTGGAGGAAAGCCACTGGAGTTCTTTGTGATAGAAAAGTACCCAATAAAGTTAAAGGAAAATTCTATCGTACTGCTATAAGACCAACAGTGTTATATGGTAGTGAATGTTGGGCTATGAAGGGACAACATGAACGTAAAGTGGGAGTAGCCGAAATGAGGATGTTGACATGGATGTGTGATCATACAAGATTAGATAAGATTAGGAATGACCATATACGTGAACGAGTCGGAGTGGCTCCTATTAGTGAGAAAATGGTAGAGAATCGTTTGAGATGGTTTGGTCATGTTCAGAGAAGACCATGAGATGCGCCAATAAGAAGAGTAGATCAAATAATCTGGAGTCCGATTAAAAGAGAGAGAGGGAGACCAAGGCGGACACTTGACGAACTAATAGAGCAAGATCTATCAGTGAATAATATACCGAAAGGTTTGGTTACTAATAGAGCGGAATGGCGTCGTATGATCCATGTAGCCGACCCCACCTAGTGGGATAAGGCTTTGTTGTTGCTGTTGTTGTTGTATATCACAAAGCCCAGTCACTGGATGTTTTTTCCTTAATGAGTTGGAAAAAAACTGTCAGGGTTATATCTTCCCTACAATTTGGAACAAAACTCATCTGGTTCTAGGTTCAATTATTGGCGTTCAATGTTTCATAATTTGGACAGGACTGAACTGTTAGAACAGAAAAGTAGCGAACTGAGGTCAGACAGAATCAAGTTAAGGCAAGGGATCACCCAAGTATTAGCCCATCACGAATTGCCGACCCAACCTTTGAACCAACAACCTGACATAAAGATCTCAACATGTTGCTCTCTTCTTCATTTATGTAAATTGTATTTCGTCTTCTCCTCTTCTTCTTTGTCTCCAACATCATCACTATTATACACTCTAATGATGTTGCAGAATGATGTCAACAAGGATGCCATGATCCAGTGGTCAAACTAGTGGCAAGCACCAGTAACAGCATGCAGCAGTGTCTAACTTCTTTTCTCTTTGAAAATGGAACTTTTGTCGAATAAAAAGATGACTAGAAAAAGTTAGCCATCCGTGTGTATATATAAAACCGAGAGGATGCACACATACGGGCAAAATAAAAACCATAGAAATGGGAACTACTAAGCTCAATGAAGTTGGTTAAAGAAGAGCTCTCGTTAGTTTCCATGAACTCACTAAACATGCAAGTATCTGCTGCAAAATTATGATCAAACAGCTTGCTAAGTCACACTCTGTTGAACCATAAAATGTGAACGAACTTGATTTTATTTCCAGGCTAACAGTAGGAATTTCTGCCTCTTTTCACTTATTAAGTAGAAAATAATTTCTGGCTGTATCTATGTCTGTCAATAAGAAAAACGATTTCTTTCTGCTGCTCCATGATTCTCAACCATTTACATAACAGTCAGAATCTGACACTTTTGCGATGTGTTATTGGTTTTATGCCCATCATATAAGTCCTTTTTTTTTGGCTTTGGAACAAAACTAGAAAAGTTTTTTGTTTTGGAACAAAACTAGAAAAGTTATGTCATATGGAGAACTAAAATCCTATACTTTTTTGAGTGAATAACTAAAATCCTATGTGGTATCTCAAGATGTAATCTAATATGCTTACATTGTTCCCCTATGGCATACGGAATGCCTCTCTTCTGACGCAGATATCACATAAAGGTCAAGAACCGTGGAAATAATACCCTAATCTCGGATCTTTTTTAGTAGACAACTCTATCTATCATTCACCGGAGGAATGGGTGAACAATACTAATTGGCCACATACCTTCTTGGTTTGTCAAATCACAACCCCGTAAGGAATCAGCTAAAAGGATCATCTGACCTCATGCTCCAGGAACACCAAGTTCATCTATGGTTCGTGTTAATTTTTTTTAAGAAAAACTGAATTATATCATATTAAAGAGGCAGAGTCCTGATACAAAAGTTGAAGAAGGCCGGGAGGAGGGCGTTCTTCCCAAAAGTGATCGCTTTGCGATGGTTCGTGTTAATTACCATCATGAGAAAGATCTGCATACACTAGACTCCTCAAATCTTTCTTCTCCAGCTTATCCAATCTCCCGCGTCGAATTGAGCCGTATCATAAACCATTTTAGATGCTTGCCAAGTTGCCATTACTGGATACTACTTCTATGTCGAAACCCTCCAAAGCATAAGTAAAAAATTGCTCCTTTTTATCACCCCTGAACCATAAAATTCTGGGTCTAAATAGTAAGAGATCACTCAACTGGTCCATGTCAAAGATTTTCGTTTCTATCAACGACAGGGCACAAAATCCTCAGATCCGCACAAAATGCGGACAGAGAATCCCAATTCGACATCAGAAATCCAAACTTTAACAGATCTTGGTCGAGAGCGAACCGTAATGAATAGTTGAGATTCCACACCTGAATGGCGGAATGGAAGATGCCGCCGAGGCCGATGCGGTCCTTGAAGATGCGATTGATCTGGAGGATAGTGTTGTTCGTCTTCTCGGATCCGCTGTTCGTCACGTCGTAAACGTGCACCACCACCTCGTTCATCCCCGGGACCGTCCCCGTCGCCGTCGACATCCCCGGGTTCCTTCCCTCCTACAATTCCGACTGCCGTCCGACGCCGATTCCTCCTCCGACGATTTATTTGCCGTGGAGAAATAAAAAGAAATAAGAAGCAAAACGATAACTTTTTCTTCGAGATCTACAGCAACATCTCGAGTACATGAACAAATAAAATTCCTCTTAGCTCTTCTTTATTCTTGTTCTTCTGTTCCCTTATTTCGATTGTATCCTTGGATATTTCTTTCCCTCTTTTTTTCCCCCTCTTCTATCGCTAATATTAATAATATATATTATCCAATGGAAATTTCTAGTAATTTAAGCTATGCAAATTTATATGCGATATATTTATTTATGATATATCATTTATTTTTTTTACATGTAGTATTTCGACTTTCCAATTTTCATTCTTCATTTGTTCATAAAAATCGAAGAAAAAGACACTACATAATTATTATAAGACAAACTTATTACCATTAATTCATGATTTAGAAATGCATGCAACGGTCGAATTATTGACATGATCGTATTAATTACTAAAATAAAATATAATTACATAAATAAGAACAACTTTATCAAATTCAATAAAAGAATTTTGGGCCGAAGCACGGCCCGAATCCAGCTGCAGTCCGACATTCGCCCCCTTGTCGCGCCGTCGGAAACGACCCCTTTTTGCCCTTGATGGATTTCATGTTTGGTTGAATTCTTTTACTATATTCCATTATCCAATTACACTTTTGCCATTTACAAAATTTTGAAATATAAAATGAAAATAGATAATATATATAATTTTACTATTACAGTATATTTACATTTAAATAAAAACTTTAATATATTAAAATGAGAAAATTTAGAAAAGGGGCGACGCGACCCATTTTGCGTGCGTGCGTCGAAGAGCTCACTGAGGGGGCATACCCCCATCTTTTTAAATAAAATATTATTTTATATTTATTTTACAATGGTTTGTCATGTCGAACACGTGCACACATGAATGAAAAGAGAAAAATAACACGTGGACATCACACAGATCGTGCAATCGGTAAATCTTTTGCATCCGGTGAAAAAGAGTAGTTGATGAAAGAAGTTAATAGTTGATGAAAAATGATAGTAAATCTTTGAGATATAGTTAGTATCGGTTCTAAATTATAAAAAATTGAATTGTGTTTTGACTCGGTATTTATATAATATATTAAATTATTTTAAACATTATGTTTATATTTATTTTAACCAAACTTTTATATTTTGCTATATATATATTAAAGATACCTTATATTATATTATTATATATGTAATTTAATTTATAACTGTTATATTTATATAATAATATTAATTACTTTTTATTATTATACTTAACTTTTTATTAATTATGATCGAATCAGAACAAGCGAGAATTTTTTTATTTTTATTTCGATACGTTGGTCAACATGTCTTTTAAAGTTCTATTAGATATACATTTTCCTTGGAAGCCCCAAAGCCTTATAATTATAAGAAAAAATATAAATAAGAGCACATAACTCTCAACTTCACGTCATTTGATTTACCAATTAAAGGTGTGCTACCCAAAAGCAAGTATAAACATATTCTGAAAAAGCAAAAATAATTTGGTTGTGATCATCATGGAACCGAATGTTACATATGTTTTTAATTAATGAAATAAAATAATATTAGCGAGTAGGAAAGGTTGGTATTTTTTTTTTAATTTTTCTTCCTTGTCAGTTATAACGATTAATAGATGGAAAGAGAGAGCAAAGGTATTCAAGACTTTTTTATCCGTTTGAATAATTGCCTTTTTTCAGTTAACATAATTAATGGAAACGGTGGAAAAGCAAGAAAAAAAAAGACGAAAATACCAAATGTTATAATGTTAAAGACCTTTCACCAAATGAAACGCCCCAAAAAAAAATAATAACAATAATATTTGTAAGAAATGTCACAACATTTTAAATATAAAGTATACATACACTCAATAATCATTTCAATATTACAATTTAATAATATTTCTGTAATTTTTATTAATATGCTTTTCCACGTGGTGCATCAAAGCAGCGATTTGGACTGCATAAAAAAAAGGTGCATTACTGTGGTTTTTAAAAACCAATGAAAAAAAAAAATCAAATTACCAAAGCAGACAAATCTAGAACTTGCCGAAGTTTTATGCTAATAAAGAAAAGAAAGTTTAAGCCATGTTCAAACAAAAATAAAAAAAGATTATTCCTATTCCTCCATGCATGACGCGCTATCCTTTTTTATTTTCTTATCTGGAAAAACGCTTCCATATTTGTAGTTCATTCTTATCTATATATCTGCAAATTGTAATAATTAAATATATGCACAATAAATACATGGGACGTATATTCCTATTCCATTTTATCTGTCATAATTGCGATTTTTTTATTGAGATTCATATTACTTTCACTAATATATATGGTTTTAATGTAAGTGTGAAACGTTTTTTGTGTGAAGTGATTTTATATGTATCTTTTTTCGATATCTTTTTTCATTAATAATTTAGAGTATCATTGTTAATAAAAAAATAATTTTATAACGTTAAGTTATAAAAATGATTATATCTATTATGTAAGATAATAATATGTAAAAGTTCATAATTTTTTTGTAAATAATTTATCTAATTATTATTAATTATTTAAATCATATTTTTTTATCATTAAAGATCATCTAAACTATTAATAAAAAAAGATATCAATTTTTTTTAAAAAAAATACGTGTAAAATTGTTTCATACGCACTTCATACCAAAAGCATTTCACACCCGCATTAAATCCATATATATATATATATATATCTTATTTAATTATCCTATTAATACATACAAAATATAAATATTACTTACCAAGAATGATTAATTAAACCTTCTATCCAAAACAAAGAAGGCGATTCGCCTAGAGATGGTTCAATTTGTCACACATTTTATCTATAGGAAAATGAGGTGAACATACTTGGTACGTCCTCATCATGTTAGAATATTATTAAAGTCATGCCATAGGGAAAGATTGCATACATGTGACTTGCTTCGAATTTGATGTATATTTTCTATCTTTAAGATTTCGTAATAAGTAACTGAAGCAAAACTCGTAGCAAAATTTCTCCGGTAATTTTTGTATTCCTTATTTATAAATGGAGTAATATATATTAAGCCAAATCAATGCCGATTCCTTATTATATGACCTGTCTCTCTATGGCAAAATTAACTCCAAGAAACATGAACCGTATCATCTTTCTTTCTTTCCAAAATATGGCCGAAATAATTAAATGTATCCATTTTTATCATTTTCCTACGCTATCTGGAGCCTAATATCCTCAATTAATTCCCAATCCAATATTCCAGAATAAAGGGGCATAAACGATTAATTAATTTCGCTAATTAAAGTAAATAAAAAAATCACAAAATTTGGCCTATAAAAGTGTGCTCGCATCCAGCCGTTCTCTCTTGTAACTCATTCTCCTATTTGACTCCTCTTCTCCCCTGCGGCACCAATGGAATCCCATCGAAGGTGCACGAGAGTGCTCTCTGTAAGCATAAGCCTCAACTTTCTCATGATATATATATATATATATCATGTTTCTGCTTGAATCCCCGTTTCGTTCCTACTAAAAAAAGTATGCTTAAAGATTGAATTTTTATCTGCTTAGCTCGCGTAGTTTTCATGTTATCCTCTAATCAGTTCACAGTGTTGGGGGTTTTAATCTTCAAAACTGGTTAAAATGATATCCTTTTTTTTGTTGTTCCTTCTTCTTTGTTTCCACTTTTTTGTTTTTATCGTGAGTTCTGTATACATTTTCCACTGGTTCCTTGTCGTACTTGCCATCTGATTCTCCAAACAAGCTAAAGATGGCATTTTTATTACACCTCGATCGTTTCCAGAATTCCCGGAAACATGTTAAAAAGTTTGGATTTTTATTCGCTCTTAATCCTCTGAACTTTACTAACATTGGCATTGCGTCGTACTCCGATCACAGGTGATGGAGATACTCGTCCTGTCGATAGTTGTATCGGCGGCCTTGCTGGGAACCGGCGAGTGCGCGAAGGGCGACTCGAACATTACGTGGCTCTTCTCCGATCCGACGACGATTGGAAGGAAGCGGGCGCACACTGCACTCCTGACAGACTTCGGCGCCATCGGCGACGGGTTGACGTTGAATACCGCGGCTTTCGCGGCCGCAGTGGCTAACCTGAGCGCGGTGGCGTGCGACGGCGGGGCCATGTTAATCGTTCCCCCCGGCCAGTGGCTCACCGGTCCATTCAACCTCACCTCCCATTTCACCCTCTTCCTTGAACACGAAGCCCAAATCCTCGCCATCGAGGTAACGTCGTCTCTTCTCTCTCCTCCCATTCACATTTTTTTTCTTTTCAGCTTGCTCTCATGGCGCTTTGTGCGTTTAGTTCACCACAAAGTCGTTGTCGTCTCATCTCCTGTGCCCATCCACAAAACTCTTTTACTATTTATTTACATGGAACGATCGAAGTATGATCTGTCATAAAAAAATATTAAAAAAATGAGTATAGAAACCGGATCGAGTTGCGGTTTCGTTTTTGCAACATTTGAGCCATCAACTGATGTGATCAATTCCGTGTTTGCAGGACATAGATCAATGGCCAATCATCGACCCCTTGCCTTCTTATGGCAGGGGAAGAGACTTGCCCGGCGGCAGATACAGCAATTTTATCATGGGTTACAACCTCACTGATGTAGTCATCGCAGGCAATGACATAATCTCATTATCGATCGATGATCGCTTGCTCTGTTCAACTCAGTTGCTGCATTCCATTTTTTTCTTTCTTGTTTGGTGGTCAGAAATAATGCTGTGTCTGAATGAGCCTTCAATGAACTCAATTTGCAGGTAATAATGGAACCATCAATGGCCAGGGAAGAATCTGGTGGGATAAATTCAAGAACGAGTCGCTCCATTACACTCGCGGTTACCTCTTTGAAGTACAGTACTCCGACCGAATCGTCATCAACAATGTCACGTTCGTGGACTCCCCCTCGTGGAACCTCCATCCAGTCTACAGCAGGTTAATTCGTTTGTTCCCCTTGCCTCGCTCGTTGCTCGCGTCTCCACCTCTAAAGAAGCGTTTTAAGTTTATAGTACATGAGGTGGTCGTCCTCCGAAGGCCTAATCGGTGAACATTTTCATGTTGGTTGTTTGCAGCAACATTATAATTTCAGGAGTAACAATTCTTGCACCTATTGAGTCTGCAAATACTGATGGCATCAACCCTGGTAAGCACGTACTTCTTTGGCTTTCAGAAAGTTCAGTAGGTAATAAAGCGATGCATTAAGCTCTTGTTATGCGTTCTTGCTGCTTGGCAGATTCCTGCTCTTACGTGAGGATTGAGGACTCCTTCGTGGTCTCCGGCGATGACTGCATAGCCATCAAAAGTGGGTGGGATCAGTACGGGATCAAGTTCGGCATGCCGAGCGAGCACATTTTCATAAAAAGGTTCAGCTGCATCTCCCCCTTCAGCGCCGTCATCGCCCTGGGGAGCGAGCTGTCCGGCGGCATCCGAGACGTGCGCGCCGAGGACATCACCGCGCTCAACACCGAGTCGGCCGTCAGAATCAAGACCGCGGTGGGGAGGGGCGCGTTCGTGAAGGACGTCTTCGTGAGGAGGATGAACCTGAACAACATGAAGTACATCTTCTGGATGGCGGCTGTATACGGCCAGCACCCGGACGACAAGTTCAACCCCAACGCCACCACCGCGGTGCACGGGATCAACTTCCGGGACGTGGTGGCGACGAATGTGACCATGGCCGGTAGGCTGGAGGGGCTCCCGAACGTGCCGTTCCACGGGTTATGCATCTCAAACGTTACCGCAACAATGGCGAAGTCGAAGAAGCCGGCGTGGAACTGCACCCACATCGACGGCGTGACGAGCAACGTGACCCCGACGCCATGCGCCCTGCTCCCTGACCAGGGACCTCTAGCCAAGCCGTGCCCCTTCCCTGATTACCATATTATCCAATAATTAGATACTTAGCAGCAAGCATGGAACAGATCATTTTTAGACTGTTACGAGCCGCAGGAGTTCGTGTGATTCTCCTCCATGCTTTTTCCTTGGCTGAGAGAGAAATATTTTTCAATAAAAAAAGGTCAATTTATTTTGTCATGCATTCAAATATTGTCATCATACATAGCCTTCAATTGACAATTAGTAATAAAACAATTATTGATGTTATTTTTCTGTAAGCTCATTTAAATGTTGAAATTTCATCTTGTGAATAAATTATTTCATTCACAAATAACTTTAAAATGTAAATATGATCGGAAAATGCAAATATTTTCATTGAACTACTATCTTGTATAAATGAGTATCAGTGTGCTGCAGCTAACAAATATATTCACACATAACAATTAATACAACCGTATAGCATATATGTCTATATATGCTCGCTGATACTATATTATTATGTTGGATTTTTTTATTACAAAAATTTCAAATGAACGACGTGAATAGTAAAAATGTGTTCATATTAATTAGTTGATCATGAAAGATAATTTTATTTTTATTAATGAAATATTATAATATTGAATAAAAAGATACGGTCACATATATTATAAGTAAAATGATGAAAAATATGATTAGTATCGTAAATGAAAATGCGTACAGTTGCGTTTTTTCATCATAAAATATAAATCAAACGAACCATTTGATTTTGTCTTTTAGATGACAATATACATTTGTTAAGTAACATTTCAAGCTTATGAATGAGGCTATATATCTCTTCAAGTATTTTTAGTACAAGAAGTATGATGAGTACGTCAATGAATATAATAGAAATATAACAAGAAGATGCATTATAAATCAATAAAATAATTTTCTAAATATAACAATTTATTATGTTTCAAAGTTTTGATGACCCTCATTTTCTCTCTCTATATATCTAGGATTTAATGTTCCTGCTCGCTTCTAAAGTGGAGAGAATCTTGCTTCCTATTTTCTGGGACGTACGATCCACGATCAACGATCATCATTTTTTGTACGATTCAATGCGCCGGTTCACTCCAAATGCTGCAAGATCCATCGGTTCATTGCAACGAGTTAGGGCTCTTGCAAGTTCGGCCTCTTCATTTTCATCCTTCGCGCGGCTCTCCAACGAATGATGAATGCCCCTCTCCGTCAACCTTCGCCGGATACTAGACTCTAGAGGTCATTTGGGTGAGCGACTGCAAGTGGCGGCGAATTCGATAGGCGGCGATGTCTGATAGCGGCGTCATTTGCGAGGGGCGGCGACGACTGCGAGGGGTGGCGGCGACGGCTACGAGGGTGGCGGCGATGTGTCAGATTTCAATCGGCGACGATGTGTGCGATTTCGATAGGCGGCGACATGTGCGAGCGGTGGCGACTTCGATCGCGGCGACGATGTATGAGAGCGGCGGCAACTTCTGCGACCAATTCAACTTCCTTAGTCGTCTGCGGACGACTGCTACGACGACGATGACTACGAGCGTCGATGGCGACTGCAAGCATCTGCGACGGGAGATTGCGAGCATCTGCTACGGCGGCGGCGACTGCAAGCGTCTGCGGCGGACGATTGCGAGCGTCTACTGCGGCGGCGACGACTGTGAGCATCCTGATCTAGGGCGCATTGGGCAGACAATGTGCAAAAAAAATACATTTGTGGTCTAGGGCACTAGACCGGCCATATTTGGAGTGAACCGGCTCATTGAACCGTGCAAAAGATGAAGGCCGTTGATCACCGATCGTACGTCTCAACAAGTAGGGAGTAAGTTGCTCCGCACTTTAGTAGAGAGCAGAAACATTAAATCCATATATCTATATCCACATCCAAGAAAGAAACAAGAAATATTTGATGAAGTCAATCGGGAGAGAGATTATACGGCATGCTTCTCCCATTTGGAACAAGAAGCTTGGAGGTTCCCGACGCTTGGGAAGACGATTATGCCTCGTTCATTCGGAGGGAGGACGTGGCCGATACAGCGATGAAGCCACTGGACGACAATGGCCCAATACATCGTGTGCAATTGCCTAAACATATATAATTGTGTAATTATGGTGCCAAGTTTCTTTTTCACTATTCCTCATTTATTTTTCTTTAATTTTTTTTTATTTTTTATAATAAAATGTCAACAAATTAGTATTGAAAAAGTGATCATACGTGACTACTTTCTTTTTATATAAAATTTTGGAATGTTTTATAATAACATGTTAAGAATTGGTATCAGCGGTCATACTAAATGCAAACACTTATTAATTTACATTAAAATTGTAAAAAATCCATCACGTTTGACTTTTAATATTACATAACATTTTTGTGTATTACAAAATCATATATCATATAGATTGATGTTTCATGGCAAGTGTAGTTTTGATGAATAGTTCTCTTCTTTCACCATTTATACTTTCTTTTGTTTTTTTGTTTTTTTGTTTTCTGTTTTTTTTTTTTTTGCACCCTGTTGTTAGCCTGTAGCATTCATGCAAAGCTGAAAAGTACCATTGGAGGTAGCATTCACAAAGTCTCCTAAGAGGCAGAGGCTCGCACATGACAAGTGGAGTGGAGCCATAGTTGATCTTGCAAGCTTGATAATAATGTTCTTTTTTTATTTACCATTATTCTATTTGGTGCAGAGGGCCTGAAATGATGCCCAGTTGTCGATGTATTTGGCTCATATTATCTATGAACTTAAGTTGTGGGGTTCAAATAAAAATCTGAAAGAACAAACATTGTAGGGTTATCTATGTTACAATGCATGGCGGAATGTAGACACGTTGATGAGTAAAACTCATGTTAGATATATTCTTGATTTCCAAGGTACTTCGTTAATTTCAACTCCATGGAGGGGCTCAAGCAATCCACTTTCTGAAGTCTTATGAACCCAAATAATCGCAGAGCAACAATAATCACTCGACCAATTGCACTCGACTATTTTATCTTCTATCTGTAGTCTACCATCTGAGCATGAGCGTAGCTTCCATCTGATTTGAAAAAAAGGCCTTTTCTGGCATACAACCCACTATTGCAATCCTCAAGCAGGTTTGCCAGCAATCTTTAATGATCTAATTTGTTCCCCTTTTAGATGCAGAAGAAATCCAGTGTCAATATCCCTCTAAAAAGATATTATCTACAGCATGATAATGGATACTCCTGCAAATTTGATAAATCTTATCAGCTTCCTTATGTCGTGTATCGCCGGCAATGAACCGAAAGTTCTCCAGGCCTTTCATCTCAACATAACTCCAACCGACCTCTTTTCTTGAGCCTTCCATCCTCATCTCAGCCCTCAACCTTGCAACATCCTCCCAAAGGCCAGATAAGGCATAAACATTTGACAGTGCCACTCTCCAGATGCTACTGTCAGGTTCCAGAGAAGACAGCTTTTTCGCCGCCCTTCTTGCAATATCCACATTCCCATGAAGTGCACAGGCACTTAACAAACATCCCCAAACAGAAGAGCCTGGTTCGACGGGCATGTCCTTGATGAAACTCTCTGCCTCATCAAGATTCCCAGAACGCCCTAAAAGATCCACAATTGCGGCATAGTGCTCCATGCTGGGTTCAATTCCGAAGTCCCTCTGCATGCTGATGAAGCATTCATGGCCTTCAGTTATCAATCCTGAATGACTGCATGCTGAAATAACATTTAAAAAGGTTACTGCATTTGGAATGTCCACCCCTGCATCCTTGAGTTCTAAGAAGAGACTTAAAGCCGACTTTCCATCCCCATGGATTCCATAAGTTGCAATCATCGAGTTCCATGAACCAATATCTCTTATTTTCATTTCAAGAAATATCTGTTTTGCCCAATCTACTCGCCCTGATTTTCCATACATATCAATTAAAGCATTGCAAACAAAGACATCACTGTCAAAACCTGATTTAATCAAATGGGCATGCAAGATCTGTCCCTTCTCCAGTGATGCAAGGATGGAGCATGCTTGAAGCGAAATCATCATGGATATAATATCAGGAAGACATCGACCACTGCCCGTGCCATGGACTTGACTGAGGTATTGCAAGGTTTCTATCGCACGGTCATTCTTTATAAAACACGACATTATAGTGTTCCAAGAGACTATATCTTTGCTCTGCATTCTTGTAAAAATTAGATGTGCCAATTCTGCGTGCCCATGTTTGGCATAGAGGTCCATAAGGGAGTTTTCCACAATGGTGAATGACGAGGATCCTCTTTTTATCAAATATCCATGTATGCTCCTGCCGAGCCCATAAGATCCTGAGAGCATACACCCATGAATGATGGCGGCAATGAGATCAGGATCAGGAGACTCGTGTCCATTTTGTGAGTAAAACTGGAGGAAAACATTCATCGCGCGGTCCATAATCCCATTCTTCGCATACATCTCCACAAGAGAATCCACCACTGAAACATTGTCATGCAGCTCCATTTTAACGACCCAAGCATGAATCCAGCAGAACAAACTTGAATCCCCCATCAAAGAGCAAGCCTGAAGGATGCTGAGAGTCGTCGCAACGTTCGGCCAAATGCAATCTTCTAACATGCCCGAAAATAGAAGCAATGCCTTCTGGAACATCCCATGGAGGACACAACCTGAAACAACAGCAGTCCAAGAAACCACATCTCTGCAGCTCAGCCTGCCAACAAGTTTCTCAGCATCCATGACTGATCCTATCTTGGCATACGCATCGATCAAGGAATTAACTACGAATGTATCCTCCAGCATTCCTCTTGTGATTACATAACCGTGCAGCATCCTCCCCAACTTCTCATCCTTCAGCATTCCGCACGCGCGCAGAGCCACAGCCACGGTGAATTCATTGGGTGCAGGCGCCGCTTTCTCGAGCATCATGTTCAAGAAGACAGAGATAGCAGCGAAGGCTGCGCCGGCGTTGCACCAGCCGGAAATCAAGGTGGTCCAGGAAATGACGTCTCTGGCAGGCATTCCGTCGAACAGCTTCTCAGCGCCGTCCATGAGGCCGCACTTGGAGTAGGCATCGAGGAGGGCGTTGGCGACATGGAGATGGGAGCGAAGGCCGGACTTGAGGACTCCGGCATGGACGGCGGCAGCGAGCGGTAGATTCTTTTGCGCGGCGGCGGAGTGGAGGAGGCGGACGGAGGCGTTGGAGTCGCAGAGGAAGACATCGGGGCGGGGAGCAGTTGGAGGAGAAGCAAGCGGGCCCGACGCGCAGAGAGATGACGGCGTATGAAGCATCTCATAAGACCACGACGGGGTCAAATGTTATGTTAGAGGCAGACAATGTAACTAATTTATCCCTTTTCAGGATGGTCATGAGTTATCTCATCTAAAAGAAGAGTAAAATAATTCTTTTCGATTACCCAAAAAAGAAAAGGATATAATTTTTTTTTCAATTGCAAATTACGACGAGAGGTCCGTGAATCTAATATAAGAAAAGAAAAAAAATAAAAATAAAAATATAATTGAGTGTACTAATGTACTATGCAAATATATATATATATATAAATTAAAGTAGGGTGCAATCACAATACTATGAACATAATAATTCAAGATATTAAATATATAATTCTAATTTGTGTCATTGGTTTTGGAAATTATAAATATAAAGATATTATTTTAATGCCTAAAATTTGGTGATAGTTGATTATCGCATTCGTATTATTTCACCGATGGTAATGCGCTCAACATTCTTACAAAACGGAAGATACTTTATAGGTACATTAATCCATATATATATATATATAATTTCAAATTTAGTGGGAGAAAAAATAATGGATAGCAATGTTATTAAAACCGGACCGGACCGACCGGTTCAACCGGTTCAATCATGAACCGGTGTCAGGTCCGGTCCGATTTGAAGACAAAAACGGAATGACAATCTGATCGAAAAAAGACCGATTGAACCGATATAAATCGGAGAATCGGTAAACCGGGCAAAACCCGGTTCAACATAAAAAGAGAAAAAAAAACTCAAAAACTAGTAAAAAGGAAAGAGAAAGATAAAAAGAAAAACATTAAAAAGGAAAGTAACATATTTGAATCACAGAAACATAATAAAATTAGGATAATTAATGCAGAGAGAGAGAAAGAAAGGTAGAAAAAGGAAGCAAAATAAATCAAGAGAGATATAATGGAATGGAAAAATAAGAATAAGAATAAGAATAAGAATAAAAAGATATGAGTGATTAATGGTAATAATAAATTGATACATTGTTAAGAACATTAAATGATAAAATCACAGAGAATTAATGAAGAGAGAGGGAAAACGGAAAAAGGAAAATAAAATTAATGACGAGAGAAATGAAGAAATGGAAAAAAGAAAGTAGAATAAAACATAAAAATAATTTATGGTAGAAAAAATTTCACATATTATTAATAGCACTTAACACGTAAATAAAAATTTAATTATAATCAAATATTAAAAGTTTATGTTAGTATTTCTATTTTTATATTACTAATTTTTTATATATATAATATAATATTTGTTATGTAAATGTATTTAAAATTATCATATATAATATTATTTTATTAAAATTCGGTTCAATTCGATTGAATCCGATCGAACCGATTTAATCACGATCCAGTTAGTTGTCCGATTCGATCGCCAGTCCGATTACGAATTAACATTGAAGGATAGTTCGTTCGTACGTTAAAGACACCAACTTTGGAGTGGGGGACGTAATATGTGTAAAAGAATGAAAAGAAATATATTGTAAAAGGGATCCAGAATAAGGTCCAGAACTTTTTTTCGTACCAAATAAAATATTGAAACTAACTAAAATAGATCGAATTACCAAACAAATGCATAATTCTTTTCTTAATAATTCAGAACAAGGCAATACTTTGTTAGCAAATTTTCAACAAAGTTGAACGTTTTCTTAATTATACGTAAAGATTGAAAAGAAATATATTTGTCAAGAAGGGTTCCAGTCCAGAACGAGGAACTTTTAGTCTAAAATAGATCCAAATCAGATATCGCTGTTGAATTAATGCTTCTAGATTCTGCACCCAGTAGTTAGAATGGTAGATATACGTTACTGTCAAAATGTCCTCAGATTAAATCATCTCAATTTAATTCCATATAAGTTAAAATTGACGACAATCTCATATTATAAACATATTCGAATTCCAAAATATATAAAATTATTATTTATTCTAGAACCCAACACGTGAAGACTATTTTTCCGAATATAAAGGAGGATAAAAAAATTTAGTGCGAAAAAGATAAATTTAAAAGAGATTTAAGTGACACGTAACTTTTAGATTTGAACTAAAATAAATTGAAACAAATTAAGAAATATATGATCACTACGCCACCCCCTTAATTTGTTTCTGGACTTTATTTACTTCCTCTACGCGGCGTTGAGAATTCAAACCTACTATTTCTTCCAGGAAGTCTCCTCATATTTTTGCATGCCCTAAAGTAATTATATGTATCTTGTATTGATTATTTTAGCCACACAAGGAGAGTCAAGTCCCTTTTACTATCAAAGACGTTATATAATTTCCTGAACATGGGATGATATGCAGTTGAATTATACTGTCACTAGAAACATATATAGTTGTTTCCCTCTTTGGCCATCGCCAACAAGACTTTTTTATTTACTAATTTGATTTCCTCCCTGAAACCTTCAAACGAACTAGAAGCTGGAATTATAATGGCTGAGATTTAATCATCAATTATAATATTAATTTAATAAAAATTTCGGTTAAAAAAACTGGCTCCTCCATCTCGCCGTGATCTCCGACCACCGATCGCCACTGCACCGACAATAGTGAGCGGGAAAGGGGGGCAGACACCCCCCTTTCTGCTGCTGCACCGACGAGAGGCGAGCACGAAAGGGGGCGTCGACTCCCTCTGCGACCTCGTTGCGATCGGAGCCGACACCCCCCTTTCTGCTACCGTGCCAACGAGTGGCGAGCGGCGAGTGCAAAAGGGGGGCGACGACCCCCCTCTGCGACGGGGTCGACGCCCCCCTTTCGTGGCGGCGGGTGGCTTCATCGATGGATGAGAGGCGGTTTCGTGAGCAATGAACCGGTGTGAAAACCATGAGATCCGGTTCAGCATGCAAGTCATACGATCAACAACGCACGGATCTGACGGATGAAAATGGGTGAATGCACTGAATGCACTGAATGCACTGAATGCACCCATACGTGAATGCACCCTAATATTCCATATATATATATATATATATATTCTGCACCAAGGCAAGACGTAGAAGTTTACGGTTCATTTACCAAGGCAATTAAATTTCCACGTCCGGCCAGTGAGTAATTAAGGTCAACCTTCCTGAAGGCCTTACTTGGTCGATCACCAGTCATCGCATATATCAATTACCAACAACACGTCTGCCGTCAGCATCGCGGCTTAAGTTGCCTCCTCCTCGGTCCTGGTCACGGTAGACGGAGAACGATGCACAGAAGAAGAAATTAAAAATATCAATGCCCTTTTCAATTATATTAGGAGAGCTGAGAGCTGATGTGAAGCTTCTCTCCAGAACTCCATCACAGTCTCGATAACAAAATGGCATTTGAATGGGTGCGTCTGAGCATTTATTGGCATCCTAAATAGCACTTGATTAAATATACTATCTAGATTACATGTGCGATCAGGTCATATATATGTGATTCATCTGAAATATAGAGAAAGGAACCGTTCTTCATGCTGTAGCTTTTTTTATGTTCTCGGATGAAACCTAATCGCTAGTTCATATATATGGAAAACAAAACTTACCAGAGCTTCAGAATTCTTTCAGGGTAACATGTAATTAGTAACATGTAATCAGTAACCTAATTCTTCGTATTCAGAATTAGTAACACGTAATGTAATTAGTTAATGTTCGAGAGACTTGAAGGTACGACCTGTCTAAGAAATTCTATCAACATTCTGGACGACGTCAACGTTGGTCGGCATCAAAACATGTCCTAAATTCCACCCGCCACCTCATCTAATTCATTAATCAAACTACTAATTAAACTTTGCGGGGGAACTGGAGATTAACTTCGTGATGGGCGGTGGCGATGGGAGGACGCGTTCCGTGGCATGTCCATCTTTTGCCTCTCCTCTCTATAAGTCTTCCATTAAAGCTTCTGGATCACGTTCACCGAGTACCAGTCAACACTTCGTCTGCCCATTCTACAATTCTCATGCAATTTGTGTAGTGTGTGTCTCTATAATCTATATATATACTTGTACGTATATAAAGTTGGAACCAAGAGGTTACCACACACACACACCCCCACAACAACAACAACAACAAAAAAAAAAAGGCCACAAGAATATACAGGACCTGTCCCTGGTAGTGGTAGCCATATTTTTTACTTGCTTCCCGCATATTCTGAAACTATGCTGAAGGCCAATCCAGAGGTGATCAGACCTCTCCACGGAGATGTCTGGTTCCCGGGTAGAATGATGGGAGGCCTTGTGGTGGCTCCTCTGTCAGCGAGAGCACTGGAGATCGCCAAGAGTAGGGATGATCAACTCCTGGGCCTCCTATGCGACCTGCCTGAGTCCGACCGCGAGCTCTCCTTCTCCGACCTCATCGAGAGGAAGTCCGCCGTCGATGATTCGGCTGCGAGCTGCAACGCCGTGGCCGCGCACGAAGGGGAAACGAAACTAGCGGTGGATGCCAAAGAGAGGAGCAGGAGGCTGAGCAGCAGCAGGAGCAGCTTCAGCGGTAAGAGCGACGGCGTACTTCTGAACTTGTACTTGCCGGCTTCTCTGGCGCGAAGCCTCACTGCCTCGCGGCCCAGCCGGGCGTCCTTTCGCAGCGGAAGCACTTCGCCGAGCAATAAGAGGTACAGATAACTTACAGGAATGTTTCGTTTCAGTTTCAAACATGCTTCCTGAGTCATGAACGCTGAATTCCGTAAGGAAAAAAAGAAAAAAAAAACAAAGAACATGCTGGTTATATATTTCAACAAATTAATAGAGAAAGAAAAGGTTTGAACTACTTTTGTTCTTAGACGAAATTTAATTGACAGAGGTTCGTGGACATCCAGGGATTGGGATGATACGAACGTCGGATGTTGGTCGGTTCTGATGGACAGGAGCAAGGGCAAATCGAGGAGAAAAGTAGAGGACATGAAATGCGGATGCCAAATATGCAGTCACTGATCACCCAAGCCAAACTTCTTTATAACCTTTCTGCTGCTGCTGCTGCTGGTGCTGGTGGTGGTGGTGAATTGCTGCTACCGCAGGAACATATTGATCACTCACGCAGTGCTCCCCTGTTAGATTCACATGTTTTGGACACCATAGTTACAAGCTTCTGCACACTGATCTCCTATTCTTTGGTTGTTTTTTTTCTTCTGCTGTTCCTTTGAACTTCTGTAATTTTTTTCCGTTTTTTGTAAATAAATCATGTTTAACAAGCACTTGGATCGGGCAAATGCATTGAAGCTTAGTCTATATACGTAGATATATTTTCTTACTAAATCGATATATATAATTGATATTTTTAAATGATATATTTTCTTACCAAATTGATATATATAATTAATATTTTTAAATGATGAAGCTTAATCGCTTGTGATCAGTGGATCAATAGTTCAAAGACGCTCAACATCATCCCTCTACGACGGAAGAAGTTATGAAGATACATTAATCTCATATATATATATATATATATGGATTTACCTCTCCCCCCATCCGCGTCCGTCGGATGGAGATTCGACGGGCGCGAGTTTTTTGGACGGTTTAGATAATAAATCCGATTTTTTTTGTCAAAATCAATTTTTTTCGCCGCGCTCATCTCTCTTCTCCCTCCTTCTCTCTCTCTTCTCCCTCCCTCTTTCGCCCGGTGTCGACGGCCAAATCTGGCCGTTGGGTGGCTCCCTCCCTCTCGCGCTCATCTCTCTTCTCCCTCCCTCTCTCCCTCTCTCTTCTCCCTCCCTCTCTCTTCCGGCGTCGACAGTGAGATCTGGCCGCTCGGCGGCTCCCTCCCTCTCTCGCTCTCCCTCTCTCTTCTCCCTCCCTCTCGCACTCATCTCTCTTCTCCCTCCATCTCTTCCTCTCTCTTCTCCCTCCCTCTCTCGCCCGGCGTCATCGGCCAGATCTAACCGCTTGACTGTCAGATCTGACTGCGGGCGGTCAGATCTGGTCGCTGGGCGACCGATTTGGCGTGGGCGGCCGGATCTGGCCGCCCAACGGCTGCCCGCGTCAGATCTGACGCCTCGGCGGTCGGATCTGGCTGCCCACGTCAGATCTGACGAGGGCGGCCGGATCTGGCCGTCCAGCCGCTCTCGTCGAAGCCATCGCCGCTCTCGTCGAGGCCGCCGCTGCTCTCACCGAGGCTGCCGTCGCTCTCGTCGAGGTTGCCGCTGCTCTCGCCGAGGCCGCCGCCGCTCCGCATTTCTCGCCCCTCTTCGCCGCTCTCGCGGAGGCCGCCGCCGCTCTCGCCCCCGTTCGCCCACTCTCGTGGAGGCCGCCGCCGTTCTCGTCACCTTTGATGTACAAAAAATCATGCATTAGTTTAGGTCATTTGATTAACATTTTAGAATATTTTTATGTTTAGAAAAGAAGGGTTTTGATTTATTGTCATATAATTTCATTTAGATTTGATTTTTACTTAAATCTAAAAATTATTCATGGCCGGATATGAGAAAACGTCAAAGAAAAGGTCTAAAATAGCTCAGAAGACTGTCACGGTCATGACAGTTCTTGTCATGGCCGTGACAGAAAGATTCAGCACTCAGAAAATTGGTTAAGTTACTGTCACGATCGTGACAGTTACTGTCATGGCCGTGACAGGCAATTTCCAACAGAAAATTTGGATAAGTATTTTCAGCCTTTTGTCATGGCCGTGCCGGAGCCTTTCACGGTCGTGACGGCGGTCTATTAGGTTATTTTAAAGTCATTTTTATCCACTTTTTTAATATATTTTCAATTTCTTTTCTTGTGGGACGAGAAAACCTATAAAAGTAGACAGAAGAGGACTTGAAAAAGCATCCCTAGAACATAGATTTGAAACATACAAAGAGGAAAAGAGCGAGGACAATAACGAAGCTCTGCCGGAAACTCGAGAGAGGACGTGCTTAGCCTATGCCAGAGTTCTTCGTTTTCTTTTTTCAATCTTTTATATTAGATTTGATGTTGATTTTATCAGATTTATTCTTTCATTAGGGTCATCCTAGTTGAACCATATTTATGTATTGGAACCTTTCTTGATATTAGTTTGATTTGAATATTTAATAGCATTGCAATTTCATGTTTAATGCTTTCCTTTAATTCCATGATTTATGATTTGATTGCTATCTTAGAAGAAGTGATTATTTTCATAATAGTTTTTAGGGATTGATCTTATTTATTGCATGCCACAATTAAGGAAATCGAAAGAGACATAATTTATGAAGTTATTAAGGTGACTTGAGAAAGCCCTTAATATTAATTCCGATTGAATGCATCTTATGATTTAATTAAGTAAATTAAAAACCAAAAGGATTGATTTATTTTAATTATTCATAAGATAGTAGTTAAAGCCTGAAACATTGGTTAACTAATTTTGGGAATTCACTTTGTTATTGATTCAACTAATTCTAAGTTAAGAAAATTCATTACATTCTAGTGGAGATAATTAGATGCCTTAATCATCAAATCATTATTTCTCCAGGTGATCATTTCTTTTATTTTTGTTATTTTTCTTTTATTCATATCTAAAATCAACTATTTTCTTATTTTCTCAATTAACAAGGTTAAAATAAAATCTAAGTTATTAACCGTCCTCGTGGAAACGATAACTCTACTCATTCACTTTATTATTTGAGCGACTAGTGCACTTGCTAACGTTTGCTATCAATTCTACACGCATCAAGTTTTTGACACCGCTGCCGGGGATGGTGTTTAGTAACTTTTATCTTTATTTTACTTGTTATTTGAGAGCCTTTATTTTTTTGTTAAATTTTACGCAGATTCTTATTAGTTCACATACTTTCATATCTCTTTATCTTGTGTGACCAGAAAATATCTTCAAATGATAACAAAATCAAAGACTATGAGAGATTATTATCTGGAAGAACAAAGAAAGATGCTTGAAGATCATGAAGCACAAATATCACAACTTGCAAATAATAGTATCCCACTCATTCCTGTGGTACAAGGAAATTCTACAATTGAAGAGAAGATGTTAAAGTTCATCACAATGGCTGAAGAAAAATTTCAACTTCAAGAAAGAGCCTTTATGAAGTTGCTGGGACAAGTAGAGCAATTGGAGATTAAGATTCAAGTGAAAAATGTTGTTCCTACATCTACTCAGTCAGAGTCAATTTCCAACATCGAAGAAAAGTTGTGCCAATTGATTAGAGTCATAAAGAAAAGATTCATCCGACAAGATTAACTCATTAGTAATCTACAATCACAGTTGGCACAGTTGAAGGATCAACAACCAGTTATCAATTCTTCTCCTCCTCGATCCCCAAATTTTAATGTTAAATTTGATATTATACAAGCAAAATTTCATGAATTAGAGAAGAAAGTGGAGTTGGCTTCTCAGATTGCTCATGCATCGGGAAATAATACTAGGGACAACTCTACACTTATTATATGCCCATGTCACTTGCAATATTTTAATCCAGGAAGAAGAAGACCAAGGAAGAATTATTATCAGAAGACATGGACTACTCAATGGAGGGTTAAGGAGATAAGTGAATATATTATGGAAGATGGACAAGTGCGAAGAAGAAATTTTTCTCCAGAAAGTCCAACAACCATCCCTCCATTACCTCCAAATCATTCATTAATAGAAGGGAAGACACTGTCATCATCTCATATATCACAAAATTTGATGCATTGGAAACCCAAGGATCAAGCTTCACAAAAAGAGCCAGATACTTCTTTCAAAGTGGAGGGACAATGCTTCGAGAATTACATCAGAAATAAGATGAAAAAAAGTCACTTTGAATCCCTTCCAGATACTTGAGGTAACAAAAGGGTAAAAGTCAAGCTAATGACTATAACTTAGAAATACTCCTAAATCTTTGTCATCTTAGTTTTTAGCATTAGTATTTGAGCTTTTAGTTTAGTTTAGCATTACTATTGGATTCTTTAATTTAGATTAGTTAACATTAAAAATTATTTAGATTGAGATTGCTTCAGGAGGACACGGTCACGGTCGTGCCTACATCTTTCACGGTCGAGTCTATCTTATTGAACGCCAAGACCGTGATAGTTCTGAAAATGCAGAAGTCCAAATCATACCGGAAGAAGCCTATGAGTCGCCCAAGCAATGTGATCAAGAAATTTTTAATTGCTCAACAGAACCTAGAAATCATCAGGTTGTCTCTACTCCTTTTGAATTTTATTATTATTATTTTGTAGTTTTCATGTGCACGGGCCTAGCACTGAGGTAGTGTCAGGTTCAAGCTTGGGGGTATTAAGGACTTAGTCTTGTTTCATTTGCATGGCATGTTTATTTTGAACATTTTGAGTCTATCTTCTTATATTGTTTGGCATACATCTAATTATGAAAATTTTTGAAAAAAAAGTTTTAAAAATTTTGTGTCATCTCATTTCTTCTTGTTAATTATTTTATTGCCTTTAAGTTTATTTTCAGAACATCGCTTAATCTATGAAATTCAATCACTATTTTTTTTATCGAGTATCACTAGAGTATTGAGATTTGGATTGAGTTTGTTTCTAAGCATAAGAACTAGCTTTTAAATGATGAATTTCTTTATTATTTACTATGATGTTAGTCTTGATTATAATTGCATCTCTATTGAAAGCATTAAGTCTTTGTGGAGCTTTTAATTATGCTAATTAATTTTAATGTTAAAGTGAATGAAAAGAGAGCTAGTTGAGCTCCAACAGTTAATTGAAAAGTATAAAGTATCCTCTAGAATCTTGGTGTGTTTGGGTAATTAGATCCATAGGAGATTTTTGCCTGGCGACCTAAGGGCATCAGCTCTGAGATCCGTCGGTCGAAAGCCCGTTACATGGACCACTTTGTGCAATATGGAGGATTACTAAATTCCTAAGTGAAAAGAAAAAAATCTTAATGATGAATTATGAAATGATAATAGCATGAAAATAAGCTCCTTAAAGACTTGTGGTTCAATTTTGTACTCTTATGAGATTGACTAATATTATTTGTAAATATGCAGGAAAGACATGTTTAAATGCTAAGAATTCTACAAGGCTATGTATTAGTTGAGAATAGATACTCTAGTGATGGTCGTATAAAAGAACAGTGGGAGGAAAGTATAGGTTTTGTGATGAAGCCCTGTGCCTTATCTGAAATTTGCTTGAGGACAAACAAAATATTAAGCTTGGGGGTATTTGATGCACAAAAAATCATGCATTAGTTTAGGTCATTTGATTAATATTTTAGAATATTTTTATGTTTAGAAAAGAAGAGTTTTGATTTATTGTCATATAATTTTATTTAGATTTGATTTCTACCTAAATCTGAAAATTATTCATAGCAAGATATGAGAAAACGTCAAAGAAAAAGTCTAAAACAACTCAGAAGACTGTCACGGCCGTGATAGTTCTTGTCATGGCCGTGACAGAAAGATTCAGCACTCAGAAAATTGGCTAAGTTACTGTCACGGCCGTGACAGTTGTTGTCATGGCTGTGACAGACAATTTCTAGTAGAAAATTTAGTCAAGTATTTTTCAGCCTTTTCAGCCTTCTGTCACGGTCGTGCCGGAGCCTTTCATGGCCATGACGACGGTCTGTTAGGTCATTTTAAAGCCAATTTTATCCACTTTTTGAATATATTTTTTATTTCTTTCCTCGTGGGACGAGAAAACTTATAAAAGGAGACAGAAGAAGGCTTGGAAAAGCATCCCTGGAGCTAGATTTAAAGCATACAAAGAGGAGAAGAACGAGAACAACAGCGAAGTTCTGTCGGAAACTCGAGAGAGGACGTGCTTAGCCTATGCCAGCGTTCTTCATTTTCTTTTCCCCATTTTTACATTAGATTTGATGTTGATTTTATCAGATTTATTCTTTCATTAGGGTCATCCTAGTTGAACCATATTTATGTATTGGAACCTTTCTTGATATTAGTTTGATTTGAATCTTTAATAGCATTGCAATTTCATGTTTAATGCTTTTCTTTGATTCCATGATTTATGATTTGATTACTATCTGAGAATAAGTGATTATTTTCATAATAGTTTCTAGGGATTGATCTTATTTATTGCATGCCACAATTAGGGAAATCGAAAGAGACCTAATTTGTGAAGTTATTAAGGTGACTTGAGAAAACCCTTAATATTAATTCTGATTGAATGCATCTTATGATTTAATTGAGTAAATTAAAAATCGAAAGGATTGATTTATTTTAATTATTCATAAGATAGTAGTTAAAGCCTGAAACATTGGTTAACTAATTTTGGAAATTCACTTTGTTATTGATTCAACTAATTCTAAGTTAAGAAAATTCATTACATTATAGTGGAGATAATTAGATGCCTTAATCATCAAATCATTATTTCTCCAGGTGATCATTTCTTTTATTTTTGTTATTTTCCTTTTATTCATATCTAAAATCAACTATCTTCTTAATTTCTCAATTAACAAGGTTAAAATAAAATCTAAGTTATTAACCGTCCTCGTGAGAATGATAACTTTACTCATTCACTTTATTACTTGAGCGACTAGTGCACTTGCTAACATTTTGCTATCAATTCTACACGCATCAACCCTCCGCCGCTCTCGCCGAGGCCGCCGCCACTCTCGCCCCCGTCCACCGCTTGTGTCGAGGCCGCCGTCGTTCTCGCCACCCTCCGCCGCGCTCACCGAGGCCGCCGCCGCTCTCGCCCTTGTCCGCCGCTCTCGTCCCCCTCCGTCGCTCTCGTCGAGGCCGCCGCCACTCTCGCCCCCGTCCACCGCACCGACGTCGCTCTCACCCTCGCATGCCATCGCCGCACGCCGCCTGTCGTGTGATTTTTTTATTTATTTAGGATGAATATTGTCGAAGTTTGGAATTTGAGAATGTAATTGATTCATGTCGATGTATGAAAGATGTAATTTGAGAATGTAATTGATTCATGTCGATTTAATTGATTCATTGTAAACACAGTAATGTGTTCATGCCGATGTTGATTTATGAAAAATGTGATTTCATTGTAACGTGTTCTACATTTGGATAATTGATTCATGTCGATGTTGTAATGTGATATAAATGTACGTTCTGAGTGTGTGATAATAAAAACATCGTTTCCGTTCTGTGAGCTCGATGTCGTTTACGAAATACAAACATGTTGTTCCGCGAATATGTGATACATATGACAGACGAAAAAACATGTAAAAGTGTATCAATCATGTCGTTCCGCGAATATGTGACAGACGAAAAAACATGTAAAAGTGTATCAATTCCAAACAAGCTTAACTAATTTCCGAACACTTAGGATTACAAGTGACTTTATCGGATTACATCCAAATCATCTACGCGGCGCGGCGGTGATCGCGATGAGTGGGAAAGGCGGCCGAGGCGGCGGTGATCGCAGCGAGTGGGAAAGGCGGCCGAGGCTGCAAGGCGGCGACGGAGGTGGCGAGAGGGCGGTGGTGACGGAGGCTGCGAGTGGGCGAGGCAATGGCTGCAGTAGAGGCTGTGAGTGGGCGAGGCGGTGGAGGCTGTGAGTGGGCGAGAGCGGCGGCGGCGGCGGAGACTGCGAGTGGGCGAGAGCGGCGGCGACGACGGAGACTGCGAGTGGGCGAGAGCGGCGGACGGGCGGACGGGCGGACGGGCTGCGGTGGCCACGGCGAGAGCGACGGAAGGGGGCGAGAGCCCGCGGACGGGGGCGAGAGCGGTGGCGGCCTCGACAAGAGCGGCGGCGGCGGCCTCGGTGAGAGCGGCGAGAACGGCAGCAGCCTAAACGAGAGCGGCAGACGAGGGCGAGAGCGGCGGCAGTCTCGGCGAGAACCGCGGAGGGAGCGAGAGCGGCGGCAGTCTCGGCGAGAGCCGCGGAGGGAGCGAGAGCGGCGGCAGCCTCGACGAGAGCGGCAGACGGAGGCGAGAGCGGCGGACGGGGGCGAGAGCGGCGGCGGCCTTGACGAGAGCGGCGGACGGAGGCGAGAGCGACGGCGGACGGAGGCGAGAGCGGCGGCGGCCTCGACGAGAGCGGCGGCCTCGGCGAGAGCGGCAGCGGCCTCGGCGAGAGCGACGGAGGGGGGCGAGAGCGGCGGCGGCCTCGGTGAGAGCGGTTGGGCGGCCAGATCCGGCCGCCCTCGTCAGATCTGACGCCGAGCGGCCAGATCGGTCACATCCGGCCATCGAGGCGGCCGATGTGACGCGGGCAGTCGTTGGGCGGCTAGATCCGGCCGTCCGCGCCAAATCGACCGCCGAGAGGCTAGATCTGGCCGGCCGCAGTTAGATTCGGCTGCCGAGCGGCCAGATTTGGCCGTCGACGCCGGGCATGAGAGGGAGGGAGAAGAGAGATGAGCGCGAGAGGGAGGGAGAAGAGAGAGGGAGAGGGTGAAGAGAGAGCGAGAGAGGGAGGGAGAAGAGAGATGAGCGCGGCGAAAAAAATTAATTTTGACAAAAAAAATCGGGTTTATTACTTAAATCGTCCAAAAAACTCATGCCCGTGGGATCTCCATCCGACGGGCGCGAATGAGGGAGGGGGGATGATCCCATTAAATCATATATATATATATATATATATATATATATATATATATATTCTTTCACTTAGAGCGATTAATAAAAAAACATTTTCTTATCAATTCTAGATTCGTCGACTAACTTGTTATGGAGAATAAGAATAAATCTTTGATCTATAAAATCATATTTAAAAAAAAATTCAAAGTTTAACGATTAACCAGTGAATAAAAGAAACCAAGTACAAGTTGAGAACCCAAGGTGAAAAAAATCACACTACAAGGCAAAAGTTAGCTGAAGTGGACTCGAGGGAAAAATCATAAATCGATTATATAACAATTTACATGTTACGCGCATCTATACTAAAAATCAGAGTTAGCTCAAGTGGACTGGAGAGCCGAGGCAAGTAAAAGGCATCATGAAATGATTTTAACACACTAATCCAACATCGATCATTCTCGAACAATTCGAAAAAAAATCTAAATTTGAGTCTTCATTTCTTGTTTCACTTGCAATTTAGTAGCTCATGGTGTGTAACTGAAATTGGAAAAAAAAAAATGAACCAAGAATTATTCAGCAGTCATTTACAGTGCTGCACTTTAACTGGACATATTATGGACAACAAAATGCCAGTTAATTGTTTCACAAAACTTGCCATATGTGACAAAACAAGAGTCAAAATGGTTATTGAAAACGAATCCTAAAATTACAAAGATGCACTAAAGAAGGTCATGCTCGATCGAACAGGCATTCTGACTGGGTTACACAGGGAATTAGGAAATTGTAGCACTCATACATATGCATATCTAGGATATGAAATCCCGGTACAATTTTGATATTTCAAAACTCGATGCTTTACATGATTAACAAAAGTACCCTACAACTGCAACTAATGAAATGAATGCAACAAATAGTCATCCCCAACATGTCCTAGATTTAAATCAATCTCGCCATCTAGTAACTCCATCGACTTCATTCACAGTCGCCAAAATCTCAATGCGGACATTACAGCCTACAGACATGTGAGACATAATCAACGAGCCGCATTCAAGTGCAGCAATTGCTGACATGAAATCTCAATTAACAAAGAAAGCAAAACAGATACAATATCTCAAATGAGAAATATTTGTGAGGGAGAAAGAATGACCCAGAAGCCACAAAAGCCAAATTCTTTGCATTTTTCTAACATCCGATCAGTTGTTAAGTATTCCTATTTCATATGTCGTGTTTATAAACTAGTAGACTCTACAAGCAATACAACCTTTAGCTCTGCTTGTTGACACATCCCTAGTGACTGTCAAAATACATGATGCACTTCACAATTGGAGAAGCAATAACCTAAGTAAACAGTTGTAGGGCTACAAATACTATGATGAGAGCATCCGCTAACAATGGCATTATCTAGTTTGACAAAAAAAAAAGGTATAGACCATTGATGACAAACAATTTCATGCATTTTCTTATATATGAGTGTAGTGCTCTTGATCTAAACTTTATAAAATTGTTTTTTTGAGAGGAAAAAGTGTCGGGGTTCTTACTATGCGAACCCGACAAGGAGAAGCAATCTGAGTTCGACATTGAATATGAAAAGGAAAAATAATGAAAAGCCATATTGATGATGAAAAATAACACGAGAGGAAGAAGGACTTGAATTGAAGTCAAAGTGCAAAATCGTGTCATCTCATGATACTATAAAAGCACGCTGATGCATTGATGTACGGTGCCGTGCGCAAGACGAGAAGGAAAGCCACAGGGAGGGAGAAAAAAGAGAAGAGAGAGAAAATTTTGGGGTTCGATTCGGGAACGAGTACTCATCTGTTCTCAACGAAACTTCAGGCATTACTTCTTAGCAGTCTTCTCATTTATTCCTCATATTCCGATGAGATCGTTCTGACTTCTATCCTCAGTTTCGAGAGACATTTATTCTGTGGCATCCAAGATAAATTCTTGAGATTATTATTGTAATCCTCTGCATAGTTTAGAGAATATATTTTGTAACATATTATTATTTCATAGTAGAATATTTATTGCTCCCATAGCTTTTTCTCTCACGTTGGGAGGTTTTTCATGTTAATTCTATGCGTCTTTGGTCTGATTTAATTCCGCTATCATATTGTCATCATCCCATTATTATTATGTGCATTAAAAGAGAAAAAGAAGATAATTCCGTAACTATCAGTTTAGTTTTTTTTTCGACAGTAGTATCAGAACCTGGTCAGGAAGTGCACATTATAATGAAGGACAATAATGCCCCCAGTCGGATTCCTGTCCTCACAGAAATAAATTATTCTATCTGGAAGCCTCGGATGAAGGATTAATTAAATTGCAGAGACCTTTATGATTCAATCGAAGGTGATGCTGCAAAATCCGAGGACATAGATGATAAACAATGAGGGAGGATTAAGACTAAGACAGTCGCACAAATCCGACAATGGATCGACAACAAGGTGTTTCATCATCTCGCAAATATCGATGAACCCAATGAAATGTGAAAAAAATTGCAAGAAATGTATGAACGCAGATTGCTGTAGAATAAAATGTTATTGATGAAGAAACTTGTTAACCTGAAGTACAAGGATGGTCATTCTGTTGCAGAACATCTTGGCAGTTTTCAGAAATTAATTAACAAATTGTCTTCAGTGAAGATTGTGTTTGAAGATGAGATCCAAGCACTACTACTACTGAGCTCATTACCTGATAGTTGTGAAACGCTCATTATCTCTCTGAACAACTCTGTTCCAAATGGACAACTATTTTTAGAAACTATCAAGGTTAGTTTGTTCAATGAAGAAACGAGAAGGCAAGAGCAGAATCTCAACAACAAATTAGAAGCATTCATCGTGGAAGATCATGGGAGAAACAAACAGAGAAACTCTCACAGCCACGATAGATCAAGATCAAGAGGCAAGTCGAAGTCCAGAAAAGAAGTCATATGTTATCATTGTGGCAAGTCAGGACACTTCAAGAAGGAGTGCAGAAAATTAAAGGGTGATCAGTCACATGAGGGGTCTGAAGATGTTGAAAAAAAAAGGGCAGTGGTGGAAACAACATTGCGGTGGCTACATCAGATGATGTATACTTTCTTACTCAAGAAGAGGAAGAAGATGATGTCAATGTTGTGAGTCAAGATTCAGTTTGGATTTTAGACACTACAGCTTCGTTTCATGTTACCCATCGCAGAGATGTATTCTCAACATATAAAGAGGGAGCATTTGGGTTAGTAAAGATGGAGAATAAGTCGGAGTCCCAAATTGTTGGCGTTGGAGACATTCAGTTGAAGACCAATACCGGATGCAAGATTGTGCTCAAAGATATGAGACATGTATCAGAGATTCGTCTTAACCTAATTTCAATTGAAAAATTAGACGACGACGACTATGAGAGCAACTTCAAAGGGAGAGTGTGGAAACTCAAACGATGTTCACTCCTACTGACGAAAGAAAACAAAAATGGCACACTCTAGAAAACTTAAGCACAACACTACATCGAGAAAATAAATGTGACTCAAGAGATGTCATCATCTGAGTTATGGCACAAGCGGCTTGGTCACATAGGTGAGAAAGAACTTCAGATATTAACTCAACGAGATCTGCTACAAAGTATGAAAGACACTTCACTTGACGTATGTGTCCATTGTTTGGCTGGTAAGCATACTAGAGTTACATTTAATAGAACTTCTTCGTCTAGAAGTTCACACGTACTTGATTTGGTGCATACTGATGTCTGTTATATGAAGGATAAAACTCTAGGTGGTGCACTTTATTTTGTTACATTTATTGATGACCATTCTAAAGGAGTCTGGGCTTTTCCTATAGCACACAAAAATCATGTGTTGACAGAGTTCAAGAAGTTTCATGCCAAAATCGAAAGAGAAACTGATAAGAAGCTCAAGTATATTCGAGCAGATAATGATGGCGAATACAGAGGACCTTTTGAAGAATACTGCAACACCTATGGCATCAAGCTTGAGAAGACAATTCCCAAGACTCCTCAGCAAAATGGTGTTGTTGAGAGAATGAACAGAACAATCGAGGAACGTGTCAGATGCATGCTTCTACATGCTAAGCTATCGAAAGGATTCTGGGGTGAAACAATGATGACTGTAGTTGAACTGATCAACCACTAACCATCAGTACCTCTAGATGGTGACATACCTCTAAAAGTCTGGTCAGGGAAGGATGTTTCATATAAGTATCTCAGAGTGTTCGGTTGTAGAGCCTTTATTCACATCTCCAGTGATGAACTAGCAAATCGAAAGAATGCATCTTCCTCGGATATGGAGGTGAAGAATTTGGCTACAGACTCTGGGATCCTGTTAACAGAAATGTTATTAGAAGCAGAAATGTTGTGTTCATGGAGCACCAAACAATTGAAGATCTATCAAAGGACAAAGAGTCAACTAGCTTCACTGATTATCTAGCTGAACCAAGTTCAATTGATGAACCGATAGAAGATGACACTGTTCCAGATGCTGATCAAGACGACATAGTAGTGTTAGCAGCTCATATAATTTAGATGTACCTTTAGATAGTCAAGACAGTGATGATGAGCCATATGTCGAACATGATGCACTAATACAAGAGCCTCCGTTGAGAAGATCGAACAGACAAAGACAAGAGTCAAAGCGGTACTCCCCGACAGAGTACGTATTATTCACTGAAGGGGGAGAACCAGTGTGTTATCAAGAAGTCTTGTCACATGAGCAGAAGGATGAGTGGATGAAAGTCATGCAGAACGAAATGCAATCTCTGCATAAAAACAACACTTACAAACTGGTGAAGCTTCCTAAAGGGAAAAGGGCACTGAAGAACAAGTGGGTATTTCGACTGAAAAGTGAAGAGAATAATCCACACCCAAGATACAAGGAAAGATTAGTTGTCAAGGGGTTCAGTCAGAAGAAAAGAATTGACTTTGACGAGATATTCTCACCAGTGGTCAAAATGTCATCAATTCGAATGGTTCTTGGATTAGCTGCTACCAAAGACTTAAAAATTTAACAGTTAGACGCCAAGACAGCTTTTCTCCATGGTGACTTGGAAGAAGAAATTTATATAGAACAGTCAGAGGGTTTCCAAGAGAAAGGAAAAGAAAATCTAGTGTGTAAATTGCAGAAAAGTTTATATGGACTCAAACAAGCACATCGTCAGTGGTACAAGAAGTTTGAGTCGTTCATGACGCAGCAAGAATACAATAAGACCAGATCAGATCATTGTGTCTTCGTGAAATATTTTTCACATGATGATTTTATTATCTTGTTGTTATATGTTGATGGCATGCTTATTATAGGTCAGGATAAAAACAAGATTGACATATTAAAGCAGGAGCTGAGTCAATGCTTTTCCATGTAAGACCTAGGCGCAACAAAGAATATCCTTAGCATGAGGATCACTCGTGACCGAGAGCACCACAAGCTATGGTTATCCTAAGAAACATACATCGATAAAGTATTGGAGAGGTTCAACATGAAGAACGCAAAGGCAGTTACATCGCCACTTGCAGGTCACTTCAAACTGAGTTCTAGACACTGTCCGAAGAGCAAAATCAAGAAGCAGAATATGAAGAACGCCACATACGCATATGCAGTTGGCAGTCTGATGTATGCAATGGTTTGCACAAGGCCAGACATAGCATATGCAGTTGGTGTGGTGAGTCGATTCCTATCAAATCTTGGTAGAGATCATTGGGATGCAGTTAAGTGAATTCTCAAATATCTTCGAGGCACGTCTAATATATGCTTATGTTTCGGAAACTCTGAGCCAGTGTTAGAAGAATTTACTGACTCTGACATGGCAGGTGATGTTGATAGTCGGAAGTCAACTTCTGGTTACTTGATGACATTTGCAGGAGCAGCAGTCTCATGGCAATCCAAGTTACAGAAGTGTGTTGCACTATCAACGGCTGAAGCACAATATATCGCAACTACTAAAGCAGGCAAAGAAATTCTATGGATGAGACAGTTTCTGAGGGACTTAGGTTTGATGCAGGAGAATTACATTATCCACTGCGACAATCAGAGTGCTATACATTAAACATTCTAGTTTCCACTCTAAGTCCAAGCATATTGATGTCCGATATCATTGGATTCGCGACGAAATGAAGAAGAAGAAATTCTTTCTTCGCAAGATCCATATTGTCAGGAATACATCAGATATGATGACGAAGCCTCTACCGAGAGAGAAGACCGAGTTCTACAGAGAGCATACAGGCTTGGTGGATATCTTCGCATAAATAAGAAGGAGGAGTTTGTTGGGGTTCTTACTATGCGAACCCGACAAGGAGAAGCAATCCTAGTTCGACGTCGAATAGGAAAAGGAAAAATAATGAAAAACCATATTGATGATGAAAAATAATACGAGAGGAAGAAGGAACAATCAGCCTTCTCATCTATTCCTCATATTCCGGTGAGATCGTTCTGACTTTTATTCTCAGTTTCAAGAGACATTTATTTTGTGGCATCCAAAATTAATTCTTGAGATTATTATTATAATCCTCTGCATAGTTTAAAGAAGATATTTTGTAACCTACTATTATTTCATAGTGGAAAATCTGCTACTTGCTCATATGGTTTTTTCCTCTCACGTTGAGATATTTTCCACGTTAATTCTCTGCGTCTTTGTTCTGATTTAATTCCGCTATATTATTGTCATCATCCCATTATTATTATGTGCATTAAAAGGGAAAAGAAGATAATTCCGCAACAATCAGTTCAGCCTTTTTTCCCAACAAAAAGGACGACTAGCAAGGAGGTAGTCGTCCAGGATTTTATTAATGAGACGCACGATTACAAATGAAATCGTAAATGCGAAGCAAAGTTTCCACCAATACACAGCTTTCCTACATTACATGTACTTCTCCAGTCCCCATACATTGCCCTTGCATGTTGTCCAACATTCTCCGCATAAGCACGGCCAAGGTTGTCAAGTTCGAGTTTTTACCCAAATTCGTTTTAGGGGGGTAGACTCGTATCGTAAACTCGATACGTAAATACGTAGAGTTTAGATACGATATTAATTTAATACTAATAATCTAAAAATGCATCAAATTTTTTGTGAAATTATTTCAAAAAACAAATAACATAAATATATGACATATAAAAATTCATAATCTCACAACAAGTTCAACTCCAATTTATTTTAAAGTTCTCAAGTCCCAAAAATATATACACACACAATTAAAGAGCCCTAAATTCACATAATAAATTTGACTATATTGGTATAAAATAATTAGTATATGATATTCTTTTATATTTAGGTATTATTATTTTGTTTCATCATTTAATATAATTTTTGTTCATATTTTTAATTTGATTATGATGATAAAAAATTAAATAATACAGAATATAATTAACTATAAGTTATATTGAAATTATTTTGATATATTTTTAAATTTATTATAATATTATTCTTTTTAAATAGTATAATTAGAAAAAAAATTAGGGAAAACAATTAAGATATAAAAGGAAAAACATATTAAACAATAAGAAGTAAATAGAAAAGTTACATTTTTATGATATAAGAGAGGATATTAGTGAAAAGGAACAATAAAAAAGTTATATTATTCTGATTTATTAGTGAAAAAGGAATTGTGAAAAAAGAATAATGAAATAATCATATTATTCTGCTTTGAAGCTTTAATAAAGGGGAGAGCGAAGGGAATTGAACCTGCAACCTATGACATTTGGCCTCATCAAGCTAGCCACGTAACCCATGACGTGTACTCGCCGTTTCTGCTACTTGTTTCTACGTTTCAACGTTTTCAAGCGTTTTTATCGATTTAAAACGTATTGGAATCCGAGTTTACTCTAAATTCCGATTCCAGAACTGAGTCAACTCGTTTTTGGGCCTTAGAAATATAAAATTAAGTTTTTAAGTATTAAAATTAATTTTTGACAATATTGAACACTACTATCTTGAAAGATAGTTGCATTCCTTTACAGTCAAATGGCCCAGATGAAAGCCAGCGGCCATGCCATCTGTCTCTTGCAAACATAAACACGCTCACGAAAGTCTTTGCTACCGCTGCAAAAGGAGCGCTAGAACGCAGTTTTAAGTGTTGTCAATCCATCCAATGTCAGTATCGCGGCTTGCTTGGCCTCCTCCTCCGTCCTGGTCACGGTAGATGGAGAACGATGCACAGAAGAAGAAATTAAAAATAAGGGATTAATGCCCTTTTCAATTATATTAGGAGAGCTGAGAGCTGATGTGAAGCTTCGCTCCAGAACTCCATCACAGTCTCGATAACAAAATGGCATTTGAATGGGTGCGTCTGAGCGTTTATTGGCATCCTAAATAGCACTTGATTAAATATACTATCTAGATTACATGTGCGATCAGGTCATATATATGTGATTCATCTGAAATATAGAGAAAGGAACCGTTCTTCATGCTGTAGCTTTTTTTATGTTCTCGGATGAAACCTAATCGCTAGTTCATATATATGGAAAACAAAATGGCATTTGAATGGGTGCATCTGAGCATTTATTGGCATCCTAAATAGCACTTGATTAAAATATACTATCTAGATTACATGTGCGATCAGGTCATATATATGCGATTCATCTGAAATATAGAGAAAGGAATCGTTCTTCATGCTGTAGCTTTTTTTTATGTTCTCGGATGAAACCTGCAAGTCCATCTTTTGCCTCTCCTCTGTATAAGTCTCCATTAAAGCTTCTGGATCACGTTCACCGAGTACCAGTCAACACTTCGTCTGCCCTCTACAATTCGCATGCAATCTGTGTAGTGTGTGTCTCTATAATCTATATATATACTTATATGTATATAAAGTTGGAACCAAGAGGTTACCACACACACACACCCACAACAGGAAAAAAAAAAGGCCACAAGAATATATAGGACCTGTCCCTAGTAGTGGTAGCCATATTTTTTACTTGCTTCCCGCGTATTCTGAAACTATGCTGAAGGCCAATTCAGAGGCGATCAGACCTCTCCACGGAGATGTCTGGTTCCCGGGTAGAATGATGGGAGGCCTTGTGGTGGCTCCTCTGTCAGCGAGAGCACTGGAGATCGCCAAGAGCAGGGATGATCAACTCATGGGCCTCCTCTGCGACCTGCCTGAGTCCGACCGCGAGCTCTCCTTCTCCGACCTCATCGAGAGGAAGTCCGCCGTCGATGATTCGGCTGCGAGCTGCAAGGCCGTGGCCGCGCACGAAGGGGAAACGAAACTAGCGGTGAATGCCAAAAAGAGGAGCAGGAGGCTGAGCAGCAGCAGGAGCAGATTCGTCGGTAAGAGCAACGGCGTGCTTCTGAACTTGTACTTGCCGGCTTCTCTGGCGCGAAGCCTCACTGCCTCGCGGCCCAGCCGGGCGTCCTCTCGCAGCGGAAGCACTTCGCCGAGCAATAAGAGGTACAGATAAGTTACAGGAATGTTTCCTTTCAATTTCAAACATGCTTCCTGAGTCATGAACGCTGAATTCCGTAAGTAAAAAAAAAAAAAAAAACACTCATGCTGGTGCTTGTTATATATTTCAACAAATTAATAGAGAAAGAAAAGGTTTCAACTACGTTTGTTCTTAGACGAAATTTAATTGACAGTGGTTCGTCGATATCCAGGGATTGGGATGATACGAACGTCGGATGTTGGTCGGTTCTGATGGACAGGAGCAAGGGCAAATCGAGGAGAAAGTTAGAGGACATGAAATGCGGATGCCAAAAATGCAGTCACTGATCACCCAAGCCAAACTTCTTAATAACCTTTCTGCTGCTGCTGCTGCTGGTGAATTGCTGCTACCGCAGGAACATATTTGATCACTCACGCAGTGCTCCCCTGTTAGATTCACATGTTTTGGACACCATAGTTCCTTGCTTCTGCACACTGATCTCCTATTCTTTGGTTGTTTTTTCTTCTTCTGTTGTTCCTTTGAACTTATGTAATTTTTTTTCCGTTTTTTTGTAAATAAATCATGTTTTAACAAGCACTTGGATCTTAGTATGATGACTCGCGCGATGCGCGGAGGACACAGAATTAAACACAAATTTTGATTATAAAATAAGAAATTTTATTTTGATATAAATTTTATAGATTATATAATCATTTTCTCACCTTATAAACTTATACACGTAAATATGTTATAATAAATTAAATTTATTTGTAATTATTTTTTAAATCTATTACATTCTCTTTTATTTTTAATTATGTTTTACTCTATCTTTTCCCCCTTAACTTTGTTACTCTGTCAACATTTATATTTAAAATTTTTTATTTTATTGATGTTAATTTAGATATGACAATATAGAAACACCATGACCTCTCCTTTCAAATTATATATCTTTTTAATTTTGATGTAATATAGGTATAAACAACATTTGATATCTATATTTTTTAAATAATATAATAATTAGGTAAATATTATTTATTTCATTATTTTTAACATTGTCTACTATTTGTTATTTTATCTATTTCATTTTCTATGTGACAATGTAAAAATGTCATGTTTGACATGCTATATGTATGTAAAAATATATAACATAAATAAATTAAATTATTATATATCATACTAAAATAACTGTTAAGATTATTTAAAGATTTTAATAATTATATGTGACTTAATGAAATAGTGCCATAGGTTAATTTCTACCTTTCCATTTAATTATATATGCTGTATTTATATGAAGAGATTGATGATGAAATGGCAAATATGATAATTATATGTAAATTCTTTTATTACTTATATTTTTTATAATTTGTAGCAAATTATATTTTGTTGTATATTTTTTTAAAAAAATGTCCACCACAATGCATTCACTTCTTAATTAAGTATATTTTTATAATAATTTATTTTAAAATATATACTTATTTTTTATCATTTTCTTTCAACATTCTATATAAACAATTATATGTTTTTCATTCTTAAAAATTATCTAGATCATATTACACAATCTAACTTTAAGAATTCAATTATCTAGATCATATTACATGGCTTCATGATAGGGTTACATCCAACTTTTAACTCTCTTTAAGGTGTGTGTATATATGCATGTTATGTATGTATTAAATATAAATAATGATTGAAGTTAAATATTTTATTTGATATAACTAAAAGTTTATATCTGGTGTTGACATCATTTATTTTAATAAGAAATATAAGTAATATTTTTTTAATATTATTATTTGAATATAGGTGTCAAATTTTTAAGATGATCATAAGTTATTCCATGCAAATCCTCACATTGGTTATACTTTTTGATATATATTTTACTTCTTAGTATTTGATCTTATTTACACGAGGAACTAAAAAATATATGATATATTATATAAATAATATTTAGTTTATTCATGTTGTCATTATAGATATACATAATATATTATTTAAAATTAAATTTAAAAAATTTATTTTGTGTGTGCCAAGTAGCATTTATCCCTTCTACCTGTCAAATATAATGTGCATTATTTTTAATACATAATTTTTCTATTCATCATTTGGGTTGTTTTCAATGGAACAATAGGAATATATTTTATTTTTTATAATACAATATAGATATGAAATATGATTGTTATATTTATCTTCTATATAACTTAACATTAGAATTTATTTATATTTATCTTCCACCTGGCTTAATCCGGAAATATAGCTATAAAGTTTGTGAATTCTTTCTATTTTATAGTACATCTTATCTATTTCATATTATAAACTTCAAATGTGGAATTAAATTACATGGTTGAATAGGATTCCATTCTCATTTATATTTGAAAACCTTTGAATGTGGGACAAAAAAACATATTTGATAGATAGATACAAAAAATACTAATTTTATTGTATATGATCAATTCTCGTTCATAATAGTTTTTTTAGAAAAATATAGTTATTTAATATAATTTTATTTCATATGTGGCATCATATAATTATTATACATAGATACATGTGAATATAAATATATAACTATATTTTTTTATAATATTTAATTTTTTATTATAAAGGAAATATAAATTTAAAATTATAATTATATTATATAGGGAACATAGATATTTACTCAATATTAATCAATATCATCATGATATATATTAATTATGAATATAAATTATTTTATTTATTACTATAACATAACTAACATACTTTATAAACTTTCATTTAAAAAATAATTCTAACGATACAATAATATGTAAGAAATAATAATTAAATTAGAAATTACTCAATAATAAACTTTTATAGATATTATACTATATCTTATTTACAATATAAATTTTTATCATAAGTAATATAATTAAATAATAATTTAAATAATAACTAACTTTTATTATAGGTGATTAAGTATCTTATATTGGTTTGTAACTAACTATTCAAATAATAAAATGATTATTTTGTTTGAAATTCTAAAATGATTGATATGCATAAATCTTCTATCTTGACAAAATAATAATAACAAAATGATTAAATTTGGTTGATTTTTTTTATTAGCTGATTACGTATCATGCATTTGTTTATGATAAACTTTGATATATGGATATACATATAATAATAAATTTAAAAACTATTAATAATATTAAAATAATGATTAAGTCTAGCTAATTATTTTATTATTAGCATATTATGTATCCTATATTAGTAATCTTTTTATTATATGAGAGAAAATTATATATAAATATTTTTTTATTATGCATAGACCTATATTTGTAGGTTCGCACGAACTTTTTCCTTCAAGAGAAGGCATCAAGTATGCAAAAGAAACTGAATGTCCCTCTATTTATAGTTACAAATATATAATTTTAAAATACAAATAAATAGAATTATATATATTTTTAATAACTAACTTTTGAGTTTTCATGATTATATAATTAAAATATTATTCTATTATACATTCAATTTATGAGAGCTCGACACGTGATACCTTCAATATATATATATATATATATATATATATATTCCAATAACTAACGTTTAATTATCCATAATTATATAATTATAATATTAGCACTTTATATATTTAATTTATGAGAGTTCGACACGTGTCACTTTCTACCTCTGCTTTTATATATATATAGATACGTAGATATATTTTCTTACTAAATCGATATATATAATTGATATTTTTTAAATGATATTTTTTCTTATTAAATCGATATATATAATTAATATTTTTAAATGATGAAGCTTAATCGCTTCTGATCAGTGGATCAATAGTTCAAAGGCGCTCAACATCATCCCTTTACGATGGAATATGTCCTGAAGATACATTAATTCCATTTTTTTTTTCCTTTCACTTAGACCGATTAATAAAGAAATCTTTGATCTATAAAATCATATTTTTTAAAAAAATTCAAAATGTATCGATTAACCAGTGAATAAAAGAAACCAAGTACAAGTTGAGAACCCAAGGTGAAAAAATCATACTACAAATCAAAATGTTGTGAGTCAAGATTCAGTTTGGATTTTAGACACTACAGCTTTGTTTCATGTTACCCATCGCAGAGATGTATTCTCAACATATAAAGTGAGAGCATTTGGATCAGTAAAGATGGAGAATAAGTCGGAGTCCCAAATTGCTGGCGTTGGAGACATTCAGTTGAAGACCAATATCGGATGCAAGATTGTGCTAAAAAATATGAGGCATATACCAGAGATTCGTCTTAACCTAATTTCAGTTGGAAAATTAGACGACGACGACTATGAGAGCAACTTCAAAGGGGGAGTGTGGAAACTCGAGTGATGTTCACTCCTACTGGCGAAAGGAAACAAAAATGGTACACTCTAGAAGATTGAAGCACAACACTACACCGAAGAGATAAACGTGACTCAAGAGATGTCATCCTCTGAGTTATGACACAAGTGACTTGGTCACATAAGTGAGAAAGGACTTCAAATATTAACTCAACGAAATCTGCTACCAAGTATGAAAGACACTTCACTTGACGTATGTGTCCATTGTTTGGCTGGTAAGCAGACTAGAGTTACATTTAATAGAACTTCTTCACCTAGAAGTTCACACGTACTTGATTTGGTGCATACTGATGTCTGCTATATGAAGGATAAAACATTAGGTGATGCATTTTATTTTGTTACATTTATTGATGACCATTCTAGAAGAGTCTGAGCTTTTCCTATAGCACACAAAAATCATGTGTTGACAGAGTTCAAGAAGTTTCATGCCAAAGTCGAAAGAGAAATTGACAAGAAGCTCAAGTGTATTCGAGCAGATAATGACATCGAATACAGAGAACCTTTTGAAGAATACTGCAACACCTATGGCATCAAGCTTGAGAAGACAATTCCCAAGACTCCTCAGCAAAATGATGTTGCTGAGAGAATGAACAGAACAATCGAGGAACGTGTCAGATGCATGCTTCTACATGCTAAGCTATCGAAAGGATTCTGGGGTGAAACAATGATGACTGTAGGTGAACTGATCAACCACTCATCATCAGTACCTCTGGATAGTGATATACCTCTAAAAGTCTGGTCAGGGAAGGATGTTTCATATAAGCATCTCAGAGTGTTCAGCTGTAGAGCTTTCACATCCTTAGTGATGAACGGTCAAAACTTGACAGCAAATCGAAAGAATGCATCTTCCTCGAATATGGAGGTGAAGAATTTGGCTACAGACTCTGAGATCCTGTTAACAGAAAGGTTATTAGAAGCAGAAATGTTGTGTTCATGGAGCACTAAACAATTGAAGATCTATCAAAGGACAACTAACTTCACTAATTATCTAGCTGAACCAAGTTCAATTGATGCACCGATAGAATATGACACTGTTCCAGATGCTGATCAAGATGACAGTAGTAAATATATAATATTTATAATAAAAAATATAATATTATTTATTACTTATTATTTTATTAAAAAATTAATATTTTGTTAATTATAATTAATTTTAAAAATGATTTTTTATTTGAATACTATATTTTTTAACAAAATTTTTCTATAAAAAATTTTAATTTTAGTTTTATTAATAATAAAATTATACTTTGTAATTACAATAATTATTTTTAATTCAAAACTCATAAAAAATTCATCCATCACATCAACTATTTCCCATCATGGTTCTTCGTCATTACATTCAACTCCATCCAAACACATTTCCAACTAATCTATCAGTTTAATTCTTCACTGAGAACTTAGGAGAACTACGATTCTGATTCTAAACATAGCCTAAAAGTACCAAGTTTATGAAAAAATGTAACATCTAGGTTGCATTTGGAAACATAACACAGTTCCTCTTAAGTTCTCGATAAATAGTTGGATTGACAGATTAGTTCGAGATGTACATGTATGGAGTGGAACGTAATGATGAGAAATTATAGAGTTAATGTGATAAGAAAATGTTAATGTGATGAATTAATTTTTAGTGAGTGTTTGAATTAAAAATAGTTATTATATCTAAAAATATTATTTTATTAAATAACAAAAATAAAATTATGAAATAAAACTTTTATGGAAAAAATTGTTAAAAATCTATTATTTAGATATAAAAATCATTTTTAGATTAATTTTATTTAATGAAACATTAATTTTTTAAAAAAATAATAAGTAATAAGTTATATTATATTAATCCTTTATTATAAATATTTTATATTTAAAAATAAATTATTTTATAGAAGAAAGGTAAAAAAGAAAAAAAGAGGTTGAAAAGAAAAAAGAAAGGTCAAATAAAAAAAGAGAAAACAAAAAAAGGATTAGCCACATGGAACAAGGTCACGTGAACCTGGTTCCAGCTTCAAAAAGGTGGCCTGGTTCCCTTGGAAACTAGGCCACCGGCCCTGTTCGGGGAACCAAGCTGGAACTAACCCTTTTTCTAGCTTGGTTCCCATTCTAAACAGTCCTAGGGCTTTTGGCAATGGAATTAAGCTAGAACTAATAATCGGTTTCAAGTAGTTCCGTCAAACGCCCTCATGTGGCTTGGTTCTCAAGGTGAAATTAGACGACATTAATGACTTGTGCAACTAGGATCACGTGACTCTAGTTCCACAGGCTTGACAAGCCGTGCTCCACTTTTTTTTTTGTTGACGTTGACGCTTTTTTATTTTGCAAACTCTTTTTTTCTTTTACTATTTTCTTCTTTTTACCTTTCTTTTATAATTTATTTATTATATATAAAATATTAATAATAAAAAATTAATATATTATTATTTATTACTTGTTATTTCATTGATAATTTTTAATATTTCATTAAATACAATTAATTTAAAAATTAAATATTATATTTAAATAATATGTTTTTAACAATTTTCCCTTAAAAGTTTAATTTATAATTTTATTTGTTAATAATAAAATTATACTTTACATTTACGATAATTATTTTTAATTTAAAATCCATCAGAAATTTTTGAAATCGAAGCCACCTCAGTTCAATAAGGTAAATGACTTTGACACTATCGCTAGGTGGTTGAATGCTACAGAAGAGACCTTCCAACTCATGGACTGTGTGGAAGGGAAGAAGATCTCGTTTGCTATAAATAGGGTCACTGCATATGCAAGGGATTGATGGAACACTACTAAGGCCGTGGCTTCCCTGTTATGATCGAGATTCCTTAGGCGAAGGTCATTACGGAGTCCTTACGTTTTCAATCAATTTTCGGTATGAATAAAGATCAAACACTACTTAACATAATACCTAACACGTAGTATGATTCAGAGGCATATCTAATCATAGATCTCATCCTAAACATATAATATATGTCATTCTTTTTCACATGATGTAGCTTGCTGATTTCTTGTCTTTAAACGTAAAATAATTTTAGGTTCATTTTAGTTCCAAACAATAGATACTAACGTTTTATCGACATAGAATGGATCATCAAGTAACTACCCAAATTATTCATTAATAGATCTAATCACTCATCATGTTAACTACTCATATGGAGTATGAAATCCTTTCGATCGTGATCAGAAGAGAGGAAAAACATATTCATACATCTATAGAATCATAAGGCTTGATCTACACCCTTACTAGCATGAACCTTAACCACAAATCAGTCTTTAAAGCATGCATGATCCATCTAAAATTATCTCATGATCCAGAACCTGAAACACACCTTTCTCGAACGTTTTTTGATTCTTCCTGCACTGGATCATCCGTAGCCTTTTCCTTGTCGTCCTCGAGTATCGTTTGTACATGGATCTGCAAAGTCTCCTCCTTCAACTTCTAGTTGTGCACGGACGAAATAAGAACATGAACAGACTAGAGAGGAGGGAATGAGAGAAAAGAAGTCAAGAAACATGGATCATAATGGGGCTTTAAGGTCATTCAATTTGTGGGGATTTCATGCCATTAATCACCTCAACCATGAATAGGAGGGGGTTACCAATTCTCTAGAGTTATTAGGAGTGAGACGAATCAAAATCGATCTCTCTTTGTTTCTGGCCGTTGTGCTTCTAGACATTCAAAATAGCTTCGGTCGGCTAGTCGATCATCGATTGAGTTGTCAGCTTTGTGGCGATAACGAGCGTCCGAAAGTCTGACGTTAGGAATTTAGATAGTTTTAAATTCTTTTGAATTTTTTGGGTGTTACAATTTTCCTCATTGTCATTGTGCCTCATTGGATCGCTCTAGTCATCACCATCGCCACCTCATTGGATTGTCCCATTCACTGCGCAAAACCCTCTCACCGGAGTCGTCATTTTCGATGCCTTGCCTCATCGGATCTTCATCACTATCTTCGCGCACCGTTGCATCGCCCTAGTCGTCGCTGTCTTAATGGATCACCATGTTCCCCGCCTGAAACCCTCGCGGCGGAGTCATTTTCATTGCCTTAGCGATGATAGTCGAGCGAGGCAGTGGTAGTCGAGTGATGAGGCAGCGACGACAGCAGCAGTCGGGCGAGGCAACGATGATGACCGTCGGCGATGACAGTGACACCTAGGCGAATCAGACGAGGAAACAATGCTACAACGAAGAAGATTCGACGAAGGAAAAGTTTTTTGCCGAAAGTAAAAAATAGAAAAATGATGAGGAATTTTTTTGGTCCGTTTTGAACCAGTCCAAAACTTTACGGACCGATTTTTTTCCATTTTGTGCATTATAAGAAGCTGATGAACTGCGCCTATTTTTAATCCATATGATGTAAATTAGACGAGTACCCCATATATGTAAGGAAGGATTTGGTCCACACAGACCTTCAGAATAAGTATGACTTTATAAACGATGGTGATGACAATTGAGCGATGAGGCAACAGGAGTTGGACGATGAGGCAATGATGACGGCGACAATTGGGCGTGGCACTGGGTGACGAGGCAGCGGCGGCGATGATAGGGACACCTAGGCAAATCGGACGAGGCAATAATGCGACTAGATGGTGGAAAAGTTTTTTGCCTGATGCAAAATGTAGAAAAACGATGAGGAATTTTTTGGTCCATTTTGAACCGGTCCAAAACTTTACAGAGCGATTTTTTTTTTCAATTTTGTGCATTATAAACTTTGCCTGTTTTTGATACGTCGGATGTAGATCGGACTGAATACCCCATATATGTGGGGAAGGATTTGGTCCAGATAGTCTTTATCTCCAATTAATTATAAATATGAAAATAAGTATTGCTTTGTAAACAAGTGTGTGGTATATAACTTCTTTGAGTTAGCTTGTTATTAATATGTTATGAATGAGGCAATGATATCACAAATGGAAACCGTAAGTCCCTGCTCCGGGTTCTGCTACAAAGGAACTCTAGTTTCATTTTTTTGTTAACTTTGTCACAATTTTACTACTTAAAAATTAGTGCATTTGGCATGCAAACTTATAAAACTTTCTCAGGTACCATATAGGAGAACATAAATAATGGGTTACGTCTTCTTTAACTTCATTAAATGATTAAAAATAATCATATCCAAAAGTTAATTTAAAATTTTATGGCAGAACTATGTGAATCGTGAATCTTTAGGCACTTTTTTTATGTTTTTTTTTTCAACTTTCTCACCAACATGTTCATGTCATCAGGAAATAACAAAAATAAATAGCTTCTCTCGTGCATGGGTACCAAGATGGGAGAGCGAAAAAAAAATCTATTCTTTGAATGAGTGAGAAAGTGATGGGAAAAATTTTATTATATGGGATAACCATATTTTAGTTGATTAATTTCAAAATTTAAAAGGATTTTAATGTTCTCTTAAAAGTAATTTTAAATGATCATCCTAATCCCTCTTATCTAACTCTATCTTTATCTTCTTTTCTCTTCCTTTTTTAATCAAAGTTTTATCTTCTCCTCAACTTAATTTATCCTCTAATTTTCAAGGATTTTCGTAATTTGCTTATTTAATTAATTTTAAAAAGTCGGGTTTGTTACAAATTATGTCTTGAAAATTCAGTGGAGAATAATTGTATTCCAATTTTTTTTGTAAAATGATAACTTTATCTGATTCCTTTTGGTAGAATATATAGAAGAATGGGAAATAATTTTATTCATGAGCCCAACACGTGCCTCGTTTCACACGTGTGTGAGATGGGCCAAGAATGGAGGGAGGACGTTGAGGCCCATTGGCCATGACGAGCGACCCGCATGGGTTTCCGTGCGCGCTCAGCCCCGCAATCGCATGCGCCTCTCTCTCTCTTTTCGTCACATTTTGTCGTTTTTTGGAGAATATCTCGATTCCATCGCCAGGTTTCCCTCCAACGTGACCCCGGATACAATTTGCTCATCAAGTGGAACACCCCCTCTCGCCAATCGCAGCCGTCCATTCAGACTCTTACCGTCATAAATTATCATGGCTCAATATACAGCAAACCATAGAAAAAAAAGAAAGAAGAAAAAAATGGAAAAAAAATTTGCATATTAACAAGATGTATAAGATATTTATGCGTTTGGTTCAAAATTACGTTTTGTCAGTTACCTGAATTAAAAAAGAAAAGAAATGCAGCATGAAGAAAAAAGCATATAAGATATTAATTTAATCCAAATACTTTTTTTAACGTCTCAACTCAAATACTTTTTTTTTTCTTCTACGTACCCGGCCACGGCCACGGCCACGTACGTATTAAGAAATATTCGTGCTTATCTTTACAAACATATTATATATTCTAATCTTTCAGATGACCGATACAAAGATATTACAAACATATTATACATCAAGGGCCAACGCATTCTTATATGTAGTTAATGTTGCATGCTGCCAATTAATTAATGAATTAATAGTGCAAAGCCTGAGTTCTTACAGCGACATGCATCGATCGATTATAAGCTGGAGTTGCCAGCGAACAAAGTGGAAAGTGCTTTATGTTAACATTACTTTTTGCAGCAAGCACTGGAAGTGATTCCATGCATGATTCCGCATTGTTAAATGCATGCTTGCTGACTGTGTCGACGTATATAACTACGAGTGTTGATTAAAGAATTAATTGTGAAGAGCAGATTACATGTTCAACCTTTAAGGGATCATAGTTAGCTTATGTAATTTAAATGGATATTTCAGTTCATATATTATGATCTATTAATTATTGTTTAGCTTTCGTTGATCATATATATTTTATACCAATTAGTTTACTAACCATTCTAATTAAATGTTGATATATGTCTCCATTTTCTAAATGCATTCCATCAAACAAAGCTTTGATGGCATTATATAGATCTTAGCATTAAACACCAACCAGTCGTTTTATATATGCCATCTACACGTGTGTGAGATCAAACTTTTAACTAGTTTGGCTGGTGTCACTTAATTATTTTCTGTTTGTATTGCTTCAAGCATTGTTGAAAACGTTTCTCTAGAGCTGCTTCAAATAAATTATCTAACATGTCAACATTTTTTCCAGTTCATTTTCGAGCAAATTATAAGGTATTCATTTGAATCATTTGCCCAAGGCCACTATAAGGAAAAGGGCCTTTCCGATGAAAAATTTCCTACAGTTGAAAACTCGTCGTAATTTTTGATGAATTTTTCGACGGATTATTTTCCGTAAGAATTTTCAATGATTCAAGCCCTGGAAAACTTTTTTCACGGCTCTAGCCGTGGAAAATTTCTAACGGGCAATTTTTCACGGCTCGAGCAGTGGAAAACTTTTTTCACGATTTCGACCGTGATAATTTTCCATGGTTTCAACCGTGAAAAATATTTTTCGCGGCCTAAACCGTTGGAAAGTAAAAAATTCCGCCAAACTCTCACGCCTATTTTTTTCTTTATTCTCCCGCTTCCCCATCTCTTTTTATTCACTCCTCCCTCTCTCCTCTCTCTTTTTATTCCCACTATCCTCTCTCTCCCTCATCGACGCGATCCAAGCGACTGACATGTCCTCCGACGACGATCGGTTGCGGCCTCCCTCCTTCCTCCTCTCAATCTCGCAGGCGGCCACGTACAGCTAGATCCGTTGTGCTCAGGTCGGGCGCAGCCGGGATTGGCCGTGCGTGTAACACTCTTGCACTTGCATAGGATATTATTCGCTTTGTATCTCCGCCCGCACGATTTTCTCAAAATGCATTCTACCAAGTCAATGTCATGCTCCTATATATATCCAGCATCTCTCCCATGACTTATACATGTGGGACTAATGCCCCATGCATCCTTCCCCCTTAGGAGATTCAAGGTCATCGTTGAGTGATCGCATCCCACCATGCACAAAGGCTTACGTGGAGTGGCTCTGATATCATATGTAACACCCTTGCATTTGCGTAGGATATTGTCCACTTTGGGCCTCCGCCCGCACGATTTTACCAAAATGCGTCCTACCAAGTCAAGGTCATGTTCCCATATATACCCAACATCTCTTCTGTGACTTATGCATGTAGGACTAATTCAAGGTATGCCCCATTGGGAAAGATGTGAAGCATGCCTTGAATTAGTCCCATATGCACAAGTCACGGACGAGATGCTGGGTATATATGAGAGTATGATCTTGACTTGTTAGGACGCGTTTTGGGAAAATCGTACTGACGAAGGCCCAAAGCGGACAATATCCTATGCAAGTGCAAGGGTGTTGCATATGGTATCAGAGCCACTCCGCGTGAGCCTCTGTGCATGGTGGGGTACGATCACTTAACGAGGACGTTGAGTCCCTTAAGGGGAAAGGATGCATGGGGCATGCCTTGGATTAGTCCCACATGCATAAATCACGGGAGAGATGCTGGGTATATATGGGAGCATGACCTTGACTTGGTAGGATGCGTTTTAAAAAAATCGTGCGGGCGGATGCCCAAAACGAACAATATCCTACGCAAGTGCAATGATATTATAGTGCGCGACCAATTTTTTTATTTTAAAAAATAAATTTGCGACAGTCGAAGTCGTAAAAAATTCTTACAATCCAAGCTGTGAGAACATTTCCTACGGCTTGATCCATTGGTAGTTCCCACAGCTCAAACTGTGGGAACCTTTCCCGTAACCCGGACCATGGGAAGCTCCCACGACTTTAGCCGTGGGAAAAGTTTCCATGGCTTGAGCCGTAGGAATGTTGCCACGGCTTCAACCGTGGAAATATTTTTCTCACGGTCAGAGCCATGAGAAATATTTACAACGAACCGTCATAAAGTGTAAATTTTTATCATTTTGCGACGGACGGTCATTTTTCTTGTAGTGGGATTATAGTTGTTTTTTCCTCTCTTGAGGCCTCTCAATTATTATGCCATTTGACCTATTATTTTTTATATATAGCTTTTATGTGTTATCATGTATATTACGTATTCTGCGCAATTTTTTTTTGTTCTTATTTTATCGGTTACATAAGGACGCACAAAACTTAATATAAGAAAATAAAAAATAAATTTAAAAATAAAGGAGCACGTAACTTTCAGAATGGGATTTGAATTGGAAATCTCTTAATATACGAGTGAAGAAATGTGGCACTGAACCACATCCTCTTCCCAATCTTTTCCGTTCTTTGACTCACACGTTGAAAACTTAATTAGGACACAAACACAATGACGTAACATAAAAATCCATTTTCCATGTCAATAATTGAACGAGTGAGCCGTTGTATATTGACTTTGTTTGTGCGTTATACTTGAAAGTTCTCATAGTCAGTGAATGCAAATCAGAATCATATATAGTCAACTATATATGAAATGAATCAAAACGTCATTTATAAGGCATGTATAATTGTATCTAATACACTTTAACTTTTTGGTCCTTCAAACCTATTATATTGTTCTACTATGCACTTAACAAGTATCTAGATAAGAATGCTCTAGATGTCAATTTGTCATGCACAACTTTCAACTCATTTAATTTTTCAAGTGTATAATTCGTGCACTGAGAATTTATGAGAAAAGAATTTTTCCAAAAATTTTCTCTTCATATTAACGACAGAATGCTAAAAAAAGCTGACATTTTTCTCAATTCAACCATGTGATTTGAGTGATAAAATCCCTTCCCTATTTTGTTTCTAAAGAAAAATGGCATCTGTGGAGCCATTTAATTTTTCAATATGTTGTAACAATCTAGTCCAGGACTTACAATAATTGGACTTATAATTATAATATCATAATGCAAAATTAAGCTTGCAACGATCTATGATCATATATATGTTCATGCTCACGCCCTAGGCATTTAGCATTTTCTTTTTCAGTTATCGCCTCAGTATTCGCGAACTACATTGAGCACAGTACATGGTGGTCGCTTAGTGAAAATTCTTATTTCTAACTAATTGATCTCAAGTAATTATCTAGCTGTATGTACATACATGATACATATATACAAATCAATGTAAAAAATATTTACAATTGATCCTGTTGGTTAGATGCAGTCTTCCAACAGCCATTAAAGTTCCCTGCATCATATGTACAATATGCCAAACTATTCATGGATCTGTCAGCCGACGACGGACAACGGAGATACATGCACCAAGTGTTAGATCGATGCAGTAATATTCTCGATTCTGTCCGAAACAAATGAAGTATTAAAGTTGGACTGCTATCAACTGTGCTTAATCACTTTCCTTGGTCCATTTAAATTTTAAACTCACAACGTTAGCTGCAGCGACGTTGAAGGTTAACACGACAAATGCACCTTTCATCACTTTCTTAAAGCTAAAGTTGACGAATAATTTGCTGCAAACATTTCTACATGCAGCCAACAAAAACACACTGGAGGAGGGAGGGGGAGAGAGAGAGAAAAATGGCTGTGGAGCCGGTCAAAAGCATAATGCTTAAGATCTCGAGCCAGTACAGCTAGCAAAGCTAATTATCCATCACCGAGGGGGCAACCACGTTGCCAAGAGCCAAGAAAACAGTATACTAATAGTTGTTTAGAGATTATTTATTAAAATGACTTCCTTCTGCAACCTTTTAATTACTAATTTAGGTAGGTGGCACGTCTATCAATTTCTATGTGGTCGTCTGTCTTATTATATTACGTCTTCTATGGTCTAATTATCTAATGGGCACACAGATTTCACCTACACCATATATCTTCTAGGGAGCACATCAAATATAGGGTCCGATCCCAGTCATATCTATCTTATTCTTATCCTCCATTAGTTTACATATATATTATATATAACCTATTTGTTATTACGCGAAAACGAAGAGGAAAAGGAATCATACAAAAATTAATTAATAAACATATATTAATTTCAGAATTATTATTTTTATATATAAACTGAGCAGGATGAGGCGAAAATATGAAGATTATCTTTCGTTGGAAGGGTGCATGATCCCTCAAATTAGCATGAGTATGTCTGCGTATGTCAATTTTTCTCCATTAACCATTATCATGATGATTATAACTATATGTGAGTATGTGACAACTATACAACAACAACAACAAAGTTTTATTTCACTAGGTGGTGTCGGCTACATAGATCATATGACGTCATTCCGCTCATTCGTTGATCCATGTTCATGAGATTCGACAGAGTTTTACGCTGGCTGTCGGGGTCTAACACAACCCTCCTTCTTTATCCAGACTTGAGATCGACTATAAAACATAAGCGGAGTTTCATACAACATAAGATTATAACACAATCCTGACAGAGCATGTGACAACTATATTATATTAAAAAAAACCAGAATTTCACGCCAATGGATATTAAGAGAGCTTTTTCCATAACTATGTATTATATCAATCGAAATACTAACCATAAGTGCAGAAAAATGTTATCTTTTCAACTTTATTATTATAATAATATAGGAGACCAAACAGTGATAGGTCCTTGGTGGAAAGTGGATATGAGGAGGACCACGAAAGTATAGGGCTCCCAATCAGGGAGGAGCTGTTGACCAACGGTCACGGAGTTGGCGATGGAGTTTAGAAACTTAAGAAGAGAAGAAGCTCCGCGTCACACAAACTGACAAACTCCATCGCGAAAACTCCGGTGGAGGGAGAGAGAGATTATTGTGCATCATGCATGGACTGGCCGACTGACGGACCCTTTCTATTTTTTAAAAGTTTATTTTAGTTTTCTTCGATTACGATTACAGAGAAAAGATATATAGAAATAATAATTTTTTTTCTTAGTTTATATATGCGTGTTATCTTCCTCTTCCTACTATAAAAAGATATATAAAAGATAGATCAAGCATAAATTGTTCACATTTTGAATCATCTTTCACACGGCCTCTTCAAATGCTATCGTCTCGTAGCACAGCTAAGAAAATCTCCTGTTTAAAGCTTGGTAGTATGCCATACGATACACGTTGATTTCGTCTTCCCTTTCTTGTAATAGTTGTGGTGGCATCGATATCTCGGCTATACAATTTATTGCTTTGGCATAATACATACCAAATAAGTATACTTCATGCAACTTTTCTTTTCCTTTATTTCTCATGAGACGACGCTGAGATTTCCAACAAAAAAACCTTTTACATGCACAATAATCAAATTCGAACTCTGCTTGTTATATGATTTAGACGACAATGAATTGCTTTTCTTTTCTTTTTTTATTCTTGGTACATTTTTGACGATGCACCCAGTTGCATCTTTTTAACTATATATTATAAACGAGTGCGGATTCTTTTAATATGCGATCGGTTGTTGGGGGCAGCTGCCGGGTTTCAGGGGCACCACCGATCGGTGCATGGCCGCATGCATGACGAAGAACAAGTTCCGATGGTTGATGACGACGACCGCGCCGTGCCCTGTGGCTGTGGCCGTGGCCGACAGCCACGCTGTGGCCCTGCCCCGGGCGAGGAAGGCCATGCAATTAATGATGCATCAATATCACCATCATCACTCTTCAATAATAATAATAATAATAATAATAATAATAATAATAATAATAATAATAATAATAATAATAATAATAATAATAATAATAAATATTATTATTATTACTACTTACTTACTGCATGTGGCCGAGCGGCTGAATTGGCACCTTAATTAATTATAATTGAACTACCTCCCAGATCAGATCGATCTTACCTTAAAAATATTACTTAATTATTTATTATTATTATTTCTTCTTTGAACTAAACCTTTGGTCTTCCTTTAAAAATAGACAATCAACTTTTTGCCATTAAATTGTCATTCGATGCCAAAGAAAAATGAAAAAAAAAGGATAGAAAAGCATCACTCGGCCATCCTTGGATCATCGTTACTTGCAACAATTTAATGACAAAAATAAAATAAATAAATAAAATGGTCTCGAGCTACCTACGGGTGGCAAAAAATTTCCGAAAGTCGGGGATCCAGTCGTGGAGCTTTTCTCCCCCTCTACGGGGCTCCATCCCCAAAATAGATTTATAATTTTTTAAATTTTAATATTAATTTAATAATTCTTAAGAAAATATTGTACTGTATTTTATAATTAATAATATTTAAATGATTTAATATATATTCATTTACTTTTATTTTTTAGAGTGATTATTTTTTTTATAATTATTAGTTAGAGTATTAGGAGCAAAGTTAGAATTAGCTCCGCTCCGAAAATTATGTATGCCCCCATGATCTCCTCTGGATCATGTGGGAGTTCCACTCCCTTTTGGGTGAATGGAAAATTCGGATGGTTTCTTCACTAGCGTTGGGGTGGGGGTTTATTATCCACATCTTATATCTCTTCTTTTGCTGGAAATGCTCTTACTCAGAATAGCGACTCCGCGCTTATCACTGTGGCTTGGGGCGCTTTGGAGGGCATTCGACGATGCAGGGATCTACAACTCATGCATGTTTGATTGGAGGTTGACTCCGAAGACCCTCGTTGACATCATCAAAAAGACAACTAGATGCCCTTGGAAGTTAGGATAATTATGATAAATTTTTGACATATTTCTTCTCAATTTTTACATAAATGTACTCACATTTTCAAGAAGCAAAAAATGATGATCACCGATCGAGTAGCTAGTATGTGTCTATTGTCAATTTTTTTTCAGCAACAACTCATCGATATACAGAATTATTGACGCCTGACTAATTCGATATCGGACTAGTTGATCTCTTGTGAGAGGATGACAATATCTGCCTCATGACATTTTCAACTTTTGCAAGCTAGTGTATCGTGCTCCTATATTAATAGTTCTCCTTTTTCAAAAAAAAAAAAAAGTATGAGCTGGACGTTCTTAAGTGCTAGGAGCCTAAAATTTTGGTCTCCCTGTTTGTAGCTTTTAAAAAGAAACGTGACAACATTTTATCATAGGAGAATGTAACCCAAGTAAAATAATTTTTTTGAACGCCAGTTAATTTGGTCAAATAAAAATTAAATTCATAATCACATGTATTGTTTATCACTTGACATGAACGCCCGTTGGTCAAACGAGTTGGTGTTTGAGGTACAACACTATTGGTGGTTGGCCTATAAGTAGGTCAAAATTACTTGCAAATGTTTTTTTTTAATTTTTTATATTTTATAAATAATATTTAAAAAGATAAGTACTTGTCTTGTCAACTTACAAGTAAAAATAGATAGGTTACATTTTTTGACTTATATATTTTTTTGTCAAAGGAGTTAACTTGCCATATAAGATATAACCTTTAACTTTTCAAATGTTTATGCATAGTAAATAAATTATGATACATGAAAAACTAACGGGTTGAAATTGGAGCATTCCTCAATATGTTTTGTTTGTGAAAATAGATGATTGGTTAGTAATTTTAGACGAGTTATAGAAAGAGAGATACTTGAATATAACGCCCTCCCATAGACTAAATTCAAGATAGTTAATATGGCCATCCTATTATACATATGTATCATTGACAGGAGCATATAAATCCATTAAAAAACAAGGGTAGCTAATTAAACCACAGCAAAAACTAGTTTTAAAGCTGGACAAAATAAACCCTAGCCACAAATATATACGAGATTCTCTCTCTCTCTCTCTCTCTCTCTCTCTCTCTCTCTCTCTCTCTCTCTCTCTCTCTCTCTCTCTCTCTCTCTCTCTCTCTCTCTCTCTCTCTCTCTCTCTCTCTCTCTCTCTCTCTCTCTCTCTCTCTCTCTCTCTCTCTCTCTCTCTCTCTCTCTCTCTCTCTCTCTCTCTCCCCCCCCTAACCCAAGGTCAGCTTCTTTCGAACTCTTCGGTTAAACAAAAACCCAGACCCTACTCTCTCTCCCCTAACCCAAGGTCAGCTTCTTTCGAACTCTTCGGTTAAACAAAAACCCAGACCCTAGTTTAATTAAGACATCTAACAGACCCCGGACTCCTAAATCCATGAACACCAACACTGTTTCCCTCTCATTATCACACTGGGCCCCTCCCTCTATATCTCCCCTCCACGCACAACCACGCACCTTTGTGTCTACCTATTCGCATTATTTTAACCATTTCCTCTCCCTCTCAAGTCTCACCTCCCCAGTCCCCAGCTTTCTCTCTCTTTCTTGCTGCTCCCCTTCCCTCTTCTGCACTCGATCGATCCTCCTCCTTTTCTATATTCCTCCGCTCCATCTCCAACACCTTCCCCTGCGTCCCTGTTCTTAGCTCCTTTCATCAGTACCTTCTAATTTGTTTCTATTTTTAAGTACATAAAATAACTCCCTTTGTAGCCATCCCTTTTCCCACTTTTTAAATCAAAGCAAACAGCTTCCTGTGTAATAATTTTTTTTCTCTCCTGTATTATTGTTTACTTCCTTGGATGAGGTTATGGCCGGCTTGGATCTAAGCACCGGCACCGGATACGTCCACCAGCTCCACCATCGACCTGACCTCCACCTGATTCAGCACCACAACCCCGAAACGACGACCGGAGCGACGACAACAACCACAACAGTAATGGCGACTACGGCCATGTCGACGTCTCACCTGCTCAGATGGGCCTCGACCTCGCCTCCGGCAGTGGTGGAGCCGGCGTCGCCGCGTCCCGGCGCCCACGCGGCCGTCCGGCAGGTTCTAAGAACAAGCCCAAGCCGCCTGTGATCATAACGAGGGAGAGCGCAAACACTCTCCGCGCCCACATCCTGGAAGTAGGCAGCGGCTGCGACGTCTTCGAGTGCATAGCTACGTACACGCGTCGCAGGCAGCGCGGCATCTGCGTCCTGAGTGGCAGCGGCACTGTCACCAACGTCACCATCCGTCAGCCATCCGCAGCTGGCGCCGTCGTCAACCTCCAGGGCCGCTTCGAGATCTTGTCGCTGTCGGGGTCCTTCCTTCCCCCGCCCGCTCCGCCTGGGGCCACCAGCCTCAGCATATTCCTCGCAGGAGGCCAGGGGCAGGTTGTCGGGGGGAACGTTGTTGGGGCTTTGTTCGCAGCGGGGTCAGTGATCGTCATCGCTTCATCGTTCACCAACGTCGCCTACGAGCGGCTGCCGCTCGAAGAGGAGGATCCACAGTTGCAGATGCAGCCGCCTGCGCCACAAGGATCAGGCGGAGACGGTGGAGCTGGAGGGAGCCCGTTCCCGGACCCTTCATCTGGATTACCCTTCTTGAATCTGCCTCAAAACATGCCGAATTACCAGTTGCCGGTGGACGGCCACGGTTGGCCGGGCGGTGCTGGACAGGCCGGCCGCCCTCCTTATTGATCGAGATGGCCCAATCCTTGGAGTGAAAGATTGAGGAGTAGTAGAGATTTTATGGACAATTAGATCCCCCTATGAAGTTAATGAATTGAAGGAGAAATTGACCTGAGGTTAGCACGCATATTAATTCGAGGATTTCCATGTACAATTAATTAGCTCTCGTACGCTATTTCTTTTTCTTTTGTGGCTTTATGTGCTGTGCTGTATTTCCGATTACTTGGATACTTTTCCCATGATCTATGCTTAATTGTTATTAAACTCCCTCGATTCATGAATCATGTTGTTGTGTACGAAGTGGTTCCAGCTAGCTAGCAGAAAATTAAGTTAACTCCACCACAAGCTTTTTAGTTGATTGTCCTGCATTTGGGATCAGACTACACATATTGGCAGCTAATGGTATGCATCCATTATAACATATGCGTGCATGACCTTGTAGTAAAATTTCCCTGGTTCAAATTCATATTACTGAACGCATGGATTTAGAAAACATGTAAACTAGTTAGGTTTTCCCAAAAGGAAATAGAAAACTAGAAGCCTTGTTTCACTATACTTCTATCTATGACTGATCAATTCTAAGCAAAACATATATATGCAAGAGACCCGCGCGATTTCCTTGAAGTTTCTAATCTGCGTCATTTAGAAACTACGAGGAAGACGATGTAGGGAGATCTAGTCAGCGGTATGACATATCGAAGGAGTTTACTGTCTTGTTTCTTTGGGAATTGAACCAGTGACGAGACTTAGAATGCGTATTCCCACGTACGTGTGCATGTTTTCCACAGAAAAGACCAGCAGCAGCAGCTTTTACTTTCTCGAAGCAAACTCCTGTCTCTGACTCTGTGGGAATCTTCACTCCCCCTCTCGGTCTACGCTTTTGAAATCTGAATTGTCTGTCTCTGCACCATTCATGTTAATTTGGATCATATACATGTACATTTGGAAGACTCCCGTTTGAGATGAATGAGTGGCAATATACGCTGAGAAAGATTGCCAAACAGTTCTAATATGTTTTACTTCTATTCAGTTTTAGTTCATATAGTTATTTATGTTTTATTACGCATATTTTGTACACATCTTTATTAACTAGGAACTATTCATCTTGCCGGTTTGAAGTTGGTTAATTTGATGTCCCTCCATAAACATGCATCAGACAAGATCATTTTGTGAATGATGAAAGAAAAATCGTTAGAAAAAAAAATCACACCCAGTTCTCCACATGTTTAATTGATATACTACAGTTTTTAGTTGGGCTTAACGCCTAGTTGTTAATTGCATGTATTATTTTCATACAACCTATAGGTTTACATGTGTGCGTTTTTGTTGCAACGATGGTATGATCGGTTTCTAGTTCTCACATTTTTTTTAGTGAAAATGTCAAAGGTATGAACAATAACTAGCCTCCCGTACGTAGTGCTAGATCACTGCATAGGGGATAATGATTTTTACCACGCTTATTTGATTCCTGTTCGATGATTTAATTGAGTTGTATATGCAAATAAAAATCAATCATCTACTTTTGTTCCTGATCATATGTCAATTAATTATAAGTACACCTCGTGCATCAGGAGTCATGAAATGTTAAGTTACCTGTTGGATCTCTTGAATACTAATTGATCTCATAATCAAGTGTTCATAGTACTGATTTGTTCTTGTGTACACCTTTGTGTGTGCCTTGTCGTATCCAAATTAAGGATAGAAGTGGTTACAACTATTTAATCCGGGCATGGCTAAAATCATGCACGTGGACAGTGGTCGTCAACTTAGTTCAGAATGCATGTCTTAACTCTTATCTATGTATAAATATATTTCTTTATTCATCCTTCTTGTTTATGGTACATAACTGATTCATCGATCATATCTGTTACCATGCATTGCGGATTATTGATGTAATTGTTTTTTTGTTCATATGTTATGATATGTTACTTCCATTTGTTATTTTTTTTCATCTTACATACAATTAAGTTGGTCTGTCGACCTTTATACTCTTACAGCTTTAACACAGCTTAATTAGTTATATCGCTCCTATATAGAATCATGCAACGTCCATGCATTAAGTTTTTCCGTAGCAGTATTTTTCAGAGTCTGATTAAGATTTATCTCAAGCATGGCATGCTGTAGAACCAGGATAATCACACCATGTGTCTGCAGTCTATGATAAAAATATGAATCACCGCCGTGATGTATTCACTAACTGAACTAACAGGTCAATTTTGATGGTTTCAATTAATCAGTTAATTAGCTTATATCACAGAACAGGCACTGGATCCTCGATCATCAGGGAATTAAGCCACTGGGGTGCATATGTGCAGTGGATGAATTGTGAGGAAGAATGATATGATCTTTTAGCTAGCGCTAGCCTTAATCTCCTCTTCTACTCGATCAGCAACCTCCGCTGTTAACTTTTTGTGATCCTTAAACTATAATGTTTCTTCTTCTTCTGGCTTTGTGTTCCTGCAAGATTCAGCATAACTGGCCAAGCACGTATATGTAGTAGACAAAAGAGGGAATTTTTAAGCCCAGTTCTTTGTCTGCTTTGCTTTTTCACTCAGTTTGGGGAAATCAATTCCATGTCCTTTCGCGCCTTTCTCCCCGTTCACTACATCAACTGTAACGGTCGAGAATAAAACAACAAAAAAAAGGATAAAAGAAGAAGATAAAGTTTCAAGCCAAATAGGAAAAGAGCGTAGAGATAAGACGACAAAAGATCATAACGATATGGAGAACAAGAAAACAAAATCCAAGCCAAATTAAACTCCCTTTCTTTATAAATATGGGATCAACTACCAGTCGTGCCTCCTTTTGTTTCCTCCCTCAGGCATGTCTGGATCGAGAGGTGCGGACAGAGGAGGAGAAAGAGAAAAAAAATGTTGGAATTTGAAATTTTCAAATTTCAAATATATTATTTTGTAAACATTGAAAAATGTGTTCAAATACAATATCACATTTTTTCATTAATGAAGTTATAATATTGAATGAAAAAATATATTTACATGTGTTATAAATGAAATGATATCATAAATGAATTATTTTATTAATAAAAGAATATTCTTACATGAAAAGTTGTATCGCTTCATAAGTGAAGAGATATATTCCATTTGAATATGTGTGTTCGCATTTCAAAACTTATATTCATATTTGAAGAAATGCATCATTTCATCTTAAGATGTGTCCATTGATATGTGTTCACATACCAATAAATGTGTCTTTTCATCATAAGGTGCGTCCTTATGTGAAAAGGAATTAAGTGAACCCTTTCGTTAATAGATGTGTCTTTTGGACGAAAAGACATTACACGCATCCTTTCGTGAAGTACTCTTTCAAGCCTATAAATAGACTTCCCTTCTCGCATTTTCAATCAATCACAAGAAATCAAAGTAATGAAAAGTATTTAAAACTCTATGAACATGTGATGAGTAATATATGTACAACACGTGAAAATGCATTCAAGTAATTACAAATTACTAGAATAAGAGACTGAGTTCTCCAACAGTTGTTAGTTGACGAACTCGATGACTTCATTGTATCATGTAAGTATTATTGTCGCAAACCCGATAGCAAATTTCGCGTGGGGATAAATAATTCTCTAAAAATAGCGATTCATCGTGTCTCGAAGTTTTGATCTTTATTTCTTCTCTTTTCATCTACCCACTATTTCCAACAGAAGAAGATTACATGATTAGTTTCTTGGACAGAAAATTATAAGATATGAAACTGAGATAGATTCATCATAGAATCTTGATTTTAGACTTGAAGTATGCTATATTACTCATTGCTTATCGTACGATATTGTATGATGACACTTATTGCCGACAATCGTCAGAAAAGATGACCGAAAGTTTCCTGCATTTTCACGTTGGCTTCTTTATAAGAGAAATCGGCTCGAGTTCACTGTGACCCGGCCTGGGCAAGTCCATACTTGGACCGAGTTCGACGAACTCGGCCTGAGTCCACCATTGTCGAGAGCTCCGAACTCTATGACGAAGATGAACTCAATCCAGGTTAATGATAACCAGGTCCGTGCTATAACCACGATAAAGCGATCGGACGAAATGATCGATCGATCTGTTGAGCCCCGAACCCGGCTAGGGCATGATGAGAACCCGACCCAGGTTGTGTGTTAAATTTTTTAGATGATGCCTTGCGAACTTGACTCGGGTTTCACGCACACTTGGCTCGGGTTCTGACTGTATTATGATTATTTTTTATGATCTTTTGATTCTTGATTACTATGATTACTTCTTATCTAAGTATAATGATGATTATGACATTTATGTTCCTGATTTACTCTCTATGATCCTATCTTATAATCTTGATTTAAGTCCTAATAAAGATTAATTAAAAGTTGTAAAATAAAAGACGAAAAATATTAAATAGAGAGCTCTTATTATGATGGGCTGGCGACGATAAGGTATGGGCTAACTATGATTAGTTATGGGCTGACTTTGCTGGTTATGATGATGATGGTGATGGATTGAGACAGACCTTCCCGTGAGTTGAAATATATCCCATGATAAGTTAAAGATAAATAATAACATGACCAAGAAGATGAAAGCATATGAACTATGAAACTTTCTTTATGATAATTGGCTTCTGTCAACTATATGACGATTTATTTATGATCTTATTGATCTTATATTCATATGCCTCTCTACAGGATATCCTTTATTCATTTTATGATCATGTCTATTTCCTTCTTATTTGATGACGATGTTCTTATGATTCATGTATCATCTTATGATTACCTTTACTTTACTTCCATACTGAGTTGTAAAACTCATAGGGAGATTTCTCTCCTGCATGTTCTTAAATGCAGGACCAAGTCAGAATGATAAAGGTGTCCAACGGTGACCGATCAAGCTCGTCGGTGGATGCACATGGTCTTTCCGTAATATTAGTTTGATGTATTAGCTTATTTGGACTCGTAAGATGTTTTTTATCAGTCTTTCGCATATTATTATGTTATACTCTTTTTAACATTAATATGATGGTTAGTTTTTTGCTTTTATTTGATGTTGAGTTAACTAGTCAAAGTCTTCTTTTTAGTCAATATGATGTACACGTAAGGATAATCCGTAACATATTTTGTCATGCGGCGGGGTACGATTTGAGAGCATTACAAAAATTAATTTGAACCCTTAGAAGTCAATACAATCATGTATTGTTCCTGGAACTAGTGAGTGGATGTGCGAGTTCTAGAAAATATAAGAAATCATGGAATACGATTAAATATGAGAAACCAAATATGAGGTTCTTGTGATCTCCTTGTTGACATGAAGAGCATATATATTTTGTAGTGAAGATGGAGTACTCTTTAAACCTCAATGATCACTTTCTTCTTTCTTCTCCATCATTTTTAAGGAATATAATTGCTTTGATCAAAATTAGAATAGAACTTAGTTTTGAGGAAGCAGAAGCAATTTCTAATGACAAGAATGATGATAACAACAACCTCATATTTAGATGGCAATGTAGATGAGCTAGGGTTTTGCTTGCCTTCTGGGCACAAGGAGATGCAAATATACATTGGGTTCATATTTATGTCAACTCCGAGAGACTATATGCATGCATCAGACAACCACATTCTCTAGGTGTCTAGACCTTAATATTTTGTTGTACTTGATTAAATTTGATTTTGAGTTTGGTACTCGCTACTTCCACTACAAGAAAATTATCATTTTCCGACGGACAATTTTCAGATTTTGTGACGGAAATATTTTCGACGGTTACAATCGTTGAAAATGAAAATATTAAATTATGTAATTTATTATATTATTAATTTATTTTTCGACGATTAGAAACATTGATATTTCTGACGGATATCCATCCGTCGTAATTTCCGATAGATTTTTCGACGGTTACAACCGTCAGCAATGAAAATAATAAATTATGAAATTTGTTATATATTATTTTATTTTTCAACGATTAGGAACGTTGATATTTTCGACGGATATCTATCCGTCATAATTTCCGACGATCCTAACCGTCGGTAAATGTATAATAATATAATATGAGGAGTATTTTATTAATATAATTAGCGACAATCCGAACCGTCGTAATTTTCGACAGTTTCGACCGTCGGTAATAATTAGCGACAGTTCAACCCATCGGTAAGATAAAAAATAAGTATTATATATAACTAAATATAGTATTGTATTTTTATAATTAAATAATTTACGACGGTCACAATCGTCGGTAACTTTAAAAATAATTAATATTTGCTTTTCCGATGGTTAGAGCCGTCGATAATTAAAATTTCGCTATCCCGCTTTTTTTTCGTTTTCCCACTTTCTCATCTTTCCATATATATATATATAATCTTCCCAATCTACTTCTCTCTCCCTCTCTCCTCCCTCTCTCCCTCGACGACCTCTCTCTCCCTCCTGGCCGGTGACCCTCTCACTCCCGGACGACGATCATCGACGACCCTCACGCGCCCCCCTCTCTCTCTCTCACCAGAATGTGGCCGCCAGGCGGCCGATCCAGCCGCTCGTGGCCAAATCGGCCGCCTGGCGGCCGGATCTTGCCGCGGGCGGCCGGATGTGGTCGTGGGCGGTCGGATCTGGCCGGGGCGGCCGAATCTACCGCCTGGTGATTGACTAATTTTTTTATATTTTAAAACAACTTTGTGACAGTTGTGACCGTCGAAAGTTCGACGGTTGCGTCGACCGTCGAAAGTTTTGACAGTTTGTGACCGTCGAAAGTTTTGGCGGGTTGCGATGATCGCCGAAACTTCGACGATTTTGACTATCGAAACTTTCGACGAATTTTTCTGACCGTTGAAAAATGATTTGCGATGATCGTTTTTTCGACGAAATAGTTCCGTCGATAAATTCATCTATAAACTCATTACAGACGGTTTTGGGGCTGATTACAGATGGTTTTGACCGTCTGTAATCAGACTTTTTCTTGTAGTGTTCAGCTTGTGAAATGATCCATATCTAAGAATATAATAAATTTTTTAAAATAAACATGTTGTAAATATAATCATCTAGACCTTTTCTTCTGCCATGCCAGCGAGCACGAAAAAGGGAGCATCAGCCCCCTCTGTGAGCTCGTCTTTTCTCTGCGCGCTCGATCAAAAGGAGGAATGACGCGTAGCCCTCTGTCGCACAAAACCATTGCTTGCCGCCGGCCTACGGGAGGAGGAGACGTGCACACTATAATGATATAAGTCGTGCATGCCGACGCCAAAAGAGGCAGTTGCTCAACCCCCCTCCAACGCGTTGAACCACTAACCCCCAACGTGCTGAATCGCTCCCCTCCAACCCCCTGCACGCTGAACCGCTCGAGCCTCTCCCATGAATCGACATGCACATATCACAGTCTTCCATCTCATATCGGATGGCCCTAAAAGCGTGGACACATGGCACTACCACAAAAGCGTGATAGCACACTAATATTCCTCACATGTATATATATATAGTCCTTAGCATGTCGCGCGGCATCTGGGGCATCCATCTAGAGATCAACGGGAGACAATTTTCTCACGAGGAATATGACTCTCATTTTCCCCTTCTCTCTCCATCCCTCCTTCTCTCTCGATGTTTCTCACCCACCGACAAGTGCAGGGACGACAATCGACAAGCTAGAAATATGATCCCATGTTCTCCCTCTCTTTCCACTCCCTTTCTCTCTCTTTTAGATTTAATCTCTCCGTTTCTCTCTATTCGACGAGTGCATGGGCAGCGACCGATTGCAAATCTTCTTCTCGTCAGTGAGTGTAGAGGCAACGACCAAATATAGATCTCCCTCCCTCTGGTGTTCTCTTTCTCTTTCTCTCACTCTGTGTTGGTTGATTGCCGCAACCTCCAGATTGGCTTCTGGATTGGTTCACATTCACGGAACTGGACGAGGTGGTCCTGCTTGTCCAACTCAACGGCCACAGTCACGATTGCAATAGTGACAAGTTCTCTACTACGGAAGAGGAGATGAACCGAATGCCAAAGCCCTATGGAAGGTCAACTCGCGGCCTCGCGACTGGTTGACGTGCTTTTGGAGGTCGATGATGAGGGTGGCGACGAGGAGGTGATGGGGCAGTGACGAAAGGTGAAGTGGTACCGCGCGATTGCCGACGTGTAGGCCGCCACGGAGCAAAAGAGGGAAAGGAAAGAGGGGAGAGAGAGAGAGAGAGGAAAAGGAGGATAAAATTCTAACGAGATTTTAAGTTTGACATGTCACATATGAATCATTCATATCACATGCATTATTTTGCATTGTTGCAGTGCATCTGGACAATTGTGATTTTGCTTCACACAATCGTGTGAAGCATATCGGTTTACACATCTTTTTATCCTATATATATATATATATATATAGATCTTATTAAAAAAATTATATTTATCCTTCAGATCACTTCAGGTTGCTATTCAGTTTATGTATATCTAAAAAGATTTTTAACTATTCTTCTACTGCATGCACCGTTCACTTTGTTAAAATTATAAAATTAATAATGTTAGCTTTTCTTAACAACTTAGGCATTTTAAAACAATGATAGCACATTTATTTATTGAATTCAAACCTCCTCCATTGATGTTCTTAGTAGAAAAACATATATTTTCTTCAACTATTCTTGTAGTGAATTGGATTAGATCAAAATTGTCAACTACTTATACGTAAAAAATATTGATATTTTAAAATCAATGATGTTGTTAAGCTCTCTTAAATTTACATTCATTCATCTTTCTCAGCCACGGTCTAGTTTTATTTATCTCTCGAAATATATAAATCATATGATCACAAGCAATGAAAGGTCACCTCCTGTAAAAGTGAACACTACCATATGTTTGTCATTAAAATTTATCACCATGGCTCAAGATTTTAGGATACACCATGCTCCTCCCACTTTAAATATAGAGTTTTTTTTCTTTTGCAATTTACTTATCCTTAAGAAGTAAGTAAACAAATTGTAATGTTATTTGTCTGTCATAAGGTTAACTTATTAGTCAGTATATTGTCTTACGTGAAAATTTTAAATATAATAATATTTCATAATAGCAAAAAGAATTCTATAAAATATTCAATGGCTTATTAGTTCATAAGCCTACAACTATACAATATAAGATCATATCCATGTGCATGTCATCCGTTAGAAAAGTTATCAACTGTCTCACCATCGCAATCATACGATCATCCTAATAATAATACTGAACCATGTGTATGTCGCCCGTTAGAGAAGTCATCAATTGTCTCACCTTCGCCATCATACTAATCTTGCACGGATTCAACTACAAAGGCAAAGCCCAACGAGATAATTTAGTGCGTGGGTCACCTATAATAATATTGAATCATGTGCATGTCGCCCTCAGGGAAGTCATCAACTGTCTCACCATCATCATACTCATCCTGCACGGATCCAAGTACATAGAAAATAACTCAATGCATAAGATCATCCATAACAATATTCAATATGCATACCGATGAGAAATTATCAACAATATCACAACAATCCATTCCAATTATCAATATGTTTACCCATCAGCCATAATTAACAATTGGTTGGAATTAATAATTCAATCTTTTAACATCAACCATAAAAGGTTGTCATTGACAATTCAATTAGCTTAAACATCAACCATATAACTATAATCAATTATCTTATCAATCGTTAATATTTTACTTTAACTTCAACCTTAAAGACAGTAATTCAATTATTTGTTTTTCAATCAATTCTCTTTTCTTACACTTCGATTATAAAGGTTGCAATTTTTTATTTTTCTTTTATTTTGAACCTTTAATCTTTCAATTAATTTCAATCATAAAGACTACTTTAATCACAATGACTACTTCGACCATATAGGTTACTTTAAAAATTGTCATTTAATTAACTTCAACCACGTATGCTGCTATAACTATAAGGTTGCTTATTTATTGTTCATATTTTTTAAATTATCTTTCAATCACAAGAATTGCTTCAACCATATAGGTTGTTTTTAAAGCTCTCTAAATTCTATATACGTTACATCTTTTAACCTATGATATTTATTTTTACTTTCATTTAAACTTTTTTTTTCGATTTTTGATGCACAAGACATCAATTAATATATCATAGTCATATGATCAATTAATCACAATGAGATCAATATCATGATATAATCAATAGTATAATCATCACAATTAACTATACTTTTTTTTGTACCGGCCCGAGTCTACGGAAGGCCTCCGGTGTCCGAGGCTACTAGCACTCGACTAATCCGGAGCCGAGAAGATAGAGCAGTAAAGGCTTATTCCCTAGTCAAGGTGACGACTCCGAGACTCGAACCTGGGCTACTAGCACCCAGCGAGCGCTCGAGACTCAACCCTGCTACCAGTTGAGCCAACCACCGTTGGTTACAATTAACTATACTTTACTAACTCAAAAATTATTTTTCTATCTTCATAACGCGGCCCACGTTAGTGGGAACACGGGGTATATTCTCAATTTTATCTTTCCACCTTAGTTCGTATGCTAACGAAGAGAGAAGTAGGACTCGTAGTGCAAAAATGTAATTTTACTATTAAGAACTTTCAACTATACTTTAGACTCTATTTATAGTTTTTAACTAGAATTTTTTATTAATATTGAACTTTACACCAATTCTCAATTAATCATTCATTATTAATCACCCTTTGATAAATATTCAAATTTAATTGAATTTGAATTTAAACTATCCTTCTTATATTTTCCACAACTTCTCTTAATCAAATTCCATCTCTATCTCCCATCAATAATTTATCTCACTCAAACTATGTTTGTATTTCATCATCTTATTTCTTTCTTTTCTCTAATTTTCAGAATGATTTAATATAATAATATTTTATCACTTAATTTTTGAATTAAAATAACAAATATTATTTTAGCGATTGAAATAAATTTTAAGACGTAAAATTCTTAATCCTATCATATTTAGAAGACATATGTTCATTAATCATGCCTTTGTAATATCAATCGACTTATAATTTGTACTCTTAATATGACTTAATCTTTCTTTCTTTCTTTTGATAATTCTTTTCTAAACATGTTCTGATTCATTTTCAAATTCTTCCATTCATCACCTTCCATCCATCAAATACTCTAATTAAATTATAAAATTACTATATTATTCTTGATAAATGATAGAGTGTTACACAAATTATAATAAATTTGTAACAGAAATAAAAATAAAGAAGATATGTCTCCTTTGTACACCCATTCCCCACGTTACAGCACGTCCTCATTATTTGGGAAATGGAACCGAGAAAAATCGAAATTATCAAGGAGAAAGCTGAAAGGCGTCGCACAATTTTGCCCTCGATCCTGTTGGCAAAATTGGCAAAACAAAATTTGAATCTCGAAGGGCCCAATTAAATGATCTGGCGCAAATGGAGCCCACTTTTGCTGTCTATCCATCTGCATCCGTGACCCGGTCCAGTCCACATCTCAAGCTCACGTCCCCAAAGTTCCCATTTTTTTTTATAATTTAATATTTTATCATTCCCTCGACGGTCCGATCACTTAATTTGTAATTACTCGGGGCCAAACGGAGAAAACAAACGCGAACAAAAAAGAGGAGGCAAAAAAAAGCCAGGGAGGGATCTTGAACGAGCGACGAACCCCAGAGAGAGAGAGAGAGAGAGAGAGAGAGAGAGAGAGAGAGAGAGAGAGAGAGAGAGAGAGAGAGAGAGAGAGAGAGATGATGGAGGCGAGCGCGGCCGGCCGGTCTTGGTCGTCCGATCGGAATCGGATGGCGGCGCCTACAGAGCTCCCCCTGGTGGTCTCCCTCAACTGCCTCGAGGACCCCACGCCGGAGCAGGAAGCCCTCGCGGGCGCCGCCTTCGTGGAGCACGTTGGCCTCGGGGCCCTCGCCGACGGCCGCATCGAGTCCGCCTCCGCTGTCTTGCTCCACTCGCTCGCTCTGCTCCCGCGCGCTGCGCAGCGTCGCCTCCGCCCCTGGCAGCTCATCCTCTGCCTCGGCTCCGCCGACCGCGCTGTTGACTCCGCCCTGGCCGCAGACCTCGGTCTTCGTCTCGTGCACATCGACGCCAGCCGGGCTGAGGAGGTTGCGGACACTGTGATGGCCCTCTTCCTCGGCCTCCTCCGCCGCACCCACCTGCTCTCCCGCCACTCCTCCGCCTCGTCCTCTGCCGCCGCCGGATGGCTAGGATCCCTCCAGCCCCTCTGCAGGGGAATGCGCCGTTGCCGGGGTCTCGTTCTTGGGATCGTGGGTTTATCTGCCTCCGCGAGATGCCTCGCCACACGCAGCCTCGCATTCAAGATGAGCGTGCTATACTTTGATGTCCACCACAAGGTATTATATGCCATATGCATTGATCTCATATCTCAAATTTGCTTCTTTCCATGATTTTGTTGTTGTCTGATCCGCTTTCTTCTATCCAATTGTGTTAAGATGTTTATTGTTTTATTCATTGTTAACTGGCAGAATGTTATCGAGATATTTGTGGTTTTGGCTGTTTGGTTGCGATTCCATATCAATGTAATAACTAGTTGCTTGACTGTTTTATTTTTATATTCACCAACTCGTGATCTTTGTTATACTCAAACTTTTTCCTGCCCAAGCAAAAGATGAATTCTCAATCTCACCTAACAAACTGTGTTGGAGAGCGTTACTAATAAGCTGGGCTTTTTTGGCTCACCATATAATAGAATTATACTGTTCAAGAACGAAAGATAGTTCGAGGTTTAGTTGCTTATGGGCATTGTATTGACTTTAGGGTTCTTTTTTTGGTGTATTACCAAGCCCACTGGGTCTGACTAATCCAGTTCTAGGTGGGATATGAGACTTCTAGGATTAAACTTGTGACCTCCTCTTGCCATTGAGCTTTTGGATTTGATTGATTCAATAGAGAGAAGTGACTGTAGTAGCATAAATAGCTGGTGTATGGTATTGTTTCCCATAGTAAGTTTTAATTGTAGCCTGATGCTAATTGTGGGTCACCCCCTTTGGTTATACGTGTTGAGATCATTACATAGATCCAAAAGTTTTCCTGGACCTGTGAATTATCATATCACGATCCAACGGTGGTCCATATATATGGATCACTTTTTTCCCCGCACAATCCTTATTCCCTTTCCGTTATCAGCATTCTCTTGGCTTTGGAAAGCTGTCGTGAGGCAGGTTGAGAGAAAAGTTTAAATTTTGTGCATACCTGGACAACCCATTTAACTGTTCTAAGTACTGCATAACTTAACATTTTCTCCAGCACATCATTCAGGAATACCTAATCTTTCAAAAAACAACAAAATTAGAAACTGAGGTGCATCATCAGTGGTTCTCGTCAAGCATATATCCTTTCCAAGAAATGGGATTCTAAAATTTGATATATAAAATATTCCATTTTTAAGGTGCAATATCGGTACATGTCATGCTTGAGATATAAAAAAATTTATTATACGGTTACCACTCATTCTTTTTAGTCACTTCTATATGAAAATCACTTTCCTTCGGTTACCGCTCATTCTTTTTTGTGCTAATCTTCTTTGATCATCAATTATGAATTGATGGATAAGATAAATACATAAATGGTGATCATGATAAAAGAAAATTCTAGTTTGTGCATGCATATAGTTGCTCTTACAGTCTTATTTCTTACTTTAAGATTTTTAGTCTTTGTTCTTCTGTGCATGTTACATATTCTATACAACAACAACAAAGCCTTATCCCACTAGGTGGGGTCGGCTACATGGATCATACGACGCCATTCCGCTTTATTAGTAACCAAACCTTTCGGTATATTATTCACCAATAGATCTTGCTCTATTAGTTCGCCAAGTGTCCGTCTTGGCCTCCCTCTCCCTCTTTTAATCGGACTCCAGATTATTTGATCTACTCTTCTTACTGGCGCATTTAATGGTCTTCTCTGAATATGACCAAACCATCTCAAACGATTCTCTACCATTTTCTCACTAATAGGAGCCACTCCGACTCGTTCACGTATATGGTCATTCCTAATCTTATCTAATCTTGTATGACCACATCCATCTCAACATCTTCATTTCGGCTACCCCCACTTTACGTTCATGTTGTCCCTTTATAGCCCAACATTCACAACCATATAACACTGCCGGTCTTATAGCAGTACGATAGAATTTTCCTTTAACTTTATTGGGTACTTTTCTATCACAAAGAACTCCAGTGGCTTTCCTCCACTTGCACGAACCAGCTTGAATTCTATGATTAACATCGTCATCAATCTCACCATCTTGTCTTACAATTGATCCTAAATATTTAAACTTTGTCACTTGAGGAATTATAACCTCCCCTAGCCTATCTTCCAAATCGTCTCTAAGTTGTTTATTTGTGAAATTGCTATGCATATATTCTGTTTTATTCCTACTTAAACGAAAACCCTTTGACTCCAACGTATTTCTCCATATTTCCAATTTTGTATTAATCTCTTGTCTTGAATTCGCTAAAAGTACTATATCATCCGCAAATAGCATGCACTTAGGTACCTTCTCCGTGATACTCTCGGTTATAGCATCGATAACTAAGTTAAATAGATACGGGCTTAAAGCTGATCCTTGATGTAGGCCAATTCCTATAGGAAATTCATTTGTCTTACCTCCGGGTGTTCTAACCCTAGTCAATGCCCCATCGTACATATCTTGTATTACCTTAATGTAGGCAACACTCACCCTCTTCTTTTGCAAGGCTTTCCAAATTACATCCCTTGGTACCCGATCATACGCCTTCTCTAAGTCAATGAAAGCCATATGTAAGTCTCTTCTCCTACTTCGATACTTCTCCATCATCCCCCTTAGTAAATAAATCGCCTCTGTAGTGGATCTTCCTGGCATGAACCCAAATTGTCTCTCAGAAATACTAGTCTTCATTCTCAATCTATGCTCAATCACTTTTTCCCATAATTTCATTGTGTGACTCATAAGTTTAATCCCTCTATAATTTGCACAATTCTGAATATCCCCTTTATTTTTGTAAATAGGAACTAATGTACTTAATCTCCAATCATCATACATCTTTTTCGACCGTAAAATCTCATTAAATAGTTTACATAACCACAACACATCTTTTTCTCCTAAACATTTCCAAACTTCAATCGGTATACCATCCGGTCCAACGGCTTTACCATTCTCCATTTTCTTAAGAGCTTCGCTAACCTCCGAGACTCTAATTCTATGATAAAATGACCTATTAAGCTCACATTCGCTAACTGTCAAGTCCTCCAAATCACAACGGGAACTTTCACATCCATCATTAAATAGCTTATAGAAATACTCTTCCCATCTGTTCTTAATATCTCCTTCAGTAACTAAAACTTTGCCAACTTCATTTTTTATGCATATTACTTGATCCAAATCTCTCGACTCCTCTTTATTCCTTGCAATCTTGTAAATCATTTGTTCACCAGCCTTTGTCCCTAACTCCTTATAAAACCCCTCATATGCTTTAGCACGAGCATCACTAACTGCCTTCTTAGCCTCCATTTTCGCCAAACGATACTTTTCCCAATTATCAGAATTATTGTCCAAGTGCATCGCCTTGAAACAATTCTTCTTATTACTCACCTTTTCTTGGACCTCCTCATTTCAGCACCAAGTCTCCTTATCTCGTGGTCCAAAACCTTTTGATTCTCTTAAAATGGCTTTAGCAACCATTTCAACCTTTTTTTGCCACATTCTCCCACATGATACTAGCATCTCCTTCTAACTCCCACACCCTTTCCTCTAATAACTTATTTCTAAAAGTCTCTCGCTTCTCCCCCTTTAACTGCCACCACTTGATCTTTCGATAAAAAACTGTTCGAGATTTCGGTATGTTACATATTCTATACTCCATGTTATTCTTTACTGGAGTACAAAACAGTTTTGAGTCTTCCATTTCAGATTGCCAGAGTTTTTCCTTTTTGTCAAAATCCTAAATTCAGAAACTGACTTCTGGTGGACATTTTTAAATCTATGAAGGGGAAAGGAAAACTGAGGCGGCCATCCATTGCATTTCCTCCTTCTGCTCGTAGAATGGACACTCTGAATGATTTGTTAGCCGCAAGTGATCTTATTTCACTTCATTGCTCGTTATCAAATGATACTATGCAAATTATTAATGCAGATTGTCTACAACATATAAAACCAGGTACTTAAGTGTATGTTTGCATTTTTCTTTTTCTTTTTCTTTTCAGCTTTGTCTCTAAATGGTATGGCTTTTGTTTTTCACCCTAAGAAAGTCTGCCTCTTTACAAGTTATTATCATTGTTTGGCTGTCACATGCGAATTTAACAATGTGCAATATGTTTATACATGTTTTTCCTTCAAATTTTCCTCAGTGATTTTTTTTTTCCATTCGACAGGAGCATTTATAGTGAATACAGGTAATAGTCAACTGATAGACGACTGTGCATTAAAACAGCTCCTTATTGATGGCACCATAGCAGGCTGTGCATTGGATGGTGCTGAGGGACCACAGTGGATGGAAGCTTGGGTATGAGCATTAGACTTAGGGTATGAATTATTTTCTTATGGATGCAGTCTAGCACTGAACCTGTAAAATAAATACACAGTAGAAGTGTCTTTACCATTAGATGTGTTTTCATGTGTAGGAATATTCACTTCTTTTTTCTAGTATTATTTCTTTGATGCTGTTGTCCCTGGTCAGTGTGATTGGTGATATGTGATATTCTAATAACTTCTAGCAATAATCATCGATCTAAAGAGATCTTATGTTTATCAGCTGAATTAGCTAATTCTATAGTGCATTTTCTGTTGCAAAGTTCTCACTTTGCATTGTTTCCCCAAAAAGTAAATACTATAGAAGTTAATAATTTTATATAGGTGTAAAAAAAAATTCTTCTAGATTTAGGCTCGTGCACTACCTATGAATTGATCCAGATGTTACTTTTTTCCATTTGACTACCTTTTAATAGCTAGTTTGTTGTCACACGTAGTAATATCAAAATTTTGGTTTATAGGTAAAGGAAATGCCAAATGTACTGATTCTTCCTAGGAGTGCAGATTACAGTGAGGATGTATGGATGGAAATACGGGAGAAAGCAATTACAATATTGCAGTCTTTTTTCTTTGATGGAGTTGTGCCAGATGTTTCCCTTTCTGATGAAGATGATGAAATCAGTGGAACTGCATATGAAGAGGAACAGTTGGAGAAACGAGTAAAGGAAGGCCCTCAGCAGGTTCATGATGGTGACTGTAAGACAGAGGAAAGCCACTTGAGCTTGGAGTACAATAAGAGAAAAACAAATAATGACCACTTGAGCTTGAATGAGTCTCAGGGTTCTGGTGTCTCTCACGGTGTTGGCCCTAGGTCCGAAGGAAGGCTTAGCAAATCAGGTAAAAAGGGCAAGAAGAGACCTGCTCACCGAAGATCACAGCAGAAATCTGATGAACTTTCAGCAGATAGTATTTATACCTCACGTAAAGATGAAGACACAGCTGTTAGTGGAAGGGACCAAGTACTAAGTTCAAGTTCTAGGTTTGCTTCTCCTGATGATCCTAGAAATAAACAATTATGCCTCTTTGAACCTACAATGGAATCAACATCAGAAGACAAGACTGTAACAGATCTTAATAGAAAACCTTGTGAGCTGCTGAAAGATGGTTTCATTATTGCCTTACATGCAAGAGATCGACCAGGTCTCCATGTGTCTAGACAGAGAGCTCCTGGAGGTGGTTGGTTCCTTGATACACTGTCTAATGTAACCAAAAGGGATCCTTCTGCTCAATTCCTCGTTTCTTTTCAAAACAAGGTAAATTATTTGTAATTTTTCTCCAACGGTTTTAAGCTTTCTTCCGCCTTTATCTGTCTGCAATTTACCATTTTGAGACCTATAAGTTCCCTGACATTCTGCTTATATTGCTAACTTCAGGACATACTTGGATTGCGATCTTTTACTGCTGGTGGAAAGCTTTTGCAGGTTACAAGTACCATGACCATTATTTTATCTTAATGTCATTAATGCAAAGATAATTTTGTTCTTACAGTAACTTTAAAAATGTATCTATGCGATGTTCATTACTTTCTGTTGCTAATCTCAACTTTATACAAGTATGCCTCGAAAGTATTAGGTACCATAATCTTCTTTGTGGTTCAAGGAACCATTTTTGTTGAAATCTGAAATCATGTCACAAGAGAATGTAGTCCTAGTAGCAATTTTGACCCAATCAAGAATTCATCTCCTCATTCTTTTTTATCTGTTTTTTGGTCATTTTTTTCTTCCCTAATGTAGGGCTGCTAATTTTTAAGTTAAGAAGGGTGAGCATGGCTAATTTAGATGGATTTTGGAATTTAAAACTTCCAGAAAAAGATTGAAGGGTTGAACTTTTTGTTTAGCTGTAGAATTTAATGCATAGAATGGGGTCATTACACTCATTACTTAAATAAAATCTCTCCAAGTAATCATTATGTGTGTTGCATGTTGTGCAAGGCCGTAAGTACTAAATCCCAGGTAGAACTGCTAACTGTCTTTTGGGACATATGGTTACAAAGAAGCTATGTCATATTTATAGATTTTTTAATTGTTTTTGTTGAGATCCTTTGCACTTCTTTTCTAGAAGCTCTCTCTCTCTCTCAAAAAAAAAAAACTTATTTTCTAGAAGAATCCTTAAGAAGCAAATTTGCAATGTTCTCTAACTAGACAAAGAAACTTTTATAAGCATCACCTGGAGGCATCATAATTCTAGTTGAATGCGTACACCATGATGCTTTATGTATTTTTTTAAAATTTTTTGGACGTTGATGCTTAGTTTTATTCCTGCTGAATTATTAACTTGTCAATATATTGAACTGAGTTCTACCTCGAAAGGATTTTATGAATTGAGTGTAATGCGCATGCATAATAAATTGTGTCAAATGCATTGATTTGCTTGTTATGTGCATGGCCACATCTGATATATTCTCTTCTTGGTCCTAGATCAATAGAAAAATGGAGTTTGTATTTGCAAGTCACAGTTTTGATGTCTGGGAGAGTTGGACGCTTGAGGGTTCTGGTGTGGAGCAATGCAAACTTGTCAATTGCAGAAACCCATTGGTATGTACATATTTATCCTTTTATTTCATGAAAGTAAAATTCTACTCAGCGCTAAGATGTCTCAGAGATTTGTACTTTTTTATATTCAATGGATACAATGATATTTTAAGCGAGCATATCTTGCATTGGTCACAAAATGCAGTTTGTGACCTTGATGAATGTGTGAGATTACTCATGTTGTGTTCCTTGAATAGTCCTGATGTTATTAATTTTTTTTTTGAGGAGGTAGTCCTGATGTTAATGGCACAGTTGGTGTAAAGGAAACCATTAAAATTATTCAATTTTTTTCAAAAAATGTAGAGTAAAGTCAGAATATGTTAAATAGATTATCTCCTATGCATCTGATGCCTGTCCTTCAGTTCAAGTGACTTGAAACATGTGAATACAGATTCTTAGCTGGTTTTTCAGTGTCTCAGGGGCTCAGAATTTGTATTTGGGCTATGTTTTAAAAATAGTTAGGTATGCAAGAATCAAAATTGCATTGTGATGTTCGACCCCGAAAAAAATATAATGGTGATGGTCCCTTGCCGAGAGTTGGCATTGTAATACTAGGTTCCAAGTGATATACTTGTAACGGTCTCGGATGCACTCCCCGAACATGTGTCCACGAGGCCATTCCAAAGGGACCACCATTTCTATTTTTGACTTTTTTTTTTACTTTGTTCAATCAATACAAAATTATATCTATACTAGCAGAAGATTAAAATAAAATTTTATAAATATAAAATCAGAAGATATCATCCTCATGAACTTTAACAACTTAATAATCCATTCCAAAAGGAAACTAAACTAAGACTATCCTATGTTCATGTGCAAGTCGGTCATCACCAAGACAACCAAAGGCATCACAAGCATCATCATCACATCCATTGTACTTGCATGGATCTAGGTACAGAAAAAAAAACTCATAGTAGTACAAAGCCTTATCCCACTAGGTGGGGTCGGCTACATGGATCATACGACGCCATTCCGCTCTATTAGTAACCAAACCTTTCGGTATATTATTCACCAATAGATCTTGCTCTATTAGTTCACCAAGTGTCCGCCTTGGCCTCCCTCTCCCTCTTTTAATCGGACTCCATATTATTTGATCTACTCTTCTTACTGGCGCATTTAATGGTCTTCTCTGAACATGACCAAACCATCTCAAACGATTCTGTAATTTTGATAAAAGAGAGATTATGACGGCTGAAAATCCTATTGGCAGCCTTAAATACTAGAGTTACAAGAGGTTATAAATTACTAATCAATCTCCACCCTTGATTAATCCACTTTTAATCAAGACCGTTATAACTAATCATGACTCTTATAACTAATTAAAAGGTCACATTGATGACTAATAAACTAAAATACCAGTTTTAATTAAAATAACTAATTTTAAAAAAAAGCTCCTGCGTCAATCTCCTCAGCTTGAAAATTTCGGCATCGATCTTCTTGATCTCATCTTCATTAATCCAAGTGCTTTCAGTAGCAGGTTTGCCCAACCATTTAACCAAAAATCTTCTATATCTGTTACCTCTACGAGAACTGACCTCTTTGACATCCAACACATCTTCAATAACATCAATAGAAACTTTAGGATGTTGTTCCAATTGATTTGAAACTTCAGTTGTTTCCATATCAAAGCCCTCGAAAGCATACAAATCTGAGACATTGAAGATAGGATTGATTTGCAAATTTGATGGAAGCTCAATGAAATAAGCATTCGAACTTATTTTCTTTAGTATCTTGCATGGTCTAAACTTCCTTGACTTGAGTTTGTGATAAGTGCCCTTAGGTAACCTCTCTTGCTTCAAGTGTACAAGGACCAAGTCGCCTTCCTCAAAATCTTTAAGACGCCGATGTTGATTGGCTGCATTGGCATAAGTTTCATTTCTTGATTTCAGGGCAGCTTTTACCTCCTCATGCACTCTTTTAATGTGTTCAGCAAAGGCCTCTCCATCATCACTGACTCTCGCATTTGGTGGCAAAGGAACTAGATCAAGCACATGTTGTGGTTTCAATCCATAAGCAACTTCAAAAGGTGTCTTCTTGATTGTTCTATTAACAGAATTATTATAAGCAAATTCTGCTTGCGGAAGAATCACATCCCAACTTTTCACATGATTTCTAACAAGACATCGTAATAGATTTCCCAAACTCCTATTAACAACTTCAGTTTGCCCATCTGTCCGGGGGTGACATGTGCTAGAAAATTGCAATTTAGTGCCCATTTTTCTTCACAAATTTTTCCAGAAGTGTCCTACAAACTTGACATCTCGATCTGAAACAATAGAAGATGGAACTCCATGCAATCTCACAATCTCTTTAAAGAACAACTCAGCAATGTGTGAAGCATCTGAAGTCTTCGAACAAGGAATGAAATGTGCCATCTTTGAGAATCGATCCACCACAACAAAAATCGAATCATATCCCTTTGCTATTTTTGGTAAACCCAAGACGAAGCCCATGCTTAAATGTATCCAAGGCGTCTCTGGTATTGGCAAAGGAGTGTATAACCCTGTATTTTGTGAGTTGCCTTTACCCAGTTGGCAAGCTGAACATCTTCTTACTATGTTATTCACATCTTGAAACATTTTTGGCCAAAAATAACGATCTGCCACCATCGTCATCGTCTTATCTCTCCCAAAATGACCTCCAAGTCCATTTCCATGAAGTTCCCTCACAATTTGCTCCCGCAAAGAACCTTGAGGAATGCAAAGTTGATTGTCCTTAAAAAGATATCCCTCGTGTAAGCGATAAGGCAACAATTCAGACCTTCTAGGCCCTTCCAGGTCAACAAATATTTTGCTGAAATATGAATCAATTTTGTATTGATTTTTTATCTCTTCAAAACCAGTTACTTGAGTATTCATCACCAACAATAACGTGGATCGCCTACTAAGGGCATTTGCCACAACATTAGACTGCCCAGTTTTATATTTCACAGAAAAATTGAATTGCTCAAGATAGGCACTCCAGGCAGCATGTTTTTCATTCAACTTCTTTTTAGAGTTTAGGGACTTCAAAACTTGATGATCAGAATAAACAACAAACTCTCGATAAGCCAAATAATGCTCCCAATGTTGAATAGCTCTAACTAAGGCATAAAATTCCAAATCATAAGTAGAGTATCGCCTCTTCGCATCAGATAATTTTTCACTGAAAAACTCCACAGGTTTACCCTCCTGGTTGAGAACTGCACCAATTCCAATATGAGATGCATCACATTCCACAACAAATAACTTCTCAAAATCAGGTAGAGCAAGAATAGGGGCTTCCGTCATTAGTTTTTTTATGAGTTCAAAAGCCTTTTGTGCTGCATTTGACCATCTAAAACTATCTTGCTTCAAGTATTCTGTAATAGGACTCATAATAGAACTGAAATTCTTGATAAACCTCCTGTAAAATGACGCCAAGCCATGAAAACTTCGAACATCCTTCATGTTTTGCGGAATAGGCCATTCCAAAATTGCACGAACCTTCTTTGGATATGGTTTAATACCTTCAGCTGAAACAACAAAACCCAAAAACTCCACTTCGCGGGACATAAAAGAGCACTTTTTCAAGTTGATAAAAAGTTTCTCTCGCTGCAATACTTCGAGAACTTGTTGTAGATGCACCAAGTGCTCGTTCACATCTTTGCTGTAAATTAGAATATCATCGAAATAAACGACAACAAATTTGTTTAGGAAATGTTTCAATACCTCAGTCATTACTCGCATGAATGTAGTTGGTGCATTAGAAAGGCCAAAAGGCATGACCAACCACTCAAATAACCCATCCGGTGTTTTGAACGCTGTTTTCCATTCATCTCCATCTTGTAGTCTGATTTGATGATACCCACTTTTCAAATCAATCTTCGTGTACAACTTAGAGCCAGCTAGTTGATCAAGCATATCACTCAAACGGGGTATTAGAAATCTGTATTTGACAGTAATTTTATTAATGGCACGACTATCCACGCACATCCTCCATGAGCCATCCTTCTTTGGTGCAAGTAAAGTTGGACAGGCACACGGACTTTTGCTTTCACGTATCAGACCCTTAGATATCAACTCTTCAACTTGTCTTTGCACCTCACCACGTTGTTTAGGTGGCATTCTATAAGCCGGCAGATTTGGTAAAGAAGCTCCCGGAACCAAATCAATTGCATGTTGAATACTTCTCATCGGTGGCAGACCTTGCGGTAAGTCTCCAGCAATCAGATCTGAAAAATTCTTCAAAATTTTCTCAACTTCAGGTGGTTGGTGGGATATTCCTCCAAGTGGTTCGCCTCCAACTATCTTGTTTGCTAACACATAAACAATCCCAACTTCTTGGCATACTAATTCAAACTTCTCAGCACACAAACAACCATTAATCTTATTATTTTTAGATGAACTAGCATCTTGTGTTTCCTCTTTCATTGGATACAAGGTGTATTTTTTGTTACCCCTATGAAAAGAATGTGTTTGGTTTAGTGTGATGCTCCATGTCATAATCATACAACCACGGTCTTCCCACAAGAATATGCCCAACATCCATAGGCACAACATCACATAAAGCTTCATCTTGAAGATTACCTCCCATAGTAAATTGTACCAAACATCGAGTAGTGACAGGAATTTCATTACCTTTCTTAAGCCAACGAATTTTGTAAGGATGTGGATGTTTTTCAATACCAATCCCAACTTCTCTACTGCATCTTTAGAAATGACATTTTCCATGCTACCACCATCTATAACTAGATCACACACCTTCCCGCCACAAAGAACACATGTTCTGAAGATACTATGCCTTCTCCAATCTTCTTCTTCTTTAGTTGTGGTAGTTAAGACACTTCGAACCACCAATGATTCTCCTTGAACAAGGAGAATATCTATTTCTTCACTTTCATCCACATACTGATCATAAATAGGCTCTGACTCTTCATATTCTTCATCTTGCAGCTCCACTAAATTAACTCTTCGCTGTGGACAAGCATAAAAACTATGACCCTTTTCACCACAAGTGAAACAACGAATTTGTGTTGTTTCCTTTAAAAGTCATAGGTGCAGAATTATTTTGTCCACCGTAACTCATTACAGCTTTCCCCTTATCATCATTTTTATTTGCATGAGTTCCTTGACTGGTTCCTTGTGCAGATGTGTTATTTTTTGTATTTCCAACAACACCAGTACCCTTTTGCATAATGCCTCTTGAGCGTCCTATTAAAGGTCTACGCGCTCCATATCGCCATACTCGTTTTTCAGCCAATAAAGCTTGTTGTCGGGCATCTTCAAGATACACACGAGCAATAGGCATCTCATCTCTAATAGATTGATTAAGCCCAGCAAGATAACGAGCAGCTACTTGCTCATTTGTTTCATTCGACCTAACACGAATTGATAAGTTGTAAAACTCTGAAGTATACTCTTCAACATTCATACCTCGCTGTTTCAAAGAATGAAACTTTTCATATAAATCCATTGTATAATCAGCGGGTAAGAATTGTTTTCGCAGCTTCGTCTTCATATGCTCCCAAGTGCCAATTTTCTGTTTACCTTGTCGTTCACGTTGCTCTTCAATTCGCTTCCACCATTGAAGTGTTGTCCCCTTTAATTTCAGTTTCACAAATAACACTTTTCTATTTTCTGCCATAGGTTTCCACTCAAAATAATTTTCCAAACTTGTTTCCCAATCTAAATAATCTTCAGCATGCATCTTTCCATGAAAATCAGTACCTTCAATCCTAATTCCACCACCATTCAGATCTAGGGCATGAATAAACCTATCCTCCAATCGACCTCGCACCAAATTTGTATCGGCTCCAGCTTCATGAAAGGGATTATCAAAATACCCTTGATCAGTATCATCTTCCAGACTACCTTCCAGTATGTCTGGTAGATCGTGGCCACCTTTCGGAATCTCCATATGAGCTGCCACACGTTCCTGTCGTTGTAAGGCTTGAACACTTCGCGACAAATCTTCAATCCTTCATCGAATCTCTGCCATCTCTGCTTGCTGTCCAGGGTTGCCACGTCCTCGGCCTCTACCACGTCCAACCATGGTTCAAAAACAAAGAAAACCCTAATATTTTGTAGGATCTTTTGCTCTGATATCAATTTAATGCAGTAAGGAGAGAAAATCAGCAAGAATAATGAGAAATCAAGCTAGAAGATGAGAAAGATTGATAGAGGAACAATTAGGGTTTATGAGAAAACCACAAAAATCTGTAATTTTGATAAAAGAGATATTATGACGGCTGAAAACCCTATTGGCAGTCTTAAATACTAGGGTTACAAGAGGTTATAAATTACTAATCAATCTCCACCCTTGATTAACCTACTTTTAATCAAGATCGTTATAACTAATCATGACCCTTATACAACAACAACAACAAAGCTTTATCCCACTAGGTGGGGTCGGCTACATGGATCATACGACGCCATTCGTTGATCCATGTTCATAAGATTCGACAGGGTTTTACGCTGGCTGTCGGGGCCTAACACAACCCTCCTCCTTTATCCGGGCTTGGGACCGGCTATAAAACATAGGCGGAGTTTAATCATGACCCTTATAACTAATTAAAAGGTCACATTGATGACTAATAAACTAAAATACCAGTTTTAATTAAAATAACTAATTTTAAAAAAAAGCTCCTGCGTCAGGTACTCTGAGGCTCCGCTTCATGGACGGAGGAGGTAGTCGCCAGCCGACCATCAATGCCACCACAGTTGTCAGCGGTCCGGACACTTGCAGGCCAACCTGGCCTGATACCGCGCATGAGGGGCACGTGTGACAGCCGTTTAGTCAATTTCAAACTCCTAATGCAGACCCAGCCTTCCTCCCCTCCACATGGGAGCGAGCCCACATCCAATTACTAGCCACTTTACCCTCGAACCTGACCCTGACTCACAAGCTGACCCGGCCCCCTTTTCTCACGAACCCGAAACCCACCATCCCTCGGACTCAATCCTCTCATTCCACGAACCTGAACCCGCTTGCCCTCTTACACCCCCTTGCAACAAACTAAGAAGGATAGGGCCAAGTGGTTTATAAAAGTCCTCAAACTTGGATTGCATGATAAAGTGATGGGGAAAAATTGTAAAACCCTCAATGAAGCTGAACAATTTGCGATTGAGTTGGAGAAAGACTACGAAGACTGGGTGAATACACAAAAGAGCAAGGCGCCCACTAGGACCCTGGATCAAAACTAGTGAGGGGATAGAGATTGATGAGATGGCAAGAATGGTTGACGCGATAAACGCAGAAAGGATGATCAAGAGCGTGGAAGGCATTATTCTGCATGCAATGACCAACCACCGACAAAAGGACAATAGAACCTTGTTCCTACTGCCAGAGGATTCATCTCGAGAAATTTTTTTTTTGAGGAGAATTCATCTCGAGAAATGCTATTGCAAAATCAGATGTATTAAGATATTTGTCCATTACTATAATAAAGGATTATGATGTCGTACTAAGGCATGTATTGACCGTCCTACCATGTTGTCTGCTTTTATTGTAGACAAAAGAAGATTAAGATGTCTTTCAGTGATATATATATACCTGGATGACAACCCAACTCGGTAGTCATCCTTTTTCTTCTAAAAAAAAAGAAGATTAAGATCGGAGCATCCAACAGTCCTCAAACAGTCATAGAACACACCCATCTGGTCGGAGGCCAAGTTTTGATGTTAGCTATCAAAGCCCAAAAGATATCTAGCAAACGTGGTCAACTGATGCAACTGACAGGGACTTGCAGAGTAATGAGTTGGAGAAAGAGTTTCCTGATGTTATTTTTTCAGAAGATATCTTGAAACTAGCTCCAAGAAGGGAGAACATTTTTCACATCAGTTTCATGCTAGGAAGAACTTCAATATCAAAGGCTCCCTATCGCATGGTGCTGATAGAAATTCTGGAATTAAAGAAGTCAGGAGTTGCTCAAGAAGGTTTCATTTGATTGAGCGTCTCTCCTTGGAGCACACCAGCCCCTGTTCATGAAAAAAAAGGAATGGTCTATGTGGCTGTGCATAGACTATCATATGCTGAACAATAGTTAAGAACAAGTAACCCCTACGCGTCAAAGACATCCAATTGTATGCAAAATTTTCAAAATGTAAATTTTTGCTTGACGAATTAATTTTCCTCGGCCGCATCATCTTTAAAGAGGAAATCTCGGTGGATCTCCCAAAGGAGGAAGCAATTGTCAATTGGGTGCAGCGTAAGAATGCATTTGGGATAAATAGTTTCCTCAGATTAATAAGATATCACTGGAGGTTATCAAGGACTTCTCAAAAATCGCATCAACAACAACAACAACAAAGCCTTATCCCATTAGGTGGGGTCGGCTACATGGATCATATTCGTTGATCCATGTTCATGAGATTCGACAGAGTTTTACGCTGGCTGTCGGGGCCTAACACAACCCTCCTCCTTTATCCGGGCTTGGGACCGGCTATAAAACATAGGCGGAGTTTTCTCATACCTTCTGAATACATGAGTGCAAATAATTTCCTTCAAGATAGAATACCCGATCTCTTATATCAGGATGTATGGATGTGTCCATGTGCATAGGTAACTGAGCCATAGAAAGTACACCATGGTTTCCACTGGGGAAAGGAAAGAGCCAGCTTTCATGTTTTTCATGCAAATCTCTTAGATAATCTAATGTTACCCCTCCTTCCTCTGCTCTCAAAGATCGCATCACCATTGACTATCTTGTATATTCTGGAAGATTGCCTGCACCCTGGTGTTGTTTGATGCCTTAAAGTTCATGAATATAGAAACAGTTAAGAGTTAACGACATTTCACATCTAAATTATAGTTTCATAATATCATAATCCTAGATACAAGGGTTTGAAAAAAAATGCAGTTAAAAGACTGAGTGCAATAATTTTATAAAGTTTAGATCAAAAGCACTACACTCATATATAAGAAAATGCATGAAATTGTTTGTCATCAATGGTCTATACCTTTTTTTCGTCAAACTAAATAATGCCCTTGTTAGCGGATGCTGTCATCATAGTATTTGTAGCCCTACAACTGTTTACCTAGGTTATTGCCTGTCCAATTGTGAAGTGCATCATGTATTTTGACAGTCACTAGGGATGTGCCAATAAGCGGAGCTAAAGGTTTTGGGGGTAGTTGTATTGCTTGTAGAGACTAGTAGTTTATAAACATGACATATGAAATAGGAATACTTAACAACTGATTGGATGTTAGAAAAATGCAAAGACTTTGGCTTTTGTGGCTTCTGGGTCATTCTTTCTCCCTCACTAATATTTCTCATTTGAGATATTGTATCTGTTTTGCTTTCTTTGTTAATTGAGATTTCATGTCAGCAATTGCTGCACTTGAACGTGGCTCGTTGATTATGTCTCACATTGTCTGTAGGCTGTCTTGGATGTCCGCATTGAGATTTTGGCGACTGTGAATGAAGTCGATGGAGTTACTAGATGGCGAGATTGATTTAAATCTAGGACATGTTGGGGATGACTATTTGTTGCATTCATATCATTAGTTGCTGTTGTAGGGTACTTTTGTTAATCATGTAAAGCATCCAGTTTTGAAATATCAAAATTGTACCGGGATTTCATATCCTAGATATGCATATGTATGAGTGCTACAATTTCCTAGTTCCCTGTTTAACCAAGTCAGAATGTCTGTTCGATCGAGCATGATCTTCTTTAGTGCATCTTTGTAATTTTAGGATTCGTTTTCAATAACCATTTTGACTCTTGTTTTGTCACATATGGCAAGTTTTGTGAAACAATTAACTGGCATTTTGTTGTCCATAATATGTCCAGCGTAAAGTTAAAGTGCAGCACTGTAAATGACTCTGCTGAATAATTCTTGGTTCATTTTTTTTCCCATTTCAGTTATACACCATTAGCTACTAAATTGCAAGTGAAACAAGAAATCAAGACTCAAATTTAGATTTTGTTTCGAATTGTTCGAGAACGATTGATGTTGGATTAGTGTGTTAAAATCATTTCATGATGCCTTTTACTTGCCTCGGCTCTCCAGTCCACTTGAGCTAACTCTGATTTTTAGTATAGGGGCGCGTAACATGTAAATTGTGATATAATCTATTTATGATTTTTCCCTCCAGTCCACTTGAGCTAACTTTTGACTTGTATGATTTTTTCACCTTGGGGTCTCAACTTGTACTTGGTTTCTTTTGTTCACTGGTTAATCGATAAACTTTGAATTATTTTAAAAATATGATTTTATAGATCAAAGATTTATTCTTATTCTCCATAACAAGTTAGTTGGCGAATCTAGAATTGATAAGAAAATTCTCTCAAAAAAATGATAAGATAATGTTTTTTTATTAATCAGTCTAAGTGAAAATATATATATATATATATATGTGTGATTAATGTGTCTTCATAACACCTTTCATTTTTAAGGGATGTGGAGTGATGTTGAGCATATTTGAACCATTGATCCAAAGTGATTAAGCTTCATTATTTAAAAATATCAATGATATATATCGGTAGCAGCAATTCACCAGCAGCAGCAGCAGCAGAAAGGTTATTAAGAAGTTTGGCTTGGGTGATCAGTGACTGCATATTTGGCATCCGCATTTCATGTCCTCTACTTTTCTCCTCGATTTGCCCTTGCTCCTGTCCATCAGAACCGACCAACATCCGACGTTCGTATCATCCCAATCCCTGGATGTCCACGAACCTCTGTCAATTAAATTTCGTCTAAGAACAAAAGTAGTTCAAACCTTTTCTTTCTCTATTAATTTGTTGAAATATATAACCAGCACCAGCATGAGTGTTCTTTGTTTGTTTTTTTTTTCTTACGGAATTCAGCGTTCATGACTCAGGAAGCATGTTTGAAACGAAACATTCCTGTAAGTTATCTGTACCTCTTATTGCTCGGCGAAGTGCTTCCGCTGCGAAAGGACGCCCGGCTGGGCCGCGAGGCAGTGAGGCTTCGCGCCAGAGAAGCCGGCAAGTACAAGTTCAGAAGCACGCCGTCGCTCTTACCGCTGAAGCTGCTCCTGCTGCTCCTCAGCCTCCTGCCCCTCTCTTTGGCATCCACCGCTAGTTTCGTTTCCCCTTCGTGCGCGGCCACGGCGTTGAAGCTCGCAGCGGAATCATCGACGGCGGACTTCCTCTCGATGAGGTCGGAGAAGGAGAGCTCGCGGTCGGACTCAGGCAGGTCGCAAAGGAGGCCCAGGAGTTGATCATCCCTCCTCTTGGCGATCTCCAGTGCTCTCGCTGACAGAGGAGCCACCACAAGGCCTCCCGTCATTCTACCCGGGAACCAGACATCTCCGTGGAGAGGTCTGATCGCCTCTGAATTGGTCTTCAGCATAGTTTCAGAATACGCGGGAAGCAAGTAAAAAATATGGCTACCACTACCAGGGACAAGTCCTCTAAATTCTTGTGGCCTTTTTTTTTTTTTGTTGTTGTTGTTGTTGTGGGTGTGTGTGTGTAGTAACCTCTTGGTTCCAACTTTATATACATATAAGTATATATATAGATTATAGAGACACACACTACACAGATTGCATGCGAATCGTAGAATGGGCAGACGAAGTGTTGACTGGTACTCGGTGAACGTGATCCAGAAGCTTTAATGGAAGACTTATAGAGAGGAGAGGCAAAAGATGAACAAGTGGTTTATAAAAGTCCTCAAACTTGGATTGCATGATAAAGTGATGGGAAAAAATTGTAAGACCCTCAATGAAGCTGAACAATTTGCCATTGGGTTGGAGAAAGACTATGAAGACTGGGTGAATACACAAAAGAACAAGGCGTCCACTAGGATCCTGGATCAAAACTAGTGAGGAGATAGAGATTGATGAGATGGCAAGAATGGTTGACGCGATCAACGCAGAAAGGATGATCAAGAGCATGGAAGGCATTATTGTGCATGCAATGACCAACCACCGACAAAAGGACAATAGAACCTTGTTTCTACTGCCAGAGGATTCATCTCGAGAGATGCTATCGCAAAATCAGATGTATTAAGATATTTGTCCATTACTCTAATTTTGGCATCCTTCTACTTCTTTTGACGTCACAAAAGATGAAATCGAAAAATCAATCGTTTAAATTTGAATTCAAAATTTCAACAGACATCAACGGTTCAAAAATAAATTAACTCTAAAAATTTTTAAAAATTTCGACATGACATATGCGTAAATTCGTCTATACGTCATATACAACAATTCGTATAATTATCATTTCAACAATTAACTTCAAAATTGTAATCATCCCATGCAGTTATAAGATCATTATTGATAATTTATCATATAGTTAAAATCGTGAGACCCATGCCCAAAATAGTGAGTCTCAAGCTCACCCTCAAATCAAAATAATGAGTCAGATGCTCGTAAACCATATAACGTGAGCGTCCTTCGCTCCACACAATTATCCAACATTTCCTAAATCTTTTAAAACATTCAACAAGTAACAAATCCATATAAGAAAACTCAATGAAACGCAAAGTTAGCCATTCAATAATCATGCCTCTCACACATGCTCATTTCCTATCCCCCTTTACATTTTTTATTTCATGCTATGCAGGCTTTCATTCATTATTTGAAAAAAATATAAACAAGAAGAGTGATTATAAAGAGACTCAGTGAGTAAAACGACTATTTCAAATATTAAAACAGCGAAGGAAAAATCAACCTTTTCACTTTCAGAAATTATTTCAAACGCTTCTCATTACTCCAAGAAATTCATTAAAATAAGTATCATACCCAAAATGAATGCCATGTATGCACATGCGTGATAAAACAATAACATCATAAAATTTGGGAAAACATCATCACATATGGATATCCAATCTTCTCAATGGAGGAATCAATCTCACCCCTCCTATTCCATTGACACAGGGTGATTGTTCTAATTCCGTCCCTCGTATCCCATTGACACAAGACGTTGAACTGCCCTTCGTATCCTATTGACACAGGACTTCTTATCTTTTCTTTTCATCCATCGTATCCCATTGACACAGGATGGTTGTTCTAATTCCACCATTCGTATCACTATACTGACACAGGGTGTTGAACTTGCTCTTCGTATCCCATTGACATAGAGCATACCGAGCCCTAATCGGTCTACCCGAAGTTGGCCAATCCTTCGAGGTGAAAACACTCCGCCTTATGCGGGTTTTTACATGTAATGCACATATGCATGTATGCAGTTTTCAAGTAGAAGTTTAGAATTAAAAATCATCATATAAATTTTTCTTTTCAAAAATCAAACATTCACTTCAATTTCAAAAGGATAAACTTCGACAGATAACCCAAATTTCATAATAAAATATCACAAGTCAGATGATGACACACATATGATGCATACAAATATATGGATATGCATGAAGGAAACTATTACGAAAATTCATTTTACATCGGGTGGAATAATGTCATCACTCCGAAGAGTTTAGCAATTCATATCAATTGAGATAAATTCCCTCACCTTGGATTCGTCGAGTCCCCAAATTATCCTCTCGTCCGAATCCAATCAAAAATAAATACAACATATCATATTCGTTACTTGATTAATTAATATTATAAAATAAACTTGGTAATTCACTATTCACAACTGTTCGGCGTGTTTATCATAAATCAAGTCCTATTATTGATTTGCTATAATACTTACCAAAAAGAAAAGAAGACCTCGTCGTTTAGTAACAGCATAATCAAATCACAATAACTCACGAACTATCGCTTTCCGATTAGCAACCTCCTATAAGCAAAAATCAATCAAACTTTAAATAAAATGTAATTAGAACCTTAACTACATTATAATAGTTATTTTCAATTGTTCGACATTCATACCACAGTCACTGTACGAGTTCGCCGGTGAGGTCGTCGGAGAACGATCGGAATCCGAAACTTACGAACCTAAAAATAAAAGATTAGCGACTAATTTTATACGGACAGCAACCTAATTTCTTTTTGTCTCATGTGTGCACCTACTAGGGTTCACCGTCTGTTCGCCGAAAAGTTCGTCGGAAAAGTTCACCGGAAAGCCCCAAATCTCGGTCTCCTATATGATTTGAACAAAAACATGATCAAAACCCCTCCAAATGATCCTAATCGACCTGAGAATGATGTACAACTCACTAGAGAAAGGATCGGTGCGAGTCAGAACCGAAATCGTCGCCGGCGGATTTTTCAACCTCCTCGCATTTTTCTCTGCGTAGGGTGGACCAATCATCGCATACTATATGCCAAATTGTTCATCTCGTCATCCTCTTTCCATCGGTACCTCTTGCGCGAAAAATGGTGGCCGGACAGGGGAGAAATCACGGCCGAAAGTGACGACGGCGACTGGGATTCGCGTGTCCCGGGGGCTTCTCCTGGGGGCACGTCGAGTTATCTTACCATGTATTTTCCCTTTTCAACCCACTTTTGTACTTAGTTTATTTTTCAAGTGTGATAGTGACAATTTTGTAATTTGCACTCCAGAAAAGTGCACCACCGGTGATGGTCCTCCACACCACACGTCGGATACCTATCACCCGAAATGGTGGTATAGTAGGGGAGACCCGCTAGTGCTTCCCCGAAACGTGGTAATCATTCCTATTTACTTAACAAAGATTTCAAGCTTCCCTAAATCTCTCACTGTACCTCAAGCGTGGGGTGGCAACCCACAAAAGAGCGTTCAAAACGTCCCAAGCGATCGAGCTTTACGTCGAGGTGCCCGTTTGCTCACAAACGCCTCCACCGAAGAAGCGTCCGCTCGGGATTGTGCGTCCCAAAAAGTTGTGGCATACAAAAAGTGGCATAAGCAAGCTTCCACAAAGTGCTCAAAAGAGCTTGCCTAGACGTTGGGCACGTCTGAGCGTCGCACGGGTTAGTCGAGCAAAAAATCACCCCGTGACAAGTTGGTATCAGAGCGGTTTTCCTGAGACCGCTCAAGTTGGCGTTCGGCGATCAAGGTGAAATGACGTCGAACTCGAAGATGATGAATGAACCCGTCGCACCGGAGAAGGGCCGCCAGGATCGAGGGCGCGCCCGCTCAAGGGATGGCATGTCCACCTTCGAGCAACGCCTCGACCAATTCTAATTGGACGTGGGCGACAACTCGCAACGCACGAGCGGGAGTTGGAGAAGACCGTGGATCTTGCCATGGTGCGGGAAGAAATGGCGCCGTTGTATACACGGCTCGAGTCCATGGAGGCGACAATCATGGACATGCGGGAGACCTTGGACAATAGTCTCTCAAACATGCGGGAGGACCTCAAGTGACGCTATGGAGATGTGCGGCGTCCCGAGGCGCCCGCCCCGCATGAGGCAAGGATTAATGTGCCAAAGCCGAGGCCCTACAAAGGCGAGCGGTCGACAAGGGAGATCAACGACTTCCTGTGGAACGTCCGAAGGTACATGGAGACCTTGGACGTGACGTCCAAAGCAAGGATGGTGAAGACCGCATCCTTCTACTTGCAAGATGCGACGGGTCTATGGTGGCGGTGTCATTGCGACGACGTGGAGCATGGCATTGTGGATCCTATTGAGAGGTGGGACGACTTCAAGAGGCAGTTTACCAACTACTTCTGCCCTGCCAAGTCGGGACTGGAGGCCAAGATTGCGTTGTTCAACATTTGCCAAAAGGGCACGTTGAAGAAGTACGTGAAAGAGTTCACCGAGCTCCGCCTACAGAATTTCTAAGTGGACGAAGACACATTGCTGGCGGTCTTCGTGAAGGGTTTGATTGTTTGAAGCCATGGGCTAGGACAGAGTTGGAGCGACGAGATTGCCCCAACCTCCGCTCGCTAGTCGCCGTTGCTGAGTCGCTCGTGGAGTACGCCAAAGCGAGCGCTCCACCACCAAAGCCCTCGGGCAAGGGCAATGGTGGGGGAGAGAAGTCCAAGTCGCAAGGAGGCAAGCCGCACTATCAAGACAAAGGCAAGGGACACAAAGACGGGAAGTCCAACAATGGAAGATTCAAGAGGGACGGTAAGCCGCCAAAGCCTTGCTACATTTGCAAGGGTCCACATTGGACGAACGATTGTCCGTAGAAGACGACAGTCAACGTAATGTATTGCCCCGACGAGAAGGAAAAAGAGAAGGACGAGGCGTGTCTCAATTCGATGCACGTTCTCAGCGCCATCAACGCCTCGAAGGGTCCTTCATCGGCTGCTCGGCTTTATGCGGACATCGATTGAACGGGCAAGTCTTCAACGCCCTCATCGACACGGGGGTATCAGAGTTGTTCGTGTCAGAAGTGGCCGCCAAGAAGTTGAAGCTGCCACTACAGAAGACTAACGTCACATTCAAGATGGTGAATGCGAAGTCTATCTCGACCACAAGAATTTCTCCTGGAGTGAAAGTTCGCATCGGCAAGTGGTCGGGAAGCTTCGACGTGACGGTGGCACCAGTGGACGACTATGAAGTGGTGGCGGACATCTCTTTTCTGCGACACATTGCTGCATGTGTCATCCCGCTCACCAACTCGATGGTCATCTTCGACCCCAAGGGACCCTACAACGTCCCTGTGAGGTCAGGCAGGGATCTCAAACAAAAGACCCTCTTCGGCATGCAAGTGGCGAAAGGGTTGCGCAAACAAGAGCACACCTTTCTAGAGACTGCCATCTTGGAATATCCGAGGCCCTCCACTCCAACACCTCCCAAAGTCCTTGAAACTCTTGAGGACTTTGCGGACGTCATGCCCCCGGAACTCCCAAAGCGGTTGCCTCCGAAACGTGAAGTGGACCATGTTATCGACTTGATCCCATGATCAAAAGCCCCACATGGAGTCCCCTATCGGCTCACCCCTCCGGAACTCGCAGAACTCCGTAAGCAAATAATCGAACTATTGGATGCAGGATATGTTCGACCTTCAAAGTCTTCACATGATGCCCCGATTCTCTTCCAGAAAAAGCATGACGGTTCCCTTCGGATGTGTATCGACTACCGGGCGCTCAACAAGCTTACGGTGAAGAACAAGTACCTCATTCCCTTGGTGACGGACTTGTTCGACCAACTTGACGATGCAAGATGGTTTACCAAGTTGGATCTTTGTTCGGCCTATTGGCAAGTCCGGATCGCGGAAGAAGATGTGCAGAAGACGGCGTGCGTCACAAGATATGGCTCATACGAATTCCTCATGATGTCCTTGGGCCTCACCAATGCCCCGACGATCTTCTGCACCCTCATGAATAAGGTATTGCAATCATTCCTTGACATGTTCGTGGTTGTGTACCTTGATGACATCATGATCTACAGCTGCACCTTGGAGAAGCATATCGAGCACATTCGGCAAGTGTTCGAGGTATTGCGGCAGAATGAGCTTTACGTCAAGCGGGAGAAGTGTGCCTTCACTCAATCGGAAGTGCACTTCTTGGGACATGTCGTCGGAAGTGGAAAACTGAAGATGGATGGCGCGAAGATTCGAACCATCATGGAGTGGAAGCCGCCCAAGCGGATTCCCGACATGCGTTCGTTTCTTGGCCTGACGAACTACTATAGGCGGATCGTCAAGGAATATTCACATGTGACAACCCCTTTGACGAATCTCCTCAAGAAAAATATGAAGTGGGAGTGGACGCCGACATGCCAGGAAGCGTTCGACACTCTCAAGAGGGCCATGACGAAGGAATCGGTGCTCGTCCTACCAGACCACACTAAGTCCTACGAGGTACAAACAGATGCTTCTGACTATGCCATTGGAGGAGTTCTTATGCAGGAGGGGCATCCCGTGGCGTTCGAGAGTCGCAAACTCAACGACACGGAGCGGCGCTACGCCGTCCAAGAGGAGATGACCGTGGTGATCCATTGCCTTAGAACATGACGGTACTACCTCCTCGGGTCGCGATTCCACATCAAGATGGATAATATCGCGACAAGTTACTTTGAGACACAAAAGAAGCACTCGCCGAAGCAAGCAAGATGGCAAGATTTCATGATGGAATTCGACTATGTCCTGGAGTACAAGCCCGACAAGACAAATATCGTTGCCGGCGCCCTCAGTCGACGCGCGGAATTGGCAGCCATGAGCTCCTCTCAGGCCGACCTCATCGAGAGGATTAAGAAGGGATTGGAGTCAGATCCCACGGCGAAGAACTTGTTCGAGCAAGCGAAGGAGGGCAAGACACGCCGCTTTTGGGTGGAAGATGGGCTGACAAGGAATGTTGCATCTACGTTCCACTCTTCGACAACTTGCGGCGCACTGTCATGCAAGAGTGTCATGACTCCAAGTGGGCGGAACATCCGGGCATCCGTCGCACTTTGGCACTCATCGAAGACAACTACTTCTGGCCAAGGATGGAGGACGACATTGAAGCTTTCGTGAAGACATGCCTCGTTAGCCAGCAAGACAAAAACATCAATCAAGCGCCCAGCGGACTTCTGGAACCCTTGCCTATCCCAGAGCGTCCATGGAAAGATGTCTCCATGGACTTCATCACGGGCCTGCTCAAGTCTGAAGGGGCAAGTACTATCATGGTGGTCGTCGATCGGTTCTCCAAGTATGCCATCTTCGTCGTCTTCGTAAGTTGTCCTGCTACTGCAACTGCGGAGTTATTCATGAAGCATGTAGTGAAGTATTGGGGCCTACCATAAAGCATCGTCAGCGATCGAGATGGGCGATTCGTTGGCAACTTCTGGAAGGAATTATTCAAGATGATGGACTCCAACCTGCATTTCTCGACATCACTTCATCCTCAAACTGATGGCCAAACTGAGAGGGTGAATTGTATCCTGGAGATCTACTTGCGGCACTATGTGAGTGCCAATCAAAAGGACTAGGCGAAGCTACTCGACATCGCGTAATTCTCCTACAACCTGCAACGAAGCGAGTCGACCAATCGGAGTCCCTTCGAGATAATGACGGGGCAGCAACCTCTGACGCCCCAGGCCGTCGCCACTTCTTATGGTGGCAAAGTCCCCGCCGCTCACCGCATGACGAGGGAATGGCATGAGCAGAACGACATGACGAGAGTATGTTTGCACAAGGCATCGAAGCGCATGAAGAAGTGGGCGGACACCGTCCGACGGGACGTTAACTTTGAAGTCGGAGACTTGGTCCTGGTGAAGCTGGTCCAACATCTTCGGCTAAGTGGGAAGAATCTGTACAAGGGCCTCGTTAGGCGTTACGAGGGCCCCTACAAGATCCTGAAGAAGGTAGGCAAGGTGGCCTACAAGTTGGAGCTCCCGCCTCAGATGCAACAACACCCCGTCTTCCATGTAAGCACGTTCAAGTCTTTCATTGAAGACACTGAAGATCCCGAGTGTGGAATTTCGAACCGCGCCCCACCGGCCATCCGTCAGCAGTTTACTGATCAAATTAAAGAAGTACTCACCGTCCGCACGAAGAATCGGAAGGAGTATCTTGTTCGATGAAGCGGAAGACCGGACGTCGACACAAGTTGGGAGACAGCCGAAGACCTGTGGCAGTTCAAGCAGAAGATTGAAGAATTCCAAGCTGCAGCTCCAGGGACGTCGCTGACTTGAGTGGGGGAGAATGTCCCGGGGGCTTCTCCCCGGGGCACGTCGAGTTATCTTACCATGTATTTTCCCTTTCCAACCCACTTTTGTACTTAGTTTATTTTTCCAGTGTGGTAGTGACAGTTTTGTAATTTGTATTCCAGAAAAGTGCACCCTCGGTGATGGTCCTCCACACCACACGTTGCAAACCTATCACCCGAAACGGTGATATAGTAGGAAAGATCCGCTAGTGCTCCCCCGAAGCGTTGTAATCATTTATATTTACTCAACAAAGATTTCAAGCTTTCCTAAATCTAGCACCGTGCCTCAAGCGTGGGGTGGCAACCCACAAAAGAGCGTTCAAAGCATTCCAAATGATCGAGCGTTACATCGAGGTGCCCGTTTGCTCACAAACGCCTCCACCGAAGAAGCGTCCGCTCGGGACCGTGCGTCCCAAAAAGTTGTGGCATACAAAAAGTGGTATAAGCAAGCTTCCGCAAAATGCTCAAAAGAGCTTGCCTAGACGTTAGACACGTCTAGGCGCCGCACGGGTCGATCGAGCGAAAAATGACCCCGTGACACGCGTGGCACTATAGCAGCGGGGGGTTTGGGGAAGACGAGTGTACCCCATTTTTTTTAATATGTGGTTTTATTTTTTTTTGCTGTCCTTAGTTTTAAACTTAGTTTTAAATAAATGTCCAAAATGCCCTTAGTTTTAAACTTTATTACACCTTTTTTTTAAACATTACACTAATAAAGGATTATGATGTCATATTAAGGCATGTATTAACTGTCCTACCATAATGTCTACTTGTATTGTAGACAAAAGAAGATTAAGGTCAGAGCATCCAACAGTCCTCAGACAATCATAGAACACACCCATCTGGTCGGAGGCCAAGTTTTGATGTTAGCTATCAAAGCCCAAAAGTTTTGATGCAACTGACGGGGACTTGCAGAATAATGAGTTGGAGAAAGAGTTTACTGATATTTTTTTTCAAAAGATATCTCGAAACTAGCTCTAAGAAGGGAGAACATTTTTCGCATAAGTTTCATGCTAGGAAGAATTTCAATATCAAAGGCTCCCTATCGCATGACACTGATAGAAATTATGGAATTAAAGAAGTCAGGAGTTGCTCAAGAAGGTTTCATCTGATTGCGCGGCTCTCCTTGGGGCACACCAGCCCTGTTCATGAAAAAAGAAATGGTCTATGTGTTTGTGCATAGACTATCATATGCTGAACAATATAACTATGAAGAACAAGTATCCCTTACGCAAAGACATCCAATTGTATGCAAAATTTTCAAACTGTAAATTTTTGCTTGACGAATTAATTTTCTTCGGCCACATCATCTTTAAAGAGGAAATCTCGGTGGATCTCCCAAAGGAGGAAGCAATTGTCAATTGGGTGCAACGTAAGAACGCGTTCGGAATAAATAGCTTCCTCAGATTAATAAAATATCACTGGAGGTTATCAAAGACTTCTCAAAGATCGCATCACCATTGACTATCTTGTGTATTCTGGAAGATTTGCCTGCACCCTGGTGTTGTTTGATGCCCTAAAGTTCATGAATATAGAAACATTTAGAGTTAGTGACATTTCACATCTAAATTATAGTTTCATAATATTATAATATGAGATACAAGGGTTTGAAAAAAAATACAGTTAAAAGACCAAGTGAGTGCAATAATTTTATAAAGTTTACAAATCGCGGTGGGCTGGAAACTCTGACATGCTTTGCGCCTTTTGTTGGGAGGAGGATGAGGATACTGCACATTTGTTTTTTTGTTGCTCCATGGCTATACGCGTCTGGGCCGAGGCCGGCATTGGATGGATTGACAACACTTAAGAAACTGCATTCTAGCGCACCTTTTGCATCGGTAGCAGAGACTCCCGTGAGCGTGTTTATGATTGCAAGAGACAAAGGGCACGGCCACTGGCTTTCATTTGGGCCATTTGGCTACAAAGGAATGCAACTATCTTTCAGGGTAGTCGTGCTTATGCGGAGAATGTGGGACAACACGCAAGGACAATGTATGGGGGTTGGAGACACTACAAGAAAATTATCATTTTTCGACGGGTAATTTTCGACGGATTGACGGTTTCATTTTCGACGGATTTTCCGACGGTTGCAACCGTCGAAAATGAAAATAATTGTTTATGTAATTTGTTATATTATTATTTTATTTTTCGACGTTTAGGAACGTCGATATTTTCGACGGATACCCATCTGTCGCAATTTTTGATAGATTTTTTGACAGTTATGACCGTCAGAAATAAAAATAATAAATTATGTAATTTATTATATTATTATTTTATTTTTTGATGATTAGGAACGTCGATATTTTCGACGGTTATCCATCCGTTGCAAAATCCACCGCAATTTTTGACGGTCGTAACCCTCGGTAAATTTATAATAATATAATATGAGGAGTATTTTATTAATATAATTTACGACAGTCCAAACTGTCACAATTTTCGACGGTTCCGATCGTCGGTAATAATTAGCGACTGTTCAAAACGTCGTTAAAATAAAAAATAAATATAGTATTTTATTTTCACAATTAAATAATTTTTGACGGTCACAACCGTCGGTAATTTTAAAAATAATTAACATTTACTTTTTCAACGGTCAGAGCCGTCAATAATTAAAATTTTATTATCCCGCTTTTTTTTCATTTTCCCGCTTTATCATATTTCCACCTATATATATATGTAATATCCCTCCATCCTCTTCCTCTCCTCTCTCTCTCTCTCTCTCTCTCTCTCTCTCTCTCTCTCTCCCCCTCCCTCTCCCTCTCCCTCTCCCGCTCGGCGAGCTCCCTCTCCCTCTCCCAGCCGGCGAGCCTCTGACCGGACGTCGGCGTCGATCGCTGGCGACCCTCTCCCGCAGGCGCCTCTCTCTCTCTCCCCCTCCGGCCCGGACCACCAGGCTTGTCGATCGGATTCGACTGCAGGCGGCCGGATCCGGCCGCGGGTGGCCGGATTCGGCCGTGGGTGGCCGGATTGCTGGCCTTCGGATTGCCCGCTGGCGATCGAATCTAGCCACCAGCCGGCTAATTTTTTATATTATAAAAATTCTTTGCGACGGTTTCAACCATCGTAACTTCGGCGGTCGTGACCGCCGAAGTTTTCGACGGTTTCATCGACCGTCGCAAATATCGGCGGTCACGACCACTGAACTTTCGACGATTTCATCGATCGTCGCAAATATCGGCGGTCGTGACCGTCGAAAATCCGTCGAAATTTCTGGCGGTTCTTTCCCAACCGTCAGAAATTGATTTGCGATGACCCTTTTTCGGACGAATGCGATTTCATCGAAGAAACCATCGGAAACGTCGTTTTCGACGATTTTGGGGAAATTACAGACGGTCCAGACCGTCTGTAATTCCCCCTTTTATTGTAGTGAGAAGTACATGTAATGTAGGAAAGCAGTGTATTGGTGGAAACTTTGCTTCGCATTTACGATTTCATTTGTAATCGTGTGTCTTATTAATAAAATCCTGGATGACTACCTCCTTGCTAGTTGTCCTTTTTCCTCTCAAAAAATAATTTTATAAAGATTAGATCAAGAGCACTACACTCATATATAAGAAAATGCATGAAATTGTTTGTCATCAATGGTCTATACCTTTTTTTTTGTCAAACTAGATAATGCCATTGTTAGCGGATGTTGTCATCATAGTATTTGTAGCCCTACAAATGTTTACCTAGGTTATTGCCTGTCATTTGTGAAGTGCATCATGTATTTTGACAGTCACTAGGGATGTGTCAACAAGCAGAGCTAAAGGTTTTGGCGGTAGTTGTATTGCTTGTAGAGTCTAGTAGTTTATAAACATGACATATGAAATAGGAATACTTAACAACTGATCGGATGTTAGAAAAATGCAAAGACTTTGGCTTTTATGGCTTCTGGGTCATTCTTTCTCCCTCACAAATATTTCTCATTTGAGATATTGTATCTGTTTTTCTTTCTTTGTTAATTGAGATTTCATGTCAGCAATTGCTGCACTTGAATGTGGCTTGTTGATTATGTCTCACATGTCTGTAGGCTGTCTTGGATGTCCGTATTGAGATTTTGGCAACTGTGAATGAAGTCGATGGAGTTACTAGATGGCGACATTGATTTAATTCTAGGACATGTTGGGGATGACTATTTGTTGCATTCATATCTGTTAGAAATAGCAGCACCGACATGGAACTCCCTAGAAGCTACTAGTTAGTTGGAAACTGTGGATCCCACAGGAATGCAAACTATTGGTTAGTTGATGGTTTAGATGCAAAACATGGTGCCTTAGTGCTTATAAATAGGCATGGTGTGCATCTCTTTTGGTCATCCCTCGGCAGCAACAATTCTCCATGTATGAGGGGGTTTTGATGTGTGAGAGTTTAGTGTAGTAAGTTGAGGGAATAGGTGCATAGGTGTTGCCTTGGGTATCAGGTGTATTAGTATTTAGGCTGAGGTAAGAGAGAGATAGGTGTACCACAGGAAGTGTATGTGTGTGGAGTGTATTGTCCACGATATTGTACTCTCTCTTGTATTAATATAATATCATCTTATTAGTAGATGATTTTGGTTAGTTAAATTCTCTATAATATCATTAGTTGCAGTTGTAGGGTACTTTTGTTAATCATGTAAAGCATCTAGTTTTGAAATATCAAAATTGTACCAAGATTTCATATCCTAGATATGCATATGTATGAGTGCTACAATTTCTGTGATGGGTAACATGAAACGAAGCTGTAGTGTCTAAAATCCAAACTGAATCTTGACTCATAATATTGACACCATCTTCTTCATCTTCTTGAGTAAGAAAGTATACATCATCTTATGTAGCCACCGCAATGTTATTTCCACCACTGCCCTTCTTTTCTTTTTTAGCATCTTCAGACCCTTCATATGAATGATCACGCTTTAATTTTCTGCACTCTTCTTGAAGTGTCCTGACTTGCCACAATGATAACATATGACTTCTTTTCTGGACTTTCACTTGCCTCTTGATCTTGATCTATCGTGGCTGTGAGAATTTCTCTATTTGTTTCTCCCACGATCTTCCACGATGAATGCTTCTGATTTGTTGTTGGGATTCTACTCTTGCCTTCTCGTTTCTTCATTGAACAAATTATCCTTGATAGTTTCTAAAAATAGTTGTCCACCTAAAGCAGAGTTGTTCGGAGAGATAACGAGTGTTTCCTAACTATCAGGTAATGAGCTCAGTAATAGTAGTGCTTGGATCTCATCTTCAAACACAATCTTCACTGAGGATAACTTGTTAATTAATTCCTGAAAACTGTCAAGATGTTCTGCAACAGAATGACCATTCTTGTTCTGCAACACTTTATTCTGCGGTAATTGCGTTCATACATTTCTTGTAATTTTTTCCACACTTCGTCGGGTTCATCGATATTTGAGATATGATGAAACACCTTATTGTCGATCCATTGTCGGATTTGTGCGACTGTGTTGGTCTTAATCCTACCCCACTTTTTATCATTCATGTCCTCGGGCTTTGCAGCATCACCTTCGATTGAATCATAAAGTTCTCTGCAATTTAAGTAATCCTTCATCCGAGGCTTCTGGATAGAATAATTTGTTCCTGTGAGCACAGGCATCCGACTGGGGGCATTATTGTCCTCCATTATAATGTGCACTTCCTGACCAGGCTCTGATATCGCTGTTAAAAAAAACTGAACTGATAGTTGCAGAATTATATTTTTTTTTCTCTTTTAATGCACACAATAATAATGGGATGATGACAATAATATAGCGGAATTAAATCAGACCAAAGACGCAGAGAATTAACGTGGAAACCTCTCTGAGAGAAAAAAAATCACGGGAGCAAGTAACAGATCTTCTACTATGAAATAGTAATAGGTTACAAAATATCTTCTCTGAACTATGCAGAGGATTACAATAATAATCTCAAGAATTAATCTTGAAAGCCACAAAATAAATGTCTCTCGAAACTGAAGATAGAAGTCAGAACGATCTCATCGGAATATTAGGAATAGATGAGAAGGCTGCTGAAAAGTAATGCCTTTCGTCGAGAACGGATGAGTACTCATTCCCAAATCGAACCCCAAAGTTTTCTCTCTCTTCTCTTTTTTCTCTCTCTCTTGGTGGCTTTCGTTCGCGCACGACGTTGTACATCAATGCATCAACATGCTTTTATAGCATCATGAGATGACACGAATTTGCACTTTGACTTCAATTCGAGACCTTCTTCCTCTCGTATTATTTTTCATCATCAATAGGGCTTTTCATTATTTTTCCTTTTCCTATTCGATGTCAAACTCGGATTGCTTCTCCTTGTCAGGTTCGCATAGTAAGAACCCCAACAAACTCCCCCTTCTTATTTATGCGAAGATATCCACCAAGCTTGCATGCTCTCTGCAGAACTCGGTCTTCTCTCTCGGTAGAGACTTCGTCATCATATCTGACATATTCCTATCGCGAAGAAAGAATTTCTTCTTCTTCGTTTCGTCGCGAATCCAATGATATCAGACATCAATATGCTTGGACTTAGAGTGGAAACTAGAATGCTTACTCAGATGTATAGCACTTTGATTGTCGTAGTGGATAATGTACTTCTCCTGCATCAAACCCAAGTCCCTCAGAAATTGTCTCATTCACAGAATTTCCTTGTCTGCTTCAGTAGCTGCGATATATTCTGCTTCAGTCGTTGATAGTGCAACACACTTCTGTAACTTGGATTGCCATGAGACTGCTGCTCCTGCAAATGTCATCAAGTAACCAGAAGTTGACTTTCGACTATCAATGTCTCCTGCCATGTCAGAGTCAGTAAATCCTTCTAACACTGGCTCAGCGTTTTCGAAACATAAACATATCTTAAACGTACCTCGAAGATATTTGAGAATCCACTTAACTGCATCCCAATGCTCTCTACCAGGATTTGATAGGAATCGACTCACCACACCAACTGCATATGTTATGTCTGTCCTTGTGCAAACCATTGCATACATCAGATTGCCAACTGCAGATGCATATGAGACGTTTTTCATATTCTGCTTCTCGATTTTGCTCTTCGGACAGTGTATAGAACTCAGTTTGAAGTGACCTGCAAGTGGCGATGTAACTGCCTTTGCATTCTTCATGTTGAACCTCTCCAAGACTTTATCGATGTATGTTTCTTGGGATAACCATAGCTTGCGCTGCTCTCGGTCACGAGTGATCCTCATGCTAAGGATATTCTTTGCTGCGCCTAGGTCTTTCATGGAAAAGCATTGATTCAGCTTCTGCTTTAATCTGTCAATCTTGTTTTTATCCTGACCTATAATAAGCATGTCATCAACATATAACAACAGAATAATAAAATCATCACGTGAAAAATATTTTACGAAGACACAATGATTTGATCTGGTCTTATTGTATCCTTGCTGCGTCATGAACGACTCAAACTTCTTGTACCACTGACGATGTGCTTGTTTGAGTCCATATAAGCTTTTCTGCAATTTACACACCAGATTTTCTTTTCCTTTCTCTTGGAAACCCTCTGGCTGTTCCATGTAAATTTCTTCTTCCAAGTCACCATGGAGAAAAGCGTCTTGGCGTCTAACTGTTGAATTTCTAAGTCTTTGGTAGCAGCTAATCCAAGAACCACTCGAATTGATGACATTTTGACCACTAGTTAGAATATCTCGTCGAAGTCAATTCCTTTCTTCTGACTGAACCCCTTGACAACTAATCTTTCCTTGTATTTTGGGTGTGGATTATTCTCTTCACTCTTCAGTCGAAACATCCACTTGTTCTTCAGTGCCCTTTTCCCTTTAGGAAGTTTCACTAGTTTGTAAGTGTTGTTCTCATGCAGAGATTGCATTTCGTCCTGCATGGCTTTCATCCACTCATCCTTCTACTCATGTGTCAAGGCTTCTTGATAACACACTGGTTCTCCCCCTTCAGTTAATAACACGTACTCTGTCGGGGTGTACCACTTTGACTTTTGTCTTTGTCTGTTCGATCTTTTCAACTGAGGCTCTTATATTGATGCATCATGCTCGACATGTGGCTCATCATCACTGTCTTGACTATCTGAAGGTATATCTGAATTATATGAACTGCTATCACTATTATTGTCGTCTTGATCAGCATCTGGAACAGATTGCATTTCGTCCTGCATGGCTTTTATCCATTCATCCTTCTACTCATGTGACAAGACTTCTTGATAACACACTGGTTCTCCCCCTTCAGTTAATAACACGTACTCTGTCGGGGTGTACCACTTTGACTTTTGTCTTTGTCTGTTCGATCTTCTCAACTGAGGCTCTTGCATTGGTGCATCATGCTCGACATGTGGCTCATCATCACTGTCTTGACTATCTGAAGGTATATTTGAATTATATGATAAATTATTTTATAAGAGAAATGTGTGTGATAAAGAAAATAAGAAAAGGAAAGAAAAAAGAAATTAAAAACAGTGTCATCAAAGTAAAAAAAAGCTCACAGTTCTGCTAGAGTGCTATGGTTCCACTAAAATGAAACTAGATCGCTGAAACCAAGATCACATGCGTTCCGATTCCTCTTGTGGAATCGTCAGTCCCGTTTGGCGGAACTGGCGGATCCACCCTGGCGGCCTTATTGTGTTGAGGCTTTTTTTTTCAAGTGTGAATTTGAGTATACGAGCATAACAATGTTATTTAATTAGATATGGATTACAGAAAACTAAAGAAGACTGGAAACAAGGGACACCACTTGTGGATGAGGAGAGAGTTAAACGGCTCTGGACAGAAAGCTCTCCATCTTGTTCAGATTGTAAGATCTTTCTCTCTCTCTCTCTTCAATTTGTCCTGTTGAAGTTGATTAATACTTATTCTTTTCATTTGACACTTTGGTTCACAAAATAAGTTCTGTCTTCTATATTTGGTTAGCATCTTCGTTATGACCCTCTCAAAAATTGAGTTCACAAGCGTATGACTGCTACGAACATTGGGTTTATGGTGTACTTTCCTTTCTGTTTGGTTTCTTAATTTGATGTTGATGCTTAATTTGATGTCGTATTTTCTTGTCCAGGAAATTCCCATTTTGAATAAAAGTCACAGTGTTAAAGATCTACTTTTTTGCCATCACTTAGGACATAATTTCTTGTGTTGATGACTCTGATTTATATGTTTCGTCTGTAATGCACCATGTCTTCTGTGCACTGCTTCCATATAAGAATAACAATTATTGGGATGTTTATCATAACTATTTTGATGTAGCTATCTGTTTCATAAAAATTCTCAATTTACTGAAGGGCCATATTTGCCTTCTATCTTACAATGTCTTTCGATTTCCCCGAGTCTTAAATATGGTGCTTCAACTTTTTTCTAAACAGGTGCAATTTAAGATTCATTGGAATGTTCAGTGCACAGACTACTTTGGACTTTTTGAACATGAAATATGAATTGGATTCTGAAGTTCTCATGACTAGATTTCTGTTTCAGTGATTTATGACATTAAAAAAATCTTGTAGACCAGCAGAATTCTCCATGATCTCTGTCTCATTTCATCACCATTCTAGTGCTTTCTTTTACTATTATCTTCTCTAATTTATTCAACAGTGAAAGTTCTTGTTAAACAAAGAAAAGGGCTATGCTTATATGCTAAGTTGGATTTATTACCTTTTACCTTTTTTTTGTCAAACTAGATAATGCCATTGTTAGCGGATGTTGTCATCATAGTATTTGTAGCCCTAGGTTATTGCCTGTCCAATTGTGAAGTGCATCATGTATTTTGACAGTCACTAGGGATGTGTCAACAAGCAGAGCTAAAGGTTTTGGCGGTAGTTGTATTGCTTGTAGAGTCTAGTAGTTTATAAACATGACATATGAAATAGGAATACTTAACAACTGATCGGATGTTAGAAAAATGCAAAGACTTTGGCTTTTATGGCTTCTGGGTCATTCTTTCTCCCTCACAAATATTTCTCATTTGAGATATTGTATCTGTTTTTCTTTCTTTGTTAATTGAGATTTCATGTCAGCAATTGCTGCACTTGAATGTGGCTTGTTGATTATGTCTCACATGTCTGTAGGCTGTCTTGGATGTCCGTATTGAGATTTTGGCAACTGTGAATGAAGTCGATGGAGTTACTAGATGGCGACATTGATTTAATTCTAGGACATGTTGGGGATGACTATTTGTTGCATTCATATCTGTTAGAAATAGCAGCACCGACATGGAACTCCCTAGAAGCTACTAGTTAGTTGGAAACTGTGGATCCCACAGGAATGCAAACTATTGGTTAGTTGATGGTTTAGATGCAAAACATGGTGCCTTAGTGCTTATAAATAGGCATGGTGTGCATCTCTTTTGGTCATCCCTCGGCAGCAACAATTCTCCATGTATGAGGGGGTTTTGATGTGTGAGAGTTTAGTGTAGTAAGTTGAGGGAATAGGTGCATAGGTGTTGCCTTGGGTATCAGGTGTATTAGTATTTAGGCTGAGGTAAGAAAGAGATAGGTGTACCACAGGAAGTGTATGTGTGTGGAGTGTATTGTCCACGATATTGTACTCTCTCTTGTATTAATATAATATCATCTTATTAGTAGATAATTTTGGTTAGTTAAATTCTCTATAATATCATTAGTTGCAGTTGTAGGGTACTTTTGTTAATCATGTAAAGCATCTAGTTTTGAAATATCAAAATTGTACCGGGATTTCATATCCTAGATATGCATATGTATGAGTGCTACAATTTCTGTGATGGGTAACATGAAACGAAGTTGTAGTGTCTAAAATCCAAACTGAATCTTGACTCATAATATTGACACCATCTTCTTCCTCTTCTTGAGTAAGAAAGTATACATCATCTTATGTAGCCACCACAATGTTGTTTCCACCACTGCCCTTCTTTTCTTTTTCAGCATCTTCAGACCCTTCATGTGACTGATCACGCTTTAATTTTCTGCACTCATTCTTGAAGTGTCCTGACTTGCCACAATGATAACATGTGACTTCTTTCCTGGACTTCGACTTGCCTCTTGATCTTGATCTATCGTGGCTATGAGAATTTCTCTATTTGTTTCTCCCACGATCTTCCACGATGAATGCTTCTGATTTGTTGTTGAGATTCTGCTCTTGCCTTCTCGTTTCTTTATTGAAGAAATTATCCTTGATAGTTTCTAAAAATAGTTGTCCACCTAAAGCAGAGTTGTTCAGAGAGATAATGAGTGTTTCCTAACTATCAAGTAATGAGCTCAGTAATAGTAGTGCTTGGATCTCATCTTCAAACACAATCTTCACTGAGGACAACTTGTTAATTAATTCCTGAAAACTGTCAAGATGTTCCGCAACAGAATGATCATCCTTGTACTTCAGGTTAACAAGTTTCTTTATCAATAACACTTTATTCTGCAGCAATTTGCGTTCATATATTTCTTGTAATTTTTTCCACACTTCGTCGGGTTCATCGATATTTGAGATATGATGAAACACCTTGTTGTCGACCCATTGTCGGATTTGTGCGACTGTCTTGATCTTAATCCTCCCCCACTTTTTATCATTCATGTCCTCGGGCTTTGCAGCATCACCTTCGATTGGATCATAAAGGTCTCTGCAATTTAAGTAATCCTTCATCCGATGCTTCCAGATATAATAATTTGTTCCTGTGAGCAAAGACATCCGACTGGGGGCATTATTGTCCTCCATTATAATGTGCACTTCTTGACCAGGCTCTAGTACTGTTGTTAAAAAAAACTGAACTGATAGTTGCGGAATCATCTTCATTTTCTCTTTTAATGCGCACAATAATAATGAGATGATAACAATAATATAGCGGAATTAAATCAGACCAAAGACGCAGAGAATTAACGTGAAAAACCTCTCAACGTGAGAGAAAAAAAACCACGGGAGCAAGTAACAGATCTTCTATTATGAAATAATAATAGGTTACAAAATATCTTTTCTGAACTATGCAGAGGATTACAATAATACAACAACAACAACAACAAAGCCTTATCCCACTAGGTGGGGTCGGCTACATGGATCATACGACGCCATTCTGCTCTATTAGTAACCAAACCTTTCGGTATATTATTCACCAATAGATCTTGCTCTATTAGTTCGGATTACAATAATAATCTCAAGAATTAATCTTGGAAGCCACAAAATAAATGTCTCTCGAAACTGAGAATAGAAGTCAAAACGATCTCATCGGAATATTAGGAATAGATGAGAAAGCTGCTGAAAAGTAATGTCTTTCGTCGAGAACAGATGAGTACTCATTCCCAAATCGAACCCCAAGTTTTCTCTCTCTTCTCTTTTTTCTCTCTCTCTCTTGGTGGCTTTCGTTCGCGCAGGCCGTTGTACATCAATGCATCAGCATGCTTTTATAGCATCATGAGATGACACGAATTTGCACTTTGACTTCAATTCGAGTCCTTCTTCCTCTCGTATTATTTTTCATCATCAATACGGATTTTCATTATTTTTCCTTTTCCTATTCGATGTCAAACTCGGATTGCTTCTCCTTGTCAGGTTCGCATAGTAAGAACCCCAACAAACTCCCCCTTCTTATTTATGCGAAGATATCCACCAAGCTTGCATGCTCTCTGCAGAACTCGGTCTTCTCTCGGTAGAGGCTTCGTCATCATATCTGACGTATTCCTGTCGCGAAGAAAGAATTTCTTCTTCTTCATTTCGTCGCGAATCCAATGATATCAGACATCAATATGCTTGGACTTAGAGTGGAAACTAGAATGCTTACTCAGATTTATAGCACTCTGATTGTCGTAGTGGATAATGTACTTCTCCTGCATCAAACCTAAGTCCCTCAGAAACTGTCTCATTCACAGAATTTCCTTGTCTGCTTCAGTAGCTGCGATATATTTTCTTCAGTCGTTGATAGTGCAACACACTTCTATAACTTGGATTGCCATGAGACTGCTGCTCCTGCAAATGTCATAAAGTAACCAGAAGTTGACTTTCGACTATCAATGTCTCCTGCCATGTCAGAGTCAGTAAATCCTTCTAACACTGGCTCAGCGTTTTCGAAACATAAACATATCTTAAACGTGCCTCGAAGATATTTGAGAATCCACTTAACTGCATCCCAATACTCTCTACCAGGATTTGATAGGAATCGACTCACCACACCAACTGCATATGCTATGTCTGGCCTTGTGTAAACCATTGCATACATCAGACTGCCAACTACAGATGCGTATGGGACATTTTTCATATTCTGCTTCTCGATTTTGCTCTTCGGACAGTGTCTAGAACTCAGTTTGAAGTGACCTGCAAGTGGCGATGTAACTGCCTTTGCATTCTTCATGTTGAACCTCTCCAAGACTTTATCGATGTATGTTTCTTGGGATAACCATAGCTTGCGCTGCTCTCGGTCACGAGTGAACTTCATGCTAAGGATATTCTTTGCTGCGCCTAGGTCTTTCATGGAAAAGCATTGATTCAGCTTCTGCTTTAATCTGTCAATCTTGTTTTTATCCTGACCTATAATAAGCATGTCATCAACATATAACAACAGAATAATAAAATCATCACGTGAAAAATATTTTACGAAGACACAATGATTTGATCTGGTCTTATTGTATCCTTGCTGCGTCATGAACGACTCAAACTTCTTGTACCACTGACGATGTGCTTGTTTGAGTCCATATAAGCTTTTCTGCAATTTACACACCAGATTTTCTTTTCCTTTCTCTTGGAAACCCTCTGGCTGTTCCATGTAAATTTCTTCTTCCAAGTCACCATGGAGAAAAGCGTCTTGGCGTCTAACTGTTGAATTTCTAAGTCTTTGGTAGCAGCTAATCCAAGAACCACTCGAATTGATGACATTTTGACCACTAGTTAGAATATCTCGTCGAAGTCAATTCCTTTCTTCTGACTGAACCCCTTGACAACTAATCTTTCCTTGTATTTTGGGTGTGGATTATTCTCTTCACTCTTCAGTCGAAACATCCACTTGTTCTTCAGTGCCCTTTTCCCTTTAGGAAGTTTCACTAGTTTGTAAGTGTTGTTCTCATGCAGAGATTGCATTTCGTCCTGCATGGCTTTCATCCACTCATCCTTCTACTCATGTGTCAAGGCTTCTTGATAACACACTGGTTCTCCCCCTTCAGTTAATAACACGTACTCTGTCGGGGTGTACCACTTTGACTTTTGTCTTTGTCTGTTCGATCTTTTCAACTGAGGCTCTTATATTGATGCATCATGCTCGACATGTGGCTCATCATCACTGTCTTGACTATCTGAAGGTATATCTGAATTATATGAACTGCTATCACTATTATTGTCGTCTTGATCAGCATCTGGAACAGATTGCATTTCGTCCTGCATGGCTTTTATCCATTCATCCTTCTACTCATGTGACAAGACTTCTTGATAACACACTGGTTCTCCCCCTTCAGTTAATAACACGTACTCTGTCGGGGTGTACCACTTTGACTTTTGTCTTTGTCTGTTCGATCTTCTCAACTGAGGCTCTTGCATTGGTGCATCATGCTCGACATGTGGCTCATCATCACTGTCTTGACTATCTGAAGGTATATTTGAATTATATGATAAATTATTTTATAAGAGAAATGTGTGTGATAAAGAAAATAAGAAAAGGAAAGAAAAAAGAAATTAAAAACAGTCATCAAAGTAAAAAAAAGCTCACAGTTCTGCTAGAGTGCTATGGTTCCACTAAAATGAAACTAGATCGCTGAAACCAAGATCACATGCGTTCCGATTCCTCTTGTGGAATCGTCAGTCCCGTTTGGCGGAACTGGCGGATCCACCCTGGCGGCCTTATTGTGTTGAGGCTTTTTTTTTCAAGTGTGAATTTGAGTATACGAGCATAACAATGTTATTTAATTAGATATGGATAACAGAAAACTAAAGAAGACTGGAAAGAAGGGACACCACTTGTGGATGAGGAGAGAGTTAAACGGCTCTGGACAGAAAGCTCTCCATCTTGTTCAGATTGTAAGATCTTTCTCTCTCTCTCTCTTCAATTTGTCCTGTTGAAGTTGATTAATACTTATTCTTTTCATTTGACACTTTGGTTCACAAAATAAGTTCTGTCTTCTATATTTGGTTAGCATCTTCATTATAACCCTCTCAAAAATTGAGTTCACAAGCGTATGACTGCTACGAACATTGGGTTTATGGTGTACTTTCCTTTCTGTTTGGTTTCTTAATTTGATGTTGATGCTTAATTTGATGTCGTATTTTCTTGTCCAGGAAATTCCCATTTTGAATAAAAGTCACAGTGTTAAAGATCTACTTTTTTGCCATCACTTAGGACATAATTTCTTGTGTTGATGACTCTGATTTATATGTTTCGTCTGTAATGCATCATGTCTTCTGTGCCCTGCTTCCATATAAGAATAACAATTATTGGGATGTTTATCATAACTATTTTGATGTAGCTATCTGTTTCATAAAAATTCTCAATTTACTGAAGGGCCAGATTTGCCTTCTATCTGACAATGTCTTTCGATTTCCCCGAGTCTTAAATATGGTGCTTCAACTTTTTTCTAAACAGGTGCAATTTAAGATTCATTGGAATGTTCAGTGCACAGACTACCTTGGACTTTTTGAACATGAAATATGAATTGGATTCTGAAGTTCTCATGACTAGATTTCTGTTTCAGTGATTTATGACATTAAAAAAATCTTGTAGACCAGCAGAATTCTCCATGATCTCTGTCTCATTTCATCACCATTCTAGTGCTTTCTTTTACTATTATCTTCTCTAATTTATTCAACAGTGAAAGTTCTTGTTAAACAAAGAAAAGGGCTATGCTTATATGCTAAGTTGGATTTATTACCTTTTGGCAAGTTCAGAAATTGCCAAATGAAAAGGAAGCGGTTTATGGGGCATTGGACAAATGGACTGCCTGGGAGACTGAATTTCCTGTTGCTGCAGCAGCCAAAGCTTTGCAAATCTTGCGGAAGAGAAGGCAATGGATTCAAATAATTCAAGTATGACATACTCCGTTCATATTTCCAGATTTATGATTTATATTCTGCAAACTTTGTCATTCATTGGTGTTGGGAGTACATCAATGTTCTACTTGTGTTTTTGTCAATTATGGTATCTGAGTTATATTTCTTTTTTTTTTTTCGGAGAGGGTTATAACGCTTGGGCTTGGATTTCGTTGCAACAAAGTTAATTTTTGGCGTTCCTTCTTGTTTGCTATTACTGTAGTGATCTATGATGCCTATGATGGTATAAACATTTTGGCTTGGAGTGAAATGCAATGTTGCATTTAAGTTTTCCTGCTTTCAGTGCTCAGCTTTTTCTTGCAGTTTATTACCATTTTCATGAAATTTCAGGTTACCAAGTGGTTAATAAACAAAGGGCAAGTACTCACCATGGGAGCTTAAGACAACCTATTGCTGGCTTTTGATATGGAAGCAAGAGCGGATGAAACTGAATCCATCTGGAATGCGATTTTACAAAAAAAAAAAAAAATACACGCTGTCTCTAAAAAATTGTTTTCTAGGATGATTGCTTTGCATGATCGCCATCAGTTAGCAGATAAGTTTTTTTTGGAGGTACATGACTTTGACTTAGTGGCATGAGAAGATGCATTTTGCTTTCTACATTAATCGAATGAACTCTATGTAACCTTGCGGTAGTTTGGAAATCAGGAATGTTGGACCTCTGGATCTAATCCAACCCATTAAAATCGAAATCTATTTAAGTTAATTAAACTTAATTAACTTAAGATATAAGTGCTTCTCTCTTCGATTGGTGGAGAGGTGGCTATGGCGCTTGAAGAAAAAAGGGGTTTTTTTTTTCTTCTGCCTGCCAAGTCGCCGAGAGCGTTGGAAAAAAAAAGGTTTTTTTTTTCTTTTCTGTGATCTAGAGTTGATTTGAAGAAAAAAAAAATTTTTTTCTTTGATCAACGGATAAAGAAAAGTAGAGTCAGAGAATAAAAGAGGCCTAAAAAGGAAGACAAAAGATTTCTTCTTGAAAAGCAAAGAATTAAAAATAGAGTCGGATTTAGAGGATATTTGAGATTTTATTGATACAGAAAATTATAGTAATCAGGTGATATTATTCATACTATTATTTTAGTATTTTTTAGAGAAAAAATATTTATCCCAATGAATTATTATTTGAATTTAGGCAAAACCCGAAAGACATTGTACTTTATTCTTGAATTAGTGATATTACTCTGTGATTGTCCTATGATTTTTTCTCTTCACGTAAATTTGGTGTCTCTTTTATCTATTATTATTATTTTTTGTGCATCGTACTTGGTTTATTTTATTTAATTCACACATAAGAAGAGGGATTAAATTCTTAACAAGTGGTATCAGAGCGAGGTTAATTAGAATTTCTTTTGTGTGAATTAAATTGAGAAAAAATATTTTAATGGGATGATCAAATAATTATTCAGTTTGGAAAGTCGAGATGGAGGACTTTCTTTACTGAAAGGACTTGTTTGATCCTGTTGAATTAGGAGATAAAAAGTCGATAGGAAAAACTGATGAAAGTTAAAAAAAGAAGTACAGAAAAATTATTGGGATGATTAGGTAATTTATTGATGTCATAGTTTTTCATCATGTTGCTCAAGAGACAGATGTATAAGTTTTGTGGAAAAAGCTATAAGATTTATACGAAAGGAATACTGCTCAGAATAAAGCTTTCATGATAAGAAAACTGATAAATTTAAAGTTTAAAAATAAATATTCTATCGCTGAATATTTGAGTGAATTTCAGGAAATAGTAAATCAATTGGGAGCAATGAAAATAATTCTTGATGATGAGATGCAATGATTAATGCTCTTGAGTTCCTTGCATGATTCATTAGAAACTTTGATGATAACACTTAGTAATTCTGCTTCAAATGATGTGGTATCACTCATCAAGGTCAAAGATTGTTTATTCAATGAAGAAACAAGGAGGAAGAGCATGGGAACAGATACTACACATGTTCTTATCACAGATAATAAAGGTATAGATAAAAGTAGAGGATCAAAAGGCCATGGCAACAATAGGTCACGGTCAAGAAGAAAATTCACATGTTATCACTGTGACAAAGAGGGACATATAAAGATAAATTGTAGAGACTGGAAGAAGCAACATAATGAGAAGAATTAGAAAGATGCAGATGAGGATCTATATTACCTTAGAGAAGTATTGTTACAGTGGCATCAGAGGAGGATCTATATTACCTTTCAGAAGAAAATGAAGAATGCAATGTCACAGACTCTTCAATTGAGTGGACCATCGATTTAGGGACTTCGCATCATGCAAGTCCATAAAAGAATGCTTTAGCGTGTACATGACTGGTGATTTTGACACAATGAAAATGGGCAATAAGATAGAGTCTAAAATTGTAGGAATTGGAGATGTATATATTCGAACAGATGTTGGTTGTGAGTTGATTTTGAAGGATGTCAGACACATACCAGATTTACGTCTCAATCTGATTTCTCATCGGCTTTTGGATCAAGAAGACTACTATAGTCACATGGGTGACAGAAAGTGGAAATTGATCAAAGGATCAATGATTATTGCCAAAAAGCTATCATGGTTCATAATGAGAAGAATTAGAAAGATGCAGATGAGGATCTATATTACCTTAGAGAAGTATTGTTACAGTGGCATCAGAGGAGGATCTATATTACCTTTCAGAAGAAAATGAAGAATGCAATGTCACAGACTCTTCAATTGAGTGGACCATCGATTTAGGGACTTCGCATCATGCAAGTCCATAAAAGAATGATTTAGCGTGTACATGACTGGTGATTTTGACACAATGAAAATGGACAATAAGATAGAGTCTAAAATTGTAGGAATTGGAGATGTATATATTCGAACAGATGTTGGTTGTGAGTTGATTTTGAAGGATGTCAGACACATACCAGATTTACGTCTCAATCTGATTTCTCATCGGCTTTTGGATCAGGAAGACTACTATAGTCACATGGGTGACAGAAAGTGGAAATTGATCAAAGGATCAATGATTATTGCCAAAAAAGCTATCATGGTTCTTTTACAAAACTCAAGTGAATTTGATTGGACAATCGATTAATGCAATAGAGAAAGAAGCTTCATCAGATTTATGGCACAAAAGATTAAAACACATGACTGAGAAAGGAATACAGGTTCTGGCGAGAAATTCTCACATCAATGTTACTAAAGATAAATTTTTGAATACTTGTGATTACTGTCTATTGGTAAATAGTGCAGGGTGTCATTTGTGTCCAATTCTAAGAAGAAGAAAAATAAGTTAGATTTGGTGCATTCTGATGTGTGTGGTCCCATCGAGATAAATTCTTTAGGTGGTAATAGATATTTTGTTACTTTTATTTATGATGCTTCACGAAAATTATGGATTTATTTAAAAAAAACAAAAGATCAAATATTTCAAATTTTCCAGAAGTTTCATGTCATAGTGGAAAAGGAGACATGCAATCATCGGAAGTGTCTTCGTGCATACAATGGTGGTGAATATACATTGCAGAAATTCAAAAATTATTGCGTAGAACATGGCATCAGATATGAAAAGTCAGTACCTAAGATTCCACAGCACAATTATGTTGCTGAAAGAATGAATAGAACCATTCTGGATAGAGTTAGATGTATGCTGAGGACGGCTAATTTACCGAAGATTTTTTGAAGTGAAGTTGCGAATACTGCGTTCTACCTAATTAATAGATCTTCAATCAGTTCTTTTGAATTCAAGTACTCTTGAAAAAATGTGGACTAGTAAGAATGTGTCTTACTCTCACTTGAAAGTTTTTTTTGTTATAGAGCTTCTACATAGGTGGCAAAGGAACGAGAACCGAAATTTAATGAAAGGGCTCAAGAGTGCATATAAGTTGTGGGATCCAGAGAAGAAGAAAATCATGAGAAGCAAAGATGTGATTTTTCATGAATTAAAAACTTTGGCAGAATTCAAGAAATCAAAGAAGCAGAGCAGTGATTATGTACAAGATGAACTTGAAAACAATGAGCCAAATGTGAATACAGATGATACAGATGTAGAGGATTTTGTGCAGGGAGAGCAAGATGCTACTCCATTTCACAGATCTACAAGAGAACGTCGTGATTCCACTAGATATCCAAGTTCTGAGTATTCAGTGATTACTGGAAAGGGCAAATTCAAGAAAAAGACAAAATGACCGAATTGGCTGGCATGAATGTCAAGCGATGATTCTTAATAGAGAATCTCCTTCTCATAGGCTGGAGGGGAAAATTGTTGGGCCTCTGGATCTAATCCAGCCCATTAAGAAGGAAATCTATTTAAGTAAGATAGAGGTATTTCCCTCTCTTGGATTGGTGGAGAGGTGGTTGTGGCGCATGAAGAAAAAAAGAGTCTCTGTCATCTAGAGTTGATTTGAAAAAGAAAAAGAATTTTTTTCTTTGATCAACGGATAAAGAAAAGTAGAGTCAAAAAAGAGAAGAGGGGTGAAAAAAAAGACAGAAGTTTTTTTCTTGAAACGCAAAGAATCAAGAACAGAGTCAGATGGGAGGATCTTTGAGATTTTATTGATACTATAATAACAGAGAATTGTAGTAATCAGGTGATATTATTCCTACTATTATTTCAATATTTTTCGGAGAAGAAATATTTATCCCAGTGAATTATTATTCGGGTTTGGGAAAAATCCGAAAGGCATTGTACTATATTCTTGGATTAGTGATATTGCTCTGTGATTATCCTGTGGTTTTTTCCCTTCTTATTGGAAGGTTTTTGCATATAAATTTGGTATCTCTTTTGCCTATTATTATTTTCTTGTGCATCATGCTTGGCTTATATTATTTATTTCACACATAAGAAGAGGGATTAAATTCCCAACATGGAAACCTTGCTTCTACCCTAACTCATTATCACTTATCAATTTTTGCTCTATATAACACTGAGATGATGTTGTCCACCAATTATTTCAAGTTTTCGTAGACTTGGAAGAACTTGGTGCGACTCCAGATGAATGACACTATAACAAGGATTGGAAGAGCATTTGAGACATTGGGCCAGATGATAATCGAGGCCTTCTGTTTAAGAAGTACAGAAAAAAAAATGGAAGTATCTTCGCTTTAAGGGTGAACGTGTCAAGGTGCGCACCACAAAAAATTGGAACCGCAAATAAGTTGCATGATCCAAATATCAAACAAAAAATAAGGATTTAATGGCCTTCGTCCCCCTCTCCCCCCTTGCATGGCCATCAGATGTGGTGGCTCATTCTGCGCTTTCGGATGCAAGGGGGCGGTTCACGTGCTCAATTCCCGGTTCACGAGCGAGGAAGTCCCTTTTTGTTGGATGAAAATTTGTTTCTACGATGATCTTCCCCTTCCTACTTCACCGCCTTCACCGCGATCTTTTCCTTCCGCCAACTTCTCTTCCTGCGCTGCCGATTCTACTTCCCCGCGATCTTATGCTTCCCTCTTCCTGCTTCCCCACCGCGACAACCACACCCCCTTGCCAATCGAAAGTTCGTGGTCGATGGCAGCAAAGGCCATAAAAAATCCTCGGCTACCTCTAGTGAACACCATTCTACATGAAATCCTCGGCAGCAAGGAACATGTTGCTTTACTTAGATGCGATGTTAAAATTATTTAGATCCGAGAATAGTAATTTTAACATGTTGCTTAGATCCGATGTTAGGATGGTGTGATGGAACATGTTGCTTTACTTAATGTGGTGTGAAGGAACATGTTGCTTTACTTAGATCCGATGTTAAAATAGATTCTTTATCTTTGATTACTGCTTCTTCATTTGTAACAATCTTTTGACCTTTGTATTTACCATGATTTAGAGTAAGCATTTGTAACAATCTCTTGACCTTTGTATTTACCATGATTTACAGTAAGCATCCATCTATGTGAAGTTTATGAACCTCTGATATGCAATGAATTTGCCAATCAACCTTTGTATTTATCATCATCTATGATTTTTGGAGTTGATCTTTGGTTAATATAGTCAATGTTCTATTTTCGATCACTGAGTAGTCATTAGCTGATCTAGATAAACTTTTCCTATACTTTTTGATCACTGAATAGTCACTAAGTTTTCCTTGTTAGGTAAAGGGCATGGAGATAGAGGCAGATATTATTGGTGATATTATTGTTGATGATGTTGAAGAATCAAATGATGATGAAATGCACGTAGATTATGTAAAATTGTATGAGGTATCAAAATCGTACATTGACATGATATTTGACACTAATCAAGAAGTCTACAAATATTATAATATGTATATCAAAGTAGTTGGTTTCTCATTTAAGAACAGGCTTTGCATAAGTTTAAGAGTACATGAAATATTATTAGCAGATCTTTTATTTGTTCCAAAGAAGAGCATAAGACAATGAAGGAAGGTACCGAAAAGGTGTTTACACAAAAAAAGGAAGTTAGACATGATTCATGCCCACTTATATGTTGGTATTGGGAAGGATGGAAAGTGTGTGATTCGAATATTTGTAGAAGAACACAACCATCCCTTAACAACGCCCTCAAAGGTAAAATATTTGCGCTCACAAAAAGAATTCAAGACAACTTCTAAGGAAGCTATAGTGAACCTACGTGAATTTGGTCTGGGACCATCAAGAATAGTCAGAGTACTTAATATGTCTGGTGAACCACTCATGACAATGCAAGATTATATCGACCATTTGAGGGTGAGAAGAAAAGGCAAGTTTAATAATGAATGCCTAAATATCATATTTGTTTCCCAAAGTAAAATAAGTGTTGATGTAGGCTTTTTTTTATACGTAGAGTATTTCCACACACCAAACATATATTTTGCACATGGCATATTGCTAGGAATGGAATGACTCACCTACAAGATTTGCCACACACCAAATATATATTTTGCACATGGCATATTGTTAGGAATGGAATGACTCACCTACAAAATTTGTATGCACAACCCCATTTCAAGGAAGATTACAATAGGTGGATCTATTATTCATCGAATATAGATGAATTCGAAGATGGTTGGAGTATTTTTAAACAAAAAATTGACATCCATGATGGACATTGATTAGAGGTCATGTACAATAAACGTGATCAATGTGTGTCAATGTATTTCAAAAACATTTTTACTGCAAGTATGCATATCACACAAAGAGCGAAAAGTATTAATGCTCATTTTGATGGATATGTCAACACGAACACATCACTCTCAGATTTTCTACACTAGTATGATGGGGCTGTTCAGACTCACCGTGTATTTGAAGAGAAAGAAGACTTTCGAACTATGAACTCCTCACCTACATACATTTCAAAGCACACATTAGAAGTTCATGGTGGAAATATTTATACACATGCTGTTTTTTCTAAGTTCCAAGACGAATATGGTCAAGCAATCAATATGTATGCTCACAAGGTATACAAAGATGCTTAGAAAGCTATTTACTCAGTTTATCCTATGAATGATACTGATGAAGGCAAGAATATGGTGGAGTTTAGTCATTTCTAAGAAATACATATAACTTGTTCTTACAGAAACTTTGAACAAGAATGTTTCAGTGCTTCATATAATTGGCATGATTGGCAGCGACAAAACACACCATGGCTCAATTAGTCTTCAATGACCAAAGAGTTACGGATCATTTCGAATTACGTGGATGGGTTTTTGTTTCTCATGACTGGAATAGGAAAAAGGTCATCTAAGACATTATAACCACGGTTACCAACAAACAGTGCAACTTGGATAACTTGGATATGTTATGCCATCGCCTTGAAGAAATTGTCACTAATAAGCGGTATCTTATAGTGCTAGATGACGTCTGGAATGAGGATAAAGTGGAGTGGGATCATTTAAAGCACAAGTTAGAGTCTGGTGATGAAGGAAGTTCAATTATTGTCACTACTCGCAATAGCAGGGTGGCTTTGAACAATTGGTTCAGAGAGCATTTCTCATAGATCGACATCATTCTTTCACATTAGCAACCTACAAGATGCATGATTGATGCATGCAAAATATAACATATTTTAGATTATTATTTTAGTTAATTTTTCTATAATTTAATCATGTCATGCATTATTTTAGGTCATTTTTAATAATAATTCCGGATTTATTCAGTCTGACTATTGATTGTCTGAATATTTTAATTTTTGAATAAATTGACTTAATTTCTATAATTATTTTGCAGACGAGTCGAACAAGTCGAGATGACAAGAATTATTCTTTTGCGGCCGAGATCATTGGGCGCAATATGACATCATTAATCGAGCAAAACATACTTGGTTATCATTAGCCGATACGATATCATGATAAGTTGTTATCGGTCGGGATAAAATAAGAAGGGCGCAAAACAACATAGATGGAGATTATCGGTGGATAAATCCAACACCAAAGATCTATCCTTAACCAAGGTGTATCGGCCGAGAACTCCATATCAATCAAGTTTATCAGCCGCAAAATCCAAAGTTTTATCCTTACCGGCCAAGATCGTTGGGCACAAAAGTTTATCATTGAGCAAGTTTATCGGCCGATAACTCCAATCATTGGGCGCAAAAGATAATATTAACAAAGTTTATTGGCCGAGAATCCTCAAGAAAAGTCTATCGTCGGGTGCAAAATGAATAACTTTTTATCATTAACTAAGTTTTATCTCTAGCCAAATTTAAAGTTGGCCGTATGATTTTATCGACCGTGATTTGCATGGAGACCTTTTGCACCTATAAATATGTGAAGAAGTCGTCGTTCCAACTGGTGCTTTGAAGTTTGATTTTCTTTCACAGCGAGTCGTGAGCTTCGCGGGCTTCGACCAAGAGAGAGATTTCATCGGACGGCTGATCCAGACACTCCGACAACATTCAAGGATCCTGTTTTTAGTTTTGGTGTAATTCTTCCGATTATTATTGTTAATTTATTATTATCTCTCTGCAATTCTAGAATGAACTTCATGTTTTTAGCTATTTTATTTTTAGGAGATTATTATTGAAGAGAAATTCTGTGAACCCTTACTTTTAGATCAATTTTTAATTGTGTTTAGTACTTTTGATTTAATTATTTAAATTTATGAGTTAAGTAATTACAAGTTTGTGAAATACTCAATTTTAGATTTTATTTAGTTAAATTAAATGATTTATTACGAAATTAAAAATTGACATAGATCTAATAACTAGCGTGTGGAGAATTAAATCTGTGTGGTTTGTTAATCTATACCAGTTTGTGAAGTGATTATTAGTTTAGAATTTTCATATTAATGCATCTCAAATTTAATCTCATCTACGTGAATACCAGTTTGTGGGACTTCAGTTTTGATTAAATTTAAGATAGTTTGATTTACTTGATTAAATAGCAGAATTATCAGTTTATGGACTCTGTGATTTTAATCTTATAAATTAATAACTTGAGAAAATTTTTAATCCATCTTAAGAACTTTAATTTATTTTTTTCGATTCACATATTTATCCTTAATGCATTATCATCCTATGACCAACTTCAACATCATTATCTTATCTTATTATTATCTTATTTTCTTTAATTTTATTTTATAGTTACAAAACCCATTTTCAAAAATTATGTTTTTCCTCTCTTATTAATTTATAAATTCAGATATTTTATTAATAATATTCATCGTGGATTTGACACTCTTTACTCATATTACTATATTACTTAAGCGATTAGTGCATTTGCTAGCGATTTTATTTTGCTACATCATTTTACGCATCAATGATCTTATTCATGATCTTGAGGCTTGAATCTACCATAAGACCATAAAACCATACTATGTAATCACATTGTAACACATGGTATTTACTAAGGCTATCAAATTGTAGCTTATATGGATTTCGGAATGCAGCAAGAACCGAATCAGAAAGAAAAAAAGCAAACAATTGTTCATCCCACAGAGAATTAGTGTACCTCGATTACATCTACTTAAAACCAATAAGAGTGACATTCATTACATCAACTTAAAACCAATAAGAGTGACATCCATTACATCAACACAACATATATTGTTAGAAGGAGAACAATTAAACAAACAAATTTACACATGAAATTCCCTCCATTTCTATTAATTCTAACTTCATCATCATTTAAATTTGCAGCCTCCATTTTATCGATTTTCGTGTCAAGCGATTGATAACTTGCGTAGATCTCGATTCAAAGGATGGATCTAACCACCTGAAATATGTGCAAGCTCCATATTGCTGCAAGATAAATAAAGACAAAATTAGTTTCAAAAGTAATTGTAAAATATTTTAATCTAAAATTTTTGTCAATCTAACGCCATAAAATGGGCAATCGTAAGACCTTCATTCATGATTATGTTAGGTCCAAGATGTTTTTATTATCGCGTCTTGTTGGCAATGACATTTAAGCCATGCCATTACACTAACTGTAACACTAATGTTCTTTCAACTTCAACACTAGTAGCTTGCAAGTTTAAACTCTTTGGGTATGGAGCCCGACCTGCATCACCAATGTCAGGCCAATTCAAACATTGCCAATCAATCAACTCAAAACTAATCAACTCAAAACTAACAACTCAACTCAGAAGGGAAGCCAGCGGCTCGCGAGGAACAAGCAGGAAGCAGGCGATCTCACCGTGGAAGGGCCACAGATGCTCGCGTCGGGAAAGGGAAGCCGATGGCTCGAGGAGGAGAAGCAGGAAGAGGCAATGTCACCGGGGATGGGCCGCAGACGCTCACGATAGGAAAGAGAAGCCGACGACTCACGATGGAGAAGCAGGAAGTCGACGAGGAAGAGAAGCCGGCAGAGAAGCAGGAAGGAGCAGATCTCATCGGGGAAGGGTCGTAGATGCTCGTGGCAGGGAAGAGAAGCTGGTGGCTTATGACGGAGAAGCAGGAAGCTGGCAGCTCGAGGTGTCAGATCTCATCGGGGAAGGGCCGCAGACGCTCGCAGCAGAGAAGAGAAGCCAGCAGCTCACGACGGAGAAACATGAATCCGACGACTCGAGGCGGAGAAGCAGGAAAGGGCATATCTCACCGGGGAAGGGTCGTAAACGCTTGGAGCAAGGAAGAGAAGCCGATGTTCATGGCGGGGAAGGGAAGCTGACACTCATGGCAGGGAAGGGAAGCTGCGGCGCGTCGCAGCAAAGAAGCAGGAAGGGGCAAACATGGGGATTTCTCGACGGTTCGCGGTCGCAGCAGAGCAAGAAGAGACAAATATGCTCACGACAGAAACTAGGGCATCGGGACTAAAAAAAGGGGTTTCCTCACTCATGAACTGAGAATTGAGCACGTGAACCGCCCCCTTGCACCCTAAACCATAGAGTGAGCCAACATATTTGCACGACCGTCAGATTCACATCTGACGGTCGCCCATATTTGCCTGGCCGTCAGATCCGCATCTGACGGCCGCGCAAGGGGGAGGGTCATCCTCCCCCCTCACAAGGGGAGATGATGGCCATTAAATTCGAAAAGAAAATCATAAGTTGTATCTGATGTGGCTTGCATTTTGAGATTGGACATGGACTTGTGGTTTCTCTGGCGACATCCATGGATTGATTATTAAAGAGCGTATTGAGCCAAACACTATTCAGATTGTAGCAGTAAGTTATTAAGCTTCAAATGTTGACATTGTATTATTGGGAGGGGAGGGGGGGATTTCACTCTGACCTTGCAGCAGAAGTCTGTAACACCAAATGATTTAATATTTGCTCAACGATATCCTCCAACTTTATTTTGTATCATGAATATCCTTCATTTTTTAGGTCGTTTCATCCAATGTTAAAATTGAAAAAAATATCTCTATGATAACTTGAATTCTTAATCTTAATAACTCCTTCCATCAATGATTCCAATGTTATCTTAATTCCCGACGAATTCAATCCAATGACAATTTTTGGTGATTGCGTGCCAGGTGCAATAAAGGGATTGCGAAGAAAGCATCCAATCAGCAGTCGAAATGTGTCCTCGGCTTGCGGAGGGCTCACCATCACTCCACCGCTAACCCACTCCGCATCAATCGCTGTGGACTGCCACGTCATCACCTCCTTCGCCCTACTCCGTACCACTGCAGTCTGAAGTAGCCCCCACGTTCTACCTTTACAACTTACTACCACAAGAGAAGAGGACGGGACAGGGACAGGGACAGGAGAGGGGGAGAAAAAAAAGACACGACACGAGCAAAAGTGAGCTCGCCGGAGAAAAAGAACAATCGAAGAAGTAGATGCCAAGCGACCTCTCGCCGGCAGGAACCCTCCAATGTCCGCTCCTTCGCGTCCATACCCTCGCCTCGACCACCACCGCCGTCTCCTCTCCCGATCTCCCCCTCCTCCTCCCCCCTCGCCGCCGCACCTCCAACAATCTTCCACCGACGTCCCCGCAGCCGCTGTTGCCGGCGGGACGCCGCCGGCTTCGTCTTCCTCTTCGCGCTCCGCCATCCCCATGCTCCTCCCCGTATTCATCCTTTTCGTCATACTCCTCGGCTTCCTGTCCATCTTCCTTTTCCGCGACTTCCTGCACTTCACCTCCATCCTCCTCTCCTCCTCTTCCCGCCAACGCCACCACGCCCCCGATAACGGCGGCCCGGAGTCCGAAGACGTGGACGGGGCCCGCCCGGCGGGGCTGGACCCGGCGATTCTCGCCTCCTTCCCGACGCTGCCCTACTCGGCGGTGAGGGGTCTGCAGGAGGGGAAGTGCGGGCAGGAGTGCGCCGTCTGCCTCGGGGAATTCTCCGGCGGGGACGTCATCCGGCTCCTCACCGTCTGCTGCCACGCATTCCACCCCCCCTGCATCGATTCTTGGCTGGACGGCCACGCCACCTGCCCCGTCTGCCGCTCCGATCTCCAGGCGCCGCCCGACGAGGCTGCCGTCCTGGCGGTCCGCGAGGCGGTCGGAAGCGGCCATTCCGGAGCCGCCTCCGAGGAGAGCGGCGAGGAGGGGTCGAGACGGATGGCGAAGACGCGGTCGGGAGCGAGGCACGCGATAACCATAGACGAAGGGTAAGGTGTAGTGGATGGATCACGATAAGATTCATGGCAAGGAAGGCGGAGGAGAGGCGGTCACGACATCTCAGATCCCAAGCCGGTTTTTTCCCTCTTCTGTATTTTTTTCTTTCTTTTTCTTCTTTTTTTTTGCTACAATTACAAACGCTATATAAAAATAATAATAATAATTTGTTCCGGTGACATATTTATCTCGCAAATTACCATTTTGAGTAATTTTGTTTGATGGAGAAAAAAAATGCCTGAATTATTACTCATGTACTGCACGTGAATTTAAAATTCAAACATTGATAAAATAGGGAACCGCAATTTTGCGTGTGTTATGTTACATTATTATAGTAATTCGCTCATTAATCATGATATATTAAAAATACAGTAAATATAAGCATGCATATTATTAACGATCTAATATTAAAAAGAAATTAAATACGTTTGTAGGCTTATACTATGATTACCCAAATAGAAAAAAGAAAATTGCATAAACCAAAATCTTGTTATAAAGAATCAAAAAGAGAAAATTACCGAAAAAAAGTAAAGACAAGAAATTTACATTATTTTTAATTTTTTTAATACAATTTTGTGGTTTACTAGTGGACCCAACGATGAAGTTAGCAACCATAATTAATGGGTTACTACTAACAAGTTTATTTTTTTAATTGAAAACTTTACTCTTGAACTTCATATAGAACCATTTATTTTTTAAATTTGATAATATAAATAATGTAGTTAGAGTTTTTCATTAACGCATTAAATTAAACTTTATCTTGAAAATTAATAGACTTTTACTATACTAAGATCATAAAGATTGACTTAATTTTTTTTAAAAAAACAATTTGTTGGCTCATTGAATCGAACAAAATAAAAGAATAAGGTTTTGAATTCAAATGGCAGCATTAAAACAATTTCGATTCGTCTTATTCAAATAATCTCAGGCCAAAAGAATCTGGTGATCTCTTATCCAATTTTTATCTAACAAAAAAAAATGATCCCCTTTATTAGATAAATTTGTTGTGATATTAACGCAAAATGTCAAATCTCTTCCTTCAAAGGTCTGAAACGACGAATCAAAAAATACCACAAACATTTCTCTGAATACAGATTTTAATTCCCCAGTGAACACAACTACACAAGGCAGCAGCAGTACAACAATTCCTAGGTTCATGACTATTTATTCACACTCCATTTGACGCACGCATGCAGTGTTTTTATATATAATAATATGATATGATCACTGGGCCCTTTGGATGCAACCGAAGCATGTAAACAATTTCCGAGCGTTGGACTTGTCCTCCTTGCCCGACTTTACAGAAGGAATATGCGAGCCGTCGGCGCCGTCCTTCTTGCGTTTGTGGGATTCCTGCAAGAAGGTCTTCAAGGCGTCGTGCACGTACTTGGCGCCCTCGCCCACCTTCATCTTCTCCACCAGCTTGTCCGGGTACGTGTCCTTCGCGTGGTCGCCGTTCAGAACAGCTCCCAGCTGCACCAACTCCACTTGGAATTCCGACAGCTTCTCCTCCTCCGCGGCTTCCCTTGACCGGAGTTTCTTGGCGTCCGGCAGGGTCACTGGACGGCACACATGCAGCACAAACATATGTTATTTAGCAAGACCCCAACATATATGATATGATATGATATGATCACAGTTCATGTTCAACATTATCAGTAGAGATGCAAATTTTATTATCATCGATCACCAACCGGGGCAATCAGTCCTGGGCGTCGTCCGAGTCAGAACGGTCTCAAAAGTTCCGGCCCATGCGTCTCTCTTCGTCAAGAATTCCTTGAGGTTAAAAATCTTCTTCACGGTGGCCGGAATGGACGAATGTTCAAACTCCGACGTCGGCTGAGGCCCCGTAGGGCGGTGAATAACTGAAACGTTCGAAACATGTTATATGCGATCAGTTCATGATCATATATACTCATCACGCATACATGTATGAGAGTTAATTAATTACTAACTTTATTCGCTTATCATTATTTAGATAGTAGCGATATCATCATTACCTGTCCCACGTTCGATCCAGGGGGAGATGAAGATGGCCGGGACGCGGACGCCGAGGCGGTCGAAGCGGAAGAAGAAGGGCTCCGAGCTGTCGATGTCGTCGGGGCTGGGGACGCCGACGGGGGTGGGGACGTGGTCGTAGAAGCCGCCGTGCTCGTCGTAGACGATGACGAAAAGGATCTCGTTCCACTGCGGGCTCGAGCGAAGGGCCTCGTAGACCTCCTTGACGAACTTTTGGCCCTCGGAGACGTCGTGGGACGGGTGGTCGTCGTTTGCCGGCAGGTGCTTGAGGTCGTAGAACCGCTGCTCGATCACCACGTAGTTGGGCAGTTTCCCTTTCTTGCAGTGCGCTTTGAACTCCAGATCGAAAGGGTGGAATTTGCCAACGTACTTTAGTTGGCGTAGGTTCCTGCATGCATGCATGTTCGCACGCGCGCAGCCACGCGTGTATATATATAAATATATGTCGTAAAAGAAACAATAAAAAAATTGCATCACCCAAAATATCGTTTATTAAAATAAAATCATAATGAGATATTCAGGGGAAAAAATAATTGATCATATATATTAATTCCCGCAAATTAGGTAATTCAAATTCATATATATTAATTCTTGTAGGCTTGAGTAAGATCATAGAGAAAAAAAAAGAATCTTAACACTTTAACTAAGAAACTATATTAATTACGACAATTTTTGTCACCTGGCAGTGCACTTAAAATGATTTATGTTAAGGAATAAAAAAGCAATGATCAATGAAGTTATTAACATTATGTTTTAAACTGGGAAATTGATGTTTAAATAGGATATTTTTTTTCTTGTACCGGACTAGCTAGGATATTTCTTCGAAATTAAAAAATGGATTTATAATTATTCATATCATAAATTAAGATAAATATTAAGTTCAAAATTAACGGGTTGTTATATATCAACCACATGGGGGAGGCAGGAAGGCAGAGGCATATTATGTTGTCGCTTTTGATAACATGTATCTCCACACTCCACGTGCAGAAATCAGACGCAAACTGTCCTCCAGTACTATTTACTATTTAGCATCATAATTAGCAATATTCTTCCTTATTCAAATATGAATTAATTATGGGTCTGGTGTCATTGTAACGTGTGTGGGATGCAGTTTAACTTTATACTATATATATAAAAATATTCACCATATAAAAAAGCAATTAACTATAGTAAACGATGATATCATCAATGTTGAGCTTTTTCAATGTTTATCATGATGTTAGGCAAGTAGTTATAACTTATAAGGTTGCACATAAATATGAGATTAGTAAATCATATGGTGATGATCAAATAGATAACTTGTAAATAAATAATATAAGTTGGTAAAGGCTTGAAGCTAGAACTGGATCTAGTGAGCTCATGACTTGGTACAAGTTTAACAAAGACGACTGGGGCACTATCAGCGAACACTATTCGAAACGTCTAGCTAAGCCAGCTGTGATCAATATCCGAATCGTGGATATGGCCCCATGCATATGTAACCTTTTTCTTAAAAATAATTAATATGCCTCAAAATCTCTATCACTCTCTCTAATATACACTAAAAATTCTTGTGCATATCCGAAAGTTTGCGTTTAGGTTCCTGTATTGGTGAAGGGACTGGGTACATATTTGATCTTAGTGGCAACATTGAGGCATAACTGGTACCACTCCACTCAACACATAACAAAGGTAAGCAAATCAATTAATGAATGGATGAATCAATGTACAATTTAAGGTCCTAACTTTATTTTATTTTCTTGTGCTTGGATGAGCTGACCATGCATGGCTTTCTTTTTCTGCGGATGCGCATGCATGCTAACTATTTATCCCATTTTTCATTCATGCATGAGTACAGTGAGTCTATTACCTGTCTGTCGCATACGTGAAACATAATAATTTCGACAACCGTATATATAAATATTCCGCACATGATTAATTGAAGTTAATTAAACTAGCTAGGAATAGAATATTACTGAGGTAACATTACAATAAATTGAGCGATGAATGAAATTTAATGATTAACTAATGACCAGTAGGGCACCTACGTACGTACGTACGTATACGTGCAGGGTACCTGTAGAAGAGAGTGGAGGGTGGATTCTGGTAGTAGATGCCGAAAGAATGGCCGGCATCATGGAGCGAGTCGAAGATGGTCTTCTGCGGCAGCCCCGCCACGAGCTTCTTCGTGTCGTTGCTCACGATCCCATGCGACGTCGCCGAGTGCACGAACAGCCGGTTCGGCTGCGTCGACGACGGCAGCGACGCGAACCACCGGTCGCACACCGCGAACTCCTGCACCAAGCTCTTGTACACCGGCACCGCCTCCGGCCTGAACCCGTTCATCACCGTCTTCGCCATCCCCGGCTTCTCCTTCCCCGCCTGCTGCGCGAACCCGCTCATGGGCGGCGCCTTCACGTCCGGCGGCGTTATCGGGGTCACCCCTGCCACGAAGGGCACGCCGTACACCTGCTCGTAGATGGCCTGGACGGAGTGGCCGGGGTCCGGGTCGACGTACTCCGCTTGATCGCCGAAGTGGACGAGCTCGGCGTTGGGGTCGGTGGTAGAGACGGGGTTGGACTGGCTGCCGTCCACGCCGTCGATCTCGGGGTTGATGGACTTCATCCACCCCAGCATGTGGTCGAAGGACCGGTTCTCTTGGACCAGGACCACCACTGTCTTGATGTGGCTCCACGCCGGCGCCGGCGAGCTCTCGGTCGCCATGATTACGAGAGAGAGAGAGAGAGAGAGAGAGAGAGAGAGAGAGAGAGAGAGAGAGAGAGAGAGAGAGAGAGATGGTGCTTGTTTGTTGGTGTGTGTGGGAGCTAATAAGAAATTGATTTATTGGGTTTCGTGGTTTGAGATATTTCAATCCAATCAATTCCATTCGAGTTGGAACAAGATGGAAGTTTAGTGTTACACGACACCCATGTTATTAAACGATTTAGATCTTGGCTTATATAAAATCATAGAATTTTATTACTTATTAGACTAATTTATATATTATGTGGATCGAGATTGAAGACTTGATTGTCTGAAATATATATGGAACACAATACACATGAACCTAAACTAACATATACACCTGATTCGGATCTTTTTTAATTATCAAATCAATATATATGACGAGAGGCGTGGTTTTATAAGTATATTACATCCAGCCTAAGTAGAAACTTTTGTGGTAATATTTTCCCGAGGAATCTAATTTGCAATAATTCGATGGTAAACATGGAGATTGACAAGTCCGAGTTGGCGTATTAGGCTTCCATCGCATCGACGCACGTGTCTTTTTTTTATTATTTGGGTTTGATGGGGCCGGGGTGAATCATCACGATGCAAACATGAAGTCGATCACATGTTGCAGTTATTGAACGTGTCAAGAAACTTTAATTAATTGTTAATTATCAAGCGCTCATGCATGTCCCGATCGATCCATTTGAGTTGAACCGAACCCCAAACGCAAGAATAATGGCATTTGGTGCTCATGCCCACATATATATTCAATTGGGATAAATAAATACCTCCAATATCCAATAATATATTACTAATGGGTTTAATGGATATCCTCCCCCCTTACGGGGAAGGATGGTTCTCCCCCAATCCGCGGCCGTCGATTGCGGATCCAATGGTCGCGGATGATGCGCGCAATTCAGCTAAAGAGTGGGTGGTTCAAACAATGCGAGTCGATTTGGACGTGCGGTTCAACAGTTAAAAAACTAAAGAGAGAGGGGGGAGACGACGATCGCAACAACGAATGGGAGGAATCACGGCGGCGACAAAGATCGTGCTACGACCTCACGGCAGCGACGAAGATCTTACGTTGACGATGACCTCGCGGGCGGTGGCGACCTTGCTCGTTCTTGTGGGTGGCGGCCATGATGATGGTCTCTCAGCGATCTCGTGGGCGGCGACCTTGCTAGCGGTGGTGATCTCGCGCCGACAATGAAGATCGTGCGGTGACCAAGGCCTCGGCGACGAATCCACTCCAACGTCTCACCCGCCCGCTGTTGTCCATGCCGCCAAGCCCCCACCGTGTCCCCTTGGCCTCCGATCCACCCTTCTTCGTCCATCCGACATTGCAAGCGACTTCGACTCCACCACATACGCTGTCGTCATCGAGTCTGCGCTTCAAAATCGAGGGTCCTCGACGTGGTCGCGAAGTTCGACTGGGAGAACCTATCGGACAGGAGCGACATCATGGGACTTGACGCCGCCGCCATGCGACTTCGTCGCCATCGCGATTCCTCGGGAAGACAGTGACCTCGTAGCGATGTAGGAGTATGTCGGGGCGACGACGACCTCACGGCAAGATCGCGGCAATTGAAACCTCTGGGTGACGAAGACATCGGCGATTGAGAACCCCTCCCCCCTCCTAATCCATCTTCTCTCTCTGATTTTTTCATCACGAGTCGCGCTGCCATTTGCCCCAAACTGCACTCCTTATGCATGAATCGCGCACACTAAATGCGGCTGTCAGATCCGCATCCGCATCCGACGGCAACGGATGAAGGAAGAACCACTTTGGATCCGATGGCCGCGGATGAGGGAAGAACCACCCGGGCGAGGATATCCATTAAATTCATTACTAATTGGACTAATTAATTTCCAATCAATCTCTTCCCGCAAACTGGATCGCCTGCTTGTATTTTCTTAGAAAAATATAAATTAAGTTCCATCACAAGAGGCGTGGTTTTATTATTCTGTGCTTGGGTTACAAGCATTACAAAATGTTGTTATTCTATCGGTTAATTTATCCAACATGTCTGCAATTGGGTCCTTTTTTTTGTCTTTTTGCTTTTTTTTTACTTTTAAACTATCACGATTTTTCATATCTAATTTTAATATATGAACAAGATATCTCTAAATTATACCATAATTTTCACTTTAGTTCATCCATCTAATTCTATTAAATTTTTTATTTATTAAAAGATTAAATCAACCTTATCTACTCTTCTTTTTTTATATCTAAAATTTTAAAATAATATATAGTAAATAATAAAAATATATTAAAACAGAGGGGGATGCTGCACCCCTCCCATTAGTGCCGGAGGGAGGGGCGGCGCTCCCCTCTGCGTCTTCGGCCCTTTGCGACGTCTCCCCTCTTTTCGCTATCGACGTCGATGACGCAGCGACATCTCCCCTTCATCTATGGCGCCCTTCGGTTGTGACACCTCCGTCGCATCACTGAGCTCGCCCTCGACCCCGCTGGCTACACTAGCCGCCTCTCCCCTTCACTTTGGTCCCCACGGTTCTTGGAGTCACACGAAACTGCCGACAACCTCTTCGTCGGCCCCATCCCTCCTCCCCCAACACCAGGTGGCCTGCCGCACCACCTCCGTTGAGCTTTGCTCTCCCTCAAAGACTTGTCTGGCCCCATCCCATCTCCCCCCGCTCCAGCCCTCTACGAATTGGCCCTCGATGGCAACCACATCTTGGGCACCATCCTAGACTGACTCTCGGGCCTCACCTCCCTCCATCGCCACGAGATCCAATCGTACAAGCTCACCGGCGAGATCCCCAACCTCAACCCGCTGTGGGAGCTCTACTTCCTTGATGCTAGCGAAAACGCCATCTTCGGTAGGTTCCCCTCACCAGCGCAATGGGAAAAAATGAAAAAAATTAACAGTGTTAGGTAGATGGACTAATGTAGAAATTGTGATATAATTTAGGGACGTCCTATGATAAGTTCATATATTAAGTTTAGATGCGAAAAATTATCATATTTTAGGGGAGGGAAGGTATAAGACAAATATAATCCTAATTAAAAATAAATCATGATGACATAATATATATACAAATGAGTGTTCAACTTTGAAGTATGGAACTCATAAAATGTGATAGAAGGGGATCTGCACATTAGTATCCCCTTGTATGTATATCCCAATAGAAAATCAAAGTTGGCTTTACTTCTTTGGTTTCTTCTATGTGAACCAACTGCATTCAAATTGCAACTAATCATCATGTATATTGAATCCTTAGGACCTGTTTGGATGGGAAACAATTGTTTAAGAACATTTTTTTTAATTTCACTCTGACCCCATTTTATGTTATCATTGAGAACAATGTGTTCTGATCCTCCTAAGAACTTATTAACCTCATTTTTTACCATCGTTATAGGTGAGGTCCACGAAATGAAGAAAGTGATGTTTAGATTAGGGGTGTTCAAATTTGGTCGTGACCCGTGAATAAATCCGACCAAATTTGGTCGGATCGGGTCGGGTCAATCCCTTCTTGGGGGCCAAATCTGACCCAAGCCGACTCGGTTCGGGTCAGGTCGGGTTACCCGACCACCCAATTTTCTTTTTTTTATTTTTTTCTTACTATTTTTATATTTATTTAATATAAAAAATATTATTAAATATTTATTTTAAAGTCCAAAATAAGTTTTCTAACTATTTAAATATTATTTCTGTATTTAAAACATTTTATTTCATTTTTTAAAACAAATATAGGCCTAAGTTTAAATAAAAAATAGAAAAAATTAAAAATTCGAGTCATCGGGTTGGGTCGGGTCGACTCGGATTGGAATTTTTCAACCCGTACCCGACCTGTCGGGTCGGGTCGAGTCCAACCCGACCACCAACCCGACTCGACTCAAATTAGGTCGGGTTGTCAGGTTCACCGGGTCGACCCGACCCGGTGAACACCCCTAGTTTAGATGAAATGAAGAGAATAACGTCTTTGTTCTCACCATATGCTCCTATCAAACAAGACCTTAGAAATTTTGTGTTGGACACTGGTTTTTTCCTGTAAAACGACAGAACATTTTTTTCCATGGGCTTTGTGGCATGTTTTATTGGGCCCATAATTATTGTTAACAGGAGAACTGAACGGACTTTGATGGTTTTGAATCAGCCCACTACAGATGAGAGCTCCGATTAGAATTTCCTTTTTTTTACATTTTCCTTTTTGGTGACACTTATTGTTGTAAATCATTTTTTCCCATTTTTCATAAAATGAAATAATGCAAGAGTGTGAAAATGGTAATAAATATTTTTAAAAACATCGATTTTATTTTTTATACTCAAGTACATTGTGCCAACAGAATGTATAAATATTTTAAGATATTTATACGGAAATATTCTACTCAGCATGTCTTTAGTATGTGCATATAATACATATATGAAAAAATGTGTGTGTGAAACGGCCAAATTAAGAGAGATAATCCATACATATCACTTTCTAGAAGTGCGACAATCGGAGTTTGAGTATTTTGATTGCTCCCGAAAGAAAACATCCACTTAAATATTATGCACAAATTAAAAGAACGAAATCTCATCAGCACCAAGCATTAGTGCTCTTTAAAAGATGAAAAAAATAAAACAGATGGCGTGATCTGAAACAGAAAGGGTGCATGTCAACATGTTAATCAATGCAAAAAGAATTTGGCTGAATAACAAGCACAAGGCCATAAACGAAGTGACGAGAAAAAACCACCAAGCAAATTAATCATGCATCAACTCTTCCTCGGTACGTACTTGTCCACAGACGTCTAATGTATCAAGAATTACAGAAGAGGATCAAATCACACAACAAAACTTTCCAAATGCTTCCTTCCTTCTCATGAGCCAAGATATGATTTTTATTTATCTTCGTATGTGCACGTATGCATGTACAATCGTATGTGCACGTATGCATGTACAATTCACTCCGTTCGTCCTCAATTTTACATCTCCCATGTGCCCTCCTCCTCTGCCTGCCATTCATGAAGGACGGGCTGATCATGACCTCCTTCATTTCCCATTCCTGGATAAACAAAACCTTCCAGCAGTAGATGCTGATCTCTTCATGGGCGCGGGAATGCTCGTAGCGCAATGCGGGTCTCTGCTTTTGCTGCTTTCCCTGTCGTGCTCTCGTCTTGATGGGCCGGCGGCCGACAGTTCGTGCTCGGTGTTCGTCCGCAGGAGGACGTCCGCCGTGGACACGCGGCAGCGAGCTGAGTCCAACGAGAACGATCGCCTGACCGCGTCGACTTCTCTCACATACACAGCACTGCCGTCCTCCGCCCCTCCGCGGCATGAAAGATGGCGGCGGTCTTCTTCTTCCCCGCCGACGGCTAGAGCATCTATGAACACGACGACCTCGTCATCGCGCCTGCCTTCGCAGGCCTCGAGAGCCCTGTTCGCCGCTTCCGGGGGTGGTGGGAGCTGCGGTGGCGGCGGGGTCCAATTCGGCCAAGAGATTTTGGCTCGACACAGGGGGCAATTCGAGTGCGACTTCAACCAGGTGTCGATGCAGTGGAGATGGAAGGCGTGGCTGCACCTGGGGAGCAGCCGGAGGCTCTCGTCGTCCCCGAATTCGTTGAGGCACACCGAGCAGTCAGTTTCGTCGACGACGCCTTCACCCCTTCTGTACTTGTACACTGCGATCCTATTGATCAGGACCTCGTCGAGCCCGTCCGACGACGGAGCTTCCTGCCAGGCCTCGTCCGGGCGCAAGCGACCGTTGTTGCCGCCGTCGTGCTCGCGCCCGTACTCGCCCAACGGCCGGTGCAGCTGATGCCGCGATGACTCCAAGGCGCCGTAGAACCTGGAAACGATGACGTAGTAGCTGAAGAGGAGGAAGGCGCTCGCCAGGATTCCGATGACGGCGATCACGATGGGCGACAGGGTCGGGCCGGAGCTCTCGTCATCGAACTCGATCGGAGGAGGCGGCGTCGAGAAGACGTTGCACCAACGGTGGCAATAGATGCTGCAGAAGCCCGTGGAGGAGCAGTCGTTGGTCGACCCATAGGGAACCGGCGACTGCAGTGTGGCGGCGGCGGCCATGACATGGATAAATTTTTTGTATCCTCCTAAGAGGATTTAGATCTTTTGTGAAGGAAATCTACGTCAGATTCATTCTGGACCAAGTGACAAAATCACAATCTGTACCTTCTTTCAAGGTACCTATTTTTTGTGATTGCGTCAGAAGGAAATGAGAAGATGAATCACCAACCATGCATGATCAAAGGGATGATCTTGATTTAATCAAATTTACTATTTAACTAATAAAACAAATTAGTAAAAAATTATTTTGTTGATCTAATGAGAAAATAAATAGTGCTCTTTGTTCTGCTTTGCAAGCCCCTCTTGATCAATCAATTTGATGAATTTAATCAATTCTCCATTGTGTTCCACACATTGGTCGAATAGGCTCGCAATTATCATACCTTGCCTAAACTTGCTACGCATTTTAAATATGACCATCCTAGTCAGATTTAGAGTATGATTGCATCCTTTTATTATTTTTGTGGTACCAAGATGTTGATGTGGGAAGTTGGCAAGTAGCATTCACTAATTGCTGATGTTGAACCGACCAATTGGAACTTATCAGATCAAGGGGAATGATTCTTTTGTGGATGAATAGCAAAAAAGAAAAAAATAATTGTAGAAGAAAGAGACAAAATGCTGCTTCACTGGCATGTGTATTTGCTCTCTATGTATACATATATTATATGCACAGAAGTGCTGAAATATTTTATGTAACAAACGATAAGATCATTAGTCATGGGGTTGATACAAAGGAGCCACATCTAATTCGCTTACACCACGTTTTATCTCTGTATATATAACATGTTAAATTTTGTAAGACTAAAGATTAGTTGATTGCAAGCAGTTCTCCTAATCTTGGATAAAGGGAAAAGGAGGGGGGAGTTGAAAAGTTAACGGTATCAATGATGTGAGTTATGTTAGCTGAGTGGTTATTGTCAAACTATTTATGTGGATTGCAAGATACAAATCACAGTCAGCAAAGCCGGCAGAACTAAAAGGTAGAAAAATGATTTTTTTTTTCACAGCGAATAAATTAAGAACTTTCAAATTTCAATATATAACACACTGCGTATATAAATGGTCGATTTATATGAAAATCTGACAATTTAAACAATAATTTAAGTTAATCAAGTGTCATTTCCTTTCAAATCGACGACTAAAGCAATATACAACAACAACAACAACAAAGCCTTATCCCACTAGGTGGGGTCGGCTACATGGATCATACGACGTCATTCCGCTCTATTAGTAATCAAACCTTTCGGTATATTATTCATCAATAGATCTTGCTCTATTAATTCGTCAAGTGTCCGCCTTGACCTCCCTCTCCATCTTTTAATCGGACTGCAGATTATTTGATCTACTCTTCTTACTGGCGCATCTAATGGTCTTCTCTGAACATGACCAAACCATCTCAAACGATTCTCTACTATTTTTTCACTAATAGGGGTGAACATGACCAAATCGACGACTAAAGCAATATATTAGCTATATTTTGTATGCTGTTTTTTTTTCTTTTGGATCAATGGAAAATTAAGCTATATATATATTGGATAGGAATCCCCCTCCGGGTCTCAGGCTTAAATAGATAACCATATTTCGGTTCCTTCTAAAAAGAATCAAGAACTAATCTTTCTTCTAGTGAGAGAGTCCTGAAACCTTATCTGCAACATGAAATAATTTCTTAATACTCAACTTGACCGCATCGTTAGACAAGGATCTAATAGCTCACATGATGGAGGAGTGATATAGCTGTCCATCCATAATCCACTAGGCCGGTCCCCGACTGAAGTCATACAAACACCCATCATTTTTTGTAGGCCTAATTGAGCTTTGCATTAAATTAGATTGCTGTTTCACAGGGGTATATGATGGCCAAATAAATTGAAGGATATGCAAAGAGCTAGATCGATTCAAATGCACATCTTTCAAGGCCAACAACATGAATCTAAAACATGGTTACAAGATGGAAGAGTTCAAATGAAGATTGTAACACCTGGAAGGGAGGTCAAAATAGCTAAATCTAGGTGTCTGGTAATCAGTGAGTAGCTCAATTAATGGGGTCAGAGAATTTGAAAAGCACAAAGGAAATGCAGAATTATACAACACAGTGCGAGAAAACTTGATGCAGACTGAATTATACCACAATGAGAACATTTGTTTTCAAATATCTGTTATGAGCACTTGACATTACCCATATTGGAATAATTCACCAGTTTGAAGAAAAACTGAAGATACTGTTCGAAATCCTTCAAGAATCAAGAGTACCTGAATTTTCAATGTCAATATATTATATTAAAAAAAACATCTACTTGCTAAACGTCCAGTATACCAATGTATCTTACAGTACATGGATGAGAAAAATGATAAACACCGATTATAAGAAGTGATCTGAAGGAAGGTAATCCTAATTGCCTTCTCTTTGCTGTGTATCAACATCAAACTGTACATGCCGCAACTATATTCAACTTCACTCCTTGCAAGAATATAAGAAAATAAAGTCAGGATCTGCTAAGGCTCATCAGACTTTCCACCAGAATTTTGTGCCTCTTCTGGTTCACTGTCAGATAATGCTTCACTCGTTTGACTTATTCTCAATCGAACAGGCCTTTCCAATAATTCCTACAAAAAAACTTGCATTGTCAACAAAATTACCCATAATCGCCCAACATATTGCCCGAATATCTGATGTGATGTATTCAGCATAACTACCACAGCTAACTTGTGCCTGAGAAATGTCAATATTCTGAGTCCTACGAAGATTGCCAAACAAAAGGACGGAGCCAACATGCCCCCACTAGAAGGTTGCCCTGGCTCCATCATGCAGATTTATACAGGAACTCATGCAATTAAACAGACATAGATGAAAGTAAAATACCTAGTGACACTAATAATGAAAGGGAGAAAAAGCACCACCAATAGGCATCAGTGCATTTCTTTTTAGTTTTCTTTCCCATTGAAATGGTTGTCCTTCAGAATGCAAAGTTACATAACAACATTCTCTCGTATACTTTTGTCAAATTCCTTTAATAAGATCTATATGTAACAATTGCAATTCAACCTATACCACTTAGTCAGGATTACAAATTATTCTGCAAATGCTGCGGCATTGACTATCACAATGGTACAATTGAGTAACTTTGCTCCAGCACCAAAGCTTTCTTCATATCAAGGTAGTCAATAAATGTTTATTCAGACATGTGCTTTCACATAGAGGTTTCTTCAACAATTTGCTTTTAAACCTGACAGCTATGACCATTCTTGTTGACGTGTAGTTTTTGTAATTGTGTAGAAAAGATTTGCAATTCAGCAGTCATAATGTAAGCCTCTTTTTATTTTGGTTACAATAGTGTAAGCCTCTTTAATTTCTACATACAAGGATACACATTATCTATGTGTTACCGGAAGAAATAAGGAGTGATTAACATAAAAGAGAAAACACCAGTGCCACCATCAGAATGCACAACACAGGGAGTATCATTTGTTACCTTCCCGTCAAGTTCAGAAATAGCAGTTTCAGCCTCCTCCCTCGTAGCAAAGGCAACAAATCCATACCCAGAAGATCTCCCTGTGGGGTTATCAAAAACCACCCTCGCGGAGATTGGGTTAAACTTTTCAGAGAAGAACTCTCTAAGATGGACAGCCCTTGCTTTCCAAGCAAGATTCGATACATAAATCTTGCACCTTTGATCTACAGCAATGGAACCTGGCGGAGGTGGAGGTGGTGGCTTCCTAAAGCTCTTTGAAAATTCAACCCTGATAATTCTTCTATTTAATTCCTGGATAGAATCGATCACGAAGTATAAGAAACAAATGCTAAACCATTTTTTCATGCAAACACCCTTATTCCTTTATGTAGCCTGTATGAATCAGCAAAGGGAAATCTGGAACGCACTATTAGCATAACAAGTGAAATCTAAAGATTCTGCCCCTAAATTCTGCACCTGCACAATGAGCGAAGATTTCAAGCTATCTAATATATCCTTACATATGAATCGAACTTGTCCACGGCCGCGCGCGCCTCGTCCCCGGACGCCATGGTGATAAATGAAAAACCTTTACTCTGTCTAGTCTTCTGCTTAATCATCTATAAGCAAAAATTTAACCAGCAATTACATACAGACAAATGAACGGATTCACACCCAAACATAGTTTAAGGAAACCCTAGGGTTCCTCACCTCGACATCCTTGACGGTGCCGCACTCGCCGAAGAGCTTGGCGAGCTCCGGCGCCGAGACGTTCCAGGGTACGTTCGCAACGTAGAGTTTCCGTCGTTTCTCCTCCTCTGCCTCCTCGCTTCCATTTCTTTCGTCCATTTTCTCTGTCGCCTCCTCAATCGCGATGTCCTGCACGGAGAAGCGCCAGCGGCGGCGGGGAGTCGCCTCGCACCCGAGGCGGGGAATGAGGAGTAGCGAGGAGTGGAAATTGGAATGAACGGTAGGGGCAGAAAGGTAAATGGGACGTCTAAAGGCGGAGACCGAAGAAGGTTTCGGTTTGATGTGGAGGCCGAGGAGAACGGTGGCCGTCGCCGTCGCCATCGCCGCCATAGATTACCCGCCGGTGAGCTCGAACGAAGAGTGGAGTTAGTGGTGGGTTTTAGGAGGCAGCGGTATGCCGATATTACCCTTGGAGGATTTAGTTTCGGATAAGGTTCGTTTCAGTTGGTGGCAACGACGGCGCTTTCATTGGACGTGACCTGCTAAAGCCCAAAGCCCAAAGCCCAATGTTGTGAAGCCCTGGCATGGGCCCGAATTCTGCTCAACTAAATAAGCAAAGTTCCAAAATTAAATATATGCAATATTGTTTTCAGGCATAATTGGTAATTTTTTTATTTGTACGGTCGGTTCAACGAAATTGTGTTTATAATTTATATATGCTGCATTCAAAAAAAAAATATGTGCAGCTAACATATGATTGTTGTTATTTTTTGTGTGCATGCACTCAGCAAGCAACCTATAATTATTGAAAATTGCAAAAGCCAATATTTTTATTCTAGTACTCATATATTTGGTTGGACTCATTAAAAAGAAGAGGGGAGTTGTCCTCCCCACACCTTGCCGTACCCACGATTAGATTGGCTCACGTCAGCTCGGCTAACTCCAACGTCCACCTTCTTTCTTGTATACGTCGACAGATAGCTCTTTTCCCCTTAAGAGAGGCCTTGTGCCGATCATTGTTGTAAGATCCGGTCCGGCTCGGTCGATCGGACCGGTCGGATCGATGTTCGAACATTAAAACGGCTCATGAGTCAATTAAAATCCGGCCAAGCAATTGATCCGCTTTGATCCGGTCAAAACTCGGATTCAATCGCTCGACCCGACAGATTTGACCGACCTAGACGGGTCAAAGTTATAAAATACATAAAAAATAAAATATATAAAAATTATTAAAACTTTTAAAAAAATATTATTTATATATATCTTTATTTGAGATTTATGTTTAACATTCTTCCTTATTATTATATATATAATATTTCATCGATATTTTTATTTTTTATAATTATCTCACGAGATTTTTTAGAAAATATTCGATTACTTACTTTATTATATTATTTGATCTAAATATTTTATTATATTATGTTTTATATTTTTTGATAAATAAGATATTACATATTAATAATATTATAATGATCACCTTAATTTATTTATTATTTTATTAATTTATATTATTCGATCCGACCATTTGGTTCGATTCAATCCGATCGATCCGACCTGATCCGTTAAGCAATTTGGGTCGATGTCTGAGTTGGGTATTACAACGTTGGTGCCGATAGCAACGACGATACGATTAGTTATTATTGTCCAAGGCATGATATCTTGTATTTTTAAAATTGTGTGTATTATAGTACGTATAATATATACACACATAAGCACGTTACACAAGATAATACAACGAGCGTATTAAGGCGTGTCGTCCGACTACTCATCCGACGGGGCGCGCCGTATCACTACGTGTCGCAAAAACAAGGTTTTTGACCTGCTGTTTCTGGTGGTGGGTCCCAAGGGGTATTATAGGAGAGATCCCCTTTTTTTCTCGTTTCTTTTTCTTTTTCCTTTTTTTTTTCTTTCGGGCAGTGTGATCGCCGTGGACGTCCATTAAAATGCTTGCTTAGCGCGACACAAATTTCCGCCTTCCGTGACCAACATCTGACGGCCTCGGATCGTTTAGGACCCACACGTTTTTTAATAAAAACAAAAAAAAGGAAAATAGATGGAAAGGGGAAGGCGGGGGCAGTGGAAGTCCACGTAGAATTGACATCTTCATCTGACGGTCCCCGTTTCCCATTAGGCAGAGAGAGAGAGAGAATGGGGGGAGAGAGAGAATGGGGGGAGAGAGAGAATGGGGAGAGAGAGAGAGAGAGTACGGTGCACCTCCCCAGATCACACGACTGACGCGCACGGCCACGTGCGACCTTGTAGTTCTCGCCCATGCGAATAGCACATCGACAACGCGCGCGCAGCCGCCGCTTTCGAGTTATGGTGCGTGGCCCCGCACGTGACCTCGACCCGCCTCCACGCGGCAGCAAACTGTCCCAATTTATTTTCTTCTTCTTTTTTGTTAACTAAGAATAATGTAATCGATTTATTTTTCCGAGACAAAAGGGAAAATGTCGAATCTTGGCACGTTCACTTGCAAGATTCATTGTTAATAGTGGAAACAAATCAAAGAACTTGCAAAAGAAAATAGTTGCACAAAATTGGGGGGGGGGGGGGGGGGGGGGGGGGGGGGGGGGAACAAAAGACGTGTGCAGGTGCAAGGAGCATTCTTATTATACAACATTCGCCATCGTTCAGTTGTTTACAGACAACAAACAGCAGCCTTCTCCTTGTTGCTGCTGCTTTTTATCACTACTGACTAATTACTAACATCAAACTCTCTCTCTCTCTCTCCCCCCCCCCCCCCCCCCCCCCCCCCCCCCCCCATCTCCCTTCTCAAAGAATATTTACATCTTAAGCTTCCAAATCTGTTCACAAAACTTAGGTATGAGCAGATCAATATAGACATATATCTATCTAATCTGACAAGCAACAAACCAAACCTATGTATGATGACATTGTAGCAGTTAACTCTACTATATATGCTTCAGATATACCTTCAGGACTAACTAATTAACTGACCATTGTAGCAGTTAACTCTACTATATATGCTTCAGATATACCTTCAGGACTAACTAATTAACTGACCATTGTAGCAGTCCCTTCCTTTCCCTGTTCCTGAGTAGAGCTCCATTGCAAGCACCGGCCTCCACACTGCAAGAAGCACGGGGTGCTGCGGGCACGGACATCAATATTCCAGTATTAGGTTTCCGAAGGGAGCTCTGTGAGGAACGCCCTTCCTCCGCTTGGCGCTGCGGAAGCTGCTGACGGCGGTCGGCGGCGGAGTCGACGGGGTGAAGCTCTGAGTCGCAATGCTCCCGTCGGTGCCGCAGCTGGCGCTCGTGTACGACTCCTCGGAGTCCGACGCCATTGCCTTCATGTTATTCTTGTTCTTGTTCTTCTTCTCCTCCTTCTTCCTGCTGAATCCAGCGGCGGTGCCGGCAATCTGGACGCATCATGATACGACGGGTTAAAGTAAAGTTTGGATTTTTTTTGTTTTCAAGGGAGAAACAAAAAAAAATCACGATGACAGGTACTGATCGAATTGGGAGATTGGGAGGGAAGGGAGAGGCACCTTGCAGCCGAGGGAGCAGAAGGGCAAGGGGTCGAGGAGGGTGCGCTCGCAGACCTGGCAGGTGTTGGCGGCCCCCTTGCCGGGTCCCTGCTGGGGGCGCTCGTTGAGGAATACCACGCGGGCTCCGTTGATGACGTACGGCTGCACGCCGCTGATGTCCAGCACCTTCTGTATCTCGTTCACTCTGATCACGTCGTGGTACGACGACCTCCTTATCTGCATAAAAATCACGAGGCCAATGAGAGAGAGAGAGAGAGAGAATTGAGTCATTGCTTTTGCCTGCGAATCGTGAACAGGCGCATTGTATTTTGACGAGAATCAGTGCAGACAGACAAGGAAAGAAGACCGGATTTTTGGCGAGAGAGAGCAAGCAATTTATCGAGGGCAGGAAACAACGAAATCACATCAAAAAAAAGCATCTTTTATGCGTATCTTTCCCCGACGGAAGAAGCATCAGAAGAGGAGAAGCTGGGAACAAGGAATCGGAAGGCCGAACACAAAAAAAGATACTTGACAAAACGAACGAGATAACCAGACAACAAAGTGATCGATGGATGAAGAAGGTGTACCTGTATCGTCCTGTGGCCGCAGTGGTAGGCGGCGATGCAGAGCGAGCAGAGCGCTCCATTCATGCAGTCGAGGCAGAACATGTTGCACTCGCTCTTGTGGTAATCAGCGTGCGGCTTGCATTGGACGAAGAACCTCGTCGACAGCAGCGGCATGAGCCACGCCGGCCACCGGCCATCGTCCTCCGGCACTCCACCGCCCTGTTACAACCACGTGAAACCAAATCAATGCCCAAATCGGACAAATGAAATTTTCAAAACCAATAACTATGGCACCAATCAGATGATAATTTCTCAAAGCAAGAATCTTTAACAGGTCAAAAAGAGGATGGACTCGGAGCTTGCTCACCATGATCCGCCTGTTCTTCATATTGAGCTCCTTGAAGGGGGACTCGTGATCGATCGCCAGCTTCGAAACCTTAAAAGAGTCACTTCTTTTGCAGCTTATGATGCCCGAAAATAGAGCAGGTGCGCAGAGGAAAGCAGAGAAGGAAACGAAACTTTAGAAAGAAAACTGCGGGGGGGGGGGGGGGGGGACAAGGTGGAGTCGTAGAAGACGAAGAAATAGTGCGGCTCGAAGGTGGGGAGAGAGAGAGAGAGAGAGAGAGAGAGAGAGGTTGTTCTTATCCGCTCAATGCCTGGAAGATGCGTGTTCCGCAAGAGAGAGAACCCACCACCTAAACGTTTTTCTACGGGGGAAAAAAATACATGAATTATATCGATGCCCAGTAAATAAATATATTGATGTATAAAAACATGTATTATATACTCCAATAGTTTTGGATTATTTTTTTTCTAAATACCCAAAATATTATTTAACGAATGCTTTAAACTGGAAAAAAATAGTGGATGGCTCATAAATTTACTTTACCAACCATCTTCTCACAACAAAGTCATATATATGTACAAATAATTCAAACCATAATTAAAACTTAAACCACTTTGTGGATCCACTATATTTACATGGCGTCAAGACTTAGTCCAATGGTCACTTGGCCATTGCCGACGCCACAGTCAAGCAAAGAGAAGAAAAGAATAGTCTTAAATTGTTATTGCTTTTTTTTCTCTCTCTCTCTCCCTCCCTCCTGTAAGACTGCAACCAAACCTTTTGAAAAAAAAAATAATGCATTTTTAAGAATGAGATATCTGAAATTAATTTCTTATAATCCAATATTTTTCTAAATGTTCTTTCTTGATCTGGATTTATTTTTCTTTTTTTTTTTAAAAAAAAGGAGAGTTCCTTCCACTGCATTTTCTGAATATGTGGGACCAATAGAGGTCAGCGCACACATTGCAACCCAAATCACATGCTTGTCCATCCTCTAATTGCATCATCCAATTGGGTGCAAATAAAGGAGAGAGAAAAGAGTGACCAACATGAGGCTTCAACTGATGACAAGGCAAAAATAGACTAGCTAACATAATTCTGTGAAACAGAGAGCATGATCATGCCATCATCCATTATTTTTTCCTAAATTGTGAGGTAAACTTTGCCAATTCACAAGGCCTACATGAAGAAAGCGAAGAAGATAAGATTGGAAGAGAACAAATATTTATCATGTTCAAGGTATGGATACCCCACTCTCATCCCAAGGAGGAAGATATTTATATCTCTGTACAAGAATCTTAATTATATAAATGGAGAGAGAGAGAGAGAGAGAGAGATTTATATGTAAAGATTCTTCAAATGGGCAAATGGGGACAGAACAAATGAACAATCCAGGAATTTTCTAGTGAGTGGACATAGTTATCGAAACAAATATGAAATAGTAGTGCCTCGTTGCTTAGAAACAATTTAGCTTAACTAATCAAGGATACATTACCTATTAGATATGCATGAAAAAATATAATTATTACTTGGTGTGATCATATTTGAATAATCAATGCAATTAATTGATCCTAATTAATTATATTAATTATATTGATGAAGTAAAAAAAATTGTTGGTGATGCAACTAGCCAACTTGTTGGGTTACGCTTTTGGAAGAAATGATGTGGGACCCGACGCATGAAAGGTAGCTGAAAACACGTCGCAAAAGAGTACAAAACTTCAAAAAAAAAGTGACTTTGGAAAAAACATGTCGCTAGCACATTTCATGATTCTATTGAATCATTTATTTTTCTTATTTTTCTTTAAAAAAAGATAAATTTAAATAGAAAACATTTAATTTGTGTACATTGAATTCTCACATAGACGCCGAAATATATATGTTTAATCTCCTATCGTAGAAGTAGCACCATTTTTCAATAATCGAGCAACCGATTATTTTTCATGATTTGACGAATTAAGGATTCATTTTAACTTTTTTTTTTCTTTTCCAAATTTATTGTGCTGTGTGATGGAGATGGTGCCTGGTATGGCAGACACGAGGGGGAATTTATTGTGTGCGCACTTGGACGTTTCACCTTATTCCCCTTTCATATATATCATCCATCACGCCCACCTTATTCATAATTTAATTTGTACATCACAAGAAGTAATTAAAAACAATAAAACATGCATATGAAGATAAATACTTTTCTACTACCTTGTTTACTTTAATACTAATCGGAAATGTATTCAAGTGACAAAACGGAAAGAAAAAAAATCAGAAATATATCCAAAGCCTTGATGAAAACTAAGGAATTCATATCTGCATTGTAATATTCCTGAACATTTACTTAATTATTATTGATCACATACATCTTTAAACATGTAGCCATTTCAATTTGTTCAAATTAAAGTGCCATTTCATGTTCATCTTAATTTCGTTATTCTGATTAAAAAAAGGAAATAAATATTTGTTTGCAGCTGTATGATAATATCTTTGCTTCTAATACAACAAAATAATGAGAGTTTGGAAGGATAGATCTTGGGGAAGTAAATTCCATGGCACGGCCACCGGACAAAAAAAAAATTAAATACATGATAAAATATATACAATAAATAAATAAGTAAATAATAAAACGAGTCGATGGAAGAGAAGAGAAATTAGAGAGCAGTTGGGCACTCCACACAACACCAACGCTGACGACGTCCATCGTCATACGTCCCCCATCGTACCACGTCCACATCATCGAGCACGTGGATTGCGGGTCCCATCACTCCCACGTGAGGAACGTTACCCACGTGCGTACTCCTTTTTATTTCACCTCATTAGTAATTATTTGTTATTTGCAAAATATTAATCATATCACGATTAACAACAACAATAACAACAATTCTGAAGGAAGATTTTGATAATCAGGTTTAAACTTTCTTTTAGGACCACGTATCTACGATAGTCAAACCAACAATTTAGAATGATATAAATTAATCAGGTAATAACGAACCTAAATTTTAACTGATCGTTTTACGAATATATAATGATTAAAAAAATACTTATAAAATATAATATGAGTAGTTAATCTAATAAATAAATAAATTTCCACCTTTCATTCAACTAATGTAAAACCTGACGAATAGTTCTATTTCCGAAATAAAGATATATTTCAGTCCTTATTGGGATGTGGGTGGGTGAAGTTGACGTCTGATAGTGTAAATCTGATAGATGTCGGCGTGAAGTTATCTTTGGGGTGTCTTTAATAATTGGCTTGTCGGGTTTTTCTCGCTCTCATTTTTTTTCCGAAATTAGAATTGTCTTCAAAATCAACAAAATATTATGTTCTACTCCACTTGATTTACGTACTTACCCAAAGGAAAAAAAATCAAATTTCAGATACTACAATGTTCTACTCCACATTGATGTATGTACGTACTCATGAACTGATGCGTAGACAAAGAAAAGATGTGGTCCATGATCTAATTGCATAGACATCGCGTGCTATTTTTTTTTTTAAAAAAATATAAATCTGAATTCATTTCCTAAATTCATCTAATAATTGATATGGTATGATAGATGTACTGCACCTAGTAGTTACATATAATTTGGAATAGCAGGGCTGTGTGTGTAAGAAATTGAGAGAGAGGAGTTCATTTCAAGCGATAGAAGAGATATAAAGCTAAATTATACCACTAGATTATCTTTAGCAATCTTTTAATAACAACAAAAAAGCTTGTCTCGAGTGAGCTGAGCAGTGTGTGGTGGACTTAGCCGCCACAAGGTCCCCTGTCCACCCGTGGAGATAACGTGACGTGACCAACCACAAAGAGAGAGAGAGAGAGAAGGGGGGGGTCAACGTTCAAAGTTCAACTTCCCGAACGCAGAAAGTCCTAGCTACAAAGTGGTTTGATAATTAATGTGGGGAGACTTTCTTTGCATTTGCCTTCAAAGGATCGAAGTTTCCTGGCTGTTTCAGCTTCATATTCTCTCCCAAGATATTTCTCCACCAGCAGACGCAAATTGACGGCATAGAAATTTCATGGTCGGACAAGTGGACAACAGTTCCAAGATCTCTTTCTCCTTTTTTCCAAAACGCAGTTCCCAAATTGTCAAGATAAAAGTCAAAAGATGGAACAACTAGGATTCCTGTGACAAAACCACACCAAGGGATGTGCTGCATTCAACGTACCCATGGCAAAGATACAATAACCAGCTTCAAATAAAAAGGACGTCTCCACATTAAAGAAAAAAAAAACCGAAGCGAGGAACACGTCGCATAAAAGTTTCCACTTGCACCAAAAAAAAGAAGAGGGAGGGGGGGCGAGTCGAGTGGCTTGGAAACATTCCCATTTTCTTGCCGTACCACTCAGAATTCAACAATAGATGTAAAAAGAGTGTATTTCTTATTCCCACATACATTTATGGGTGATGTATCCGTGGCAAGACAATTTGCCTTGAGAATCATACAAGTGTTTCTGCGAGCAATTGGCAATTTACAATGTTACAATTGGAGGGAGTACATATCTACATCTATTCCTCACCTATATATGATTTGTAGTAAGTACAAATCCTGTGATTTCGTTTCTATCAACTAAAACATCTTGTCAGCACAAACATGCTCATCTATATTTCGCTTTTCCTTTACCATCCACAGCCTGCAAGTAATTTGTTAGTCGAACCCTTTTTTCGACAATCGTTTCAGAAGAACTATATTAATTCATTTCTCAGGTTCCTCTTTCAGGTTTCCACAATATAGAAGCTAATAAGGATTTCTACAATGCAAGTCTTACCTTCCTCTGGAAACATCTCATAGTCAAAACAATGATATCTCGCAATCTGCACAACCAAAAGAAACTAATATAACAGCAGCAGTGTTGAAATGTCAAACTAGAGGGAGCCGTAGCATAAGATCTCCTGGAAAAAGGACCATAAAATGAACTAATATAACAACAGAGTAAGATGGAAAAAAACCTTATGGCAAGCTCTGGACTAGATGATGCATCTGTGCTAAAGGGCAGGCTCATTCCATTTGAACAAACTAACACAAACTGATATGAGTACCCATATGGAACTTTGATCTGCAAAAATTAGTCATGGGGAAGATATAAGTGTCACCACGGTGGTAATGTCTCTGATTTTAAACATAGTTTTACATGCAAAAAGTGCTCACATATAATTCAGCAGAATACTTTTCATCGATTGAGACTGATTCAGTATGTCTAACTTTAATCTGGTAGCTTGATCTGTTCAAGATCAGATCTGCTTCTTCCCAATCATCAGAAGAATCCGACTATGAAATAAAAAGGACTGATTACTGTATGAACATAAGCTAGATAAAATATATATAAGAAAAAGAGAAAAAAAATCAAAATGTGGCGAAGGAAAAATGAAACTCGAAGTTCATAAATTTCATGTGCATACAACAAACAACAACAACAATAACAACAAAGCCTTATCCCACTAGGTGGGGTCGGCTACATGGATCATACGACGCTTCGTTGATCCATGTTCTATAAATTTCATGTGCATGAAATGATAATTTGTGTTTTCTTCAAACATTTGATAACAAAAAGTAAATAGAAGTAAGCCTCTGAAGGATGACAAACTACAATGTAGAAATCTGCAGCAAGTGAAATCAAATATTTGTCAAGTACTACCATCGTGTGCAAGTCATATTTTAAGACATTCCAAGGACTTGAGAAATGTACTCTCTCAAAACCTCTTGGAAAAAGAAGCCATACCAGGAAACTGCTTTAATTTACCATTTGATCCGACATGCCTGACATTTTACATGAATCTATTCTAGGTACAAACTTGGACATAGCACTTGGCTTCGTAGTATACTTGAAGCATGTGATTCTTTTTCAGAAGGAAAAAGTCTGACTAGTCAAAAGTGAGGCATTCCTCCTTTTTCAAGAATAAAGTGTTAGAACAATATGATCAAGAAAACCAACAAAAATAGATTTTATTTTCCCTCAGACTATCTTCCATCCAACTCAGCTCAGCAAAGGACCATATTGAAATACTCATGAGTACTAGACGACTGAGATATCAAGCTAATAAATAATTATTATTATAAATATCACCAACATCCTAATTGTTCTGTAGGGCTAATGAATGTTGATACTTTTTAAAGCCAGAGTTGATATCCTTTAGATAGCAGGAGGCATATTATCAAAATACCACAGTAACTAATTATTCAAAATGGTTCGATGCTAAAAGGGACTTCTACCAGCATGAGATACAATTTTAAGAGCTTGACTTCTATAAAAAGGAGATTGACAGCTGTCAAAGAAATCAGAATCATGACAAATACCTACTTAAGAACGCAGTACAAAAAATATGGTAACATGGATTTGATGCTTTGGATACTTGACATCTTGGCAAACGTTTCCTTTTTTTTTTTTGAGAATAAAAAGGATGGCTGACCTTGTGTTGGTCATCCATTTTAATGAAATGACATATCATAGAAAAAGATGTACAATTATGAATTCTATTTTAAAGAAATCACACATCATACCAGCAGTCCCGTGAGAGAGAATTTAATGGGAGCGAGGGTGTGGGGTCCACCAGTTAAGAGAAAGGATTTGGGTGGGGATAATTCTTTTAAGCTAATTTTGCATCATATTTAGGAGATTACTATAGTTAAAATATAAAAAAAAATTAATAGAATATTAAGTATGGTAAAATATTCTCTAAAAAAAGTATGGTCAAAGATAGTAATAAAAGTGTTACACCTAAGTATTATTAATGTAAAAACTTACAAAAAGTGGTGTATTATAAACAAAAACCTTTAAAAATGCTTAAAATGTAATGGTGAAACATGATTTAATAGTGAAGAAAAATAAAACATATATCAAAGTCTATGCACAATGGAGAATTGCAACTTATTTGTATAAAAGCATATTTCCCGTATTATAAAAAATCAATTTTAACACAGGAAAAGGTAAGAACTTACAAGCACCAAAACATTGAAAGTTGCTTTTCCCGCAGAAGTGTAATTATCAATCTCACCCTGCATGTCCGAATCTGTTGAATACCAATCAAAATTATAAGGTCATCCAAAGCTGTAAAAGAACCAAGAAAAGCCAGTGTGTATTCAGTCCCCAGCTTTGTTACTGAGGTTATTTTTTGGCTAATGTAATACAAATAAAATGAGCAAGAGCCGCTGCATCCTCGCCTGAATGCAGTGTTAAATGAGCAAGGGCTACCGCACTCTAATGGACGGAGGCGGTTAAAGAAGCTAGTTCATGAGACTAAGGTCAGATTAGGTTCTTGGAACATTGGGACGTTGAATGGGAAGCGCCTCGAGGTGGCACAAGTAATGGACCAGCGTAAGATTAGTATCTTATGCTTGCAAAAAACTAGATGGGTAGGAGAAGGAAGTAAAGAGATTAGGTCAAATGGTTCCAAATTTTGGTACACAGGTAAGGTAAATGAAAGGAATGGTGTTGGTATTATCGCGGATGCAGAATGGAGGAAGAATGTTGTGGAAGTTAAAAGGATTGAGGATCGAATCATATCCGTAAAAGTAATTGTTGGAAAGGAGACTATGAACATTATTAGTGCATATGCACCCCAAGTAGGAGTAGAATCACATCTCAAGGAGAAGTTTTTGACAGATATGGAGGGTTTGATTGAAAGTATACCAACAACCGAGAAAGTTTATATTGGGGGAGACCTTAATGGACATGTTGGTAAAGAGGCAGGACCACATGCAAGGGTTCATGGTGGTTTTGGTTTTGGGGGGTTGAATGAGGGAGGACAAACTATTATTGATTTTTCTTTAGCATATGACCTTAAGATTATCAACACTTGTTTTAGGAAGAGAGATGAACATTTAATCACATACAAAAGTGGAACTCATAGGTCTCAAATCGATTTTTTCTTGACAAGAAATACTGATAAAAGACGCTGTACTAATTGCAAAGTAATTCCTGGGCATAGGGTGACTACACAACATAGATTGTTAGTTCTTGATATGCAAATGAAATGTATAAAACCCAAATCCCGAACAGTTTTTGATCGAAAGATCAAGTGGTGGCAGTTAAAGGGGGAGAAGCGAGAGACTTTTAGAAGTAAGTTATTAGAGGAAAGTGTGTGGGAGTTAGAAGGAGATGCTAGTATCATGTGGAAGAATGTGGCAAAAAAGGTTGAAATGGTTGCTAAAGCCATTTTAGGAGAATCAAAAGGTTTTAGACCACGAGATAAGGAGACTTGGTGGTGGAATGAGGAGGTACAAGAAAAAGTGCGTAATAAGAAGAATTGTTTCAAGGCGATACACTTGGACAATAGTTCTGACAATTGGGAAAAGTATCGATTGGCGAAAAGGGAGGCTAAGAAGGCAGTTAGTGATGCTCGTGCTAAAGCATACGAGGGGTTTTATAAGGAGTTAGGGACAAAGGCTGGTGAACAAAGGATTTACAAGATTGCAAAGAATAAAGAGAAGGAGTCGAGAGATTTGGATCAAGTAAGATGCATAAAAAATGAAGTTGGTAAGGTTTTAGTTACTGAAGGAGATATTAAGAACAGATGGGAAGAGTATTTCTATAAGCTATTTAATGATGGATGTGAAGGTTCCCGTTGTGATTTGGAGGACTTGACAGTTAGCGAATGTGAGCTTAATAGGTCATTTTATCGTAGAATTAGAGTCTCGGAGGTTAGCGAAGCTCTTAAGAAAATGGAGAATGGTAAAGCCGTTGGACCGGATGGTATACCGATTGAAGTTTGGAAATGTTTAGGAGAAAAATGTGTGTTGTGGTTATGTAAACTATTTAATGAGATTTTACGGTCGAAAAAGATGCCTGATGATTGGAGATTAAGTACATTAGTTCCTATTTACAAAAATAAAGGGGATATTCAGAATTGTGCAAATTATAGAGGGATTAAACTTATGAGTCACACAATGAAATTATGGGAAAAAGTGATTGAGCATAGATTGAGAATGAAGACTAGTATTTATGAGAGACAATTTGGGTTCATGCCAGGAAGATCCACTACAGAGGCGATTTATTTACTAAGGGGGATGATGGAGAAGTATCGAAGTAGGAGAAGTACATATGGCTTTCATTGACTTAGAGAAGGCGTATGATCGGGTACCAAGGGATGTACTTTGGAAAGCCTTGCAAAAGAAGAGGGTGAGTGTTGCCTACATTAAGGTAATACAAGATATGTACGATGGGGCATTGACTAGGGTTAGGACACCCGGAGGTGAGACAAATGAATTTCCTATAGGAATTGGCCTACATCAAGGATCAGCTTTAAGCCCGTATCTATTTAACTTAGTTATCGATGCTATAACCGAGAGTATCACAGAGGACGTACCTAAGTGCATGTTATTTGCGGATGATATAGTACTTTTAGCGGATTCAAGAGAAGAGATTAATACAAAATTGGAAATATGGAGAAATACGTTGGAGTCAAAGGGTTTTCGTTTAAGTAGGAATAAAACAGAATATATGCATAGCAATTTCACAAATAAATAACTTAGAGACGATTTGAAAGTTAGGCTAGGGGAGGATATAATTCCTCAAGTGACAAAGTTTAAATATTTAGGATCAATTGTAAGACAAGATGGTGAGATTGATGACGATGTTAATCATAAAATTCAAACTGGTTGGTGTAAGTGGAGGAAAGCCACTGGAGTTCTTTGTGATAGAAAAGTACCCAATAAAGTTAAAGGAAAATTCTATCGTACTGCTATAAGGCCAGCAGTGTTATATGGTAGTGAATGTTGGGCTATGAAGGGACAACATGAACGTAAAGTGGGGGTAGCCGAAATGAGGATGTTGAGATGGATGTGTGGTCATACAAGATTAGATAAGATTAGGAATGACCATATACGTGAACGAGTCGGAGTGGCTCCTATTAGTGAGAAAATGGTAGAGAATCGTTTGAGATGGTTTGGTCATGTTCAGAGAAGACCATTAGATGCGTCAGTAAGAAGAGTAGATCAAATAATTTGGAGTCCGATTAAAAGAGGGAGAGGGAGGACAAGGCGGACACTTGGCGAACTAATAGAGCAAGATCTATTGGTGAATAATATACCGAAAGGTTTGGTTACTAATAGAGCGGAATGGCGTCGTATGATCCATGTAGCCGACCCCACCTAGTGGGATAAGGCTTTGTTGTTGTTGTTGTTGTAATACAAATAAAATAAATTCGAAGTCATTAGGTCTAATATAGCTAATGTGTTTAGTCACATTATTGGATATTAATGTGTTAGCTTACTTATTAATGCCGGAGGTTTTTGTCATGTCCAGCTTATTACCATTGACATTTTAGTGATATAACTATATCTAAGTACAGTTTGTGCCCCAATCGGTTTCCTCTAATAAACAGGGAATATTAAACATTCTTCCAAGGACTTCCATCTTATGCCCTGTTTTAACAACGCAAGCTACTAGATTTGTGGATGAAAAAGGTTAATCCACATACACATATGGAATATACACTGTCTTACAAACATGTAGGTTATTAGAATATATATTTTACATAAAGAAACTATATTAACTTATCGAATAAGAAAAATGTATCTTCAAAGTTTCTTCCATCAGCTTTCTAGTGTGAAGACAATACATAAAGTAAACAATATAAAATACAAGGAGCTGTTTAAGGTATATCAAAGAAATGCATTCAAAGTTAGGATAGTTCATTCTGATGAATGGGGAGATGCCTAGATGGATTCATGAGTGAAAGGAATAATAAATCGAAGTATTGACTGCAGAATGTCATAACGATCCATAGTTCTAAAAACATATCCAAACAGAAAATATTACTCACCGCATGATATCTTGCACTGATTGTTAGCAAACTGTCTCACCAATCCCCCCTAGATACATAGAGATCTGTTTTAGGAATTGTCCCAATGCTTCACATGTATTATATATGTAAGAGGTAATAAGAAATAGACATGATTGGACATATGCTTAGAAAGCAAAGCGCTAAACACTTCATCTTTCTTAATGCTCATGCAGTAATTGGTGAATGGAAACTTCTAGGCTGATTATGTATATTTTGTAAGTTGACTTCCTATAGTTCATGAATGGTTGTGTGGGTAACCATACTTTCCAATTCAGAAGTTAACGAGGGATGACAGTTTGAGAAAAGTTGTGTAAAACTAAAACAGAAAATAAAGATAAATCAAATAAGAATTAAGTAAAAGAAATCCAACATATAAATCCACACTAAGATAGATTATTCGAGAATTAAAGTTAAACCTTACTTCACTACTAATGATAAATTGAACAATAGGATAACTTGAATTGAATCCAATGATCAATTGTGAACTACTCATGAATGACCTACTGAACATCCAACTATCTTTGAATTCAATCAAACCACAACATCCGAATGAATCCACCTATTGACTATCTAAACAAGACCAATTCACAAACCACATAATCGAGTAACTAAGATAATGACATGACTTGCCTGACTATAACACCAAAGATCAATCATTATCACAATTAAGAAATAATAATTGATCCAAGTAATCAGTAAATAATCAAAGATATCAATCATGCAAAATAAGCATTAAACAGAGTAATCATGTTCAAAAGAAAAAAATATAATTGATTATAACTCAATTTAACACAGGATTCTACTCAATTTAATCAAATAACAAAACCACTATGATAAATTCCAATAAAGATCGAAACAAGAAAATAAATCACCCTAGATAAAATAGACACATATTTCTAATTTTGTAGCCACAGGAAAACTACAACATTGATACTAAAATGAGTGCACGGTACATAGAAATTTCTTAGTCTTCAACTTCAAGTTATCAATTTTATCCTCCCATTGTTAGGACAGTTTCTCAAATGAAAAGTATATGAAAAAACGTCCCTTAAATTTCAAGAAGTTCTAAATTATAAGGAATCATTTTCAGGTCAAAATAAGAGATAAGATAAGGTTTCATACTTTTTCGATATTAATATTGATAGTCCCCTCTTAAAAAGAGTTTTAAAATCTCAAAACTAATCTAATTCCACTCAATATTGATCTAATATGATCCCCAAGGAGTTTGGCAAAAAAAGTCAAGTTTGCATGAAATCAATCTCTGTCTTGGCTGTGAAATTTAGTTTGTATATGTTAAAGCTGTTCGTCATGGTTAGGACTACTTTTTCATGAGCCATTATAAAGAAATCTTCAATGTCGGCTTTCTTTTGCCTCGACTGTTCGTTTGTTCCTTTCATAACTCGAATTTGGAGTTGAGAAGTCATCATCATAATTTGTTAAAGGATGTCACAATCCGTGACTACTATAATAAACTTTGTAGTCTTCACTGTAATGATCTCAACATCTCCATAGTGACATGTGAGATCTTCAATACATCATGCAAATGCCACTGTAGTTTGCATAACTGCGTAATCTACCTCTAAGAAAATGATTGTGGAATCTAGAAAACAAAAATCGTAAAGTGGAAAAGATCAACTTGAAGAAATTAAAATAAATAACATAAACCATAGAATAAATGCATGTCATGATAAAAAATAACGGATATGTCACACTGAGAACCATGTCGTAAAATGCATACATCAGTTACAACAACAATTTTAAACACTAGCAATGGCTGATGAAAACTCGATATTAGCATCACCTAATGGAATAGATATCATCAATGAAGTTTTTTTTTCTTGAGATCTTACAAGAATGATGGTGTTTCGAAGACAGATTGGAAAAAGTAGAAATGAAGAACAAAAGAATTACTACTAGGGAGATATGATACTAACTACAACCAAGGTTTCCTTGATAGTGCATCGAGTTCTGTTTATTTATCAATTTATATTTTCAGGGTCCATAATTTTCTTTTTTCTTTTATTTTTGCTCTTACTTTTCCTCAGGCCATTCAAATTCTAGCACAATGCCTATCGAGCACGGTACCTCGCAGTACCACATATTTTCAGGTGTGCACCAGTGAGATAACAACCCATAATTAGAACAAAGCATTGAGAAGAACTGCAAACTTTCAGAATTTCTACAAAGGTAAAAAACAACATAGATAAATGTGAAGAGCAAAGTAACCTGATTGCCATGATCATCCATAGGAGTGCAATCAACTGCAAGATATGTGTCAACATCATCAGCAGTTACCACATAATCCGGAACAGTGGCTCCTGCTCATGTGGTAAATTCCACAACAGGATGATATTAATCATCAATATACCCAAATCAGATAATCAACACAAAAAAACAAACATGAGAACCTATAGTAAATTTATTCTCAAGCTATTATATAAGATTGTTGATTGGAATCAACACCATTGATTACCTTCAATTACTTGTGTAATCCCATTTTCAAATTCTCGTACCCACTGAGATGCCAATTAAATATTGATCTCATCAAAATGTAAAGCAACAATTGAATAAGAAGCAAAATCATCTAGCCTCACAAGAGTAAAATCAGTATTGTATTACCTGAAAGATACACAATGTAGTACCATTAATGGGAACGCCACAGGCCATCAAATTGTATCCTGGTTTGGCATCACCAACTATTTGGAAACCTTCTATACCAGGTAAATTATCTGCTCCAAAAACATATATTAAAATTCGGTATTAACTATGACGGATGAATCATTAGAGTTTTTCTTTTCTATACCATCTTGAAAATTGGATGCTGGTATGTGGTGCTTAGAAGTTGTATAAATCTCAGAACCAACATTTGCACTTGAGACCTCACCAGCATATCCTTCATGAACATTAGACGCAACAGTACCACCAAGATCTCTGGATTACATAGCAATTGGCAAATAATGCTTAATTTTTTTTTAGAAGGAATAATGTTTAAATTTGTCAAATCAAATCCATTTATCAGGATATAAACAAATATAGGTAGAGGATTCTCAGGCCAAGGTATTCTTCCAAAAATGTAGTAGAAAAACAACACTCGGCATATTTCAATTCGAGAATTATGAATTATGATATATAATTGTGCAATTCATATTTTTTTAAACACTACATTTTTTAATATCTACTTAAAAAATCAGCATAAATAATCTAAAAGTTAATAATAAGTCATTATTTTAAATGGACGGGCACCCACTTAATTGTTTGGATGAACCTCTAATCTAGGATTAAAACCTGATTGTAAAAAGGAAATCTCCTAATATATATATTTTTCTTGAGGAGAAACTTCCTAATATATGTACTTAGCTTTTTTCCAACTCTTTAACTGTGCATTAATTCTCTAATAACCCCAGATCTGTTTTCTTCGAACATACTCAAACTTTTCAATCTGCCCAAATTGGGTCTTAGGCAGCTGGTAACTGCAAAGTGTGCTGATTTACCATAGATATTTTAAGGATGACAACAGCAGTTAAAGCTCTTTTAGAAAAAGAGAGAAATTTTTGTACTTAAAGATACTGCTATTACCATGTGTGTTAAATCTATGCCAATGAACACTGAAATGCAAGCAAATGTTCATGTTAAGAACCTTGTATTACGCCGCAGTTGGATCAAAATGCTAAATTTCAACGGTATGATATGAAAAAAATAATCTACTCATACAGGTTTAAACATAAGAACATTATCACAAAGGTTTGAGCAGGAAAATAAGGTGATTAGTACCATCCCTTCTAAACATCGTATAGAAAAATAAGTAAAAGAACCAAAATGGCCTCATAAAAGCGAAAGTTGGTATGTGAAAAGGAAAATTAATACTAACTTCATGTACGGATAAATCATGCCAGGGTGAGGGGCATTGACATCTTTCACATCAATTCTGTCATATCCTTGAACACCCCTTGATGGATTAGATGTGTCATTTATATGCAGATCAATTTGATTATTATTAGTATCTGGATGAAGTTTCCTGTATGTCATGTCCTGCAAATAAAATTTGAGAGCTCAATTTCTCTGGATGACACACCAAGAAAACAAAGTACATAATACATAAGAACTCAGATGGAGGAAAATGAATCTCTCTGGAACTGAGCAACAAAAAAAGGGAGTATTTTTTCGGTATGCAAGAAGAAAATGTTTGTTCTTGTGAAGAGTCGTATCTTTAAATGAGATACAAAAGTATGTGAGAAAACTTCCAAATAAATATGCTCCTTTCACCCATTTAAACAAAACTGCCAATAACAGCTGCGCAGAAAATTCAACAATATACCAATCTAGTCCCCTTCTTCAACAGTTTCCTGATACACAACTATTTGTCACATTCAACAACTCCAAATAATGTGGAGGCTGAGATTTCTGCTGGCCATTGGCCGACTAACTTGACACCCAATGCTATCTCACTAAAATAACCATGTGCAGCAAATATGCATGATAGTCAAAACATCTGGTAATCACTAAATAAGACACGAGTTGATTTTTCACCCATCATAAATGATAAGCATGCTCTTTATGTTTATTACTCCTGAAACTACAACAGATATCTTCAAAGTTTTAACCAACCATGAAATGCTTGTACAGAAGCAAGAACCAAAACCGTGGATACACTTTACTGGAAGTAACAATTATTCAGTGTCTATTAATATTTATAACTAGCAGTAACAATCATTCAGTGGCTATCAATGTTTAGAACTAGCAGTAACAATCAATTAGCGTCCAGTAATTTAGACTGTGCATACCATGCAATCAATCTTATCTGCAGATTCATATAACATCCAGATATTTTCTCTCTCAAAGAAAAAGACATCTAGGTGTCTTTTACTCACTGACAAAATATTACATCTCTGAGACATAGAAAGATACAGATACGATGTGAATGACACATAGGAGGACTTTTTCTGCAAGTCAGAGATGTTTAAGATACAAGCAATGTCTGCAGAAAGCTGAAAGGAACATACTTTATTATTTGAGAAGTTCAGAGACAGCTTACTCACATTAGACCTGAGTTTCCAATGCATATGGTGGTATAAACGCTGAAAAAAGAAATGAATGAAAATTGATTATATAATGTCAAAATATTTACAATATTTATAGATGCAACAAATTTAAAGGAAATATGTTGATGTAACTAAAATCTAGCAGTGAAGAATAATTTATTGATTAATAATTTCCGATAACAAAAACAGGTAATGACATGAAAAAAATGCAACAAAACGTAAAATCAGGAAGCATAAATAGTAAAAGGCAAAGATTTTCTTTGAAAAGTGAGAAAAAAACATCACAATTTATGATAATTTTTTTACCAAATCTTGGGACTAATATGCTTCCTAGATTGTACAGCACAACATGATGCGCAGTAAAACTTCAATTTCGGCTCATTGCAACACAAACTGTAAAGACAACACTAGGGAATGATATCCAAACAATATCAATTTTGAGGACGCCACTCAAGATAAACCAAAAATTAACTCCAATTTTTTTAAAGGGAATGATAACTCTTATAGATGCAGAACTGACAATTGAATAGTTCTATGTACCATAGGGAAAACATGAGCATTAATGGTAATAGGAAAAGTATATTTAAGAAACGAAAAAGAATATTTAAGAACAAACCATCAGAAAATGGCTACCTGTGTACCATTGGTAATCATCGAAGCATTTAAGACAGGAGGTCGGATGTTGTGTTCGGCTAGTAAGCTTAGCAAAGATGAAGTGTATATGTATATTTCTTCCTCTTCCATCTAGAAAAATTGGTAAGGTCACAAAGAAATATTAGAGGCTAAGGAGATTTATTTTTGTAAACTATACTGAGATCTGCAGGATGAAAGACAATAGATTTCATCTTTGAAAGGAAAGTGAAATAAGTTGGGTTCCTTTTTATGGCAACAAAGGTCTCTCTAACAGTATGTTAATGGAATCATTATTTTTTAGGTGACAAAAAAGGCATTCAATATATAATAAAAATTGATCTTTGGCAAATGATTGTTTGAAGATGACTATTTCATGGCTTTCTGAGGAGTAGCTTAGCAAGTTGTCCATTGTTCAACATAAGATTGAAGTTATTTTATTTGATTATGGCGTTTTGAATAGCCAATGGCTAAACAAAATTCAGGTATTGTTTATGAATTATGATGAAACTACAGAGGTGTCAACTAACAATGTTATAAGGTTCAAATGTTATAAGGTATCAGCAACTGATTTTATTATGGGAAAGCTCATGATGTTCATATTGATCTATCATTTGCCATTGCATCTAACATTGGGTAGACCCCAAATAATAATTGCCCTAGTCCGACCCTATCTTTTGTCTCATTCCTTCTGGAGCAATTAGAAAAATGTTTTTTTATGACATTTGATCTTCTAATAATAATAGTCACACCATCTCATCTGGAACTCGTTCAGATGAATTCCACAAATTCTACACAGTAAATACCTTAAGAGCATGTGCCAATCTTGAGTTCTCTTCAAGGCAGCTTTTCTTGTGGCTCAGTTCTTTCAAGGTACCAGAAATAGCATCATCCTGCTTCTCATCAAGTGCCTATTGAACCAAAGAGAACTTTCTGCTTACTTATCAGCAAAGTAAAAGAGAAAATGTCCCAAATACACATACAAGTGTGTGCATACCAGTTTTAATTCGCAGAATGTTCTCTCCAAAACATGCTTCTCATTTAGCAATTGAAGCTCCTTTATCCACAGTAGACACACATTATTCTAGTTAGAGAAGAATAGCAGCCCAAGGCGAGCTCAGATCCAAGAACAACACTTGAGTTTGGTTTGACATCATACATTCAAAGAGGCATCATTTAGTTGTTTGCGAAGTTGCAGGATCTCTTCTTCCTGCTGGCGAGATCTCTGGTAAAGCTCCTGCAGGAAAACTTCTTTAACCAAATTCAAGCCATATAATGATCAAAAGAAACAAGGAGTAAGATTTTAAATATGAATAATTACTCTGATTTCAGGGTCGAAGGATCCATTAACATATTCATGACCACCGCCAGGACCATATCCTTGCTGAAACTGATGCCTGTAAATGAAAGTCTTCATGATTACTAAAATAATAGGAATTACTTTCTTGGTTAAACCAAATGGCATAGTAAGACCAATTTTTTTCCGCAGAGAATTTATATTGGCTATAGTTTGCCCTTGTCACAAACCTTATCAAAGAATCGGACGTATGAGATGACGGTTGAGCATCTCCGTTCCCAACCACATAACCCAGACTAGATGCCCTCATATCTGAAGCTGGATCAACACGTAACACTCAGTATCTACAACATCTGACGATCAACATTAGCGAAATTCGTGGTGTCCTCCATCGACGGACTGTTTCTTCTGCTACGCAACGTCACAAACAGGTGATGCACAGCAACTGAAGGTTCAGTTAAACGCTATCCGAGAATTGAACACCAAAAAACACATCCACCTCCACAATACGACTTATTCCGGGGAACATGCATCGCCTCGGTAAAGATTGAATAATAGAAAAACAATAACAATCTCGCTAGTTCTTGCATCGGGTCAACAAAACGACGAAAGAATTAAGTAGTGAAAGTTAATCGGTCAATAATCCAGCACAATTCCAATCTGGTACACTATCTCGCGCAGCGTCTACCTCACTAAATCGAACCAATTCGCATCCCAAAGTCTAAAAACGAGGAAATCAATAGCTCACCGGAAACGTAATCCGAAATCAAACTCGCAAAGCAACAACAATTGGGACAGGGAGATCGAGCAAATCGCGAGAGACGCGCGGCCGAGAACGAACAGATAAAATGGCGCACCTCTCTCTCTCTCTCTCTCTCTCTCTCTCTCTCACAATTTCGTTGGGGAATTAGGACATTGAGTGCGCCGGCGACGTGGAAAAAATATTTTTATTATTATTATAACCGGGAAAATTAAGCAGAAAAACACGCTTTGCTTTGGTGCGCTTGGACTGAGTCACTGAGGATATCGTGACCCGCACGGTGGTTATGGTCTGGCTCCCATCGTCACGTCGGTCAGAACCGACATAAAATATTGGGAAACCCGTTACGGGTGAAACATAACGGAATAACAAAACAGGAACAGTTATTTTCGTAAACAACTCTTAAATCATTATAATTTTTTACATCTAATCTTAAATTATGAATTTATTTTTTTATCCTTAAATTATCACAATTTTTTCAATTTGATCCTTCTGTCGTCTTCTATCAACTTTTTCATTATCTTCAATTTTTTCATTTATGAAAAGTCAAAAATACCTCTTAGAATTGTAGAGATTGGACGAAAACATAAAGTCGAAGGGAGATGTATTTTTGACTTTTCAAAAATGAAAAAAATAAAAATAACAAAAAAATTGACAGAAATTGACGGAAGGATCAAATTGAAAAATTCGTAATAATTTAGGGATAAAAAAAAATAAGTTCCTAATTTGAAAGTAGATGTAAAAAATCATGATAGTTTAGAAGTGATTTATGTAAATAACTCAAACATAAAAAAGGAGAGAAAAAAAAAGAACTTATATAAATCGACTTATTATAAATAATGCAAAAAAAAGAAGATTAGATTCACTCTTTGGTTCATCCACAACAAGGAACACAAGTGCATCAAGGGGCAAAAGAGGGTGGAATGAGTAAAATTATCAAAAGAGAGGAGTAAGTTAAATAAATCTTTGAAATGTGAGATTTAGATATGACAATATCTCCCACCCCTCATGAGGCCCCTAAGAAATCCTCGATCGGGATCTAAATTTGAAGAATTTTAGGGATTGGAGATGGGAGGCAAATTGCCCCTGCAACTTATTCTTTCGTGCAACCGAGCAGGGTGGATTGGATTGCCCCACCTTGCCAGGTCCCCCAATTCCCGCAACTTATTCATTACAATTATCAACCATTAAATTAGATATACTATAGTAGTCCTCTCTCTCTCTCTCTCTCTCTCTCTCTCTCTCTCTCTCTCTCTCTCTCTCTCTCTCTCTCTCTCTCTCTCTCTCTCTCTCTCTCTCTCTCTCTCTCTCTCTCTCTCTCTCTCTCTCTCTCTCTCTCTCTCTCTCTCTCACACACACACACACACATATATATATATATATATATATAAGATAAGAAATCATATTTTTGTTTCTCTTTCTTCTTTTCTGACATCACAATCTCTCTTCTTCCTAATCCTAACATCATGATCTCTCAATCCAGGCTGCCCTAGTCGAGTTTGAACTATCAAATCATATGCCGAAATTTACCATCGGTTGGTTGGTGTCATCGAATCCAAGTTTGAACTTCGACCAAATGAATTGAAGTTCAGAAGTCTTTTTTTTCCTTTTTTTCTTTATCATCCGAATGATATTTTCTTTTCAATTTGATTTGCTAGTGGTGCTCTATCTTAATGAAGGAGGGCAGTGGTCATTCATCTTGGCGGAGGGCAGCATCGATGAAAGATGATGCTCGTTCATCTTGATGGAGAGTTCATCTTCGTGGTGACTTGAAGGCAGCCCCTTCAAGTCCTCTGGTGACTCGATGACCTTTCAAACGGCCATCTCCTTAGCTTCTCCTTGAACTTGGCACCCACGGAGGGTCGATCGACCTCTATGATCTTTCGAATTGGCCTCCATGACCTCGACGACCCACTCCTCCACGCGCACCTCGTCCCGCGACACCTCCTTGTGCACGTGTGCATGATGTCGGTACCCACCGCAAAGACAAGCTCTGAGAGTAAGACCTTGACACGGCGGTTGTGGATGACGAATGAAATTATTATATTGTTAACATAATATGAAGATCTGAAAATTTGAAGAATGGATACTCTGAGAGCTCTAAGTAGGACCTCAGACGACAAATGAATGTGGTGAACAACGATATGAAGATTTGAAATTATTATATTGTTAACATATGTGGTGTTATAATTTGAATTTTATGTTGTGGAACTTGTATAAAAATTTAAACTTTACATTGTGGTAGAATTTGTATCAAAATTTGTATTTTATGTTGTGGAACTTGTACTAAAATTTGAAGTTTGTGTTATGAAACTTATAAAAATGATATACTTGTGTTATGGAAATTTGGTTAAATTGTTCATATTGATGATATATTTGTGTTATGATATAAATTTCTCAGATTGATATTTTAATATTTAATTATGTATATTATAACTATTGCATGAATATTGTATAAATATTGAATATTTTTTATTTTTTCACACTTTTCAATAAAAATTTGAGGAATCGAAGTCCCTGTGAGAGTTTCGAAATCCATCGGGATCGGAACAGGGAATTAGATTCTACTCGCACTATAGAGTCGAGATAGGAATGAAAGCGGAGGTGGTTAATGTGATCAGTGAAGGGGGGTCTCCCAAACAGGGTCGATGTCATCCCCTATGGGATTAGTCTCTTTCTCTAAGGTTGTGTTTGGTATGAGAATATTGAGAGAACGTTAGTTCTCGAGAACTAATCGACTTGATAAAAAAGTTTGGATTGATGTTTGGATGAAAAAGTGTAATGATAAAGATTTAAAAAGTTGATTTGATAGATAAGTTCTCTTGGGTGTTTGGTAAAAAAATAAAAACTAAGAATATAATTTATTATTTTATGAGGTATAAAATTATAGTAAATTAGAATATGTTATACATATTGTAATATATGTAAATCGTTATATTATTAATATTATTTTATTTATTTTGATTAAATCTTATTAATATTATAATTTATGCATATTTTATGATCCAAATATAATGTAATTTTTAAAAAAATAATTGAATATTTAATTAATAAAATATTTATTAATTATAAGAACTAATTATTTTATAATTTTTAATTAATTGCATTTAATAATTTATTTTATAAGATGATTAATAATATATTAATATATACTAAATTATATATACATACATTATAAAATAATAAAAATAGATGAAAGAAAAAAAAGTCAAAACTTTCGACTGATAAGACATAAAGTAAAAGAAAAAAAAGAAACATTCGAGCTTCAAAAGTTCTTGTTGGTCGAAACATTTGGCCAAATGTTCTGATCGAAGATCAGGTGACGAAAACTTTTACACAATGTTTGACAAAATAACGTTTTATTTTCGTATTTTGTTCCCAATCAAACGCAGTCTAAAAGTCATCCTAGAGGTAACTTTTCGGGTGTTATTACATTTTATTTAAATTTGGAAAGAAAATTGAGTGAGGTGGCATCTTTTCGATAGAAATCGCGACGTAGCATATGTTCGCTCGAGCATCCATTTTAATGACATCATCACGTCATCATCATTTCATTTTTTAATTAGTCTAAGAGTCCAAGGGAGGAAGAAGTGTAATTGCTCTCGTTCTCTCTCGGTTTTCATTTTTTACCAAGAAATTGATTTCATCTTTAATCCTTTTTTTCTAATAAAACATGTAAAAAACTGTTGATTTAGCGGATAATTTTTTGTCTTTAAAAAAATATTGACACAATGATGCTGCGCAAGTTGTGACGTACATGCCGCTCGGTGTGAGCTATTGGGCCACAGGCGCGGTCCACTAGGCCATATTGTTCGGCCTGATACAAGAATACGAACGTTTTGTCGTCCATATTGTTAGCCCCAATCTATTAAAAAAAACATGATGAATAACTTTTTTTTTCATTTTCCATCACATTTTTAGCTCAAACCGAATGAAGTATTTTATTTCATAAATATTTTGATAAACGCGTTTTGAAAATATTTTTTTAAAAAATTACAATAAAATATGTATGGAAGTGGTTCGAGCGAAATATTTTTTCTCTAAAATTAATTAATAAATTTGGATGTTTTCCTCTACACTTTCCTATGGAGCAAAACGATCAACCTACACAGTCTCAATATTTTTTAGAAAAATATAATATAGAATAATAAAATTTTAGAATTGAACTTTAAGTTTCTTTTTTTTCAATTTATCATATTACAATTCAAGTTTCATATCAATTTTCATTAGAAATATGATAAAAACTTGATAACATCTTAATAATTGAAAGAGAAAGAGTAAAACATATAAAATACTATTTTAAAATGGAAGTAATATTTCAGTTATAATGTTTTCTTTTAAGAAAATATTTGGTTCTAAGGGATTTTAATTCAAAGAGATGATTTTACGTGCTTTCCTTATAATTCTTAATCGTGGAATAAGAATGGTGTAGTAGTATATACCTCCATTTGGATATCAAAAGGTCGAATAAAATTTCACCATTAAGATGTGCTCATTTATCTTCAACTTTTACTTTTATATATATGTATGTATGTATTATGTATGAGATTAAGTTGGGTGCAACAAATGAAATATTGAAATTGGTTGCAACTTACAACCAATGCATCATAGCCTTTGGATCGTGCTCTAAACAAGCGCACGGGCGCACGGCTAAGATCAATGCGCCATGAACCATGGTCACTTTTTCCCTTTTCTCTCTGGTTCGATCTGCCAAGACAATCCGCCAACTCCTTTTTCACAAATTTATTTCCGTCCCTCTTCCCCTTCGATGATCCGCTTGCGACCTGCTTGTCGCTCCGCCATTGTCGCTGCTGCTGTCGTCGTTGTTCTAATCTATTGTCGTCGTCGTCGTTGTTGCATTGTCGTCTTGTCTTCACCGTCGCCGCTGCTTGCTATTGTGTCACCGCCGCAATCTCCGCCACTTTCATTTGTTGCTATTGTACCATTGTGTTGCATTGGGATCTGATTTTCTATCACTGACTTTTGTGCCGCCACATCGTGAATTGTGCTGCTATCGACAGGATCTATGATACCATTGCCAACGTTTGTGCCGCCACCGTCGTGAATCGTGCTACTACTGGCGGGATCTATGCTACCATTGCCGACGTTTGTACCGCCACCACCGTCAATCGGGCTGCTGCCGGTGGGATCTGTCCTACCATTGCCGACGTTTGTGTTGCCACCGTTGTGATTCGTGCTGCTAGCGCCTTGCTACCATTGCCACGGTCTGTGCTGCCACTGCGTCATCTGTTTTGCCTTCACAGATGTCTTCACAATTCATCTGTTTTGCCTACGCTGATGCCATCACGATCTGTGCTTCCACTGTCATCTATTTTACCTTCATCGCCGATGCCGCGATCGGTGTTGTCACCATCTAGGCCGCCACGATTCGTGTAGCCATTGCCAACGCGCTGCTACCACACCAACGATATATGTTCAATTGCCTCTAGACATTCGTGCTGGGAGATGTTCATTGTTCATTTTTCGTCATCCATTGATTGTTCATTTTCGTGTTTCGTGTGCAGACAACTAATGTCATCTAACTTGAGCAACAGTGTGAGCATGCATGGGGCATTATGTGAATATGAGAATACATTGAACTCAAACAACATACAACAAAGGCATACATCAAATATCTTTTTACTACAAGTTGAAATGTCCGGTGTGAACTAATAATATATATTTTTACAGTAATGTGTAAGATGTTGAACAAAATGACAACCAAGAGCTAGAAGTCATAGGTCAGACTTCTAAATGATTCACTGACATAGTCAAACCATATGTTGAAATATCATTTGACTTTGAAAAAGAAGGATATAATTAATATAACTGTTATGCTAGATCAATTGGCTTTTATGTAAGAAAGCATGTTCCTTATAACGCAGGTGAAGCTAGAAAATTCTCGAACAGTGTGCTTGTTTGTTCGAAACAAGGGCGTAAAGAAATTAAACAAAATGCCGACAAAGAATCATTTCAAAGAAGAAAAACAAGAAGTGAATGCAATGCACATTTATTCATCGGTGAAAGAATTGATGAGAATTGGGTTGTATAAAAATTTGAAAACAACATAATCATTCTTTGGCAACGTCTTCTAAAGTACTAAAGATGCGTTCACATTTCATGCTAAACGAAACTTCAAAGGGGGTCATTAATAACTTACACAATGCTGACATTGGTCCATCAAGTATCGCTAGAGTTCTTAAGTATTTTGGTGAACCAACAATTACAAGTCAAGAATGTATGAACCACTTGAAGATAATAAGAAATAACAATGTTGGCAAAGAATGCATGGGTGCCATTTCTTATTTCAAAAAAAAAAGACGACTATGATTTCTTCTTTATGGTGCAAAAGGATGGAACAAACACTGTAAAAAATATTTTTTGGGCTAACAATAGATCGAGGGATAGTTATTTAACATTTAGAGATATTGTCATTTTTTATACGACTTATAGAAGTAACAAGTTTTGCATGCCATTTGCACTATTCATAGGGATTAATCACCGTAGATAATCTATATTATTTGCTTGCGCTTTGCTCGTAGATGAAACTGAAGAATCATTTACATGGTTGTTCGAATGACTGGAGTGCATGAATGATAAGCATCCAATATCCATCATCACTGATCAGAACATTGCTATGGGTAATGCGATTCATAAAGTATTTTCAAGTATAAGGCATCGATTTTGTATTTGGCACATAAAAAAGAATGCAGTAATTAACACAAATAATTTGTGTGGATGAGGTAACTTCATGAAGGATTTTAAGGAATGGGTACACGTATAAAAAATTGAAGAATTTGAAAAGAGATGGATCGAAATCAAGCAAACGTATGAGATACCAAATGACCATTGAGTTGAAAATATGTTTGCCTAACTTTTTGGAGTTTGGAGTTTTTGTCTTGAAACATTGAATGTCACAAATCAGATGCCTTCAAATGATGCTCCTACTACGTTTAGCCAAACTTTAGAAGAGTTAGATGCAATTGTTTATCAAAGGTAGAAAAAAATGCAAAAGCTTAAGTTTGGTGTCGAAGTTTCAACTTCTCGAGGTGAGCGTAAGAAGCGTATATGTGGTGAGTGTGGAGGGGAAGGTCATTACAGATCTACATGTCTTCGGAAGGTATAAAAAAATTTAATATTTTTCCTTTCATAAAATATTAACTTGTCTTAAAAAGTTTGAACTTAATGTCATGTTTATATGTTTCTTTGCATAGAATGAAAATTTGAAGAAAAATAAGATAATTGAAGACCATGTAGAAGAAGAGGGTGGCATTTAATGGTAGACCTAATTTAACAAGTAAAAAAAATAATTAGTCATTACATTGCTCATTATAGCCGTTTACTTGCTGATTTTTTCATAACCACGGGTAATAAAGGCATTGTGTAATGCCTCCATCTTATGCTAGTTTACCTTCAGCTTAAGAGCATAGGACTTACTTGCTGCTAGTTTGCCAGAGATTCTGGTGATTCTGCTCGTAAAAGATATTACCACAGATTCTGTTAATCTGGTTAAATAGTAGCAACAATGTTTATAGTTATAGTTGTTTACTTATTTTTTCGTTCTAAACTGTAGGTGATAAAGGCATTGTGTAACATCTTCATCTTCTGCTGGTTTGTTGTGCTGTTGATAAGAGAAATGAAGAAATTAAGTGGAAGGGTCCTTTGCTGGTCCTTTGCTAGCTCTCTTGATGCTCTCTAGATATAAAAACTATATTTTTGTCTTATTTATGCTATGTGATTAAAGACAAAAATTGTATGACGTTATGTAAATTTTTGTGTGAAAGAAGAGTACTGCTAAATGATGAGGACAAACTTGTAGTAGTTGGCTTCTACTCTTGCTAAATGCAAATTAGTAGAAAGTAGCGATGTTTCATTCAAAGCTAATCTAATTTTACCCCCCATTTGAAAGTTATGGAGATTTTTTCTGATGTAATTCCTATGGGATGGATATTATTCGATTCAGCTCTTACTATGAAAACTCTACTGGCAATGCTCCTTTTTAGTCATTACTACTAATTTGTTCTTGAGTGATTCAATGTCCAAAAGTGACTTCACAGTTGGTATTCTCGACTCGCACTGTGCACCAAAAGTGTACAGATCTTGGTCGGACGGGCGCAACAAGATTCTGGAACCTACTTCGTTAATTTAAAAAGTAACATAAGAGAAAAAGTGGAAGGGTAAAAATAAAGAAAGTGGATGAATCAGAGATGCTACTATGATCGCAAATAAAGGAGGTAATGCAGATCGCAAATAAATACGAAATCATATAATGCATTACATTAATTTAAACGACCATAGACAAATACTAGAAATTAGGTATGTTCATAATACATCGCATCTCATTTGAGAAGATATAATAGCATTAAAAGCATACATGTTGTGATCGCCTTATATAATTTACATTTTATTTTTTCGACTTCAATGAGAGCTTCAAACTTTACACGTTCGTCTTCAACAGCTCGATCACTCAGTTTCACTCTTTTCAATAAACCATTGGTGAGACTTTTATATCGAGGTTCGGCAGGTGGATCCAACCATTGAGAGAAATCACAAGCTCTATTTAGCTGAAATGAAAAATTAAAATAACATATTACAATCATAATTAAACCAAACAATCAATGTTGTCCAAATGCTACATATTGTATATGTGCTCACTTGATAATTCCTACATCCATAAAATCTTTGGCCTGGATTCTTCATAGTACAAGATGTCTTAACAACGACTTCTTATTGGCACATTCTAGTGCAGTAACATTAGTTCTAGCCATTAACGAAAGTATCAAACCAATAGATTAATTATTGAACCAACTAATTCAAATGACAAAAGCTTTTGAATAAATCATACACATACCATAAACATAAGTGCATCACAGAAAAAAATGATGCTACTAATGAACCAAGATATTTTATTTTGTTTTATCATAGTTTTTTTCTTGTTATTGAGATGAATTTGTAGTTGATTTTTTTAGCCACAATACCTGAGGGGTTCGTCAGTGTTGAAACAGTAGAGGGGTTTGTGGACGGGCGGGGTAGCAACGGTAGCGACAAAGCAGTAGATGGCAGCAGCAATGGAGACAACGGCAACGGTGAAGCAGAAGCAGCAGAAGCGGTGGAGATAGCGGCGACGACGAAGCAGAAAATCACAACATGGTGGAGACAGTGGCAACGACAATGGCACCGGCACCGACGAAGCAGAAGATCGCAACAGCGGTGGAGACAGTGGCGGAGGCAGATCGCGACAAATCACGGCTGCAGAGCGGCAAGCAGCAGGCCACAAGAAGATCGTCGAAGGGGAAGAGGGAAGGAAAGCAAATAGCAGGTCTCAGGCAGATCTGTCGAAGGGGAAGAGGGAGGGAAAGGAAATAGCAACATATCGTCGAAGGAGAATGAGGAGGGAAAGGAAATCGCAGGCAGATCATCGAAGGGGAAGAGGGAGGGAAATAAATTTAAGGAAAAGGGGTTGGCGGATCGTCTTGGCAGACCGAATCGAAGAGAGAAGGGAAAAGTGACCATGGTTCATCGCGCATTGATCTCAACCGTGCACTTGTTTAGAGCACGATCCAAGGGTTGTGATGCATCGGTTGCACTCAACTTAATCTCATATATACACACTTAGTTATGCAAAACTGCACTAAGCAGTTTAATTAACTACTAAAGAAGTTTATGTAACTTCTTATTGGGCTGCCATATAAAGGCATATAGAAGCCTGTTGTAGTGTGCTCATTTCCCAGGTGTTTACCTCTTTGATGCACCGCCACATTGAACAGGGTCGCATTCGTCCTTTTAAATTCGAAACATTTTCGCTTAGCCATCTTTCGTTCGCTGATGACTTGTTGGTTTGCATCCGGGCTAACCTGCCTAATGCTCGGCGGCTTAAGGATATCCTGTCTACCTATGAGCTTCTCACGGGCCAGCGGGTTAACTTTTCTAAATTTGTTGTTTATTTTCCCTGTCGTTTTCACCCCCGTCGGCATCATGCCCTTGTTCAATCCCTGGGTATTCCAGCTGGTTCATTCCCTTTCACATATCTAAGGGTTCCCATTTCGGATAAATACATTTCGCCCCGTGACTAAGGCTTTCTCATCAATCGCTTCTCCTCCAAGTTATCTGGCTGGCGTCGCAAACTCCTTAGTCAGGCTGGTCATGCAACTTTAATAAAATCATGTCACTCCTCTCTTCCTACCTACTTCCTGAGCTCCATCTACCTTTCAATGGGCATTATCGCCTCTCTTGAGCATCTTTTCATATCGTTCGGATTCTGGAAATAATCGTCGGGGCCTTCACCTGCTCAGTTGGTTCACGGTGCAGCTTCCTCGTGCTCATGGTGGTTTCGGTATCAAAAACTTTCAGCTTATTCGGACGTCCATACTGGCTCGTCGTGTTTATGACCTTCTTTCTGGCTCTCAAACCCCCTGGGCGTGTCTGGTTCGGGTTAGGTACGGACCCATCTCTCTCTGGAACCCCCTGTCCGCTGGTGGCTCTGCTCGGGCCTGGCAGCTTGTCACCGAGTCTTTCCCCTAGCTTCGTCTGGGATTCCTTAAATCTATCAGTTCTGGTAAACAAATCTCGATTCTTTTCGACCCCTAGATTTTTCCTATCCCTCTCAGTCATCTGTCCACCTACCTTAATATGGATATCGACATTAGTACCTTAAAAGTTTCTAATCTCATTCTTGATCACTCCTGGAACACTCCCCTTTTGTCTCGAATTTTTTGCTAATCGATTTGTGTTGCAATTTGTGATATTTTTATTCCTCGTTCTACATGTGATGATGTGTGGGTCTGGGCGACGGATGATCATGGGCAGCCAAATGCTAGCTCTGTCTATAAATTCTTGACCCAGCAGGCTTGGCCGACACCTGTGGCTGGACGGCATTCTTGGATTGCGACTTGGAATGTTAGTGTTCCTCCTAAGATTCACTTCTTTCTTTGGAAGTTGCTCCACCGACGATTGCCTACCTTGGATTATATCATCACTTTCAACCCCACTTTAAATCCTACCTGTTCCATTTGCGGTATTGTGCCTGAAACTATTTTCCATCTCTTCTTTTCATGCTCTCTTGCCCTTCAGCTATGGGACCTCTTCCAGCTCAATCTCCATTACTCCTTTTGCTACTTTTCCTCATGGGATTCGGGCTCCTGACTCCTTGAGGGTGCGAATCTTGACTCTCAATCCATGAAGCAGCTTCTCTCCATTTTTGCTTTCTGCTTCTGGTCTATCTGGAATCTTAGGAATGACATTCACTTTCGCTCCAAATATGCAACTGCCAAAGGTGATTTGGGAGAAGGCTCTTGCTCATTTCATGAATTTTCTTCTAGCACTACCCACGCCCTTGAAGCAACTCTTCCTTGGGATCCTGTGCGGATCCACTGGGAGCTCCCGGCCCGAATTGGATCTCTCTCAATTCAGATGGCTCGTATTGTCGGGCCAACGGCTCGGGGGGATACGGCTTTTTGCTCCACTCTTATTCTCAGTCTTTAATTTTTGTAGGTGCCGGTGTTGCTCATGTCAATTCTGACCTTCATTCTGAAGCCTGGGCGCTCCTCTGCGGTGTTCGTGCTTGCGTTTCTAGGGGCTTCTCTCACGTTTCTATTCGGATGGATTCCGAGGTGTTCGTTCATCTGGTCATGCGGTGCCGGCCTTGGCCTTGGCGATTACGGTTTTTGCTCTCCGATATTATGGATTACCTAGCGCCCTATAGTATTATTTTTTGCCCCAGAATGTATAACTCTATCGTAGACCATTTAGCGAATTTTGGCCGTCAAAATGGCGAGTATTTTTGGATGGATGGTCCTCCTCCTAACCTCCACCAGTTTTTGTATTAGGACTCTATGAGCCTCACTTAATTTAATATAATTTTCATTTTAAAAAAGAAGTGTGCTTGTCCGATGAACTTCATTAATACGTCCACGCACTGTCCGACGAACTCTGTTGTAGGGCTTGTCGAATTCCGACGACGTTCAAAGGTATATGGATTGTGAACATGTGGCTTCTTTTAGTATGTGATTGAAGTTCCGATTACGAGTCCAGAACAATGTAGAAAAATATTGGTTATCTGTTCTTTCGCTACGAGGTATTCCAAAATATCCCTATTTAATTATTATCAATTCCTTCACATATATATATATATATATAATTGGCAATTGAGATATCATATTGGGCAAAACAAATATAATAAAAAAGAAAAAAAAGAAAAAGAATGAAGAAAGGAAGGTTGGTGAGAGAAGAAATGAAGAATTGTGAAAGCAAAAGATTTACAAATTGCAAGAGAAGAGAAGGTACAGGGGCAGGCAGCTGCTGCAAAGATTGTTGTCGGGATCTCCCCTCCGTCTCTTTAATTAATTTCCCGCCTTCGAATTCGATGGACAGACGCAAACTGAGAGAGGATCCGAAACATTTTGTTCCACTCATTCACGCTACGTACAGGTACTAGTGTGTCTAATTCTTGTTTCCCCTTGTAACCCCCGGCCCTCCCATCTTTTCGCGGAAAGAGGAGAGGAGACAGCAAAGAGAAACCAAAAGAAAAACTACTGCGTGTCTGTTGCTCGCCATTTACCCAATCACTCGCTCAGTAACCCTCAGGCCAGCAACTTCAGAGCAACTGCAAATTGCTGTGTGCAATTTGGCATCCCGTGTGCACAGGATCAGAGAACAATAAAACAACCTCCACCAAAGTCCTCCTGAAATTAAACCAAATTACCTGGCTCAGGATCATGATCAGGCATCCTTTCTGCACAGGGTTGAAAAAGACGTCTTCTCCTGAAATTAAATAAGAGAAGAGAGAGAGAGAGCGCGCTGTGGAAAGCCTCCTACAGATCGGTCATGCCCAGCTGCTGTCTGTTCTGTGTTCTGTGTTGCAGTAGTGCATATCATGCAGTGGCGCAAACTCTGTGTCCACCACCGCCATGCATTCTTCATGTTTTTTTTTATTTCTCCTCTCACGTACATCTCCTAATTTTTTCTCCAACCTTGTCTTAAGATAAATTATGCTACATGCCCTTCAACTTTGATCATATTTTTTAACTTCATATTATAACACGATTGTCTTTTTATTTTTTAACTCATTTTGTCCTCCTTACATGTATCGACCGTCTCCCGATCACGGAGCTAACGCGACGCAGACACAACATCTTCTCTCCACTTCACGTAAACATGGCAATATTAAAAATTTTAAAATACCATGTAGCCGCCCCTCTTTCTACGACGGTCGCCAGAGGGAGGCAATCCTCCTTCGGCGTACTAACAAACACGTGCGCTAGAGGGCGGCCCTTCTTGCAAGTGGGGAGGGAGGGGGGGTCGCCCCCTGCGAGCTCCGGCACATGCAAGGCAAAGGGGGGCCCTCATCGAGCTTTGGCGATCCACGCAGACAAAGAGGAGGGTTCGCCCTCGGAGTGCGTCTCTGCTGGCGCAGTAGAGAAGGAGGGTCACCTCCCTCTGACGATCGTCGATAGTCGCAGAAGGGGGGACGGACATTTTTTTCATTTTTTCATTTTTTATTTTTATTTTTTTAAATATTGTCATGTCATTGTCATGTTTACGTGGAGAGTTTCACGATCATGAGACGATCGATCGTAAGTAAAGAGGACACCGGATGAAACGAATTAAAAAATGAAAAACATTTATGTTACGAAATGAAGTTGAACGATATCATTGAGAACAAACGTCAAAGTCGAATGACATTTGACGTAATTTATCCCGCATCTAGACATTTTCCCGTTTCTGTTACTGTTATTTTTTTTATTTCTCTTTAACTTTTTATTTCTCTTTTTTTTCGTTCTCCCCGTATTTTCTTTGGTGAATTTCCTTTTTAATCTGTGAAGGCGAAGCCACATTTCCATTCCGAAAAATAAAACGATCCTTAGTTTCTTTGAAAATGGTAAAATTGCAGGATGGCAATACGTGAAATTGAAAGCCGCGCGTCAGCGACAATAAATTGACTAATCATATCGTCAAAAATGAATTACATTCATGTACGTTCAAATTCACTTAAACTTTAATATTCACGACGACAACAATAACAACAACAAAGCTTTATCCCATTAGATGAATCAGCTACATGAATCATACGACGTCATTCCGCTATTCGTTGATCTATGTTCATAAGATTCGACAGGATTTTATACTGGTTGTCGGGGCCTAACACAATTCTCTTTCTTTATCCGGGCTTGAGACTGGCTATAAAATATAGGCGGAGTTAAAACTTTAATATTCACACATAATAAAAAAATATTTATGTAAGTTGATAAATTTTTGGCACATCGATCATTGAGTATGTTAGGAGAATGTTAGAATAAGATCGTTACATAATTAAGTTGTTCTCTTCTAAACTTTTTCTTGTTCCCGCATTAAATAATGTGTGATCCACTGAATTAATTACACGCACCAAAAAAAAAAATGTTTCACTAAAATATGAAGGATAAAATCCTAATCTTAATCTTATTCTCCCTCCAGTAAAAAGAGGTCTTAAATTTATAAACTGAAATATTAACTCTTCTTTGGATCGTACATCATGTCAACTACCAACAACATCGCACGTCATGTACGCATGCGGCCTTTTTTCTAGGGAAAAATATGTACCTTGTTTCTAGAATGTCAAATGTCTCTGTCGATAAATTAAACATTTCATGTTGCCCCGATCTTGTCATGATTATATATATATATATATTATAATTATATATATATAATATGCGATCCACATTATTTGAATTGGATCATGTGCGCTGAAGTCTTGAAGGCGTGCTTATTTATTTATTTATTTATTTATTAATGTGCTTATGGAAAATAATGGCTTTAAGATCACACATATTGAAGGTCGCCTATTGATCCGCTACGGCATTGTTATTTAGAATTAATTATTGGAGCTTGAGAACAAATAGAGATAAGCATTAATTTCCCTTCTTCTCAATAGAGCTATAATTGTTTCCTTTTTCTATATTCAAGCTGGGCGTTTTTTTTTAATTATAAAATAGATTATAAAACTTTATCCAAGATAAAAATTTCAATTCCGAGCTTTATTATTTGTTTATGGTCTAGCATACTATATACTATAATTAACTATCAATAATCTTAACGGGTTTGCAATTTGTAAATTGAAGCCGTAATTTATTAGTATAGCCTTTTTATGTTAAGATAATGCTTACAAAATGAAATTTTATTATTTTATGTTTTATTGTAAATGATACTATCAGTAATTAATCTGTGTTTATTAAAGAGCCGATTCTGAGCCATGACACTGTTAGTTGTATGAGATGGAGGAGATTATGAAATATCAACACCCCTCCTAAAATCTTGAACTTTCTGTGGAAACTCTTCATGGCAAATTACCTACCAAAACTTATCTATGCTCATTTGACAACTCTATTTTCACTCTCTGCTCAATCTGTGGCAAGGAACCTGAGTCCATTAGCCACTTATTTTTCGATTGTCATTTTTGTCTTCAGCTTTGGCAACACTTTCAACAGATTATATCTTATAATTTCCTGCATTTCCACTCCTAGTCATTTGGCAATTGATTGGATGAAGGTGATCATCTTAATCCCAAACTGAAAAATAAGCTTTTGACACTTATTGCCCTCACCCTGTGGAACATCTGGAAGCACAGAAATGATATCCATTTTGGCTCTCTCATACCCTCTATCAGTGCCATCTGGAATAGGATCCTGTCATACTTCAATTCTTATGATTCTCCCCATATATATGAGGGAACCCCCCGATTGTGTCCATCCGAACCAAGGCGGGAGTCCCCATCTTCCTCGCTGTTCATTTTGAACACGGATGGTTCCTTTTCGGAACCAGGGAAGATGGGTGGTATGGACTACACTTTGCTCAACTCTAATGGTCGTATGATTTTTGCAGGTGCTGTGCATCATAGGTTCTACTCGGCGCTGGAGGCTGAGGCGTGGGCGTTAAAAATGGCCCTCTTGTGATGTCTGGATTGGAATCACAAGCGCATCCAACTCCGTTTAGACTCTAAGATCCTCGTCGCACTTTTGGAAAATCAAAGTCACTGCCCTTGAAGAATCAAGAACTTACTTACTGATATTTTACACCTTACTCATAGGCTTAGCATTATTGTACCTACTATCATCAGCAGAAACTTTAACATGACAGCAAATTTTTTGGCTAAGCACGCTCCCATAAATATACGTGTTTTTTTGTGGGTGGAGGATCTTCCTCATGACCTTGCCCATGTATCAGGACTTTCAACTTTTAAGTTAATGTTATGTGTTTTTCCCTTAAAAAAAATTTAATCTGTGTTCGGTAATTTACCATTAGCTCTTCAGTCCTATATCGACCCCTGGAAAGGATAATTTTTTAAAATCTCAATTCTTTATACTCGATCCTAAATAAAATTTGTCAGAATCAAATCCTAAATGATGCAGACTTTTGAGATACTAACTAAAACATATTATAATATAACATGCATATATTATATTATATTATATTATATTATATATATATGTAATAATAAATCTATGAAACACCCACGTCCCAACTAAGGTAAAAAATAAAAAAAATGGGAGGTTGAAAGTGTCATGGGTATTGAACATTAAATTCTTAACTTGGACTATTCAAAACGTTATTTTTTGACTAAACATAAAAACGTTGTTTGGAATTACTTCGTCTTGGTGACCTTATCGAAATGCCACTGACTTTTTTTTCCCCTTTTGTTGTTACAGTCAACATTCAAGAATGGAGCGAGAGGCCTATAGTTTACGAAAGAGACATAAATTAATGCAGTAGTGATTCGTGGTAGCCAAAAAACCTAAATAATAATAACATATGCCGTACTACATGCATATTATATTTTCCCTTTGTCCTACGTCCACGTGTCATCAATTTGCCAACTTTGCTCCCCCCCCCCCCCCCCCCCCCCCCCACCCCTTTTTTTTTTCTTTTCGACGTTGAATTTGCACTTGTATTGTACTTAATTAGCGATATTTTTATCTTCTTTGTCATGCAAAATCTAAATCTTGACGACTTCAGTTCGAGATGATCATGACGAACAAGGTGATAATTACTTAAACCTTTTCTCCACTGAGATTTTAATTAGATAAATAGATCGATAGATAGATAAATAAATAAAGCATGGGAACCCACGTAGCATATATAGCATACATGTTAACGATTCACGTCATATATAACATACGCCGGTCATGCAAAGTTGTTGACGACGTTGCACAGCAAACTAAAGCGGATTACTATTTGTACAGACCCAAAACTTTTGATAGAACTACAACTTAATTACGAGTCTTGATTTTGCCGGTTTGCTGAACTATTATATATGTGTTATTATTATTATTATTGTTTTCTAGTTTGTCATTTTGATGACAAGAGTGTCCTAGTCAGAGATCGATATAGACAAGTCCAATTTGCAGCATGCCGATCAATGACTTGGACCTAATTGTGCGAGGGGTTGGTGAGGTGCTGTTCATTATTAATTATGTATTGGCATATATAAGTTGACGTATCTCGGGTGTATCCGAAACATAATCATATATATATATATATATATATATATATATATATATATATATATATACATATATATATATATATATATGCAACCATTTTTTTATATAATAAGTAATATAATTAACACATTTAAATCGAATAATGTTTATATGGTTGAAATCTGATCTTACTTGTTAATAATGTCTTGCACCTTGCCCCAATTGAAAATTTCATTTAGTCTTTAAGACACTCGAATATAAAAGGCGCTCCCATACTATTGAGGTCTCGTTACCTGATTAATATATCATTCACTTTGTACTTTTGATCCGCGCGAATTAAAAACTTGTATTATTAGATGACGGGGGTAACTACGTATAAGGACCACCTCGATATTTGGTCCTTGTGGGACTATTTAATCAAATCAATTTAGTCCTAATTAGTTGTTACAATTAGGAATGGCACCCCATCTTGTTTAGGATGGGGGACACTCCCCCATCTCGACCCCGTTGATTGATCTCCGCACTGACACTGCCTCGAATCCCTAGGTCGGGGGGAATTTAATCCCCTGCACTGATTCCGGGGAATCCCAATTCACTAAATTTTCTTGTTCAAAAGTGTGAAAAAATTAAAACATATTCAATAATGATATAATATTTATACAATATTCATGTAATAGTTATAATATACATAATTAAACATTAAAAGATCAATATTTGTAATTTATACCAAAGCACAAATACAATTTATACAATCTTTCAGACGGTCCGATTGCTCCCATATTTGAAGGCCTTTCGAGTTCTGTCAGGCATCCGCTGATGGTTCCATCAGCGCCGCCATCAAGCTCAACCACCCCAACACCGACATTGTGATCAACTAGGCCAGAGGCTTGCACAACGCCAAGAAGGGTGAGGTTTTCGACTTCTACGTTAACGACATCATCCTTAGACCTCGACATCCTCCAATGCCTGCAGCTTACTCGACAAACCCCTCTTCCATCAGAGGACGAAACCTCTGATGCCTGCACAATAAAACCTCCTAATGCTCGTCCCCCGACTTCTGCTTCCCTTGGGATGGAGTCCTCTACGACCTAACTCCCAACGGCGGAAGCCACATCATCGGGCTTCTCCTATTCGATCATGGACTTCAGGGGACATAGTCCGACGGACTGGTTCACTCATCTCCTTGGATCACCTCCAATTAGGTGATCTCAATAGCAACACGCTGTCAGAGCTCTGCGCCGCGAACCTGTCCTGGAACTTTCATGGCGCCACAGTGAGAAGGAGGTCGTAGCGCCGTGAGAAGGAGGCCATTGTGACAACTGAGGACGTCGCCGAAATGGAAAAGAGGTTAGCTGTAATATCCCTAAGTTAACCACTCATAATTAGTTGTATGAATGTAATGTTATATTATCTTATTAATAATCTCTATGAATGTGATGTTAAGACTTACACTTCAATATCAACTAAAGTGTGAAAGCGATGGAAATTTACTTAAGACATGAAAATGTGATTTTCGGAAAAGTAAAAATTTATCGGAATATAGAAATAACATAAAAGTTAGGCTGAATGTTGATTTTCATGAGAGGAAACCATAATGAAGTAGGAAATGAAACTTTTATAGATTAATGTCTCTGTAATATGAAAGTAAAGAAAATTGAAATGATGTCATTTGATTATGCATACCAGAAGATATGGATTTTTCTTTACTATGTGTGCAATCTATTATAATATTAGGTCAATCCTTATGTTTAATAGTTACTTGAGTTATAAGAGTAAATATTTAAGGTTCATATATCATTTCAATTAATTATGTTTCATATGTGATAGGCTTGTGTTCATATCATAGTAGTAATGCATTTCTTATTATTATTGTTATAGGAATAGAAGAGTAAAGTAGTGAAAAGAGAAAAGAAAACATTTTGTTAGTCCTTATAGGTAAATTAATTTTTCATACTCTATGTTTTCACCTCTTTTAAATTCGGTGTGACATCGATTATTATATTTACTGAGTATGTTTTGGAATTCTATGAATTGGTCTTGAGAAATGCAATTATGGAAAGTATATGTGATATGATCTGAATGGATTGCGATGAGTGCAATCTTGTTCATTTTGAAATGGTATTGGATATGATTCATCTTCTGATATTCAGAAGATGTTTGTTATATGATGAATCATGCATCGACATTCATTTGCATTTGTATATAGGATGGTTGGAGCTAAGTGTTATATCGCTGATCACGATGGGAGTCACCTCTAGAATCCAATGCATCATTTTATTTCTTAGAAATGAGATGAGATAGACTGGAGCTAAGTGTCACATTATGAGTAATCGTAATGGGGGCCACCTCTAAAATTCGTAGGGGCTTCCTCTAGAATTCATCTATCACTATATGATTGTTTTAAAAAAAGGATGAGGTAAAATAGAGCTAAGTGCTACATCGCCGATCACGATGGGAGCCACCTCTAGAATTCACCTACCGACCACTGGCTAGTTGGTGATCCATGCACACATATGAGAGTGTTGCATTGCATACTCATGTTTGATATGTTTAAGTGACAATGAATGTAAATTGAATGCAATGCTTTTGATTGGGATATATATATATAGTAAATGTATGAAGATATTGACTTTGATATTATGATTAATGTATGTATATGTCTCATCGAATTTATTAGATGGTAACACATAGCTTATGAGTTATCGGTTTACTGAGTTATTATTTGCACACAGTGTTGTTGTACGCTTTTTCAGATCAGTAGAACTTTTGGGAGCGCGAGAGACAGCCTTAGTAGGGTGTGGATTCTTTTTACTGTTAAGGTATTGAGAAGTCATGTGCTCCACCGCACGTGTTAGATAGAAGACTTATAGCTCTCATATTCCTCTGTTGGAATATGGAGAGTGTTTGATATGTGATATGTATGAAACGTAATTTTATATCTTGTAAAATATAAATCTTTTATGACTATGTGGTGGTGTAAACCCTAGGATTGTTACATGCTCTGAATGATCAAAATAAACTGCGTGGTTTGTTTATATATGTGTTATCATTTTCTTGCATTATCTAGAGGGGTTATGAACACTTTTTCTTTAAAAAAATCATTTGATCGTCTGTAATCAGTCGTGAGCTCTAGTTTAAATCACCATTTAAATCGGGATCGTGACATCAGATCATAAAGCAAAAAGAAAAAGAAAAAAATACCTTGTAAACCAGGAGTCAGATTAGTTGCCGGAGATGACAATGCAGTTGGAAGCGACGGTGGCGGCAATAGGTTCACTCCGATCCTTGAGAGATTAGGGTTAGGGAAGGAGAAGGAAAGAAAAGGATTCTTAATGTTAAGGAGGAAGAAAGAGGAAAGAAATAGGGTTTTTTTTTAACTTATATATGATGAATAGACGGTTGAGATTTAATTTGATCATTGATAATTATAATAAATTATTAATTAAAAAATATGCAAGAATATGCGGACCCGACGAGATGGGAATGGTCCACCCCGCCCTGATCCTCGAAAGAGGATCCTCGCCTCTTTTCGGGGGAAAAATCTCCAAATGCGGGGTTCCAAATAGGGTATCTCTCCGAATAGAAAATCTTGAGAGACAGCCTTAGCAGGGTGTGGATTTTTTTTGCTACTAAGGTATTGAGAAGTCATGTGCTCTACAGCGCGTGTTAGATAGAAGACTTATAACTCTCATATTCCTCTGTTGGGATATGGAGAGTGTTTGATATGTGCTATATATGAAAAGTAATTTTATATCTTGTAAAATATAAATCTTTTATGACTATGTGGTGTTGTAAACCCTAGAATTGTTACATGCTCTGAATGATCAATATAAACTGTGTGGTTTGCTTATATATGTGTTATCATTTTCTTACATTATCTAGAGGGGTTATGCACACTTTTTCTTTAAAAAAAATTATTTGATCGTTTGTAATTAATCGCGAGCTCTGGTTTAAATCACCATTTAAATCGGATCGTGACATCAGATCATAAAGCAAAAAAAAAAAAGAAAAAAAATACCTTGTGAACCAGGAGTCAAATTCGTTGCCGGAGATGACAATACAGTTGTAAGCGACGGTGGCAGCAATAGGTTCACTCCGATCCTTGAGAGATTAGGGTTAGGGAAGGAGAAGGAAAGAAAAGGATTCTTAGTGTTAAGGAGGAAGAAAGAGGAAAGAAATAGGGTTTTTTTAACTTATATATGATGAATAGACGGTTGATATTTAATTTGATCATTGATAATTATAATAAATTATTAATTAAAAAATATGCGAGAATATGCGGACCCGACGGGATGGGAATGGTCCACCCCGCCCTGATCCTCGAAAGAGGATCCTCGCCTCTTTTCGGGGGAAAAAATCTCCAAATGCGAGGTTCCAAATAGGGTATCTCTCCGAATAGAAAATCTTGAAAGGTGAAGAGGTAACTACATATAAGCTTACGACTACTTTCATATTTTTCACATGTGAAATTATTTAATCAAGTCATCTTGATTCTCAAACCTCAGAACGTTACACAACGAGCCTATGAGAAATCAAGAAAAAATTCAAAAAGAACCCCTAGGGGGGCATGGGAGGCAGAGCCCCCAAGTCAAAATATTAGGGTGAAATGTGTTTGATTTATTTTGATAGATATCCTAATTTCAATGAATTAATTTAAAGTCTCAATAGATTTATAATTACTATCGTTTGAAAAGTGAATATCTATATAAATAAGATTTGAATAAAAAATAATTTAATTTATAATCCTTTTTATTTTCTATCTAATAAAACTTTTTCATCGTCTTAAAATTTTTTTGTACATTCATTTAGTTCATAACATCTCTGATACATAAATATGAATGTTAACTTGTCAAATGTAGTGTCAATCATATATAACTTGTCAAATTTAATCTCATTCAATATTTGTAAATATAAATTATTGGATGAAGATTTGAATATTTGTAAACATAAATTATTGGATGAAAATTTGACGGAGTAAAAAATACGGAACAAGATAAGATTAAACCTTGGAGACATCACCTGTTGGAACTAGGAGTAGCACCCGACCCTGTTTGGGATAGGGGACACTTTGCCCACCCCGACCTCGTCGACTGGCTCCCGCCCCCGACCTCGATCCGAATCATCAATTCGGGAGAAATTTTATCCTCCGCCCTAATTCCCGCGGGGTTCGAGGCTCCACGGGAATCTCGAACCCAACGGTCCGACTCTAATTTGGACTAGATTAAATCGAATCGAACTGTTAAAAAAGTAGTCAAAATCGGAAATAATCGGGTTGAACTACGTTTTTTTAATTCAGTCAAAATTTTTTATTAAGAGATAATTTGATAAAAATTATTATTATAAAATTGAAAAATATTCAAAGATTGACTTTCTCCATAAACATTCAATATTGATCCATTAGTCTCCTCATTCATTTATATTTGTCTATTTACTCTTACTTTGCTACTACTATCAATGTGGGACTATTTTTGTACACTCACTTATTCTTTGAAATATGAGAATTCGAAATCCCGCGGGACGGGGATAACTCCCCCCGATCGCGGGACAATTTTCTCTCATCCTCGACTTCGCGGGAGAAAATTTTCTCGAGTTCGGGACTTCGATTGGAGATTGTCCACGGGGCCCCACAGAAGGAAATATTGTCATCCCTAATTAGAACATATTTACTGTGAACAATTTTCTATCAAATTGAACAATTAGAAGTTTGCATCCGGATATGTTAACGTCAGGAAACGTCTTATCAACACTCAAATTCGCATGTGTCATTGATCAAAGTCTTGATTCAATATCGGAATGCTCTGGTCTCAATACATGTGTACATCAAATATAATAATTAATCTGATTTAATCGGATCTTATCTTTCTTTCATCATATATATATATGCATATAAAAATTGCATGTCGTGACCAATTCCTAGCTAGATGCAACTAATTAATAACGCCATCTAGTTGTTAACGACGTAAAGGAAAAGATTTTTGCATTCGATGTACTCCACTTAACCACGTTTGTGTCATTAAAAGACCATGAGGGCGATCCCAACTCAAATTACGGCATCAATTGTGCAATTATTTTTTTGTCAATTTCCATTTTCTTTCCATTCATTAATATCGTTAATTCATTTTTCTGGTGGACTACTCGATCATTATTTATTTATGAAAGGGACAAAAATATTACACACACATATATAGTGATAAAGAATTATTTGAACTCAAAACACATTCACATAGACTTAAAATACATTATAAATTTACATTTGGAAATTATTATCAACATCTGCTATCGATGTATAAATCATTTTATCAAGTCCACACATTCCTTTAATATATAAGCATAATATAATACGTCTAAAAGTTATATCTGATCCTGCTGCTGCTACTACTACTAATAATAATAATAGATCGAATGTCAATTAGTATTTGACACAATCAAACACATTTTGATCGCTATGTATTAGACTTAGTCTAATAGATGAGGGGGGGATCAAATGGGTGCAGTAATTAAATCCCCCCACTCGTTGGGATTGATCATCACAATGACTCAGTAAAAGGGAGGGATGGATTCATTGGATCATCACTTGTAATTTTGTAATTAATGCGGACCGGATCAAATGTCAAATGTGCAAACTCCTCAACTCTTCCACTACTACAATATTATTATTATTATATTTATTATGAATGAGTCCGTTGAAATCAAAATGCTAAATCAACTAAGTACAACTAAAACAACAATAATAATAATAATAATAATTATTATTATTATTATAATTGAGCGAATTGGTCCGAGTAGTCATGTCATTCAAATCAGGTCCAACCCTCTTCTCGCTCACACACATCTATTTCCTTCTAAATCCCAATTCCAATTATATCCAAATCATTGTCATTTTAAATCTCAGCAAAATAAGGGGGCGAAATGACATTAAAATAATAATAATAAAATATTTTATTTCAAAGATAGTATTTTTTAAAAAAAATAATTAATAGTTTTCATGACAAACTCACATTCTTAAGAATACCTACCGATATATATATATATTATATTATATATGAAAATACATTTCTCTAATGCAATCCCAGAATTACAAACTCTTATTATATGCAAAAAAAACATCATTGATCGCAGCCGTTGTTTCACCTCGACGGAGCCTATTATGAGATGATCAAACGGTTATAAATAAACGAGTGGCATTTGATCGTTAATAAAAAGAAACGCTGGGGCATCTTAAAACCGAGGGCATTCTGCGCTGCTTCAGCTCTCCCCGCCGGGTGGTCTCACCTCCCCAACCACCACACGGTCAACTTAGCAACGCTCACCGCTTTCCCTCTCTATAAATACCACCACCGCGTCGCGCTCTCGAGCCCACACTCGGAACTCTTATGCACACACGCCCTTGCAGGTAGAGGGAGTCAAATTAATACAAAGGAGATCGTCGCCGGCGACGGATGGCACCGGAGTGGCGAACGATGGTGGTTGAGTTGCCTCTGTGGGAGGAGGTGGAGGAGGACTTCGGGTCGCGGTGCCGTAGGCACGCCTCGCAGCCGCGCTATGGTGTGTGCCCCAGCTGCCTCAAGGAGCGGCTGCTTCGCCTGTGCCCCGAGTGCGCCCACCTTCGCCCCTGCCGCTGCCTCGCCGCGGGGCACTCTCCCTCCTCGTCGTCCTTGGGTTCGTCCTCCTCCTCCCTCGACCTGGGTAGATCCGCCGGAGACGGCAGTTGCGGGCCTGGACGGGAGATCGGGGCGACCGCTTCCGTGTTGCGGCTCATCGAGAGCGAGCCCGCCTTTCGGCGGTCCAGATCGGTCGGGCTGCCACTCCTGAGGTCGAGTTCGGTCACCGCCTCGGTCTACGGCGACGACACCCCCGCGTCCGCTTCGCGGAAGGAGAAGAAGGGATGGACCGCGCTCTGGCCGTTCCGACGCTCGGCGGACGGGAAGAAGGAATCACCGCCGACGTCGGTGACGGCGGACGTGGATGTGAGGCTCCCGAGGTCGAGGTCGGTCTTCGTGGGGATCTCCAGGTTCCCGGACTCCCACGGCTGCGAGGAGGCGAAGTCGAAAGGGGGCTGGGGGCGGTACTTCCCGGGCAAGTTGAAACCGTTCCGGCTTCGGAAGGCGTCCCCGAAGATCGACCAGGGGATGTTGCCGCCGGTGGTAGCGATACCGGTGAACTAGAAAACATTCGAGGGGAAGCCAAAAACAAAAAAAAAAAGGGAAAACAGGTCGACGAATAATTTTATTTACTTTCTTCTTTTTTTTATTTCATGTTTTGGCATCCCCTGTAACTACCAAATATTTGAAATATCTAAACTTACATAAGTGTTTATTTCTATGGTAAATTCATATCGATTTTTTTAAAAAAATATTTATTAAATTCTTCATATTCGTGCAATACTGTGGCCGTCTGCTCAAGCGTTAGATCGGGAAATAAAGTTTGCCGTTGAGGAAGAGAGAGAGAGAGAGAGAGCGCGTGAGAGAGAAAGCGCGAAGAAGAATACTATCGCACGTGCTTGTGTCAGCTTCCGCTTTCTCCGGCCGTTGTTGCTTGCACGGTTCCACGACGCCTGATCAGATGGATCATGGATCTCCCCCTCCCCTCCGTCTCATGTTGTTTCCGTTTAGCATTTCTTATTGACGCTTCTGAAATTTTTAATTCTTATATTATCGCTTTTCGCTTCTAATCTAAAAAGTGTAACGTTAAACAATATTTTACATATCGTCGAAATTTTAATAATCAAAATCAAGATATAAAATTGCACCCTTAAGATTAAAAAAAAAAGAATTGTGGGTCTATAACACGATTCCTTGACCTTGTTGCTGCGGCCTGAGACGATTCAACTGCTCGCCTTTTTGTTTATATACAATTAATTCAGCTCAACTCACTTGGACATAACTGATGCAGAAAAAAGTTGCATCAAATGTTGGGCGGTCCCTAGAGTGGAATTTTGGGAATCTGCAGAGCAAGCAGTCTCCTTCCATTTCGTGATCTCTCTTTTTTTCTGCAATGCAGGCATCCATCGTTTTCTGACAACTTTGCCCCGATTCCAGGGACATCACCATCCCCAACCCAAACATTGCACAGCTCTACTTTATTTTTGCTCAAAACAACAAGCACTAATGACTAATTGAGGTGCCAACAGACAAGCATTCCCTTACTCTGTGTATTCAAACTCAAACCAGCATTGTACTCTGGCACTGATAGGATCAGCAACTTTGTTCTTCAGCTTAATTCTAAGTTGCATCAATAATTTCCCTGTCCTCCTCCTCCTCCTCCTCCTTTACAAGAACATGACATGGGCCAAAATCTGTAATATTTCTAAAATCTACAGATTCTCCTCTCAATTATTAATCAGCGAAAGGGATGAGGCAGAGTAGAAGGTTGATCAGAAAACCAAACAAGCCTTGGTGATCGACACAACACAACTACTGAAGAACAAAAAGGTCTCACTAATACAGCGACGTACCTCCCAGGCCACCTGTGATATTATAATTATTATTGTCCCGACCACCACGAGTGAGTCCAGGATCACATTTCCGCTTTGATACTTTTATCGAAACAAAATAACCTTTTTAACAGAGAAATGCATGCACTACAAGTGATAAGGGATCGTAAGTTACTTTGCCATACATTAGAAACTCATCACGTTAGATTGATAAGAGTGGTTTGAATCTCTAATCGAAATCAATGATATAGCTAAGGGCACATAAACAAAACAAAGTAAATGTTATAATAGTTAAAAGTGTCGAGTCCCTATTTACATATACATATTTCAATTTGTCTGTTTTATTAATTAAAGAACATCTTCTTTATGATTGAAAAAAGTCATCAACGTGTCTGAAACGGAACCATATGAATTTTTTCACTGCTTCACTTTGTGTGTGTGTGGCTGACAAGAAGTCATCATGAAAAGCTTAGCCAAGGAATTTAAGCTCCAACTTTGAGCTTGTAATTGATGAGACATCCTGTACCATTTTTTTTTTCTTCCGATTTCACGTGCAATGTACGTACGTGTTCTTAGAAAGGAATCAAATCCTACCGGAGATAATGAGAAGAAATTAAGAAGGAAAGAAAAGGACAAAGGGAGAGAAGACAGGGAGACACCGACGCCTCTCTTGAGACCTTCCTTCCTCTCACCACACACACATCCATCCACTTTGCTGTCACTTTGACATGGGTTCACCAATTCACTCATTGGAGTCCTAACAATTCTCAAAGTCTACCTACAAATTGTATGCCACCATTTCCACGTGATTTTAAATTATTATTACATCAAATGTTTTCTAACTTTAACATTTGTTTAATATATTCTTCAACTTTATTTTGTAACATAAATATCATTTATCTTTTAACTCATTTCATCGTGTGTCCTCTTTACCTGCTATCAATCGTCTTCCTGTCGCGGAGCTAATGTGATGTTGACGCGACATCCTCTCTCCTCTTCACATAAACATTCGTTGACGTGAAACATTAAAAAAATGAAAAAAATGTCACGTTCGAGAGCGGGGGGCCATCGCCTCCGTCTTTCCCTTTGCCAATGCCGGTGATGGGAAAGAGGGGGCGATGGCCCCCCACTCTGCGACCTCTTGCACCTCGTCTTTCTCCTCGTCGACGTCGACGAGGGAAAAGACGAGAGCGGGGGGCCCCCATTCTGCGACCTCACCGGAGATCATAGAGGGGGGTCGTCCCCCTCTTTCCCATCGCCGACGTCGGCAAGGGGGAAGACGGGAGCGACGGCCCAGAGGTCGCAGAGAGGGGGCGCCTCCGTCTTTCCCCTCACCGAGGTCACAGAGAGAGGGCGCCTCCATCTTTCCCCTCATCGGCATCAGCGAGGGAAAAGACAGGGGGATGGGCCCCGCTCTCACATTTATGTGACATTTTTCCCTTTTGAAAATTATTTTTTAATGTTCCATGTCAATGAATTTTTACATGGAGAAGAAAGAGGATGTCGTGTCAATGCCACGTCAGCTCCACGATCGGGAGACGGCTGATAGCAAGTAAAGAGGGCACCGGGTGAAACGAGTTAAAAGATGAAGGAAATTCGTATTTTAAAGTAAAGTTTGAGGGTATCATCGACCAAACGTTAAAGTTTGAAAGCATTTGATGTAATTTTTCCAATGGGGGTGCTATCTACTATTTTAACAGCACCATTTGGACTAGAAATCACATCCGTTCAGACTTGTACGTACGATCTCGACGATTAATTTTTGCCGTAGATATTGAGTTCAACATTCGCTCGATTGACTACCCAATTACAACTAATGTAGAGATCATTTAAATTAGAATAAAAAATGCCTACATAATTGTAGTTGTTCCCAATGTTATGCTTGGTTACTGGTTTTGTATGTCTTCTCATTAGTTGCAGCATAAGGAAATATAAGGAGGTCAAACATTATAGAAGGGAGATCAGAGTTTTCTCTTAACTATATTTCAGAGTTCAGACATGAATATCGATGTCACTTCTTTCCTCAGAGAAAGAGAGGAGAGTAGTAGACAGATGGGGGAGGGTAATCGGCGGCCCTGATCCTTTATGCGTTACAGCTGGAGACATTGCAAGCCTTGACCCCCCGGCACTGCCGACTTCGGGTAATCCTCCCTTGGAAAGCCATATTCTATCTCTCAGATCTATCACTGGAGGAGACGATGTCCCTCCCCCTCCCCCTCCCCCACTTGCCCAATCGGACGTGCATGGCGTGACCGTCCAACAAATCTTGGCAAGCCTCAACAACAACGGAGAGCAATTGCAAGAAGAGTTAAGTTTCGAGTCGTTAGAATCTGAAGAGTCGGACCTGGAGATCATCCCGCGCGAGTCTGAAAGAAAACGTGATAGGTGGCCGGTGCACCCCCGAGGACCAACCGTCGCTCTAAATGCTTCGGAACCTAAGGGGTGCAAAGGTAAGGCTGGTAAGTCGCCTACTTCTAATAAAAGCTCACTAAGATCGCTTCCTGTGCAGGTTAAACAGGGTCCGGGGATAATCGCTCCCTCCATCCCTAAATGAAGGTTATAGCGTGGAACTGTCGAGGAGCGACATGCGGGAAAGTCAGGGACCGCCTCCTCGAAATAATTCGTAAGCATCGCCCTGATATTTTAGTTTTGTTGGAAACACATTCTGATGAACGCAGGTCTCGCGAGGTCATACGTCGTTTGGGCTCGACTTGGCAGGGCGTGGTGCAACTAAGCACTAGTACGGCATTATCATTGCATGGAGAGAAGGTTCTGCCCAGGTGACCCCGGTTGCATCTCTCTTCGCAATTCATGCATCTTGTGGTTACGTGAATGATTTTACTTTTTTGCTCACTAGCATATGTGCCAGTACCTCCCCTCTTCTTCGTCAGTCCCTATGGTCAAATTTGGACAATCTCCAAATTGGAGACATCCCTTGAACTATAATGGGTGATTTTAATTGTTTATTAAATCAGGAGGATAAGAGGGGTGGGGCTCCCTTTCATCTATCTAAATCCGTCAAATTGCTACGTCACTTGGTTCAATCTAAAGGTCTGCAAATTTTATTGTGTGCTAACTCAGCTAAATTATAGAGTGCTAACTCAGCTCTATGCTAACTCAGCGATGGCCTCTCCAACGATGAACTTAATTCCCTTAGATCAGCTTATAATGAACATAATACATACTTAAGGCAAATCAGTATTAAGTGGTGGAGTAAATAAGGGTTAACTGGCTTAAGAATGGTGATAGAAATACTAAGTTTTTCCATTTATATACGGCCGTTAGGAGAAACAACAACTTTATTCGTTCTATGACTAGTCCCTCTGGCTACACAATTACTGATGAAAATGATATTAGGAATGCTTTTGTCCATCATTACAAAGAGATTTGGAAGTATGACTCAACTCATGACACCCATTTGGATTGGCCTTCCTTTCCTGTGCTAGATGCTTCCTCTGCCAATAGCCTGACATCCGAGGTTTCCCCTGTGGAGATAAAGAACTATTTTGGAATATGGGCCCTGGGAAGGCCTTAGGCCCGGATGGATTTATTGTTGAATTTTACAAATACTATTGGGACACTATGGGCCCTGGGATTGTTAGCACCATACAAATTTTTTTCACAAATAATACTTTTCCTCCTAATTAGTCTAGGACTACCCTAGTTTTTATTCCCAAGAAGCAAAGGCCTACTTGGGTTTCTAACTACCGTCCTATATCTCTGTGCAATGTCCTCTACAGACTACTGCTAAAATCATTGCTAATCGATTTAGGCCAGTGTTGTCTGAGCTTATTGATCAAACTCAGTCTGCTTTTATCGCGAGTAGAAATATCCAGGAAAATATACTTACAGTGCAAGAAATTGCTCACTCTCTCAATCTAGGCAGGAAGAAGTTCTTCATCTATAAAGCTGACATGGACAAAGCTTTCGATCGTGTTTCTTGGCAAGCAATTACCACTGCCATGCACCTCATGAACTTCCCACACAAATTCATATCCCGGGTGACCACTTGTGTCCAATCTCCGATGTTTAATTGTTCCATTAATGGTATCTCCTCTGAATACTTTAAGAGCTATAAAGGCATTAGACAAGGTGACCCGCTATCCCCCTACTTGTTTATTATTATATCTCAGGTCCTTACTTCCTTAATCCATAAGCAAGTTGTGGATGGCCGCATTATCCCTTTCTCCATTGGCTCCTTCTCTCTTAGCCATCTTATGCTTGCAGATGATCTCATCATTTGTTTAGCTGCTACTAAGAGTAACTGCATTCAATTGAAGCATACTTTACATTCTTACTACTTGATTACTAACCAATGGGTTAATATGGACTTGTATCTACCAAAAAAGTTGCACAGGAAACGTAGAGATATAATCAAGGAGTCCCTAGGCATCAAAATTGGCACTTTTCCCTTCAATTATCTGGGTGTGCAAATTTCATATAAATATATCCCCTCTATAAGCCAAAACTCCATTTTAGACAAGATCTCTGCTAAATTATCTGGTTGGAAAGGTAAGCTGTTGAATCAGGCTGGGAGAGCCACGCTAATCAAATCTGTTGTTAATTTCTTACCTGTTTATGCTCTTAGTGCTTCATATGTTTCTCCAGGAATTATTCGTTCCTTAGAAAAGTTTTCCAGATCCTTTTTATGAAACTTAGGTAAGGAGGGCAAAGGGATCCACTTAATTAATTGGAATCAGGTGATGCAACCTAAAGCTGATGGGGGTCTTGGTCTAAAGAGTATGAATATTGTTAGGCCTGCTCTTCTTTCTAAATGTGCTCAAGACCTAATGAATGGTAAAAAGTCCTTATGGAGTGATCTAGTTTATAATAAGTATGGCCCAATTCACCCTTGGAGAATCTATGATACAAAAAAAAGTGCATGGAGTTAGAAAATAATCCTTAGCTCTCTTGGCCATCTGAGGTCTGGTTTTCTTAAATTGATTGCGTATGGAGCTTCTACTCTGTTTATTTTGATCCTTGGATATCTGTTGTCCCTTTAGCTTGGTGTCCTACTTACATTAATATGAATCACATTCATCTACTTACTTCTCTTCAGGTTTCTGATCTTATGCATAACCGTGCCTGGAATTGTAATTTACTTAATGATCTATTTGGCCCTTTCTTGTGCTCTAAGATTACTGCTATATTCATTTCTACGCACGCCAATGATGACTTGTGGATTTGGGAGAGAAATTCAAATGGAATTGCTACGGCAGACTCTGCCTACAAACTCATATGCCGCCATGCTTTGCCGCCGCAAGTTCCTGGACGACCATCTTCCCACAGAGTTTGGAAAATCCATGCCCCTCCTAAGATTCTTTTCTTTCTTTGGAAGCTTACTCATATTAGACTACCTACCTTAGATGTAATTACTAGATTCAACAACAGTATTAATCCCACTTGTCTGCTTTGTGGAGCTGAGCTTGAAACTGCCTCGCATCTTTTTTTCCATTGTCCTATTGCCACTCAATTCTGGTCCCTTTGTCAGAATATGATCAATTTTGCCTTTGAGCACATGCACAATTGGGATTCGGGGCTTGGCTTGATGAGGGTGCCTCACTGGACATCTGCTCAAAGAAAAAATTGCTCTCTTTGTTAGCCTTCTCCTTTTGATCTATTTGGGGTATGAGAAATGACATTCACTTCAGGGGTCAGAGGGCAACCATTCTTGCGGTTTGGAAAAAAGCTGTGGCTGGGCATTATGAGTATGATCGTATCCACAATCCACAATCCTGAGGCACATCACCCCCATGGCCCACACTGGGTCATTGGGAGCCCCCGATCCATGGCTGGGTTAAGATTAATTCGGACGGGTCCCTAATTGCAGGGGAGGAATCGGGGGGCGCGGGATTTCTAATCAAATCGCCTAATGGATCTCTTATTTTTGCAAGGGCGCTCAGTCAGATATCTTCTTCAGTCCTCGAACTTGAGGGGTCTTTACGTTGGCATTCTCTAGGCGAGAAATCGCGGCTTTTCCAAGCTCCAATTAGAATTTGATTCTGAGGTCTTAGTGCAGCTCATCCTCAAGCATGGAAAACCACCTTGGCGTATCCGCAATCTGCTCTTGGAAATTCACAATCTTTTGGCGGAAGGTGTTGAATGGAAGCTGACACATGTCTATCGGGAGGCAAATCAGTCGACAAATTTTTTTGGCAAATTTAGGTCGTTCAATTCTGAATGATGTTTTTTGGGATCATTCCCCCCTCAGGGGCTCTCCCTTTTGATGTATCAAGACATTAATATGCATTTTAATAGATAAGCTCTTCTTGGTTAAAAAAAATAGTAGCTGGGTAAAGGTGAAAAGTAGGTAGCATAAGAAAGAAAAAAAGAGAAACATAAATAACGATTAAGATCGAAGACTTATAATCGAACGGTCGTGCTTCCTCCACCGGAGGGTGCTGCCTAGTCTTGATTGTGCTTTCTCATGGAAGCTCCCTCATTTTATCCTAATTTAAATGGCTACACGTATTCTTTTATTATTATTTTCTAACGTATCTTTATTCTATTATATTCAGCAAAAAGAAAAAAATATGAGAAAAATCATTGCAAGCATAAATTTCAAAATATTAGATAGAATTTTAAAGGCTAAATTTCGTGATTTTTCAAATTTTATGTGAATACCTAAATTGATATATTACTTCCGGATGTCTTCGAATGGATTAGAATATAACGATGAGTAACTAAAAATTAATGTGACATAAGTAATAGATTAATTTTAGTTAATATTTGAATAAAATATAAGTATTATAAATATAATATATAATCTATTAAATAATAGTATAAATTAATTTTTTTAATAAAAAATTTGTTAGAAACATATTATATGAATACAATAAACTATATTTTTAATAAAACATATCTAACAAAATATTAATTTTTTAATGAAATGATAACTAATAAATAATACCATACTAATCATTTTATAATAAATATATTATATTTAATAAATTATTTATTTTGTGAGAGAAATATAGGAGAGAGAAAACAAGGAAAGGAAAAAGAGAAAAAACTAGAATTGAAAAAAATCCTAATTCTATAAAAGTGAAATAAGGAGGTGAAAACCGACGTCATGTGATAGATGGTTCCTCACCTTAGGTTCCACTATCTTTTTTGTCAAACGTCACATTGTCTAATGAATCGACTGGAACTAAATGTTGGTTGTTCATAGTTTCAATTGTCAAATGTAGTCTAATTGTTTCTTTCACTAGAATTTCTTTACAAAGTGAATGATATGACTTTGATACATAAGAAAAACTAAAGCAAGTGAAAAAAAAAATCTGTCATTAGGGTTCTTTTAAAGAAGTAAATTTTCCTAAGAGTTCAAAGAGTCAATTTTTTTCTTTTAAAGAACAAGAAGGGAGATTGTTGACCGCAGTCTCCTCTCTAACCTCTTTCAGCACAATGTTGAATGGATTAGGAGATCGGAGAATTCCTCTTTGTTGCCTTCAGCCATGTTTTATAGCCTCTTTGCCTTCTATCAACTTCCAGTTGCATGTTCATCTTTTAGTGCCTCCAAATATTTTAGATGAAGCTTTCTTCCTGCAGTTGTCCCCTCCTAGCCTATGTTGTTTTCTGCTTTGGGTCAATACACTAAGTAAGACTGAAGCTCATTATGTCTACTATTTGGACCACTTCGGCTAATTTTTAGCTTTTCCATCCGGTCCCTCCTTGGCTGCCTCTTGGTTTGTCACTTGTTCAAATTTTCAGCTAAAATGAATCTTTTTTTGTAGTTCTTTTTTATTGTCTCTCTTTAGCTTGTCATATGTTCAATTTTTTCAGCAACTATTTTGTCCACATATGTCCATAAAGTTGTAGAGGAAGCTTTCTTCCTCTTGTACAAGGAATATATTAGACTGACATGAAAAAATATCTTTTTTTATGTTTGGTGATTTGGACAGTTGTCTTGATGAATTTGCGTCGTCCATTCTTAAATTCATCTAAGTGTTTGAGTTGGAGGTATTCGCATGTGTGCCCTTATGCGTGTGTCTATGAGGCTATACACATGTATTCTCTCATGTTTTGTTGATTGAAATTTCTATATAAAAAATAATCAAAATAAGTAATAATATATTAGGAATTATAAGATAGATGTGAAGAAGTTATAAATGTTGTATTTTAACAATAAAGCATGTATTCGAGTATGAAAACATATCAAAGCATGAGATAAATGTAAGTTAAACATATATGAAAAGTATACATAATTTTTTCACATCAATTTTTTCCAAACTTAAGTCTTTGTTTGTCCTCAAAGAAAATTAGGAACTTAGGGTCGAAAGTTTTCAAGATTCCAAGACCACATCATGCACAACACTATACCTTCTCAACTTTTGGACTTGTTCTACCTAAACATTATTTATGCATATAAGACCTTTTAACTCTTGATTTAGAGTCACTAAATCAAGTGTTCCATGAGTGTTAAATGAGAACATCCTGCAGATTGAACATCCACGTAACCGTGCTAAAAAATTGTGCACATTCCCCTAATTTGCACTGGCACTAAAAGATGGTTTGCATACGTACGAAACACTTATTATACCGCTTTCTTTTCATTTGTCCTTGCTATTTTTTTTTCTTTTTTCTTTTCTTGTTGCTATGACCTTCTTTTCAATTGTATATTGGGAAACTAAAAAGAAAAAGATACTTTCTAGTCAATAATTTCCTTGTCTTTTTTTTTCAAAATACTTGGCTCGTGCGCTGGTGGTTCCTTGTAATGGTATACTCTTATCTTCCTCAAGTGAGGAGACAGAGGAATAATTATTTAACATAAAAGGAATTATTCATATTATTCCTCACATTTTCTTCCTGGAATACTCATGTGAGGCATTTGAGATTTTTATTAAAGAAAGAACAAAAACATTTCCCAATGTACTAAAGAAGAGAAGTGTAGAAATGAGGACATACAAATTATAAAATTTATTTTATTATTGTGTAGCAAATCATAATTTAGTATCATGCAAATAGGTGCAAATGCAAAATCCTGAACGGGGTTATGTGGAAGGTCGGCCTATATGTCATATGTTTTGATTTTAGGCCAAGGTCATTTATGTCATTATTTTTACTTCAAAAATATTCAAGACAAATTAATCATGAAAGTTATAGGATAATAATGACATGCATAATGTTTTCTAGTCTATGCTTGATAACATAGTAAAGTACTTAAATGTTGGGATTTTGAAAGCTACCATAGATAGATTTTTAGAAAAAAAAATTAAAAAGATTTTAGAATTTTCGCAACAATGACATATTTCAAAATTTTAGCCACAATGATATTTACCATGAGAGATAATGACAATTTAATTCAGAGAAAATAACATTGGCTTTCTTAAACCTATACTCAACATTGTTCTCAGTGTTAGTTAAACTAGAAGAGACTATATTTTCAAGTGAAGGAAGACGAGTGTGTAGAGGTAAGTGTCTGTTTCTTTAGTTTTCTTTCGTGACTTCAACATACTTTCATGAAATGTATATCAGTGAATATTACTTTTCTTTGTTTGCATAGTAAAATATTAGATCTTGTCAGTTTTGCACAATAAGTAAAAATTGATAAAATGATGTGAAATTCATCTCTATAGATGGGGCGAGTTCAATGGTTGAGATTTTAACAAAAGTGGATGATTCCCTGGCAATTGTTGGAGTTGCTTGAGTCCTACAAATACAAAACAATGAAGTTATTAGTTGGGTTATCTTTCAACAAGCATTATTGTTTATAGTCCTAAACTTAATGCCTCAAACACATAGGTCTTGAGTTCATTGAGTAGACATTTTCCTCCGTTAGATCTTAGTCCATGCTTGAATATGAAGATCAAACATAATTTAGCTTATTAAAAAGCACTTGGATCCTTGTGTTGTGTTGAATAGTTCAATTTTACTTTCAGCATGATTCTCTTCATTCAATGTGTTGTATTTCTTAAAAAATTCTTTAACAACTTTTTCAAAATTTCCATCTTGTTTCAAAAACATTTCTTGATCTTCACTGTAAAGCAGTATTGTTAGAGCCAGATCGGATCGGCCGGTCGAACATGTCTGACCGCTGACCGGCCACTATTGTGGTCCATCTGAAGTTCAAAATTCGGACTTCAATTTGAACCAAATTGATCCAGTCAAAAACCGGTTAAAACCGATAAAAATCGGCCAAAACCGAGTTAAACCGCGTTTCAACCCAGTTTTTTTGGTTCAACTAAATTTTTTTATTAAATTTTCTTTTACTAAGAGATAATTTGATAAAAATTATTATTATAAATTTGAAAAATATTCAAAAATAAACTTTTTACAAAAATATTTATATTGGTTCATTAGTCTTCTCCTTCATTTATAATTATTTATTTACTCTCACTTTGTTACTACTATCAATGTAAGACTATTTTTATACATTCACTTGTTCTTTTTCCCTTCATTTAGTTTTGAATTTATTAAACTTTGAGTTTTAACTTATGAATTATGATTTTATTCATTTTTTAATATCATAAATGTATATTGTAATATAAATTAATTATATATTTATTATATTAATAGAATATTTATCATATTAGATAAATTAGTTATGAATCAATGGTGCAAACTATAATATGCTTAGTATAATATAATAATATATATACACAAGTTTAAATTTCTTTAATTTGGTATGTAAAAACTCAAATTAAATTGTTAACTACTAATTATACTATATAGTTCTTTATAAAATATATAATCTTGTCAAAAATACGTATTTGTTGTTTCTAACATAAAAAAATAAAGATATGAAAAAAAAATTAACCAACAGAAAATTTTCATATAATAATCAAATTCAATGATGTTAATTTATTAAATGTATAATAATTTTAATATCAAATTTTAAAATTAATTATACATTTATGAGTGTTATTTTTTTGTATAACTATATTTTGGCATCATATATATATTTATATAATCAAAACTATCATAACTTGATTTATTATATCATAATAAATATAATATTTTATTATTATTCGATGGATATTTTTTTCCACCGTCGTCTACTCGTCCGGTCCCTGCTGTAAAGAAAAATATTGATAAATCAGCAATGCGGCATTATCACAGATTTTTTGTGAAATAAATTATAAGTCAGCTGCTCTTTATATAACTCTAAATCACTATTGTGACCGCCGCCGCCGCCCACAGCGATTGGGAAAGAAAAGTGCGAGCGATCCGAAAAGATCGGAGAGATCGCGTGGTAGGAAGTAACCTGATCCGATTCCGATGGGATCGGACGACCAGACGGTTCTCGGCGAAGGCCGCACTCTGGTTTTCGCCTACGGCACGCTGAAGCGGGGGTTCCCCAACCACGGCCTGATGCAGGAGATGATCCACAGCGGCGACGTGGCGTTCGTCGGCCGCGCCCGCACGGCGGCTCGCCTCCCGCTCGTCTGCGGTCCCAACAGCATCCCCTTCCTCCTCAACCTCCCCGACGCAGGCGAGCGCGTCGACGGCGAGCTCTACGCCGTCTCCGCCCGCGGCCTCGCCCGCGTGGACGAGCTGGAGGGCACGCGCAGGGGGCACTACGAGCGCCTCCCCATCTCCGTCTCCCTCTTCGTCGATGGCGGGGACGAGGAGGCGGCCTCGGCGGTGGAGGCCGAGGCGTACTACGCGCACCGGAGCTACGCAGGAGATTTGTGGAAGAGGAGCGGGGAGAAGGGGTACGGGGCGTACTCGGAGAGGGAGGCGGAGGGGTACGTTAAGGTCAGCGACCGACCGCGGGACATCACATTCCTCGAGCAGATTCGCATCTTTTTGGCCTCCAATTAATTATTAATTTAATTAATTAAAAAAAATCCCTTCTCCCTTTTTTTCCTGAAAAAAAAAATGAAATGGCTGCTTTTAATTTCTCCTCCTTTTGAAAGTGTAAGGTACTTCTAGTGAAAATAAAGATACCTTCTTCTCCTTTGATGCAGGCTATTTTTTTTGTAGCAGTTTCACATTAATGTCAGGTGCACTTTCTCATTAATTGATTCAATTCCCATTCGATGGTCCAAAGTTGTAACAACAATATTGGTAGATTCCTTTCTTAAAATATGTGTTAAACTATCTTTAAATAACCTTCTTAAAGCATAAATTATAGTATTAACTGAGAATCGCATTGTCCCAATATAATGCTATTCGTCTATATCTAGTAAGATATTCCTGAATCAATCGAGAATAATCGTATGAAATAGGCATGCGCTTTGCATACTCGAGTTGGTACAGAGAAATTAGAATGGTTTGAGTAATTATAATGGATTGCGGTAATAATCTCACCCATAAAGTGTAATGGCTAATCTCATAGCTACCTGTTACATCATATTCAATTCTTTTTTGCTAGGACACCGAGAACTGCATAAAATCATAACATGTAGAATCAACACCATAATTTCCATATAATTACATAAGTTATACGCCTGAACAACTAAGAATAATTGTGTGTGCAACTATGTTGTGTGGCATAATCTATTTGACATGCTACAGTCTTACATTAGCTGATCAATTTTTTTGGTGAACTGTTTACAACATTATCTCTATTCTCTAGATAATCATAAACTTATACTTGTAATCAAAGTGATCAAAATATTGATTTATATCTTAAACATGTTAAAATTTTCACAACTTCAACACTCGAACTTGATTTCAATCTTATTTTGAAGTTCTTAATTTAGGTTTCACAATCTTGCGATCATATTCGGTCATATACGATCTCATATTAACGTATATAATTATCTTCATGGCAATAATAATTAATTTAGATGAAATTAAAATATTTTCCTCGTTCATATTATGGGGCTGTTTGGTTGCAGGATAAAGGACAGAATATCTCGATATTCCAAGAATATAGTCAAACGCGATGCAGAATAGGATTATTTCGATCAAACTTCGAAAACCTTAAAAAATAGTATAACCATCATTTTTAGCCCCTGAAAAAGAATAAATGTATCCTTCTAAAACAGAATAATACACTTATTCTCCATTTTTCAAATTTTCCAATCTTTATTTTATTTTTTTTAATTTCAATCATATATTATTATATAAATATTATTATTATGATATTGAACACCACATATATATATATAATAAAATATTTTAAATATAAAATATTATACTTTAAAAATTTATTCTCTTCAAATCAAACGATAGGTGGAATAAAAATATCTTTACTTTTTTCAGAATATAATATTCTTTTATTTTATTCTCCAAAATTTTATCCTGCATCCAAACGCCCCTCTGTATTAATATATTTTGGTTTATAAATTAATAAAAATATGGCTTATTGAGGTGTAATCTAAGAATTCAATGCAAAACATTCATCGAAAAATATGCTTTTTATTTTTTAAATGTATTAATAGGTAGAATCTTGCTATCCTTAATTGGATCTTTATTTTCGATCTTAAAACCTCCTTACTACATTCCAATCACGCACCATCCAAAATTGAAAATTTAAAATAAAACATTTCCATACAGTATATTTTTTAGGTAAATCAGAAACAAATTACCTTGATATGCTTCATTAATCTCATGAAACTTTGCAGTCACAGCACTATTCCCATTATGTTTGTCAGGATGCCACATCTAATTATAAGCAAATTTATTGAGCACATACTTGGTAAGTTCCAAGCTGAAGTACAAAACTCGAATAGCTCACCAATGCAAGACGCCGATAATTAAATCTGATTATCTCATCAGTTGCATCACAGTCAACCTCCAGCACTTCTTATATTTATATAAAGCCAATGCACAAAGGGAAGTTTCAAATTGCTCTCCACCCAGAAAGCTATTAGACTAGCTAAAATATGAATCATTTCCTTTTATTTGCAATTATTTTATATGCTTTAATGCCACAAAGAAATTCTTCCGTCCTGCTCTCCATTCTTTTTAAACAATGAAAAATGGGGCATATATTCAACGATTTTGTTGACTACTACATGTAATTAAGTATATTTAGGCTCACAGAGCCAAAAGTTGGAAACTATTCTCAAGTATACATTTTATAGATATATAAAAGGGAAACGAAATTCTTGTGAAGATTCTATGAGCCTTAGATAGAAATTTAAAAAGGAAAATAGGCATGCGACTTCCGAAGTGTCTCAACCTATTTTGTTTATATAACAGCCATGGATATATATGCTGCAACTCACAGGATTCTATCTTGAAGATCATTGATAAAACTTGAGGCTAAAGATGTCAACTTCTTCCCCGTTTCCCCAGCCATGCTCTTAAGGGATGATAGATCCTGCGATGCCTGAAAATGAAGCAAAAAATCACCATTATTTGAGCACTAGGGAACATATTTCAATTATACAGCCTAGGAGCATCAAAATAAAATAGAAGAGTATAAAAGATGTTGGCTTTTGGTGCTTCCAGGTTACAATTTCTGATCCCCCTACAAGTATATCACGATTTATTGTTAAGTACCTGGAAAGATATTCTGTTGACAAGATCTGAAGCAGTCATGTCAAGCCCAGAATCATCTGTATCACGACCAAAGAGATCGGCACTAGAAATTGATGCCTTACCCTACAAGCCCAGATCCACAATAAGAACAGTTTTGAAGTACAAAAAATTTACAATTTACCAGTAAGTTCACGATGGGGCATTGACTAGGGTTAGGACACCCGGAGGTGAGACAAATGAATTTCCTATAGGAATTGGCCTACATCAAGGATCAGCTTTAAGCCCGTATCTATTTAACTTAGTTATCGATGCTATAACCGAAAGTATCACAGAGAAGGTACCTAAGTGCATGCTATTTGCGGATGATATAGTACTTTTAGCGGATTCAAGAGAAGAGATTAATACAAAATTGGAAATATGGAGAAATACGTTGGAGTCAAAGGATTTTCGTTTAAGTAGGAATAAAACAGAATATATGCATAGCAATTTCACAAATAAACAACTTAGAGACGATTTGAAAGTTAGGCTAGGGGAGGATATAATTCCTCAAGTGACAAAGTTTAAATATTTAGGATCAATTGTAAGACAAGATGGTGAGATTGATGACGATGTTAATCATAGAATTCAAGCTGGTTGGTGTAAGTGGAGGAAAGCCACTGGAGTTCTTTGTGATAGAAAAGTACCCAATAAAGTTAAAGGAAAATTTTATCGTACTACTATAAGACCGGCAGTGTTATATGGTAGTGAATGTTGGACTATGAAGGGACAACATGAACGTAAAGTGGGGGTAGCCGAAATGAGGATGTTGAGATGGATGTGTGGTCATACAAAATTAGATAAGATTAGGAATGACCATATACGTGAACGAGTCGGAGTGGCTCCTATTAGTGAGAAAATGGTAGAGAATCGTTTGAGATGGTTTGGTCATGTTCAGGCGAACTAATAGAGCAAGATCTACTGGTGAATAATATACCGAAAGGTTTGGTTACTAATAGAGCGGAATGGCGTCGTATGATCCATGTAGCCGACCCCACCTAGTGGGATAAGGCTTTGTTGTTGTTGTTACCAGTAAGTTCGTTATAAATCTAGGAAAGAAGTGGGCAAGCAACAATTAGCATGCTTTCAAAAGATATCTTAATAGCACAAGTGAGATTGCTCGATTATATACTAGATTCGAAGAGTTTAGAAAATGAACGAACCGTGAACTTCTGCAACGATACCCGAGCCTCAATATCACTATCTTTGCTTTGATCACCAAAAAATTGGGCTGAAGAAATTGATTTTGCATTTGAGAACTTCTGCCTTGCTTCACTACTTTCCTGCACCTGAAAACATCGAGATAAAACATCTCAATAATAGAATGAAAACACATAAGTTAAATGAGTTAATGAAGAAAACCTTCTTTTGGCTCGAAACTAAATCGAGGGGCAGACAATCTCTCAATGAATAAGATGAGATCTAATATTCTTTTTGACTTAAAATTTAACCAAGTAGCATATATTTTAAACAAACTTTAGGGGTATTTATCACTAGTCTATTGCCAATATCTCCTAGAAGTTACAAGATCTCATTTTCTACACATGCACATTTCGGAACATATAAACAATCAACAATGACATTACTCTTTTCTTGAAGAAGAAAGAACAATCTCTTCTACCAAACTGCTATATTTCTTTCCCTATACTCAGGGTCTGTTACTTGAAGGTGAAGACAGAAAATCTAAAACAATAAAACAAGGTAATGTAAAAGTCCCTAATTATGAAGGTGTTATATTTATAAATGGATAAGGCAGATGTTATATGCAACAACAACAACAACAAAGCATTATCCCACTAGGTGGGGTCGGCTACATGGATCATACGACGTCATTTCGCTCTATATTCGTTGATCCATGTTCATGAGATTCGACAGGATTTTACGCTGGCTGTCGGGGCCTAACACAACCCTCCTCATTTATCCGGGCTTGGGACCAGCTATAAAACATAGGCGGAGTTGCAGATGTTATATGCATAACCAACAAAATTTTTAAGGGGTAAAACAGTCTATAGTGCACCTTGCATAGTGCATGTAGTGCATTTCACAGACCTGGATCTGCGAGTTGAACAATAAATATCTTCACACACAAACCTGAGTCCGCATGAAGAAGTGCACTAGGCATTCCTTTTATCCAACTTTAAAATAGAAATCACAAATGCAATAGACAAGTTTACCTGTACTTTGGATGAGCTTGTGTTAGATTTCTTCTGAAATCCACTGTCCATCCCAAACTCTGCAAAGAAGCTTGAAGATTTTGGCGGCGCAACATGACTGGTCACTTGACTACCTCCAGAACTTTCACTGGATTGCACATTTTCCACATACTCAAATCTAGAAGGAAGTGATGGACCAGGTGTTGTTTTACTGTCGGCCAAGGATGTCACAATATTGCTGGTTCTTCAGGCTCCTGGTCATAAAGACTTTCATTTGGCTGCAATCAGTAAGTTTGCCACAGAAGTAAGTGATCTTTTCCTAAATCCTAATATGTATGCACATATATAGACATGATCCTATTTAGAATTTCAAAGAATAAGAAGAGCCATGAACCTTTTTGAAAAAAAAAAGAAGGCCCATGAAAAATACATAAGGGACAAACATGGTAATATTTGTCATATCTAATAAAGAGGCATTAGAGCATAAGACAACAATGAAAACTTATATAAATGCAAACTGATGCAAGTTATATTTGCTTACATAAACATCAATCTCCTTGATGTTTGGTAGTTAGAGTTGTAATAATTTTCAATAGTGTTTAAACATAATACGATTGGTGTTCATAAAAACTACAAACTACATAAGTATGTGAAGCTTTTTTTTTATTTTGAAAAAAGTTTGTGAAGTTATAAGACATACACAAGCAATTTTAAGACTGTATGAAATGCCCCTTAACTATGTCATCAGAAGTTTCATAAAAATGTTTACTAAATGTTCAGTGATGAAGTTGATGGTTAAATTTATTGACCTGCAAGATGAGAAGACAAACTTACTTTTGTTGTGAGCTTCCGGACACCAAGTCCACCAGACTTGCCACCTATCTTTCTCACGCCGATGGGTTTCTTGATGGAACTTATAACAGAAGAATAAGTTGGTGCTTTAGGGGAACGAATAACCTCAGGTTCATGCAGTTCATTTGTCTTCTCCTTATTGGAATCTGATAACTTTAGTTCAGGAAGTCCATTTATAGAATTTGGTGACTGAGGTGCTGCAACAGGTGATGAAGGCAGACCACTATCCTCTGAGGAACTTTTAGCAACTTCTTTGGAAAGCAGCTGCCTATACAATTCAGCAGCTCTAGACGTATATTTTGCTTCAATTTTACCACCATCAGTCCACCCATGTTGCTTAAAGAAAACATGTGCTCGGTTATTGCCTCCAAAAACCATCATTTTAAGCTGCTCTGGAGTCCAAGAGTCTAAATTTGTAGACCTATGGAATATCAAATGGATTTTCAGACATGAATGTTTTTAAAACAAGCTATCGAAAATATTTGCCTGCATTACTTTCTAAGCACTCCAAAAAATATATCTTTTGAGGCTCGTGCGATTGGAATATCAAAGAAGATACTTTCTTTAGAGAAATACTAGGAAACATATTCATAGCATAGAATTCGCTTGATCAGACAAGATAAACATGGCAAGGTAACTAAGAGAAATCAGAAAGAAACTTGACTATTAGCAAAAGTCCATCATCTTCAACTTTTTAAGGAAATGTAGTTTATGACATTGTGAATGAATGAAAGTAGAGAAGGAACATCAGTGGTATAACTTTTTTCGAAGTTAATGAATACATATTGATGGCATAACGCGAATGATAGACTATTCACAACCCCCACCCTCCACCCACCACCACCACCACCACCACCACCACCACCACCACCCCCCCCCCCCCCCCTTTTTTTTTTTGCCCTCAGTATAGAATGTAAATTGAAACAATTAAAGCATTGTATTGAACCCCGTAAAAGAACTACATAAGCGAAAGAAATGTGCTTCATTTCCTCTTTCCGTACAAGCGAAACGGGCAATTACACATACCTGACAAAGCTAACGTGAACGCCAAGGCTGCGGTGCACGGCGGAGCAGTCGATGCAGAGGAAGATCCCGTACGTCACCGACGCCCAGGTCGGGTTCTTGGCATTGCAATCGAAACACATCTGACCGTCCGAAAGAAGAAAGAAGACACAAGAAAAGAAGCACGGGAAAGAGCGATCAGATTTCAACAGGACTCATCGAGATCAGCGTCCACACAGGAACAGATCTCGTAAAATTCGCAGCGGAAAAGGGCATGATGTCAACCGAAATCGAGGAGCAGAAACGGGAACGAACCCTAGAAAAGAAGGGATGGAAGGATCGTACCTTGTTATCGGACTTGGATCTGAGCTTTCTGAAGACGATGTTCTTGTCGGAGAAGGCGTCGGTGGCCATGGCGACCTCCGCTGCGGAAGGAAGCAGAGGAATTGGAAGGAGGAGGAGAGGAAGGCAAATCGGATCGGAGCTCGTTTTGGTACCGTATCAACGTAAAGGAGACGACGACGATTTAAATCTATTTATGCAATTTGTATTTATACGACTTAGAGGCGACGACGATTTAAATCTATTTATACAATTTGTATTTATACGACTTAGAGGCGGAAGAGTTTAATTATGACGGGGGTCGCTTTCTTTCTAATTTATTAACATGAACCGAACGGACGCCCAGTGTTAGTTGCTTGTCGTTATCTGTTGTCCGAAATTTTATATAATATATAATATATAATATATGGAAAAAATGATTGTACTATATGTATATTATATATCGAACTCGTAACGAGACAATTTTTTAACTTCTAAATCAAATTTGTTTAGCACTAGAAAAAAAATTTTACGAGGAAAACTTTTTTGGGGAAATGATAAAGTTAGCAAAGGCACATGTAGATTTGTATCTTTGATAATATTATTTATCGAAAATATATATATATATCTAAAGAGGAATATTAGGGTGCATACACATTTAGGTACATACAATTCATCACAATCGTCGGATGCAGTATCGACGGATAGGATCAAAGCACTTAAACCAAATGCTAATTTCCTTGAACCAAATCGGATGCATCAGCGGTTCACGATCCCTTTCGGGCGGATGCTACACGATGGGCGGTTCAGACATTGGCGCGGCAATTGCGACCTCACCGGCAATAAGGAGGGGGTCGACGCCCCCATTTGCGCACACGAGAAACAACACGGAGGGGCTGCAACCTCGCCGGAGAGGGGACAACGCCCCCATTTGCGCTCGCCAATGACAACAAGGAGGGGGGCGTCGGCCCCCCTCTATGACCTCGGTGAGGTCGCAGAGGGGGGCCGACGCCCCCTTTGCGCTCATCATCGCGACAACAAGGAGGGGGGCCGATGCCCCCTTTGCTTTGCGCTCGCCATCGCAACAAGGAGGGGGCAGCTCCCCTCTACGACCTCGCCGGCGAGGTCGTAGAGGGGGGCCAATGCCCCCCCCCCCCCCCTTTCGCGCTCGTTGGCGCAGCAGAAAAAAGCGGGGGCCTCTTCTGCGACCTCGCCGGTGAGCGCAGAGGGGGGGCTGACGCCCCCCCTTTCGCGCTCGTCGGCACAGCAAAAAAAAAGGGGGGCATCGGCCCCCCTCTACAACCTCTCCGGCGAGGTCGCAGAGGGGGGCTGACGCCCCCCCCCCCCCCCCCCACCCCCCTTTCACGCTCGTCGGCGCAGCAGAAAAAAGGGGGGGCGTCAGCCCCCCTCTGCGACCTCGCCGGCGAGGTCACAGAGGGGGGCCGACGCCCCCCTTTTGGGCTCGCCTACGAACGCCGGCATCGAAGGAGGTCGCCGGCCATCGAGATGGGAAAAAGAGGTGAGAGAGAATCGGTCGAGATGGGTGCAAGAGATGAGATGGGAAGCGGCGGCCATTTTTTTTAAACCTGGTTTAGGGTTTAGACCAAGTTGATTAAATCTCAACCATTATAATCAAAAAAAATTTAATGTGATGGCTCAAATGATGTGATTGCACTTGTATGTACCTAAGTGTGAATGCACTTTAATATTTCTCATATATAAATTGATCATTGTATATATTCAATACCATCATAATTTTTATTAACATGTATTTACGTATAAAAGTTATACGCTAATGCGTGTACATATATATATTAAAATACATTCAAAGTATGGAAAATAATATGCACCTTATATACTTTTAATTACGTATGGTTTCTTACAAGGGATTTTTTTATTAAAAAATGAATTACATTGTTCATTGTTTATTATGTATAACATTATTAATATTTCTTTACGCATCTACGTGTAAAAATCCACACCATCATTTTTCTATCGTTTATGAAATTGATGAAATAGCTTGTTACGATGGAATATGCATGTAATTTGGGGTATAGGGAAATTTATTTCCCAAAAAAGTTGAAACAATCTGTAGTAGATGATTTAAAATGCAGATTACATATACATTGCTATTTTTTTAAAAAAAACTTTTTAAAATATATATAACTTAGAACTTAGAAAATCAAAATACTACCTTATTTGTAAATATTTAATAATCCTACTTAAACAATTGGCAATGGGCACAAACTCAAATCAACATATCGAAATTCTTTCTTTTTCTCCATTGGTTAGTTTTAACTTTTGGCTACATTGTTTTGCTTTGGATGGAAGTGAAAACCGGCATCCAATTCAGGTAAACGTGCATTAGAACATCTAACTAGGAAATTGAAATGCAGAAGGCCGGCGAGAGCGGCATCCTCCAGCAAGAAGAAATCCATGTTGCTTAGTATCTCGCAATGATTCCAGGTCACCGACTCCTATGACTTCGTAAGGTCATCTGAGGATTCTTTATGCAAGCTTTTACGAAGAAATTCAGATATCTTTGCACTTGCAGCGCGCCCATATTCAAGACAATCGAAGTACTGATCCACTGATTCCCAAAAAAAAAAAATCCAGAATCAGACATTAAAAGCTATAAAGTGATGGACTGATCGTCAACATTGTACCAACTTCATTCTAAAGAACGAATATATATAACATGATAAGTAAAGCAAAGCAGTAGTCAAATAATATGCATATGATCCATGAGACTACTAAAGGGATAAGAGGTAGAACAAAGTATATGGTAGTTTACAGCGAAAAGTTTTAAGGAATATAAAAAGTTTCATAATAGAGTTAGCGCAGGTCAAGATTGAACAAATTATATGGAATATAAACAAATCGTGTCATCATTTTTCATTTGATAAGATATTGATCTGATTCAGCGGAAGCATAGTTTTCAAGGTTTTACGTAGATCAGTAATATAATTCATTTCCCCTGGCCTCACACCTTCAATATCTCCAGGGTGAAGCACTTCATCTCATCAAATCCTATCATTTTTACAAAATCATCATTCCTACTATGGCTGAAAGATCCATGACCAACCCAATATTAGAGTATATATGCATATTTGTTCATTTCCACTAAATCCTAACTTGTGACTTTATTACATGACTTTCCTATTTATAGTTCTTCTAAAGAAACTCTTATCAGTTTGTAATGCTAAGATAATAAATAGAATGTGGGTATGTATTGCAGTAGGACATGAGCTAGTTAATTTCTTACCAGGCATAGTCCCCTGGGTAACAGAAGTTATGATTCCATGCTCCAAAGTTTCACCGTCTGCAGATGATGTTGCTTTAGGCAGGACCGAAAGTGGTGAATTAGGAAAAGCCAGATAAACAAATGCTTGAATTTTCTGCATTGTGAACAAGAAAATCGGTAACATAAATATGCAGTAAGGCTAGAATGTAAGTTTCATATTCATGCCAACAAAAGTCAGTCTCTGTTTAAGAATGGAAATGAACAAGTGCTTTAAAGAAGGATTGTTATGATAATTGTCAGATTTTGTTAGTTAAAGTGAAGCACAATGCTGCATGAAATGATAATTTCAGAAAATGAAGATAGTTGTCCTCTGAGAAGAAAATAATAGCATACAACAACAACAACAAAGCCTTATCCCACTAGGTGGGGTTGGCTACATGGATCATACGACGCCAGTTGATCCATGTTCATAAGATTCGACAGAATTTTATGCTGGCTGTCGGGGCCTAACACAACCCTCCTCCTTTATCCGGGCTTGGGATCGGCTATAAAATATAGGCCGAGTTAGAAGAAAATAATAGCATAAATGATTAAAATTACAACTCTGTCAACAATTGTGTGTTTGGAATGGGATGAAAGGAGGGAAATGGAGGGGCCATCGGCTATGGATAAGCATTTTAACAGAGAGAAATTGTGTTGAAAATTTTACCTTCATTTTCCTCCAAATGACCTATTTCCTTTCAAACATAAACTGTGGCTGAATGGACGGAACGAAATTAAGGTAAAAAAAGTTTATACAAACATGAACGCTCCCCTTAATTCCCTTACACCTCCTTTCTTATAAAAAAAGTTTGTACAAACACACTTTTAAAGGTCATAAGCTAGAAAATCAAAGATATCCAAAATTCTTAATTTGGTCAAATTACTGGACTGAATGTCAATATGATCAAGCATACCTATGTGATGCAACTGAAAGCATGAAACAACGTATACCTCTTTTTAGAGGAGAATCAATGCATACTGAGATGATGAATGTACCTGTTCTTCAGCTTTTGTGGGATCAAGAATAACAGATCCGCATTCTGTTAATCCACAACTGATTGCAACTGCAAAAGATTATTTTGCAAGTTTCATATATGCAACTATGATAGAGCCATGAAATATAATACAGCAGACGTACCAGCAAGATGTTTCAACGGGATACCAGCATCTACAAGTGCAGCGCAAGAAGCATTAATGGCACAAGGAAGAAGCTAAAAGCTAATCAAGGATGTTACATTCAAAAAACATTAAAATTATAAAAAGAAAGAATCATTTAATTTACTCTCGAAGCTGGGCCAATAAAGCAAACCACTAACAGACTAGTATTAGAGAATCGTATTGGCTCACGTAATATGATAAAATGCTAGTTGGAACATAGATTTAATAGAAATTTCTAATACTCAAAGATTTATCTTCAAATACAGTATCACAGATCAACAAGTATCTAGTCTATCAAAAAAATGAAATTTTACATACATTAATCAATACATGGATCTACCCATACTTCTAAGAAACCCTTTTCTTTTGCAACATAGAAAGTTACAGTGAAAATCACATGCAGAAAGGATACAGCACCATCATCGCCAACTACCTGCAATAGGAGATTAGGAAACAAATTTATCAAGAAACATTGAAGTAATGACACTACAGTGGCAAAACTTTCCATGAGTGCAGAAAAATAGTCAGACCTGAAGTATGATAGAAGTTGTAGTATTAGGATGAATGGTCAATATACATATGCTTTGCAAGGTTCTCCTCAAGACCATCTCATACGTCTTTTCTTGTTTACCTATGGAAAATAAAATGGCGACTCTCGAACTATTAGAAATACTTGTATGAAGTCAAGAAGCAATATCTCAATGTCTCATGTTGCCAATTCAGTCTGATTTCCTTTAATAAACTAAACTTGAGAAAGAATAAAAAGTTATAGTATTTTTCCTTTTTGACAAGAAAAATATCTTGTTCCATATAGTATATTCTTTTTGGGCTCATCATTATGGATGTGATCAACTCCATATTGCCTACTTTTTCATTTTTTTCATCTAAACACCTTTTTAGAATGGATCATCTAGCTAACATATTCTTTGTTTCATTCTTTTCAAGTACTGTAAAAGATTAAGTAATAAGTTTGCATTCATCATTGAGGGAAATAAACAATTTTTTTTTCCTTTTTCGAGGAAGGACCACTAAGATTAGTAGTAGGGCGTGTTCCTGCCTAATTTCACTTGCAGTTCAAAAGCTAACACAAAATGCACATACTTTACATTGACTTAGTAAACATATTCTGAATAGCACAAAAGTTACAGCATAGAAGAATTCCACTAAAAAAACAGAGATATTGATTATTATATACCAATCTGCCCAGTTTTGGGCTTCCAGATAACCTCAATGGAGGCTTTTTCAGGGTTATCCCCCTTTTTTGCTCCAGCTTTTGGTCCGTAAACTGCAGCCAAGACAATTGTTTCACCTGAAAATATGACATGAAAGAAACTGGTAAAGACAAAAGTAACAATGTTGAACACGGGCACTCACAAAAGGAGGTTTTTTCTCCAAATATTTCATGACAATAATTTGAGTACCAGTACAAAGCGCATGGCGCTTCCAACATTTCATGGTACAAATCACATAAATAAAAGATGAATCCATCACCACAAAAGGAATATGTTGCATATGTTCTTCGTACCCCAAAATCTGCAAGACCTATTTGGCTAACAAAATCAGCAGCATTTCTCATGCAGCAGCATATTTTGTTTTAAAAAATATAACTCCATCGTTGCGCAATTCAAGCCTATTTTCAGAATCATGCACTACACGACCAGTTCCAACCTAACAACACACAAACCTATATATTTGAACAACCTAAGAGTAATTTACAGAACCATGTCAACCTAGATTTTCCTATCAGCTCTCGTGCGTACCTCATTTGAAATTTGAGACAAATCATGCAACAAAGCCTTATCCCACTAGGTGGGGTCGATTCCGCTCTCGTTGATCCATGTGATTCGACAGGGTTTTACGCTAGCCGGGCTTGGGACCTAGGCGGAGTTTTGAGACAAATCATGCAATTGAACAAATAATACAAGCATACTCATATGATCCCTTTCCTACCATAGACACTAAAGCATGAGGACTAGGTCATTGGGGCCTAGGACGCCGTACAGAACATTGTAAATACAATTGTGGATGCAACGTAAGATTGCAAAAAGGAAAAAGAAAAGTTGGAGGCAGCAGAAAGCCAAGTAAGGAAGGGAGAACGGGGAAGAACCTTGGGACCAACGAGCCGAACCGTCAGCTCTGTGGAGTACCTTCCGTGAGCAAGAGAGAGGCCTTAACTTGTTAGGATTGCGTCCGTCTGGACGGCACGCCACCTCCGTCGTCGCTCCACCCATCACCCCGCAGAAGATTGCGTCTTCGCTGCCACCCAGTAGTGGTCTTCTCCTCGTCGTCTCTACCGAACCGCTCGATGCCGCCGTCGCCGCCCGGTGGCTTCACCAAGTTTGCTTGACGCTAAATTTCGTATTATTTCCGAGCGCTGCCCTTTTATGTATACTCGCATTTGAAAATTAATGGATCGTGGTCAGTTTGGCCCATAAACAGGGCCCAAAGGGCTTTATAATAATAATTATTTAATTGTTTAAAATATTTTATACACATTTCGGGTATTTAGCTAGATCAACTCTATTTGAGAAATTTAATAAACACTATTCCAAAATAAATTTTATGTTTTAGATAACAAAACAACTATTTTTATTCATAACTTACATGTAACACTTCGAGATTCACTTCCTTAGAAGGTTAACTCACATTACTCAATTCTATGACTTAATGTTTTATATTTTGATGAGTCAACATATTGACTTATATTAATTTACAATAATTTTACAATGATCGTTACAATAACGAAAGCAATATAATTTTATCCAACGACCTACATGTTATGGGTTCATCTATCCACGTGCATGTCATCAGTTAAATATCATCAATCATCTCACCATCGTCATTGCATATGTACGGCTCCATGTATAGGAAAAACTCTAATGAGAATAACTTAGTACGTAAGATTATATCGATAACAATAAATATATGCATAATGATAAGTGGTTATTAATACTATAGTATCAATTCACTTCAATTATCAAAATGTATTATTCACCACCTATAATGATACTTGATTAGAATCAATGATTCAATTAACTTAAACCTCAACCATAAATTTTGCAATCAATATCTTTTCAGTTAACTATAATTTACTTGAACTTTAATAGTAAAGGATAAAATCGATTATTCTTCTATCTTTGTACTTATAACTTATAACTTAATATTTAACTTCAACCATAGAGATTATTTCAATCACAAGAGCCACTATCTTTTAATTAACTTCAATCGTAAGGCTTATTATTTGTTCTTATCTTTAAAATTATTTTTCACCTTCTCCTACACGCCGACGAGGAGTGGGGGCTCCCCCATCCCCCACTTCCGTAAGCTCGACGTCGAGGTCGCTGAGGGGGGTGAGGTCCCCCCCCCCCCCAACTCTCCTTGCCATCGAGCAAGGTTGCAGAGGGGGAGCGACCCCCTCCCCCTCTGCGACCTCGGCGGCTTGCCGACCTTGACGGCAAGCCGCCGAGGTCGCAGAGCACTAACAGGAGAAGGAGGGGGGCTCCCACGTGCCGACGGCATTATTTTTTGTTTTTAAATTATTATTTTTTAATATTATCACATCAATAAAATTGCTTACGTAGAGGAGAGAGCTCGCGCCACGGTAGTAGTGAGATTGGAAACGGTCTATAACCGATGAAAATGACATTAGATGCAATGAGTTAAAAATGGAGGATATTCTTATTACAAAATAAAATTTAAGATGATGCTGAGCAAACGTCAAAGTTGGAGAATATTTGGTATATTTTTTCTTGAATTTAACTCAAAACTTTAGAAGTTTATCATACATATAAATACTAGTATCCACGAAACCAAAAAACATACAATCTCAGAATTTGGAGTCCTAAATGCATGAAAAATGAGAAAATAATTTATATTTCACGTCATAGAAAAATAATCGAGAATTTAAGAATCCAAGGTTTTTATGATCGTTTTTTAAGTAGTCTCGGATCAAGAGGTATCCTCTACTGCCTATAAGTTTGACTTACTATTTCCAATTATGTTATGATATTTTTTATCTACAATATTAATGTGAAATAAGTTGTTTACGAAGTAATTTCATTGTTTCGAAAAGACTGAACTTGAACTAAATTTTCTCTTAGTTTATCTTATAAATTAGAATTATGTGAATTTGTTTATGATTTCTACTTAATGTTTTTATCATAATTGGATAAATTTGTGTGTTAATTATTAGCAAATATGCAATAGTCACTATGAATTTTGTGCATGATAAATGATAAAAAAAATGCGTTAGAATTTATTAATATAGAACCCCAATCGCGTCTGATCAATCCGAGTCCCATTCCTTATCCAGCTTGAGCCGTGCCTTGCTGACTCAAGCCAAGTCATTTGTACGCAGGTTTCCAAGGCCAACTCAGTCCCAATTTCACGAGTTCTACCATACTCAAGTCCATTAATGGTCATTTGCTTGAAATCATTAATTGTGTATTATTAATTAACTTGTTTAATAATTAATAACATAAATTTGCATTTAAAAGCATTCCAATTAAGATAGATCGAAGTTGACTTGTTTAGCTACTTTTAACTATTTTTAATTTAGGATAGTTAATTTTGTCTTAATTGAAACCTATACTTTTTACAATCTTTCCATCATTTGAATTCTAAATAAGACTTTATTGTTAGTTAAGAGTTAAACTTTAAACTTTAGTTTTCTCTCTCGCCCAAGCACTTGATATCGACATCATCTTTATTTAATCAGTTCGAATCACAATTCTATTTTCCTAATTAATTCATTAATATTATAAGATAAACAACGTACTAATCATTTCTAGTTATATTAATATCCCTTTTAAAATTCTCTCTTATTCCCTCTTAATTTATTAAGACTTGAGTAAAATTACTCCTATGGCATTACATTACATGTTACAAAGTGAATTTTCACTGTTATTACATTATTTTTCTTCCCCAAAATATTTATTTAAAATTCAAATCATATGTTTTATGTTTTAGTTTTAATATTTTATTTAATTATAATTTCTTTTATCAGTGTAGATTAATTTTCTAAGTCTTTTAAGTAGTTTTTCTTGACTTCTTCTTCTTTGTTTACATGATAGCATGATATTTTTTTAAAATAAATAAAAATTATTTATAAATAGTAAAACAATTATTTATTATTTTATACTAAAAATATATTTTTTATTGTGTTAATTAAATTTTTTATAAATTGACTAATTAATTATTGGTTTTTCTTGTTAATATTTATTTTTTTATTCATTATCTTTTAACTAAATTATGGTTAACCAATCGAATTTAATGTCAAACAATTATGATGTTGAAATTATAAATTAATCAGCCATAGAAGGAATGCCTCGTTTAACTTAGTGTCTTGTTGTGAATTGTACTCATGTTGTTAGAATTATAAACTAATGTAACAAGTGAAGCAATGTCATACAGGTGACAGCAATATTGTAGTTGCTAATTTTCTATCATAACAACCATATGATAAAATTATGGATGGCAATATAAATAAAAAAAAGTCTCTAAAAAAATACATTGGATTGTCACAATAAAAGATAAAAAGAACTTTGGGAGAACTAAATATCGATATACTTTTTTGGTGAAAATAATTGCTCTTTTCATCTTATGGGATCTACAAGTATGACATGTAAACTCATTACAAAGTATTCAAGAGAAAGTTGAAGGTTTATTGAGAATTTAGGAGAGAGATATCACACAAAGAAATAATAGAATTTTATTTGATGAAAAAAAAATAGAAGAGAATCACAATTATACTACATCTAACCCTAACCACTGGGGAGTTTATCTATGTACTCCTTTTATAAATGATATAAAATTTACTCTCACTATGACTCTGCAATGATTCCTTCATAATATCACAAATATTTCATGATATGAAATTGAATGAATTCTGAATCATAAATAAAATAAATCTCATATCCTCTCTTAATCGCAATTATGAAATAAATGAAATTTCAATTGAGATAAAATTCAAAATATTAGTAGTAAATTTAATTGTTCATGGTGAGATTTATTAGTGTGATGTTATAAAACATCATGCTCTTTTTAATAGAAGATGAATATTAAGTATATATTTCTAACATATAAGAGAATTTGAAAATAAAAAGGGAGAGGAGCTTTGTCATTTAAAAAAAAAATTCAAATCAACTCACGTTAACAAAGTACCATATTGATGACTCAAACACAAGCAAAATAGAAAAAATATATAATAATGAAAACAAGATGTATGAAGAAGCACGAATATCACTTTGTCAAATAAATATTCGGGTCAAGAAAGTGTGAAAAAAATATCAAGAATAATATATATATATATATATATTATCCAATTGAAACTTGAGGTCAATAGAATAAAAATTAATCCTTATAACTCATTTGTTATATATTTAAGTTTTTGATAAAATTTGACTGCAAATTTTTAAGAAAAAAACAATGTAATAATTCATTTTTTATAAGAACTTTTTTTATCTTAAATCAAAATCGACACATAATATAACTATAAAATCATAATAAACACTACGAACCTCTCTTTTTTATCTCATGTTCTTCGCAAAATACGCCATCAAAACGTTAATTTTCTCTCTTATATCTCCAAGAGAAACTTAAAGGAGAGGATCATGATGGCTACGGGGAGAAAAAAAACAGTTAGAGACTTTTAGATTAATAAGAAGAAAAATAAGAAATATTAAGTACAAAAACTTTTAAATATAAAATTGAGACATATGTAAAAGAGTTCAATCCCCCTCTTCACTTAGAATGTATGTTTTATTTTGAATTAAGAGACAAAAGAGCACGTTGTTCTTACACGAATTGATGAAGATCTATACTTTAGATGCATTAGGTGACGAATTGTATGATTATGTAAAGAATTAGTAAATGATATATTTGTTCATGAGATCCTCTTATGATCTCTAAATTTTAAAATATTTTTAATAAATATTTTCTACTGTTTCAAATGATATTTTATAGGCTGCAAAAACTTTATTATCTATGATAAACGGATCTCAATCATGCATACAATAGTTGACTGCACAGGACCATAAAATGTAGATATTATGAAAAAGTTTCTTATAACTTTACACAGGTAATATAACATTCAATAATAATCAACTTTTTTTTTCTTTTGGCATGCATTCACATGCAAAAAAAAAAATTTATTTGTTGGAATTTAAATAATTCGTTGGGCCTATTTGGATACACAGTAACTAATTATTATATTAAATGTTTCATCGATGGGCATTTTACTTTGGAATGTTTGGTACAAATTTTGAGTGATAAGAAATGACATAATGAACTTAAAATATTATAAATTAATTTTTGAGCATATCAAAGTATTTTGAGTATGCTCGGATTTATATGATCTAAAAATTCATTTTTTTTAAATGAAACTTACATAACTTCAAAATACCATTTCTATCTTTTCATAAAAGATCCGAACGTAGTGTGATGTCGGGTTATTAAATTCTTATTGCACTGGTGATTTTTTTAAAAAAAAAAATAAAGAAAGAAAGAAATGGTTAAATTGACATTGTCATTAGAGACAAATGGTCATAATTAAAACTTTGGACTTAAGTGGGCAAAATAATTGCACCACAAGAGAAGCTTGTACGGGTCTCACACTCCGCTGTTATTAGACCGACACCGTGTAGGAAATCGATTTTTTTTATTTTTACAAAAAAAATGTTACCTTACTAACTTTGTATATAATTTGGTTTATATGAATGCTATCGCTATTAAGTCGGATTATCATGTTACAAATAGATTGTTAACTGAAACATAGATCATATATCATCAAATCTAGAATAAGAATAAATAAATGATAAATCAACAATGCATGCATGCGAGAAATCAACATTCTCAATTAACAAAAGCTTTTTAAATGAATAATTATTGGCACAATTGGATAATGAAATTAATAGGGACTTTCACGAATCGGGTTTGACCCGATCCGATTAACCAAAGAGAGTTGGATCAACTCAGTTCAAGGCTGGTGATCGAATTATTCAATTATATATATTTTTTAAAAAAGTATTTCTTATATTTTATATTATTTAATATAAAATATTATATAATATTTTTTATTTGAAATGCATACAAATAATGTGTTAAACATTTAAATATTATTTTACACATTTAAATTTTAATATTTTTTATACAAAATATATGCTGAAAACTAAAAAATAAAAAAAATGTGTCTTCGGGTCAGCTCGAGTCGATTCAAGTTGAAATATTTTAACCCGTACCCGACTCGACCCGACCTGATCAGTTTGGGCCGGGTTGAGTCATCGACTTCACAGGTTGATCCGATTCGCTGAACATCCCTAATGAAGTACGTCACTCGTGTTAATAGCTCATATTCAATTCTCGATTAATCGAGGGTGTTCACCGGGGTGGATAAAACCGATGAACTCGACAATCCGACCCGATGAGTTGGGGTCGGTGATCGGGTGTTTTTTTTTTATTTTTTTACATTTTTATTTAAATTTAGTCTTATATTTGATTTAAATTTTTAAAATAAAAAATTATTAAATAATATTCAGAAAACATATTTTATAATAATTATTAACTAAGTTTTATATTAAGATAATATAGAAAGTAAGAAAAACTTTTTAAAAAATGAAAAAAAATGATCTGGACCAACTCGGCCCAAATTGAGTTCTGATTGAATTTTAAACTCAAAGGACTTTGATTCTATCCAACTAAATTTAATCGGATCAGATCTAATTATCCCGATCCAATCCTTAATCAGAGCTTATTTTTATGATCATCAAATTAACTAAATATTAGTAATTTTGCTGGGCCTCGGTATGTCGTCAGGTTCCGGTGGAATTGATGTGAGGTTTTAACTTGAGGAGGAGCCCACGGCGGCCTAAAGAGTCGCAGACGGAGCACGTGAGTCTTGTAGAGAGACCAGGCCACCGAGGGGGGGGGGGACCAAAATGGTGGAGGGATAAGACAGGTACAAACCCAACGAGAGCTTGCCACGTGTCGACGTGCATTTACTACGCACGAATCGAGGGCTGCCGACAGCTCATACGAGAGGGCGCAACTCGTACAATTGTTCACGTGCTCATCTCAACACGTGGACACTAAAAAAAAGATGCCGTGCCGTCTACTAACGTGGGCCAAAATAATATAATATATAATTAATATATAATAATAATAATAATAATAACAAACGATAATATTATGGGTTTTGTTCTTCCACTCCACTCAGCCTACAAAGAGCACGTGTTAAATTTTGTGTAATGGATTGACGAGCTAAATACACAAAGCATTATTTTTTAATATAAACGATACTATCGTTTCCTATTCCAAGTCTCAAGTTGCATTAGTACTATTATTAACTAATAATAATAATAATAATTAAACAAATAAACTAATTAATACCTTGTTAATTTATTATAATTGCTGGAGCTTATTACATGCAACTCTGGAGACACACACATGCGATTATCCGAATGGTTGCTTTCTTCCACCATTTCTCTTTTGTTCCCATGAAATTTAGTTCCAACAAAAGTTTTTGTCCTTATGTAAAGAAATGAGAGTTCATATTACTTTTAAGTGAGTGTTTGGTGTTAAGTTTATTGTATTATTATATCATTTATATGCACATTTTTTTTCCCATTCACTAGGAGCGAGAGTTTTTTTTTTATCACTATTTGTTTCATCTTTTATTATTTTCATTTGGACGGAAGGTGAATAAAAAATTTGACATAGGAAATGTTTTGATAAAAGGAGAAAAAAGTAAGCAAACAGGTAGGGAAAAAACAAAGTAAACCTAGCATGTCCGTCGTCATAGTAAAAAATATTTCTGAAATATTTACACGAAAATGAATAAGGAAAACCTGACAAATTAAATTATTAAAATAAGTTGATCGATTTTTTTCTTTAACATGGTTATTGGTTTTGTTGAGTGAAAAAAAAAGAACGTTTGCTTAAGTGAAAAGATTTTTTATTAATATATATTTAAGCTAATTTCCCAGCCAACCAAGTATTTACATCTTTTTTTATTTATAACTCAACGGCACAAAATTACTTTGTTCTTAATTAGAACAGATAAAAATAACTTTGTTCTAAATTGATGGTGGGAGCCTTGGACCTCAATTTTTTATGTTAATTAAATACTTGGTGGGTGATATTACTGTCGCTCAAAAAATATATTATTATTATTATTTTATTATTTTATTTTATTTCATAAGAGTATAAATGAATGATAATAATAATTTTTGGAACGATGATGCTCTTAGCATAAATGATAGATTGCGACATTTAGAATCGTTCAAATTTTAATCTTTAATGATATAATTAAGTTATGTTGGGATGCCAAAGTTAGATGATGATGATGATATATAAGTTGGGGAAACTTGCAAGCAACCTATTTTTTGTTTGGTTTTGTTTATAAAATATAAATTCACACTGGAAGCATGAGATTGTGGCGCATGCATGGCGTGTTCCGCGTGTTGACACGACCGGCGTCATAGTCTCGCCAAAAGAATATTATATAATTTTATAAGGATTTAATGGGTCCTACCCCTGCAAGAAGGGGTGACCCTCTCCTCCCATTCGCGTCCGTGAGAGAGAGATCCGCGTCTGTCGAATGGAGATATGACGGACGCGGATGATGAGTGTGATTTAATGGTAAAAAATTGCGGTTCAAGGGTAAAAAATTGTTCGACCGATCGAAGTTGAACCGCGCTCATCTCCCTCACCCTCTTCCTCTCTCGCTCTCCCTCTCGTCCGACGTCTCTCTCTCGCTCTCCCTCTCTTGCCCGACGTTTCCCTCTTCCTCTCTCTTCTCCCTCTCTCGCCCGGCATCTCCCTCTTCCTCTCTCGCCCGACGTCGGCGGCCAATCTGACACGGGCGACTGGATCTGGCTGTCAGCATCAGATCGGCCGCCTCGACAGTCGGATTTGGCTGCGGACGGCCAGATCTGGCCACTCGACGATCGGATTTGACTGCTCGACGGCCGATCTGGCGCAGGCAGCCGGATCTGGCCGCCCACGTCAGATAGGCCGCCTCGACGGTCGGATCTAGCTGCGGGCGATCTGGCGAGAGCGGTCGAATCTGGCTGCGGGTAGCCAGATCGATCGTCGAGGCGATCGGATCTGGCTGCAGACGCCCAGATCCGATCGATCTGTCTACGGGCCGAATATGGCCGCCCGGCGGCCGGATAAGACGCGGGCGGGCGGCCGGAACTAACGCGGGCGGGAGATCTGTCATCGTGGCCGCCAAGAAACCGTCGATCATGTAGCTGTCCCTATCGCGAAACCACGCTCGTCGTCGTCCCTGCCCCAAACGCCGACGAACACCACAATCCGCCGACGACCTCGTCCGCGCCGACCCCCTCTCTTCGATTTTTTTTCACCGCGAATCAACGATTCTTTTGCCTGAACCGCTCCTAAACCGCACGTCTACCTCTGAACCGCGCTCATGATATGCGCCCGTCGGATGGTGTATTCAAGGAGAATGGGAAAAAACAAAAAAAAAAGGGAAGGAAACCAAGAACTAGGAGTGAGTGAGAGTTATTATTTGTTTTGTAATTGTAGCACAAAAATTTACATACAATTTATGGTTGTATATATAAGAAATAAAAAAAACAATAATTACAAATAAGCGGGATTAATCTTTGAAGTTTTATGAGATCAGTCCATTTTATTATCTTTATGAAATAACAAATCCTATATATGGAATAATAATTCTTCGACCTTACGTGATTACACTGTTTATCCCTTCTCTTTTTTTATTATTCATTAGAATAAAAGTTTTTAAATCCAAACTTTTGTTGTTGGCTTCACTCTTTTATATAATAAATTTGTTAAAATAATATTTTTTTTCGATCGATACCTATTAATGTTGAGACTATTAATACATGACTAAGCGGTGTTTTAAATCTTGATAAAATTGGTGACTAATCGAACAGATTGAGATTATTAACACCCGAAGATCTCAATACATAACCTTATTATCTAATTGTGTCAACAATGTAACTTACCATTATCATGGCGACCACTTTGTTCGGCTATTATAAAAAAACAACTTAATATGCAACCAAATTGCATCAAATGTTAGGAATAAAAAAATAATTATAAAAATGCGTGTACAACTCACTGCTCATATATGAAGTGTTAAACTTACCAAATATATATACATTAAATCCTTATATATGAACTCTTCTAACTTCTTAGGCGCCGTTTGATTACAGGATAAAGTAAGGAATACATACATATTTTGATAAATATCGCGAAATAGGTAGAAGAATAAGGATATAATGATGAAACATATTTTAGATGAAATCACCTTGAAAGTTGTGATACCACCATTATATTCTCCCAAACAATGAAATTTGTATTCCATAAAAATGAAAGAATACATATATTTTAATCGTTTTCATTTTTTTACCATTTCTTTTATTTTTTATAATTTAACCATATATTATTATATTATTATTTTTATAATAGTAATAATGATTAAATGTCAAGTATTTATAATAAAATATTTTTATTATAAAATAAAATATATTTAAAATTTATTCATGTCGAACCAAATAAATGACAGAATAAGAATATGAAAAGAATATTATATTCTCATGAATAAAATTTCTTATTCTTCAAAAGATATCCTTCATCCAAACGGCCCTAAGTGTGAACTGCCAAATAATTTCTAGGAACATGAGATTCCTAGAGTAAATTTCACGGATAATCAAAACTTATAGGATGTTCCTAATAAGATCACTCAATTTTAATTTATAATACAAAGGTCATCCAACTTTTATAACGTCACGATCGTCTGTAGCTCGTTTGCTGATCCGAATGCATACGTGGAAGCCACATCATAAGCCACATAGGAAACCATGTCAGATTCGGGAGCAACATGTTGTCATGCACGTGATATCCCATCGACAATTTTCTCACCCTTTGCAACCCGGCCAATCTCCGTCAATCGTAAGTGGTGGCGCTGCAACAATAGGGGCTCCGTTATTGAGCTGTGACAACATCTCGACCACTTGCTCTCGATCAACTAGCGTAGGTGAGGGTACGACGGTGTCCAAAAATTGTTCGACAAACTACATCCCCCATGTTCCCTCCCTAAGCGTCCGCGAGCTCCCACCTTCTTTAAGCTTGCCCTGGCTCCCACTCTGGTGGCTGGAACAGCGGAGTGATCGTCAGCCCTTGGGACTGCTATATCCCCACGCCCATCACCGCTATAGCTAGGGACAATCTAGCTTTCGACTACGGAGATGGTTTCAACCCTAAGACCTTCCAAGGGTCATTGAACACCATCGCGGATGCCGGGATGCGAAGAAAGATGAGGCCTTGTGGTTGTAAAGAGCGAAGAGGAAGAGGAAGAAGTCGGTAGAGAGGGCCGCGATGACCCAAGAAGAGGCAGGGCTGCAAGGGCTCAGCCGTTGAGGGACCCATGTGTGAGGAGTAATAATGACATAAAAGTTAATATAAATAATTTTAAAGAGTGAAATATAAAACTTAAATTTGAACTTTTTAATATATTAAATAAAAAATCCAAAATGTAATAAAATAATATTAAATAAAAAATCATCTATAAGAATATTAAAAAAATGTGAATTAATAATGTAAACAAAAATATTTTGAAAAAAGTGAATCCTACAAAATCTTACTAGTTTTTGGGTCGGTTGTTAACTTGAGAGGATCAATTTTAATTTAGCTAAAATATTTAAAAATAATCGGGCTCTTAGATTTTTTTTTAAGCCGTTCACTTTTCTCACATCCCTACTAAATGCTTCCTTAGATAAATATATATTTGTCTTACATAAAAGACATGTTGGATCCCTGTATTTGTCTTATATATAAAAATATATGGGATTAATGTACAGTACTTTTTATTATTGAGGGATGTTGAGAGAGTATATATGTATGTATGTATGTTGTGCGACATCACCATATTTTTAACTTCCGCACAGATGAAAAGGAGGAATTGACAAAAGTAATAGCCAAGTTCTCCATTAATTTGCTCAACTTGGAAGAAATAGTAGATTATGAGCTTAATGTCATTATTAGCAGCAACTTGTCGTAAATGCCTCATCCAATTAGAATTTAAAATTAGCGCAACTTCTTTTAAAAGTGACGTTGTTTTATCATAGGATAGCTCATAAGATTTGATGATTGACGTACGTGATATATATATATATATATATATATATATATAATTATTCATTTCGTTATCTAGTATCATAGGACATATCTCTTTTGTGGCATGCTCGTGACTTGGAATGATGATTCCTTATTAGCTTATTAGAGACGAAATAATCATGTTCCGGACTTGGAAGGTGAACTTATTTTTTTTGTAAAATGTAAGGTCTTTTTTTTCTTTTATTAATATATTTATTTATTCAAGCCATTTGTCTTTACACTATAAATTATTTTTCTTTCTTTCTTTTCAAAGAAATAACTGGATCAACTTTTTATACGATCATATTTTCATAGCAGCAGGATTGTATCTCGGGGGAGCTGAATGTTAGTAACTTCAAATTTAAATCATCATGTAGATAAATATTTATTTTATTTTTATTTAAATATCGAATTAAATTAATTTCTCGTACTCCCTAATTTTAGTTGTCATGTTGGATAACCGGACGGGATCTTTAATATGCGTGCAACCGTAGCACAATCTAAGCAACAATTAATTAATTATCCCAATAGCTAACTTATCGGAGCACACTTATTTTTTAAGTTGGTAGATCTAAGATCCTTCGGTTAACAGGATGAAACTAATTTAATGTTTAAGGGAAAAAGAAAAAAAATGTTTTTAGAAACAAGTTAACGTGTAAAATCTACTCGATGGAATAAGATAATATTAAAATATATTACATCAATATTTATTAGCATGTCAAAGCTCATATAACTCTGTACATCAACATATAACAATAACTATTTAAATTCATATTTTTGTGATTTTTTTAGAGGTGTTCATCGGGTCGGATCGACTCGGTGAATCCGAAAATCGTATCTTTTTTGGGTCGAATCGATCCAACCCGATTAAGACTCGAGTGGGTCGGATTCGGGTTGGAAAATTTTAACCTGAGTTGACCCGGCCCGACGATCCGATTTTTTTAAAATTTTTAATTATTTTTTAGTTAAATATATAGTTTTATATTATTTAAAATCTAAAATATATGAAATAAATTATTTTAAATGTAGAAAAATATATAGATATTTAAAACAATATTTTTTATATTTAAAAATATTTTATTTTATATTAAAAATAAAATAATAAATACTTTTTATATTAAAAAATAAATAAAAAATTTAAAAAAAAAGAAAAAAAGGTGATCGGTCACCCGACCGGGCCGGTGACCGGATCCGGCCCGGCCCGGGTCGGGTCACAATAAACAAAAAAGAGGGGATCGGGCCGAGTCGGGTCAACACTCTTAGATTTTCTTTAAAGCTATGAATTTCAAATTTAATTAAATTGTCTGAGTTTTAAATTTTCACCGAGCACAATAGAAAACAAATGAAACATTATTCTAGATGGAAACAAAAAAAAAAAATATATATATATATATATATATTAAAGACCACAGGACGGTCTAATCGACGGGTTCAATACAAAGTTTTGATTTGATTTGTCCGGTTCGCGAATTGAAATTTTTAGTTAATTAATTTTTTTTTTTAAAAAATAGCTGCTTCGAGACCTCAGGAATAAGATGCTCGAAATCGTTATCTGCCGGAGCAAATTAATTAATTTAGCATAATAATTAATTAAAGTTATCATGGTGATGCGACTTCGTGTCTTGTGACATGTGACGGCCAAGAAAAATTATGAGAAAAAACAAAAGAAAAGAAAAAGGAAAACGTTATATTCGTCGCCCGCCACTGCCAGCAATTAAAACGTGCTGCTGACACCGTTTTATAATTTTATAATTATATACCGTGACAAATTGACATTTGACAATTCACAACCCCCCCTCCTTTTTTCTCCGACTTTTCCTTTCCAATTTTGGGTCCACCACCAAAACGACAATATTAATCTAACCAATGCGTACTATATAATATATATTATCATTCATTATAATTTTTTTTAAAAAAAATATGAAAGCAACACTTTAATAATGCATTAAGCCATTGACTAGGCATGGAACATTGCCTCGTCTCATAATGAGTTGGATTTCGATAAAGAAGATTGATAGAAGCTAGAAAATTATGGGCAAACAAGTTTCAAAACATATAATTAGTTATAAATATAATGCAATAGTTATATTTATAAAAAAAAATAAAGAAAGTCCCTAGAAATACTACTTGACTGTATAGTTGGCCTCCGCATTAATTGACGCAATTTTCGATCCATTTATCAGAAAAAAAATTAATAAAAAAAGAGAAGACCAATCCCAAAAATAGTTGTTTCCATAATTACCCCATTAATTAAGAATGACACATTTCTTTTTCTCACTGTGGAGCGCCGACAAGGCTCAATACACTTCTATTAAAAATATAACAATTTATTGATGTTATTTTTTTTCTATTGATTTTAATTTTCGTTCATTAATTAACACATCAATTTTAGCATAATACGAGAGTAAAAGCTTAAAAGTTTAAATTTTGTTAAATTTTTATTAAAAATTTATTTTTTCTCATAATTATTATTTATATGATGGACCGAATTAAATTAAAATTGTCACCGCTGCTTAGCGCGTCAATTTGAACATCCTTCTTGTTATTATGATCATGCTAAACATGTTAAGTGATGTTGAAATTGATACGAAGAGGACATGCATCACAATTGAAAAGGTGTGAACCCGATTACCCGATCTAAGGTGACCACAATTCGAAAGGTGATCCGATCTAAGGTGACCACAATTCGAAAGGTGATCGTGTCGGATGTGGATTAACAAATTTATGATTCTACTTTTTTTATTTTTTATTTAAATTTGAGCCTTATGTCTTTTTTAAAAAATATTTTATGTATGAAATTAAGTTTTTTAAGAAAATGCTTTAAAGTAAATATTATAATATTTTGAATATTAAATAAATATAAAATAGTGACAATATTTTTTAAAGAAATTAGTGATCGGTAATTGAATGAAATTTGATCTCGAGAGCTACGTGAAATAGAACAAAATTCTTCGGGAGACTACCTCAATGGTATTAATTAAATATGTGAAATAGAGCAAAATTATTGCAAATAAAGAAATGTAAGTATCCTATTTCCATATGCATGATTTGAGTTGATGTAAATGAATTAATTTACTCAGTTTAGTTTTTTTTAAAAAAAAAGTTTATATATCCTTTCACTAGATTTGAATATAATGTTGTAATTTATTTAATTTTAGTATTCATATTTAATTTCTTTGACATCAATACTATTATCACTTAATTCGCTAGTATTTTATTAATAGTATGCTCATTGATAAATTTTTTTCCAGGGCATCAAGAAAACAAAATTTAAATATGTGTGACTAATAATAATAGGAAAACAGAAAAAAAATATAGGGGATGGAAATGCAAAGAAAAGAAAATGTGGGGACAAGAAAAAACAGGAAAACAGTGGAATTTGGATTAATAATAATAACAAGTGCCAAAATGCCTCAACTAAAATTCCAGTCCTCTTTTCCGTGCCCGACTCTCTCACCATCCATCGCCCACCCACTTCCTCCTCCTCCCTCCTCACAGCTGAGCTCGCCCGGTTCCGTCCACACTAGCCGCCGGTGACCGCTCATCGCCGGACTCCACTCTCAAATCCGGCGGACATGAACCTGTGGACGGACGATAACGCTTCCATGATGGAGGCCTTCATGGCCGGCACCCCGGACCTCCAGTCCTACCCCTGGCCTGCTGCCACGCCTCCTCCTCCCCCTCCTCCCCCTCCCCCTCCCCCTCTTCTCTCGGCCTCTGCAACAGTCGCTTCCGCCGTGGCGCCTGCGCCGGCTGCGTACCTCAGCCAGGACAGCCTGCAGCAGCGCCTACAGACCCTGATCGACCGCTCCAGGGAGAGCTGGACGTTCGCCATCTTCTGGCAGTCGTCTGTCGACCCCGCCACCGGCTCGTCCCTCCTCTGCTGGGGGGATGGATACTACAAGGGATGCGAGGAGGACAGGCGCAAGCAGCGCTCTGCGTCGTCGTCCTCCGCCGCGGAGCAGGAGCACCGCAAGCGGGTGCTGCGGGAGCTGAACTCCCTCATATCCGGAGGGGCGTCGTCCCCGGACGAAGCCGTCGACGACGAGGTGACCGACACTGAGTGGTTCTTCCTCGTTTCCATGACACAATCCTTCTCCAACGGCTCCGGCCTCCCGGGCCAAGCCCTGTTCGAGGGAACGCCCAACTGGATCACCGGAGCCGAGCGACTGGCTGCGGCGCCCTGCGAGCGGGCGTACCAGGCGCAGGTTTTCGGCCTTCAGACTCTGGTCTACGTCCCCGTGGGCTCCGGCGTGCTGGAGCTCGGCTCGACCGAGCTCAACTTCCAAAGTGGAGAGATGCTGAGCAAGATCCGCGTCCTCTTCAACTTCGGCAACTCGCTGGAGGCGTCCTCTTCGGCGGCCGCCGGGTCCTGGTTCCCGCAGCAGCCCACGGCGGAGGCAGCGACGCCCGCTCAGGCCGCGGCCGACCAAGGGGAGACCGACCCCTCGGTGCTCTGGCTCGCGGATCCCATGGTGATAGAGATCAAGGACTCCGTCACACCCGCCGTCGCCACCCCTTCCGCCGAGATCTCGGTTGCCAAATCGGCGATCCAACTCGACCGAAATACAAGCTCCAGCACTCTTACTGAGAACTACAATTCTTCGTTCCAAATTCAGCAGCAGCAGCAGCAACCCCACCAGAGCAGCAGTAGCAGCAACCTCCAGAACCAGACCTTCTTCAACAACAACGGCAGTAGCACCAACAACCAGAACATCTTCAACAACGGCGGCGGCAGCAACAACGTTAATAATACCCGGAACCTCAATTTCTTGGACTTCGTCTCCAATGACTCCGGCGTCCCTCCGTTGTTCAAGCCGGATTCTGGTGAGATCCTAAACTTTGGCGAGAACAAGAGGAATTCCTCCCCTACGCCCCCCGCCGCTGTTGCTGGCCTGTTCACATCCCATCAACACCAGATACCTTCCCTCGGCGCCGAGGATAAGAAGAGCAAGAGGTCCACGGGCGCCACGTCGAAGCTGAGCAACAACGACGAGGGCATGCTCTCTTTCTCGTCAGCACCGGCCCGGACCTCCGCCGCGGGCCCAATGAAGTCCGCCGGTGCTATCGGCGGGATGCTCAGCGGGGGCGACTCGGATCACTCGGACCTCGAGGCATCAGTGCGGGAGGTCGAGAGCATTAGGGTTGTTGAGCCGGAGAAACGGCCGAGGAAGCGCGGCCGGAAACCCGCCAACGGCCGCGAGGAGCCGCTCAACCACGTAGAGGCCGAGAGACAACGCCGCGAGAAGCTCAACCAGCGGTTCTACGCCCTGAGGGCCGTCGTCCCCAACGTGTCCAAGATGGACAAGGCCTCGCTGCTCGGAGACGCCATCTCCTACATCAACGAGCTCCGCTCCAAGATGCAATCCTTGGAAGTGGACAAGGAGGGCCTGCAGTCGCAAATCGACACGCTCAAAAAGGACCGTGAGTCCGGGTCCGCCCGGCTGCCTTCCGAGCACGACCTGAAGAGCGTCTATGGCGGCGGCCGGTGCGTCGGAGTCGAGGTCGAGATCAAGATACTGGGTACGGAGGCCATGATCCGAGTGCAGTGCCAGAAGATGAACCACCCCGCCGCCAAGCTCATGGCCGCACTGATGGAGCTCGACCTCGAGGTGTACTACGCGAGCGTGTCCGTGGTGAAGGACCTCATGATCCAGCAGGCCACGGTCAAGATGTCGAGCCGCGCGTACACGCAGGAGCAGCTCACTGCCGCCATCTTGTCGAGAGTGGCCGGCCACTACCCCGCCACTCGGTAACCTATCGGGCTCAAACGCAACAGCTGGGTTGCTTAATTAGTAAGGATTTGCCCACGACGGCCGCCATGGCCGGCGCCGCGCCCCCACGAAGAGTTTTCATGCATGTTTTTAATATATATAACAATATGCATGTATGTATGTATATGTAGATTCAGCAGGGTAGGTTAATAATTACTTGTCCTCGTAGAATCGTAGCATCTATCTTCTATTCCCATCTCTGAGCTCTGAACCGTAGAGGAGGGTGTGTGATTATCTTATCTTAGAGTAGTTAATATGTTTTGCATTTGGAATGCTCCTACACGATGTCCATCTTATTCTCCAATCCCCCATGCAAATTGTACATAGATATTGCATTTCTGATGCAATGAATCCAGGCTTTGACTATATGAAAATGCATGTGTTCTTGTTTTGCTCGTCATCGATCTGGTTTGGCTTGGATCTTGTCTTCTGGGTGTAATCTCTGTACAATATCCAGTATTCCAAAAGAAAGAGAAAGGACAGGACGTCGAATTGAGCAAGTAGTAGTTGATCTCCCATGCCGTGGCTTTGGCTTTCTATTTCTATGCTCGAGTGTACCATCAAACCTCCTCGTATGGCCGACTGATGCCATTCTAAGGCAGGGCTCAATCATTTGGAGTCGACAGGACAATCCAACACGTCTGTAATTGTGTGTAATCCAAGGTCATGCAAAAGGAGAGAAAGATCTCTAGGATGAATTTGGTAATCCACGACACTGTACTCCTGGGGTATGATCGATTCAGGTGCCTGTTGCCGGCATCATTGCACATGGTAGCCTCAGCCAGATTGCTACCACACTTTTGCTCGAGTCCAAGGAAAAATATGGCTCCTTGTGACCCCAAAATGTATATAATTTTTTTTTTGGCTAAGCCCCACCAAAATGTATTTATTATACATATTCCTACCTCCTCTCTCCGGACTCCCAACGTTAAATTTTTTTTTTCACCTTGACTAACCACATCAGATTTACATACTTTTTTTGGGGTGAAATTTACATACTTAAATATAAGACTTAAATATAGTGATTTGTGAAAGCTATTTATGCAATAACTAATGATAAATGAGTTGTGACCTTACATTTTATTGTGACGATAAGAGACTTGTTCATATTTAATGTTATAATTAGAGGAGTCATCAATCATCTTACTGTTGTGATCATTATGTTATGTATGGATCTAATTACAAAAAAAAATATCCAATGAGAATACACCTAATAAGTAGTGTCACTCGTGACAATAGTGATATGAATCATGTATCAAGATCAATATTATAAAAATTATGAACCATTATTTAGAAATAATTTATGACTGATGAGAATAATTATCAATAAATCATAAGCTATTGATCAATCACAATACGAGACATATCATCAATTATTGATGACCTATTAATTTTAATTATCTATAATCGACTATCAATTATCACTCAATTCAATTTAATAATAATTATCAATTATCTTAAATTAACCATCAATTTGTCACATATTAATGAAGGTCATAGTTAACAATTACATCAATTATATTAACGATTATCGATCAATTCATTTGGCACAAAGGTCCCAATTTTTCCATCAGTCACAAAAACACAATTTCAATTATCCATGAGGTTCAGTCAATTATCTATCAGCCACTAAATTGTAATTCAATTATCACTCAGCCACATGAACGGAACCAGATCAAGATACTAGGGGGGGCAAGTGATCTATAATAGTTATATTTTCAATTTTTCTTAATTAATTTATAGGTATTTACTTAAGGATAACAAATTTTTGGGAGGGGCCAAGGCCCCTCCCAAACCCCCCTGCCTCCGTCCCTGCTCAGCCATGAAGGTTGCTACACAATTATCACTTTATCTATCAATCCTTTGGGGTATAATTTACGATCAATTATCAATAACTTATTTTTATTATCAATCACAAAGGTATTCGTAGATCGTAACAGTCTTCATCGACCACAAAAACCTCCATCGATCACAAAGGACCTCCATCGATGATAAAAGTCTCAATCAATCACTAAGAATCTCCATCGATCATGAGAATCTCCATTAATCATTATGTATTAACAATCGACTATATAAGTCTCCGTTGACAACAAAGGGCCGGGCCTTTACCAATTCTCCATTATCGACCATCAATCAATATGACAATCATAATTAATATCAAAACTAATACATATCAATGACATGGTAAAAAACAACCAATACTATTAACCAATGCCGTTAACTATAAATATTTAAAGATTTGTCTTAAATCCTCAAAACTCAGCTTCCGCTAGTACAATCCCGAGTTGTGTTCATCTATCGAATTTCCCTCTTTTGGTAACACGACCTGGGCTAGGTCAAGTAGAATTCGAGTCGGGTTCCATTACAATCTAATTTCAAACCTCAGTCCACGAAAACCTGGGTAGGGTATGCTAGGAACCCTCGCCGATGCGACTTTTGATCATATTTCTAATGTTATAATCTATCCAATTGTATTAACAATTAATTCATATTAAACTTCAATTATAGGACAAGAATTAGGTTTATACCGACGAAAAATGTTGATATACGAACGCCCTTATGCAATATTGTCACGACTGGACCGAATTAGCCGATCGAACCAGTCGAACTGTCAGTTTTGAACAAATTAAAACTAGTCAAAACCAGAACTGATGAAAACCGAATAGAACCGACCAAAACTGACCTAAATGAATCGGTTATGATTAAAAAAATTTACAAATCAAAATTTATTGTGGCCCATCCTTCACTGTTAAGCTCATTTTATAGTAGATGTTTTGCTTTCACTTTTTAGGTGTCTCCAATGTGGGACTATTTACATACTATCTTTTGCTCTTCTTCTTTAATAATTAAATTGTCATTAATTTTTTATATTATTAATATGGGAATTTCTATTTGTACAATTTTTTTTACAATTGATTTTTTTCATTTATTTATGGATATTAAACTATTTATACACATAATTTTTGAATTTTTATTCTCATTTTATGGCATTTTAACTTATAATACACTAATGTTTCTAAATAACTATGACTTCATTTTTCATTCAAAATTTTTATATTAAAAATCACTAAATATTAATATAAATTTGTTAGATATTAGGTTAATATGTATTAATTTTCAAATTTTAAGTTATGAAGTAATTTTATATGATTAATGTAATACGTGAGTGAACAAAATATATCTTTCAAAATTATAATATTTTATTATTATTTAGTCCGACTGGTTCGACCTAAAATGAAAACTTATTTATGGGGACATAAGATCCATTCTCATAGCATTGCCTTTACGTATCTTTAGTTGGCTGAAAAATCAACTGTCTTATGATTGTACGAATATCGAACTTTGTTCAGTGCTCTCTAGTGATGTCTTGAAACTTGTGTCAATCAGTTTGGTGATGATCTTCTATGTTGGAGCTTCGAAATCAGTCGTGATCATCCTTCAAGTTGTCTTGGATTGCGTGCAAAGTAGGAGAGAAGGAGAGGATTTTGTGTAGAAATTTAGCCTTGATGTGTGGAGTTGAAACTACCTTTTTGGTCCTATTTATAATTGTTGTTTTTGGAGTTTGATTTCAATTGGATTTTCAAATCAATTCTAAATTAATCGCTATATATGTCTTAATTAGCCTATCATAAAAATTTTCTATTAAGTAATTCTAAATTCAATATTTAATCTTCTTAATAATCTCATTCTCAATCAAATTCTATATCAATCCAATGCCACCCAAATTCTTTCTTTATCTTTGATAAAAAGTGTACCTCTTTTAAACTATACTTTTATTTTGTCATTTTTATTTCTTTCTTATGAAAATTTTAAATTTATTTAATATAATAGTAATTTATCATCCAATTTTCAAATTAAAGATATCAACAAATATTATTTTAGTGACTGAAATATTTCTAAGTTATAAAACTCTCAATTTTATTATATTTGAGAATTCTTTATTCATTAGGTTTGATTTTGGACCTCAAATCAACTTGAAACCCCTAATTCTAATTTAATCACAATTTCTATTATTCAATAGGATTTAATCTTTCTTTCTTTACCTTTATCCTTTCTAATCATATTTTTAATCCCACTCGAAGTCAATTTCCTAATCTTTGTCCAATCAATATTCCTGTCCATAATTTGATCTCAATTTCTTTTCCTACCCAACTCCAAATTCTTTTTTTCAAATAGGGTTATCCTTTCTTTTATTCATTTTCTAATATATTCATATTCATTCTCAAATTCTCCACTAGTTCATTAAAATTCTAATCCAATCAATAAATTTCTCTATTGCCCTTTTACGGAATCTTGGGATGTTACACTACAACATCCATGCACCAAGGGAATAAGATTTTTTTGGCGTCAAATGACATTATTAACTTTTTGTTCCTTGTCGGCACATAAAAAACAAAAAAGTGAGATCCTTCAATCCTCATTGGTAGTAAGAATATTTTTGTTCTAACACATTTTACTCTTACCTCAAGAATAGTGTGTTCTTTAAGCAAATGATTTTTCTCGTTTCATCTCTTATTTTGACAGTTGAATAAATTTCTAGACCTATGCCAATAAAAGGGAAATATTCTTATATATATATGTGTATTGTATTTAATTTATTTTTCTTATTTTTCATTTGAATTACTTGTTCTCATAAATAATAAAAATGAAATGGTTATTAGAATATGTATAATACCAAACCAACACACTCCTTGTCGTGAGAACATTGACCATGTTCGTATCCAAGTTGGTGTTTGATTAAGTCCAGTCGGTATAGTAGAACAACAAAGATCAAACTCGATTGGCATATTAGAAGAACAATGATAAAATCCGGTCGACGTAGAAGTACAACAATAAAGAATCAATCATGTTAACCAAAATGAGACATCTTTTAGAAAATGTATAGTGGAAAAATAATATTCCATTATAACAAGATATATTGTTTAACAACAAAGGTGTCACGACCCCGATTTAAACGGTGATTTAAATCAGAGTTCGCGACTAATTACAGACGATCAAATATTATTAATTTTTTTTAAAAAAATTGTGCATAACTCCTCTAGATAATACAAGAAAATGATAACACATATAAACAAACCACGCAGTTTATATTGATCATTCAGAGCATGTAACAACCTTAGAATTTATACCACCACATAATAAAAAAAGATTCACATTTTACAAGATATAAAATTACTTTTCATATATAACACATATCAAACTCTCTCCATATCCCAATAGAGGAATATGAGAGCTGCAAGTCTTCTATCTAACACACGCAGTGGGGCACATGACTTCTCAATACCTTAGCAACAAAAAGGTTCCACACCCTGCTAAGACTGTCTCTCGTGCTCCCAAAAGTTCTACTGATTTAAAAAAGTGTACAACAACACTGTGAGCAAATAATAGCTCAATAAGCTGATAACTCATAAGTTATGTGTTACCATCTAATAAATTCGAGGAGACATAAACATACATGTATTAATCATAATATCAAAGTAAATATCTTCATACATATACTAAATATATATATAACATCCCATTCAAAAGCATTGCACTCAATTTACATTCATTGTCACTTAAACATATCAAACATGTGTATGCAATGCAACACTCTCATATGTATACACGGATCACTAACTGACCAGTGGTCGATAGGTGGACTCTAGAGGTGGCTCCCATCGTGATCAGCGATGTAGCACTTAGCTCCATTCTACCTCATCTTTTTCGGGGAACAAATCATAAAATGATAGGTGGACTCTAGAGGTGGCCCCTACGGATTCTAGGGGTGACCCCCATTGCGACTACTCACGATGTGGCACTTAGCTCAGCATGTCACTTAGCTCCAGCCTATCTCATCCCATTACTAGAGAACAGAATGATGGATTGGACTCTAAAGGTGACTCCCATCGTGATCAGCGATGTAGCACTTAGCTCCAACCATTATATATGCAAATGCAAATGAATGTCGATGCATGATTCATCACATAACAAACATCTCCTGACTACCAGAAGATGAATCATATCCATCGCAATCCATTCAAATCATATCACATATACTTTCCATAATTGTATTTCTCGAAATCAATTCATAGCATTATAAAATATATTCAATACATATAATAATCGATGCCACACCGAATTCAAAAGAGGTGAAAACATAGAGTAGGAGAAATCAACTTACCTATAAGGGCTAACAAAATATTTTCCTTTCCTTGTTCACTACTTTATTCTTCTACTCCTATAACAATAATAGTAAGAAACACATTACTACTATTATTTGAACACAATCCTATCACACATGAAACATAATTAATTGCTTAGGTACATGAACCTTAAGTATTTACTCTTATAACTTAAGTAACTATTAAACATAAGGATTGACCTAATATTATAACAGATTGCACGCATAGTAAAGAAAAATTCATATATTCTCGTATACATAATCAAATGACATCATTCCAATTTTCTTTACTTTCATATTACAGAGACATTAATTTATAAAAGTTTCATTTCCTACTTCATTATGGTTTGCTCTTATAAAAATTAACATTCAGCTTAACTTTTATGTTATTTCTATTTTCTGACAGACTGAGTAACCTTAACTTTATGATTTATATAAAATAATAAACCTTACCTGTTCTGACTCTTTTAATTTTTCCCAAATTGTAGACATCCTAAAGTGCAACTCATAAAATTATTTGAATTTATATCTAATTGTACTGAGCACAATAAATGTAACCAATATTAGCATAATCTGTCCTAAGCTCCATTATGACAGACTGAGTAAAGCTCGGTAAAATATTTATAACTTTAGCTACACATATCATTTTCTAGTGATTCCAATTGTCAATGAAATTGACATTAACATCAATATCTATAACTCCTTAAATTATCAAATAATTCCATGACATATTGAATTTAATACATAATTTACAAGTTCGGATAGCAATTTCGGCGGACAGAGTGATAGTACCTTAAAGATAAGAGCATAACTTTATCTACAGAATTCATATTAACTTGATTCCAAAGCTCAATAAAACTAGACTCATATAGGATCAATTACAATAAATTTCATAATTTTGGATTACTCGAAGGTATTGAATTATGTAGCTAAAGATTCGTGAATCAATTGAACATGGCTAGGGTTAATCTTACCCATGAATAATATGAGTTTTGCCCCATGTTCAAGTAAAATCCGAAAATAAATGGATGAGAAAGGTTCAGAGTCACCCTAGTTAAGAATTATGTAGTTAAAATCTAAAGAAAATGAAGTAGGAACTTACCAAAATCTAAATCCCTAGTTGCCCCTTCTTTTTTTTTTTTTTCTAATTTCCTTCAACCATGTAGCATCTTTTTTTCTACCTTTGCAATTCGACCAAAGGTGATAAATAGGGCAGAAGAAGGTAGTAAAAGGTAAAAGGATAAGTATTAAAAGTAAAGGAGATACCGACTTTAGGTTGTACATGTGGTACTTCCCAAAATGACCTTGAAGTATGACTTGAAGTATTAAAAGTAAATGGCTTTTGCATTTTGCATTTATTTATTTATTTATTCATTTACTTAAGACATTACATGTAAATAATGAACTACCCCTCATTTGGATTCAAATAAAATATTTTAAAAAAATATACAACCAATGAATAGAAATCTAATTTTTTGTCCGAAGAACAAAAATCGCGATTTCACAGATTTTTCGATTTTGTGTCTACGTTTTGACTAACTCATACATCTCCTAAAAATTCTTAAAAATCACTTTTAGAATCCTTTCATATATATGAACAATTACCGGGACTTTAATTTTCTAAATTTTCACTTTTCCGAAAATCACATTTTCATGCCTTAAACATATTTCCATCACTTTTCGGACTCCAATAATTATCAATAAAATTTATGTCTTAACATGAGCTTCATAACACATATCAATAACATAATATAACATTCTAATCATACATGTTTAAGTTAGGGATATTACAAAAGGTCCCTCCTATACAAAACAAATCATGTCAACTCTATTAGTTAAACATCCAAGTGATAAAATTGCAAAACGGGTCATGTCCATCTTGGAAAAAAATTGACATGATCTATAGTTGCACTGCCATGAAACACGGATGATATCTATCATAAAACGATATGCGTGTCTCACATAAATAGAGATTCACATTTAACAAATGATATTTAATTGGCAGCGTCATAAATTATTTATAGGTGATACAATCTTAAGGAGTTCTTCTTATAAATAATACTTCATTCATCCACTTTTGGATAAAGAAAGTGTTAACTTTGAAGCATTACACAAATATACAAAAAGAGGTTCTAGTCGTTTACTTGATCTAAATTTGTCTCAAAGTAGTTCAAATTCTTCAAAAGTTTTCTTTTTCTTTTCTACCTTCTATAGTCTATTATTTATCTCTCCATTGCAGTTATGATACTTTTTTAATGTATGGAGTAGAGTCATAGTTATAATTAACCTTGTTGAATCTTATTAATTATTATATATTAGACCAAGATTTATTTTTTGATCAGTTGGTGTTATCGAGTTGGTTCAACTATCCGAGTTGATTGTTTTTTCGTATTTTATATTTGTTCTATGTATATTTAATCGATATTTAAAAATGTATCATTAAATCACACCTGAGGTAGTTTTGATATAAGAGTGCAAGTTATCTCTATCTAGGATTTAGATAAGACAGTTAGATTAACTGAATTGAATTCTTTATTTTTAAATATTTTTTCATGAGATAATTCAGATTTATTCTAAACCTTGTCTTTAGAGAGATAATAAAGGGATACTTAGTTCCATTTTAAACATATCTTATCCTAACCTATGTCATTTTTCGCTATGATTTTTAAAGGAATCAATCGATCAATCAATTCTGTACCCTCTATCATATTTTCTTTTTAAAAAGCAATATTATCTATTTTTCTCATTTAATTAATTTAAGACAAAAAGATAAACTAATTATTGTGAGTTAATGACTTTTTTCCATTTCCTATTACTTTATCCCACTTAGTTCTCTTACCCTTACTATACATTTTTTAACACTATATCAATGTCCTACCCCATATTCTCATATCCCCTGTCAATTTTCAACTTCTATGTGGCAAACATCTAAATAGAGCATTTATAGGTTTAACAACAAATGATTAGTTGTTGTGTCTGGCTTAAAGCACCCCTTGGCTAGCGCGTAGGTCTCATAGCTTCTTAGTTATCCTGAGGTCGAGAGTTCGAGCCTCTCTCACCCCAATTTTTTGTTTCTTTTTTTTGCCTTTCACAAAGTTTCAAGCAGGCTTAAAACACAAAACGTGGGCTTAAACTTTGAGCCTGCTTCAAATAATATCACAACAATAACTTATAGTAATTAATTTTGAATACATGCAAGTGCTCCATTTTTTTTTCCATATTTCCTTTATGTATACATTGAAGACAAAAGTAGGAAACAAATAATAAAAAAAGGCAAACAAAAGTAATCCACCAATCTTCTAATACGAACAGGATATAGTCTGACCGTGTACTTGGAACATGTCATCGTCAGATACATTATTATTGTTATATATATATATATATATATATGCAATGTTTGAATTCCAAGTTCATATGAAGAAGTCATGTGGTCAATGTTTTATTTATAGCTCAAATGTATGATGTTGGTATCCGAACAAATCATGCTGTAGACGTAGCGTATACAAATAAAAGTATGCGCACATTTAAGTCCTAACGGCTAACGATATGGCTCATCGTTGTTTTCTCAAACAAAGCAATTAATAGAATGAGAGCTGAGAAGCATGGAAATAATAAGGTATTTCTTACTATATTAAGTACCGGTCTTTGAATAAACATGGTAACACAAAGTTATCCATACAAAATTAAAGTTTAAAATTTATTAGGGATATGGAATAAAAATATTGCTCTCGATTTCAAGTGATATAATTATTTATGGATAAGAAATTAACGTTAAATATTTGTTTTACTTGATTAATAAAAAAATGTTCACAAAACCGGGATCATTTGGTTAGAAGGCGATTTCTCTTTCCAATATAACTTATTTGCTTCCGAATGTATATATATCGTTTTGCTTATTTTTTTTAGATCAATATTTTTCTGAGCAAATAATTTATTTATTTGTTTCGTTTGTGAAAAAAGGAACATGAAAAAGGTATCCCGGTGAAAAATAATTCTTCTTCTTTTTTTATTCGGATGAGTTCATCTATAGAAATCTTTTAACATGGTATATAATATCTTACGATAATGGAAATGGAATTCGAAGACTGCATCTTTCTCTCTGTTGTCGTTTTCTAGTTCCCACGAGAGAGAGAGAGAGAGAACCACGGCCAATGACAAGCAAGTCAAGAGGCGTATTTCCCAAAGTCCTCCAGGCAGCAGTGGCCGCAGCCTTTTGCAGTCCATGAAGAACAGCCATCCAAAGATCTGAATCTGAAATCGTTTACTCCCAAGTTATATCCAAAGAAGACCCCCAAAATCTAATAGATCGCAATAAGATTGTATGGTTATTACTTGCTGTAAGACTAGACAATGGCGAATCCAACGATGCTCCTTGTTAGATCCACCACGACACGACAAATTTGGCCCTCTCAGATCTACTCTGCTTTGCCATTTTTAGGAATACAAAGAACACCAAAGTCCAGCAGTCGGACGCCCCAAATCAACTAATTCGAACGAAAATAGGAATTGCAAACGAAATCCTACTACGTCATCTCTCTCGGTCTCTCTCTCTCTCTCTCTCCGTTTCGCCCTCAATTTTCCACCGCCCTTTGTGCTACTTTCTCCCTCCACCTGACATCCCTCTACTTTCTCTCTCCTGTTCGGTTCTGTCGCGCTTTCCTTTCCAATTTTCCTCAGATCCTTCTCTCTCTCCCCCCTCTCTCCTCGACACTTGCAGGAGGTGATGACCTCCTCTTTCTCTCTCCTACGTTTCCGAGTAATCCTGCAAAAATAAGGGGAAAACATTTCCTGAACAAACAAGAAGCATCGAAGGCAGAAGCCATGGATCACTCGAGGAACAACCACAACCAGCATCTCGGCGTCAACAAGCTCGGCAAGAACATACGCAAGAGTCCCTACCAGCTGCAGCCAAGTCAACACCTAAACCACCACCGCCAACAGCAGCAGCAGCAGCAAAAGCCTCCTCCTCTTCATCAGCAACACCACCAACAGCAGCAACTGCAAGCGCAGGCTGCGCCGGCGCCCGCGCCGCCACAGCCTCAGGTATACAACATCAGCCAGAACGACTTCCGCAGCATCGTCCAGCAGCTGACCGGCACACCCTCCCGCGACCCTCTACCCGCGCCCGCCAATCCCCCGCCGGCGCCTCGTCCTCCCCAGCCCAAAACCCCCAGCATGCGCCTCCAGAAGATCCGCCCCCCTCCTCTCATTCCCATCCCCCGCCCTCCTCCCCCTCCAGTCGCCCCTGCTCCCGTTCCCCGCCCCTACGATCTCCCTGCCCACAGATACCCTAACCCTAACGCCAGTTCCAATCCCAATCCCAATCCCAACTCCAACATCAACCCAATCCATCGTCCCGCGCCGATTCCTCCGGCCGCGCCCCCGGGCGCCGCCTGGGCAGAGTCGCCTGTCTCCGCCTACATGCGCTACCTCGAGAGCTCCCTCCTCAGCGCCGACTCTGCCCGCCAGCCCTACCCTCTGCCCCATATGCCGCCGCCGCTTCCGTTCCCGGGGCTACTGCCTTCCCCGCGCCTGCCCGTCCTGCCGCTCCCCCAAGCTGGGATGGCAAACCCAAACCTCCTGCCGCCGACGCCGCCTTCGGCCCTGCTGCCTTCTCCGAGCGCGTACTTGAACCTGCTGTCTCCCAGATCTCCATACCCGCTGCTGTCCCCCGGATTTCAGTATCCTCCTCCGCTGACCCCAAACTTCGCCTTCTCTCCCTTGCCGCAGTCGGGAATCTTGGGGCCTGGGCCGCAGATGCCCCTTTCGCCGAGTATGTTGTTCCCTCCTTCGCCATCGGCCTTTCTGCCCATCCCCAGCCCGAGATGGAGGGATATGATGTAGGATTTACTGGTCGCAGATGACCGCCAGGGATCTCTATCACTTTCGTCCAAAGATATCAATGGCTCCTTGGTGCTGTAACAGTGTTTTTAAGAGCAAGGGTGACAAGGTTTGCTGTCTTTGATCAAACAGCAGAATGGAAGATTTGTTGTATAGCTTCCGAGCTTCCAAACTGCTCTGGTAATGGCTGGCATCTGGTCTTCCCGCAGGGCAAAGGAAGATAGGGAAAGCAGGTATAGGCGGAGCTGAGGTAGGTGCACTTTTAGTTAGTGAACCATGCTGCTAATTGCTTGTAACTAACTGTAAAGTATTTGTTTATTTCATTTACATTGGATATCACAGCTTTGTCAATACATTACAATTTACAATTCAGAATAGAGAATGTTAAACGGTTTCCATTTGTTCTAATCTGTTACACGATCAAATGCTTCATTTCCTCCAGGAAAAAAAACCATACCTTTGTCAGTATTTCCTTTCTCATCAGATCCAATAGATTTCCGCGCCTCCTTTAGTTTGGAACAAATTATTTATGGTATTGGTTTCTTGCAATTCTCTTTAGTAGTTGCCAAATTGAGAACTTATTTGTCCTAACTCCCAAGTGACGGACTTCCAAGCATAATTCCTCATCAGATTTGAACTGTATATATTGCCAATGCAGACAGAAATTATCATGCCAATAATTCAGTTGTCTTTTATGACAAGTTCAGAAAATTACCATTTTATTTTATCCAAGTTTCCAATAATTGCAAAGTATGCAAGTGTTAACGTACAAGATTTACCAAGTACCTAATGCTTGAGCTTTATTTAGCCAGTTAACACATATTCAGATGTGCAAGTATGATTCACATCTTGTTAAATTTCTTGGGTGATTGACTTTGTTGTGTTGAATTCTTTATCAACTACGGAATCTATGTTTTGAAGTTTCCAATTTTAGTCTTCCTTCATTTACTATATCCCACCAATTTGTCTGGTCATCTTTAACCTTTTCAAATTAATAAGGATTCATCTTGAACTTAAATATGTTTGATCTTTATTTGGTGAATCTATTCAATCTGAAGTACATTATTTCTTTCTTCTGTTCTTATTGAAGCTTTCATCATTTAGAAGCTAAATGCATTTCATATTGGTGTACACTTATGTACATATATACTACATACAGACTTCTTTCTCGTATGCTTAAAGCAAAACATGTATTTGTATTTGATGATTTAGGTGTTATTATCCTGACTCCTGAGTACTCTTCTTGTATGCATACTTCTCTTGACCAGTTTGATGGCTGCTCTAGGAAATATGTATGCTACTGAATTATGCATCCACATTAAAGAGTATTTGTCATACTTGATGGATTTTGTTGACAACATGTTGCAAACTTTATTTTAAGGTTTGTTTTGAATTATTGCCAAAACATGAGTTTCTGGATTTGGATATTTTGAGTTGGTGCTTTGGATCCTGGTCCCAAGCCCGGATAAAGGAGGAGGGTTGTGTTAGGCCCCGACAGCCAGCATAAAATCATGTCGAATCTTATGAACATGGATCAACGAATATGGCGTCGTATGATCCATGTAGCCGACCCCACCTAGTGGGATAAGGCTTTGTTGTTGTTGTTGTTGTTGCTTTGGATCCTGGACCCTTTTGCGATGACAATTGGAGTTATGTCACAGTTTTATTTTTTTTGTTTGATGAAGAAAAAAGAGGTTCCAAGCCCGGATAAAGGAGGAGGGTTGTGTTAGGCCCCGACAGCCAGCGTAAAACCTTGTCGAATCTCATGAACATGGTTCAACGAATAGCGTCGTTTGATTCATGTAGCCGACCCCACCTAGTGGGATAAGGCTTTGTTGTTGTTGTGCATTTTCTTTATTACAGATTGAGTGGATGTAGTATGAGCCCATTTTTGTTATTTCTTGTTAATGATACATAGTCTTAACGAATAATGTCTGTTGAAGCCGTTCTTTAAAGCTGGGGGTTCAAATTACTCAAAATACTTATAGTAGCTTTGTTGCTTCAAATGTCAAATCATTTTCCCTACCATCCAGGGAATTTTTCTATTTGAAGCATTAAATTTTTTTTTTGAGAAGGATACATAGTTAGTTAATGGAAGTATGAATTAGGCAAGCGTTTGAAGATGGCACACAACAGAGGAATATGCAAGTGGAAGTAAACACAGATTTGTTAGTAGTTTGACAAGCCTTCTCTTCCATCTGCTAACTAGAACTTTTTTGGGTGGATACTAGATCTTATGTGTAGCAAACCAACCTTTACACTGCCACTCTTACAAGTGGTGAGGAACCCAACTTTGTTCGCATTATGGGTGGTGAACTAACTTTTACAACGGTCATACTTGTTATAGAACCAGTCTTTCTCATATCTATTCTTCAGCAAAAAGAGGAACATATGCCTTGATCCAGAAAATCAATTAGTTCCAGAAAGATGCATATTATGCCTTGACCTGGTGTATTCTGTAGGAAATTCTTTGTAGCTGTTTCTTTTTTTTTCCTTTCAAAATTGTATGTAATTCCTTTTAATTCAAGAATAAAATGAGTATATCTAGGTTTCTCTAAGTGGAGCCACAAACCCTAATGTTTTATCTACTACTTGACAAGTTGAACTCTTTTGGTATCTCTCTCAAAGTGGATTGAAGCCCCACCAATTCTTTCTCTTTTCTGATACTTTTTTTTGGTTAACTCTTTTCTGATACTTTTGAAGTCCATCTTCAAAATGGTATAAGTCCAGTCAACAATCTAAATGCTATATCTATCTTTCTAAACTGGAACTAGTGTTACCTGGAGTTAGTAACTGAGGTCTGCGAAAGTAATGAGTTACATTAGTTGTTGTGACAGGAGTTCTTGAAGTCCCTTTCACTTGGCATTGATTCTTTTATCTTTGTCGATTATGTCAAAGTAGGTAAGCGACATTACCGTTTGGTCATTTGAATGCCCGACACGCGCCTGAATTATCACGGATAAGATGATCAAGTGAACTGAAGCCCTTTTCAGTGAAAATAGTCAGAAGTGGTATTCCTCAATGCCATTCTAATTATAAATGCCAAGTTAGCTGTGCAGTTATCACAAATGCTAGTTGATGCCTAGGTTTTGGATAATTTCATTTAAAAGTTGTGGAGACTTCCACCGTTTCTGCTTGTTGATTGGTGCTGGTAAAGGGTACCTTTTTCTGAGAGGGTAGATGAGTTGTACATTGAGCGGAATGAAAAATCATACAATATTTGCCTTAACTTAGAAACTTAGTGGTCCTTTTTGGTAGTTGCCTTGTCACCTTAAAAAATGATTGTTGTCTTCTTTTCTTTTGTTTACAGGTTATTGTTCTTTTCTTTAAATGATTTTGAGATTCTCCATCCTTTCTAGATCACTTAGCGATGAAACAAGGAAGGATGAAAGGGATGTGCAGGTCTAGATCACATGTATGGTGCACCAACTGAAATTCTTCTGTCTTCTCTGGAGGAGATGGCGATCAGATGAAAAGCTTGGACATAATGCAAAATACCTCGCAATTATTGTATGCAAAAAATCAAATTTGTGCGTGCCTAGATAGAAGTTACATGTCAGTCGCATTTTTAGCTTGTAATTTTGTAGGATTCATTGCCTGCTAACTAGCATTATTCCCTCAGCAGCGAAGCAGGAAATGAGACTCTTACTCAACTGAGACCTTTGCAACAAATTATGATTACATATTTTATAGGTTTTTTTCTTTCCTTTTTTTCAAAATACCATGTAGCTTCATTCAAAGGTAGAAGGGGATGGGTATATGGTAGGGGTGTATCTTCTACTCCAATCCATTTAACATGCAAATCCATCTCGTCATGAACCTGATAAGAAGCATACATAAACATGAACATTCGAGATTTCATGATTTGGCAGGAAAACACCTGCTTATGTCAAGGTCAAACTTGCGGAACCGGGCGGGAACCGCGGCCTTATTCCGTCCGGTTCCGTCAAACATCGTCCCGGAATTCGATTTTGGGATGGAAATAAGATTGGTGACGTGACCCCAATTTCACCCTTCCGGTTTCACCTTTTGGAGGTTGTCGTTTTTTTTTCTTTTTTTTAACTTTTGACCATGATGTGACTTTTTTCTTTTTTTTTTCAAAATTCATTTTCTTTTTTTTCTCTTTTCTCTCACACTATATCTTCACTAAAATAAATTATTTAATAAATTTAAAATTATTTTAATAAGTGGTTAATATAATATTATTTATTACATATTTTTTCATTAAAAATTTTTAATATTTCATTAGATATTATTAATTTAAAAAATGATTTTTTATATTTAAATAATATAATTTTTAATAAATTTTTTCCCATAAAAATTTTTTATTTTACAATTTTATTTTAATTAATAATAAAATTATACTTCATGCTTATAATAATTATTTTTAATTCAAAATTCACTCAAAATTTATCTTATCATATTTATTTTTTTCCACTATATCAATCATCTTATTTCTCATCGTCAAATTTCACCCCAACCAAACACATCTCGAATTAATTTGTCAATTCAACTATGTACGAAAAACTTAAGAAGAATCGCGATTTTATTTTCAAACAACCCTTAAAGGTGTCCAACCAAGAGGCTCCGTGTTAAGTGACCTTGGAATTGGAAGTTTGTTTTGTTTTGTGTTCAAATTTAGAGACAAGTTGCCTTCCCTCATGTGAAACTTGACAATTTACAGTGGGATCAGATGCCATGGATTTATTATATATTCATTGCTACAAGATGTCATGCCCAATTTGTTCCAATCTTTGTTGATGTCGAAATCCTTTGCCCCCTTCATGAATGCAAACTTCGATTTAAAAAACTAGGCCGTGGTGCAGTCTGTATGCTCGTCAAATCCAGCGTCCCTGCATTGTACCAAAGCGAGAGAGAGAGAGAGAGAAATTTAAATGCTCACTTGACTTCTGTTGATTTGTAAAATTGTTTAAATCAGGTTGATTTAAAAGGAAAAAGAAAAGATTGACGAACTTCCAGACGAATGAGACACTATTTTAGAGTTCGAAACTCGAATGAGTTACATCTTTAACAGGATTATGTGTTAGTAGTTGTGTACAATCATAATACAAAAAAAAAAATCAATTAAATCGGAACACGAAATTAGAAGAAAAAATATATAACGGAATCATCCAAAAAGATTTAACATTTCCGCTCCCCTCTATCAAAGTAGAGCCCAAGAAAAGCATTTCCACGCTTGTGACAAGAGGTGTGTATTTAGTATTTACACATAGGATTAAGGTTGTCAAGTTTGAAATCTTATATAAGATCGGAGGAGGGTCATAAGATGAAAGATTATAAGATCGAATCGAGAATCGTAAGATTTTATTTATTAATAAAATAATATATTTTTGACAAATTTTTCGCATTGAATCTTAAATTATACCTTGATAAGATATTTTTTTTATCAATTCTTAAGTCAATTTATATGAAAACATATTAAAAATGAACAAAAGTATATTTAACTTCATATAAATTAACTCTTATTATCATAAATATATTTTAATAAATATTTAAATTATTATATTAATCATATGAGATTGTATACGATCATATAAAATCGTAAAATCAACAACAACAACAACAACAAAGCCTTATCCCACTAGGTGGGGTCGGTATATAATATCGTATTAAGATTTTACACATAAGATCGAAATCGAAAGAGGTCTGTAAGATCGTAACATCGTAAGATCTTAAGATCTAAATTGAGATCTTGACAACCTTGCATGACATCAAGCATCCTTGTCACACCCACATATCAGGCAACAATTTGGTAAGATGCAGGAAATCTCAACCCTACATTAGTCATCTAGCAATCTCAACCAATGCTTTTCTTAGAGAAAACAATCGTAGGTTGACACACAGATGCTCTACTGCACCTAGAAAGTTGGTGGCGAATGGTGTTCTACCCCTGTTCAAGTTCTTATTCCAACTAATCTTTACTGATTCAATTATTTTAATTGTGATGAGATTAGGGATTTTAAATGAATAATTTGTTATAATTGTTACTGAGAATGTGGAACAAACCCTCTTAATGTTAATTGATTGATAATGATGTTTAGGGATCTCAAAGATTAAAAACATGTGAATTGTCATTATGTCCCAATTTGTATGTTCTATTCTAATTAACTTTTGAGCAAATTTTCATCATAAAAAAAATTTATGATAATACATATTGGATATATCTCGAAGTCTACTTTTCATAAGATTTGGTTTCGGCTTAATTGGAATTATGTATAGAAAACTATGGTTAGAGAAGTGACCCCCTATTAAGTGAGATTAACTTGTAAAATGTACTAAACTTCGCTTTTATTGAATCTGAGTATGAAATTTATTTGTTAGGTAGATGCCTATAGGATGTTATTTATGTTTTAATGCTTAGTTGTCAAATTGTTTAATGTGTATATGTTATGTTTATTGTAAGGATTTATTAATGTTCAGTAAGATCATAAAATCTGATAATTTTATATATTATTTACCTAGGTGTGTACTAAGAAGGAAAATTTGAATCATTCAATTTATTGACTTTTAGAGTGAATTATATATTTTAATGCGATAGGGTGTCGAATCTGTCCACTATCGAAAATAAATATCTTAAAGGGTGAACACATTTCCAATTAAAAGTGGGATTGGAAGTTCCATTATGTTTAAATAGAATTTGGGAATGGATAAATCATGAATGTATAATCTATATTGTGGTTTAGTTGTTTTAATCGATTTTATGATGACATTGATATGCTTAAAGCATGACATGACATGTTAGTGTTATATATAATTCCCAATATGATCCTTCAATTGCAAATGACTTTTGGAAAAGTTTTAATGGACCAAAAAGAATGAATAATATGTCATTGGGTAGATATTGAAGTCTAGTTTTTATAGGAATTAGAGTTTGAGTGAAGAGTTATGGTCACAATGGTGAGATGTTGTCATGTAACCATTCGGTCATGATATGACTGTTCATGTTATTGATTATACACCTAAATTATGAATTTGCATGCTAAGTTGTAGAATTTAAACGAGCTATTATATCGAATTAAAATATTATTGATCTAAACTTGGTCCCCGGTGAATTATTTATCCAGTTCGCAAGTAATTGGAATATTAATTGATCAACCATTACCTACTTGTCTAACTGTTGCTAAGCAATTTTTAAATATAAAATGGACCTCATGAGATGATAATCTTAATGTGGCTGATTTATCCTTTTTTGCAATCAATTTCTATTGTTCCGTCTTTTTCAAATGTGATTTTTATGTTATGCTTAAGGGCATGCCAGTTGGAGTAAATTCTTCTTTTATTAATAAAAATTTCTTCTCAAATTGTACAAGCTTCTTTCAAAGCAGTGACTTTTTAGACGAATGCTGATAGTTGGATCATTCTACATAATTTAGATTAGATTTCAAATTATCGAGGCACAAATGGTCGCCCCTAAAGGAGTCTGCACAATGAGAAAATATAAGAAAACTTGTCCTCCACAGTGTTACATCTTTTACTTTCGTTTTATTCTTTGATATTTCAATATTGCATGTAAATAGAGATAATGTTCCATGTAGATTGTCAATAGAAGATTTTAGAGGAGCATGCAGCTATGAGCAATAAATATATGAACTTTTATATTAAACATAAGTAGGTGATGTCCTCATTTAATAAAATACTTACTGAACACTTGAAAAGAAAAGTTGTGTATCATTGTCTATTTTTTTTTCGATAAGATCAGTTTCTACTTTTTGTTAATTCAATAGTAATGATGTCAACACGATTTTTTTCTCTCAATGATTGCTGCATAAGCTGTTTATGTAAATAACTGATAATTCAGCCAGCAACCTGTTTATAATTTTATGATGTGTATACATCAATTAGTTCCCATAATTGAACTTAACGTGCTGTATACATAAGTTAATTATTATATTACGGATTTAATGGGGTGCTTCCGATTTAAGTGGGAGCATCCTACTGCTTAACTCTGCGAATGAGACGCGATTGTGGAAGATGCGAGTAAGGGTGTCCACAGGGGTGAACTCGGAAATTCGACCCGATCCGATCAAGACCCGACCAGTCGGGTTTGGGTTGAAAAATTTCAACCGACTCGACCCGATCCGATGATCCGATGTTTTTCTTTTTTTAATTATTTTTTAGTTAAATGTATAGTTTTATATCATTTAAAATCTAAAAAAATATGAAATAAATTATTTTAAATGTAGAAAAGTATATAAATATTTAAAATAATATTTTTGGTATTTAAAAATACTTAATTTTATATTAAAAATAAAATAATAAATACTTTTTATATCAAAAAAATAAATGAAAAATTTTTAAAAAAAGAAAAAGAATAGTCGGGTTACCCGACCACCTGACCCGACCCGACCCGACCCGGCGGGTCGCAACCAAAGAAAAGAGAGGACCCGACCCGACCCGGCCAACGGGTCGAGATGCGACTTCGATTCATCTTTCTTTTTTTTCGCGCTGAATGGGGGACGGTTGGAGTCGACCAATCGTCTACCCTAAAAGGTCCTCGAGCTTCTCGCATTTACTCGATCCGTGAACATCCCTAAATGCGACTTCGGTTCATCTTTCTTTTTTTTTGCGCTGAATGGGAGACGGTTGGAATCAACCAATCGTCTACCCTAAAAGGTCCTCGAGCTCCTCGCGAAGGCGTCCCTGCTTCAATCGACCTCCTATTTCCTCGGAGATTGTCCATGACTTCGATCGACCTCCTCTTTTCTCGGAGATTGTCCCTGCTTCGATCGAGAAAAAAAAATCGATAGAGCTTGAGTCGAGCTCCATAGAGAGAGAGATGAACCAGACTCTCATCTTCCTATGGTCGTGCCTCAATCGTGCGGTGGAGAGAGTTAGTAGCAATAATAATAATAATAATAATAATAATAATAATAATAATAATAATAATAATAATATTATTATTATTATTATTATTATGGACTCGACACAAAAAAGATGATGAAGTACTTGTCATAACTTTACTTTCTTAGTCGTTAAGGCTTCATTTTTTTGCACTCATCCAAAAAACTTTTAACTACACACCACAAGGAGCGCAGAGGAGGAGGGAAAAATCTACATTTTTTTGCAGCAATCGCGGCCATGTGGGTGGAGATCATCTGCGGCCTCGTCTTTTACAAGATCCTCCGGCTGCTGTTCGGTGACGGCGACGCCTTCCCCGACGTCGATAGCTCCGATTCCGACGTCTTCTTCGCTGTGGCCTCAAGGTTCCTGCGACAAACATCCCAACCTCTCCTCTCCTCATCCTCCTCCTCCCAAGGAAACTCTAGTTAAATGATCCGCTATGCTTGTTTTCTTAGCTTTGTCTCGTTTCTTGCAGGTTGGAGAGGGTTTACGGTGGCAAGGCCTTCGTCGGCCTTCGGATTCCCGATGGGGACACTGGAAGTCGGCAGCATATCGATGTCGTGCTCGTGACCAAACGGTGATCACCGTATCTGTCGTTTCCATTCCCTCTCTCTTTTTTTTTTGTTCTTTTTGGCCTAAGTACTCTTTCTTAAAATTACTTTCTAAAATATCCATTTAAAGGTGAGATGACTGATGTATTAGCTACGATTGCAGTTAATAAACTAGTCATTTGGTTTCTTCTGTTCTCAGGGAGGTGATGGTAGCGTCAGTGCGGAATATTTACGGATTTGTTGAGATTGATAAAGATGGGAATTGGAAGTGTACCGGCCAGAAGAAACACAAGCCAGACATATTGCCTGATCCCGTGAGCATTTCCTATATTCAAATTTTTTCACTATTTTTTTTTTGCTTGGCTGTATGAATTTAACGAACTCCGCCTATATTTTATAGCCGGTCCCAAGGAGGAGGGTTGTGTTAGGCCCCGACGGCCAGCACAAAATCATGTCGAATCTTATAAACATGGATCAACGAATATATTGAATGGCGTCGTATGATCCACGTAGCCGACCCCACCTAGTGGGATAAGGCTTTGTTGTTGTTGTTGTATGAATTTAACGATCCATACGCTAATAGTCCAATATAACACTGAAAAACGCAACTTTGTTGATGAGAAGTCAAATACTAGTTACTTCGTTCCATGGAAATGACGCTATGGGTATTGTTTCTTGTCGTTCTCTTGTGTATTTGACACAATCTTTTTTATTCTTCGACCAGTTTTCCTTGTGTCTGATGCAATAACACACTAACTTCTGAAGCAGAAGTGCACTAGTCGTATTGCCTTCGCCTACTGTTTTATGCATAATCAATTCATATTCTTCTGATTTACAAGTTTTGACAAATTTTTGCCTGATATAACTCAAGGTTTCTGTTGATATGCCTTGAATTATGTACCCTGTACCCAAAATTATGAAAGAAAAAAAAATGAGAAAGAAGGAAAAATGAGGATATGTCGCAGAAGCGGAGGGTTTGGCTCATAGTGAAATTGTTCTGACGACGGTCTCTTTTGTCCGTGGATGTTTCTCTTTTGTTCACATTGATCAAGAGACTTTTACCACGTTAAATCTATTTGTCATCTTCTATTTCTTTCGTTGTTTTGATTATTCATCGATACTCGGTGTTCTATTCCCAACAGTTTCCTATTCATTTTATAGCTGGAAATGAATTGATGATTTGGTGAGTGTATTTGTGTAAACTATTGAAGAGTCCTTTTTTGTATGCTCCACCTTTTTCATTCTTTACTAGCTGTTTTAATAGTACTTTTTTTGAGAAGGCGTTTTAATAGTGCTTAACTATGGTGGGAGCATTGCAACTGGTCATCTGTACACTTTGGTATTCAATTCCCTAATTTGAACATTTGAGGCAGCAAATATTTTATGTCCTCATTAATCATGAATTCAAATATCTTCATTGTGATGCATATATTGTACATAATGGATTTACATCTCTGCTCTTCAGGGTCTCGCAGTTAGTGGACAAGTTGAGGTTCTTGAATCATACTTGGAGCAAAGGGGTGTACCCTTGCCCAAAGGGCACATGGTTGGAAGAATAATATTTCCCAATCCGAATTGCAGGTAGATATCAACTTGTTCTTAAAATTCTAGGCATTACAAATTCCAAATGGATATTGATGCTAGCTGATTCTAAGCGGTGTACGATGAAGTTAGAAAATGTGGGGAAGATATATTTCATGTTCTGTTCAGGACTTGGATTTGTATCTCCATATCCTTGTATTTGATAATGTTTTTAACATTGTAATATGTTTAGATGTGCATTGTATTTGTAAATATTAATGGTGTGCTTCTTCAGCCTTGCTTATTCTATTGCTTCTCAACCGGAGGTACTGTCGTATGAACAATGGAAAGAACTCAAGTCAGAAACAAGAGGTGGATTGTCTAACTGGATCAAGGGTGCAGTTCAGGGAGGTAAAACTGAGTCGCGTGATGGTTTATATCAGAAGCTTCAACTCGTTCTGAGTACATCACCAATGTGGGACTGGTACATGCACTAAACATACATAAATAGTTCTCTTTTTTTCCTTTTTTGAATAAAAGGAGTGCTAAATTCTACAAGATTCTTTTCTCCTATGTCCTTTCATAAATTGTTCTATTTCTACAACAAGACATATTTTTGGCCCCAGATTTGTGGTTCATGCATATTACTGGTTTCATGCAACTCAATCAACTTGTATTAAATTTGCAAAAGAAAATAAATTTGTAAAGAAAAAAGGACAAATAAAAGGAAGCATCTTTAAGGGATACGTGAGAGAAGGTAAATAACATATTTCTACATTGTCTTGCAGTTTAGAATTTCGAAGTGATAAAAGAATTCTTGGAGAATTCCTTGAATTCAAAGGACACCGAGATGACATGCAAGCTTTGCGAAATTTGAAGAGATCAAAGATTGGACGGCTCATCATCCAAAATCCCAGTATGTTGGGCCTAGGTAATTTCTCAAGCATTCTACTTGTATTGGAGTAGATATCAACAAATTTAGGCCACATATTCCTATAAGTTACAACTTTCTACAATTCCAAAGGGATAAACATTGTACTGGTAAATAATAAGCAAATTCTAAATTGTGGACAAGACAATAATTATTGCTCCAATTTGCAAAATGCTGCTTCTAACGTTATTGATTGAAAATAAATATTGGCCTCTAGGGGACTGAAAGGTCACAAACAATGTGCCAACATATATTATTATTATGTTGACACTGGAGCATCTCTTGGTCACTGCTTGTGTGCAATAGCCAAGGAAATGTTGCTAAAGGTCCTTAATATTTTAAGTCAGTATGAGCACACTTTAATAGAATTTTTTTGGAGCAAGGAAGGAAGTAGACAGAGACCTAAAAAGTGGTTGTGGTTTTAAAGATGCAATTAATATTGATTTCGTCTTCATCGTTGTCAACAAACCAATGCAGGTAGATCAAGAATCCAGATACTGTACTCTCCTAGGGACTATCGAAACGAAGGATCTTCATCTTCAGAATGGAAGGAGCTTGCCGTGAAGCCGAGCACTGAGGTTTTGTTCCAGCCTTTCAACTCCAGCAAAGCTCAGAAGTTTGAGCTGTCGAGTGTCGTTAGTGTGGTTCTGAGCACTTGACGTCCAGGCGCAGAGTTGAAAAGCAAGTTCGAGCATTCCTTTTTCATAAGAAAAGCAAGTTTAACATATCGGTATATGAGGAATATTACCTACAGAATCCTCGTCCTGTCCTGCCCCGCCGCCCTTCCTCTTGAATGACATAGAACTCTGTTGTATAAATAACATAAATTTCAAAGAACTATGCTGTTTGTAACGATCCTGATTTTTCAGGATTTAATAATTGGATATTTTAGTATATTATTTTGAAAAATATTGTTATTAATATTACTATATTTAATAATTCCGAAAATAAAAATAAAAATTGAGAGGAGTTTGATTAGGGATAGAATTATTCAATTAATTTCGTAATTTATTTAATTAAATATTAGAATAAATAGGGAGTGGTTAAAAGGATAAAGTAGAGGATTTAATTTGATTGAGATTAGATAATATGGTTAGAGAATAATTAAAAATCTGTAAACACTATAAATAAGAATAGGGGGATACGAACGTTTTGATTTCGTCTGCGTGATTTTCGGCTTTGTCTTCGGCGACGTCAGAGAGCAAGGTGCGCAGGTACGTAGGGGGGATTTCGTTTTCTATTGTGTCGTGATATTTTACGGTGCAATCTAGTTTGGAATAGAATTATTACGGTCGTAATTTTGTTTGCTATTGCGACATTGTTTACGGTAGTAAAGGGGGGTAAAAAGAGAAAGAGCGTTTACGTCCGTAGAAAAAAAAAGGGGCGTAACGAGAGGGCGAGGTTCACGTACAGATGGAAAGGAGTAAAAGCAAGAAAAAAAATGAGAAGGAAAAATGGATTGGCAGTAAAGAAATTAAAAGAAAAGAAAAAAAGTTGGAGACGAGGTTTTACGGTCGAGAAAAGGGGAGAGAGAGAAAGATGAAAAAAAGAGTGTTTACGGCCGAAGAGTTAGGATTTACGGGCGTAATGGAATAGAGAGAGAAAAAATGAAAAAAATGGTGTTTACGGCCGAAGAGTTAGGGTTTTCGACCGTAATGGAATAGAGAGTAGAGAAAGCAATGAAGAAGAAAAAAAAATGTTACGGCCGAAGAATTAGAGTTTTCGGCCGTAATGGAATAGAGATGTAGAGAGAGAAAAGGAAAAAAAAAGAGATGGAGTTTACGGCCGTAATGGAATAGGGGGTAAAAATCTGGAGAGAGAAAGATGTAAAAAAAAGAGAAGAGGAATTACGGCCGTAAAATCAGAGAAGACGGAGAGAGAAAAAAATGATGTTACGACCGTAATGAACAGAGAGTACCCACCGAAAATTATTATTTATTTTTGAGTAAATTTTAATTACTGATTATTATTATTGTTAATTAATTTGATGTATTAATTATATTGTTGGTGATTGATCTGTTTATATTATGATGAACTTTGATTTTGATTGTATTGTTGACCTACTTAGTTTTGAGTTCAGAATTTGTCTAACAAAATTGATAATTTATTAAAGATAGTCATTTTAGGTAAACAAGATAAAAGTCGAAAGCTACTGGGCCCATGTCTAGTGATTGCCACTAAGCCGGGACCAATTGAATTGAACTGAATTGAATGGGGCAGATAGTGTGAAAACTATGGTTGTCCTGTGTATGACCACTCGTCCCCCACCATACACGAACTCATTGAATCGTATCTGGCTTCCGTGGCACTGATCCCCCACTGGCCTGCATGAAAGTGGCATGGTGTCCCTTAATTGACTGAGCGCTCCTCATTGAATTGGATAACTTCGAACATTAAAAATCGAATCGAATTGAATTGAATTGAAATTGGAATTTAAGTAAATGGAATTAAATCATGGTCATTTGGATATATTGACATGGAGTTGACAATTATTATTGCTCTATTGAATTGAATTGTTATTGGCCAATGACCATTGATTATTGAATTGGAAATTGTTAATTGAATATTGATTTATTAATCAGGTAATTGATAAGTATTAATTGGAACAATTGTTTTGATTTACATGTGTCTGTTGACCATAGCCTGATACATTGTTCATATTGATAAATGGTTAATTGATTATTGTATTGACTGCTCAATCGACTCATTATTGATTTTATCTTATTTTTTATTGAGCATATTGATTGTCTTTTAGACCCCACATACTGAGTATTTTTATACTCATGAATATTTTCCTGTACCTGGATCCGTGCAGGTGAGAGAGCTATAGATGATGGTCCTGCAGATGGCTACGCTCAGTGATAGACAGATGTTGCACATGGCATTAGATCTAGTGATTTAATTTTATTATTTCCGCACTTATTAGAATTGTAAACTCATGGATGTTTTAGCATTTCGATTATTATGGATTATTAGTTATTATTTTTGAAAAGTCTTCCGCATTTATGTTTTATATTCCGCACTTTATAGATTTTATTCCGTAAAAATATTTTATAAAAAATTGAGTAACGCCTCTGGGATGACTCTGAGCACGTGAAAGTCACGTGGGTCTCGGGGTGTTACAAAAGGTATCAGAGCCTAAGGAGAGACACTTCTTAGCTGTCTCTAAATAGGTAGAATTGAGTCCATGTGCAACTGTCACGAACAACCACTACGGCCATCCAGTTGGGTCAAGTAAGTATTGAATTGTGCTATGTATTATTGGGCTCACACTTATGAATTTTATTGTTATTGTTGTGTGAGAACAGATTCCTACTAAGATGGTATTTTCGAATCAGATACCACGAGCTTCCAGAAGTGGGTTACAACGGGCCGGTCAGGAGGCCCAAGGTTCTCAATCTAATAATCAACGTGCTCTGAACCAAGAAATGAGTAGACAATAAGTACATGGCTTCCAAGTGGATCAGACCCAGGCTAACGGGTACCGAGAGGAACAACTGAGACAGGGACTACTACCATCAGAGTTCCACTCTGTACACACTGAATACTCGAGTCCCAATGTGCCACCACATCATGATCGTAAAGACACCATTGAACGGTTCCTCAGGTTGCAACCCCCTCGGTTCAGCGGGAAGGGTGACTTTGAGGATGCAGAGGAATGGATTGAGGAGATAGAACAGATATTCCTTGAGATGGATTGCGGCGAGGACCGCAAGATGATTTACGCCACAAGAAAACTGACGGCAGATGCCAGAGATTGGTGGAAGGCCACCAAGCTCACTACGTTCTCCGGCCAGGACCACATCACTTAGGGAGAATTCAAGAAGGCATTCGAGAATCGCTACATACCAGCCTATGAAAGGGGCAGGGAGCAGAAGGAGTACCTGACACTCCAACAGAGTACTATGACTATAAAACAGTATCTTTCCAAGTTTCTAAGCCTAGAGAAGTACTCCACCTTACAGCAGTCGGAACTTGATCGAGTGAAACGTTGGGTGGATGACCTGAAACCCAACCTCAGAGAAAGGGTAAAGAGGGGTAACTGTCAGACCCTCCAATTTGCTGAAGAATTCTCCATTTATCTAGAAGATGGTGATAAGACAACTGACAAGCAACAAAGCCAAGCACCGGCCAATCAGTATCAGAACAGATATAAAAACAGAGATAGAAGACAGGCTAGGCGAGATCCCCGCCGCAGAGATGATCGCAATCGGGGAAGACCATATCTAACTAGGAATGAGCCTCAACCGCCTAGAGCACCGTGCAACTACTGCCACATAATGTATCTCGGTGGGTGCTACCGGAGAGCTGGAGCGTACTTGAACTGTGGTAAAGTGGGCCATTTTGCTAGAGACTACAAAGAGCCGAGGCATGTCAGACCTCCTCCGCAACGTAATGACGGACCACCTAGAATGGTGCAAGGCCGAGTATACAATATGAAGCCTGCAGACGAGCAAAGGGCGAATGACATCATCCAAGGTACGCTAAAAATTGATGGTGTTCATGCTAATATTCTCTTTGATTCAGGTGTTACACATTCGTTCATTTCGGAGTAATTCGCTCCGTTATTGAGCATAAAGTCACAAGCGACTAGTTTTCCACTTGACATTGGCACACCTCTGGGGTCCATCGTTACTCAAAAGTACATCCCCATGGTGCCGGTCGAAGTGGAAGGCAAGAACTTCTCCGCATACCTTATCATCATTCCGATCAGGGACTACGATGCGGTGTTGGGTATGGACTGGTTATCCTACCATGACGTCTACCTACATTGCCGAGCAAAGAAGATACTGATCGGAACACCAGGAGGACCTCAGACTGTTGTCAGAGATACACCACTAGAGAGGGGCAAGATTCTAGTGTCAACTTTAAAGGCATAAAAGATGCTGAAGAAAGGATGTCGGGGTTTCCTGACAAGTGTGATCAAGACAGACAGAGTTGAAGTAGATCGAGATAGCATTGCTGTGGTGAAGGAGTTTCCAGACGTCTTCCCAGATGACGTTTCAGGATTGCCACTACGACGGGAGATTGACTTCCGCATTGACTTGGTGCCGAACATGGCACCTATATCAAAGGCTCCTTATCGAATGGCTCCAGCGGAAATGTTAGAATTGAAGATCCAAATCCAGGAGTTGCTGGATAAGAGATTCATTCGACCGAGCGTTTCTCCATGGGGCGCTCCGGTATTGTTTGTAAAGAAGAAGGACGGGTCGATGAGGTTGTGCATAGACTATCGGATGTTGAACAAGGTCACAATCAAGAACAAGTATCCACTACCAAGAATCGATGACATGTTTGACCAATTGTCTTCGGCAAAGGTATTCTCGAAGATTGATCTGAGAAGTGGCTATCATCAGTTACGAATCACTGATGATGATGTTCCGAAAATCGCTTTCAGAACAAGATACGGGCATTATGAGTTCTTAGTGATGCCACTTGGGCTGACCAATGCCCCCGCAACTTTCATGGACTTGATGAATAGAGTGTTCAGGTCATACTTGGACAAGTTCGTAATCGTCTTCGTCGACGACATTCTTATATATTCGTCGAGCCCGAAAGAACACGAGGAACATCTAAGAGTTGTGCTACAGACCTTACAGGAGCACAAATTGTACGCCAAATTTTCAAAATGTGAGTTTTGGTTGAAAGAGATTATGTTCCTCGGGCATGTTATTAGTGAAAATGGAATATCGGTAGATCTTGCAAAGGTGGAAGCAGTTGCCAACTGGGCACAACCGAAAAATGCGTCAGAGATTAAAAACTTTCTTGGATTGCTGGATATTACAGGAGATTCATTCAAGACTTTTCCAAAATTGCATCGCCACTAACAAATCTCACTAAGAAAGGTATCAAGTATGAATGACCACAGAGGTGTGAAGATAATTTTCAAGAGTTAAAGAAGAGACTGACAACGGCGTCCATTCTAACCATACCTTCAAGCCAAGGAGGTTATGTCATATATAGCGACGCATGCGGCACTGGTTTGGGATGCGTTTTGATGCAACACGGGAAGGTAATTGCATATGCATCAAGACAATTAAAGAAGCATGAGAAGAATTATCCAACGCATGATCTCGAATTAGCAGCTGTGGTCTTCGCCCTCAAACTTTGGCGACACTATTTATATGACGAAGAGTTCGAAATCTTCACAGACCACAAGAGCTTGAAATACATCTTCTCTCAAAAAGACTTGAATATGCGTCAGAGGAGGTTGATTGAGTTTCTAAAGGATTATGAGTTTGCTATCAGCTATCATTCAGGGAAGGCAAACTCAGTTGCTGACGCACTTAGTAGAAAATGGGAAGGATCACTCGCATGCCTGAGAGTGAGTCGTTGGAACATGATTGACTGCATTATCCAGGTCAGTCCAGTGACCAGCAGCGACGGTATACGAATTATGGCACACCTCGGCATGCAACCCGAGCTACTATTGAAGATAGACAAAGCACAACCAAATGATAACGAGTACAACCATCTACTCAAGTTGTGCGAAAAGATTCCTACAGATTTTACGATCACAGATGGAGTGATCAGATATAGGAGACAATTGTGGGTCCCTGAGTATGAAGCATTGAGAAGACAAGTGTTGGATGAGTGCCACAAGTCAGAATTCGCCATTCATTCTGGAACCACGAAGATGTTCAAAGACTTGCAACGGACCTTCTGGTGGAATAATATGAAGAAGGATGTGACTGAGTACGTTGCAAGATGCCTAGTATGCCAACAAGTAAAAGTGAAACATCAGAGACCTTACGGTGTACTACAAAAACTTGGAATCCCACAATGAAAATGAGAAAATGTGACTATGAATTTCGTCACTGGATTTCCAAGAACTCAACAAGGCCATGATGCAATATGGGTAGTGGTGGACCGGTTTAGCAAGGCAGCCCATTTCATCCCCATCAAGTGGAAATAGTCTGTCGAAAGTCTGATGGACATTTATATTAAGGAGGTTATCCGACTACATGGAGTGCCAGTTTCCATTGTGTCGGATAGAAATCCACGATTTACGGCAAAATTTTGGCGGAGCATACAGACTGCTTTTGGAACAAAATTAAATTTCAGTACTGCGTTCCATCCTCAGACAAACGGGCAATCTAAACGGACGATTCAGACATTAGAAGACATGCTCCGTGCATGTGCATTGGACTGGAGTGGCAGTTGGGACACACACCTCCCACTGATCGAGTTCGCATACAATAACAGTTACCACTACAACATAGACATGGCACCATTTGCAGCCATGTATGGAAGGCCTTGTCGCTCCCCCATCTGTTGGAGTGAGGTGGGAGGACGATAATTCTTATCAGAGGAGTTGATGAAGCAAACCATGGAAGATGCTGAAAAAGTTCGCCTTATTAGAGAGATGTTGAAAACAGTATTCACAAGACAGAAAACATATGCTGACAAGAAGAGAAGAGAACAAATTTTAAAGTGGGAGATCGAGTTATGTTAAAAGTTTCTCCAATGAAAGGGGTAATGAGATTCAGCAAGAAGGGTAAGTTGAGTCCAAGATATGTTGGCCCCTTCGAAGTACTTGCATTAATCGGAGATGCAGCTTGCAGGTTGGCATTGCCTCCATCATATGGACACGTGCATAATATCTTTCACGTGTCAATGTTGCGCAAGTACCAACATGATGATGCTAATGTGATGAATATGGAGGAACCAAATTTGAATGCAGATCTGACATATGCTGAACAGCCTATAAAAGTCTTGGAGTACCAAACTAAGCATATGAAGAATAAAATGGTACCCATGGTGAGGGTGGCTTGGACACATCATAGAGATGAAGATGCCACCTGGGAACTGGAAGAAGAAATGAGAAGAGATTTTCCAGAATTATTTAGATGAGATAATATAATTTCTTTTATTCAAATTCGAGGACGAATTTATTTTTAAGGAGGTTATGATGTAACGACCCTGATTTTTCAGGATTTAATAATTGGATATTTTAGTATATTATTTTGAAAAATATTGTTATTAATATTACTATATTTAATAATTCTGAAAATAAAAATAAAAATTGAGAGGAGTTTGATTAGGGATAGGATTATTCAATTAATTTCGTAATTTATCTAATTAAATATTAGAATAAATAGGGAGTGGTTAAAAGGATAAATTAGAGGATTTAATTTGATTGAGATTAGATAATATGGTTAGAGAATAATTAAAAATCTGTAAACACTATAAATAAGAATAGGGGGGTACGAACGTTTTGGTTTCGTCTGCGTGATTTTCGGCTTCGTCTTCGGCGACGTCAGAGAACAAGGCGCGCAGGTACGTAGGGGGGATTCCGTTTTCTATTGTGTCGTGATATTTTACGGTGCAATCTAGTTTGGAATAGAATTATTACGACCGTAATTTTGTTTGCTATTGCGACATTATTTACGGTAGTAAAGGGGTAAAAAGAGAAAGAGCGTTTACGCCCGTAGAAAAAAAGGGCATAACGAGAGGTCGAGATTCACGTACAGATGGAAAGGAGTAAAAGCAAGAAAAAAAAATGAGAAGGGAAAATGGATTGGCCGTAAAGAAATTAAAAGAAAAGAAAAAAAAGTTGGAGATGAGGTTTTACGGCCGAGAAAAGGTGAGAGAGAGAAAGATGAAAAAAAGAGTGTTTACGGCCGAAGAGTTAGGATTTACGGGCGTAATGGAATAGAGAGAGAAAAAATGGAAAAAAGGGTGTTTACGGTCGAAGAGTTAGGGTTTTCGACCGTAATGGAATAAAGAGTAGAGAAAGCAATGAAGAAGAAAAAAAATGTTACGGCCGAAGAGTTAGGATTTTCGGCCGTAATGGAATAGAGATGTAAAGAGAGAAAAGGAAAAAAAAAGAGATGGAGTTTACGACCGTAATGGAATAGGGGGTAAAAATCTGGAGAGAGAAAGATGTAAAAAAAAGAGAAGAGGAATTACGGCCGTAAAATCAGAGAAGACGGAGAGAGAAAAAAAATGATGTTACGACCGTAATGAACAGGGAATACCCACCGAAAGTTATTATTTATTTTTGAGTAAATTTTAATTACTGATTATTATTGTTGTTAATTAATTTGATGTATTAATTATATTGTTGGTGATTGATCTGTTTATATTATGATGAACTTTGATTTTGATTGTATTGTTGATCTACTTAGTTTTGAGTTCAGAATTTGTCTAACAAAATTGATAATTTATTAAAGATAGACATTTTAGGTAAACAAGATAAAAGTCGAAAGCTACTGGGCCCATGTCTATTGATTGCCACTAAGCCGGGACCAATTGAATTGAACTGAATTGAATGGGGCAGATAGTGTGAAAACTATGGTTGTCCTGTGTATGGCCACTCGTCCCCCACCATACACGAACTCATTGAATCGTATCGGGCTTCCGTGGCACTGATCCCCCACTGGCCTGCATGAAAGTGGCATGGTGTCCCTTAATTGACTGAGCGCTCCTCATTGAATTGGATAACTTCGAACATTGAAAATCGAATCGAATTGAATTGAATTGAAATTGGAATTTAAGTAAATGGAATTAAATCATGGTCATTTGGATATATTGACATGGAGTTGACAATTATTATTGTTCTATTGAATTGAATTGTTATTGGCCAATGACCATTGATTATTGAATTGAAAATTGTTAATTGAATGTTGATCTATTAATCAGGCAATTGATAAGTATTAATTGGAACAACTGTTATTGATTTATATTGGTCTGTTGACCATAGCCTGATACATTGTTCATATTGATAAATGGTTAATTGATTATTGTATTGACTGCTCAATTGACTCATTATTGATTTTATCTTATTTTCGATTGAGCATATTGATTATCTTTTAGACCCTACGTACTGAGTATTTTTATACTCATGGATATTTCCCTGTACCTGGATCCGTGCAGGTGAGAGAACTATAGATGATGGTCCTGCAGATGGCTACGCTCAGTAACAGACAGATGTTGCACATGACATTAGATCTAGTGATTTAATTTTATTATTTCCGCACTTATTAGAATTGTAAACTAATGAATGTTTTAGCATTTCGATTATTATGGATTATTAGTTATTATTTTTGAAAAGTCTTCCGCATTTATGTTTTATATTCCGCACTTTATAGATTTTATTTCGTAAAAATATTTTATAGAAAATTGAGTAACACCTATGGGACGATTCTGAGCACGTGAAAGTCACGTGGGTTTGAGGGCGTTACACTGTTACTTTTATTATGTATTATGAGAAACATGGAAGGTTGATACTTTACAAATGACAAGTCAGCTGTTACAGTTTCCATAGTATAACAAAAGATATTTCCCAAATGCATTGATCCATAATAAAATGTAAAAGGTAAAGGAAGTCGGTCAGAATGTTTTTAAACTCTGAGAAGTTCGGTAAACTCGTTTCAAATGTGTTAGTTAATAAATTTCACCTCCCTCGTATATATGAATTGCATAACAATTCATTATAATTTGCATACATTAAAACATAAAAACTTTAAAAGTAATTTATACATCAAATTATTAAAGTAATTTGCGAGTCACACAAATTTTTAAAGTATCTGTAGTTATTACATCATGTAGATTTAATGTTATTTTCATTTTAATTTTGATCACAAATCTTGATTAAGTGTTCAATTTTTACATTTGCCGATTTTACTTGTATCGAATTTACTTGGATTTTATTAGAGTTTATTCGAGTGTGACACCAAATTTGATTCCACTCTGAATTCCCTCCATTCTATAACTAAATTCATGAACTCGTACAAATTTACGACCATGGTCGGCCAAGGAAAACATGATTTTTTTTCTTTTTTCTGTAGGATGGGAGGAAGAAACAAAATTCACTACTGTTTCATATGCTGCATGTGTTGCAGCAATGGCGCCAACAGCAGAATCCGTTTCCCTTCTTAACGTGCCTCTACTATAATCAGCCTCACCTCTTTTCATATTGTTGTTCTCATGTTCATGACTTGATGAAATTTTTATAGGATCAAGTTGGGTCCATATTAATCCACAGAGTAAGGTATTTGCATCATAAACTCAATTGTTATTTCTTGGTGCTACTATGTCTGACTGATACATATATCTATATATCTATGCGACTTATTTAAGGTTTGCTCTCACAAGTCACAACTCCACATGGCGCTCGGCAGCAAAATCTACCATAATCTTGTTCATCTTCTTGTTCTGAATCCTCTGTTGGATCACCCTCAGTTCCTCGCTGCAAGCAAAGGAAAAGGTTAAATATTATGGATACAGGATATAAAATTTAATTGCTGATTCGCTTGGTCAAAGGTTCAAAGGTCAAACCTGCAAGGGGGAGAGCGGGAGTCGCCGGCGGAGGGGGCGAGGATTTGCGCAAGCTTCACGGCATCCTCCGGCCTGCAGACGGCGTCGTTGAAGCAGAGGTAGCGGCCGTACGCCGACGGACTTTCGTAGACGGCGACGTGGGCGTCGACGAGGAACTTGAGGTCGACGGTCACCAAGACGCCGTCCTCGTACATCTCCGGCGTGCCCTTCAGGTAAGGGCTGGCGGATGATTGCCCGGGGCCGAGCACCAGGCCGGCGTTGAGGGAGACCATGTCGACTCCCCTGTCCATTGCCAAAGCCCACGCCGTCTTCTCCGCCAACGTCTTCGCCAGGGCGTGCCAAAGCTGCATGCATGATGCTTGCCATCAAATATAAAAAAACTGGATTTGCATTATTTCGAAAAATAAAACAATAAGAATTGTACTCCTCAAATAACATAATACATTTTTATGTTTCCTTTACTTATTTTAAATAACTATATATATATATTCCAAATGATAACTAAATGTAAAATTGTACTTTCATAAAGAAAAAATTACGATGAGATAAATAAGTGACCGTTTACAGGTTAAAGTGAAAATAGGTTACAATTAAAATAAAAATGACTGTATTATTAAATTGAATAATACTTCTTCTTCTTCTTATTATTATTCACTAAAAAAATTGCTGAATCAAGAGATGGTTTGTGATCAATCCCCAACAATGGATATTTTTGTCCTGTTACCAACTGTTAACAAGATCATGTCAAAGGGAAGTAGCTAGCTAGTGTCATCAATGAGTCTGGTCATATATACGTGTGGTTAGACAACCAAGTTGTCATCCTCAACTTTCAACTTTCACATTTCTTGACTACTTTCCACATTTGCTCTTTATACGTTAATTTGGATATATATATATATATATATATATATATATATATATATATATATGAGTTTAACGAGTGTGTGAAACGCCTTCCGCGTGAAGTGTGTGTGAAGCGACTTTAGACATATTTATATTTTTTTATATATTTTTTTCATTGATAATTTAGAGAGTCATTAGGAATAATAAATATATGATTCAAATCGTTAATAATAATTTTTTCATCATTTTTTAATTTTAACGAACTGCTGCACATTATTATCCATCATAATGAATATAAGCATTTTATATAACTTCTAATCTTATAAAATTATTTTTTGTTATCATGAATGATTATTTAAGTTATTAGTAAAGAAAGATATAAAAAAATGAAGAAAAATATGTCTAAAGTCGTTTTACACGAAAAACGTTTTACACGCTTATTTTTTTTTTCATATATATATATATATATATATATATATATATATATATATATATATATATATATTGCAGGGATTATTATACAGATCGCTGCCAAACAAGAAGCAGAGAAAATGATGACAAAGACAATAATCTGTCACACGTACTGTATAGTTGTTGGTTGTTGGATTCACCAACGCTTCAAATCCTAATCACAATTAAGATTTATTTGAGTTTAATTAACACCATAATTGTTCTCAATTTTTAAGCTTATATAAAATCAGGGACAAACGTCAATTAATTCTTGTGAACGCTCAACTGCTGCAGCTGGTTGCAAAATTAAGTTGTCTTAATGAATTATGTAAAAGGGGAATGTACAATAAAATTACTTTTCACTGTAAAACGCCAACTTAGTGTACGTGAACCAATGCTGTAAAATTCGACCCGGCCATCGACCTAGATCAATGGCTGTGTTAAGTTGAATCGGTCGGATCGAATCAAACCGAAAGGTTCCATCGGATCAAATCGATGGATTGGATGGAATAATATAAATCAATAAAAAAATATGTTAAATAACTCTCTTTTATTCTTAATATTTTTGTAAGATACATAATAAATAAATTAAAATATAATAAAGAAAAATAAAATGATATAATAAGTTAAAATATATAATAAAGTAACTATGAATTAAATAATTATTATCTAAAAGATGATAAAATCTTCATAATTATAAGTTAAAAAAATATTAGTGATATTATGAAGAAAAGTTATGACATGAATTTAAATAAATATATATACGAATAATATGTCATAAATTTTAATTTTTTTTTCATACTTTATTTTTTTATGTTGATCCGATCGGATCACTCAAACTCGTCAGATCGGCCAATTGAAATCGGATTTGACCAGGTTAATCTCAAGGACGGATTTGAGGTGACCCGCAAACTATTTTAATGGTCGGACACCGGTCCGATTAGTTCGACCGAGTTTTACAACATTGATGCGAACACTATATTAATATATATATATTTTGACATATATATTATGCGCACAAAACTTGAGTTCATATGATATGAATCATATGATTATGTGTACTCATTGACCCTTAATCGATTTATTCAGCTTTCACTCAATTAGCATTTATATATTACTAATCAAGTTTTTAATAATAATAATGACCTTTACCTTGTGGTTGTCAAAATTAAGATGGATGACGAAAGATGAGTGGGTAGGTGGCGGTACAATTACAATATTATATTATATGCAACGCATGCAATGGCTACTTTACCTTGAATCTCCTGCAGTAGTTGGGCTCGCTCCAGTGCCTCTCGTCAAAGTTAGCCATCAGCTTCCGGTCCTCCTTCCAGACGACGGCCGTCACCGACGACGTGAAGACCACCCTCTCCATGGTTTCCGTCTGAGCGCACGCCTCCAGCACGTTGTGCGCCGCCCTCACCTCCACCTCCGCCGTCAACTCCTGCATGCCATTTCGCATCGTCACCGTTAATTCAGACTTTTCAGTTCAGACCACGGATGCATATATGAAACATATATATACATATAATAATGAAGCACCACGATTGCAAATGAATTCTGTGAAGAGGGAGAACTTTAATCTAGCAGTTGAATAGTGCATGCATGGGATCACACATCAATGTCAGGCTGCTTACAGCAGGGCCATTAAAGTCCCCCCCTCTGAACTGCTGGAATTAAAGTTTCACGTACCTGAACCAAACTACAGAGGACAATAACATATGGTGTATCTCTCACTTATTTTGAAGTAAGTAATAAACATATTACACAACGTTGGTGCTGTCAAATGTCGTTAATTAATTTCATGGACCAATGGAAGGCCCATTCGATCAGCTGTTTTCAGATATGGATGAGCAAATATGATGGGGGGTGGATACAGAAACTGATCTGATCACAGTATGAACTAATTAGTTATGGTGGGCTGTTTTTTTTTTGTCTGTGTGACTCGTTAATTGAGGACGGCAATAACAAGGCAGTTTGGAGAATGAATTGATTAGGAATTAGTGCATGAATTAGTAGTTGGCAACTATATATGCAGTGGTCGATCGATGGAGCTGAACAGTAGATCGAGCTATAGCTTACATCGAAAGGCTGGTCCTGGGGCTGCTGTTCGAACGTGTAGAAGAGACCTGAGCACCCCTTCACGGCATCCATGATGCTTTGGTAGTCCAAGGGATCCGCCCTGAACACCTTCACCCGCTTGTTCTCGCTCATCAGACTCTCCAATTCATCTGAATCTTTAATGATACAGTAGAAAACAAACAGCTAAGTAGGATATATGTACATATGCTTGTGTCGTGTGATCGTACGTAAACATAGAGAAGGGAGAGAGAGAGAGTTCAAATTAAAGTAACCATGGCTGTTGTAAGCTGCAGCGTGGACGGTGTAACCTCTCTGCAGGAGCCTGTCGACGAGCGAGGCGCCAAGACGGGACGAGGCGTCCATGACGCAGACGGTGTTGCGGTCGCGGTGGGCGAGCATCGGGGCCATATTGATCTTACGATGTCAGATGGCAGTCGAGAGAATTAATCTCCAAGAAAGAAAGAAAGAGAGAGAGAGAGAGAGAGAGAGAGAGAGAGGAATTTAAATGCAAAGGTTCATCTGGGATGGGGTGGGTACTTGGCGACTGAGCACACGAAGAGGAATGAGACTTTTCGCTCCGTATTTAAAGGGGAATCGAGTATGTGTGTGTTGAGACTCTTGAGAGAGGGAGAGAGAGCATTGAAAGAACGTGCTGTGTTAGATGGACGGGTGGGCAGAGAGAGAGAGAGAGAGAGAGCGGTAGTTGGCATCTCTGGCGAAGGAGGGCGAGAGACGTCGATGTGGACTTTTCTCTTGATTAATTAATTATATATGTTATATAATTACATAATGAAGGTTTTAACTTATTTTCTCTCTCTATATATATATTATGTATTGCTGTTTTTTTAAAGAATTTTAGTACAAGTCGGCGAAGTAAAGAATAAAAGTGTTATATATTATATATTATATAAAAAACTATGAAATTGAGAACTATTTTCCAAAATAAATGGGAAAATATTTTCTCCCACATGATTAAATAAAGAAGTTCAAAGAGAAATTACATGTTGGTCATGTGGTATGTGGATATGTGCTTCATGGAAGTAATATAAGCTTGAAGAAAGATCTCACATGAGAATATTAATTAGTATGAATATTTTTTTCTTTTTTTTTTGGCATGCATATATACCGCGTGCTAAATAGTAAATTAGTTAATGTAAGGCCATGCACTTCCGGGCTGTTGTTAATCAAAATTAAAGGTTAAATTATGCTGATAATATCTTTGAATATGAACCCATTCCTATAATGAGAACGATAAAGATGTTCATCTTTTATGGGAGTTTATTTTCTATTTTGTATTAAAATTTTATATACAAATTGAAATATAATAAATAAAAAGGGCGTAATCTAATTTAGGATGAGTTTTTTCTTATGTCTGTACAATCTCTCTCTTCATCCTTTCGTAACAAATTATAATAATATGACTTGCTTAATTAGATGGCTGGTTGGCGATATAATAATTCTAGAAGTGTTCGTTTGACCTTGAAGTTAACTTACGGTTAATGTTAATCGATCTAATGATAAAATATTAATATGTGATAAATTTAGTTTAATACTTCACGATTAGAATTGCCCATCTTAAAATGGTGAGTACGTAGTGAAGCTAAGCTTCACATGGTCCTTCTAGAATCTTGGTTACTCTCTCTCCCCTCTCCCTCTCTCCCCTCTATATATATCGGACATTTCTTTTGTCGAATTTGTTGTAATATTTTTTTTCTATTTATATTTGTTTTATCGAATTTTTGGATTATTTTTGCAACGGGGACATGGATGATCAGAGTTGAGTTTGACAGCTTCCTCGGGTTGGGGGCGGCTCCGACGTAATCTCGGTCGTCCGTTTGGGTGTGAACATTAATTAACTCATCATCCAACTGCCATCATCCGTCGAGTCCCGTAACAAAATGACGTTGACCGACTCCGTCGTTGGACTTGGAACTTGGAACTCAACCACGTTGACCAACACAGCGACTCTTTTCGCTCAAGTAGTTCGAATTTTTATAAATGTAAAAAAAAAATATTACGACTGTGTTTGACTATACAAGAAATTTAGAAACAATGATTCCGGAATAATATTGATATGACACATAAGTTTCGACCATACGTTTGGACAAAATTCCACTGTTGGGAAAATTTTGGAGGCAAACAAGACATTTAAATAATTGGTTGGACAAAATTCGGCTGTTGAAATTAGAAAAGTTCTTGCGCGATCAAGAACTGGCCTGATGCAAGAATTTTTTTCGCGAACATATGAGTTTGATCAGAACAAAAAAATCAACGAGCCCCATCAGAATTTGGAACTATTTTTTTCGGTAGCCTACCGTTGGTATCTGAAAAACGGTGTCGACTGTCCAACTCGCGCAGCGTTATTGAGCGCACTGTCCACGGGTTAGAAGTCCGGTCCACCATCGAACCTAACTAATCCGGTATGATCGCCCCGGATGCGTGCCTGACAGTGACAGGTGAGGCTCCCAACAAGAATTTTCTGCATTCACAGGGATTCGAACTCGAAACCTCTGCTTAAGCGAGAAGGAGCCGCTACCACTCCATCCCAACTCTTATTGGTAGAATTTGGAATTATTTGACGAAACAAGACTTTGTTCTCGTATTTTGTTCATAGGCAGACATAGCCTATGAGTGTCACGTATTCTGTCAGGTATGTGATTAATTAGGCACGATAATGTGATGAACTTCAATTTGTGTACAACGCATATAATCGTTAACACTGTTGGAGTTGAGTCGTCGACGTCGATTAAAAATAATAATCATGCCAAGGAATGAATTATCTAATTTTTTTCAAAATAAAATATACGTTCGTCAATTTCATTCTAGTGTTAATTCCGAGGTAGAATGGACCTAATTTTAAATGTTCTTTTATTCGTTTAATAACCATTCTAGTCTTTAGTAAAAAAGGAATACAAAAAATATGTTATATGATATATCACCGTATCTGAAAGGATAAATGTCAAATAACTCTTGCATGTAGCATGTTAGACCTGTGAACGTTCAATCTTTTTACCCTTGGATTCCTTGTACTTATGAACGTCCTTTCAAAATTAAAATTAAAATAAAAATAAAAAGAAAATTCGAGTCAACTAAAATATACCGATGAGCAGATAGCAAGTGATCGATACAATCTAAAGGAGAATACTATGATGTGTGCATTAACTAATTAATCTGACCATCAAATTAAACTAGAGAAGAACATTTACTTGATTACTAAAATATTTGTGTATAATATAATTATATGTATAAAAAATAAATGTGTCAAGCATGTCAAGCGACGTTATATGTATCATACTTTGCGTATATTTTTTCGATACCCTTCTTTACTAATAATCTATAGCATAATAAATTTTATAGCACAAGAAATTATAAAAAAAATAATTATATTTATTATGAAGAATAATAATATGCAAAAATTCATAAATTTAAAAAATGATGAATATAATTATAGTTGATAATTTGAATGGCTTTTTTGTAATCATAAATGATCCTCTAAACTATTAGAAAAAATTATATTAAAAGAAAAGTATGTCTAATTTTTTTTTAAATACACATGACATAGAAAGTACATGACACACTCTCTAAACTTCTCACATTTATTACACAGATGTTCATGAACTTCAATTTGGAGGTACCTTAGCAAAGTACATAAATTCTTATGCAATATTCTAAAATGTATGAGATCACTGGGCAGACACATCTATATCTAATTAACGATAAAAAAAATGTAGGCGTACATAGTTTATTTTATCAGGAGGCTAAATTAATACATTCCAACCAAACTCAACAACTCAACAACAAATCATACATATATATATGTTTGAAACCTTGAACAAGCTGGTTATTTCAAAAATCAAAACCGAGAGTAATGTAGAACGTCTCTGACCTATTAACCTAACGATCTAGAATATTCTATGTGAATTAATAATTATATTAGGAATTATATATATATATTTCTATGTGAAGATTCTCCATCTAGAATATTCATATATAATATAGTGATTTGTATCCGCATTATCGAATTGGACAATCAAATCAAATGTTTGAGCATGCATGCTTTCAATTCATACTCAAATTAAGGAATCGATGATACTTGTTTACCAACTATTCCATATATCCCTCTCAATTCCATTGAATTGGATATATGAGAATACTTGATCATACACCCCCCAAAAATATCTATATTATTCTTTAAAACGAATTCGATAGATCGAGTAATACGTATCCGAACTTTTGAGATTATACTACTATATATGCTTTAGTGTTATAAAGTTATATTATAGATATTGGCCCGTCAAAATTAAGAATCAAATAATTAATGTTAGTCTGATAGAAAGTGTCATCTTTCATGAGTTTAGAGGTTGATGGATTGATTCCACTCATAAAAAAATTTCTTCACATATGTAGATGCTATTTTATTTATTAAACTAAAATTAATTACATTTTATTTTATTACTTTATAATATATCCCTGGATGCATGATCTACAAGGTTTTTTTTTTGTTTATTATACAAGTTGTCATGTGATACATACGGAGATACGTGGGAGCAATAGAACTTTAATCTTGTATAATTAATGCACGCGATCCACGGACGTGAATTAAAAAAAAAAAAGAAGCATAGATAATTGTTAATGAATGCGTGGATAATTGTTAGGTCGATCTATCATATGTTTATGTTGTATTTTTGCAGGCTTCTTCTCTGTATAAAATACGTATAAAATATGTACAATGGCAAATATATTTTTCTCACGACTAATGTATGTTATCAATTGATAACATCACATCAAGAATTGTACGTAACTGACGGTCCGCATATATTTAATATGCGATAAATTGAAAGGTTAAGAATTAATTAGTACATATGAAAATATTTCACAAATAGTTAATATTATTATATATTTTTGTTCCAAATAATTAATCTTAAGCATTACTGCATATGGAACTAAAAAAGGACAATAATAATAAGTAGAATTGGTCGTGTGTAGACATAATGATTTAGGGGTGTTCACCGGTCGGGTCGACCCAGTGAATCCGATGACCCAACCCGAACTGACCTAATTTAGGTCGGGTCGGACCCAATCTGACCCGATCCCAACCCGATCATACGGGTTGGAAAAATCCAACTCGAATCGACCCGACTCGATCCGATGACCCGATTTTTTTATTTTTTTTTATTTTTATTTAAATCTAAGCCTATATTTACTTTAAAGAAATTTAAAAATAAAATAAAATGTTTTAAATACATAAATAATATTTAAATAATTATAAAACTTATTTTATACTTTAAAATAAATATTAAATAAATTTTTATATTTTAAAAAATATAAAATCAGTAAAAAAAATTATAAAAAAAGAAAATTGGGTGGCGATCCGACCCGAACCGGGTCGGGTTGGGCCGGATTTAGCCCTTATGAGCAGCCTGACCGGACCCGATCAGATTTGATCGGATTGGGTCGGGTTTGTTCATGAGTCGAGTCCAACCCGACCCGTGAACACCCTTACAATGATTGGACCTAAAAGAATATCATAAAATTCATCTCCTTTTTCTTTTCTCATGAGGTGTGCTTAGCCAACATAGTGCGGAGATAGAAAGAAAAAAATGCATTTAAGGATTTAAAATGAAAAATAAGTAAATGGAAAGGAAATATTTGGGCTTGGGAAATACAAAGCTTTAATTGTTGATAAACTTAGTCGCAAGTCCAATAGTGCAACAACATTTGGCAGGCCTTGGGTTTATGTTTCGATGAGCCAAAGTAGATAAATATAAAGATCAATCTTTTAGCCTTTTTTTACCATACAATTAATTCATTTAATATAATTTTACATGCAATTAAGATATTATACTTATATATGTACAACTATATTTAAAGGTTAAGGAAATAATTACCCACGATTTTGGAATTACGTGTACTTCATAAATAGTTACTATTTTTTAGTCCAGAAGTAATAAACTTTTTTAGAATGACTAAATGAAGTAATAGGATGACACTTCACAAGAAAAAAGACATTATCATATCCCTAACTAAATAGAGCAAGTTCGTTCATTTGGAATAATTTTTTTTAAGTTCTACAATGACATCATGATATTGAATAACCTACGCGATCAAACAAAATATGTCTAATTTGTTATCGATATTTATATCAACGATGAGATGTGCTAAATTTCGATGACGAATTTTTTTTTAAGAGGGGTAGAATGTAATACTTGCACTTTAATATTAACTAAAGTGCAAAAACGATGTAAATTTACTTAAGGTATGAAAATGTGATTTTCGAAAAAGTGACAATTTGAAAAATTAAAGTCCCGATAATTGCTCCTATATATGAAATGATTCTAAAAGTGGTTTTTAAGAATTTTTAGGAGGTGTATGAGTTAGGTAAAACGTAGACACAAAATCGAAAAATCTGAGCGATTTTTGTTCTTGGGACAAAATTTTAGATTTTGATTCCTTAGTTATTTATTTTTCTAAATATTTTATTTGAATCCAAATGAGAGTAATTCCTTATTTACATGTAATGTCTTAAGTAAATAAATAAATAAATGAAAAATACAAAACCATTTACTTAAGGCAAAAAGTAAGGGCAATTTGGTCCCATATTTGGCCGACTTGGTAAGTCGATTTTCCTTTGCATTCTTATCCTTCAACTACTACTTTTTACCACCATTTTCTGCCCCTTTCACCATCCTTGACTGAATAGCAAAGGTAGTAGAGAGCTTACTACATGTTGAAGGAAATTTGACAAAGAGAAGAGGAAATTAGGGATTCTCAGTTGTGGTGAGTTCATACTTTATTTTATTTTAATTTTAATTACATACCTTTCTAATTAGGGTTTCTGTGAACCTTTTCCATCTCATTCATTTTCGAATTTTACTTGAACATGGGGCAAAACGCATGTTGTTTATGGGTAAGATTAACCCTAGCTATGTTCAGTTGATTCACGAATCTTTAGCTACATAATTCAATACCTTCGAGTGATCCAAAAATTGTGAAATTTATTCTGATTGATTCCCTATGAGTCTACTTTCATTGAGCTTTGGAATCAAGTTAATATGATTTCTGTAGACAAATTTATGCTCGTATCTTTAAGGTACTATCACTCTGTCCGCCGAAATTTTTACTCGAATTTGTAAATTATGTATTAAATTCAATATGTCATGGAATTATTTGATAATTTAGGTGTTATAGATATTGATGTTAGGTTTCATTGACAATTGGAATCATTAGAAAATGATATGTATACCGAAAGTTATAAATATTTTACTGAGCCTTATTCAATCTGTCAGAATAGAGCTTAGGGCAGATTATGCTAGTATTGGTTAATTTTATTGTGCTCAGTACAAATAGAGAAAAATTCAAGTAATTTTATGACTTGCACCCTATGATGTCTACAATTTGGGAAAATTAAAATTACAAGAACAGGGAATGTTTATTATTTTATATAAATCATAAAAGCAATGTTACTTAATTTGTTAGGACATAGAAATAACATAAAAGTTAGGTTGAATGTTGATTTTTATAAGAGCAAACCAGAATGAAGTAGGAAATGAAACTTTTACAGAATAATGTTCTTTGTAATATGAGAGTAAAGAAAATTGGAATGATGTCATTTGGATATGTATATAAGAAGATATGGATTTTTCTTTACTATGGGTGCAATATGTTATATTAATAGGTCAATCCTTATGTTTAATAGTTACTTAAATTATAAGAGTAAATACTTAAGGTTCATATACCTAAGCAATTAATTATGTTTCATGTGTAATATGATTGTGTTCAGATCATAGTAGTAATGTGTTTCTTACTATTATTATTATAGGAGTAGAAGAATAAAGTAGTGAACAAGGAAAGGAAAACATTTTGTTAGCCCTTATAGGTAAGTCGATTTCTCCTACTCTATGTTTTCACCTCTTTTGAATTCGGTGTGACATCGATTATTATATATATTGAATATGCTTTGGATATACTATGAATTAATTTAAAAAAATGCAATGATGAAAAATATATCTGAATGATTGTATGATTGCACATTTGAAAAGCATATGATATGAATGGATTAGTGCAATCTTATTTTGTTTGAAATGGTATTTGATATGATTCATCGAAATACAATTGTTATATGTATTAAATTCATATATCGTCAAGTTTATATGAAAATTATGTTTTGAATGATTGATCAATTGATGGTTCATTGGTAAAGCATATATGAAATGTTATAGAGCCATCTTACGGGATGTAATCCTATTCCGTTTGAATGAGTTTGGTTCATCTTCTGATATTCGAGATATGATCGTTATGTGATGAATTATGCATCTGCATATGCCTGCATTGCATGTATGATGGTTTGAGCTAAGTGCTACATCGCTGATCATGATGTGAGCCACTTCTAGAATCCAATGCATCATTTTGTTCCCCAGAAATGGGATGAGATAGACTGGAGCTAAGTGCCACATCGTGAGTAGTCGCGATGAGGGCCACCTCTAGAATCCGTAGGGGTCACCTTTAGAGTCCACCTATCGCTATATGATTTGTTCTCCGAGAGGGATGAGGTAGGATGGAGCTAAGTGCTACATCGCTGATCACGATGGAAGCCACTTCTAGAGTTCACCTACCGACCACTGGCCAGTTGGTGATCCGTGCATTCACATAAGAGTGTTGCATTTGCATACATATGTTTGATATGATTCATATGATATTGATTGCAAGTTGAGTGTGATGTTTCTGATTGGTATGTTTATATGTAATTATCAAATATATAAAAATGCCTATTTTTCTATTATTATTATTGCAAGTTTTTCTATGTCTCTCCAAATTGATTAGTTGGTAACACATAGATTATGAGTTATCAACTTACTGAGCTATTTTAGCTCACTCAGTTGTTTCTAATATTTTTTAGATAATTCTTGGAAATCATGCGAGGTGATAGTATTTGAAGGGTTCGTGGTAAGATGGAAATATTTGAGTCTCTCGTATCCTTCTATTAGGATGTCGAGGTTTGGTTATGTGCAAAGTCATTTTGTGAAATGTAAAACTTAAGGAAGTTCATTTGCTCTGAAATGATCATCACATATTGTGTAATTTATTTAATGGTATACTTTTGCTCTTATGTTAAAAAAAAGTAAATTACATCATATTTCCGCATTCCCTCTCAATTTTATTTGATCGTCCGTAATGAGTCGCGAACTCGAGTTATGCTCTACAAGTTTTAAATTTAGACATACTCAGATTCCACCAAAGTTATTAAATTATAAAAAAACAATTACATATTAATCTATTTATATTACATTATAAATAGAATTTAGATTATTAATTTTTCATTTTGTTTTTTTGGTAAAGTTATTATTAATCTATCATTACATATTAATCTATTTATATTACATTATGATTTTGATTCAGTTACTATAAACTTTTAGTTGGTTAATTATTTAAATTATTTACATATTTTATAATCATAACTATCCAATAAATTTTATACTTAATTAATTTATAATGTTGACAATAGAAGATGAAATAAATCATATATTCCAATTGACACAATATTCTCATATACAAATAAATCAAACATGGTACATTTTACTATTATAAATTGAATGTAATATTAACTTTTCTTTTTTTTTCTTTTTCTGGGTGGCGCTCAAATTATTTTAATGCGTGCTAATTTTGATCCGGCTACCACAATTATTTAATTAGTTTATTGTTCAAATCATTTAAAATCATCCCGGAAGCCAAGTGGTTCATCAAAATTTTGGTAAATATTTTTTATGATTAGATCTTTTGTCTTTCAGTTTCCTAATGAATATATTCAAATCAAATAACTGTCCATTATAAGGTCATTTAATATAAGATTATTTTCTCTAACCTCACATGAACTATGAATTTTTTTTGCTTCTATTCACGATTTTCGTATTTTCCGCTGACCTCCCCTAAACTATATTATTTTTTTCACTTAGGTCCATCCGTCAACCTCTGTCAACTTTTATTATTTTCATTTATGAAATGACCCAATTGCCTTCGCACATCTAGATTAACAAAGAAAAGTGGAGATCACTTATCTGAACCGTGCAAAGATAATTTGGTCATTTCATAAATAAAAAAATAAAAATTGATGGAAAAGTTAACATAAATTTACGGATGGACTTAAGTGAAAAAAGCGACATAGTTTAGGGGAGGTCAACAAAAAATCCGAAAGTCATGAGTAAATGTGAAAAAAAATGTCTAATTCAAGAGAAGTCAGGGGAAAAAATCTTTTAATATAATATAAATATAGATAATACAGCAGATATTTAAAACACCGACAATGAGTTTATATATGACATTCAGGTCGTTTAAAAACCATGCAACATGGAGCGTGTACTAATTAGCGAGTACTAATTAGCGACGTTGATGATGATAACCGATAAGGCCGGCTTAGTGGCTTTGCTATTTGTTAATAAATGGATTAGGATTTGGATTGGGATTGCCAATTTGCCATGACAGAACATATGTGTAACTTAATTATAAACTGACTGAACGGGATCTCGTTCCGGCTGTTGGACGCAACTAATTAAGTCACCAATTAATTCACAACACGTAGTGTGATTGGAATTGGACATCTCCAACGTCATAATAAAGTTAGCACTAGTGCAAGGATTTGATCGTATCAGACTACATACACTAATAAAGTTAGCACTAGTGCCACCCGTCGAAGTCATCGACGGGAGAGCGGCCGTCGAAGGCTTCGACGGGTTTGACTCGTCAAAGGATTCGATGGGAGAACTTTCGTCAGAAAGAACTATCGATGGGTTCTCCCATCAAACTCTATTGAAACCTGCGAAGGGCCGATACTCCCCCATCCAATTCGGATAGTGCGAGTGGTAGCTTTCGACGGCAAATTCATCGAAAGTTGTGAAGGACGATCTTTTCTTTGAAACTTGTGTCAGATTCTACTTGTCGAAAATTCTACTACTACTACTACTACTAATAATAAGTAAATTCATTAATTATTTAAACTTTCTATATACAATTATAAATTATCAATAAAAACATAATAACTAGAATTAAACACATACACACACACACACATATATATATATATATATATATATATATATATATATATATATAGACACACATATTATGGATAAGGATGGCTGACAATTAGACAAAATGCTCGCTGATACAATAATAAGCATTTATTTGGTAAAAATGGGATATAAACCCTCGTAAAGTGGAACAGATAGTGAACTTTAATTTTAGATAAAACAAAGATGAATAAATGAAAAAAGGAACAAAATGATGATTCAAGTATGTGATTTGTCCAAAATTTTGCAAAGTTCTGACAAACGTCCTTTGTGATAGGAATTTGAGAAGTTTCCGTCACGTGACGAAGGGTAAAATCTTTTGAAAAAAAGGTCCAACGGGAAAACTTTTCCAACGTTTCTCTCTCATTCTTAGTCTCCCTCTTCCCTCTTCCTGTCAACTTCGCCCCACGGATCCGTTGCCGCCGCCTCCTCCTCCTCCCTCTTCTCTCTCCGTGAGTCTCGTGCCTTTCATATGGCCGGCATGGAAGCGATCCTCTCAGCCTCGATCCGCTGGATTGAGTTCCAAAGAGGTGAATCCCTCTTCTGAGCCACGATTCTCGTCCAATGACTCCTTCATGGCAGGTCGCAAAGAGCTCGGGTACTTCCTGACAGAGACGACAGAGACGACAACGAAGGTGGATGTGACGGCAGTCCACGGACCACCACATCCCTCAGCACGCGCAGCATCGCCTCCGAGGCCTCCACCTGCCGCCGGACCGCCTGCCCGTCCATCGCCTCTTGCATCCGCGCAATCACCTCGGAAAGTCGACGCTCCGCCGCCGCCGTCTCCCTCTTCAGCCACTCCGCCGTCATTGTTGCTGTTGTTGTGGTCGTAGTTTTCGAGTAGAAAGCGGAAGGAGAGAGATGACTTCCAAAAGTTCTCGCCGATAGCGGAACTTCATCCAAACAATCCGAATTTCACTGTCTTTTCATTTGGTTTCAAGATCATCGGGAACTTTATCCAAACATTGCCTATATGGTTAACATTTGTCAAGAAAGTCCGATCTCAGGACCTTTTTTTGTGAAAATTTAAATAATGATACTTTGAATCAAGAAATCATATATATATATATATATATATATATATATATCGAACTCTATCTTATAAATTGAATTAAGTAGGAATCTATTGAGTTTTTAATAATCAAATTTTGAAACGGAACGGAAAGGAGAAAGAAACAGAAAGGAAAAAGAAAGAGTGATGTTACGGGCAAAGGGGGAGGAGCATGCGAGGCACGTGACAGAGTGTGGAACGCATTTTTGGCGGCTCCATGGATCGTGGGGTCCGTCCGTGCGCGAGACCACGCGACAAAATCCTCAATAAGGTCACGTGGGAGCTCATTATTTGTGCCCCTTCTATTGGCCATTTCTAGATTTCTTGATAAGAAATACCGTGTGCCGACTTAGTTATTATTATTATTATTATTATTATTATTATTATTATTATTATTATTATTATTATTATGGCATCCTAATATTTTTATTCATCTGATTAATCAAAATTGACGATCTTGGTTAAAACTTTTTAATGATTATTCTCTATTCAATAATATTTTTTTGTCTAATATGTTATTTTATATTATTATAAATTAATCAGAAAAACTATATAATCATTTTGATAATGAATCTTTTATCAGCTAGAATGGGTGCTCCACACCACGGCCATTTAATCTTTAATGGAGCTTGATTTTGTGACCTTTTATCTAATCAAACTCGTTGAATTATTGAATTTATGTAGCAGTTTAATATAGTTGATAGGGATATATATATATATATATATATATATATATATATATATATATATATATATATATATTCTCTATTTTTGTTGTTGCATCAAATTGAAAGTGATAAGAATGAGAACGACGTCAACATTGATATGTATGGACTCAATGATATGTGCGAGCTTTGGATTCACTCCACTTATTTGCAAAGAGATATTGATTTTTAATTGGCCCCAATAGGCGTTGCATTGATTTTGTTGACTTGGTGCATGAGCAACCAAATTAGTTCGATGGCCCTACATATTATATAATAAAGAAAAGAAATAAACAGTACATAAAATGTAAAAGGGGACTTCATGATCACCATCACCAAGTTTTTATCAATGATAATAATCAAATTCATCATTTAATTTAACCCGTAATATGAATTGATCAATATCAAACTAATGGAATAAAAAAAATACTTTCTTGAATAAATAAATAATATAATTAGATAAATCATATCATAACTATTCGAAAAATAGAAAACAAATATGTAATTTAGTTGGATTTGGAATTTGAAGTGCATATATAGTTTTTAAATATCAGAAGCCTAAATATCTAACACTAATTCATGCTCCTACCCTCCAAAAAATATCTGGGTTTAAGTAATATATAATAAATCGTTAATGCAAAAAAGAGTGCCACGCGGCGCGTCATACGCCGTCCTTTGGTAGAGCTCGTGACCCCACTTGCTGTTACGCACACGTGTCCGCTCTTCTCATAAATATCTGTTACAATGTCGGTCGTAGCGGCTTTCTTTAGTAGCGGATTGTTACGAGTGCCGCTATAAATATAAGCCCACAGCATTAACCGGTTTCTAGTTTTGGCTCCTCTTTCGTCTCGTCTCTTCTCCACTGTGAGATGAGCACGTCGACGCTAATCCGAACCACCTTCTCTTCGCTCCGGTCGCCGGAGGTCGGAGGGTGCTACGAACCGGGGTCCGGAATATCGACCTCCCTTCTCCGTACGTGCAGCGCCAAGTTCTCCCCGCGGCCGGGATCCCCCGCCGTGGCGCTTCACCTCGACAGGAAGCAGGGGCAAGAGCAGCAGCGTCCCCCCCGGCGAGCGAGGTCGGACGCAGATGTCGTCGTTTCGGAGTTTAAGTCTTTCGAACGCGTCCGTTCCCCTGCCCCGTCGAGAGTGCTGGAAGAGGAGGAAGAGGAAGAAAGGCAGGATCTGGGACTGAAGCGATTTGATCTCGGTGTTGGGATGTGGACCACGGAGTCGCCTGCAACGGAGCCTGACGTGGAGTTCTCCGGAGGTGGGATTGGCAAGGGTCGGATGATTGGAGGCGGCAAAAGAGGCGGAGGGGATGGCGGGAAAGGGTCCGGCGATCAGAACGAGAACAGAAGGATGGGAGAGTATTACCAGGAGCTTCTGCGTTCGGATCCTTCCAACCCCTTGCTTCTGAGGAACTATGGAAGATACTTGCATGAGGTAAGTGCCGAAAATTTTGATTTCGTCCGGACGCTCAAACCGGATGATGAAAAAAAAAAAAAGATTCGTTTTTTACGATCCGCCTCTGAACGTTCAGGTGGAGGGAGACGCGAAAGCGGCCGAGGAGTACTACGAGCGAGCAATACTGGCGAGCCCAGAGGACGGAGAGGTGCTTTCCCTGTATGGAAACCTTCTGTGGGAGACGAACAAGGACGGGGAGAGAGCCGAGTCCTACTTCGAGCGGGCCGTGGAAGCCTCGCCCGACGACTGGTATTCCTCTTGCCTTTTGTTCCACCGATCAAGTGTTTTGTGATCTTAGAGTAGTTTGGCCACGCGTTCAAGAACTGCTACTTACTCGATGATGTACCTGATTGCAGCTTCGTGCTGGGATCCTACGCGAACTTCTTGTGGGACGCCGAGGAAGAGGAGGAGAAGGAAGAACAGGGGAAAATGACAGCGTCGACTCCTCTGGTAAAGGTTTTTTGACGAGCTCGACGACGAGTGCATAGCTAGTCAGTCTGACGTAAAATACGATAGCAGATGTGAATACGCCAGTAGTTTAAGGCACGCATGTAGCCGAGGAAGAAAGACTGGGATATGAAGAGTAGCAAATAAGAACAAGTCACTGTAAAGATGTCCGGAGGGACAGAGAGAGCAAAATAACAGAACAGAACGGGGGGGAGAGAGAGAGAGAGAGAGAGGTGGGCAGCAGTTGGCTGGATGTACTTGTTGTTTTTTGGACAGACCGTTGCTCATTCTCTGCTAAAAACAAGAGTGCCATTGAAACAAGAAGTGGAGTAAGAGAGTGATGGATATTCTGGGTTCTGATGGTTAAAAATTTCTGTCGTTGTTCTGTATGTTGCTTCCAATGCGAGCGTTTGTAGAAAAAGTTTTGAGCAGTAATGAATAATAAAAAATTGATCATTCCAGATGACTGGTTATTCGTACTAAGAAAAACCATATTTCGTCCAAACATAAATATAATCTGCAAGCAATCTTGCTGCTCATCTACAACAAAAACTGCAAATCCAGTGGCACAGAACAACGTTTCATTGATCTGAAGCCACAAAAACAAAGTGGAAACTAAAAGAAAGAACCCCTTGGCACCAATTTAGCAGAAGGTTTTTCTGATCAATCTGGTTCGTGAGGTCACATACTTTGAAGATCCAACGCCCACAGACTTCGGGCAGATAGGGAGGGGAAGAGGAAGAGACTCAAACTTCCCCTGCCTTGGACTTTTGGAAACAGTAACAAGTGACGAATACAACAGAGTCATTCAGGTATGATAAGCAGAAGCATTATTGAGAGAAAACCCGTGGGCTAAGTTGGGCTCCAGCCTCCAAAGTGGTCATGTTCACACACCTGAAAGAAGGAAAAAAATCATTGGCAAGAATGCCACTCCTTGGAAATGATGACAAATGTGTGATCTTGGCATATCAGAGATAAGATTACTGAATTTAATGCAAGAGTTAGACATGTGAGCCAAAAAGACTTTTAAAATCACAACAGCTGGAGGTTATCATGACGTGACCCAACCATCAAAGAGGAGGGGGAGAGGCTCATACTCGTGAAACTGGATACAAAAATATAAAGTAGCCTTCAAATAAATCTTATCTTGTGATATCTAAAAAGTCCCCAAAAAAATTAATTTTAATAGTTGCCTTTAGTGTTGGCTAATGCCTACCATTAGTTTTCTAAATCTAAATAGAAGCAAAAAAAGATGAACATGTGAGTGCATTCCATCTAAAATCATATCCATCATGAGCAACTCTTCTATCCTAATACCAGAGCGCTGAAATCATTATTCTGAAATTACTTGGGTTCAAAAGTTTATCTGATTGGGACATTGAACTTTGAGAGTCAGACATCAAGCCACAAAAGGATTTACAAGTTATAATTAAGTAATTTTGTGCACACATATCAGTTACCTCAAGGTAAATCTTATGGTAAGAAGCCAATTTACAGAGAAAAAAAATCACTTTAACCTCCTTCAACATGTTAATGCTTTATGACACAGCAATTTCACTTCTGTGATAAAATTACAGTCTCAAAGATAATACAATGATATGATTGATCCCTGAACATGATAAGTTGACTCCATACGTTAGGTAGGTAAGTAGTGAGAAAGAATCCCCGAGACACTTTTTCAACCGCATCAGAATGAGAATTCTTGAGGTAACTTCTGGAATTTTCCTGACAAGAAGCTATTGTACTTTCCCTTTAGATCTCCCACTGCAGATAAAAAATGACTTAATGAAGATGTACGGCAAATAAAATTTCGATAAACAATCAGCTGCTGGATCATTACCTTTAGAACCTACAGCCTCTAGTTTCCACTCTGGCAATTTATTTGATAATGTCGTCTCCACCAACTTAATAAGCTCATCCCCTCAAGTGCACAAAATATTAGGAATCATCAGAAAAAACGTTTATATACACGATTCATCTGGATAAAAATGGTATGAGTTGGATTCTTGTATTCCACTTACCAGCCATTTGCTTCCCATCAGCGTTGACATTGATCAGAAATGTAGGAATCTCAGTCTCTTTCAACTGACCAGAAAAAAAATGGAAGAAAAGAATTGGTCACAATTTAACACCAAATGGTAAATCTGATTTGAAAATTTCAAAATTTGTACCTGTAAGAAAAATGCTTTTGCAAGGCTCAGAGGATCAATAGGTGATGGAGCTGTGCTATAAGTAGGCACGAATTTCCCATTCTGGTATCCAGCCAAGAAGTGATATGCAGCTTGCCCAGGAGACAACTTTGAAATGGAAGGAAATACAGCGGTGCTGAATTTCAAACAAGTCAACTTGTAGGTATAAGCATTTCGACGCAAACTCAAGTGTTAGCAATTTTCAAAGGAATATAGACTCCTAACTCTAAGGCATCTTTCTGAGTATATAGCTCTACTAAATCCAGATCACACGAACAAATAATAACAAGTGCACATGAAATATGTTGCGATTTAAAAAAAAAAAAACACTCAAATCCCCACCACATGAATCAAGTTACCAGCTTAACTATTAACTCATGACCCCCATAACTCAATTTGTAAGCATGAATGCTTCTAAATGATTATGCTTGGTGTTTAGTTTATATAATGAAAAGAAACATAATTGTGCATTCAGGAAGCCTCAAGTTACAGAAAAATGTGAGATCAGGTTTCCAGTTAGCGCGTAACTACTAACTATATTCAGTTAATCACCACAGCAATTGACATTTCAAAACTAATTGAAACCATCTACTTTAATAAGTCTGTCCATTATTTCTCCTAAAAAAAGTCTGTCCTTTATTGTAACTTGAACTATGTCTTTCTAACATGTGAAATGCTATTGGCTTCTCATATCAAGAAGATCTGAGTCACAGGCTGTCATTTTTTTCTTTTTTGAAAGGGTAGAGGATGATTGCCAAAGATGCACCATCCACTATCATTGATCAAATTGTCTTCATGCTAATATAAATTAAGATATAAAAAATTATTGTCCCAGACTCAGTTGAAATAAATCCAAGAAAATATATTCAAGAAGTTATACACAGATGGGTAATATATATACACACACGTTCTTACCTATCAGCCACTAAGAGTACGACAGAAGTTGGCTTATATAGCACCTCAGATTTTGTCCACTTCTGATTCTGGTAAAAAGGAGCAACACCATGAGACGACAACACCACACCAATATCCCTTGACACTAGAGCTTTACGAAGCTCTGAGACACTCTCGATTGTACCTTCTGGAGAGAAGATGAGAATTGCAGAATCACCGGACAAAAGTATCCTAGAATAAATCGCCAAGAATAAAATATTATTACATGGCCTAGAAAGATTATTAGGGATTTGTGCAGTTGTTACCTAGAAGAAGTTGGCAGACCTCCCCTTGATGATATGACCGGAGCTGCCAAAGCAGATAAAGCATCCTTAACCACTCTCAAATGACAAAAAGCTTTGCCACCTAGGACAAGTGATGATCGTTCTATATCTGCTACTGCATAGCCACGAGATGCTTGAGAAGGAAGCCCAGAAACTTCCGCAGCCCTGGGGCTGTGAGATTAACAAAGAAAGAGAAGATACAAGAATTAGAGAAAGCACACTTATGTTTCCTCACTCATATTTCTCATGATAAGCATGCCAATACCTGATTGAACTAGAAATGTAAACAGTTAGAGGACATGAATCATGAGATATTGCACGAACAGGAATTTTCCAAATGATATTGGCGAGTGCTAAGGCTGCTGAAGGGTTGTCACTAATGACACGAACCTTTGCATCACATTCTGTAGATGCACCAATTGCTCCATCTTGAACAAAGAGTTTTGGAACCAGAGACAAATGAGATGTAACCTAGTAAAGAAGTAAATTGAAATATGAAGCTGGAAATAAGAGATTAAATGTGAATATTGCATCGAAAATAGAATTGTATCCTCAAGAGATGAATAACTTTTCTGATGCAAATATCAACTGCAGAACAAGTTTCAATTGCAGTTATCGTACTTGTTTAAGAAGTTTACTAAATTGAGCCTTTGAAATGCCAGAAGTTCCATCGATAACATTTCCTCTCACAAAAAGAGGAATGTCAGCCAGCTTTTCTGTAAGAAGTCACACAAGCAATCATTCAACAACATTTATTATATTCAAAAGGAGGAATTAAGAGAATAGATGATAGGTGATAACAAATCAACACCGCATGCTACCTACTATGATCGAACCATGCTTTTGAAGTTCAGAGCATTCCAGGTTATAAAAGACCTTATCACATACAACCACTCCTCTGCTAGCGAGACCAGAATTTAGACCGTAAGAACCAGCCAGCTCCTCATTGTTTCATGCATAAAAACGTATGACATTTCATATGAGTTCCAAAATTTTAAATCAGGCAATGGATAAATAACCAAAAAGCTTCTAAATGCTTGAACGAAAGATGCTAATAAATAAATAAGATAAATTACACCAAATGCCCTCCAACTTTTACGTTTGCTCAATGATGTCCTCCAACCTCACTTTGTACCAGCGATGCCCTCCATTTTCAAACTTATTACATAGAATGCCCTCCCGACCGGAAATACTCGATTTCCCGATCGGTCTGCTGACGTGGCGATGCACTCTCTCCACGCAGGAGAGTCATTCGACATGGCAGTAATAAAAAAAAAATAATAAATATTTTTAAAAAATACTTTCCCTCTCTCCGGCGTCCTTGCCGGAGGGAGAAGAGGAGGCCGACTAGCCGGCGACGCCGGAGAGAGGGAAAGTGTTTTTTTAATATTTATTATTATTATTATTTTATTACTTTGCTGACGTGGTGGTGCCACCACGAACGACTCTCTTGCATGGCCGAGAGAGTGTATCCCCACCGGAACCGGGTATTTGCTCTCAAGAGGTTAAAATGCTTAGGACATTTTTAACATGAAGAAAAGTTACTGAGCAGAACTTATCTTTTGCATACACTTGCTTCTTCTCCATCCGTGGAAATTGAGCACTGGAAAAGCACAAAGGGAAACGCACGACATCTTCAGTAAAGTAAGACACTCAACTATCTGCTCAAGATTAAAAAAAAAAAACTAACAGTGTTTGGTATAGTCCACGAGGATTAGTTCGTCTGTAAGACATCAACAGACAAGTTCAAAAAATAGCAGTTGACAAGAGTCCGTTCTCGAGAAGTTACAGATAACACCATGGCATCTATATATATATCTATGTTTCGGAAATCAAATGAAGTGACAGGATCACAAGGCACTCACTCGTCCAACGAGCGAGGGAGAGAAGAGTGTAGTCGGGGAGGCGACTATCGCCGGAGGCTGGTGGCGCCACCTGCGGGAGGCGACGGCGGCGGTCCTCGAGACAGCGCTCCTCATTTCTCGCTTCGTCGGGAACCAAAACTGCAAAGAACGCACTTGGTCGGCATTATTTTTTTACTTTTTGGGCCGTGGCCCATGGGCCGTGGATTTTTTTTCTAAAATCTGGTTCCCCGCCGAATTTAATGTTTCCGCGCCCACGCAATTCAACTAAGTTGGAAACTTTTCTGGAGAGTTCCCTCCAAAATGTACGAGGAACGGAAAGAAAAGAGAGAAAAAAAACAGTGAAGGGATCTCTATTTATATATGCATGCACGGAGGAAGCGCCTTTGTAGGATTCAACCAAAGAGAGACCCACAGGGACGAGCGAAGGGAGGAAGAAAGAGCAAGAATGGAAGATCTGAAGGGATTCCGGCGATTCGCCAACCCGTTGCTTCTCAATCTGCAGAAGATGGAGTTGGAACTCACCTGCCCCATCTGGTGCGTATTGTTTCCAGTATCATACTTCCTATCCTCTGAAGAAATCTTGCAAGTGTTTGACTTTGATCTTTACCGTAGTTGCGATTCCTGCCGTCAGTTAGAAAAAAAATTTCTCCTAAAAAAAGGACAAAACTCCCATAGTTCTGGTGTGAAGTGTTGAGTTTGTTCTGGCTGCCTTGTCGATTTATCCTATTCTTGATGAATCCATGATCATCTTTTTTCTGCTTTCTCACTGCTTGTTATCTTAATCCATTTCGAAAATGTCAGATGAATCATCAAAAGTGTGATGTCGTTTTAGAAGATATGTAGATTGTTCCCTCCAAAGGCAATAATAGATCTGATCGTTCTAGCTTTTTTTGGGGGTGAAACAGTACTTCGAACACTTATGGATATTGCTTGTCCAAAAAGAATGTGATGTCATCTACATTTTAATTGGTTGATAACATTATACACCATTAATGAGCCTAAAATAAGCAATTTTTTAGGTTTATTTTAAGTTAATGCTTCCTCAAAGTTTTGATGATTTTGCCCAGAAAGAAATATTAGATGTGCCTACTCTAAGGAACTAACGTACATGGGGCAATTACTTTAATCTCTTTCTATTCTATGGCAGCTTGAAGTTGCTAACAACACCGATGCTGTTCCCCTGTAATCACATATGTTGCAGGTTTGATATTTGTATCTTCAGTTTGAATTAAAACTTATGAGTTGCTTCTTTGTTGTTGTAACAAATTGTTTGTTTGATAATGCTGTGCAGTGGCTGTGTCATTGCCTTGTCTGGAAATGGATATGACTGTTCAGTTTGTAAAGTACAATTTTGTGATCAAGGTATTCTCTCAACCATTGCTCACTGAACCTTCGATCATGCTCGAAGATTGTTGTATAATATCTGAAAATATTTGCAGATTTAAGGCCTGCTACTTATGTGGAAGCCATGATTAGCATATACAAAAATATGAGTTCTACTCTCAGTGCTTTCGTCAAGCAAGAGAACTCAAAAGCTCATAGCTATGGTATTATCACCGTACTTGGAAGTTTGCCCTTAAACATATCACATGTAAACGCTGATGTTGTTAAAATACTTTTTACTATTCTAAACAGAGACCAAGATAGCCTCGGGTGGTACTCCAGTTTCTGGCAATGGAAAATCCAGGGAGAAACGTGGGGCTGACGTAGCAAGTGTGGCTAAGCCTAAGGCAAAGCATGTAAATCCATGCCCGTTGCAATATGGGGTTTCTAATATTGGGAGACGCAAAAGTGGAAACGGCATCCATGAACATAAAATCGCATCAAATGAGAAATTGATTCACAATGCTGCCTTGGAAGATCAGCTCATCCAAAAGGTGCCATGCAGTCCTGAATCCTTCAGCGAATCTGATGATTCATATCTAGATAGTAATGATGCAGGAAGTGAACCTGTAAGTTGGCTGACAAAAGCATACTGTTGAGTTTGTTTTCTTAAAAAGAATGATCTTCCTGTCTGAGAATGATCTTAGTTATATTATGTATAATATACAGAGATAAAATAATAACATGGTTGCTTATCTTTTATTTTATGAATACCTTCACCAGAGGACAAAGAGATCATCGCCTGAAACTTTGTCTAGGAGAGAATCAAATTTTACAACAGGCCAAGGAGTAGATAACCATGACAGAGAGCCAAAAAAACAAAAGATGGACAATGACACTGGTAAGAGCGTCATGCAAAATGGATATAGATCAATTTTATGAATGTCAGTGGTGTCTAAGATGGTTGTTTTGACAGCAGTTGCATGCTTCCAGACTACTGATAAATGTGCCTTTTGCCATACTTCAAAAACCACCGAGGTATGCACGATTAATGAGCTAGTGTCTAACATCTGATTGGTTTATCTATATTCTTTTTGTTAATGTTACAATGACTATGGGGATTTTCTAGGCAACTGGCCCATTGCTGCATTATCTTGATGGAAAAGAAATGTTTGACAGTGAAGCAACCCAGCCTGATGTCTTGCATGTTCATCAAAAGTGCATTGAATGGTAGAGTTGTGAGATCCTTTTCTTGCATGCTAATTGATTCATGTATCATTTCTATGTTCAATGCCTATAAAAGAAACCGATAAAGTACCTTATGTAGAATTTTATATGGCTATTGAAAGGTAAAAACTTAGTTCTTGGATCTCTCGTATCGGCAATGCTTTATGTTGACGATCTTTTCCTTGTATAGGGCACCACAAGCATTTTTTGCTGGTGACACCCCTGTGAATGTGGAGGCTGAATTGGTTCGTTCATCAAAGATTAAATGCACGAGCTGTGGACTTAAGGGAGCTGCACTCGGTTGCTATGTCAAGAGTTGCCGTAGAAGTTATCATGTACCTTGTGCTGCTGAGATAACTGGTTGCCGATGGGATTATGTAAGCTATGTAGAAGTCTTCTTAAGCTACTTGGATTGAAAGAAGGCTATTGACCTTTATGCTGCTATTATTTTCTTTTCTTTTTCTTTTTCTTTTTTTTTTTTGCTATCAATGTTCCGATACTTAAACATCATCATTGTCTTATCTTGTACCAGGATAATTTTCTTCTTCTTTGTCCTTCCCATTCGACCAACAAACTACCATGTGATAGGTCACGCAACAAAAAGAAGACCTTGGATGTTCGTCCGGCTTCTTTTACTGACAGTCATACTGACACAGTGGATCAGTCATCTTCTCCCAAACAGTGCCTTGAGAGAATTTGGACAGCACCATCTAGTGTGACTAGGGAATGGCTGCTCTGTGGATCTGGTCTTTCTAATGAGGAGAAGGTGACAACTTCAACAGAATTTTCTTTGCCTTTTCTTGATGCATTTTGGCTTACGTCCGATCACTTTACTGCAATGCAGAACATCATAGATGAGTTTATAAGTTTGACTGGAGTAACTACAACCAGTGTTTGGAACCCAAATACAACCCATGTGATCGCTGCAACTGATGAGCATGGTGCTTGCGCAAGAACACTCAAGCTTCTCATGGCTATACTAGCTGGGAAATGGGTTCTGAGCATAGACTGTAAGTTATTTGTTTCAGATTTGTTACTGATCTTAGGCATGCTGTCATAAGAGATTCAATCCAACTGGTAGGCCTAGATACATATTTCACAAGTAATTGCTTCCCAGGATAACATCCCAATGAATAGTGATTCCATATCAAATCCTGATTTAAAACCAATTCTGGAAGCGGAACAAAAAAATCTATTCATACTAGATCACTTTTCAGGAGCATAGGTTTACCAATAACAGATTCAACCCTTGAGGTTTTCAAACCCATTACCAATTGTTTAACATTTCTCATCCTTGTTTTAGTCGTGAGAGAAGCGAATATCGATTTTCTACTGCTGCATACTTTTTAATAAGCATTACTATAATAATATTTAAATCTTGCTTGGTTATAAAGTTAGAGCAATGCTTTCCATATGCAAAAAATAGCTAAGCTACAATGTTTGGCTATTTGGTTTGTGGATGTTGGAGATACCCGTATTACTCATTTCATGCGTTCTCATGCATTGGAGCTTCGACTTGCAGGGATCAAGGCATGTATGGAAGCAGGTTGCCCAGTACCAGAAGATCCTTATGAAGTCACTCATGACATCCATGGATCCTTCGATGGACCAAGAAATGGAAGAACAAGGGCAATGAGAAAGGTTGTTACATTGTTGAATACTGATGCCCTTTTATTTAGACCTTTGGTTCCCTAGCTACTTTTATTCAGGCTGTACAGTACACATACTAACTGATGGATGTTTTCATGTTCTTGTGCAGGAGCCAAAGTTATTTGCAGGTTTGACATTTTGTTTCTTTGGTAATTTTATGCCCAGCTACAAGGGCCATCTGGAAGACTTGGTTTTAACTGCTGGTGGTGCCCTTCTGGACAAGGCTGAGATCCTTCCATCAACTTTTGTTGTCTACAGCGCTGATCCTCCCCAGGGAAGCGATCCAAGACTTTTGAATGATGCGATTGAGAAGAGGAAAGAGGAAGCTCAAGATTTTGCAGCCAAAACATGTTCCACAGTCATTGCACATACTTGGCTCTTGGACAGCATTGCTGCTTGTAGTCTGCCCCAGAACTTGTAGGATTATTACCACCTATCTGTAGCACCGAATTGTTGTAAAAGGATGTGTTCATTAGGTGTAGGAGCACTAATTATATGGGGTTAATTTTATTTTTAATGTATTCCTTCAAAGCCGACCCCATCTAGTGGGATAATGTTTTGTTATTGTTGTTGTATTTCTTCAATTGTAGCATTTCTTATGTATCCTGAATTATCGAAGATAACTTCTATCTTTGGGTGTTTATATGTGGGGATCAATATGCTTAGAAAAAAAAAGGTTAAATTTCATTCGATCCCAAGTACCACAGGATATGATGTATAATAAAAAGGCTTATGTTTATTTTCTTCTTTTTTTTATCGTTTCTGTGTTACTGTGTTTGCATCTGAGTAGAGGTTGGCTTTTAATTAAGGATATGATGTGTTTGCAATTCTTGATGACGATCCATCAGGTATATGAATTCGTTTTTTTTTTTTTTGTTGTTGTTGGCGAAGATGTTATCTACTAAATAGCACTACAATGTGGGCAATCTACCCAAAAACCAGGTATAAGATTTGGCATGGAGGAAGAAATTGAGAGGCCAGCCAAAGAGCAGACAGGAGCTTGTGAGGTTTTGGCATAATTAAGTCATTTGTTCTTTTTCATATTTTTGGATATTTAAATCAAATACAAACAATATGCCTTTGTGTTATTCCAATTATTCAATGTTTTTAATGGAGGGCAATGAAAAATAAATATCGTTTTTGAGGGATAAATAAAATATTTGCTCAAATTGCAAAGATATACTTTATATAGATATATTCATATTTATATTTATGTAAAAATCTAAATATTTGTGGAAAAGAATTATGTGCAAACAGTTCTAGGCTCAATTTGGTAATACTAAAATTAGCATTTTAAGTAGCATTTAGTGGTTCAAACGTTAATTTTTTTATTTGGTAAATGATAAAAATAAATAACGTTTAGCGTTTTATACAAAAATATCAAAACGCTACTTCTACTAGTTTTTTGCGTTTATATGTTAGCGTTTTATAAAATTTTCCAATTTTACTCTTATTTAAATATATTATTTCTCTCTAACTTATCTTATTATTTTCTCATTTTTATTTATAATCATTTAACTATATTTAATTTTATATTCATGCTTAATTAATTACAAATTTTTTATATGTTAACAATGAATAAAAAATAATTTCACAATTAATATTTTTATATCATTGATGCACTGTATAAAATTTATTGTCAATATAAATTTCTATATATTTTAACAAAAAAATTAGTTGTGAAATTTTATTTTACTTAATTAATATATAAATATTTAATTTATTATATTATAATAGAATTTGTATAGTGCTTAAATTAAATAATTTATTATATGTCTAATTATATCCATCCGCTAATTCTACCGCTAAGTTTACAAAACACTTATTTATTACAATATCTAATTACTAATCATCATTCGCTACTTGTTATCCGCTAATTAATCCACTATCCGCTAGTTAAACCGCCACAGAGCCGTAGCCTCATGACCTTTGAGCCTATACAAATGCACTTGGTTAACAATTCAAAGATAACGAAGATTTGAATAAATAATTCTAATTCTTGATAACATGTGTGACAAAAATGGAAACCCTAGACGTGGGAAACAAAAAAATTCTAATTCTTGCACAGAGGGGCACTGAGCCCCCTCGCAAGCTTGTGGGGGCGTCCGCCCCTTCTACTTTTTTATTTTTATAATATTTTTTTTATTTTTATAATATTTTTTATTTTTATAATATTTTTTATTGTGTCATATTAGTAACATAATTAAGAAACTAGTAATTACTTGACAAGAGGAGTACAAAAATAATAAAGTTCGTCACACAATAAAATTGGGAATCGTTTAAATATTGATTTAAAGTTGAAGAAGTATTCTTGTAATTTATTCAAATCGTGGTTAAAAAGAGTCATTAATGTTTCTTGTTGTGCTGTATATAAAATATACTAAATAAAACTCTTAACTTGTATCCCAAGTTCCCAACTCGACATGTTCCAATCCAACTTTGAAAGGCTAAGAAATAGAGATATAGAACGAAAAAACTAGTTGTACACATTGTTAAGGTATTTAATGAATCGTTTTAGCTCAATTTTAAACTTACAAACGTATATAATTAGAAACTTCGTTCAAATGCAGACTTTTTTAGATAAAAAAATTGCAAATATTTTTAAAAGTTAGAAGAAGTAGTAATAATAATAATAATAATAATAATAATAATAATAATAATAATAATAATAATAATAATAATAATAATAATGGACTAATTGTTACAATTGTGAGAGGAAATCATATTTCTTTCCTTCACTCTTCATAATGATTTTCGTTGGATTTATTAATAATTCGATCATCATTTTATTAATCGAATATATAAATAAAAAAAAAGAAATTGCTGAGAGCAAACGTGAAAAAAGGGTTCGGCGTATGCGTGCAAAGTGCAAACCCATGGCATGTTGCCACGTCCTCGAACGAGGACGTAACGGAATCAGCAACGGAGGCGAAACGGCGAGTGGTGCGAGAGGAGAAAAGGATGGCGGAAGTACGCGAAAGTTAACGCGTTGCCGTCACGATAGCCGTTATCTTCTTCCGTTGAGCAGACAGCCTTTTTATTTAATCGAGTTCCCCTCTTCGTCTCCGGCTTGCATAGCTGTGCTGCAACTCACTCCGGATCCCTCCCTCATTCGCCGTCGCCTCCTCCTTCGTCTCGCCGGCCGTCTGTTTCCGACATCCCTCGATATGTCGGTGAGCAATTAGTCTTATTCCCATCTCTTCGTCCTGCTCATCCACGATTCCTGCTGGTAGTTCCCTTTTTTTTCGGTTGAACCATCTGTCGATCCGCTCTTTGTAAACGTTCCATCCGCATCGATTTCGTGATCAACTTTTGGGGATGATACCGAGATCGGAGTAGATCGGATCCTTGTGCTTTTTTGCTTTTTCCTCAATCTGGAACTTTTCCGTCGAATTTTGGAGAGAGAGAGAGACCTGAGCATTTTGCGCACCAATAATCTGAAATCCTTCCGTCTTTGGCAACAAACGTTCATGGGTGGAAAAAAGTCGAGTCCTTGCTTTTGTTCTTCATAACACGGATGACCGAATGATAAGTAGGAGCATGGCGACGATCTTTGTTGCTGCATGGATGCTTTGTCTGAGCACAAAAGCATTTGATCCAACATGTAGAACCTCGCGAAAAGCCTCACTGTTATAGAAAGGGCGTGCCTTCAATAGGAGCTCAGTGTGCTTGTTCATGGCAGCTCTCTTAACTTCGGCATCCTGTTGATTATTCTGACTTGCTGGCATTGTTTATAGCTCTATGCGATACTTATTGGTTATGAAAACATGACGGTTGACCTTAAAAATGATAAATAGTTATCAATTTTCTATTGTTTTTAAATTTTTAGCAATAATCTTGGTTCATTGATAGTGTGTATTTTTTTTGAAACGAATTGATAGTGAGTATTTGATGTGTTTCAAGAACAACTAGAAAACTTGCCCGGTTCATGAGTACTGCAGTGTTTGCAAGTTTAAATGGGTAGGATAATCATACTGCAAGTTTTTGGGGGTTACCAATTATTTCTTACATAATTGTGTTCTTGCTGGAGTTATGAACTAATATACTAGTGATGTTATAGCTAAAGTAATGTGTCATCTAGCTGATTAATTCAACTTCGGTTTTCTAATATTGTGAAATCAATCACAATGTTTTTTGTAGGTAAGGACAGTCAAGATTAGCAATGTGTCTCTCAGTGCAAAGGAACAAGATCTCAAGGAATTTTTTTCCTTTTCTGGTGACATAGAATATGTTGAACTGCAAAGGTTTGATCTTTAGTTCCTTCAGAATTATGTGCTTATCCTGTTTTGAATGAATTCTATTATTATACTAAATATCCCATACTCTTTCTTATAGAGGAGATGAATGGTCTCAAGTTGCTTTTGTCACCTTTAGAGATGCAGACGGAGCAGATACCGCAATGCTCCTGTCAGTAAGTTCCTTTTTTTCTGGCTGGAACATTTTGGTTAGTTGATGGAATAAGATTTCCAAATTTGTCACGAGATTTCTTTGTCATATATATCTTCCATCTCGTTAATTTTAATGTGCAGTTTACATCTCTTGCTGGTTGGATATAATTCAGTGTTTGGTACTGATCCAAAATAAATTTTGTTTATTTTGGGCTTTTTGGTAATACAAGATATGTACGATGGGGCATTGACTAGGGTTAGGACACCCGGAGGTGAGATAAATGAATTTCCTATAGGAATTGACCTACATCAAGGATCAGCTTTAAGCCCGTATTTATTTAACTTAGTTATCGATGCTATAACCGAGATGATCACAGAGGAGGTACCTAAGTGCATGCTATTTGCGGATGATATAGTACTTTTAGCGGATTCAAGAGAAGAGATTAATACAAAATTGAAAATATGGAGAAATACGTTGGAGTCAAAGGGTTTTCGTTTAAGTAGGAATAAAACAGAATATATGCATAGCAATTTCACAAATAAACAACTTAGAGACGATTTGAAAGTTAGGCTAGGGGAGGATATAATTCCTCAAGTGACAAAGTTTAAATATTTAGGATCAATTGTAAGACAAGATGGTGAGATTGATGACGATGTTAATCATAGAATTCAAGTTGGTTGGTGTAAGTGGAGGAAAGCCACTGGAGTTCTTTGTGATAGAAAAGTACCAACAACAACAACAACAAAGCCTTATCCCACTAGGTGGGGTCGGCTACATGGATCATACGACTTCGTTGATCCATGTCCATGATCATACGATTCGACAGGGTTTTACGTTGGCTGTCGGGGCCTAACACAACCCTCCTCCTTTATCCGGGCTTGGAGTTCGTTTGGCGTGTAAACAGAAATCTAGCATCTACATAAATTATTGCATGAAACTTTATATCCGTATCAGCTGACCTTCTGTGAAAGTATTTTTTAAAGGCATTTATTATAATCTTCAATTGAATTCATCAATTTATTATCATCAATTCATCAATTTGTGATAGAAAAGTACCAAATAAAGTTAAAGGAAAATTCTATCGTACTGCTATAAGACCAGCAGTATTATATGGTAGTGAATATTGGGCTATGAAGGGACAACATGAACGTAAAGTGGGGGTAGCCGGATTGAGGATGTTGAGATGGATGTGTGGTCATACAAGATTAGATAAGATTAGGAATGATCATATACGTGAACGAGTCGGAGTGGCTCCTATTAGTGAGAAAATGGTAGAGAATCGTTTGAGATGGTTTGGTCATGTTCAGAGAAGACCATTAGATGCGCCAGTAAGAAGAGTAGATCAAATAATCTGGAGTCCGATTAAAAGAGAGAGAGGGAGGCCAAGGCGGACACTTGGCGAACTAATAAAGCAGGATCTATTGGTGAATAATATACCGAAAGGTTTGGTTACTAATAGAGCGGAATGGCGTCGTATGATCCATGTAGCCGACCCCACCTAGTGGGATAAGGCTTTGTTGTTGTTGTTGGGCTTTTTGGGGAAATCTAGTCTTTTAATGCACAACATATCATTAAGGAGAACTTGTTTTATCATGTACATCGTTTGTCCAATTTGCAAACATAGAGATTACTCATATGGCGACGAATGCAAATAACAAATGATCAGATCTTTTTTCCATTTGTCTTCTTGAGGTTAACTTAACCGACCCCACCTAGTGGGATAAGGTTTTGTTGTTGTTGTTGTTGTCTTCTTGAGGTTAACTAAAATTTCTTCTTGCAAGAATTAATTAAAAATGCTTACATTTCTATCTTGACCTTTGTGGCGTGGTTAATTTTGATCTGTTTTACAGGGCGCAACAATAGTTGATATGTCTGTTGTCATTACGCCTGCCCCTGAATACCAACTGCCGCCTAATGCTTTAGTTTATTCTATGGTACATTGTCTCTTTGTCTCATCCCATGCTTTAGAACATTTGGCATTAACTTATATTTCATTGATGATTAAACATGCAGTCAAAAGATGGAAAACCTGATAGTGGTGCAGAATCTGCTGTTCAGAAAGCAGAGAATGTTGTTAGCACAATGCTTGCCAAGGGCTTCATTCTGGGAAAAGATGCTTTAAACAAAGCCAAGACTTTTGATGAGAAGCACCAACTAACATCAACGGCCACAGCAAAGGTTTCAGATTTGGACAAGAAAATTGGGCTCAGCGAGAAGATCAGCATGGGTGCTTCTGCTGTTAATGAAAAGGTACTAGAAATGGATCACAAATTTCAGGTTTCGGAGAAGGCTAGATCAGCTATTGCAGCTGCGGAACAGAAAGTTGGTGATGCATCTTCTGCTCTTATGAAGAACCGATATATCTTCACCAGCGCAGCCTGGGTGACAGGCGCCATAAATAAGGTTGCCAAGGCTGCAAGTGACGTTGGATCAAAAGCACTGGAGAAAGCATCTGCGGAGCAGGAAAATAAGAAGCCTTTGGAGGATGACTTAAACAAGATCCAGATATCTGAGGCCTCGAAAGCTCAACCCCCAGAGAGTTCAAATAAACCTGAACCGGTGAAAGGCTTGATTCTATAATTCTCTATGTTTGTTGTACATAAAATGCCAATGGCTTCAACTCTGTGATAGTCAGCATGCCTCAAAGTATCCCGTTGGATGATTGATACTGTTTCTTTTCTTCTTTTTTTTTTTCTTTTTTGTTTGAGAGAGGATGATTGATACTGATGAAAGCTGCTAAATTTCTTCCATCACATGGTTTGTAAAATGTTTGCTGTGCCCATTTAAGAGACTGGTGTTTTGTACGTTGTTTTAGAAACTAGAAAGAGCACTAACAAAATATCCTCCCCTATAAATAGCTTATGCTTCTGGGTCATCACCCTTGTTAAATAATTAAAATCCTTACATGGAATTGTAGTGGTGCTTTACTTGGATAAATTGCGTGATACATTAATATCTTTTTAGGAACACGTACATCTAACATAGAGTCAGACAAGGTTATCTCACAGGCCGGAAACGACTCCTCGGGTGGGATTCTAATGGCATGGAAAATTGGACAAGCCAAGGTAATTTCTATAACACAAGGTACTCAACATATGCATATTGTGGTTACTTTTAAATTTTTTTTTTTCATTTCTCCTTGCTCCCTTAGAAATAACTTATGATTTTTCATGGATTATAATTGCTGACGTTTATTGTATTAACAGAACTAATTTGGCTAAGGTCTTATGTAGATTGAACAAAATCTCAGTAAATCATCATTAGATTCTCAAATACCCAAACATTTGTCTAAATACTTTCACATGAGGTACTTCTGACCATGTCCCAACACTCATGTGCACAAAGTAGAGGAAACATATTCCACGAATCTTTAAACATGAACATTATTGATTTGAGTATCCGGAGCCAAAAGAAAATATTATCTAAACTTTGCCAACAAAGGAATTTTAATTCCTCTCTACAAGAGTCCCTAATGAAAATTAAAAACCAAACCTTGGACATGGAATAAGATTGGGCTGGGTAAACTTGAAAAGCTCTTATAATAAAGCAAAATATACAAGATTTAGAATTGAAAGAGGAGCATCAGCATCATGGATTATCAGATAATGAACTTAAACAATTAAGGATATACAATCGACATGCAATTTTCCGCAAATTAGTGTTAAAAAATGGAGTAAGTCAAGGGTGAATTGACTAAAGGATGGAGACGGAAAAACATAAGCACAGTAATTAGGTATAGGAGAATCACTTCAATCCAAAATAGGCAAATCAATGTTAAATAATGGAGTAAGTTAAGAGTGAATTGATTAAAGGATGGAGACGGAAAAACACAAGCACAATAATTCGGCATAGGAGAATCACTTCAATCCAAAATCAAAAGGGCATTTCAATTTCTACTGATAATGGACATAAATGTCCACTTTGTATCTCACTACACATCCTTATGGGTTTTTGAAATCTAGGAACCTAATTTCACAACTTCCTGGCCCCTCTTCCTACTCAAGGGGTGCGTTTGGTTGAAAATTTTTCGCGAGAACAATGCGAAAAGTTTTCAAACGTCTTACGTGACGAGACTTTGCTGCAAAATGTTTTGGCAAAAAATGCTTGCCGAAGACTAGAACATTTTTTTTTCTTCTTCTTTACGTCTTTTCAGCCACAACTTTTGATCTTTTTTTTCTTTCATCCATTTTTAATTATTATGTAATATAAGTATATATAATTTAGTTATTTATTAATACAATTAGTCATTTTATTAAATAAATTATTAACTGTAATTAATTAAAAGTTTACGTTCTAATAATTAAAAAATATTTTATAATTAAAATGTTCAATTATTTTAATAAAAAAATTATATTATATTTGGATATCTAGATTTACTATAATACTTAAAATTATAATATTAATAATTTTTAAAATATTTAATCAAATAAATAGTAATATAATAATAAATAACATAATAATCCAAACACCTATTAAAACTTATCCAAATAAATAATAATAATATAATAATAAAATAATAAATTATATTCTTAGTTCTACTTTTTATCCAAATATTTACCAAAACTTATCTATCAAATTAACTTTTTAAATTCCCGCCATTACACTTTTTCACCCAAACACCAACCCAAAATTTTCTATTACATCAATTAGTTCTCGAGAACTAACGTTCTCTCAATATTCCTGTACCAAACGCAGCCTTAAAAAAAATTAAAATGCAAGCCTTATTGCTCGTCACAAAAACTAAAATTAAAATAGCTTCTAATCTATGGCATTAGAAAAGGCTCCTAGGCCGATGGTTTCATATATGAATTTTATAAAAAATACTGGAGATCATTGAATCTTGTTGTCAAGAAAATACATTTCTTTTTCCAAAATGGTGTCTTACCTCCCGGCAAGGTATGTACCTCGGTCTACTGATGCCACTTTCGTTTTTACAAGAATTGTTTTTCATCGTTTTACCTCAAGTCTGGAGGATGAAGGCATAGCTACGCTAAGAGTCTGATTCTGCATGTACGTTCAGAAAGCCCTTAGACCGAGCCGCCCCGGCATGGTCAAATTTAAAACCCGGATGTGCCATGCCGGAACGACACCAGACAAGCCTGTTAGAGTTTGTGAATACTTCAGGACCCCTTGTTTCTGACACCGGGTTCACCCACGTGAGCTTAGGGGAATCTGAGTATTACCGAATTAGCAGTGCTGCTGGCGTATGAATGAAAGGGGGGTTCGGGGGGCCCCGCCCCCCGACGGCGGTCCCGCTCGCCGGTGAGCGGGCGAGGGTTCGGGGACAGCGCCCCCGAAACCTAGACGGGTTTTGGGCTTTTGTTTAGCCGGCCCGTGTGGTTCGGATTAGGTTTTTTCTCTGTTTGTTTGGGTTTTAAACCCGGTTTGGAGAGGCTATTAATAGCCTAATTTCTGGTGTAATCTGTATGACGGCTGTAAACCTAAATGATATAGTGGAACCTCTTTGCAGGACGTAGCCCTCATCTCAAGGGTGAACCTGGGTAAATTCGTGTGTCTCCTCTATTTTTTTGCAATCTCTCTGCGATCTTCTCTCCTTGTTCTCGAATTTTCCCATCAAGCTCGGCCTCTTCTTTTTGGCCCTAGGCCGGCGCAAAATATTAAATATATTAAAGTATATGATATTATGATTATTAGATATATAATAAAATATTTGGATAAAAGCGTGATATGAACCATCCGAAAGGCTCATATGAAGGAGCGAGATCTAAATGATCTCCTTCCCTCCCCCTCTCTCTCTCGATCTGGAGGATGCCAGCGATGACCTGGGTCACGGACCAAAGGACGTCGTGACCACCTGGGTGTGATCTTAGAGGTTGCCGACGGCGGCGACCTGGGCGATCTTTCTCCCTCTCTCGAGCTCCGATGAATTGACACAATCGGGTGTGTGGATTTTTTTCCCACTGAATTTTCCCCTTTCTATCTCCCTCTGTGAATACCTCTCTTCCTCTCTCGATCTCCGACGAGGCGACACCCCTTCTATGAATATCTCTCTCCCTCTCTTGATCTTCGGCGAGGCGACAATCGGGCGTCTTGATTTCCCCCACCAAAGTTTTCCCCTTTCTCTATCCCTATGTGAATCTCTCCGTAGTTTTTTTTCTCTCCTCCATAAGATGAATGACATCATTAAGAAATAAAATAATATTAAAATAAACAAATATAAAAAATAAAAGGGGGCTCTACACCTTGCGCCGAAGGTCATAACCTCTTTCTCTACGACCTTGAGCTGGAGGCCGAGGAGGGGGGACATTGTCTACCCCTCTAGGACTTCACACCAGAGGTCGCAGAGGTGGTCTCTTTCTCTACGATCTCGCACCGAAGGTCGCAGAGGTGATCTCTTTCTCTACGACCTCGTGTCGAAGGTGTGCGTGTGAGGGGACAGGAGGGCAGCGCCGACGTAGGGACCCCCCCAGGGAGTAGCGCTCTTTTTTTTTTAATTATTATGTTATTTATTTTAATATTATTTAATTTTTTAATAATGTCGTGTGGAGGAGCGAGAAATGAACTAAAAGAAGTTATCAATTAGAAGGTAGTCTAATTACAAAGTGTAGTGGATAGCGTTGAGAAGGCTAAGAAAATTGAGAAGTATTTAGTGAAATTTATCACTCATCCAAATGACATCACAGGTAACGAGGGCCTTCTTCTGTCATTTACATGTTACAGACAAAACAGCGTAAACATACACATCAGACTCGATTTATGCTATATAAAGTTTAATGGGAGTGCTTTATATGGAAACAAAAGCAAAAAAAACAAAAACAAAAAAAAAATACCCAAGTGGAAAGTTTCACAAAAAGAGTATTACAATGAAGTTATTTATGTAACTAAGCAAAATATACGAATGGGCAACTTGACCAACATATACTATCTTAATATTTGTTTGATTTAATAATGATCTTAAATAGAGTAATTATATTAAATTCGAGATTAAGATAGTTTGATTTGTTCTGGTAGAAGATCAATACCTAGATAAGATTCTAATCCGTCAATTGAAACAACTTAATACTTCATGTGCTATCAGTTTGTCTATCTTGAGATAAATCATCTTAAGGACCTATGCATCAGTAGTTTAATTTAGTTTTAGTTTATCTTTCTTTATCTTTTTGCCTCTTTATCTTTCTGCAAATTTTACTTTCTACACATTTTTTACCCGAAACTTTATGTCATTTCTTATTAGTCTCTGGGATTTGATAGATAAGTAAATTAGTTTCTCGTGGGTTCCACACCCTACTCATTACACTTTATTACTTGAGCGATTAGTGCACGTGCTAGTTTACTGTTATCAAATTTTGCATCATGGCCCAACCTGATTAAGTCGTACCCAAATCGTGCTAGGTCAATTTAAGTACATTTAATTTTTCATTTCATTTCATTTAATTATTATATTTATTTATTATGATTTTAAGTTTTTAATGATGACCTGATTGAAATTTTGTAAAGTTGAACGATCATATGTGGAAATTTTCAAAAGTTGAATTACTAATTTTGGATAGATGAAAGAGAAAATGCTGACATTACATTATTAATTTTTTTAAAATTGTTGTGGAGGAGAGAGAAAATATTAACGTGGTGCCACGTCAACATCCACATCAGTGACCATCGGTCGACTGACTACAACCAGTCGTGATGACCATGGTTGAAATGTTTCTAAAGTTGAATATTCTTCATGTTACAAAGTGAAGTTGGTGATTATAATGAGAATACCTACTAAGTTGGATGACCACAACTCAAATTTACTCTTAACAAAAGTAGATTATTTGTGCTTTTTTTGTTAAAGATTGTTGTCTCATAAAACTTTAATACTTTACGAGTTTTGACAATTAACTAATGAAGAGGTGGGATGCGGTGGTACAAGGAGAGACGGGATGGTGGAGCGTGGTGTGGCATTGGAGAGTCCGTGTTTAAATAATAAGTTGTAAAAAAATGATGGTATAAAGAATGAGAATTTTATTTACTAAAAGTCATTTTTATCATTTATTATATATATAAACTATTTATAATATTTAATGAATAGTAATATTTATTACTTTATAACTCAATTTTTTTTATTTTGCCTATATTTTCTATTTTTATTATGTTATTTATTTCTTAAACTATTTTATTCATCCATTTTTAAAAGTAAAGATGATATATATATATATATATATATATACATATACATACATACATATATATATATATATATATATATATATATATATATATTAAGGTGCTCCCACATAATGTGATCACAATCTATGGGCCCTAGGATAATCTTGCCAACAGCTCTACGGTTGGGATTTAATAGTCGATTCATATAGATTTCACATTCGGTTAAGATGAATTTAACAGTCGGTTCATCTTAACAATGGTTAAACATCGGTTCATCTTGAGATACAGTTCGATCGTATCTCCCCAGCCATCTCTCTCCTTCATTCTCGAGGGTGTTTCTAGATTGTCATCACTAGGACACAGGAGGGCGTTGCTTTCTCGTTCATTCTTTGGATCGCTGCTGCTTCTCTCCCCAAGGAAGGTATGTTTCTCGCTCATCATTAGGACATAGGAAGGCGTTGCTCTATCCTTCTCTCTCCTTCATTGTCGAAGGCGCTGTTGCTCACTCATCATTAGGACACAGGAGGGCGCTGCTCTCTCGTGCTCTCTCGTTCGTTCTCTGGATCACTGCTGCTTTCTCATCGCTAGGGTGGAAAAGAAGTGTGTGCGACTGTCGCTTTTCCACCTTGCTCATTGCCCTCTCGTTCGTTCTCGATCCATGCATGCGGGCGGAGTAAGCGTGATCCTGCTGCTCATTTGTTCTCGATCATGGGAGTTTCATTCTCATCTTGTTCCATATGATCCTGATTAGGTCAAATTTAAAGCCCCTCCTCAAGCAATGAGGGGTTGTTCGTTGGGGGAGAGATGAGGAGAATATGCATAGTTGTTTGCTAAACTGCATCCACAGTTGGTAAGATGAACCGACTGTTAAATCCATTTTAACCGAATGTGAAATCCATATAAATCGACTGTTAAATCCTAACCATAGAGCTGTTGACAAGATTATCCTAGGGCCCATAGACTATGATCGTAGGGTGTTCCCTTAATATACCTCTATACAGGGAAGGAGCGAGACGGTTTTATATGGATTTGGCGGGGGAAATCAAGACGCCCGATTGTCGCCTCGCCGAAGATCCTTGGCCCCCACCCCCAGCCCACCTCAAATTTTCTGATCTTATATATATTTATATAGAACTAGTATAAGAAAAAATTAAAATATAATGTTTATAGATATATTGGCACCCCCTTGATTTTACGGCTGGCTCCATTACTGGCTCTATATACCCCCCCCCCCCTCTCTCTCTCTCTCTCTCTATATATATATATATATATATATATATATATATATTCATACGAGAAAAAAAAATATACCCCTCTCTCTCTATATATATATTGATATGAGAAAAAAATAATTTAAGAGAGAGAGGAGACAGACTGTTTAATTTAGACGAGAAATGATTTGATAAGAGGGGTTATTTTGGTTTAATCTTCTCATTCCACTAATTTGATAAAATAAAAAAGTGTAATGTTTGATGAGCTTAACTACTTTACTCTACTCCTCTTAACTTAAATGAAAAATATAACTAAACAAAATGTATTTAATATCATTCCTCTATATATCATCGTAACTCTTCAAAACTCTCAAACCAAATAGACCTAAGGGACCGTTTGGCGCATTACCGTTTAATTAACCGATAATTTATATCATCACTTAGATAGATTATCACTATTTAAATTACCGATAATATCACATTATAGTGTTTGACAAGTATTAATAATATAAGTTATGATTAAAATAATTAGAAAATAAATTATCAAAATATCCTTAAAAAATTATTTTACATTTTTATCATATGTTATTATAAATAAACAAAGAAAAACATAGAAAAAATAAATATAGTAAAATAAGATGAGATAATATTAAAAGTTATTTATAAAGAAATTAAATAATAGAGAAGATGAGATTGGATGATATTTATTTATTAATAAAATATTTAAAATTATTTTTTTATTGATTGAATATTATTGTCAAAATGCATGTCAAGCAACTGGTAATCTGGAAAGTCACCTCCCCTATTTGCTATCTGAATTACCAGTGAGGTGGTAATTAAGATTACCAGTGCAATTAAAATTACTTGGTAATTTATCTTAGACAAACGAGGTAATGTGGTGGGTCCTGAAAATTTTAAATAAAATAACCGATAATCTATCTGGATTATCTCATACCAAATAGCTCCTAAGAGTCTAATTTATTGGAGGTTTGAATGAAGTTTAACAATTGTAAATATGAAATATAATTTTATTAAATAAAAAAATATTGAGGTTGAATTAAATTATTATTAAGAGATTGAGGATTGTGTGGACCCAATATGGATGCACATAATGGACTATCATTGATTTACAAATCAATGGTGGTCTTAAATCCATTTTAAATTCATTCAAAATAATGTCTATCAAGGATCACCATTGATTTATCAGTCAAGAGTGAGTCCATATATGTGGATCTATTTTGGATCCACATATTCTTTTTTTCCTATTATTAATATTTAAAATATAATAATAAAATTTATAAGACAACATATTAAAATATATAAATATTTTTTATGAAATATAAAATAAAAATAGTATTAAATTAATCTTTTATAAAAAATACATTATATATTAATTTACTTCTTATTTTTATAACTATGTGCGTTGTTATTTATTAAATATTTAATAATTGAAACATTGAATATGTATGACTTAATTATTTTAATATTACAAAATTAATAACATGAATATATAAAAAATATTTTGTGTGAAGAAAGAAAGATAAGGAAAATAAGAGTAAAAAATAATATGATGTCACAAAAAAGAAGAGACGCCTTCTCTCTATAAAGAAAATATATTTTTTTGGTTAGTGAAGTTGAATCCCAAGTGATTAAACGTGCAATGTTTGGTTCGATTTTTAAAATTTCCATCTTAATCAGGGAATAAATTGTTATAAGTTCCGATGCTAATAGTCTTAAAGATATGAAACATCCCATAAACTCAAGCTAGCAAAAAAACCCAAAAAAAAAACAGAACTAAGTGGTAGCATCCCTAGCTTCGTGATCCTTGCTTTTTTCACCCTGGATTCAACTGCCAATCGGAATCAAAGACTAGTTTCCGGTAGTGCTAATTGTCAAACAATACATTGTATTTTATTATTGAAATAATAAAAAAGTTTATATTAATAAATATTCTTATTTTGATAATGAAAATGAGATCCGTCCATTATCTTATTATTATATTCAAAACTTTTAACATATAGAATTAATTGAGATCACGATTTATTTATTAATGCGGTAAGCATATATTTTTTTTCATGGATTATATAATTATCTTAATCATATTTTATAGTTGTTAAATAATAAATTTTTTTAAAAGGATGTTTATTGCATTACCTTATCACATTACCTAATGATCTGCATTGCCTATCAAAAAAATTATCACCAATTAAATTTTCTGCAATATCCATTACCTTGTTTATTATGTACAAATAATTTTTTCAGCAATTTAAATGATATTATATAATTTTTATTAAAATATTCTTTATCACTAATATTAAGTTAAATATTATATAATCAAACTAAAAATTCAAATAAAATTAATAAATTAAATAAATATAATTATAAATATTTCATATTCTTTTTAAATAAAAATAATGGCAATATATATAATATTTAAAATAATAATATGCAATTCATGTCAATAACAATAATAAAATAAATTAATATTATTAATTATGATGATAATAATATTATTTGTTGTTATTATATAAATTTTTATATTTTATTTGTCTAAAATTGAAAATGACATGAATGAAAAAAAATAAAAATGGACATCTTCTTTGTCACTTCATAGACAATTTTTATTAAATTAAAATAAAGTAAACAAGATAACGTATTAGGCAGATAATTTAATTTTAAATTATCAGTAAACTAAAAAAAATATTTTGTGTTCTGACATATTATATATATATATTTATTTATTAATGTCCGGTTATTTAGATAACATCTCAAAGTAAAAGGTATAACTTGCGTATTAATTGAGAAGAAAAGAAAAAAAAGGTGAAATACTATATGGAAAAAAAATTCAGAAAAGCAAATCCAAGAAGTAAATGGCGAGGTTGACGGAGTGCCCCCCGGTGATGTCTGCGGTGTTCATTCGCCGGCTCTCTCTCTCTCTCTCTCTCTCTCTCTCTCTCTCTCTCTGTCATATTATATTTTTTGTTACCTTTTTCTTGGTAGTCTTTTGTCAGAGGACCGACAACCAATTTGTAGTTTAGGAAAAGGATACAAGACCAGATCCGAAAGCTTTCATCCGCCCTCTTCTCTTCTTCCTTCCTCTTCTTCTCGTACGCTTCGTCGCCGGGTCCACAGGGATCGGCCGACGACGTGTGCTGCACAGAAAAGGACGAAATAAACAAGGGAGAAATTTCAGGATCCAACAGGGGAAAAACTGTTTTATGGAATTTTGATCTCTCAATCCTCTTCCACCTCTAAAAGTCCGATCTTGCCACAAAATCCATCGTCAAAATCCGACCTTGTGGCGAGTTACGCGTGGATCACAGAGGCGAGTATTATAGAGGGATGACCGAGAAGTTGTGAGAAGGATAAATTAGTTGTCAGGGAAAAAAAGGGGCAGAAAAAGTGCGAGAAGGTCGCGCCGGAGATGAGCGGTGCCGCCGGCAACGATGCGGTGAAGCTGGACGACGAACAGATAGCAGAGCTCCGCGAGATCTTCCGGTCCTTTGATCGGAACAACGACGGAAGCCTTACCCAGCTGGAGCTGGGCTCCCTCCTCCGCTCCCTCGGCCTAAAGCCGAGCCCCGACCAATTGGAGGCGCTGATCCAGAGGGCGGACACCAACTCCAACGGCCTCGTCGAGTTCTCCGAGTTCGTCTCCCTCGTCGCGCCGGAGCTCGTCCCCGCCAAGTGCCCCTACACCGAGCAGCAGCTCCGTCAGCTCTTCAAGATGTTCGACCGCGACGGCAACGGCTACATTACTGCCGCCGAACTCGCCCACTCCATGGCCAAGCTCGGCCACGCGCTTACCGCCAAGGAACTCACCGGGATGATAAAGGAAGCCGACGCTGACGGCGACGGGCAAATTAGTTTCCAAGAGTTCTCGCAGGCCATCACCTCGGCGGCCTTCGACAATTCCTGGTCCTGAATCTATTTACATTGTGCTTTTTTTTTTGTTTGGTCTGTCACATAAAAGTTGCTGCTTTGCACATTCTTGTCTACTTCAGGCTTCTTTCCCTGCCCCTTTTTCCTCTCCGTGTTTATGCAAATGCTATCGGATCTCAGTTGCTCGAGTGAAAAATGATGTGATTGTGATCATCTTGGAATTGTTTCAGGCTCTTGTAAACAGGAATAAGGGGGATTCTATTTTTCATTATCTTTTCGAGCATAGAGATTTCAGAATGTAGAAATGTTCCTTTTTGTTGATAATGTTATCATGTTTAAGTTTGATAAGAACTTTTACAATGTGATGCATCGAATGATTTAGTTGGCCTGCAAGTAGTGTTTTTAACATGTTGGATGAACTATTCTTTGATGAATCGAGCAGTCAGTGTCCAGTTTGAGAGGAGCCTGGGGGTACAATACTGAAGAAACAGAGCTGTTCTTCTCAAGTGACACAAACTAAATTGCCACACTTCCAGTTTTACAAGAGCTGACCGCTGCTGTTTGTTGTAAATTTTGTTCATGTATCCTTTGTGGCATAAATTTGTGTTACAAACTTCCTTAAACCGACACCAGAAGAGATGATGCTTTTTGCAGGGTAAGTGAAAGAAATATTGTGTATCTGCAGAACCTGCACTACGTAGTCTACAGTAATTTAAACACCTTTTTTATGTATACAGTATACCTAGTTGCATCTTGTAAGACTAATCAAGTTCATTTAGTTGGCCTTTTAAATTGCTTGTTCAAGCATGCCAATATTCTAAAGGAGTGCCCCGTGCTTTTTCCCAAGCTAAGCAAACCGTGAATTTCAATGTTATAGGCTTCAAACATTTCTCTGTGGTGTGGAGATAGAAAACTACTTTGGTTCTGCATTGCTTTTTCAGATTAGAAATTTGTTGTTAGGCTCCAATGTTAGCTATTGTTTTTTTTAGTGTTCCCATCGTAGTCCTGTCGCCATATATTTGTGAAAATAAAATCCAGTGAAAGAAATCCTATTGCTTGATTGAGTAATAAATGAACCACCTGGATTTGTTCTTCACTTGTTTAACGTAAATTGAGTAGCTTTTTATAATTATTTGATTATAGAGGGCGTCAACAGTCAAGTATACTGTCATTCCAAATCTACCTACAAAGAAAGCAATATCTCTCGAAATGACAAGCGCATCAAAGTTTCTACTGAGTAACGACCGTGAATCATTTAAAATTCCCCAAGTTTTTTTACTGGACTGAAGGATAAGAAAGCTCATCCAAGAACTGCACTATACAAGCAGCAAATCAGTGCATGTTCCTGTCATTTGATATTAATCTCAGCACATATATTTGGTTCCAAGACATAAATAAAAAGGGGTTTCACTTATAAGTAGATTAAGGCCAGACAGTTCTGTTAATATTCATCAGATTACTCAAGTAACCTTCTGAGATGTAATTTGCATGATGACACCTTCATGGTTTCTCTCTTCTGTTGCCTCATAAGATGCAAATTATAGGGACTGATCTTTCCAACATTTCATGTAGGACAAGTCACGCCAGAAGTTATTTGGTTTCAGGTCATCATATGGAGGGAGAAAGATTATAATTTATTTAAAAAAATGTGATGCTTCAACAAATTACTACTATGAATACTCAAAAAGTTGCATCTACATGGACATCCTTAATATTGAAATGATAAAAAAATATTAACATGTTCACATATGTGTGATGGTGAACACATCTTGAGCAGCTAAATGGTAAATCATCTACAGCTATAAAGTTTAGAGCTTTCTAAGGGTTCCCAAATTCCCCCAACAAACAACAACAATAACAACAAGGCCTTATCCCATTAGGTGGGGTCGGCTACATAAATCATACGACACTTCGTTGATCCATGTTCATGCGATTCGACAGGGTTTTACGCTGACTGTCGAGGCCTAACACAACCCTCCTCTTTTATCCGGACTTGGGACCGGCTATAAAATATAGGCGGAGTTTCCCCAACCTGACAAAAAAATCTTGTTACGTCAGTGAAACCTTTCCAACAAAAGTAGGTAATGATAAGGTAAAATAGCCACGTAATGTTTGCTCTCTAACTTGGACTTTTAAGGGGTGATTTAACATCTCAAACTATGGTTCGTGTAGGTACAGTAATAAAATGCTCTTTTGGCACAAAGTTGAGTTGCCTTTTTTGTAAGGCTAGACTAGATGGTTACCTGTGACTTGAAATATGACTCTTTGATTGACCTTAGAAGGTGATGTCAAATGTGTCGTCATTATTGAAATGTGACTATTCAGGAAAGGAAAAAGAAAAGTTGCAGTGCCTGTAAGGATCATTCACTAATCAACTGTACAGTTTACTGGTTTCCTTGTGTGGCCCTACGATTGCAAAACTTACAATTGCTCATAAACAAAAAAAAAAAGGTTAGTGCAAAAAGGACAAGTTGGTATATAGGAATAAAATGCACAGCTTTTTTTCAGAGCTAAACATTTTCAAAGATTATTTGCAGTATATCTTTTTTGTTTATCATTTTGGTGTTAGCTTACTTCCAATTAAGTTACCATGATTCTTGTGTATTGTGGATCGTTTCATAGTTTTCGAAGATTACACACAGTACATTTTAGTTTGCTTATTTATATGCAATCCCCTTACACCTGCCTTTTTACCCCAAGATACATGAATTCAATAATAAACATTCAGGGAACAATTCAATCTTTATGTTACCTTCTTATTCCATAATATCTTTTTCTACTAACTATATTGAATTATCTACTCTTGTAGTTTAATGTATAGAGTCCACAACTGCTCATGAGCATAGTTCATAACAGCATTTCTGGCTGAAATTTGAACGCCAGCTTATCAATTTTATAATCCTTTTATTGAACTAGAACTTCATTGTTGGTATTGGCATGGAGTTGCCAACTAATCTTGATTGTACTATGCTACTCACGAGTTATCATGTGCATGCTTCAGTTGAAGAACAAAGTTTATTTAGGATTGCAAATGTTATGGATCCCCTTAATATGAGCAGTTTATTATGTCCTTTGATGTATGCAGATTTGGCATTGTTATGCTGTAAGATCTGGGTGCAAAGAATTTTCTTGACTGAAACTCTCACATGTTATAATTAAGAATATTGCTTGCCTGTCATATGGCATAATGCATATCATGAGGTTATGTGGAAAGATTGATTGTTGATGCAGAAATTGAACTGCCTTCACATGGACATAGCATTCATGTTTGTACAGCATAACATGATAACAACTGAAGCTTTGAGGTAACTACTGCAGGTAAATGTTTTATAAGCCTAGGAATAGTAGAGGCATAGATGCTGTATTAAAAGATTATGTCTGTATGTAAATTCGCAACCATGTGAAAAGCTAGTTAAAAGTTTTTTTTTTTTTGAGGGGAAGCTAAGTTGCAATAACAAATTTACATGAAATTGGTGATTTTGACTTTTTCCCTCAACTTTTTATATTAAGATATTGAAATAATCAAGTGGAAAATGCTTGTGTTTATGAGCTCAAAATATGCACTCTTTGATTCATATATAGAAGTCTTGTCTTTGACTTTGCAGTGTTTTAATACAATTTTTGTCTTTAACCTTTCAATGATGACCCTATTTGTTTTTTTTCCTCAATATCTGTCAGGTTCCTTTCCAGTGACAGTATATGGTGGATTTTCTGCCTCCTCATATGTTCTATCATTTACATGCTTTATGTTTACATTGTCAGTACATTTTTTGTTGCACTGTGTGCTTCTTGTGTGTTGTTGTCACACATTATACTGAGGTGAAAATAAAACTCTCTGCAAAGGTGAAAAGACATTTTGACGATTAACTTTGACTTGTGAGATCATGATATATATAGTAATTAAATAATTGCAATGTCCAGATAATATTCCTTTTTTAATGAAGAATCTCCAGATAGAATTCTACTGTCATTTTCCTGATCTTTGTTTCACATATACAACTGTGCCTAGGCTGATATATCATACAATCAATTGACATTTGAAGAAGCAACTACTTGTCCAACTACTGCAACTTGTCTTTTAAAATTTTATTTTTGTTTTATTTCATTTATCTTTCTTCTATTGTTGATGGAGTTTCCCTTTTGATGTGTTCTATTCACAGGTATGGCAAATTTTATTCTCGTCAATAGAAAATTTACAGCATCCACACTTGTCAAAGCTTTTGGCTTCTCCTTCAGAAAAGTTCTTCCTGCAGTTCAATATGGATCGATTTAATGGGCCTTGCACTTATGAGTAATAGACATGATCATATATATCTTGCATCTTTAAGGTTTCTGATGTGTTCATTGCTTTAGACTACTGATAACCAGATTTTTATTTAATGCTTCCCTGCAGAGGCTTGTAGGTTTGTGACTTTATGATACTGCACAATTTAAACTTCCTTTTCATAAACTGATTTGAAAGGAAAAGGAATATCCAATTCTCATTACTTAGTTTCCTTAATAGTGCAGGCCCAGGCTCACTCTTTCTGGGCCTACTTTGATAATTGCATATCATTATCCTCTCTGAATGTTGTGTTCCATCGCCTTTTTTAATGCTACAGTTTATGATTGACCTAGAGTCGTCAGCGGTAATATGGCATCTACGCGTTACAGTGAAATTGGGCACTTCAAGTTCCTTCAGAAAAGAGGTTTGCAATCTGAGTAGGATTTTCCAAATGACAGTAGTCAGGAGAATCTTGAGGGACTTTTACTTGAGAAGGTTACTTGGCCCTATCAAACAAATTTTAATTATCACTGTGGTTATGGTGAGATGCTGTTAGATCAAGAAGATGTGCTGAGGGATAGTTCTCTTGTGTCCGTGCATAGTTAAAGGAGTGAATTTGGTATTTAAATTTTATGTTGTTTGGTCAAGGTTTAGATCACATTCTTTCCTCCAACTCAATTTACAAGCTGGCATGATATACATCAAATGCAAGAGCTGATGACATATGTTTTGTTGGTTGACATGTGAAAATCTTTTAGGACATTAGTCAACTTGTATCTTGTCTACTTTCCAAAAATTTGTAATTCTTTGTGGTTGCTGATTTTAGGCACTGATCATTATGTCAAACTTCTGAACACATTAGACTGTGAGCTTTCAATCGTATATAGCGTTTGACCAAAGCACCAGCATTTCCTTTTATTACGGTCCTTGTGCTACCACCATTCTTATTCAGAGATTTTGTGTACAAAACTGATACAACAGTGATGCTAAATGTAATTGTCATAATATAATAGGCAAACAACTTATATTTTTCCTTTCTTATGCACAATAATTGTCCTCAATGCACATGATATATCACTTTCTGTAACTCACACTCTCACCCTGTTTACCTCATAACTTTGTTATCATAGGTATTAAGTGGGTTTGATGAGGGTCTCAACGAAAATGTCAGATAAACTGAAATGGTTGGCTGAAGCGAGGGAATATCATGGGTCAAATTTGTGAAATCCTACTCAACTGGGGAATGGAAAGAAATGAGCTCCTCTCACAATGTATCTGTGTATAGACATCAGAAGTTACGTTTGATATAGTTGTGAGGCCATATTATGCCATTGACTTTAGGTTGGTATGTGACCTATGTAATATAGCACAGGCATCTGTATACTCTGTTGAAGATTCATCCTGATCGATATGACTCATCATCATATTGCTTGGTGGTGGATGTACAAACCTTCTGAGATAGACATTGCATATTTGCACAATCTGTTTTTTTTCTCTTTTATCTGCATGTACTTAGAAGATAGAACTCTTTTTTATTTTAGAGTAACTGTTCATTGGCCAAAAACTTGTGTAAGCAGATCTGATATCCGGCAAGCTTCTACTTTACGATATTGCTTCAAAACTTCATTTCTTGAGTATGCTAGTCGGATGTCTTTACCTATGCAGGATGAGCACTTTGGTGTGTGCCATTGGTGGCTGTGGCAACACAAAAGCTTGTCAAACAGTGGCAGTCCTGTCGAGAAAGTTAAACATGAACTCACAAGGTTCTTTGTGGCTCCTCCAGTCCACCCCTCCAGAATTTGTGCAGACTATGTCCAAGCTAGCTATCAATCCTGATTTTACCATAGGTAAGGAGGCAAGAAATGATATAATACAGATGTTTTCTACTGAAGCATTCAGAGAGAAATTGAACTGCTATTTTCTGGTTGTACACCAGAGTAAGCTTCAATTGATCTCCTGTTTCAGTCTGAACTGCTATGTCCTGCTAATACCGAAACCTATTTATGCATTATTTTTTTCCTTTTTCGTATCTTTCTTATGCAGATTCGTCATGTAGTACATAACTGATGAAAGAACAAAATCACTGACCGCGCAAAGACATAGTGCCACGCCTGCATTCTACTTGTCCTTCTGCAGATATGGAGTTATTAAATCTATATATATATGAATGCTCATGTTACTCCATATAAGCGGAGTTGTCTCTCTTCCTGCAGTCTCCGCTCCTAAGGTGCATTTACTTGTGATAATGGTTGGCATCCGTTCGAAAGGTGAAATTGTTCTCTGCAAACACATTTGATCTCACTCCAATCGATTGACCATGGAATTGCTGAATGCTGCCAAGTTAGTGCTCATTATGGTACACAGTTGAGTGGAACTGTTATTGACAGCTTGTTCCATAACATGATCACTTCATTTCAGGAGGTAGATAATTCTGTGGAAGACCTCTCGATGTTTCAAGGTGGATTACTAGTAGGAATGCTGGAGACAAAATTGGCATTATCAATGCACTTTATGATTCATTGTCCTCTAGCTTATGGCTGCTTTCACTGTTAGCAAACAACCTCTCAGATCTGCTTATTGGTTTCATTTGCATTTATCGACTTGGTGAATGAATTGTTTGACAATTTAATGTACAATTGCACCAATCTTATTTCAATAATTAGAGACTGATGCACTGATAATTCATTCCTGCATTTTGTTGATAACTTAGGAACTGGTATACATAAGGTGTCTTTTCTGCATTAATTAGATCCTAGAGAGAAGAACACAGTGACATGTGAAATTAATAATTATCAGGTGGAGTAAAATGGATTTACCATTGCAAGATGACTCCAAAGTTCAAATGTAGCTTGCAAGCTGCATTTTTAAAAACTGATATGAAGCGTGTTAAAATTGACATAAATAAATGAAAAATTATTATTGCGATTACATTCTATTGAGTGAGTTATCAGGACTATTAGCTAATAGTCTTTTGAGTTTGATTTCTGAATATTATTCTATTTTTTCATCTGAACTCCAAATTAATTAGGTGTCAGCAATCTTAAATATCCAACAGGATTGATATCCAAAAAAAAAAAATAAAAAAAAAAATAACGTCCTTAATTTGCAGAGTAATTTTCAAATATATGAGATTGAATTTTTTTTATTTTTTTTGGGTGTTATGAAAGGAGTCACAAGTCCCATCTGTGATAAATTGCTTATAAAAAAAGTTTTGGGCGTTTGATTAAAGATCAACTGTTCAAACTATATGGATAATAATTCAAATGATTTAATTATAACAGGAAAAGAAGTTATGTTTGGATCAAAGCTGAATAAGATTTTTTTATTTTAGTTTATCTTTTTTTTCTAAATAAATGCGCAGAAACAAAATGAGAAGAATAATTATTTTACCGAATTGAACGAATAGTTAATTTTTGACTTTTTAAAAATTTCAAGGGACTTCTTCAAAATTTGAGATGTTGAATGAATTACAATTTTTTTGGCTGGACTTATTTTAGATTTCCACCCAATTTTCAAACAATTCACGACATTGTTTGACATTAGAATATGATTCGTGCATTCGAACGATATGAGAACAGAAATTAATTGGTCAAACACAACAATTTACATTTTGTAGACCAAGAACAATAAGGAAATATTAAAAATGTAGATAAGTTCGTACATCATTTTGATGCATATTTTGAATTAGTCTCGTATACATAACTTAGGTAAAAGATATTGAATATAAATAAGAATATGTCATTCACCAAGTGTGATACGTTAAAAAATCGTGATCTTAGAATAAGGGTCTAAGGTTTAAAGTGGATAATATTAGAATAGATAATTGATAATTTTTTTTTATTGATAATTCAAAAAATAAATTAATAATTAATTTATGTTTTAAACTTATTTTTTTGCATAAACCAAAACATTCATATAGCATAAATTTCTTGTAGGAAAGGACGTATTTCTTTTTTTTTAACCAGTATCTACAAAACGGTGCCAACCATCCAATATGTACTATGAGCGCATTAGTCGAGTGTTAGAAGATCAATTAATCGTCGAACTCAATTAATTCAGTATTCGCACGACGAGCACGCTAGTCATGTGTTAGAAAGTTGACTCATTTTTAAATTTAATTAATTTGATAAGATCATCTCAAATCATGTACTTAATAATAAATGAGACCCTCGATAAAAAAATATTTACATTCTTATAAATAATAAATTTAAATTTAAAATCTTAATTAAGTAAGAAAAAGTGGTTTACCACTTCCTCTAACCCCGGTTGGAAAAGGGACCGACCAATTTCTTCGGGGACGCCAATCTCGTGGCACTGCGATCCATCATCCATTAAAGGCAACCCAAGACCGTGACATGAATGCATCTCGGCCTCCGCCACTCCATCGCCTCGGGATTCGCATTAATTCATACTCTTCTTGTATTAATCATAATGACTATTTTTTTTAGTATTAACTAATTTACACCGAGATGGAATTATATAATCTTCAATAATAATGTTTTTTCTTAAGTTCGATTTTGTGAACTTTATGGTCAATAAAAAACGTTGCCCCACGAAAGTATTCTATATTTTCATTTTCACTGCTTTCTAGACTATTAAACTAAATATTGCTAAAAATAGTGGATTTTATATAATGTTCAAGTTAAGTGCTTTAAATTAGGTAAATAAAATTCTGACCAATTATTATAGTCAGGAATAAAATCGAAATTACAATTTAGAAATGTCTTTTTATGATATTTAAATATTGTTCTAGGCAGCTTATAATATGATCATGATACGGCACAAAAATATAGGATTCAGTTTTGACATGAGAAATCAACCAAGGAAACACGAAAACTCGAAGTAGAGAATTGGGAGAAGTTCTTTGTGTTTTTTTTTACCCATCCATTTTTAATGCTATTAGAATTGGGAGAAATTGTTTTTATACCTTTTTTCTAATTTTGGTAGTTAAATTTTCGATGTTTGAAAAATAGTACCGATGATTCAACTTATGTGACGTTAAAGAACACATTGTTCATAGCTTGAAAATTGACCAATCGTTAATCTCAACTAATTTGATTAGGATGTCTCACATCTATACTTGACATTGATAAGTGAGACTCCTAATAAAAATTTTCGACACTCACAAAACTCAAACTCGAGATCTTACTTAAGTGAAAAATAACTACTTACCATCCCATCTCAACTTTTATTGATAAATTTTTTTATTAGTTCTCAAAAGAAAACTTTCAATGTTCAAAACTACTAGTACCTCACTAATTTGAAATCGAAAGTATGAAACATAAATAGTTTATTGATACAAGTTCTTCCTTTCTGAATCAGATGCATATTTGAAAGAAGCTGACAATAAATTCTTTCTAAATTTACTATTTGTTCTTTTGTTAGAGGTGTTACAGAAATGTTTGTGATCGAATAAATAACTCTACAAAAAATGGAGCAAATCGAATTGAAAATAGAAAAATTTGTACAAATTATTCATTTGGTCACCACTTTGTGAAAAATTGTTAAGCCTTTTGAACTCAACTTTGCTGCTCCAATCAAAGTTGGCTAAGTTGTGGAATAAGCGCGTGAGTACATAACAGCACAACAAATTGGCATATAAAGGTGCTATCAGTCATAACGGCCGACACACGGGAATGCAACGACTTATAAGTGGACATCGCCGGCTGTTACAAATATCATTACACGAACTCTGCCAATTGCTATATGATAAAATTACTAAACTGATAAAAAAAATAGTTGCTTGCATTTACATTTTTTGGACCATTAAAAAAAACTTAAAACCATCCTGAAATCATTTTAAAAAATAAAAAGAATCATCCTCTACTAACTACTTACCGAACTAATCAGATATTTTGCAATATTTAATATTTAACATAGACATATTTAATAGTGAAATATAAAACTTGACACTAATTTTTTGCAATAACTTTAAAATAAAATACAAGATCAATAAATCATATATTATAATATCATCAATCTAATTAAGATATAAGATATTATTCATTTTAAACTTTTGACTCGTACGAATTTAAAATGTATTTTTAAAAATAAAAAAGATAAGCACAATTATTTTCGTATTTTGTTCACGTGAAACTATTCAATCAATTTTGATCCTTAAACTTTGTTATAATAATAAAAGGATATGATGCTGATGAATTAAGAACATGAATAAAATATTTATAAAAAAAATGAGCCCTTTGTCAACTTTGATTTATCAAATGGTCATTCTAAAATCTAATGGAGTTTCTTTTCATCTACTTTACTTTTTCTGGAATCGATAAAAAAAATTCATGTCAATTAATTTTTTTTTCCTTACACAAATATAATATATGGTAGGATAATAATGATTGGTCGCATGTACATGATGTCTACTTTTCGTGAAGGAAGCAGCTCGTTGATCGCATCGCAACCATGGACTTGGATTCTCGTCTCCACATGTTAATTTGAGATCGCATTGAGGCAAGATCGCATTGAGGCACTCGCTGTACATCAGACGCTCAAAGACTAAATTACCTCTTCAACTTCATTTTGTACATGAATATATTTCATCTTTTAACTCATTTCACGTGCTATCTTTTTTACGTGCGATCGACCATTTTATAATCACAGAGTTGACCTGGTATTGACACGATGTCTTCCCTCCTCTCCACATAAACATAATACGTGGCAATGTAAAAAAGTAAAAAAAAAATGCACCCTCCTCTGTCGTGCCGACAAACACGTGCGCTGGCCATTCTTGTCGGAGCTCGCACCCCCACCCCACCCCTTCTCCCCCGCCCGCCATTTTGTTTACGCACGCGCGCAAGCGATGCACGCAGGCAGAGGTGAGGTGGATTGCCTCCCCCCCCCCTCGAGTTCTTGTCGAAGCTCATGGGGGCGACCCCCCTCCTCCTGTGTGTGTTGTCGACGCTCGAGCGTGCGCCTGCGATGCATGCAGATGTTGCCCCCCTAGGCGAGCTCCGGCAAGAAGGGCCATCCTCGACGCGAGAGAGAAGGAGGGTCGGCCCCCTTCGTTGATCATCAGTGGTAGGAGGAGGGTGAGCATTTTTTATTATTTTAATTATTATTTTTATATTTTTGATATTATTACGCCATTGTCTTGTTTATGTGGAGAGAAAAAAGATGTCGCGTCAACATCACATCAGCGTCGCATCAATTCCGTGATCGGGAGATGGCTAATCGCATGTAAAGAAGACATCGGATGAAACGAATTAAAAGATGAATGACATTCATATTACAAAGTGAAGTTAAAAGATATCGTCGAGGAAACGTCAAAGTTAAAGAGCATTTGATGTAATTTACCCTGCGTCCGAAAGATCATGCAAATTTTATATATAAAAAGTCTTGCTGTGTGGTTCTTCTTCTGTTTTGTTATGTTCAATAAGATATGAAACAGACTACAAAATTAAGCTCAGCTATTCATGAACATTGACAGCATTTACTGCTCTCGTTATACCAGGAAGAAGAAAAAGAATTGTAATTAATAATAAATAAGTAGAAGAAGAATACTAGGGAGAGAGAGAGATGAATAGTAATCTTATTATTAAACTTTAAAGGCGGAGAAAATTAAATAGGTAGTTGGTGTCAGAGAATTAGAGACCATGCATGGAGAGGAATAATTTTGGTGCTAGGGGAAGCAAATATGTTCCTCATTTTTGCACAACCAATTCCATTAACTAATTCGGCCCTCACAACTATAATTGATTTATTGTCCTAACAAATTATAGATCATATGAATCATCACAGACGCGAAACATTACAAGTTAATTGTAACCTTCACACTGATAATTGGCGTCATCATAACTCGTATTTGTTGGTTTATTGATGAGCTCATCATATTTTCTACTTCTAACTCTTGAAGAATGCACCTAACGAATTTGTTGACATTATATATATATATATATATATATATATATATATATATATATATATATATATATAATATTAGTGTGCATACACTCACTCCCAACCATTAGGTCAAAACTGTTTTAATTATAATAGTTGAGATTTAATCATCAATTATAATATTAATTTAATAAAAATTCTGATTAAAAAAAATCGGCTCCTCCGACGATCTCGCGGTGACCTCCCGTTCGCCGACCGCCGACCTCGGAGTTCCCCGGGCTCCACGTCCTCAACTTGGGCCGACACAACAACGATGCCCCCCTCTGCGACCTCGCCGGAAGAGAGCGAAAGGGGGGCGTCGGCCCCCTTGTGCGACCTCACCGGTAAGATCTTAGAGGGGGGCCAATGCCCCCCTTTCTTGCCTTGGGAATAAAATGACATAGAACAACAATGTTGCCATATGTGAAAATTATAAAATTTTGATTTTATAATTCGTATCAATAAAATTATAATTTATCTCGTTAAGAAATTCTAACACCTAACATATATTTTGATTTCCCCAGCCCACTGCAGGAAAGGGAAATATGTACATTTGTACATAAGCATGCATACAGATTTGTTCTAATCATCTGTACTGTATGATTAATTATTTTAAAGAAATATTTTTTTTAATAATAAGGTAGCATCTTACAATTTTCAATCATCCACGATCCATTCCGATCCTATTTCGAAAAACGATCCTAACAACCTCGCCACATTTAGTTCGAAACATATTTACTGAACAATCAGCCATAAATTATATCTGAATTACATCACATAATGACTTGATTTTCCTTGCATTAATGCAAAATCAACGAGCAAATGTACATATATAAACTAACTGCTAACCACAATATGATTTTTTTTATCATTCGCTGTATTCCAATAATTGGATCAATTCAATCACTTATTTCTAAATGCAACAAAATGAGTATTTAATTAACTGTTAGATAAGTAAGTCCGACTGAAAATATGTATATAATCAATCAAAGTTCATATTTGTAAATAAAATTTGGTTAATTAAAGCTCGTACTCTAAAAGTAACTTACATGTCGCCAAAAACACTTTATGTAAGTATGAAGCTCTTTTTGTGTGAAACGTGTGTGTCAAGGTATTTTACACTTTTTTTTATATCTTTCTTTATTAATAATTTAGAAGATCATTGATAATAATAAAAATTAATTAAATAACATAAGAAGTTACAGGAAATGATACATATTTATGAAGGATAATAATGTGCAACGTTATATTTTGAAAGTGATAAATATAATTATTATTAATGTTTCTAATCACATTTGTTATTATCAATTATCCTCTAAAGTATTATTGAAAAAAAGTTAAAAATATGTATAAAAACGTATGATACGAAAAGTGCTTCACACCTACTTTAAACTTCTTAAATAAAATACGATAGATGAAAATAATAAAGTGACCTATTCGATTAATTCAATTTTGCTCCCACCAATAATAAAGTGCAAAAAAATGACACGTATATATGTATGTATAAATATATAATTATACAAAAAAATAAAAAAATTCCTCTATAAAAAATACATATAAAAATAACTTATAATTATAAATTTATTCATTTTAGTTAAAATATATCTTTTTATTATTCATACATGCAGTTTTTTTATTTGGCATGTTCACCTTACAAGTTAAGTTTTATGATAAAATAATATAATTATATTAACATTATATATACATGCAACAATTGACTTCAAAAGGTTAGATGAAGATATAGTTAACTAATTTTTTGAATAATTAACTAAGTAGTTTGATTTGTTATGAAAAGAAATCAAACTTAATGACAAGGTTATCAGGATCATTTTTCGAGGTAGAATTACAAAGGTTCCGGAGGATCGATGATCATAAGATCCTACTCGAAATTAGGATTGTAAGATCATATCTTATGAATAAAATAATATTTTTTTTTAAAATTAATATAATAAAAATAATAGTGGTAATAATAATAGTAGTAGTAGTAATAATAATAACTAAATATTTTACTCTCACGTTTAGAGGTGTAAGAAAAATCGGACAAATCTAAAAAACCTACCCGACCCAAAAAACTAAAATTTAAGGGTTCAAATATGATTTAGGGCTCCATCCGAAAAAATTATAGGGCTTGTAGAGCCTATTTTTATTATAATTTTTTATTTATAAAATTAATTCATAAGTTATCTAATTTTTTATTATAGATATAATACTTTTTTATAACATCTCATACTTTTCTATCTCATTATCGAACTTTAATTATGCAACTTTTATATATTAGTAGTATATTTTGTATATAATATAAGTTTAATAGTTTTTATGTTAAATTTAATTTAATATATAATTTTTAAAATATAATTATATAAAAGTAGGGGCTAGAGGGTGGTTTCTATTTTTTTAAATAGTTTTAGGGTGGTTTTTTTAATTTAAAAAACTGACCCAAAAAATAGCATATGATTTTTTTGGATTGAAAACCGACCCGACCCGAACTACTTTCACCTCTACTCACATTATACATAATTAATATTTTTATGGGCTTCATAATCATATAGAAAGTTAGACTAATAATAATTATGAATAATTAATAATAGTAAATCAATTTCGTCATCTAAATTATAAAAAATAGACGACCTTTATCTTTTAAGTATTATTTTTGTTAGATAATTTTATTAATTAGAATTAAATCATACATAAAAAAATAATAAATAAAATGAAAGGAATCTTATTTACTTTTTACCATTTTATTATTTTTAATATTCTATTTTTTAGATTTCTCAATTTTAAAGTTAATTAACAATTAAACAAAATAAAAGCATAGTATCTATATGATAGAGAGAGAAGCTTACCTTTTTCTTACCAATTTTTTTATTTTTAATATTATATTTTTTTTCTATTTTTTCAATAAAAAATATTTAAAGTTAAATAAAAACAAAATCATAAGATCGATGAGATTTTACAATCTTACCAATCTTACGATCTAGTGATAGATCTATGTACGATCCTATATTTTCAATTTTCAAAATAAAATCGAGATCGCAAGTCGACTATTGGATCATAGGATCTTACGATCTGAAAAGCTATCCTGACACCCATGCTTATTGGTATATATATATATTATTTTTTTAAAAATGCACATATTACACTATAAATATTTTCATATATCTCATAAATACAATAATGTATTATCTTTATGTATATTTCATATGATTATGACTTATTAATATGTATTTTTTTAAGAAACATATAAGGTATATTAATATAAATAGTATACTTCAAAAAATTAAGGGGGGACACAATCATAATTTATTTTAAAAAATCCTATATGGTATATCATATTATATATATATATGTGTGTATACATTATAACAATAAGTTCGGAATAAAATTTATAGTTGGAATGGAGGAATGCGGGAAAAACTCCTTAATATAATTATAATTTTCTATCTGAAATTCGATCACGTAATATTTTTATAGACAAAAGGCACAGCAAGCATATGAATGAAATCGACGTTCACTTTCTCTTTCCTTTCCCCTTCATTGCCCAAGAAAAAGGTTATACACTATACAGTGCATCATATTGGCCAATTGTTGGGTTCACTTGCCAAAGAAACATGATTCATGCACAGAGAGAGAGAGAGAGAGAGAGATCTCACAAGCTTTGCAATTGAGAAAACTCTCTCTATCTGGCTTCTTTTTGAAGTCAAAACTCAAAAGTTCAATCGAACGGCTTGGTGCAATCAATAATTTCATTGCTTAAATGCCTTCTCATCTCCAACTGACGACTCTGATTCGATCTCATCGCCTTAGCCGTCCGATTAATCGAAAAATGGAAGGGAGAGTGGGGGTGGGGGGTGGAGAGAGAGAGAGAGAGAGTAATTAAAGGGGGGAAGAGAAGGGAGGGGTTTGACTTGGGGATCCAACGCGACACGTTCTCGGTTCCGTCAGAGGCGTATTTGTTAGTCAAGATAGAGAAATGTATCTTTTTTGGCCCCCGTGTATATATATATATATATACTTTCTAAATATACTTGCAAATTCTTGCCATAATTATTAAATATCTTTATGATAAAAAGTAAAAACAAAGGTGGCTGTAAAATGTACGGCAAGATATATGGTAAGTAACTAATTACGCGAAATTACATTACATTAGATGATAGTACATACAATAATATGTTTATATATATATATATATATATATATATATATATATATACATTTGAGATCTTTGAAAAGTGGAAAAAAATGGTAAGATTTGCGGGGGCTGTAATTAAGCCTCTCAGGCAGAAAAAAAACGTCCAGTAATTTCCCACTGTCTGCATTAAATACATAGTGCCAATTCCCTCGGGAGGAGAGAGAAAGTTGGAGTTATAGATTCATTGCAGGCTTGTGGCTTTGGTATGTTTGTGTGAGAAGACGGAGAGAGAGAGAGAGTGAGAGAGGGGAGTTAATAAGGGGGTGTGAAGGAGAAGAGGAATAGAGAAGGAAGATGAGGAGGAGGAGGAGGTGAAGACTTCCTTCCTGCCTTAACTTTCTCTCTCCTCCTTGCCCTGATATCAGCACCTGCGCTGCTATTTATTTCTCACCATTAACTGCTCGTCCCCCCCTCCCCCCCTACTTCGCTCCTCGCACTCTTTTCTTTTATTATTTTTCCTGCCTCTCTCGCTCCCTCCCCCTCGTTCTTCCTTTTCTTCCCTGATCCTCTGTTTCAGATCTCTATCTCTCTCCTCGCGTTACTTTCTCTTTCTCTTTCTGTGCTTTAAAACATCTCTGCACCATCCCTCTGCTTCGTGTGCTTAGTTCAGTGTCGAAACTTCAGATTGCACGGGAGGAAGGAACGACATGGAAGAAGCATCCTTGTGTTGAAAATATTGAGAGAGAGAGATAGATGAAGTGAAGAAGCAAACCAAACTCTCTACTTCTTCCTTGTCTTCTCTTGAGTTTTCTCCTTTTCAGGAGGTGGAAAATTAAGAGGGACGGAGAGAGGCCTAAGATGTATGGGGATTGCCAGTTGCTGTCTTCCTTGGTTGGCGGAGGGAATGTTGTGTCGTCGCCGATCCCAAACCCTAATCTCGGCTTCATGGCCGGCATGCCATCCTTCCATGCCTTCTCATCCGTCATTCCTGTAAGTAAATATCACTCAACCCCAGGCCGCTCTGGTTGCACGCAGTTTCTCCACTAGCTCCCATTTCCTTCAATCTGTGTCCTCAAAGATTAACTAGATACTATGTGCAACCTGTAAGCAAGTAGAACTGTGTTCCGACGACAAGTTATTTGATGTTGCCTGTCTTGTAGAAGGAGGAAGGCATGATGGCGCTGGGGCGAGGAGCGGCGCCGCTGGGCACCAAGGAGGAGGACATGGACAGCGGCTCCGGCAGCGGCCACCTGGACGGCCTCAGCTGCGGTGAGGAGCACGACAACAACGACCTTCTACAGCACGCGACGTCGCAGCAGCACCAGCAGCAGTCCAACCAGCAACAGAACAGCGACCAGCAGCCGCCCGCCAAGAAGAAACGCTACCACCGCCACACGGCACGTCAGATACAAGAAATGGAAGCGTAGGACGATTACTGCCACATTATCACCATGTTCTTGCTGGATCAAAATACCTTTTTTTTTCCTTTAACCTTCAGAAACAAAAAAAAAAAAAAAAAAGAAAGGTTCCCACAGGTTTGTCATCAATGTCACATATATGCATGATCTGATGCAGGTTGTTTAAGGAATGCCCACACCCTGACGACAAGCAGCGCATGAAGCTGAGCCAAGATCTCGGCCTGAAACCTCGCCAGGTCAAGTTTTGGTTCCAGAACCGTCGCACTCAGATGAAGGTATAAAATATAAATCAATATATATAATTATATGATCTCACAAACGTGTATATATATGCCCATACCATATCTATACATGCCATATGCCCATCGCATTCATCTTTCGAAAAATATACGTAGTCTCGCACGTGTAAGTACACACGTGTAAGTCCGGAGCTGCCACCAAACGAAATTGCGAGCTTAACATACGATGATGACGATGAAGAAGATGATTCAGATATGTAACGAAGCTACATGCACGCATGAATCGTTTTGCAGGCGCAGCAAGACCGGTCGGACAACGTGATACTGCGAGCGGAGAACGATAGCCTGAAGAATGAGAACTTCCGGCTCCAGGCGGCGATCCGGAACGTCGCCTGCCCCAATTGCGGCGGCCCAGCCATCCTTGGAGAGATGTCCTTCGACGAGCAAAACCTACGGATTGAGAACGCCAGGCTGAAGGAAGAGGTATGACAAGAAAGCTCTCCAACCCCAGCTCGATTTTTACATGCTAAATCGTAGGCCTCATGCACTGGTTCCGTTGATCGTGTGGTGTAACTCTTTAGAGTTTAGTAGCTTAAGCGCGAACTCTCCTTCCGCAGCTGGAACGCTTGTCCTGCATCGCTTCGCGCTATGGCGCCGGACGGCAAGTCCAACCGCTGGGCCCTGCGCCTCCTATGCTGCTCCCTTCGCTGGACCTCGACATGGGAATATACTCGAGACACCTCAGCGAGCCCTTGGCGGTGAGCTGCTCGGACATGCTCCCGGTTCGTCGCCACATCCCGGCTGATCACGACCTCGGCGCCTTCCCAGGCGTGGTGATCATGGACCAGGACAAGCCGTTGGTCCTGGACCTGGCGATGACCGCCGCGGACCATCTGGTCCGGATGTGCCACGCCAACGAGCCTCTGTGGGTTCGCAAAGGTGGCTGCTTCAGGGAGACACTGAACTTGGAAGAGCACGCTCGGATGTTTTCTTGGCCTGTGGATTTGAAACCGAGGGCTGGAGAATTCAGGACGGAGGCATCGAGGGATAGCTCGATGGTCATCATGAACAGCATCACTTTGGTGGATGCCTTCTTAGATGCTGTAAGTTAACCTTAAACATAGTTATAGCATTGATAGTGGTTTCATTAGAATGTAAATGTGCTTATAAATGACAAATTTCCAGAACAAATGGATGGAACTGTTCCCTTCTATCCTTGCAAAGGCGAGAACAGTTCAGGTGCTAAGCCAGGGAGTATCTAGTCACGGCAATGGCAGCCTGCAACTGGTATGTTATCTTAACTTTTATAATATCCTGGTCAGGAGAATTGTGTAATGCAACAGCATGGCTGTGTGTTCTAATATGTATTATTAATTAAACTGCTCTTGGTGTCACTGATATGTTATAGATGCAAGCGGAGCTGCAATTCCTGTCACCATTGGTTCCAATTCGAGAGACCCATTTCTTCCGGTATTGCCAACAAAATGCAGAAGAGGGCATATGGATAATAGTTGATTTCCCTGTTGATGGACTCCAGAATGGCCTTCAGACTTCCTCCTCCGCATGGTACCGGAGACGCACTTCCGGCTGTGTCATCCAGGACATGCCTAATGGTTATTCACGGGTAAAACCATATGTTCTGCTCCTTTCATTCCCCTATATCTTCTTACCCAAAACTTTAAAGATCATATCACATTTCTATTCGAGTTAATTCTGGTCTCTTAGCTATTATGCTCATATAGAGAAATTGGCAATGTATGCATGGAACTCTTGCTGGAGATTTCAACAAAATTCCACTTCTTTATAATTAATGCCCTCAATGTGCAGAAAACATTTTAGTGGTATCTACGATTTAGTGCCCGAGCAAAGATATGCAAGGAAATTAATGTCGGAAGTCCAACAACTCACTGGATATTATGTTGCTGCAAAGCGAGATGTCTGGATAAATCATCATGCATGTTTCCCATAAATAAAACAAGACAATTAGCTTATTATTAATTCCATTAATTTAGTATATATCCGCTTGACCTATTCTCTTCATGTGACCGTTGATCTTACTGAAGAAACTTTAATGCGAATTTTCTTTAAGATTCTACATTGCAATTGCAGAATGCTTCCTCTTAAATTTTTAGTCTTCTCTACAGGTGATATGGGTGGAGCATGCAGAAGTAGATGACAAACCAGTGCATCAGATGTTTCATCAGTTTGTTAAAAGTGGCATGGCTTTTGGAGCAACTCGTTGGGTTTCAACCTTGCAGCGCCAGTGTGAGAGGTTGGCAAGCCTCATGGCAAGAAACATCTCAGACCTTGGAGGTGCACACAACATAAATTAATCTTTACGATCTCATAGATTCATATTAATCGTCAGATCTCAACCCATGGTTCAACCTTTTGAATCCGTGATATATAATTGCAGTCATCCCCACCCCAGAAGCAAGAAAGAACATGATGAAGCTGTCCCAAAGAATGATCAGAATCTTTTGCGCCAATGTCATCTCTACCGGAGTGCAATCTTGGACTGCCCTGTCGGAGTCTTCTGACGACACAGTTAGAGTTACCACTAGAAAGAACACAGAACCGGGGCAGCCAAATGGTGTCATTCTGACTGCTGTGTCCACGGCATGGCTTCCTTTCTCTCACCAGCAAGTTTTTGAGCTTTTGACGGATGAACATAGGAGATCTCAGGTATCCAATTAAACTCCATACGTGATATATCAATTTTGTCCTTCCATCTCCATTTTAATTTCTTTGATGTGCTTGCTTCTAATGGAAACCTTGACATTGCTGTGAAGCTGGATGTTCTCTCAACTGGAAGCTCGTTGCATGAGGTGGCTCATATTGCTAATGGCTCGCACCCTAGGAACTGTGTCTCCCTTCTGCGTGTTAATGTGAGTATATTTAATTATCTTGTTCGTGCTGCTCTTAAAACTACAGACTAATACTTTAATCCACGCTTCTCATAATATGAGGGTACGTCAATCCAATTACTATATCCATTTCATTTTATGAGCATACATAAACCTTTTGTTATGTTTGATTTCTATCACGACTAATACTTTTCATCTGTGTATTGATTTCTATCACGACTAATACTTTTCATCTGTGTATTGTATACATTATTTAGTTTTACCTATCAATTGTTTTTTTTTCTTCTGTCAATGACATGGAATGGAACTCTATCAGACTGCGAGCAGTTCATCCCAAAACGTGGAGCTCCTACTGCAAGAGAGCAGCACCCACCCTTCTGGTGGCAGCGTGGTTGTCTATTCCATTATAGACGTCGACGCAGTCCAAGTGGCAATGAGCGGCGAGGACCCGTCCTACATTCCAATTCTCCCTACTGGCTTCGTCATCTTGCCTGCGGACTGCCCCACCGCTGCCACCGTTCCTTCCGTCGACGGCGTTGCCATGGACGGCTCGGCAGCGGCGGCCGGGTGCCTCCTCACAGTTGGCATGCAGGTGCTGGCAAGCGCAGTGCCATCCGCCAAGCTCAACCTCTCGAGCGTCACAGCCATCAACAACCACCTCTGCAACACAATGCAGCAGATTAGCAGTGTTCTGGGTTCAGGCATAGCCCGGGGGGCCGACCCGGCCATCGTGGCACATGAACAGTAGCAGGCAAGCTGGAAGTGCTTGCCCCCATGTTCCTCAACCGGTTGACCCAACACGGCCAAGACCTCTCCATCGGAATCCCCTTTCTAGTTATCTCCTGTAAGTCTTTGCTGCTGAACCAATTCTTGTTCAGGGACAAGAGAGGATTTGACAAAAGCCCATGCACAGCTGCAGCTGAATTGACAACTTAAACGTGTTGCAATTAAGAACTAATGCCTCCTGATGTATAATGAGCTTTGTCAAATTTTCACTTGTTTCAGTTGATTAGTTGTGAGGTATCTTGGCCATGTTGGTGCAAGGGGTTGCAGGAACTACTGGGCATCGATCTTCAGCCTCTGTAATTTGGAAGACGAACGCATTAAGGACAGACATCATGTAATAAAACTTCTAAGTAGAGTAGAGCATTTGGTGAGAAGCAGAAGAAGAAAAAATGATGCTGAAGAGAACAGGAACTCATTAATGCAGTGGAAGGGAAGTCAAGAACGCACCAGAAATGACCCTCAAATGGCTGTTGGTTCGGGAATTGACTTCTTGCTTTGGTCGCGCTTATCATTGTTTGTTTGTGACTTCTATTTAGTTAATTTGTAAACAAAAACGGAGTTGTTGGCATGGATTCAATGCTGAATACTTTGCTTTTATGGTAGCATTCATGTCTTGCATTAATGGTCTGATCAGGACCCCATTTTGGTTCCCCTTCTGAGATCTGTTAGTAAGGGGACCTGCCAGCATAGGGAAGGAATTGATGATGGAACTTGGGGACTGAGAGAGAGAGAGAGAGAGAGAGAGAGAGAGAGAGAGAGAGAGAGAGAGAGAGAGAGAGAGAGAGAGAGAGAGAGAGAGAGAGAGAGAGAGAGAGAGAGAGAGAGAGAGAGAATGGATTTGAGCGGCAAAACATGCATGAGAGACGGAATTAATGAATTTGAGCTGGAAATTTTCCATAATGTTCCTTTTTGCTACTACAAAAGTTGTTTGCTTTTAATGGCATCTCATTATTGTGTGTGACAGGCAGACGCGGCTTTGAGTTGGCATGGCAGAGGGACGGGGGAGAGAGAGAGAGAGAGTATATATAGGAAGTAAATGGGGTCCTTCCATTCCGACCTGGTCTAAGTTTTCAGCAAGTATTTAAGTTTGATTTTGACCCGAAACTTATGGTCCCGTAATACTGGTCACTACCTACACATTCTTGTTCCTGTTCCCGTTGATTTTGCCTTTTCCCCTTTTTACCCCTTTTCATTTTTTTTTAAAGAATGGCAATCAATTAATCAGCGGAGTTAACAATAATGGCATCATGCAAAAATATGAAAATTCCTTGAGGGGGAACATCCTCCCAGAAGAGATTTATCCAAAAAATGCTGAGCTATCCAAAAATGGTCCCGGAGAATAAGTTGTTGCATATTGGGTCGTTTGGCAACGGAATCAGAGTTTCATTAAGTTCTCGTAATTTTAATTGTATTTGAATGAAGTGAAATTTAATGATGAGAAATAAGGTAGTTGATGTGATATGAAAAAAAATAGATGTGATGAGTTATTTTTTTATGAATTTTAATATAATAATTGATATTATAAATATAAAATATAATCTTGTTAGTAAATATAAATAAAATTAAAAATTATGTTTTAAAAAAAATTGTTAAAAGATAATTTATTTAAATTAAAAAAATCTCATTTTTAATAATTATATGTAGTAAAATATTAAAAGTTTATAATGAAATAATAAGGAACGAATATTATTATATTAATATGTTATAATAAATAATTTATTTTATAAGATATATGTGTGAGAGAGAAAATAAAGAAAGAAAAAAAAAGAATAAAGGAAATTGAAAAAAAAAAGACAAGACGCAAAGTAAGTGTCTAGTTCTATCAAAATAGTGAAAAAAAGAGATCATGTGACCCCTCTTTTTGAAATCGAATTTTATCTTTTGTCCCGTCGTACATTTGACAGAACCGACTGGAATGAGACGAAATTAGACGCCTGATTTCAATTACCAAATAAGCGTATAAAATTTTGCAACTGCCAGTGTAAAGGGAAGTGATTGTGAGATCCGCAGCCGTCTCACAATTAGTTTTCAAAATAAAGTCGGAGACGCTCAATCGCTGACAATGAATAAGCTCTTAATGTATCGCACAGCCTCCAGCACATAATCATCCATGTAAGCACCTGCCTGCACAGACAAATTTTATATTAGCTGACCTAGTAAATTAGCCTGTCCCAACCTCCGTGCGCCTCACATATATATATTTCAAGATTCCAAATTGAATTAAGTTTCATAAATATATGTTGTCGTCTTTTTTATGCTTAAAAATATGAGATAGCGATCGTGCCGTCCGGATTTAAACTTATCGTACTATTATAAATACTATGAAAATTATTTTTTGCTTCATACATATGGAGTATATTTGATCTTTAATATTAAGTGTTTAATATCAAGAGTTAAGGTTCCTAACTTTTAAGTTAAGGTGCAGCTTGCTTTTATTAGTTTCACATTGAAGCAAAAATTAAGATGCTCCACACGTCTTTAACTCTCTAATTTTATTTTATTTATGTGAGGTATATATATATATATATATATATATATATATATATATATATAACTAACCGGAGAAAAGAGTATGTTTTCACTATGAGTTGCAATAGCAAGCAAAAAAAAACTCTTTTAACGAATAAATGCAATCATCCCAAAAACTTTATAACATATTAGAGAATTTAGACAGCAACTTAAATTTATAACTCTTTAAAAAATAAACCAAGGAGAATAGCATGCACAAAATTGATATTTCTTCAAGACCATACACAATATTTAAATTAACAAGAAATCAATTTTGTGTTGACAAAATTTCCTGTATTTTCAAAAAGAAAAAAAAAATGGAGGTTAGAGACTAATATTAATCTGCATATATATAACTAAAAGCTACTATTCTCATAAAATTCTCTTCAAGTTTTAGGCATTTGAATTTTCTTTTCTCGACTCTCTTAACTCGTATGACAAGTCCTATAAGTAAAACTCTCTCTCCTTCACTTGAATCACTTCCTTTCATTCTCATTTAACTCCTTTCTCACGCTTATTTTCCTTCTTTCATGTATTAATTGTGTTCCACTTCTTTATACAAAAAATTAATTTTCTAAAAAAAATAATGAGAAGAAATTAAAATTTTAATCTAAAGCTATTTACAGTTAGGTAACTAATTAGGTGACAGGCATAAATAGAATTCACTTATATATGTAAAAAAATTTATGTTGGATGGGCTTCGAAGGTCCCAACTGGGCCATTACTAACAGAAACATTTCTAGATGGGCTATTTAGGCCTCTTCTGTCATGACCAAATGGGCACACTCAGCTCTTATCTAATCACAAAACCATCTTTAAAATGAACAAGAATATCATTATATATGGAGAAAAGAAGCGATCTTTTCAACACCGAAAATCACCATTTTGAACATTTTAAATTAATTTAAATTTTTATTTCAAATATAAATTATCCAACTTTTTTCCAATCTCCATGTTGTATAAGACCAGGGAGCCTTCTTTTGTAAAGAGCACTATTTTCTTACTTTTTATTCTTGCATTTCTTCTGTAAAAATCATATGTTTTGTTTTCTCCTTTGTATCACAATGTTCTTTCGTGTTCATATATGTGCACAATAAGTGAGATGAGGATGAGCGTTCCCTGCCTGCTACTAATTAAGGTCGAAGAAAGACTCCTGGGACACACAAAGATCCATCACTTGAAGTTGAAGATGGATCAGACGCCCTCCCTCTTTGCTGGTGAAAGAAGCACCACATTGCATCTTCTATGAGAAAGAGGTATCCATTTTTACACAGGAAAAAATTAATTAGGTCGATCCACAACTAAAAGAAGATTTTTATTCTCCTTCCATGACCATACGACAAAAGGAGATAAGGGCAAAAGACACGAGCTAAGACTCCACGCAAAAGGAAACAAAGATCTCCAACCGCTGTGCTATACATACAACTAAAAGGATATGGCAACAGCTCAACAACCTCAAACCAACACGTTTGGCAACAGCTCAATTGAGGATCGACCACTACACACTCTCTCTCTCTCTCTCTCTCTCTCTCTCTCTCTCTCTCTATATATATATATATATATATATATATATATATATATATATATATATATATATATCAGACATTCACAAAACACCATCGAATCATATGAAAATTTCAATCTTAATTAATTATTTTCTGTTTCAAGTACTTAGTTCATTGGTCTGCGAGTAGTACGTGCGTGCACAGAGACTGCACTGCAACGCTTCGATTATACCCAGAAAGATTTATGAAGATAGGACTGCGAGCCTTTTCTTTTAGGCCTGTCTGTCTGCTGCCAAAAGTATCAATCATTAAGAGAACACTGCAATAAGGAAACTGGCCATGAATTAATCGTGATGATGACATGATAACTATAAGATATTCTGATTGCAACGGGGCCAACAACCCCCCTTGACAGTGCGCACATATTTGTTTTCTTTGGGTTTTTATCATATTACATACAATATATATTAACCAATTGACCATGCAGCGAGTAGGCCTTTCCATTTCCAACCAATCAATCTCAAATGTTCTAATTAACACTATCTCTGTGACTGTGTTCGTCCATGCATTCAGTATGTAATTAACCCCCGATCGAAAAATGCTGTACAGGAATTAAGAAAGATGACGGCCACCACCACCACGCACGGTGACTGCATGCATGCATGGAATTAATCTTGTACGCTATTAATGGCCGCCTTCGCTATATTGTGGGATTTGACAATTTGAAGCTAGTCAATTGACAGCTACGCCTTCGTGCGGGAAAGGGTTCACGCGCTGGTCGGGGCCCCTGATCAGAGGGCGCTCCATGAGGTACTTGATCTCGCCCCAGTCTGAGAACCTGCTCTGCTCCGATGGGATGATGTCGCAGTCTGGCAGCGGCACCGGGTACCGGTGCAAGTCGTAGCAGACGGAGTAGACCATATAGGTCTCCCGGAACCGGCGCATGGCGGCGCGCTTCCTGGGCGTCATGAGGGCGAAGTAAGTGGTCAGGAGGTCATCTTCAGTCTCTGCGCAGAGCTCGGAGGAGGACGTAGAGGAGGAGGAGGAGTCGACGCCGTTCCCGACTACTTGAGGTTGCGGCTGCTGCTGTTGCTGTTGCAAGAGATCGGCGCGGCATCCCCGGAGGACGAGGCCTGTGAACTCGGAGACGAAGGGCGAGTACTTGTAGTCGACCTTGTACTTGCCGTAGGCGGTGGCCCACGTGGAGCCGTCCCAGATGGTAGCGTACACCGCCATGGGCTTCGAGGGGAAGTCGCCGCCCATATCCTCGGTCCTGATCACTTCCCTTATCGGGACGTCGTCGATGTAGAATCTGGCACGCACGCACGAACGAATCTTAGTCAACTAATTATTGGATCATTGCATGTGCTAATGAGATGGATGGAGTGCATGCACGCACGCAGATGCTTACAAGATGTAGTCGGAGGTCCAGAGGATGGAGTAGCGGTGGAAGTCCTCGGTGGGGTCGAAGGGGAGGAGGTATCGCTCCTCGCGGCCGCGGTCGGTGCTGCCGTTGCCGTAGATGTTGGTCTGAATCCGCCACTCCTTCCCTCTTATGTTGCCGAGGAACTCGAAGTCCAACTCGTCATGCGTCTTCTCAAAGATGTCCCCGTTCGACGTCTGCATGCACCACCATCCATGCATTCAATTAACCTGTTAATCAATCCATATCGATCTATCTGATAAACAGTAAAACTAATTAATTAATATCATCTGCACGCGTGCAATCGAACTTGTATTGTATACAGGTACTTTTCTCTAACTTATATGCGCGTGTGTAACCAATTAGTCATAGGAGCACAGGAGCTGAAAGAAATCATTCAACAACGCGCAGCCCTTGGGGACGGCCATGGATGGTCCACCAATGCAGTTAACAGCAGAGAGGCACCTTAATTAAGCGCCACAACCTACTTGGCCTGAACCATCCAAATTATATATGACCGGGTGGTTTGAACACAAAAATCGACTGGCAGCTGTTCGACGTACATGTTAAGTGCAAAGCAATTACTAAAACGGTTAACCTACATGCATTTGCATCATTAATTAACTTTGATTAATGCCAAGCTGCAGAAAAGTTGAAAGATAACTTACGTAGAAGGCGACGACGACGCCGGCGGAGTAATCCTTGGGCAGCTTGATGGAAGCGCTGGCAAAGCCATGGTAATAGAGGTCCGACGATATGAAACCGGAGCCTAACAGAGAATTCGATTACATGATCATGAATCATGACTAGTACTCCAGTGAGCAGTAAATAATATATCAAACATTTGGAACCGAACCAAGAGAAAGACGGACGGATCGGAGAAAGTGCACAGTTAATCTATAAACGCGCACCGGAGTAGCGGTTAAGGATGAGGCTGGCGCCGCGGCCGTCGGGGGAGCGCACGAAGTTGTCGTTGCCGAAGAGATGCGTGAAGCCCTCGTCGAAGGCCATCGACGTCATGTTGAGCGCCGCGGCCGGCGCCATGCGCAGTAGCAGCCCCAAGAGGAGCGACTGCGAGGTCAAGATCAGCAAACACCTCCAGCTCGCCAGAGGCTGCGCCATATCTGTCTCTCGACCGGGAGATGAGCTCCTTAATTCCTACTTACTACTCTTCTAATTTGTTCGTCCCATCGTGGTATAAATGTTTATATACGCTCTTCAACCTGCTCTCTCTCTCTCTCTCTCTCTCTCTCTCTCTCTCTCTCTCTCTCTCTCTCTCTCTCTCTCTCTCTCCAACGAACAATATGATATATCTATACGAATGATATCATAACTCCAAATATTAATGAACGATGCAACAATAATATTTCTTTTTCTTTCTTGTATGTATGTATATATATAATATACATATAGATTTGTGATTTGTGGGCGATGAGGTGTCACCTACTATGGACATGTGGACATGCCACCAACAGGAGAGAGAAAGAGAGGGGGTCCAAAAAGCGACCCCAGCTGATCGGTTAAGTGGATATGAATATATAATTACGATAAATTTAAAGGATCAAGTTGTATGTGTGCGGGCGTTCCACCGGAGAAGGAGAGGTGGTCAGTGGTGGTAGTAGCTGGGCGGCAGCTGTCCGTCCGTCCGCATTCATACAACTGCACGCGATTCGCCACCGGGAAGAGAACATACAAACAGAAACGAAAGCTCCCCCGCACCAACAGTTCGCCAAAAGCTTTGCAGGAATCATACAAGGAATCAGATGTTTTTTTAATATATAGATCTCCACCATAAGCCTGCCATGCCGGAAGGCCTTTAGGATTTCAGAATTCAACATTTAGGGTTAATTTTCAAGTCATTTTTATCGCTAGCTTTCCCCCCTTTTTTCTAATCTTATGGAGTTATTATACATCCTGTGAAGAGAAGTAAGTATGAGGGAAAAGTTGGCCCTTCGGTCGAGACGGGACAAGAACCGTGACTGCTTGTGAGGCCACCCGCTTTAGATATAGTCAGTGTGAGCAAATGGCAAAAACAAAACATAGCAAAAAGGAGTGTACTTCCGTGGAGGAATGTTGTCTGTACATTTCGCGTAAAGAGCATTATTTCCACCATTGCAGGACATCAAATTGTGATTAAAAAGGAGGTCTTGTATTTATACACATGGTAAGAGGAATCAATTCCAGATTGTTGACTACTTGCCACTCCCCAGGTGAGTTCTTCCTTCCCAACTACCGCTAAGATTATGTACGAAAAATTCTGCTAAGAGAGGAGGAACATGTACAATAATACCCTTTGCCGAAATAAGAATCGAAAGAGGTTTAACTGGTAAGAAAATGATACCGCGATTCGACATACCCCTCGGCTTCCCACAAAAACGTTCCAAATGCAACTGATTCTAGAACCAGCATTGTCAAGCCAGCAAATGATATTCCCACCATTTCATCATTCAGAGCATCAAGAGACCCATCCTCCGTGACCCTAATATCCGGTCTGCCAAACAACGCCTGCGTCTGCTTCTCGATCAGTGACACAGATTCCTTCGATCTTATAGTCGCATATCTTTGCAGTGTCTCAGCATCGAGGTACATGACATAGGTCCTCAGTCTGTAAGACTTGGAAACTCCATCATCAAAGTCATCTTCGTCCTCGTCATCTTCGTAATCCGGTGAAATTTGCACCATGGATTCCAAGTCCCAAAGTGGGTTAGGCTTCAATTCGTCAAATGTTTTCTGGCCCCTTTTCCGTGTGGGGAGGGTCTTCATGGTCCTCTCGAGCTGATATCTCTCATCAACCCTTTTGAGAAAATATCCATACATGATGGAAGCTGCATAAAGCTTCCCAAGCTTCAATTTGCTGATTTGGACTGCCGAACTTAGAGGACCCACGGACCTTTCTCCAAGAATTAGATTTAGATGGCTCTGTATCATCTCCTGGGCGTCAGGGGAATGCAAAGACTCCAACTTGTGCTCTTGGTTGGGCCATGAGTCTACCTGATACATGGGATCTGGGGATGATGAAATTGGAGGGATCATCGAGATATCTTTTTCCATGAATTTATGTACAATGAAACAGTAGATAATCTCCTCCAGAGCCTTCTGTCTCTCCTTTTCTTTTACTTCTGTAATCCTCCTGCCAGAAGTTTCAAAGTGATAAGAAACATGAATATAATGCATTCAACCATATTTCAGCCATAACTGTATATATTTTGTAAAAGTTGAATAGAAATCCTAGAGAATATGTTCAACAAACTTAGAGATGTCATACCCTCTTATCATTGTGAAGACTGAAATTCAATGATTTTGAGCATGTTTCTTCTTTTAATTAATTTAACTCTTCTGTGAACATGTATCTTACCTGATAATATAACATCATTTATTGCTATCCTTTTCGGTAACAACATTTATTGCTATCCTTTTCAGTATGATCACTAACCATGTTAAAGTATCTTAGAAACAAATGCTACACAACAACAACAAAGCCTTATCCCACTAGGTGGGGTCGGCTACATGGATCGTACGACGCCATTCCGCATTCGTTGATCCATGTTCATGAGATTCGACAAAGTTTTACACAACCCTCCTCCTTTATCCAGGCTTGGGACCGGCTATAAAACATAGACGGAGTTCAAGTTACAATAATTCCCTTGTTAAAAAATGTTGATGGCACATTATTTTTACAGAGAAATTTCCATGAACTCCATGTGTAGTCAAGTTTCTCCCATATAAAAAATTATAATTGAAGCTTGATAGCAAAGCATTGTACATCAGAATTAGAACATTAAAATAATGTGAGTTCAACCTATAAAGGGGGTTATCATGAGAAGCTGGTGGAGATTTTTCTTTCTCAGCATCACGATCAGCTTGAAGATTCTCAAGCTGTTGATCTATGGTAGATGGAAGTAGCTGCGGATGGGTTTGCATTATTTGTAAAAGAAGCTGGCCTGTTGGAGATTCAAACTGAATTGGAACAATTGGTGCTTGACCATCTCCAGGGTTCTCAATTGCTCTGACTTTTAAGCTCCTCAATCGATGATTTCTAAATCGAGGCCCATTCTGGGACCAGCCAATACAAGCACAAACCTGAAAGGCATAATGATATGATACATCACGAGTGTGAATAGGGAACCTTTGGATATCCATAATTAAGGACAAAATTGCAGAACTCGGATTTGCACATGAAATCCAAACCACCTCGTTACCACCATAAGACAGAACACTGCTAAAATTAAATATCTTAAGTGAAATAAACTACCATCACATCATCTAATTGTACTTTGAAAAATGCAATCTAGCAGCCCAACTTTAACTTAACAATCCAAACCATAGAAGACATACTAACTCCCATCAATTTAGTATCTTCAACTTTGTATTGTAGCGGGAAATTATTTAGTTACTTCAATCAGTATTTTAGCTGGAAATGAGGGCAGCACATCCAATGTGCCCCGAATCTACTTGATTTCAGGGTAGCATTAGGGTTTTCTGAGGTATACTAGTCCATTAGATACTTGTGCCAGTATGAATTAAAACCTGGAAAATTCCATTCTTCATGGTGCAATATATCACACACACCATCGACCTAAAGCATGATAAATCTGGTTTTGATACTAAAAAAGAACACATCAAGAAAACGATAAATGACCTATGGAGAGCAACTCTGCAATACAGTAATCTATACATGGACCCCTAGGAGGAAACTTAGCCAAAAAGATATTTTTGCTAAGCATTCTATAAACAACACCAGACAAGCAGCACAAGACACAAAAAATACTAATTTTCTGGATGCAAATCATACCCACACATCGTAACCGGGATTAGGTTCTCATTGGAAGCTCCAAACGGCCTCTCTTGTCCATTTATCCGTCCACAAGAAGGATAGGTTTTTGTTTGTAATTCGTAAATCCTTATAGTATTACAGACTGAAAAAAAAATCCGATCTTCTGTGTAAATTGTGTTGGACTTCCATCTTTTATGTTTTTTATTATTGTTCCGTTATATTAGAACTAAAATTAGGGAGGCAGAAATTTACATGCGGAACGGTACGAATCGAGGGAACGCCGGAGAGATGGGTGCCGGAGACCGAACGTTGCCGCCGCTTTCCAAATCGCTTGTTGCCGTCCGCGAGAAGAAGCAACGACGAAGGCGGCCGATTTCTGCGACGGGAGAAGAGATGAAGGCCGAGGAGGGAGGTCTCGAGGGTATCGTTAGGATTTTGAGGAGAAGACGAGAGTGAAATGAAGACGGAAGACGAGAACAGAGCAGCGGCGACCGCCATGAGAGGAAATCTCCAAACGTGTGGGAATGAAACGCGAGGAAGGGATAAAGGAGCCATCGTAGGCTTTTTTTTCCCTAAATGGGCTAAGACAAGCCCAATACATTACGTCACTTATTTTTTTCCCATTTTTTTTCAAAAATATAGAATCCTACATGTATATTTGAATTCTTCACATAATTTTATGAAATAAGACGGATATTATTACGTTTTTCATATTAAAACATTTAAATATTGTGCAAAATTATTATTTTTGTCAGTCTTAAATTCATTATAAATTTATAAATTAAAAATGTAAAAATTTTGAATCACACAATTTTTAAATTTTTTTGCTACTCTACAGAACTATTTCTCATAGAATATTAGTTTCAATGTCGAAATCCATTTGTGCATTGTTGGGCCTTCTTTTTTTGCAACCGTGCCTGTAATTTGGGCCCAAAATATGTGAGGTCAAAATCACACTTGAAACCGGCTCCCGTCACAAGAGAGGCTACGAATTGACCTAATTTAATTTGAATCTTTTGGAGGTTTAAATTTTGCTGAAATAAAAAAAAAAGGTTGAATCGAGGTTCGAAAATGGCAACTCGAAAACGTGCTACTTTCAATTGTAGTTGGGATCATGTGATACGCATATTCTTAATATTCCTGTTAAGAATTTCACTTTTTACCATTGAGCACACGATCTAAAATAGAATGATAATGAATTAAATTTTTATGTTACATTTTTTCTTTAACATTATCTTTAAATAAAGAGCATGACAATAGGATAGTCTTTAGGGTCATTTGACGCATTACTAATTTAAGTAATTAATAATTTAGATCACCACTTAGATATATTATCATTATTTAAATTATCGATAATATTATATTATAACATTTAGTAAGTACTGATAATATAAATAATAGTCAAAATAAATAGTGATAAAATTATCAAAATACCCCTAAAAAGTATTTCAGATTTTAATAACATATTATTATAAATAAACAAAGAAAAAAATAGAAAAGTGAATATATATATATAAAAGATGAGATAAAATTAAGAGTTATTTACAAAATATTTCAAATAATAAAAAGATGAAGTTAAATGATATTTACTTATTAATAAAAAAAATTGAAATAAAAATTTAATTGAAAGGGATATTTTCGTCAAAATATATTCCTACCAATTGGTAATCTGAAAAGACACCTCATTTGCATGCTATCTAGATTACTAATGAGGTGGTAATCAATATTACAAGAGTAATTAAAATTATCGGTAATCAATCGCAGTCAAACAAAAATAATGTGATGGACCCTGAAATTTTTAAATAAAATAATCGATAATCTATTTAGATTACCTCATACTAAACGTCCCGTTAGTTTTTTTATTACTTATGATGGAAGGATGTCTTAGAGTGATAGAAGAAGAATGTGTGAAATTAAGTATGATGGGTGGGGGTGTAAGCAAGAAACTTATCAACCGAAAAAATCTAACCAAATCGAAAAAATCTAAAATATGGACTCCGACTAAAAAATTAGGTTAGTCTTTCGGAATAAATAAAATCATTCGTTTAAATTAGGACTCCTTACAAAAAAAATCGGAGGGGTCCGACTCAAACCAAATATTTTTTTCAAAACTATTATAATTAAATTATTACTTCAATTTCTAAATAATATTTTATAATTTTACCTTTTTCTATTATTCATATTTATTATATCGGATAAAATTAACTACAATATTTTCAGTTCAAATGTAATGTTATTTTGATTTATTTACATTAAATTTTAAACTTAGAGTTAAGTTTTATTTTTTAAAACATCTACGTGATATATTTAATGTTTATAATATTTATTTAAAAAATATTATTTTAAAGTATGTCCTCGACCCGAAAAAATCGAGACCACCTATGTCGCGAAAAAAAATTAGGATGATTTTTTATACATTGAAAACCCACCCAAAATTTGAAGGCCAATTTTTTTATTATAAAAATCACTTGACCTGAACCACTTTCACCCCTATGGGTGCTTATTTATTTGGCTATAAATTTTAATGCATGATTTAAATAAATATTTTAATTATTATTTATATGTTTTTATTTATTTTTAAATTGATTGAGCAAAAATAAAAATGAAATGAGAATAATTATTTTCAATCTAGTTGGTTGGCTTAATAAAACTTAATCAAAATTAAAATTTGAAAAGTAGTAGCCAAATAAATTGTACTCTATTCATTCTAATTACCCCTATCACATCCTAAACTCTCCATAAAAAAATTATTATGTAATATCGTCCGATTCAATCAAAATATTATTCGCTTTGATTTTTTTGTCTGCACGAATTTAAAACGTATTATGTAACACTCTCATCTCAATTAAGATATTGTGGATCTTCCAAGGTATTCCCGCAGTAGATATGTACAGATTTTTTTTCATTCTCTTCATAAAAAAGAGGAGGTACAACCAATAAAGATTTCTTTTTCAACTTATCTCTGGAGTTCTCGTTCAAGAATTTTTTTATCCAACCCATAAGAATCAATAGAAAAGATAAATCCCCGATCGTATAAAAAATCAATAAAATAAAATTTCAATAAAAATGAAATAAAAAGAAAATTTCAATAAAATAAAAAAGGAGTCTTTATGACTTGTAACTGAGGACCTCATTTCAAAATAAATACGCCGCTTGGAGACTTTACCAAGACTAATTAGTAAAAGACATAGATTCGTAAGTGATCTTAAAAACCAATTGCGTTATGAAAAAATCGCAATATCGTATTCGTCTAGAAGAAATTTTTTCACACAAATTTAAAACACATTTTGATAGATAAAGGGGTAGCTATATATAAGCCCACGACCACTCGTTGAACTTCGTGTTTTGCTAATGTGAGTCTATATAATCAAATCACCTTTATCCTTAAACCTTGTGTCCTTACGTATTAAGCTTTGGTTGGTAATTTAATTTGAAATGCTTTCATTAGGGGAGTGAGAACTAGTGAGGCAGAGTTTATATTAAGCATGTTCGGATATCAATTAATTAATAGAATGAAATGAGTTAATTTAATCTAATGTTTGTATATATAAATTTTAATACATGAGTTAAGATTAAATAAATGTTTTTAATTATTTTTTAAAAAAAATATTTTGAATTTAAAATTCCAAAAAAAAGAAGTCATGGATCCTAGCTACCTTACTCCAATCCAATAATGGTTCTCTCTCTCTCCATTAAAGTTCAACTCCAGAATGGTGTCGGGCAAGCATCTGCGGTGACGAGGAAAACACGTAGATGAGGAATTTGGAACGGTGGTGTTGTGCCTAGAAGCAGCTTCTGCTCAGCACAGTCTTATGCGTGATTCAAACCGTCTGATCACGATCCAACGATAGAGATTGATGCGTCCATCCATATCGCATTGCTTGGTCAAATTATGTCTCGTGAGATTTTCAACATCGCGTGACTCTTCTTCTCCGACATCGTGCCTAGGGCGCTGGTGTGAAGCACTTCGGCGTCTTTTGCTCCGTCACGGCTCGACCATTAGTGATATCGAGAGAGAGAAACAGAGAGATCATGTGATGGCTCTCCCTTCACCTCCTCTTCGACGGCACCAATAGCGGCGTTCGAGAGAGATCACGGGAGAGAGAGATAGAGGGGAAAAATCTCCTATTCGCCTTTCACCTCGTGGCAGCGTTGTTCAAGAGATCATGAGAGAGAGAGAGAGTAACGGCCAGCTCCTTTCCTTTTTTCAAAAATCAAATTTAAAACTCAATTCAAAATTCGAACTGAAAAAAAAATAGCCCGAGCTTCCCCCGATTCTCCCTCTCCCACGATGTCACCCTAAGAGAGAGGGGCGGCAGTGAGGATAAGGAGGCAAGAAGAGAGTTCCGCACCCCTGTTTGGACTCCCCACTCGGCCGCCTCCTCAGCTTCCCCCTCCTCTGCTCTCCCTCTTCTTCTCCGGCTTCGGCGAACGACAAGCAGACGACTTCCAGGTGAACCGAGCACGTAAGGATGATCATGCAATGCACAACACCCTCGACGCCTTCGTAAGGACCAGGCGCATGTTTCCACCGGCCAAGGAAGACTGAAAGTCGAGCAGATCGACGACAGTGACTCCGGCGATCGAAAAGCAATTGAACAGAGGTATCTTAGATTCGTAAATCTCCTAGATGATAAAATGTAGATCAATTGATGCATAGGACGATTCCATATTGATCTCAGACCTCATAGTAATAAGTTTCGTATTGAAATCATTGGATTCCGACAACCGAAGGTCGGCCGAAAATGGAAGAGACGACCGGCGCTTTGTTCCACTCACGGAAAATGATCGATCGGTTCCGCAAGAACGGTCGACCGATCCGCACAGATTAATGTCGATCGTATGATCAGTCGACCGATTCGACACGATCGGTCGACCGACCCGACGAGATCCGCCGAGGCCATTTGCATATGATCGGTCGATCAATTCCAAAGGAATGATCGACCGATCCCACGACGTGCCGACATGCAGCAACCGGCCGACCGATTCAAGGTGAATGATCGACCAGCTCAGCGCGAGGGAACAGTCGGCCGAACATACGATCGATCGATCGGTCCTCTAAGAACGGCCGACCGGTCCAATAACATGAGTTTTTTATCTTAACGAAAAAGGCGAAAATGCCTTTGGGTGGCTAGGACCTCTGTAATCAGACCTAAATCTCGACTGGCCCACCTGAAACCATGTCCAATATAGCAAGACAAGTAACGCACCCTTCATCCGCAGAAAGGGGATCTGACTTTACCCTTCTCTGAATGATGATTCCAAACTCCATATACGGTAAAGAAGATAAGTAAAGTAAAGATAAAATAACGGGATAGTTATGTGCCGCCCAGAATACAGAGCAAAAATTAAGGAATAGTATAGAGATGGACAAGTAGCTACACTGAGGAGACAATGTACCTAGTGGTCTTAACTACTACTACTCCAGGATCACAAGCCCTCTCCCACCTATGCTCCGAATAAAGGTGACGTATTGACGCACTCTTTCCTCACGGGGACAATATATGAATTATAAAGTATAATACCAGAGGGACATATAGCTCAGCCGAGAAGACAATGAACACTACAAGAAAAATGGAGATTACAGACGGTTTCGACCGTCTATAATTTCCTCAAAAATCATCGGAAATGACGTTTCCGACAATTTTTTCGACGGAATCGGGACGTCCGTAAAATGGTCATCGCAAATCAATTTTTGACTGTTGAGAAAGAACCGCCAAAAATTTTGACGGATTTCCGATTGTCACGATTGCCGATATTTGCGACGGTCGACAAAACTGTCAAAAATTTGACGGTCGTGACCACCGATATTTGCGACGGGCGACGAAACCGTCGAAACATTACCAGTCACGATTGCCGAAGTTTTCAACGATTTCGTCGAACGCTGCAAATATCGACGATTGCTATCGCCAAAAATTTCGACGGTCGAGCGGTATTATAAAAAAATTTTGCCAAAAATTATAAAGAATTTTTAAAATATAAAAAAATTAGCTGGCCGGCAGCCAACGCCAGCGGTCGAGCGGTCGGATCCAGTCGCCAGCCGACCGAGGTCGGATCCGGCCGCCGGCAGAGGCCAGATCCGACCGGACGAGATCCGACCGCCTGACGATCCGGGTCGGAGGGAGGGAGGGGGAGAGAGAGAGAGGGAGATGGACGCCGGCAGGATGGGTCGCCGGCGATCGACGTGCGGTCGGGAGGCTCGTCGATAGGGAGAGAGAGGAGAGGGGGGATATATATATATATAATATAATATAATATAATATATAAGTGGAAAGATGGGAAAGCGGGGAAACAGAAAAAAAAAATAGGATAACGAAATTTTAATCACCGACAGCTTTGGTCATCGAAAAAGTAAATATTGATTATTTTTAAAATTACCAACGATTGGGACCGTCAAAAAATTATTTAATAAAAATAAAATATTATATTCGGTTATATATAATATTTATTTTTTTATTATCGACTATCAAAACTATCAAAAATTGCGACGGTTTGGACTCTCGCAAATTATATTAATAAAATACTCCTCATATTATATTATTATAAATTTGCCAATAGTTATGACTGTCGAAAATTGCGACGGATTTTTCGACGGATGGATACACGTCGAAAATATCAACGTTCCTAATCGTCGAAAAATAAAATAATAATATGATAAATTACATAATTTATTATTTTCATTTCCGACGGTCATGACCATCGGAAAATCCGTCGAAAATTACGACGGATGGATATCTGTCGGAAATATCGATATTTCTAATCGTCGAAAAATAAAATAATAACATAATAAATACATAATATATATTTTCATTTTCGATGGTCGTAACCGTCGAAAATTACGACGGATGGATATCCGTTGAAAATATCGACGTTCCTAAACGTCAAAAAATAAAATAATAATATAATAAATTACATAATCTATTATTTTCATTTCCGACGGATCTGTCAAAAATAATTTTGTCGTAAAATCCATCGCAAATTGCGACGGATTTCTATCCGTCGAAAATTACCCGTCGGAAAATGGCAATTTTCTTGTAGTGGAACCTACGGGTCTGGAAAGACTACTGTTCCTGGTACAAGCCTCTCCCACCTGTATTCCGAAAAGAGTATACCTTAGCATACTCCTTCCCTATTATGGGCATCCTAGCTACACAATGCATAGAGGCACCTCTAGCTTCCCACTTAATTAAGTCAGACTTGCATAGATGATGCACGGAAAATCATGTATTAGTTTGGGTAATATTTTTATATTTAGAAAAGAAGAGTTTTGATTTGTTTTTATATAATTTCCTTTAAATTTGATCTCTACCTAAATCTGAAAATTATTCATGGCATGATATGAGAAAACGTCGAAGAAAAGATCGTGACAACTTCTGTCATGACCGTGACAGACATTTTTTAGTAGAAATTTGGCTAAGTAATTTTCAGCCTTGATAGCCTTCTGTCACAGCCGTGAAGGAGCATTGCACGATCGTGACGACGGTCTGTTAGGCCGTTTTAAAATGGTTTTTATCCACTTTTTGAATATATTTTCGGTTTCTTTTTTTGGGGGACGAGAAAATCTGTAAAAGAGGTAGAAGAGAGCTTGGAAAAGCATCCCTGGAACATAATTTTGAAGCCTACAAAGAGGAGAAGATCGAGGACAATAGCGAAGCTCTGTCGGAAACTCGAGAGAGGACGTGCTTAGCCTATGCTAGAATTTTTATTTTCTTTTCCCAATCCTTTACATTAGATTTGATGTTGTTATTCTCAGATTTATTCTTTCATTAATATTTTCTTTTCCCAATTCTCAGATTAATGTAAAAGACGTAGCATTACATAGAACAAAACAAAGCATGATAATGTATAACATAGTAAAGTACAAAGCAAGATATCAAGAGCAATGTATTGATATGGTAATGAACAAAGCATAAACATGGATAAGTATTGTCCATGGCCCATAATGATCAAGGTATTCAGACCATTGTCAAAGAGCAAGCATTCTATTGATTCTCTTTTATTATTATTGATGAGATGTGTGTACTTTGGTGCACATTAAATATAATACGTGATATATTTAATGTTTATAATATATTTTTTTAAAATATTATTTTAAAGTAAGTCCTCGACCCAAAAAAATTGAGATCACCTATGTCGAATTTTTTTCTCCAAAAAAAATTTAAGGTGATCTTTTATACATTGAAAATCCATCCGAAATTTGAAGGCCATTTTTTATCATCGTAAAAATCATTGGACCGAACCACTTTCACCCCTATGGGTGCTTATTTATTTGGCTATAAATTTTAATGCATGAGTTAAATAAATATTTTAATTATTCTTTATATGATTTTATTTATTTTTAAATTGATTGAGCAAAAATAAAAATGAAATGAGAATAATTATTTTCAATCTAGTTGGTTGGTTTAATAAAACTTAATCAAAATTAAAATTTGAAAAGTAGTAGCCAAATAAATTGTACTCTATTCATTCTAATTACCCCTATCACATCCTAAACTCTCCATAAAAAAAGTATTATGTAATATCGTCCGATCCAATCAAAATATTGTTCTCTTTGATCTTTTGGACCGCATGGATTTAAAGCGTATTCTGTAACACCCCTCGTCTCAATTAAGATATTATGGATCTTCCAAAGCATTCCCGCAGTAGATATCTTCCAAAAGCACATCGGAGGTGCAGCGAAGAAGGCCCAGAGGAGAAGGCATCCTTCGCTCCAGCTCCCAAACCGCCAGCTCCGATATTGCACCCCTGGTCGTCTCTTTGAGATCCGTGGCCTCCAGATCGTGCAAGAGATTCGATAGATCCGATTTGGATGACATGATTATTGTGCATACACGTTGAGATATTAAATCATGATCGAACGATTTGAATCACGCGTGACACTGTGCTAAATAGAAGCCGTTTCGTACGTCTATTTTATCATATATATATATATGTATCACAATCTAATCCCAATAAATTAAAAATAAAGGATTATATATATGTATATATGACAATCTAATTCCAATAAATTAAAAAGAAAGGATTAGATATCAAAGTCGGGAGAACTTCAAATCATATCCATTAATGAATTAGGAGTACTTGTCCGGCATGCATGCATTCGACAAGGGATTACGCGTAATTAGCTCTCACCTAATTTTGAGGTGCTTTTTAATTTTTTTTTCCATTTTTATACGAACACTATGTTGAGAGATCAAATCATGTGGTAAGTTTTACTGATTTGAAAGAAAAAGGATGGATCATGGATGGGATAACGGATAGTAGAATAATTGAATCCGTATGTTGGAATTTTTTTTTTTATGATTTTCACTAGTATTCATTAGAATCTAAATTTGAGGTCGGCAGCAAAGTTGTGCGGGTTGGAATGGAATATATTTTTGTTGACCACACGCACTTTCTAATTTGATTGATGTATCACGTTTGGCTTTGGATATGAGTTGACGAGATGTGTGTACTTGTGGTGCACAGATCAGCTCGCAATGGATACGTGGACGTAACATTCAAATAATCTCGTACACACAACAACCAAAAGGATGCGAGAGAGAGAGAGAGAGAGAGAGGATGTTTTAGAATCTTTGTATGGCATCTCTCGTTGCAAAGTGAAGTCAACTTTTCCGTGCACTTTTCCATGACGGCAAGCAAAATTGAAGTACCTAACGAGACACATGTTTTAAAACAATCGCCTCGTCACGAATAGAGATTGAGGTAATTGATAAATAGCTTCTCTGTGAATGGGTCTTAAGTTTAAAACTTATTATATTTAGGCATGCGACTTTAGACAACATAAATTAATCGGATGATAGTGAATTTGAAATCGAAAAAAAAAAACAATCACCTCATCAAATTCAAGTGTTGACATAATTAATTGTCCTTAATTATATGCATATATGAATTATTAAATATCTTTCTCTCAGGAAAGAAATTTTGCTTTCTTTAATACTGCACACTAACCTTCTTACTTCATGGTTCTTTTCCCGCACGCAAAACTTCTTTAATATTTGTGAAAAGATGATGAAATATTACTTAAAAAAGGGTCCATGGAAGATGCATCTAACGCTTCTAAATTTGTACATACTTATAGTCGTTCTAAACATGCTACACAAACTTTCATAAAATATTTTTTTAAAAAGAAAATATAATTCAAGAAATGTGAAAGATCTTTTCAATAATATTAATTAATAATACATGATAATCAAAATAATTAAAACATCATAAGTTCACAATACTAATAATGCAAAAAAGAGTAAAATTACATAACACTATGAGACTCAATTTAGAGTGATCACTCAATTTAGAGTAAAATTACCTCGCCGGTGTACGCCACATGATAATTCTTTTAGCAGCTTAGAGAAAAAAAAAATACAATTCAGATTTTGAAAATATCACGTCTATAAGATATTTAGTAATTCACAACAGCAACTCGTGCATTCTCATATTCACAGTCTTATGTTTTATTATACTTTACTAAAATAGGAAAATAGAATTTAAAAAAAAAGAAGGATGGTGGATTTCGATGAGGATGGAACCATGAGGTGGAAAAGTATTAAATTATTAATCCAAGATTTCTAGCAATTCTAATAAGCAAATGGTCGACTATTAAAGTTTTATGTAAATGATTATTTGCTCTACTTGTATTTTCATCAATTGGATTTGTCTCATATGGGGTTTATGTCCAGATATCCTAAGCATATCTTGTTTATTCTCATCTAACATACTAATAATATTTTTTTTTTGTGGTGGATACATTGAGAAGCTCAAAATTTTATAGGAAAAATTATTTGAGTAAGAAAATTCAATACATAAATTTCTAAACAAATTGATCGAGTCAATGATAATGTAGTAAATCGGTCGATTCGATCGGCTCAATCGCGAATCAATCATCAATTTGATTTGATATTATGAAAATTTTGTTTTTTTTGGTAAAAAATTAAATTGAACTGGGTCGATTTTTTTTTTTAAAAATGATAAATATTTAATTAGGGGGGCTGGGGGGAAGAGTTATAACTTGTATATGAAATCACCATTGACCTTGGACTCCAATAATTGGCGTAGCGAAAGACTTGTCAATGTGCAACATCATTGACTTAATAAAATAATTAACGTTCTTTCTCCTCTCGCACACCATTTTTATTATGAGAATTATTATTGTCACTTCAAAATACACTATTGTCATCCCCATTTTATTTTACAAGGATAGAAATAATATAATAATAATAGTGTGTTTTGAAATGATAATAGTAATTATCTTTATTATTATTTATTTTGAAAGCAAGTGTCCGGAGTGAGAATTTTTTTTTTATATACAACATACTTGATGTTAATTCTCCAATATTGTCAAAAGTTACTCTTTTTTGATGTATTAATTAATTATATATGTGAAGTTAGGAAATTAGGGATTATATTTATAACCCAATGCAAACTACTAAAAGCTGATTCGAATAGTCATAGCAAACATTAATATATAGTATTTAGATAAAATTTATTAATTACCATGATCGGATAAAATTTTTAATTTATTATTAATAATTTGTTTTTCGCTTTGAATTTAGTATAGCCCATGATATTTTGATTTAAGAGTTCTTCATGTAAACAAAGAATGGAACGTGAAATCTATTTAAATCATTGAGGATCTGACGGACGTTAATTAATAGAGTTCATTGTAGTAGTATAAATAAAAAATAAAATGAAAAAAAGAATAATAGTACCAAAATAGTTTGAATTCTCAGAAAAAAAAAGGATAGAGATCCATTTGTATCATTTTTGCATTAACATTTAAATGATCCATGCTATAGTAGAAAAATGATATTTAATGTTATTTCTCTTTTAAAAAAGAGACATAGTATCATTTATTTTTTTATTCAAATTAAAAATTTTTAAATAAAAAAAATAATGTACCTACAAAGCACCTTCCACTTTGTAGGGATGTTGAGCGCATCTCAATCGTTGATCCATTAATCAACGATTGAGATAATTGATATTTTTAAATTATTAGATTTTATCATTTTTTATCATATTCATTTATGAGTGGATCAATGATTGAGATGAGCTCATCATTCTTATAAAACGAAGGGTGCTATGTGGGCACATTAATTTCATTAAAAAATATGCAAAAAAAGATCGGTTCCTGAGAGGTGGATCGGCCAAACCGGCCCAGCCGAAAAGTAAAGACCGATTTTTGACGGCCCTCCGTCAGCATCCGCTCTCTCTCTCTTCCTCTAACATCCGAGCCATCTGTGACATCACCGGTCGACACGTGACGCCCAGTTCGACATGCCCCCGGTTCGAACCGCTCCCGAGCCGATCCATTTTTATCGCGATGGCTTTTCTTATTATTTATTTTTTAAAACCTGACGGCGAGTTCTCGCGTTGACGGTGCCTTCAACGCGACCGCAATAAAAGCGATGGCCAAACGGCCGGCCATAAATAAACTAACTTATTTCCTAAAATACCCTTCTTTCCCGCGTCGTCGTTCGATCTAAATTTTATGGCTACGACAGTAATAAAAAGCATAACAGACGGACGTAACGGTAATATTGTACATAACGGGCGGCGGGACGCGAGGTCCCCGTTACGATATGGCGCTCCGCCGAACTGCCCAACAACTTGTCAACTTCCGACTTTTTTTATTTTTTTCCCTCGCTTCCCAATTATTTACATTATATTTAATTGAATTTAGTCTAATTTTTAATTCCACGAGGAAGATAAATCACGGCTCTTTACAGCTTCCTCTCCGTTTCGTTTCGTTTCGTTTCGTTTCTTTACCACCAATTTCTCCCCTTCTGACCTCTCCATCGCCGGAAAACCTCCATTCCTCGCCAGCAAACCGCCGTGTGGTAGCCGGGCACTTGTTCTCTCCGCGACGTGGTGCTCCCCTGGTGTTTTGTTGCAGGGGAAAGGAAAGGGGAGTCCTGCGATTGGAGGGGCCCCTCTTCTCCCTTTCCTCCCCCTCTCCGTTCGCCGTTGCGAAGAAGGGTTTGGATCTCGCCGCGATTTGGGCTCCAGAGGGTAATGTGGGATCTCTGACATCCGCCGCTGGCTTTCTCCGGTGTGGACTTGGGGATTCAGGGAGAGGTTTCGTCGGCCCGGGTTGATGACACGGGCGGACACTCGGCGGATGCGCGGTCGGTATGAAATGGTAGGATGCGCCGTTCCCTTTCGCAGAGTTTTCCTCTGTTTTCTTGTTCGTCTATTATCGTTTTCTTCTCTCAAACACGTTTCGTGATCATTTCCACACTTCTGTTAATTGCTCTTTGAGCTTTTGATTGCTCATTAAATTCGAGCTTCCCCATTTGTTGCAAGATTCTTGAAGAGGATTGAAAGAAAAATTACTGTTCGATTCGTGCTATTACTTCTCGTTCCATTTTAAGGGGTTTGACCGGCTCATTTGTTTCCTTTTTTTGGGTTTGGAGCTTCTTAATTTGGCTTCGTTACCCTGTCCGCCGTCATGATTCCTTCCATTCGACCACGAAATGATACGTGATTTTTTGTGCGACACCATTGGCTACGAAGTTTTACGTCACTACTTGCTTAGCTATTCGACATCATTGTAGGTATCAGTTCTATATTACAATGTTGTGTGCCAGTTCCGCCCTTTTTTTTTAACTCCATTTTCCTGGAAAATTTGGATGCCCCCTTTTGTTTCCGTTCCATATTGTTGCAATGACTTTTCGTCCGCGTACTGATGGTTTTTCTTCTGAACTAGAAGATGGACCTTGGTTTGTCACACCCTCTTTCAATCACGAATAGTTGTATTTTGCAGATGTCTTTGATTTTATACTTTCATTCTGTTTTTTTTTTTTGGAAATGTGTCAGTGTTTATTTTTGCCTTCTCTTTAGGTCCTCCGAGCCCCTAGCCTGTTGTTTTGGTATCAAAGAAAATTCTTGTAGGTAGATATTCGGTATTTCAGTCTTCTTTTGATTTATGAGAAATTTTCTCAGTTCCTTATTATGTCGGTTAGGATGATTAACTTTCATTTTGGAATTGTGAAGCTCGAGCAACAACAACAACAAAGCCTTATCCCACTAGGTGGGGTCGGCTACATGGATCATACAACGCCATTCCGCTCTATTAGTAACCAAATCTTTCGGTATATTATTCACCAATAGATATTGCTCTATTAGTTCGCCAAGTGTCCGCCTTGGCCTCCCTCTCCCTCTTTTAATCGGACTCTAGATTATTTGATCTACTCTTCTTACTGGCGCATCTAATGGTCTTCTCTGAACATGACCAAACCATCTCAAACGATTCTCTACCATTTTCTCACTAATAGGAGCCACTCCGACTCGTTCACGTATATGGTCATTCCTAATCTTATCTAATTTTGTATGACCACACATCCATCTCAACATCCTCATTTCGGCTACCCCCACTTTACGTTGATGTTGTCCCTTCATAGCCCAACATTCACTACCATATAACACTGCTGGCCTTATAGTAGTACGATAGAATTTTCCTTTAACTTTATTGAGTACTTTTCTATCACAAAGAACTCCAGTGGCTTTCCTCCACTTTCATCTATGATTGTTGTCCATTCTATGATTTTCATGCTAAACAGCTTTCCTCCACTTAATTGTGAAGCTCGAGCATTGTTATATAATTTTCATCTCATGATAGGTTGAAGGAATGCCTTTCTCATCCGAAGAGATTAGAAATGGGTTAGAAATTCTTAAACGCAAAAGGCTTCAGCAGTTCAAGTGTACTCCAATGCCTGAACATATGGATGGATATAATGTGATGCCCAGAAGTGGAGGAGATGCTATGGCAGCCTCCGTGTCATGGGGAGTGCGAATGAATAGAAATGGGACGGCATCTTCTCGTGGAAGCAGTGCAACAAAGGATACATCTTCAAAGCACAAAGCTGAAAAATTTGGCATGTCCAATTTAGAATGGATTGAAAAGATTCCTGAATGCCCTGTCTTCTGTCCTTCAAAGTCTGAGTTTGAAGATCCATTGAATTATTTGCAGCGGATTGCTCCCATCGCTTCAGAATATGGTAACTTAGTTTCAAACTCTATGTTGCTTATGAAATATTTTATATTAATATATGAGTTAAGTTGCCACAGGTGCTCATGAGATATCTTGATATATAGTTTAGGATGCTACAAGTGCTTCTCTCATTCATTCTTGATCAGATGGTCACTTTTCATTCTAGGTGCTACGAGTGCTTATGAGATATCTTCATATATCATGGAATATCCAACTGAAAGTCTAGGAGAAAATGTTCTCTCTCATTCATTCATTCATTCTTTTCATTCTAGAAGTCTAGAAGTGATTGTTTCATGTTAATCATATACTGGAGCCATAACATTTTTATTAGGGAAAAAACATTATCCAATTTTGTTTCATAATATTTTTTGAATTATTGTTGAAGTTTAATGTAACAGTATACTTTAGGCATATGTAAGATCGTGTGCCCGATCAATGCATCAGTACCTGCTGGTGTTGTTTTGATGAAGGAGCAGGCTGGATTTAAATTCACAACCAGAGTGCAACCTCTAAGACTTGCTGATTGGATCAAAGATGACAAGGTTACATTCTTCATGAGTGGAAGGTTAGTTATCAAACCGTATGTGATGCTTGAATTTTTGTTCACTTTTGTGATTGTTGATGTGTTTCAGAAAGTATACTTTCCGTGATTTCGAGAAGATGGCAAACAAGGAGTTTTCCAAAAGATATTCTAGTACTGGATATCTCCCAGCTAAATTTGTTGAGGAGCAATTCTGGCATGAGATTGCTTTTGGGAAGACTGAGTCTGTGGAGTATGCCTGTGATATCGATGGAAGTGCCTTCTCATCCTCTCCTAGGGATCTACTTGGCCAAAGCAAATGGAATCTGAAGGTGGGAGTACTGAGTACATACTGTTGACAATTTACAGCATAGTTCTTCTCTTGATGTTGATATGTGCATATTAGGAACATGCTTTCTGGTCCTCGTGTTAGTTTATCTACAGTAATGCATCTAATTAGTTGTAACCCACTTAAACTTATTTTAGGTTGCCCTACAAAAACCTTAATTTTTAGGCTTACAAGAAATCAAATAAATTTTTAACGCACCTTTGGCTTGCACAGAAACTTTCTCGGCTTCCAAGGTCTGTACTGCACTTGTTGGGAACATCAATTCCAGTGAGTGTTTGGGTATTTTTTAGGGAAATAAACTTTTTGCTTGCTATTGGGTGTTCTGACAGGTTCTTTGATTGCAGGGAGTCACAGATCCCATGCTCTACATAGGAATGCTGTTTAGCATGTTTGCTTGGCATGTCGAAGATCATTATTTGTATAGGTGTTGATAGTAGTACTTTGTAACCTTTCCATCTATTTTATCATCATTTCTGGTTTCTTGACATCTTGATATTTCCAGCATTAATTATCACCATTGTGGAGCTTCCAAAACTTGGTATGGTGTTCCTAGTCATGCAGCTCCAGACTTCGAAAAAGTTGCATACAAGCATGTGTATGATCATGAAATCATGTCTGGTGGTGTAGATGCTGCTTTTGACATTCTTTTGGGAAAGACAACAATGTTTCCGCCAAGTGTTCTGCTAGAAAATGGTGTTCCTGTATATAGAGCAGTGCAAAAACCCGGAGAATTCATTATTACCTTTCCACGATCTTATCACGCTGGATTCAGTCATGGTGAGATGGTTTTCGAGTTTGCCGAAATATATGTTCTTGTCAGTCTTCTTTGCATGTAAGATCTATGAAATATCTCTCATTCCACTTGGGTTATGCTTTAGGATTTAATTGTGGTGAGGCTGTAAACTTTGCTATTGGCGATTGGTTTCCTTTGGGTGCAATTGCTAGCCAACGTTATGCACTTCTTCAGCGCATACCATTGCTTCCTTATGAAGAACTTCTTTGCAAGGAAGCTATGCATGTTTCCATGATATCATTGGACATGGATCTTGAATCCCCTGCATCATTGAATGGAGATTTTTGTTCTCAACGCTGTATCAAGGTTTCTTTTGTACACTTAATGCGCTTCCAACATCAGGCTCGCTGGTCATTGATGAAACTAGGAAGCCGTGGGAGTACCAGCATGATTCCTGTTTCTTGTAGCATCTGTCGACGCGATTGCTATGTTGCTCATGTTTCCTGTAACTGCTACCTGAATCCTATCTGTCTACGTCATGGTATGGAGAAAATCTCACTGTTATCTTGTTTTACTATGATAATATTCTACATCATTCCCACTAACATTTTGGCTATGTTGCTCAGAAAAAGAGCTTAGGAACTGCCAGTGTGGCCATGGTCGTGTCATCTGGTACAGAGATGATATCATAGATTTTGAAGCTTTGTCGCAGAAGTTTGAGGAGGAAGATGGTATACTAGATGAAGTCCAAAAGCAGTTAAATATGGATATTGACTTATGGCCATGGTCAAACGTCTCATATGGTACTAACAATGAAAATTATGTACCATACTGTGAGATAACTTTTGGACCCAGTGAGACTTGTGATCAATCAAAGGGAGAATGGAAAGCTTCCATTTTAAGACAAGACACCTATAATCGTGATAGTATTGAATCTCAATTTTCAGGTTCACACCCCATTGGTGATTATCCATTTTGCAATGATGTAAGATTTTGTGTTAGTAGTTTAATTTATGTAATATGTCTTGCATGGGACTATGAAAAATATTGTTTAATAATTCTGGAACAATTTTGAGCACTAATGCTCATTGTTTTTATTCCTAGGACTATGCAAAATCTAGTGAAGGGCAGACATCTAAGTTCTCTGAAGGCTCACCAGTTTCATGTCATTCTGTAACTCGTCCTGTAGAGAGCAAATGTTCAGCTATACATGACACTGATGATTCTGATTCTGAAATATTCAGGGTTAAGCGTAGGCCTATATCGAATTCAGAGAAGAAATCTTTCAGAGGCATTATGAACTCTGAACAACAGGTATTTTTTTTATTGACAGCAACTTATTGAAGCAGGTGATGGGAAAAACATGTTCTATTTTTTTGTTATGTTCCATCATATTGAAATGAAAATGCATTAGTTTTTCTGTTACAATGAATGATGGTTGTACGACATTTTTGCCACTTGTTAAAAGAGTTTTCACCAAGAAAGACTAAACTTACATACATTATTACAGCATTTTTTGCCTGTACTGATAAATGAGAATAATAAAGATAGAAGAAAACACCAGCATGCCAGAGACAACTGCTAGGATATGCATTGTCTATATTTCTTTTTTCCAGTTGCAACCACAATTTTGGGTGATCAGATCCAAATCCATTATCACCCACCCCGGATCGCATGTCTACATATGATGAGTGAGCTCTTAGTGGGGATATTTTGCAATAAATATTATACATAATTCACCAATAAGGGGAATAATATTCAGAACTTCCCTTGCGTAAGTCATTCAGCAACAATTACTGATAGGATGATTTCCACTCTGCTTCACAAGTTTGGAATGACAATAGTTAATAATTTGAATTCTATATAATCTTTTTGTCATGACATTTAATGGAGGTCTAACAGCCTAGGTTTGAAAGGTGAAAAAGTAAATGAATAAATAATTCCTACTAGTGTAAATTCCACTTCCTTCTCGATCAACGATTCGAGGGGTGTGCCACTGCACCACTCCATTTTTCTCTACATTAGTAGCTTATTGAACGATTACCTCTCAGAAAAGATGAGGCAATTACCTCTCATATAAAAAAATGAAGCAATTACCTTGAAATATCCATCTTTATTGATTGAAAATGTAGCAATGATCATTTGCAATCAAATTTTATAGTTAAAACTCTTTATTATATTCCAATTTCATTTTTATTTAATTGGTGGTGATAGTAACATGTTTTTTCCATCTCTATATTTTTTTGTCTTAAAAAATACGGCCTAAATATCTGCCTTGGCATATTTCAGTTAAGTAGAAGGTACCCATTAGGCTGTTAATGGGGGACCATAATGTGAATGTTTTCTGTCGCATGATTATGCCATGTGTACATTAGAAATCCCTGTGGTGGTAGTTTGGACCAATTCCAGTTCAGGATGATGCTTGATCTTAGGGCAACTCTAATAAAAAATGTCGGAAATTTGACATTTTTGTTATAGTGTAGAATAAGCGGCCTTCGTCCGTCTTCACTTAGCCTTGTTTGCTACAGTCTTTGAGCCCCTAAATCAGGCTCTAGGGTTTGAAACTGAAGTCCTTCCTAATTCTGGTTTTCAAACTTAGGCTCTATATTCATTTCTTTTACTTGGTTTTCACATTCTGGTTTAATTTCATCGCTATGTTTCTAAATTTTGGGTATGAACACTAATGGTCTTGTAGATTTTAAAGCCATTGACGAAGCTCCAATCGGAAGGAAGAAATATTGGTTGCCCACAAGATGGGAACATAGTAGATCAGAGACCCATTACAGCTGTCAATTTGAAAGAGAAGATGAATCCTGTTCATGGAAACAGGTATACTGGAGAATCTCTTCCTATATCCTTGAAGGTCAGACGACAACTTTTGGGTGACAAAGTTGTGAAGGTGAAGGTGAACTATAACAACGAGGACGGCATCCCTTCAAACCGGAGAGCTTTGGGGATCTTTCCATTGACCTTGGGCGAAAACCTATCGAAGTTAGAAGATCAGAAAGATAGCTTTAGCTGTAAATATTAAGATCACAATTCTTCTGGGCATACATAGACTAAGCTATTACTCCGCTGATGCTGACTACAACTTTAACTGGGCGATCTAACTACAGATTTCGAAGGTGGCTTCCAAGACGGTGGCAATTTCATTAACAACACAAGTTTTAGAACAGGTTGATTCACGTAATTAATTCTTTATGCGAGTCCTCCAATTGGGGGGCTCGCATCTTTCAATTCATAGTCTTGTTGATTACGACCTCTTTCTCTTTAGTGTTTCTTCTGTCATTTTTCTCTGTATTGAAGTAGAAGGGGACGTTGTGGTAGATGCTATTATATATTATCCAATTGGGCGATCTCTGAACTATCTACTTAGCTTTAGTCATTCCACTTTTAAATGATTTAATTTTTCACGTGTTCCAGTGTTTGTTTCAGTAGAAATTGTTTTGGTCGTTGGCCATGATTTTTGCAATGAACAGATCTTTCTCATGTTGATTCGTCCAGCACCACTTGGTGCATACCTCTTCTTCTTCAGTGGATAAAATTAACAAGGTGCCCGCATTTCAAATGTTGCGAGGTCATGGTTATTGCCCAAGGCTTTGTATTGTTTTTTTCCACTTTTTTTTGTTGACCCAGGTATGAACTATTTAGCAACAACTCAACACGCCCGTCTAGCTCAGTCGGTAGAGCGCAAGGCTCTTAACCTTGTGGTCGTGGTTCGAGCCCCACGGTGGGCGATTTATTTTTCGATGATATATAATAATATTTTTGTTCCCTTTTGTTCCCTTTAATATTCCACTTTTTTCCCTTCAATAATTAGCGTGCATGGACTACTTGCACAGTTTTCCTGACCGATATCTAGAGACACGGCAATTAAGTTCACAAATTCCAAGGGTCTACATCTACTGTCTCTATTATATGAAACATAACCCCTCTCCCTCTCTCTTTCTCTCTCCACCAGCAATTTGATTTAATTTCCTTTGAAGCCGTCAAATGGCTGATTCAATTAACTTGAATCCGATCTTGTCTGATATTTAGAAGGATCACTTTCAGGAGTGGATAATGAACATTTAATATAGAGAGCAATAAGTGGAATACTGATAAAAAAACGTTTGATACTTCTTTGAGTTGTGGAAATAATCAAATTGAAGTAGGTGGTTAAAATTCAATTGGTCATTAATGGATATATCTATCTATCTATCTGAATCGACGGAGAAGAAACAAATAAAGGTTTTGCTCAGCTCCATCATGGCTTCATTTGGACATACATATTAACCTTAACGTAACATCTGATTCCTCCATGGCTTTCACCAAAGGCAGAACAGCTAGCATTAATTAACATATGCAATCAATGACATGGAATTCTGCTAGGGCATGCATGCATGCATGCATGCCCTAATTAATTAATTAATTGATATATATATATATATTATAATTAAGAATTCGATCACCTCCTGATCCCCGGCCCAAGATGAGGCTTTTCACTGTGGAATTTCACATTTAATGGCATGACTGAGAAGAAGCCATCACTTCACTTTAATGCTCCTCAAATAATTAGAGACAGGCAGACAGACAGGACAGGGCAAGTTCTCTCTTTCATTAAGGAGCTTCGTTAGTACAATCCATGGAGAGACAGAGCGATCGATCGAGTGCAATGCTCCCAATGGCATAATGATAAAAAAAGAAGAAGTAATTCCTGCACGAGATTACTTACTGAATAATAAATGGATAATTCAAAACCTGTTACTTAATGAATAATAACTTAAAGTTAGCTGGACAAGAAGCAAGGCCATTTATCTATTCCTATATCTTTCTTGACAACCACTAGCTATATAATTTAAAGAGGCATTTCTAATGAATTATGATTTGGTGGAGTCATAATCAATTAAGCGTGCCCTATATTATATATATATATATAGAACATGCATGGGTGTGAGAAATACTGGAATGGATGGACATGCATGCATGCATGCATGCAATGAATTCTGTGATGCGAATTAATCTCATCATCTCGTGATGTAATGTTACACTTACACTTCATACATGCATGAGAAGTGAATGCACTAGTATATATGTACCGTGGTAATCAACATATTGTGAAATATTTTCTTTATTTTTTTCAGTAGTTTGCTAATAAATTAATTGATGGTGACATATGATTGACAGTGGGATATATCTTTTTTTTATTTGAGGGTATGTGTGTATATATATATATATAGTTGCTATAGACATATAATATTTATGCTCATCCCACATATATCGCCAAAAAATAAGGCGTTAATTTTGTGATACTCGACCCTACGTGGCTATATATATGTGCATGCTGATGTTAATGTGATTGATATTGCTGACTCGTAGCTTGTAGAATTGACATTTTTTACCAACTTGACGCTTGTTCAAAAGCATGTACCAACCAAAATGATTCAAAGGAGCACATAATCTACATGACAGAAAAGTGGAAGAGACAATTTGTACTGGCCATGAAAAACATATGAATTGGAAATTAACTCAAAGTTTTTTATGTGTCCTCCAAAATCCTGAATTTTGATTGAGCTTTCAATCCCCACGGGGTTCTTGCATAGAGGGAGGGAGGGAGGGAGGGGGGGTGGGGTGGGGGGGGGGGGGGGGGGGGTGGGGGGCAGACGGTGCAGACCGAACAAGCATTCACAATGTGTATCATAACTTGGCATGGACTGTCCAAGGGAAGCCAAAATGAGAAGACCATGAGAGAGAGAGAGAGAGAACACTTCTATGATCTATCTCTCCCTTCCTGTGCAAGCATGTATAGAAGGCAGGGAGAGCTGAAAAGGACAAAGCAAACGCCAAGGACCGAAAGTGCTGTGAAAATTAAACGGGACATCTGCGCCAGCAGCTCCTTTATTTAAGTTGACACCTTCGAAGACCCTCTCACAGCTCTTTCTAGCTCTACCTCTCCTCCCAGCGTAACATGAAAGGTCCTGAACTCAATGTTTCGCGATTCATGGACCAATCCATCATCCTTGTACTGAATTATATTAATCCCCTAGTTAAGAATTAAGGTCTCTCTCTTTCTCTCTCTCTCCCCTCCAATGTGTGTGATGGTAGGGAAGAGAAAGGGGAAAAGCTGGAGGCAGTGCCATTTTCTCACGCATGCTGCAAGACTACCAGACCACAGCCCCTGAGACATGCAGGAAGCAACTTTCTCCAGCTTCACACATCAAACAGTCCTTTTTTACCACGACCATCTTCTTCCCGACTTGCGTCATACCTCCTGCTTCGTCTATATATATATTCCTAATAAAACATAATATATAAACAATCTTAATTATAATATCACCTTCCCAACCAGACACAAAGTTAATTATTGCATCCCTCTCAGACCACTAGATCGAAGACCAATATAAACACGTCACTAGTACCAGCGTCACAAGAACAAGTCGTAGTAGTAGTTGTGAAGAAGAAGAAGAAGAAGAAGAAGAAGAAGAAGAAGAAGAAGAAGAAGAAGAAGAAGAAGAAGAAGAAGAAGAAGAAGAAGAAGAAGAAGAAGAAGAAGAAGAAGAAGAAGAAGAAGAAGAAGAAGAAGAAGAAGAAGAAGAAGAAGAAGAAGAAGAAGAAGAAGGAAATGGAGTTCTTCACAGCGCAACCAGACTTATCACTGCAGATTAGCCCTCCCGGCAGCAAATCCACATCAACTTGGAGCAGAACAGGTCATGAGCGCGCCCACCATCATTCCGGGTTCAGGAAGAGAGCCAACGACTACTACACCATGAGTAGTAGCAGCAGCAGCAGCAGCTCCTCCACTGTGCAAGCCGTCGACGGCAGCGGCGACTTCGCGCTATCCTTGTCCAACCGAATGATTAGCTCCTCCAGCATCGCTGCCTGTACCAACGGCGCCGGCGCGCTCCGCCCTCACCACCAGCTCGGCTTGCCGCATCACGACGAGCACCCGTTCCTGATGCGTGAAGCAGCAGGCGTTCACCATGAACCCAGCAGCTCCACCAAGCCTATCACCGGGATCCCTCTCTACCACGCCCCCTCTTCCACCTCTTTCTTTCACCACAAGTTCCTCAACCTCCACCTACAACGACAACAAGAACAAGAACATCAACGGACGCAGCCGCCGCCGCAGCAGCACTTTTATGACTCTCCTTACGCATTCCACGGCATGGAGAGGACGACGCCCCGGTTCTTGGCCCGGTTTCCGGCTAGGCGGAGCATGAGAGCGCCGAGGATGCGTTGGACGACCAGCCTCCACACCCGTTTCGTGCACGCCGTGGAGCTGTTAGGAGGCCATGAGAGTACGCATTACATGATAGATCTCTAGCTTATGATTTTTAAATTTTCCTGCTCTTGCTCCCTCAGGGTTCTTATTTTACGCATATTACATAAGGTGATCGCCTACAAATTGGATTTGATCCCCCTGAAATATATTTATGTCTAATTGTTTCATGCTCTCTCTCTCTATCTCTCTCTCTCTCTCGCTCGCTCGCTCACTCTCTCTGCTGTTTTTAGGGGCTACGCCAAAGTCAGTTCTTGAGCTCATGGATGTCAAAGATCTCACCTTAGCTCATGTGAAGTCCCACTTACAGGTGATAACAAACATATATATTATTTCGAATCATTCAAATTTTAGTATACAAGTTCTTCATACTGCTCTTTTCTTTTAATCAAGCATGTTCAATTTGAGGGTTTTCATTCTTGTAAACGTCCTTCATTTCTGTGTGCTTTTGGTGGAAACAAAAGAGGGTCAATATGAAATGAGAAAAGAATCAGGACTAAAACATATACAATTAATTCATTTTCTGTATGGAACTTAAGACTGCATGCGTTCATGTTAAAAATTCTGAAAAAAAAAGTGAAATACAAGTTGTCATGATTGCTCAATAATGATCTCATATTTGCAGCACGTTACATACTCGCAAAATCCCACTTCACATATTCCTAGGCTAGCTATATATGAGCTACCTCATATATGTAGCTTCTTGATAGCTACATCTATACATGATAAAGTAAACTCAATGGGGAAAAGAAATCTATTCATGATAAACTCATATTTGCTGACTTCCTGATATCTAAAATTACAGATGTATCGGACGTTGAAGAACACTGATAGATCGGCAGCTTCCTCAGGTAGTTGATGTGCACATTGTTTGTATCTTTTTAATTAGACTACTTCCTCATCATATATTTATGCATATATAGGAATTAAGGCTCAAATTGAGGAGACGGTTTGATAGATCTTATCTTGCTGTTATGATTTATGAATATGACAGGGCACATTGCTGAAGCCATGGATATTTTGGACGACAGCTCGTCTGATTTCCATGGATCCGAAGTTAATTCTGCTCCGCAAAACCGTCAGAGCAATGATGGTGCTGCTGCAGGCAGGAACACCCCCGGCTTATGGAGTGATTCTTCAAGGTGATTCAACAAGGATTGTTTATTTCCTTTTCTTAGATAATTCTTTTTTCCTGTCTATCAGAAAACAATATCGATTATCAGATGAAGATCATGCCAGTTTGATCATTTAAACTTCTATTCCAATTTTAGCTTATGACAGATGGATTCATCCACTGTTTAATGTACTATATATGTCTTAGAGGCAAATTCTCGAGTGCTTTAAAAAACAATGTATGCATATACTACATTTAGACTATATATATAACATGCAACAATACAATATTAATCATGGATATCTAGAAGATGACTCAAAAACATTTTTTTCCCATCGCATATTTTACCACTCCCAGAAAACACACAGAATAATTTACTTGGCTCGCTATTTATCGTCAAAGGGAACGATGAATCAAATAATGAGTCACTTTGGTTATTTCATTACTTATTATATATGAAATATATATACACACACGCGTGTAAAGTATATACCAATCTAAATTCCATATCCAAGAGTGCTCGTGTGCAAACTGCAAAGTAGCCAAGATCATATCATCTCAAGCAATACTGCAACTCTTCATTCGTCCATGATGGTGCAATGATCATCCAACTTTACCTTTTAGCTAGGATGACCAGACAACATGTAACGAGATCTCTATCGACACAACTCCCAATACTTGGGTCTCGTGAATAGCAGATACAATTATCAATATGTACATAGGGGATGGAGCTGCCACCGTCATAAGGCTGAAACCTGATCACAAAGGCTAGAGAGAGAGACAAAGAGTTGAAAGTTGAAACTTCGTTGCAGTTTCTTCTGGGCATGCTGCAGCAAGTTGCAACCACATGGGGAATTCAACTTTAGTTCAATGAGCAAAGCTGATAAAATTATCAGTTTACATGATTCTAATAGTGAAAGATGGCCTTCTTTTTTCTTCTTTTCACCAAGAATGCTCTTTAGATCCTCTCTCTCTCTCTCTCTCATATTGCCAGGATTTCCACTCATAGAAAGTATTATTCTCTTCATGATGGTTCTGAAGCAGGGCGGGATGGTACCATGATAAGACAAAGGATTCCAGCACAGGGAGCATAAACTCTCTTGAGGTACCCACATTTTGCAGATTCTAATGGCCATGCATGCATGTTTGCATGACCAGACAACCACGTCTTTATAAATTTTAAACTTTTTATTCTCCCTCTTCTTTTTTTTTCCTTTAACCCCAGAAGGATCGTTCTCATAGCAAAAATTTCGAGCTGCAGATGGCTTTAAGTTCAGAACTACTGAACTCATGCCAGTTCCTGGATGCTGATCATAAGAAGCCACCCAATCTTGAGTTCACCTTGGGAACGCCACATTGAGTTGGAAGTCATGATTTACCGATGGAGCGATGCAAGTGATAGCAACCGAAAAGAGAAGAAGAACGAATACGCCGAATCAGAAAAGAACACAGAAAGAAAGACAAGGATGTACCATGCTTTGAGTGCATAAAGCAAGAAAAAAAGGAGGGAGGTGGGGGTCAATTGAGTGAGGCGGAGTTAACTAAAAGCTCCATCAAAGCTAAAAAGATAGATAGATACATATGCATTGGTTTTGCTGGTTCATGACATTAACTAGATGGCTCTCTTTTTGCATTGCCTAGCAATTTTGCAAAGTACCAACGTGCTTAATTTTGTAGTCCCCTAACAAAGTGAAGATAAAGATGAACTAATGGAACACCATAACGTATATACGTACCTTATCGAAATCATTCACTTGGATGTGTTCTGCTGAAATGTCAAGCTTGAACAGATCCAACACAATTAAGTTTACATATGTATATGATGCAAGTTAATTAATTTGGGAAGGAACAACAACAACAACAACAAAGTCTTATCCCACTAGGTGGAGTCGGCTACATAGATTCCATGTTCATAAGATTCGACAGGATTTTTATGCTGGCTGTCGGGGCCTAACACAACCCTCCTCCCCTCCTCCTTAATTTGGGAAGGATCAAGCTGAATAAATATGAATTTTGCATTTTCATTAGCAAACTCTGACTTCTTACAAAAATTCATCCATGAACATATATACATGTAGATCTGGCAGAAGTAGTGAAAGAGGTAAGCCATATGACGATTCTCTTCTTGACGACGGTGGCGGTCGATCGATCGGAACGGATCGATTTTTTAGATATATGATTCAGATACGGAATTAAGTTTTCGTTGATCTTGCTCCTCGATCAAGTGTCTGGGCCAAGAAACTTCTTTCACTTCTTAACGATCGACTCCTTGCCTACTACAATGTTTACTTCATTAAAGTGTTACACACTTATGTACTGAATGAAGCTGATATCACAACTTGTCAGTCATTAAACAGGTAATTAAACAAGCATGTTACCATAGTTACACATCTGGATTATTAGCATATGTGATTAGTTCAAAAAATATCGGTATATACTACCGAGGAGTGAGATGCATGCATAGCATACGATACAAAGAACAGTTGTTACTTCTTAGTCTTCTTCTTTCCTTTTTGTTTTAACATGTGTTTTCTGTTTGATTCAACAATGCCTGGTCACAGATCTGAGAATGAATAGACAGATTAGACATGTTTGGCAGGAGCTGTGCATGCTGGGCAGGCAGTTCTTAATGCAAAGGTATGTTGAAAGAGAGCGAGATGTCCACATCTTCAAAGGGAAAGGGAAGGTATCTGAGTGGGAGGTGCATGGCATGGCTGTCTGTGGGGTTGAGCAATTAGACATCAGAGGACTGCCACAAATTAATGCTCCACGTACAAATTAAGGACTGTGGTGTTGGTGGCCCTGCGTAGCTCTGGTGCCTTGAAAGCAATGCATGATTGCAAATAACTCTATATATGTTTCTGCAGCAGGACAACTTGAGGCTGTTTAAAACTTGCATATGCAACTGCGATGTAGCATATATATATGAGTACTGTTTGACGGCCAGAAGTTGGATATAAATGCCCCAGACGGAGAACATAGAAGTCTTTTGAAGCTTGCATGCAGTACACACATCACGCATTTCACCTTAAAATTTGCTCTCTTGTGATGTAATCGAAAAGAAAATATATAAAAAAATTTGAGAATTAATTTACCACGTATTAGATCTCTGAAACTCTCTTTGTGACGTAATCGAAAAGGAAATAAAAAAACTTGATCATGCTACGACTTTTCTGCGTGCCAAAAGATTGGAATTTGGAGTTTTCAGGGACAGACTTCAATTTGGACAGCACTCGCTGCATTAGCCTTGGCATGCATGAAAAAAAAAGAGGCTCTGATTGGTGGCAATAATAATCACATATCTTGTCATGATACCACATGACATCTGTAGGCCAGGCAACAGCGAATGCAGCATGCACATAGCGGCCAGAGAAAGAGAGGGACAATGACTGTGGATAAACAGTATATATATGCGTAACTTATAAAAATTATTTGAACAAACACATCACAACCTCTCTCTCTCTCTCTCTCTCTATATATATATATATATATATATATATATATATATATATGCACACAGCAATAATGAGTCAATAGACCTTCATATACATGCTTTTACTTTGTATCCATCCAAGCACTGTAAGCATCTTTCGGCTTATATATATATATATATATATATATATATATATATGTATATATGTCTGTTCACAAAACTTCTGTTCTTTTTCGTGAGAGGAAAAGCTTACAGTGTCTTTGAGCAATATCTTCTATTATATTAAGTATGTAAATCAAATTTTCAATCTGCAAGCTAAGAAAGCCCCGAGAACATCAACTGCTCACGGAATCGATTGGGAGTCATTAATTAGATATTGAGGAGGGAAAAAAAAGACTGATTCAAGAATCAGAATTATTTGTACAATTCGAATGCTTAAATAGGCCATTGACTCAATCAGTAATCAGTCTGCATGTCTGGAGTCTGGCCCCAGTGAGTGAACTCTTTTTCCTCTCAGCTGATTCACCTTCTGAATGCATTGTTTTCTGATCAGAAAATACATTTGTGTGTGTGTATACATCCTTGTTTCAGTTACTTTTCAGTGGGTTCAGCATCAGACTACTGCTCAGGCTACCATCTACACAGGCCTTGTGAAATGCATGCGCCTAATGGAGTTAATGCAATGTTTCTTTTGTCATCAATCCCCTGCAAGCTTCCTATCTTTTTGTCACTCGATCGTAGTTAATGTGTAGTAAAGTTCCAGTTACCATCGATCTGATCTCACAAAGTAAGTGAATTAATTGTTGTTGGTGAAAGCACATATCATGTGTCTGTTTCTAAACTTTTGGATACTCTTTAATCATAAGCTTTTTATGGGCTTCTAAAATCTATAAACACTGGCACACACGCATGTTGTTAAATTTTGATATGCTAACCAATTTTTTTAAAATCTTAAATCGTTAGGAAGAACAGCATCTATGATTTTATATTCTTAAGACTCGTCTTTTACGTGTGCGCTGTTGATAACTTTTGGTCTAACCCAAGCATAACACATTGACAACAAAAGGAGAAATTTACTTTTTAATAAGAACTTAACGGGGTTCGAACCCTTGACATCTGACTCTAATATCATATTAAATTTGATGTGCTGATCAATTTTCTTAAATGCTTAAGTCGTTAGAAAGAGCAATATCTATCATTTTATATTCTTAACACATGTTACCAAAGCTATGAATATTCTTTAGTAACATGAATTTTTCGAAAGTATTCATTAATGTTGGTAATATGCAATAAGGTACAATTGTCGCATACTGCTCCTTGCCAAAGTGGTAGTTTTGAATAATTATATCATGAATAAATCAGAAAAAAATGTCTAAGTAGTTCCTAAATGGGTTTTTTTGGAAATAAACATAAATGTGGCTGGTTGATTAAAACAAATGTGAAACTAGAAGTATAAAAAAAATCTCTCTCTTTAATTTATTGGAATTCAGTTAGCTCCCACACTACAAGAAAAAGTCGTATTTCCGACAGTTCATTTTCGACGGTCCGACATCCATCTAAAATATCGATGGTTTTTTCGGCGGATCTTCCAAACCGTCGATATTTTCGTCGGTTTTAGCCGTCTAAACTTTCGATGGTTCTTAATTCGTCGAAAGGTTCCGTCGAAAATATTTATACTTCGACGTTTATGACCGTCGATAATTTTGGCGGTTTATCTAATCGTCGAAACTTCCAGCGGTATGAACCGTTGAAATATTTCAACTTTGGTTCCATACAATTATTGAACTTATCGACGGTTTTGACCGTCGAAATTTGCGACGTTCGAAGCAACCATCGATATTTCGGCGGTCATACCCGTCGATAGTATTTAAATAAAATATTCTAGCTTAATTGTTTTCGACGGTCTCAATCGTCGAAAATGAAAATTTATAATTTACACAAACTATAGATCTGTTGATGTCTTGAAAATTTATTATTATGGAAATCGACGGCTAAAACCGTCGATATTTCGACGGTTTGAAGAACCGTCGAAACTATCGACGGCTAAAATCGTCGATATTTAAAATCGTCGATATTTCGACGGTTTGAATAACCGTCGAAACTATCGACGATTTTTTCAACGGATTTGAGCCGTCGAAACGTGAATTAATATAATATTATATTTACCTATGTTGCGACGATTTCAACCGTCGAAAAGTGGTTATATAAAAACCCGACCCCACTCTTACTTTGAACGTTTTGAACGTTCGTCCGCCGATACGTCCGGCCGCCGTTTCGTCCGCTGTTCGTCCGGCCATCGACCACCTCCCGCGTTCGCTGCCGCCCGAAGCTTCCGCCGCCGACTGGAATCTCCGGCGCAGGTAGGTCCGATCCCCGCCCTCCTTGGATATATATTGGTCTCTCCGGCGGCCAGATCCGGCCGCCCTCCGTGCGGCGGCCAGATCCAGCCGCCATTCGTGCGCGCGGCCAGATCCGGCCACCCTCCGCTCGCGGCGGCCAAATCCGGACGCTCTCCGAGCGCGGCGGCCAAATCCGGACGCTCTCCGCGCGCGGCGGCCAGATTCAGATCCGGCCGCCCTCCACGCGCGGCGGCCAGATCCGGCCACCCTCCGTGCGGCGGCCAGATCCGGTCGTCCTCCGCGTGCGACGGCCAGATCCGGCCGTCCTCCGCGTGCGACGGCCATATCTGACTGCCCTTGTGCGACAGAGGCCAGATCCGGCCGCCCTCCGTGCGGTGGCCAGATCCGGCCGCCCTCCGTGCGGTGGCCAGATCCGGCCGCCCTCCGCGCGCGGCGGCCATATCCGGCCGCCCTTGCACGGCGGCGGCCAGATCTGGCCGCCCTTCTGGTGGCGGCCAGATCCGTGAGCAAAAAAGCTTACGCGCATAGGTCCATGAGCAATTTCAAATATCAATTAAGCCACGTGACTCGATTACAATCATGATAGTCAGGACCAAACATGCTTCGTAGCTAGACAATTATGTTATATATACTTATTATATCAAAATAATCTTATAATCTTTCATATGACAGAATAATTTATTCTTCCACCCTGAAAGATAGTGAAGGATTTTTAGCTTCAAATAAAAATTGCATGAAATTTTATCTATATATATTTTATTTCAAAAATATGTTCATAGGCAAAGTTATCATAATTTTCATTCTCAATCAGACATTGAAAATACAATAATGACACAACTGAGAACACATTGATGAAGTAATCCTTTGACGGGAAAATAATAATAAGACATTGCCACTAATGAAGGTGGGCCCATCTCAATGGTTCTTTCTGAAGATCAACACAGAATTTGTATTCTATGTTACATGTCCTATCTGAAGCAGGAAGTATTTTTCTTTTTAACGAAAGAGTTAACTATTAATTTTCATGTCAAAGGACATCTTGATACAAGATACTAAGAAGATTACAAGGAAGATCTTCCTTACAAAAAATTTTGAAGCCCTGAGATTTATCAATATCAACCAAAAGGTCTGCAGCCCTATTACACAATGTATAGCAATGTTGTACTTGAAAGGAACTTCAGTTAAAGCTCAAATGGATTGCATAATATTTTTTATCCTCAAAGGACAACCGAAACAGCAATAAGTTCATTAATTACATAGAGTAAATCATATTACGCAAGCCACACAGGAGGGGACCACACCGTTGACCCCAAGACAACTTTGGACGGACCACGTCGGCGTGAAGAAGGATCGCATTTACGGACTTGGATCTTCTGTGAGTGACATAGATATTGAATATGATCGACGAAGTACTTCAGGTTCATCTCCTTCTAGTATGCAAGAAATTGTGGATCAGGTGACCATCAAAATTAGGGAAGAGGTCAGAAAGGAATTCGAAGAACGTGAATGTCGAAACAGGCTTGAAATGAAGAAAATGATGCGTGCCTTCATGCGTGACGAATTGAATGACGATGACGTCGAGGTAGATTCATATATAATACATAATTATTTTTGGAATTTGCTTTAATCTGATGGTTCATTGTACTCATTAGATTCATATGCACTTTGACACCAACATGGGTACTAACTTAGATTTTATTCTTCATCCCTTTCAGTTAGATCTATAGACTTTCAAAGTTTTCACCGGAAATGGAGTGCAGACAACTGGATCATGTAAATGTCAGTACTTAGTATAAATAAATATACTTGTAGTTTATATTTTCTGTTTTTTCCTGATTGGCCATGAACTTCAACATACTTCCTGGTCACCGCATGAAATCATAGGAAAAAAACTTAGCAACCTTATTTTAATGATAACTTTGGCATTTTGGATTTAAATGGTAATGATGATTAAAAGTCATATGCCTCTTTCCATTATTTTGGATGATTATGCTCGATTTTGCTTCAATTTTGAAATTCGACGTTAGCTTGTTAGTTTACATTGAATTTATTGGATGATTATGCATCTTTCTATTGAATTTATCAAATTATGTTGATATTAAATTCAAATTATGTTTTTATATTTTAGATTTTAGATTCAATCTAGTGCACACTTTAGATTTTGCTCTTCAACACTTAACAAAATTGAATTCATGTTTTTTTTTTTTGCATTTTCATATGTTATAACTTTTACTCTATTTCAATTTTGTGTAGTGATGTTTTGCGACCTAGACGTTATGCGAATTGAACTTCAGCTCTTCGTCGTGACGAAGACGTTGTGTCGTTCCATTATGTGATGTTCAATTTGTTTCATGTTTGGATTATGTGAATTAATTGTGCCGTTTCATTATCTCGTTCCATTATGGATCATGTTTGGATTACGTTACACCGAATTGAATTATCTGTGATGTGATGTAATTGAATCTGTGATGTGATGTGATGTGAATTATCTGTGAATTACGTTATGCCGTTCCATTATGGATTAAATGTGTTGTATTATATGTGCGAATTATCTGTGAATTCACTATTTTTTTTTAAATTTTTTTTATGTTTTCGACGGTCCTGACCGTCGGAAACAGCTAAAATATTGTAATATTCAGCGGATTTTTTCGATACTTACCGACGGTTATATCCGTCAGTACACAATTATCGACGGTCGTAGCCCACGAGTAAAACCGTTGATACAAGATTGTCGACGGTTTGAACTGCCGATACTATCGACGGTTCAAGCCGCCGATATATATCGACGGTTAAAACAATCGATAGTATCCACGGTTCAAGCCACCGATAGATATCGACGGCACGAACCGCCGATACTATCGATGGTTTAAGCCGTCGATAAATATCGACGGCTCGAACCGTCAATACTATTGTCAGTTCAAACTGTCGATATATATCGGCGGTCCTAATCGTCGATAATATTGACGGTTCGTCCCGTCGATATTTAATGTTCGACTGTCGCGCCCGCCAGCTAGACCGTCTGTAATACCGACGGTTCAGAAAAAACCGTTGCAAAATATTTGCGACGCCCCTTTTTCGCACGGACACTGTCCGTCGAAAAAACCGTCGAAAATCATGATTTCCGACGGATCTGGCCATTTTATCGACAGTTAGGACCGTCGATAAAAGGCAATTTTCTTGTAGTGCCAGTTTTTCACAATATAAAAAACTAGAAGCCATTACATATATTTTGTTTAAAATAATTACATATATATTAATTAAGAAAAATATTAAAAATATGATTAATATATAATACTTGAACTCTCTTAAGGGACCGTTTGGTTACAAGATAAATGACATAATATTTTGAAAATATAGCCAAACATGATGCAGAATAAAATTATCTCTGTCAAATTTTAAAAATTGTGAGATCACGTTGAAAAAGTAAAAGAATAAATGTATTTTCTAAAGCAGAAGAATACACTTATTCTTCTTTTTTAAAAATTTTCGACTGTATTTTTTTTAAAAAATCAATCATATATTATTATATAAATATTTTTATTATTATTATGATAATGAACACCACATATGTATTCTAAAATATTTTAAATATAAAATTTTATACTTTAAAATTTTATTCTTTATAAATTAAATGATAGGTGGAATAAGAATATTTTTATTTTTATTTTCAACAAACGGTTGTTATCTCCCATTCTTTATTGCGTGTAGATAAAGGTGTCTACACCTATAATATATATGAATATTATTAAGATGAATATTATTAAGACGAAAGAAGAATAATAAAGGGAGAAATGATGGAGCACTCGACTGCTTTATGATTAGATCTGTGAGGTGTGATGCGGTGGGCTTGAAGTCAGAGTGGAGAGAGAGAGAGAGGTGACTGACTGCAGCATGCATGAATGATGTGTGTGTGAGTGTGTGTGTGAGAGAGAGAGAAAGACGTCCCATCACACCGATCGTCCTCGGGCAACTCGGCATTCCCTTAGCCCACTTTCGATGGCGACTCGACCCGGTCGGACCGTCCTTCACCTCCCGGCATTCAAGGGCCCGGACCCCCGGTCATATATATATATATATATATATATATATAGTTTCTAGTGACATAAATGTGAATCTATCAATATTTTATTAAAATCAAACCCAAAGGTATATTTTCTCGTCGCATCTAATATCAAATCTGAAAGCATTTACTCAGTTTTCTATCTTTAAAATTCACGATCAGCTCTTTTCATCCGATTATTATGTCAAGCTTACTTTAACTTACTCTTAATGCGTTCGGATGTGTAGCTCTTTAGCAGTACATTAAATAAAAAAATAGATTGAAAATGATGCTTAAAATCATTTATTATTGCTTATTATGCAAGTACGATTGTTTAAATTTGAAGAAATTGACTATAATAAAATAGAAGTATTATCGAAATATCTCGTAACGGAAGAACGGATCGTCGAAGACTTTTCTATTTTGCTTAAACTCGTCGTCGAGAACTCAATCACATGCGGAAATGCATTCCACAATCCAAATACCCGAATGATAGGAATCGTGATTAGAGTATTGACATACTGTTAGCTTTCGTTGGATTGCATTTCTGCATGAACATCAGACTGCAATTTGTTCTTGAAGTTTAGTGGACTACAATTGTTGTCTCAAAGTGCAGTTTGATAGCAATTTACGTAACCGCGTGTGGCCAAAGGCCCATTTGGGCGTATGGTGTCCAATAAAATTGAAATCATTATTAGTAATTAAAATCAATGGATGGATTTTAAACTTTCATTTATTTTGTTTGTATATATTGTTAATTATTAATGTGGTGCTGTCCGAGTCACTATTCGTTTTGCAAGCATAGCCCTATTCATCTCTTTACCTCACTAACAAGTAACAAGAAAATGTCTGGCAGTTAAAGGGAAATTAAACAAAAGAAGAAGAAAGAACGTTTTCTTGAGATAAAAAGAGGTCAATTAATTAGGATAAATTACACCGATCGTCCCTCACTTTTAGTGTTAGTAATTACTCGATTCTCAAACTTCAATTTCTAACTATATTATACTCCAACTTTAATTCTTACACGCTTCGTCCACTTGATCGATAATAGTCAATTTTTTTATTAAATTACTATCGTGGCACAATAAAAAATTAATTAAAAAATAGAAAACTAAGATTGGTGCAAGCTCATTGGCGCTCCGTGCAAGCTTGCGGTGACGACCATGCAAGAGGGCCAACGCCCCGTGCGAGCCGGCCCCCCTCTTCTTCCTCGCGCGTGGCGAGGAGGAAGAGAGGGGCCCTATGTGAGCTCGTATAGCCGCCGGCCCTCCTCTTCTTCCTCGCTGTGCGCGAGGAAAAAGAAGGGGGGTCGGCTCGCACGGGGGTGTCGGTGCCTCTGTGCGAGCTCGTGCCGACACCCCTCGTGCAAGTCGGGGGCTCCTCTTCCTCGCACACGGTGAGGAAGAAGAGGAGTCTCACGCACAGACATGCTCAATATCATTTGATGGAATAGTTGCATCAGCTCCTTGTTGTTTGAAGAAATCTCCCTTTCAATTGGTCTTTTTTCATGAAAAGCAGATATGAGATAACAAATCAAGTCTTTCCCTAAAATTTCGAATAGCTGTCCCGAATTCAAGTGAATAGATTAACTAATATAAAAACAAATAAAAGAGGAATTCCATTGAAACATATTTTTATTGATCAATTAGAATTGCCTTTTAGAATTTATAATTGTTTCAAAATGTCCAATATACATACATTATTGGACCTTTTGAGTAAGAGTCAAGAGGATCTTATGAGAATTGAATATTTTCGCATAGAAGATGTAGAAGACATTGGACACTCTGCAGAAATATTTTGAAATGGTTTACCTAAGAATAAATTCTCATTTTAAATCCATTCTAATTAGTTCATTTTCTTTTTTTCTTATTTTTGTTGGTCAGATCTAGTATGGATCGTACATGGACGATAGTTGGAGTCGGCGGCTCTCCTAGGGTTCCCTCATCTGGATCCCTGGGGAAGAGGATTAAGTTGACCCTTGCGAATAGATTGATGCACTATTTCCCTTCAATCCTTTGAGCTAAATTTGGCAAAAGGAAAAAAAATCTATGGACCGACCCCATCTTCTCCGCCCCATAAGAACTACGAGATCACCCCAAGGATGCCTTCGGCATCCAGGGATCACGGACTTGGTTTTGTCACTGAAGGTTGAAAGCCTTGGTTGCCATTTTTATTTATCTTCGATTTTTTACCAAACATCAACCAAATCAACTAAAATCAAATTGTATCCCAAATTAGTTTTGTATTCAAATTCTTTGGAGTTATTTGGATGGGTCATTATTAATATATATATTCTCTAGATTATTATTTTTTTTTAAATAAGAGCTTGAAATATAATTATTCTTCATAATAGTCAGAATTTTTTATCTCTCAAAATTAATGTTTGCAGAGAATAAAATTTTATTTTAATCCCAAAATTTTACTCCTCATCATTACTTGAGATCATCCGGAAAAAATAGTAGTGTTTAAATGAATAGATGAGTGCTTATTCTGTTGTATAATCCATTGCCAAGCTCCTACATGTCCGTTTGGATGTAAATATTATATTCAAGAATAAATTTTCATAAATCTTGATATTGTTCCTCATCTCTTAACTCGGCAAGAGCAAGATTGCTCCACCAAGAGCAATAATATTTTGTTCTCATATTTTTTTTATTCTTGCAATAATTAATATGAGCCCCACAGCTCTTATAAAATTGATGTTTGGCTTCAAAAGTAAGAATAGGAGTATCCTCTTATGGATAATCCCGTACCAAACTAAGCCTATAGGTGTTGGGATCTTGCATATATTATTTCTAGGATCTTACTTTTTTTCATATTTTTAATGTAAAAAATGAAGGTGCCCCTCATTTAAATAATAGACATTGTGTCTCCTATTTTTTCATTAAATTATAAATGTATGAATAACACTTATTTTATATTTAAAAATTATTTTGATTTAAAAATTTCTCTTCTAATTCAGATTTTTATTAAATGAATAATAAGATAAGAAAAATCATATTGTATTTTTAAAAGAGAGACATTATCATTAAGTTTTTTTTAATATCTCTTCTACTATTAGCTATCTTATATATGCAATCATTTTTCTCTTAGAACAAATAATTTAAAACATTAGAACATAAACAATTGTGGCCTATAATAAATTTACTGGATTCCTCGTGCCTATATCTCCCAAGACTTCATTTGAATTTGATGAAAACCTTAAGTAGCACTTGACGAGTAAAATCTTGATTCTCATGAATAATTTAATTGATAAATTATTTTTGATACGTGTTTGGATGAAATTAAATGTAACTATCATAATTAAACAGTTAATAAAGTAGATTAGTTTCCATGGTTGTTTGAATAAAATATTTAATATCAATAACGTGTGTGATGTGTTTTATAGTTCACTAATAAGTAACATCTAATAAGAAAAGACATGTGCACCACGTCCCCAGTTAATTAATTTATGTAATTTTAGAGTACAAAATTAGGCTCATAAATTTAGTATAAAAAGTAAATAAAATTTCTAAATATTGCAAAATGGATCCAACTACAACTAAGAATTAAATCAACGCAATAAAATAATCTACTGGAGAAAAATGAGAGGATACAGATATATCAACATTTTCAGCATTGTGAAAACAGAACACACAAGCAACAGAAAGTCCTCGAGTTACCGGAGCAGGTGTGTAACACCCCGAGACTCACGTAATTATCACGTGCTCAGAGTCGTCTTAAAGATGCTACGCGATTTTATATAAATAATTTTTGCGAAAAATAAACTCTATAAAATGCGAAAATAATAATAAAATCATCTAACAATATATATTGGCAAGAAGTTGGAAATGTTACTCCACCATACTAAATATGCGAAAAATAAAAACTAATACAATAATTTAGTATGACTAAATTTTACACCATGTGTAACAACTTTATCATTAAGCCTAACCACCTGCGTCACAATCTTCTATTATCTTACTTGCATGAATCCAAATGCAAGAAAAAACTCATGAATATAAAAATACTCAGTACGTAAAGTCTAACCATAATAATAAATAATAGATCAATGGTGCTTAAAAATTAATAATCAATAACGAGCAATAATCAATAGAGCACATGATATGACAATAGAAAGAGAGCTCAATAATAAAAATAATATATTAATAAGGTCATGAATCAATAAAGGGGATTAGATAAGATATCAATGAACCAATCAATATTAATTATCAACTAACAATTTTCTATTATCAATATTTGAGGTCATCGACCAATACTAATTTTCTATTTAATTCAATAGGCAGAGGCAAAGCCAATCGACGACGTCAAAATTCGAATGACCAGGGTTCAATTCAATTCAATTTAATTTCAATTCAATTCAATTCTACTAGGGAGCGCTCAGTCAATTATGAAAAATTTCATGTCTCTTTCATGTAGGCCAGTGAGAGAACAAACCACGGTAAGCCGTCCTCTAATGGTAGCGCTAACAATAGCTTCGTGATGACGAGAAACCATGACCATCACATGACAGCCACAACTTCTCTAAAGGATGACGTCTCAAACATCTAGGTACACTATCTTATCTAACATGACTTAGAGACAATCGGAGAACATAAAAATTCATCTTTTATCTTGTTTAACTTAAAGACCTATCTTTAACAATTTACTTTATGTTAGACAAGGATCCAATCAGGGGAAAAACTACTAGATCAATATCATGATAAATAGCAGGATCCGATAGGGTAACAACGAAGATAATCTCAAATCAAATCTAATAAAAATTTGATGAGATCAGATCTACTAACAATACAATTCAAGAACAATTATAGTATCTATTCAATTATCTATATTAAAATATCACAATTTACGTTTTCTATTCCCAGAACCCGGCCCGCGTTGGGTGAAACCTGGGCTATGTTCGGAAACGATCAATATCACCTCGGCCAGGGCAACTCGGGCCGGGTGTATGGTGAACCCGGGCCGGGTTGGCCGGTTCACCTCCAAAACAATCGCGCCGAGTCCGAGTCGAGCCAAAGCTGAACCCAGGTCGGGCCAATAGGAATCCGGGCCGGGTTGAACAAACCAATCCGGTTCCGAATCTAATTCGGTCCGGATTCAACGAAATCCGGATCGGGTACAGCAGAACCCGGGGCGGGTTCTGCCACCGACGGAGAAGTGCGTTCCGACGCGACTTTCTGACCATCATAACTAAGCCCTACGATATTCAAACTATACATATGACATATCAATGGATTTACAGTACGAAGGAGAAGAGAATAGGATTTTATGTCATGAAAAAATCGACGACATATGGATTCCTCCTACGTACCTAAAGTTGGCTGAAAAACCAATTAGATTCCCCTCTCTGAAAATCTGCACGAATGTCAAACTTTGGCCAGTGATCGCTCTCTGTTCTCGTTCCGAAACTCACGGCCATCACCTGGAACTTCTTCTCCTATGTGCCGACTTCGAAATCAACCGCCACACATTCTCGAGATGCCTCGATTCACGTGCAAATGAGAGAAAAAGAGAACTTGCGGGTTGCAGAAAAAGGAATTTTCAACTATCTTTTATTGCCTATTTATAAGTGTGGCTCGGGATTTCAATTCTATTAGACCTTGAACTCTTTTAAAATCAATCATGACCATCCATAAATAATTAATCTATTCATAATTTATCAGATTTAATTAAATCCGAATTTACTTCATAAATTCATGCATATCTCCGTAACAATTCTATCCTTATTCGAACTCCTTATCTTTTCAACTTATCCCCTAATTACTATCAATTTCAGAATTATTTAATTTCAGAATATTAACATTAGAATTTTTAAATTCATTAAATAAAAATAAATATCCCTTATCTATTTTCTAAAAATTCGGATCGTTACAAGGTGTCCCAGCTTCAACGATAGCAAAGTTTGTGTACACTTTCCCAACCCAACTTTCCAGTCGACCACCCAACGATCGGATGCGAGTTACTCCCAGAACTCTTTGCTGTATGTATGCATGATAAGTGGACTGTTCCCTCGACTCGATCAATTGTGCCTTCAACAAGATGGAACTGTCAAAAACCTCTGCTTGAAGCACCTAGCTTTAAGTACTGTAACTGAAGCAAACAAATGCATCTTTTACAACCTTTTTGAGTGTGTGGGATTTGTTAACAGAATAGCAGGGCAGCCACTAATAACAGTAGTCCAGGTGCAGTTCACGGATGTGTACTATCTTTTATGTAGAAGCTGTCGAAAACCTTTTTTTTTTTCAGAGAAACTGAGCATATTCTTACAGAGAGAGGGTTTTCATAAGCAGATAGTCCACATCTTCAACCGAGAGTCCAGTCCGTTCAGCAATAATGGTCAGATGAATTTCAGATTATCAACTGCAAGAGACAAAAAATGAATATTCAGTATCTAACAAAACACAGGAACGCCAGAGAAGGAAAGAAACCTTTGAACAGATCTGAGCACTTTTGGGAATAACTATAATACGAAATATCTTGGAAGATCTTATGAAAAGATGAGTTCCATCAAAATACAAAATATTAATTAGGTTGCGTACTCAAAACAGCATTATTCACACGACATAGTTCTCAGTATCCAACCAGTTTTCCAGAATTAGCCACTCCACATTGATTCTGATAAAACTATTAATCTGCGGAACATTTCAAAAGATCAGAAAAACATCAATTGATTGAAACTTCCAATTTACGTGCAAGAAATTGATATAAAACATAACTGTCATAAGTTTGTGAGATAAGCTATATGGCATGATTTGTATTAACATAATGTGCTTAACGGTGATGACTAATAACTATTTATTGACGCACACTTAGAGCACCATCTTGCAGAAAGCTCCATTTCAACCTGTTAAGAGTGTATTCTGCTGCAACTTACCGAAGTGACATTTTCGAATGGAACCAAATTTGTTATACTATACTGATGTTTCAGCTAACATTAATAAGGTAGTTACTAAACGCCAGAACCATAATTTACTAGAGCTAACTTTTTAATGACTGAACCATAAATAAGAGAAACCACATGGGGAAGGGAACCCACGTAGTTCTGCAAGAAACCAATACGTAGCTATGCATATAGAAGACTACAACTCCAGGGGTGTACATATATGCAGTTTGAAGTGGTAAATAGAGGCATATGTAATACACTGAATGACCACGAAATGTTTTAGTTACAAAGGATAAACAAGTAATGAATATATAGGATTCTTACAGTTGGATGCACAATAAGTTCACCAAATTTATAAATACTTTCACCACGCAAAGCAGAAAGTGGCAAGCCAAATGCCAAATCCTGAAAATGAAAAGAAGTTAGCTGATGCCCTTTCATTCTTTCTCATAAATACAGAAAAGTGAACCACAAATCTTCCACAAAACATGAATCTGTCTCTGTCTCAATGACAGAGGCCTCCCTACACTTGTAGAAGTTCATATTAAAAATTGCATCTAACAAAACATCAATCTATCAAAACTTCATGCCTCCAACTAAAGCTTACTAATCTTCAGGCTTTTAAGATCTGTTTGCAGAGAAATTTAAATCTGATGACATAAGATAGCATCACAACAAATTAAATGGTTGCCTGCTACAAATTTCAATTTTAAGCATCAGCTAGCCTGAAATTCAACAATCTTCTAGAAGTTCTTTAACCTTGTGAAAAGTAAATATACCAGCTTGGATGATTCAGAAACAGATTCTACTGTTGCATGCACCAAATAAAGGAGGGAATTCCTATAAAAGCAACACAAGTTCTTGGTGCGATTTATGATATTGGGCCAAGAAAAGCTAGCATGAATATAAGGGTATATTTCAGTCATACTACCTAGTGCACTCTTTCCCTCATCCAAATTTGTTTCCCACTCCTTTGGATTTCCATTTTCTAGATCGATCAAAGCTAGTTGCATATTCACACAAACACAGCCTCCTCAATCCTTGATTCCTTAATAACATGCAGCTTCTTTTTCTGAGTTACTGACGTGACACTATACTACAGCAACGGAGTGAGCAAGTTTAAGGAGATTGGTTTTTGTTACAAAGTCTGTAGTGAAGTGATGACAAAGAAAACATGATGACTCTGGTGCGGAGGTAAATTGGCAAAATAGTTTTGAACGGAAGGAAGTAGGAAAATAATTCTTGCGTGTATGATAAAAGGCTCGTACGGACTTTTCATCTAGTCATAAAAGCCGCAAGTAAGATACAGATGAAAGGGTGCATATATATTATACATGTCATTACATATTTACATATGAATGTAGAATGATGAACTTGGGAGTTGCGCTTTACAAAGGTATTAGTAACTCTATCAGAGGTATACACAAGAGCTGGTAGAAACAGGAGCAGAACAAAGTAACCAAAGGAGCAAAATCTGATCAGGACTGCTGTAATGACATGTCTATTCGGGGAGTATGAAAAATCAGCTACGTGCTCACAGTTTCTGTAATCACGTGGAAATATCGTATTTGCAGATGGAAATTAAGTTTCTGATAACAGAAGGAGAAGAAAGGCCTGGGGCCTGGACGATGGCCACCAAGGGGACGAACCGGTCGAGTTGTAAGGGTTTGCCGGTGCCGGAGCTTGCGCCGGCACAAGTCACAATCGGCGAGTTCCGGCCGTGCGCACCCCTTCGACTCCAGGTACTTAATGCGCCTCTCCGGCCATTGCAGACGAGTTCGATCAAGCTCCGAACCCTAATCTCCTCCGCTTCCGTCGAAGGCGATCATCGGATGCGGTGGCGGAGCTCGACGGCCATTTCCATTTTCCACAAGCAAATGGGTTTCAGACTTTTCCATCACCATCGCCGCACTCCATCGCAACAATCCTGGCCGTCCATCAAGCCAACGTGGAAACCGCAGCTGTCGTGGGTCGCAAGAAGCATCACGTTCCCACTTCACGCGAACCGAGCGAAGCGCATCGGGCCCCCTATCCGCCGCCGATCAGACATTTAACGGCTGAGATTATTTCCACCGTTCGCTTCGCTTAAAACCCTATAAACCAAACCCTTCCGGACCAAAACCCTCCAATTTCTTCTTCTTCTTCTTCCGAGTGAACTCTTCGGCAGCCGGTTGTGTGTGGTTAACTCTCTTGTGCTCGAAGCAAATCCATGGCCGCGTTGAAGGCTGCAGCTGCGGCCGGCGCTGCGGCCGTGGCGGTCTTCCGGGCGGAGACCGTCCACGCCGACGGTCCATTCAATTTCCCACCTTTCTCCACCTCCTCCGCTCCTTCTGCCTCGTCCTCGTCCACCCCGGGTGCGCCGCCTCCGGCGCCCGCGACCGCCGGCGTACCGCAGGTCTCGAAGGACACGAAAGAGGAGAAGAGGGTCCGGAATGACAACCCTCGGACCTCCGCCGCCGGGTTCGACCCCGACCCCCTAGAGAGGGGTGCCAAGGCCTTGAGGGAAATCGGAGCCTCGCGCGATGCCAAAAAGGTCCCTTTTCTTTCCAAATTTGGCCCGTTGATATTTGCTTCAGTCGGTGGAAGCAGAGCTGCAGTTCTTGTTGGTGATCTGTTATTGTTGTCTGTGTAGGTTTTTGAGCATTTGATGAAGCAAGAACAGACGAGGCAGGAAGAGATGCGAGTGAAAAAGTCCGAATTTGATGCTATGAAAGCTCAGTTTGAAACTGTAAGACCACGTTTTTAGAGGTTACTTGTGCTACTACGCTCTGAGTTTGAATGCTTTCTGGTTTGCCCTGTATCCTATTTATTTTTTTCTTGGGCATGATCATTTGTTCTCACTATATCTTGAGCTAAAATGACATCAATGGGAGTCAATTGACAATTTATTTATTAATTTTTGGCTATATGATTATTTAGTTTAAAATAAAGTTATTAGATGTCCAATTCAGTTTGTAGTCTGTAGAATTTTGATTATAGACCATACATCTAGGACCTATTTGTTTAAGATTGCTAAGGTCCCCTTTCTCTGTCTGTGGTACTGAGGCTAAGATCATTTTTGGATTCAAACACCTCATGCTAAAAGGCACGAAAGCTAAGCTCTTCTCGACCCGCGAAGACGACCCAGATCCTGAGGAGGATTCCGTCGGTAAAGCAGCCGTTGGTCTCGGATTCTCTATCCTCTATAAAAAAATATTAAAAAGAAATTCAATATTATTAAAATAGAAATTGAAATTGAAATCGATTTCTAAAAAGGATTACTAATCCTTAACTTTTCGAGGAATCCTTCATCAGTGGTTGTGAATGACTGACTTTTTCAATCCTTTCGACCTTGATCTACAGTGGTTTATTTCATTCGGCGATATCCGCCGGCTCGATCAAAGCTCAAAGAGAGTCAATATTCGCCCGCGAAACCTTTATTTATTGGGACATTACAATATTTTGGCATGATTTGATAAGAATAAAAATAGGGATCGCCAACAGTGGTTCCGGAAGCAAGGCCTACCACGCACTCATCCCAAGCAAAAGACACTCTTCGCTCGAAAGTTCGCCTATCTTTCCCCGGGTCATCCCATCTTAATTGAAAAAGGATCGGTCTACTCTACCTCAATTCACCATTTCCAATGCCAACCTTTGCTTTTGTTGTGCCGGAAGGAGGTATGAAGGCTACGCAAGAGTTTGATTATCCGCGGATGACGAGGTCCTATTAAGGCAGCTAGGGAGCCTCCGCTTGTTCCCTAGCGCGTGGAGGCTTTAGAGCCTCCCTAGCGCGCTCCGGCTAGATGTAGTGCTTTTTCCCTCATGCTGAATGAGTTCCAGTATCATAAGTGTTTCTTCATAGGAACGTCAATTCCCGATTTTAATTCTGCAATGGGATTCCGTTTTATGATTTTTTCTACTTTAGAACATATATTAACTCATATCTCTTTTTCGGTAATTTCAATTGTGATTACGGAGATCCAATGAGAATTTGCGCGTAGCTTTTTGTCTTTGACATAAAAAAAGAAGGTTGTAATAACGAAATGGACATGTGAGAATTTGGTCCTTGCCTTGCTAGTGGAACAACCTAAAAGAGAATGGCTCGGCTATCCCACGTAGGACCTCGCCCGTGAAGTAAATCATCGCACCTACGATCCAACCAATTGGGAGAGTTCTATTCAAGATTCTTTATGGGTCCAAGATAGCCCACTGCCTCTCTTCTGGATGCGAAAGAAGATTCGATCAATGTACCCTTCTTGTCGCAGCTTGGAGTTTTCTCAAACTCGCAGCTTGGAGTTTTCTCAAACTCGCTTGGTAGCGTGTCAAAAATTTGTAACAGGTTTCAATCCTGTCATCCCTATCCCAAAAACGCATAGTTTCTCCTCCAAAAAGACAGTCTTCCTGAACAAGCCTTTTATTTGGTAGGTAACATCGATGAAGCTACCGCGAAAGCTATCAACTTAGAAGTGGAGAACAAATTGAAGAAATGACCTTAAATCTTTGTGTACTGACTCCTAATCGAATTATTTGGGATTCAGAAGTGAAAGAAATCATTGAATTCTACTTAATCCATTCTGACTCCTCAAATGTAGGGGGTAACTGTAGATTATAGAACCCTCTTTTTTCGGTTGCCAAGGGAGGCCCAAATCTTGTGGAAGGAAATACAAATTGAAAAATAAGGGGCACATAGCGCCTACACCCATTGGTCTACAAGTCTAGGATGTGTCACTGCATGAGGCCCTCCTTCTCGAGCTGTAGAACCCTTTTATGCACTTGCTACCTGATAGTTTGTTGCTTCTGCTTACAAGGTTTTTGGACATTCTTGTCTTGTTTGATGATCTATAGCATGCTGTTTTTTCTGTTTCTTATTCAAATGCTTGACAGAATCTATTGTGGTTATTTTGGAAATATTCATCTTTACAGTTGCATTCTCCATTACGTTATGCTTTACCTAATATCACACTATCATGCAGGACAGGCAACGCGTGATCTATGACGAGACTCAAAAGTTAAACCAGTACAAGGCACAGACTAAAGCTCAAACTGATAGATATGCAGATGAGTTAGCAAGAAAGAGGATGCAGGCATGTCTTTTTATACTGTGTAAACTGAGTGTTTTCTCTTCTGTGTTACATTTACACCTGGGAAGTCCATCATACTTTTGTCTCTGGCAGGCTGAACATGAACTTCAAAGGCAAAGAAATCAGGAACTTGTGAAACTGCAAGAAGAATCATCAATTCGGCAAGAGCAAATTCGTCGTGATACTGAAGAACGGATCCAGGCTCATAAGAGGCAGACAGAAAGAGAGAAAGCAGAGATAGAACGTGAAACTAACAGACAGAAGGCTATGGCTGAAGCCGAAGCAAACATTAAGAAAGCTAAAGAAACAGAAGATGTTAGAAGACGAGAACTAATAACACGAGCTAATGCAGAGCGTGAAAAGTGGATTGCTGCAATTAACACAACATTCGATCATATAGGAGGTTCTAATTCCTGCCTCATATCTTCTGATATTCTTAAAACATCTACAATTGTGGTTGCATCAGTCAGTGGATGTAACTGATCAGTGACTATTTTTTTTAATACTAAATATTTTTATGAACGTTTTGACTGTTGCTGCAATTTAGCCAATGGCTTCTTATTTTCTTGTATTTGTTTTAACTAAAATAGTAAATAATCAATAAATTCTCTCCTACAATATAATTACATGAATATTGACTTTGGTGTTTGTCTTGAGGAAGGAAAGGATGGCTATAATTTGGCAGCTATCCACATATATTACTTCAAACAAAGGCATCCACATATTAACACCAAAATGTAATGTACAAATTTGTGGGGGAATTCCGAAGATCATATTTGCCTCAAAAACTAAAACATGGACATAATGCTATCCAAAACCGTACTTTGCTGGAATGTATGTGTGATGTACAATGTTCTCTATATGGCATTGCTTCCCCCTTCCTCCCAAAACCATGTGGCTTTGTTCTAGCCAAATCATGCACGTGTAGCCATGAGGCTGCCCAAGTTTGTTCCCACCCTAATTTGTCGTGTGTGGAGAGTGTCCACAACGAAACTGTTCTCTATCTCGATGTCTGTGAGCCCCAAATGACATCATGTGCCTAGGCACAGGGGCATGCCAACCGTAGGTGTTCAATGTTCTCCTCTGCCAACTCATATAAGGAGCATGTGGAGTCTGCTTGTGGTGCACATCTGGCCCTATAAGTTCTGGTGAGAATCTATTGTCTTTGGCGATACTTCTAGTGGGAGGTTGTTTATGACGGCCTGCCAAAAGCTTATCTGGATTTTGATGAATGTATTCGCTGTCTACCTGTTACATTTCTCGTCATAATTTTGTTTTCATACGTTCTTCAGCTGATCCTACAATTAGTTGAGTAATCTTCACAAATGAGGATTCTCGGCGGATGCTCACCCGAGGGGCCTTACCTTTCTGGCGTGGTGTAGCAGCGTTGGTCACTTTAGTGCGCCCGCTTATGACGGCGGTTTCTCCTGGCCCTGGGATAGCTTTCTTTTGACATCATGAGTGTCTCCCCTGGAGGCACTCTCGCAGCAGTCTTCCACAGGCTCTTGGCGCTCTGAAAAGACCCCTCTGTATCTGTCTCAGTTGCATGGATGCCCTCCGGTGGCCAAGGCGAGCGCTCCTGGATGCTGAGTGTCAGATCCTCCTTGTCTGATCACTGGATCACCAAGTTATTGGGCACTTCATGAGCGGATAGCCCCTAGAGAACATTGTACGCCATGCATTTTTTTATCTATGAGTGGAGCTTGGAGTAGCTCTTGTTGTGGCCTAGCGCATATGGATACCTTTTGTCTGTTTCCTGATACATGTACGTATGTTTGAAATCCCATATATGGTTAATATTTTTGGATGTCTACCATAGTTAGGTAGCATCCTTTCTTCGCTAAAAAAATGTATTGCTGGATTAACACCCTGGTTAATCATGCTTTCTCTTTTTAAAACAAAAATTCTTCATAAATGTATGATTTTCTTAGTTTGAAATCTCAACTACTGGAATGGAAGCATCATATTCAGTGAGGTTCACATATGTATTGGAAATCTAACATTTTTTGCACTCTCTCGTCATTTTACCTTGGTCGTGTTCTTCTTTGTTTGATTTTTCAATTAGTGTAAGTGGAACATCATATTTTTCTTCTGCATTTTCTAAATTAAGTTTGCTTGTATATGGAGAATCTAGCATCCCTCCTCAAGAAAGAGTTTTTTTATGCAGTCAAATTGTTTTCTTCTAACTAGTTATAACTAGTTAACTAGACATCCATCATTTATTTACAATAAGAAGTTCTGTGTTTCTTACAATTTTCTAACTTTCATTTCCTTCTTAATACTGTTTAGCTGGTCTGCATACAATACTTACTGACCAGAACAAGTTGGCTGTAGCTGTTGGTGGTGTTAGTGCCCTTGCCTTAGGTATTTATGGGACCAGGTACTACAACCTTGATGCTTTTCTTTTCTTTTTCCTTTTAATTTTACCACAGCTTTCTTTCTTAAGAGAAGTTTTAACGCAGGAAAAATGCTTGTTAAAACATCAATATGCTACTTCCTTTTTCGCAAAGTTCAACATGCCAAAATTTTGGCCATCTACTTTTCACTCTAGTTTTCTCATACAACAGCAACTGGCATATTATTATGTTCATTATAAGTGTTTTGCCAAATATCTGACTGGTATATAGATTGCAAGGTGAAGCTTCATTTATTCTTTAGTCTGTTGGTTATTTCCACTTTACTCCTATCAGCACAGTTGTAAGTTCTCCTGTAATGAGATGTCATAGTGTTCTTTTGATTTTTTCTAAAAGTAAGTTCTGTGAATATCTTGCATCATTGGTTCTCATGAGGTAGGAATCAGCATGCAGACTTTTGGTTTCTTGTTTGCAAATGCCAGAGTACCAACAAATCATCCTTTCAGGAAGATAACACATTTAATGGCTAATATGTTCTCATAATTTTGGTAAAGAAAGATATAATTTTATGTGGATGACATAAACATGAAGTTAAATTATCTGAGAACATGATCAGATTTGCTTCATATAAATTGATAGACTTCCATGGTCCTGAGGTAGGTGATAAGGATGACTCCTAAATCCTACATTCAGGGTTATAACTTTTGGCTTCTCTATTACATACATCTTATTGTTTCGTGTATTGTGTTAAACATTCTCAAACTATTTGCATACTTTTGCATAATTTCTTGTCTAATATTTTCTAATTATTTGCATAATTTCTATCATCATCTTGTTTGCATGGTTAAGTTAAATGCATTTTCAATACAGAGAGGGTGCTAAAGTGGTCTGGGGATATGTCGATCGAATCTTGGGCCAGCCATCACTTATCAGAGAGTCATCTCGAGGCAAATATCCTTGGTCTGGTTTCTTTTCTCGGGCCATGAGCTCAGCTTCAAAAAAAATCATGAAAGAAGACAATACTGGAAAAAAAGGAAATGGTTTTGGTGATGTAATTTTGAATCCTGCCCTTCAAAAAAGAGTTGAAATGCTCGCAAATGCAACTTCGAATACTAAAACCCATCAGGCTCCATTTCGAAATATGCTCTTTTATGGTCCTCCTGGTACAGGAAAAACAATGGCAGCTAGGGAGTTGGCTCGTAAATCTGTATGTGAATATTTTTTAGAGCACCTTTCTGAATATTACAGTGTTCTGTTATGATATTCAAATCTTAGTCTTATTTTTTCATTTGTTAGGGTCTAGATTATGCTCTTATGACGGGTGGTGATGTTGCACCACTGGGATCACAAGCGGTTACCAAGATTCATCAACTATTTGATTGGGCCAAGAAATCCAAAAGGGGTTTGCTTCTGTTTATTGATGAAGCTGATGCGTTCTTGTGCGAGTAAGTGACTTTTGCTTTTTGAACTCCTTTGAATTATTGGGTTCTCAGTTCCCATTTGTGCTTAGTGCCAAGTTTGAATTAAAATATAAACCTTGTATTATAGTAACTTCCTTTATCCTATTTCAACCTGTATCTTTAGGCAAAGCAAAAGGGGAAGTATAATCTGCACTGTTTTTGAGAGAAAGAAGGATGACAACCAAATAATCTGCACTGTTCTCCTTGTAAAAAAAACTGTAATGTTCTCACCAAATATTCAATATGTAATTTGTAAGAAAATGTCCTATATGTTTCTGACTTTTAACTTCCGAAATGCTAATAAACTAAAATCACCAACTTCCCCTAAAAAAAGAAACTAAAATTACCAACTGCATTTCCTCTCTGGTTCCACAAGCATTTACCTCTTTCTAGAAAGTAGGATTTACTTTTTCAGAGCAATTTAGAAACATGATACACTCTTTTGTGTGACTGAGCTGTCGCATGTCATCGAAAAGGTTCTCATGTTAGGAAGTTTCCATTAACTTTAAATTATGACTGGGAGAATTGCATTGAAGTCGCCTGCAATTCACGGAAATTGCTGAAGGCTATGTTGCATTTTTGCACTTCATTCTTTTCAAAATTATGTTATGGCATTTCTTTTTGGTTTTTGAAAGGGTGTTATAACATTTCTGCATTAATATAATTGCTTTTCTTGACATGAATATTTAATATGAAAGTAACTTCTGACTCTTCCCTTTATTGCTTAGACGTAACAAGACATACATGAGTGAGGCACAAAGGAGTGCACTCAATGCTCTCCTTTTCCGCACTGGAGACCAATCGAAGGACATTGTCCTTGCCCTAGCCACCAACCGTCCTGGTGATCTTGATTCAGCAGTTGCTGATCGCATTGACGAAGTCCTAGAATTCCCTTTGCCTGGGGAAGATGAGAGATTCAAGTTAATAAAGCTGTATCTGGATAAATACATTGCAAAAGCTGGGGAAAGCAAGTCCAGGTGGTCTGCTCTGCTTCGGCGTCAGCAGCACAAGATCGTGATCAAAGGAATATCAGATGACATAATTCGGGAAGCGGCTTCCAAGACGGAGGGCTTTTCTGGCAGAGAAATTGCTAAAATGATGGCCAGTGTTCAAGCTGCAGTATATGGAAGCGAAGGCTGTGAGTTAAACCCAAATTTGTTCAGGGAGGTGGTTGATTACAAGGTTGCAGAGCATCAGCAAAGGAGAAAGCTCGCAGCCGGCGAGGAAGTTAAGCCGTCCTCGTAAATTTTTCTTCCTTCTCCCCTTTTTTTCATCTTTTGCTCTACAGTTATAAGCGGACATGTTGCTGCTCTCATTTGATTATTCTTGTAATCATGATATCTTTGCCCATCTTTTGAGATATTTTCTATTAGTTCCCTGGGCAAATGTGTATCCCTAATTTTGAGCTCAAATGGCCATCTGCCACCTACTATCAATTTTTTTTATGTTAAAAAGGGCAGTATTCTTTTCGCCCTTCATGAGAGTTAATTATTGCTCATCATTCTGAATATTTTACTTGTTAAAATAATGCTCAACTGTTATTAGCTACGGATTGGATTCTCTCCACAACTCTAAGGTTTGCCTTTCTAATGGTGCTTCCGAAATTTGATTTTGTGATTTCTTTCGATTATGTCCTTTATTGGAGATAAAATTATGTCTGTGAATGTCTGGAGACATTTTTATAATTAATGTGGAAAAAAAATAAACAACACTATGTAAGATTTTTGACACAATTCAAGCATAATTACGAGTGCCATGATAAATAAGTTATGAAAAAGAAATTATTTTTTACATTGGGATTTTCATACTTCTTATTTTCTTCAATTGTAAAAGAGACGTAAGGACTTGATTCTATGCGTTCATTTTTGTTTCATTTTCTATTCAATACTCAATATGATCCTAATGGTATGATGCATCGATCAAGTATTGAAAATCGGGCAAAGATGCCCGAGCAACATCGCCCCATTTTCGCTGTATACTTTTTCTATCTGGACAAAAAAATCATCATATTTGATTAGTTGTCACAAAACCACAAGGTTATGTGCTCTTCTACTCACACGCACACAAAATGTTTAAATTTTCGTCATATACATCCGTCTGGACAAAACTATAACGTTATGTGCTCTTTTTTAGCAAACGTTTTTAAAAGTTTCAAATACTAATGAAAAAGATTGTTTCATCTGAAAAATGGAAACCATGGTTTTAGTACAATCGAAAACTAAGATTGCCAAAGATGTTATTTGAAGCTTTATTGTTGGTGATCAATTTTGCATTGTACAGAAGTTGCTACTTGCTATGTTACAAATAATCAAATATGAACGTCTCATGTACAATTCTGCGATGGAAGCTTTACGACTTTAATGCAGTTTGATCTCATCTTGTCTCAAAAGAATTCTCGATACAGAATTAATTTCTTCCATTGCACATGCGGACTGCCTGATTCTCTAAATATGCAAGATGTACATTTCATGGAAATCCAGTGTGTATTGTGAAACAATTATTTATTTCAAAGCTAAAGCCACACTCTGCAATAACAGGGGAGCTATACCCTTTACATTTGATCTCAAATGCCTTAAGCTTTACATTTCCATCTGATAATGAAATATTTGTGGTATGCTTTCGAAATATAACAAGGGAAACATACAGACATATCTATCGAGTAGGGATAACAACAGACGTATCTGGTGCATAAAGTTCATGATTACACTCAACAGTCACTCATGTTTTTCGCTGTATCGCATTCTTCTAGAAGAGCAAGGATACTATTTTCAGGCGCGCTGATGGAAGGCAAGATAACTCGTCTGGGTGCTACCCTTTGAAGTTTTGTTCCATCAGTTTCAGATTCAAGATGTGAGCCTTCCCTGACAACTGGCAACTCGGTCATTTCATTCGAGCTTGCAGAGGACATCCTCTCCTTCCATGTTCTCCCGTCCTGAAAACAATCATGAAAGTTCTAACTATTTAGATGTGTAGGAGATATTCCCCTAAGAAAAAATCAAGCACAAATAGATGAGAGAGCTGCAACAAGATAGCTACAAAGTCACCGTTCTTGTTTTCCCTCCAGAAAAGTTACTTGAAAATAGCAAAAAAAGAAAAAAGCGGCAGGACTCTTTTTGTCTTCAAATTTTTATTCTACAAAGAAAGATTTGTTAGACAATAGGAATAATAGTATCCCTAAACTCAATTGAACGGTCTCGATCGAATGCGTTGATTGATGGACTAGATCGTACGATAATGATCGGATGAATTTAAACCGTTGATATTCATATTATTATTATGATAATAGGCTTAAATAGGGAACATAATGGTCTTGTCCCCCATTTGTAACCTATTTTCCTCTTCCATGAATGAAGAGATTATGATGGAGAAGAAGTTACACAATTCTTCTCTCCATATTATATAATAATGAATTAGTCATTATATGTGCGTGGCTCTCTCTCCCATTCTTCCTCTCAACTCCTCATCTTCCTCTCAACAATGGTTGTGGTGCAAAAGGTGTGTGCAAGTCTTCTTGATGTTTTGACGTGGATACCGTTAGAGGGATGGCACTTGCGATCCTCTCCGGCGAACTTTCCCTCCATTGGATAGCGTTACGAGGTAACGGAACGGATCCTTATAATATTATTATAATTTTGATTTCATATTTGCTTACAAGATTGTCCAGAATCCAGATTACAACTGCCACTCAACTACAGATGTTGACACATAAGGATCGTTACAAGAAGTTTCATAGCTAAATTAGAGTATTGATATAGAAGTTGCTAAAGCTTTATATTATGAAGAAAACAACTTATACTTTTCTTTACATATCATGTTAGAGCAACTATATTGGACGTTTCTTACATTGATTGATATCATTGCAACTGTACTCTTCCTTTGAGATCACTGTGGAACAAACAATGCTTCATTCTGAAAAGGTATTAATTGAGACAACGCGACAGTTATGTAATAGTAATGAAGTTCAATCAATGGAAGACGTCAGTCATCATTGTTACAGTACGTGACAACACCAACTTGACAAGGAAGAATCCAAATTTCACAATACATTATTGCTGTGAAAATTTCAAGGGAAGTAAAATAACAGATTTACAGAAATACACAGACGCATTGAGATTCTGGGTAAACGGATTTATACTGAGAAAATTTGAAAATACAATGTTATATATCACAAAGCTTGGAACTTTTAGGAAATTGGATCTCAATAGTAGGACATTTTTTTTGCAAAATGTTTTGGCAATCAACAGATGACTTGCACAATTTGCTGCATAATCTAGATGATGAAGCAAATTTGAGAAGAAAGGACAAACACATTCATGACTGACAATTTGCCAAAACTATCACAAAACTTGTGTTCTGTATAAAAAGTAACAGATAGAGTATAAAGGAGAAATTTTATTTGTAATAAATAATGAAGTGAGGAATGGATGCTCACATTCAAAATCGAAGGTTCTGGAAGTGGACATCTAACTGGTTGATCATGACTAAGAGGTTCGACCGGATGTTCAACTGGCTTAAACACTTCTTCTGTTTCAGCTCCATGAGAAGCGGCTTGAGTGGCTGTGGAACCCCCACCTTCCATATTTGGGGCCACCATTTCACTAGCCACCATATGAAGAAAAATATTGAGTGCCAAAGACAGTAAAGCTTGAGCATTAATGTTATCTATGCAGAGAAGAATAATCAAAGTCATCAGAATGATTCAAATGCTCCTCTATGGGCATTTGTCATCAGGCGACAGTCTTTGTGGTACTCTAAGAGGATATTTGATGGATACTAATATAGAATTTGCTTTGAAGATAATGCACATCATATGAGATAAGAATGATAGTTCTAACATGACGAAGCTGGCCAAAAGATTCTTATGAGCTGAAATGTGTATAACAAAACAGCAGCTAAAGTCAGCTTATAGGAATTTTATGAAGTTATCACAGGTTGATGGTGATTAAGAGGCCACCAGTATTTCCTAGAGCAGAAATGAAAAACAAAACTGCCAACATTTGATGCATCAATTATCTCAATCTCAAAATCAAAATTCACAGAGGGGAATTCTAAATTGATAAAAGATACTAATAAGTTATGGTGCTGAAAGCACATTAAGGTGTTGAAATTAATTTAAAATATAAGTAATTACACGTTTGGATATATGTTCTGATAATAATATGTACTGTTTGGTAATAAAATAGCTGATAAGTTCTTTTAAAAGACTGAAATGCCGTTGAAAAATTTGACCAAGTTAAGGTTAAGGTTATAATTATCATAGTTGATAAGTTACCTTTTATGTGGTGGAAATATTTAGAAAGTCAATGTTATAATGGTAAGTTAACTAATTTGATCAAATGACTTGTAACTAAAAAAATAATAAGCCAATCCCCCTGCTTATTTTTTCACTTATAAATTTTCAAAATAAGAACTCATATTTCAAATATTTGCTAACCGAACATGGAGAAAACTTCAAAATGATTTGACATGCTTATAAGACTGGTTAACACCCTCTCAATCAAACTATATGAGCCATATCTATACAAAAACAGAGTCAACTCAACCAATCACTACACAAAAACTCTACGCCACATAATAAATCAATAATATGAGACCACCGAATACAATCCAAAAATCATAAGTATTTTCCACCTTTCCAACCTGTGACAACCAACGTCGACTTACTCAACTATTAGCCATCATGAGAGCGTTAAACAATGTTGTGGTGCATTGGCATGCCCCTTATCTCAGAGAACAAGAAGTGTCGAGTTCGAATTTCACTAGTAGCAGTTATTTGCCTCTTTATTTACAGATTTATCTATTCTTCTATTAGTCCCTTGGGCCTCACTTTGTAACTGAAAAAAGAATCCCCTACAATGCCATACTTCAATCGATGGACATAAGTGTCTACATACACCTAACACAACAATGGACACAAAGCTGAGGTATGTGGACTAAATGGTTGTCGCTTGATGATATGAAAATCCCTCTACATAGCAACTTTTGCATGACAGGATCATTATGGTGTATGAATGTACATTACACATTCAGGAACTCTGCAAATCACTTAAGAGAGAAAATCCAAGAAAACTTCATTAATCCATGAAGACAATTCATACATCAATACACATATCAGTAGATTTGCATTTAATAATAATGTCTTAATTTAGTAAGCAATTATTTCATATGGTGCGAGTCATTCATGTGTATATATCATTGATTCACAATTCATTCATAATGCATATCTTACATCAGCGTAAGACTATGTGAAACTACTAAGACCATATGTGACATTTCGTGTAATCCACTCACCTCAGGTATGCTCAATCATGTTTGGTCATTCACGTCCTAGTCAAATCCACAAGGCAAAACGACTAACCAGTATATCGTGTGAGTCAATTAGCACATATTATCATGTCTCAATAGGTTGTATTGATATAATCTGACAATAACTTTCATAATATATTATTACCTTCCTTTATTTAAATTTATTTATATTTTTATACGCATACTTTCTAACTTATCCTATTATAGTCTTACTATTCTGATATCATTAAACAAAGAAACCGGATTATTAGATTTGTAAGGATGATTACGTTGTACATAAATGGGAAAACCTATAATAACATATAAATTGAAAAACAACATACTTCCTTTACTTATAATCATTTAATCCAAATCAGCCTATTACAATAATGTTTTTTTATTTAGGCCGAAAATTTTATTATGCTAGTTAATTTAGCCTTTGACAAAATAAATGACTCAATTAGTATGTCATTATAATTTCTTGTCTTCTCAAATCCCACTCTTAGATTAATTGTAATGCTTCCCAAATTAATATGCTAAACACACTAGTAAGGAAATCAGTTAACCAAGGCAGCAAATTAATCAACACAACCTAATAACCCTCTTAATCATATATATATATATATACATATATATATATATATATATATATTATATGTATATTCTAATTCATCAAGATTTTTCAGGTAGCAAAATCTGATTGCTCCTATCTTTTTATACATTCAGATGAAATTAGTTAGCATCAACAGTCTTAAATAGGCTTATGCATCACCGGAATCAAGTCGCAGCAACCACCTCCGGCCACAGGAAACACAAATCAGCCAGAAGGAAAGGTTTCCTGCGATATCTATCGGCTACGGGAAGGAAGACGAGCAAATGCAAAGTCGACCAGACCAATCTATCGAGTCTAGGGACTCACAGGCGAGGGGAACGGATCGAGCTCGCGGCGTGTCTACCTCCGATGTCGAATTCTCCTTCAAGGAACCGGCGACAGTGCTCGATGGCGGTGGCCACTATCCCGTGGGGAGGAGGAGGGGCGCGGCGGCGGCGGCGGCGGCTGTGGTAGGAGAAAGAGAGAGTGGGGGGACGGCAGGAAGAGGGAAGGGAAAAGGGAAAAGGAATGTTACTTTATTCTTCGCCCTCGCCACGTTTCAACCTTTGATTGGCCAGCATTCGATGTGCTTGCGTCCGAATCAAACCCAAAACAAATATTTGCAGAAGAAAAAAGTCGAGAACTGAAGTCTCTCTCAAAAGTTCGATCTTTATCTCTGTTTTCTCCTCTTTTTTCCTTTTTTTTCATCTAGAAAGGAGTGTATTCAGCTAGAAATCCGTCGCGTGTGCCACGAAAGCGATAACAAAGTCGCCATCTTGGCGACGCCTATGAGGAACTCACGATGCTGCTCCTCCCGCCGGCGAGCCGAGCAAAGATTCCGACCATCTTTCTTCCTCTCCGACTTGGACTTAGACTTGGACTTGGACTTGGACTTGGACTTGGACTTGGACTTGTCCACACCAAAGACCAAACTAGGCGCGGCGACTGGGCTCGACCTACCGGCGCAGGTAAAAATAAGACCGAGCTCACTTTGAGATTTGACTTTTGCACTATTCCCGGGTGGTGGTCCGTGGAGGGAGATGGTAAGAAATAATAATTAAATTAAAATTACATTGAATAATTTGATTATGTTTGAGCGTGTTAAAATTAGCTGTTAAAATTACATTGATTTTTGTCGGACAATTGTAGTATCTCAATTTTGCTTAGAATTTGTCTCGATTGCAATTTACTTCATTAATTATCATCGTCTTCCCCTGCAATTCACATCATCCTTTCTTACCACCACACTGCCAACATCATTGCTGACTTCTAACATCAATCGGACTCTATAACCATCATCTTACATTATTGCAATTGAATTTATCTTAAACTTACATATCAAATTTATAAAATATTCTATTGATTCTCAGGTATCATCCAACTAAAAATTTTAATGTATTATTCTACTTAACGAACGAATTAAGAGTATGTATCATGATTGATGAAAAAATAAATTAATTTAAAAAGATGCGACATTTTTGTTCTTCACCATACAAAGAATATGAAGACCATAAACAGATTGATCGATCTATCATAATCTTTCGTATAAGAGTTGGCTTTTTTCACTCTAAGTGAGAGTGATCCAGTTTGCATGGGTTGAATTTATTCCAAATCTACAATAACAAGTTGTCTTATGTTGGGAGTAGACATTGTTGTATCTATCATAACAGGTTGTCGTATATTGAATTTTGCATGTTTACCGTACTCGTCCTATATGTGATTGACGATTGGTGAACTGCACCTTAACCGATCTTAATATATAATATATATAGAGGGGGAGTGTTAAGAATATAAATTATATTACTTTTTTTCTAATAACTTAATAAAATTGATTAGCATATCAAATTTAACATAGTTACTAATCAATTTTAAAAAAAAAAACTTAAATCATTAGAAAAAATAACACCAATTTGTTTTATATGCTTCTAGTATAACATTCCTTAAAAGAAACAAGAACAAGCTTTTGAGACATAATGGTTATTCATGTTTAACTTATCATTTTCTGACCAGAAAAGAGGGTCTTGGTTTCTGTTTTGTGCAAGAAGGAAGCTGTTCGCATTGAGAATATGTAGCAAAAGAGATAATAGTCTATATAATAAATTTGTTTTTTTTTTCTGTTAACGCGTGGTTTTCAAATTTAATCATTTTTTTCCCAAATGCAACTCATTGTTAATTAATTGACAAAAGAAAGGTGTACGTAAATTGGTTTAACCCGCCAAAGAAGAATTAATATATGACCTGTCAATTAATTACTCTCTTTTTTTCTGCGAGAAACAATACATACAAAAGATTCCATCCGTCTTGATTATTGGCTTTTGCATAAAGTGGTAAATTTGCAGGCAAAACCTCAAAACAACCACAGAACCTACCATCACAAGTAATCGAATCACAATCCAAATGAATAAGCAAAATTTGCAAAGATAATTCAATATGGGGGTGTAGTGTAGTCCCTCTCTCTCTATATATATATATAATTAATTAATGTACCTATAAAATATTTTTCATAGGATGTTGAACACATCTCAACCGTTGATCCATTCATCAATGAATTTGATCAAAAGTGATTAAATCATATGATTTAAAAATATCAATCAATGAACGAACGATTGAGATGCACTTATCATCTCTACAAAACGAAAGGTGCTTTGTATATAGGTACATTAATTCATATATATATATATATATGTTTATTGACGTACTCCCAAGTCTCAATTCGTCGTCACAATTCAACTATGTAAATGGACATTTGGACTGAGTGGCGGTGGCGGACTGGTGAACTAATTCATTATTCAAGCCCACCGACATCCCCCTTCCTGCTATTCCTCACTACCAAATATTTTATTTTAATTTGTAAAAGCAGCTGGTAGATAGGGCTGTGCTGTCACCAGCGTATCCCTTTTCTATTTTCTTTTATTCTTTACGTGCCAAAAGCTAAATCTATCTTGTCTTAAAACTCCGTGTAATAAGAATTATTATATGGGGCGGGGGAGGAAATTAAGACAAGATCAATAAATAAACATCACATAAACAAAATAAAAAAAATAGGATTAACGGTGGAACTTATTATTGTTTGGCGGGCGGCTTCTGCAGCAGCGCTGTCAGGTAGACCTCCCCATTCTTGATCCCGCCGGCGTCGGTCTTGTTCGCCACCGTCCACTTGATCCGGCGGTAACCCAACTTGCCGATCATGGGAGCGTACACCACATCCAGGTCGCCGGATCGGCAGAAGAAGCGATCCACCCAGAACAGCCCCCCCCGCCGGAGCACTCGATCCACGTCGTAGATCAGGAACTCCAATGACGGCGCCGGGATCCACCGGTTCACCGCCCGGCCCGTCCGGACCAGGTCCAGCACCCCGTCCTGCACGGGAAACCGCTGCTGCAGTGGCGCGTGCAACGGCACCGCCCCGCGCATCGCGGCAGCCTCGCTGTAAGGGAGGCCGAGGTCGAGCGTGGTGGTGAGCACGGTGGCATTGGACAGTCGCCGGAGCTGTGCGGCGAGCGTCCCTGCGCCGCCGCCGACGTCGAGGCCGAGGCGGATCGGGGCGGCGCCGGCGGATCGGGCGAGGTTGAGGAGCTGCGGGAGGGGTAGGTCGAGGGCGGACTTGGCGGAGAGGAAACGACCGGACTCGCCCTTCTGGTCGAAGCCGAGGTCGGCAGGGAGGCAGGAGAAGGAGCGGCAGGCGGCGGCCGCGGGCCAGCGGACGGCAGCATCGGGTAGAGGGGAGGAGAAGGGGTCGGAGGGGATGGGGAAGGAGGAAGGGATCTTAGGCGGGGTGGGGGCGAAGCAGCGGCGGCGGGGGAGCGGGTGGCAGCCGCGGAGGAGGAGGGGCTCGACAACGGCGACGGAGTCGTCGGGGCAGAGGGCGAAGGGGGTGTAGTTCATGTAGCGGTGGAGGAGGTCCCGGTGGTCGGAGCATGCGGAGGCGATGGGACCGATGCGGGAGTAGAGCAGGAGCTCCGGGGGAGGGGCAGCTGCGGTGGGGCTGTGATGATGGCGGTCGCCATCGTCGGAGCGGAGATGGGCGATAGCGGCGCGGATGGTGTACAGCTGGTGCACGAGGTGGTCGGGGACGCCGGAGGTGGAGGTGGAGGAGTCGAGGAGGAGGTAGTTGCTGGAAGGAGGAGAAGAAGAGGGAGCAGTAGAAGTACTACTACTTCTGGTGGAGAGGAGGTGGTAGAAAGAGAGGATGTTGGTGGCGACCATGGCAAGCAACAGTAGAAGGTTGAGCCCCATCCCGATCCCCATTCCCATCGCCATATCCCCTAAAACACACACTCCTCTCTCAAGACTCAAATCACTCTCCGCTCTGCAGCTCAGAGCTGCTTGTGCTTGGTGGAGGAGTCATGTGAGCGAGAGGGGGTGGAAATATTTTATGGGCTGGGATCATGGGATGTAGAGAGAGAGAAGAGAGGGAGAGAGAGATGTGTGGAGAGAGGGAATGAACAAATGTACGAGGCCCAAGGTTTGCCCTTGCTCATCCGCACGGTCAGATCTATGACACTGTCAAGTGCCAAGTCTTTACTTTTTTCTTTCTGAGGCCAGCGGAGAGAATTGGGGTCATACTGAATTATCGACGGATAGATGCTCAATTATTAAATTGTAGTGTTAGTTGACAAACACTTCATCATGTCCGCCATTGGATATTTTAGGCTGCATAAAAGTAACTTATTTTCTTCTGTAATCCTGTTGTTTGACTGGGTTAAAGATTATTTATGTTGACCAAAGTATTTTTACTGCAAAACAACATGCATTTTTAAAAAAAAATATAGTTTCTGAAGTGCAATCAGTATATATATATTGTTAAGTCTATTGGGTTTGTTATAAATGATTTCTCTAGGACAACTTTTAATAATGATCCGGCTTGTTATTTTCTCCCATTAAATATGTTAGGCATCTGTTTTATATATTTTTTTTATAACTTTTCATCTTTTTTGTCTGTTTAGGTGATGGTCGTTGTTTTTTCCCCCTTTTACTTTGTAGTTTGTACACGTAATAAAACAGAGCTCCAAAGTTGAACCACAAATACAACGTGTCCGTGTCACAAATTGGAATGAGGACTATAAACACATGAAGATGGAGAACGAGAATGCGTTGAGGCAGGAAAGCTGACTGGAGTTGAATCATCCACCGGCTGTGGATTCAGAAGAACGCACGATTCCAAGGTTTGTAGGTGCTCCGCCTCCGTGTAGTAAGTGTTTGGGAAAATGTTTTAACCAGCTATAAGCAGCAAGCTTTGCCGGACTGCTGGGACAGAACAAAGTAGGGAGCCAAATATGCCGGTTAACGCATAAGCAATCGCACAAAATGGAAGAGCCTCAGGTTCCTTCGCTGATAGTGCTGCTGTTCCCAATCCATGAGCACTGGTGCAACAACAAAAACATCTAACAATTTCAGTACCATGAACAAGGATCATGATGGATAATATCTAGAACTTGGACAATCTTACACCATGTGATATTAGTGGACAAGTCACATTACGGTCTATGAACTAAATATGTTATCTATCTGGTCCGAATGATATTGCACCAAGAGGTAGAATACCTGAGGACATAGTTCCTCGAGGTTTATCAGACATTACTTCAAAATCTCAGGTCGCGAACACTTCATCTCAGGTATTTATTGTTCTCCGCTACTTGTGTTTTGTTTTCAATTACATGTTTACTATTGTTTTGTCAAACAAGAAATAACGGTGATGACTCGAGCTGTGCTGATTATGATATTTTTAAACAAAATAGCAATAAGTGTACTTATGATTTGAGAATCAGAGAATAACATGGAAGAGTTTGTGAAGAAAATACCTCGATGCAGTCGCTATTCCTCTAGCAATAGGGTCATTTAGGCGAAGGTAATCCATCACTGCTTGCACAAAATTTGCCCCAACAAGACCAGTAAGGACAACCACAGCAGCAGTAACGGATGAATTTGCACCTAAAACCAAAAAATGTAAACATAAATCAGTTAATTCCAGAGAGAGAGAGAGAGAGAGAGAGAGAGAGAGAGAGAGAGAGAGAGTTGTTTGAAAAGATCTTCGAAGTGGAGAAGTAGAGCCACATGATGCTGTTGATTACAAACAAAAGAGGGGCTTCTATGGAAACATACCTTCAAACAGAGAAACAATGCTCAAGGCCAACGCCACCGTGATACATCTTGGCAAAATGGATATAGTCAAAGTTGGTTCTAGCTTAATGAGACGGCCAACAAGAGCTGTTGAGTAAAGAGAAAAGGCACTTGCAATTACAATAGATGAGAAGATCTCCGCAGCATGTCGTTTAACGAGCTAATAGCAAAAACAAAAGATGCCAATTAGCCATGAATCCGAAGTATTTACAATGCCTATCTTGTTGTAAAAAGATATCTAAACTGTCAAAAGGAGACGGAAGAGAGGGATAAACGAAAATAATGCAAATATTCACCTTTCTCTGTTTGAACATTGAAAAGGCAAATGAAATAATAACAGATCCCAGAAAACCCATTAGAATATCACCAGCTCCAGGATTTGATGACACTTTGGTGAGATAACTTCCTGTAGGAGCATCAATTATTGTGATTCTAAGTTCAGGTATACATAAATCCAATATTTCATCAGTAAGTTCATCATGCAAGCAAGAAGGATCTGATATATCATGAGATATTAAACCTATAAATGATTTCAACATTTTTTTGGATGTTAACCCTGATACAGCTATCTAAATCCACACAAATTCAGTTTTTAAACTAAACAAAGTTCAATCTTGTGACTTTTCGTTTTGGAGTTTATATTTTAATTAGACAGTATTGAAACAGTCGATGGAGCCATCTGTTAAGTTTATGTTGTAGTGGCCATCAAATGTCAGTTCAAAACATATCCATATATCATCATATGAACTGAAAAAGTTGTGAAGTTTTCACACGGAATGCGCAAATGGAAGTAAGCTTTGAACCTAGAACAGCATCCAGTCCAGTCCGGGATATGTACCCATATGCCAAGGCAGCAGCATCAGCACCAAACGCACAGCAAATAATTGGATGGAATACCTTCTTGACATTAGATGGCAGCCTGCAGTAAAACCAACACATGCTCATTACAAAATCCAAAACAGCATAATGGTGAATTATGGTCGAGGTAACAGGTAGACGAAGCATATTACCCAGAACCAACCATGTATCCAAGGACAGTTGCAGCCAGTAGGAATGGAAGACAAGTTTTTGCAGCTGTACCGAGGGCAACAGGCTTTAGGTAAGCCACAACAAACGACGAAACAAAGATCGCAGTCCAGGTCCAAAGCTCGAAATTTGTGAAAGGAGAAGGTTTGGACATGGGTTCAGCAGGTATCATCTCTGTCTTTACAAGTCTTCTAACAGTTAACGCAGTATATCCCGCAACAGACAGTGAAGCCAACCAACCAGCAACTGAAAGAAGATGAACAAATCAGATGATGACCAAGTTCAGAAAGTTAATACGTACTAGCTAAGTAACGCAATTGACACAAGCATACAACCATATCGATTATAAGCTGATCGCGACAGAATCTAAAGAATGCGGTACTACTACGAACCCATGATGAAGACAATTTTGAGGCCCGACGCTGGAGGGATATCCTTCACAGCAAGAGGCAAAACAACCAGTGACGGCACGTAGAACAGCGGAAGCCAGCGCTGGATGAATAGATTCGCCGGTTCGAAGAAGCCCACAAGCGCCATCGCGGCCGACGGGGCGGCAAAGTCCAGAACGCTCAGCACCGAGAACGTGCAGAACATTCCGAAGAGCGCGCTCGGGAACTTGATGGCGGCGGCGGCGAAGGCCTGCTTCAGGAACTTGTCCGCCGCGAGTATGAGCCCCAGCGACACGGCCAGATGGAAAGCCCGCACGACCTGCGAAGCACACGAGGCAGTATTCTATCAAGAACTGGAGATCATGCCCGCGTACGATTCCGAACAAGATCACAAGCTTACAATGTGGAGAATGGAAGGGGTCTGCGGGGCGGCGTCGGCGCCTCCGGCGCCGGGTGCGACGGGGGGTGAGGACTTGGTCGGAAGAAGGGGTTGGTATTTGGCATCTCCGTCCATGCGTAGGAACCTGGGGACGGGTTGGCGGGAAGAGTTGTGGCGAGAAGAGATGGTTCTGAAGGTGCAGGAGGTGGAGGTGGTGGGTATCCGGAGGGCGATATTTATGGAGGGTTTCTTGGATGGTGACAGGGCGAGAGGGAGAGGAGGGATGACGAAGGAGGTGGCGGAAGCAGACTCCATGATCGTGGCGTCGCCAATGGCGGGAGGAAGGAGGAGCAGCAGCAGCAGAAGAAGAAGAAGCCAAATTGGTGTGGGAATCCTCTGCGCAATTAAGTCGAACAGGTTGCAGGGAGGGTCTCTTGTGGACGAGGTTGTAAGTTTGAGGAATGGGGTCTCGGATTGGGATTGAAGTGGAAAATTGAAGGAATAATAACAACACGAACGAGCGAGTGGTGCTTTCTCCTTCTCCTCCTCCTCCTTTCTTCGTCCGCTACAATTCCTCCGCCAAGGTTGGAACCAGGGGAGGAGTTTGGTTATATAGTGCCGCTAGGACCCTCCTTTATTTGATTCATTTCATTATTGATTTTATCTGTATTTTTTTTTCTTTTCTTTTTCATTTGTGTGGAGGGACACATATGAAAGATAAGAAGGAGAGAGAGAGAGAGAGAGAGAGAGAGAGAGAGAGAGAGAGAGAGAGAGAGAGAGAGAGAGAGAGGAGACGAAGAAGAATGACAAATATCTTTGTCGAATAGATGCCCAGAGCCACTCAACACTTATGCTGCTCATCCGTTTGAAACAATCTTTATTATTTGGTAAATACAAATGTATAGTGTTAGTGTTAGATGCGACATATATTTCAGTAGGTACGGAGAAGTTGTGGGCAATGCTTAATTTTATTGAAAAAAAAATAGATATGCTAATCCTCTTAAAGCACCATCAAAACACTCATTTTGTATCGTCTGATTATTTATGATAAACGCTTGATGGAAAAAAGTTTAATTAATATTTTTATTATTCATTATGACTTTAACCATGATGGATGAGTGCCGTGCTACTCTTGAAATGTTTTTTTACCAAAATGCTCTGAAATGAAGAAATTGCAAATCCAGTAATCCAAATGACTATTACTCATGCGATATATTTGGACCAAACTAAGAAAACCAAATTCTGACTAAATTACAACAACAATAATGATATTGATCTGTTGTGAGTGTGACGCTTGAGCTAAAAAGCATGAAGATAATGCGGATATTGGGCTTGGGCTATTAACATTTCAAATCTTGTAGGCCTTAATGGGCTCATGAGGGTCATCGAGGTCCGTTTATAAGCAGATTTGTCTTCGGCCCATTCGGTTGTAGAAATGAAATCCCCTCCAAAACTCCGCATGGCAATTTTTGTTCCTCCCATTTCGCGATGCCCGGCGTGGTGAGGAAGCGATCCCAATTGCTTCGTGATTTCGCCGCTTCCTGCATCCAAACCCCGCTCGGGAGGCCCTTCTCCTGTTCAATTCAATGCTTTCGTTTATAATCTGTGGGTTTTTTTAAGATTTGTGATCCTATTCCCGACCTTGGTGAGTAATCTTTTTTTTTTTCCTTTTTGTTCTTCTTCTCCTTCTTGGCTTGTAGTTTATGATGCACTTTGTAGTGTACAGGCAAAAAAAGTATAATTTTAAGATTCTTTTGGATCATAATCATGGCAGATCCTATATTAATAGGAAAAAGAAAATTTGCATGGATTATTAGCTAAATTATGTCGAAAATAAGAAAGAAAATAGAGAACTTAACATGACGAAGGATGACAGAATTTCTAATGTCATTCCTGAATTCTATTCTTTTTTCTTTTTTTTTTTTTTTTGAGGTGGGAATTCTATTCTTAGAGGCCATAAATTATGATCAATTTACTTTACTGCTTAAGTTTTCATGCAATTCCAGATTTCAACAATTGGAAGAGCAAAATGTACTATTCTGTGAACCAAAAGTGGCAAACAATGTTGAAACTGCAACAGTGTGAAGAAAGGCTAGAAGTTGACACAAAATAATTTGTTGTTTACAAGGATCAAAATTTTCTAATCAGTTAAGAATAAACTTTGATCCAATGATTGGAGTAGTGGCATCAGAGAAAGGTTAGAAGTTTATATATTGTTAATATATTACGAGAGCTTGCCATAGAAGTTTGGGATAATTGTATCTTTGTCCCGTTAAACTTACCAGTAAAATGAACCTTTTTGTGGCCCATATGATTTCTCTAGAGTATTGATTACCAAGTGTGAACATTTAACCTGCAAAATGAACTTCTTCTAGTATTTTCTTTCCTTTTGGATTTCTATTTCAGCTCACCTTGGGAATTTGCCATTTTGGCTTCAGTTTGGGAGAGTATGGATCCTCAGCAAAACAATAGTCAGGACTTCTCTCAGGCAGATTCACATGTTTCGCTTATATGTGGTCTTCCTGATGAAATTGCACTTCTTTGCTTAGCAAGAGTTCCTCGAATGTATCATCATGTGCTTAGATGTGTTTCAAAAAAGTGGAGAGATCTTCTGTGCAGTGATGAGTGGCATTCTTGTCGTCAAAAGCACAATCTAGAGGAGACTTGGATATATATATTGTGTAAAGCAAGCTCAAAAGGAAACTTATGCTTTGTGTTGGACCCAGATCCTGCTAACAGAAGCTGGAAATTCCAGCAGTTCATCCCATTACCATGTACGAAAAAAGATGGTATTTTACTTGAAACTTTAGGGAAGAAGTTATACCTAATGGGTGGCTGTAGCTGGAAGGAAGACGCAACAGATGAAGTACATTGTTATGATGCTTCATCAAACCAGTGGTCCATTGCACCTTCAATGCCAACAGCAAGGTGTGTTTCATATGTCTGATTTATCATTCAATTGATTGCTATTGCCGGTTGTATGATGTGATACCATGATAGATGGAATAAAGAGAAAATATCTTGACAAGATGCTAAAATTATCCCTCTCTCCAAAGGGAAAAAAAACAAGTTGAAGTAATTAGCTGAGTCACTGACAATGAGCTTTTTAATTATTTCAATAATTAGGTTATTGATTTTTTAATTGGTTTTTGGTCATGATGTTTTTTTCTTGCCTTAGGTGTTTCTTTGTATCTGCATCTATGAACAACAAACTTTACATCACGAGTGGGCTTGGTTTGAATTCAGATGCACCAAATTCCTGGGATATATATGATTCACATTCAAATAATTGGAGCTCACACAAGAATCACCTGCTAAATGCTGACATTGTTAAATTTATTGCCTTCAATGAGAAGCTGTACACCATCCACAAGACTTGGAGTGGCTTGCATTACGCAGGAGTCTACGATCCCCCGAACAGAACTTGGCAGGGAGCAGAGGAAGATCTTGCATTGTGTTCTTGCGGTCCAACAGTTGTGGTGGATGGGACCCTTTATATGTTGGATGAGAGCTCCGGGACAAGGCTTATGATGTGGAAGGAGGATACAAAAGAATGGTTGGTTCTTGGAAGGTTGTCTCACCATCTCACTAGACCACCATGCCAACTTGTTGCCATTGGAAGGCTCATCTTTGTCATAGGGCAAGGTCCAAGCATTGTGGTGATCGACATTGATAAGGCAATTAGGGCCAGAAGGATGTTGGTGAGTTTTTCCTTCAGCCCTAAATTTGATTGCGATTACACTGTCATCAGCTGCAGTACCATAACCCTCTGATGTAAAAGATTTAATTATTTGGCGACGAAAATGACAAGAAAAGAATGTGTAACAGTCGAACAAACATATGAATATATCATTTAGCTATCTTTTCAATGCTTAATTTGGGCTTTCATTTATTTGTATAACAAACTGCAAGAATATGAATCGTCATTCCTATGATTTGTTGCAAAAGACATCATTCATTGGTGTGAAGTAAAAGTATATTAGGCCACATGTTTACTCGTAGCAACTTTTTCTACTTGTGCATATTTGAGAAAACAGTATGGAATACGTGCACCATTGTTCTTTTGTCATCCAACGATCAATTTCTTTTTTACCCACTATTTTCTTTTTATCCGATATGTTAGATTAATCCAATGGCAATGCATCAATTTATGGTGAATGATGGATAGATTAATGACAAATAAGTAATTAAAAAAAAAACATGTCCGAATGTATTGTAAGCCGTTTATCTCTTGATATGCTCATCCCCCAATTGAGTTACTCGTAAATCTGCCGGGCTTCTGGCTACAAGAATCCGCACCAGCCAGAACAAAACCAAAAGAAGAAAGGGAAACAACATGAAATAGTATTACTTGATCATGGAGAGTGATAGATGGGTTTGATCAAGCGAAGAGCAGCGTGTCAAACACGATGGCGATGCAATACAACTAAGTACGTTTGCGGAAACAACATGAAATTCTAAAGCATTGTAAACTAAGATTAAGATGTCAGGAGATTAAAGTAAAAGGGAAAGAAAAAATTAAGTCAGGCCGTTTTATTTTCTTTCGTTTTCTTTTCCATCTACTACTCTTCTTCTCCCAGGCTGTGTCTTTTCTAATCTGCTGCTGCGCCTGTTCTAATCTGCTGCTGCTGTGGACAAATCTAGCGACCTGCTTCCATCTGCACTTCTTCCCTTTTTTTTTTTTCTCTTCAGCAACAGTTCAAGACAGAATTCCTCCAAACAATTTCTTCTTGATTTTTTTTTTTAAAAGTCTTCTACTTTTTCTTTTCAATCTTATCTTTTGCCTTTCAATCGTCCCTCTCACCTGCATATGTGTGCCCCTCATCTGCTTTCCACTTTCCTCGTTATTTCAGATTTTCCAATTTTATGGAAAAGTTGTTATAATGGAATAACCTAACACGTAAATGTATAAAACGAACAACAGAGAAAAAAAAACTGTCAACTTTGACAAAATGACTTCCTTAGGAAAAAAATTCATACGTTCAATTTTTTTATTTGCCAAACGGGTCATAAAGAGTCGGGGAAACTAGAGAGTGCCTTTTTTTATGGCATTCTTGTTGAGGTGACCATTACAATCAAAATTCAAACATACAAAATTTTGTGGGTATAGAAAATTTAGAAGAGAAACGACTCATCACATATGAAACTTTCATAATGACAAAGGGAAACTTCATGTGACAGAAGGAACTTACAAAAGATTTGCCATCAGAAAGGCATTTCCTGCCATGGGAGCGGAAGGATGATATAAGAACTCCAAGTAACAATACCAAAATAAACATAAATATAGAAAAACAAAAGGCATCTGTATTTTTACTGTAGAGGTTGAACAATGCATTGTTAATTTTCTAGCTACAAAGTTCATAGCGTTCAGTGATATTTCCTTTTCTGTGTGTGCGAGAGAGAGAGAGAGAGAGAGAGAGAGAGAGAGAGAGAGAGAGAGAGAGAGAGAGGAACTATTAACATCTGGTTTAGTGGTAAATTGACGATGCAGAATCATACTCACAAGAGTTTGGTACAGGATTAAAATGAGAATAAGATATTTGTGTGAGGATCATTCGTCCTTATTGTAAGAATTAAAAAAAAAAACAGAAACATTTCAGTTTTTACTCCCCCTAGGACACATTTATTCTCATCCGAAGAATATCTGAAACATAAATTTATTTATTTTAAGATCCAATGACCCATGCCAAATACCCCCTGTGTGCTTACAAAGAAGACTGCTTGCTTTGCTAGAAACTTCCTAGGTATCAAAAGATTCACATGCCAATAGTGTCCCACAACTAGGATGGCATTCAATAAAGTTTCATATGCATAAATTTATCATCATGTGGTAACAAAAGTTAATAACCGCATTTCAAGCTTCTAACTTGGCTTTTGTAAAGTGCCAAAAGATCTCCTCAACATTGTTGATGACACCCCCAACTCCAAGAGACCAATGCCCTCCTCCATAATCCAAGATGAGAGGGAGAGACCGACGTGGCTTCCCGAGTTTTGCAAGATTGTCCAGTAGTTTTCATACGTTTAATGGGCTACAACCATCGTTAGAAATGTTCCTTCTTGTTTAATCATTTGAGGATTATTTTTTGAGAAATATGTATAGGGAGGCACTAATGCCACTCCAAAAAGCTTGCTGCCACTCCAACAAAAATTTATATGACCCATTTACCCTTTCCATTTGATGCGTGTCACATTACTCTCCTTGTTTTTTTTAAAAAATGACAACATTTTATTATTAAAACAATAAAGACACCCATTACTTCTATTAATATAGTTATAAAATTAATAAATAATATGTTTTCGTATAAAAATTTACGAGCACCACTATTTATTCAGAACAGATTTTTTTTTGACTAAATTGAAATTACTAATTCATCAATCTCAAACCCTTTATTTATATAAGCCCAAAACTTTATCTTCTACTTTTTAAAAATAAAATAACACATAATATACTTCTTGATTTATGAGTAGATTTCAACACAAATAATGTAATTCAATTTGAACATATAAATATGAAATATAATAGAAAGATAACATGTAATATATTACAGTGAAGAAATTTTATTGTTATTTTCTAAAATATATTATGAGTTTGCTTCTAAATTCTTCGGACTATGGAAATAAATGAGATTTTTTTTGTTAAACTCTAAAAACATAGTAGATAAAGTTTTGGGCTTATACAAATAATAAAGGGTCTATATTAGTGAATTAGTCATTTCAAATTCTTTGAAATTTCAACTTAGTAAAAAAATCCGCTCTACATAAATACTGGTGCTCATAAATTTTTATACAAAAATATATTATTTATAAATTTTTAAATATATTAATGGGAGTAATAGGCACCTTTATTATTTTAATAATAAAATGTTGTCACTTTTCCTTAAACGAGACTACTTTGACACACGTCAAATGAAAAGGGCAAATGGGTCACAATATTTTTTCTAGGAGTGGCGATAAGTTTTTTTGGAGTGGCATTAGTGCTTTCCAAATGTATACGAAAAGTATATGTAGAACACTAATTTTACTTATTAATTTAATAAAATAATTATATATTAATTTAAAATATATAGTAAATAATAAATATGATTAAAATTAACAATTATTCGATGATCATGATCAAACTATATTAATAAAAATGAGTAATTCAACGATTATAATTTATTTAGCTTTAATAATATATTTTTATTATTAAATTATTCAAATAAATACATATTATTTCATCTAAGATGTATATCATCATTTTAATCATGAATTATAATAAAAAAATAATTAAATGATAATAAATAAACATTCCATACTCAAGTTTGAAAGCCGGATGCTATACATACTCATTAATCTCTTATTTTTTTATCCTTTTCTTAATTATGATGGCACATTGGCCCTATGTGCCGCTTGGAGAAGGATTAGAGCACAAATATAATTTAATTCATTCGAAAAAGTTAGTGTAAGCAGCGGAGGAAGTTATTGTGAAGTTCAAAAAAACTATAAGCTTGCGTCCAAGATACATATGTATACATATACATACATTATATTATATATATATATATATATATATTCCTTCCAACCAAGGTCTAATAATAAGAGAGGTAAAATATAAAGCAAAAAAAGGAAATTGCTTATATGCATATACATCATCAATACATCTCTATATATACCACCATACTGCTGGGTCGAAAGAAAAAATAATTATGTATGATATAGGGAACAATAGTCTCCTCGACTGCACTTGTCTTCTTCTAAGCCGAGGGTTCTGCTCCTTACCCAACATGATCTTCTCCAAGCTCAGCTCTTCTCATGAAAATCAATGTTGTAGAACCAAAAAGGTAAATGATGATGAGCAATATTGATAGGACATAAACTTTGCATTTGCAGATGGAAATCCCCCCAGAATTGTTAAAATGACAGTTTCCGCCCTTTGGTAACAAATAAATGGCTACTTCAATTGGGGCTTTGGGCATTTATTAACGACAGGAAAAGTTACACAACAGAAGTTGACGAGCAATTGATTCTTTGTCAAAATGGTCATGATCCAGATAAGTTTAATATTGAAGCATCAATTTCCTTCTGAACAGGATATGAGTTATTCAAAAAACAAAAGGATCCACATCTGGTTGCCGATTATGTTGTTGATCCTCAAAGAAGAGACGAGGGCCTCAGTCTTTAGCCACAAAAGTTGAGCTTCTTTAGCACCTTTGCATAAGCTGCGTGCACAACCTCAGGATGTCTGAGCCTTCTTTTAGCTTTCTTTGACTGCACAATACATTTATGAAGTTAGGCCTGGACGCATCATTTCTTATTAAAGAAAACTCTAGTAACTACTATTTGATTCATTCAGTCTTGTTAGTCATAAACCACCCATACTTTTTATCCTTTTTTTTCTTTTTTTGAGATAAGAAAGGATTACTGTCTATTTTACAATCATCCATCATTTTATTTAAGTATAATAACAATGCTTACTTACTTCTCGCAGTGTCCCATAATAACATGATGAATTCCATCAATGTTGTCAAAATCGCATCCCAACTCGTAAAATCGGACGACTCTACAATCCTAGCCCTGAAATTTGTGCTCATTCCCACCTTGGCACGTTTCCGGCCAGCATGTGATCGAATCGCATGCTGGATCATAGGATCGCTGGACGCTCTTTTTTTTTCAGCCTAGTAAGTGGTCTCGTGGTGTGACCACATGTGCCCAAAAGCCCAATGCTATTAAGACCGGACCGGGCAATGAACTAGAAAAGTCTCCGTTTCAGATCGGACCGGTCGGATCGGTCAGACCAGTTAATAATAAAATACAACAACAACAAAGCCTTATCCCACTAGGTGGGGTCGGCTACATGGATCATACGATGCCAATTCGTTGATCCATGTTTATGAGATTCGACAGGGTTTTACGCTGGCTGTCGGGGCCTAACACAACCCTCCTCCTTTATCCGGGCTTGGGACCGGCTATAAAACATAGGCGGAGTTTGTGAATAGACAATGATGCGTCTTATAATTCCATACCTTGATCTTGTAGTCATCTCCTTGAGATGTCACAAATTTAATATAAAACATTATAATTTAATATAATACATCAAAATATTAAATTATTTATGTAGCAAAAGTAAAAGATTATAATAAAATTAAATCATAATATTTAAAGTCAAACAAGTTTAAATCATAAAATAAAATATTGTAATCATAATAGTTTTCTTAATAAGATAGGATATTTTATAAAAAATATTCAAAACAAAATTCTCTCTATCTCTAATGCTTTTTGTGTTGCCTTGATTATTGAAAAAATATCTCACATTCCCAATGTAATCTCTTCCTCTCTCCCTCCTTCCCAACTATCTCTCTCTTTCCCAACATCTATCTCACGTCTCTCTCTCTCCATCCCAACTCCCTCTCTCCCATTCCCAACATCTTTTTAATCTCTCACACACACCTCTCTCCTTCCCAACTCTCTATCTCTCATTCCCAGACGTCTCTCATTCTCTCTCATGTCTCTTCCTCTTCCAAGTTTCATCTTCTCTCTCACACTTTTCTCATTTCCAATATTCTCTATCACATAAACCTATCTTCCAAAAGATCTCTCTCTCACTCAGGCGCCTCTCTCTCTCTCATGTCCGGTTCAAACGATTCGCGGTTCAATCCGGCTTTTTTCGGTTTGATCCGGTTTTTAACCGGGTTTGACCGGTTTAATCCGGCCCAAATAACAGTCCAGTTTTGGCATTCAAACTAACCTGTGTTACCAACCGATCGACGGTCAAACTGGTCGGACCAGCCAGTCCGATCCTGACAACACTGCAAAAGTCATTAAGGAAAAAAATGATGCCCTAATCCAGTTGCCCACCTCCAGCTACCCCCATGCGTTGCCGCCACCAGCTGCCAGTTGTTGCCGCTGCCGCCTGCCGCCAGTTGTCACCTGCCACCAGTTGTTGCCGCTTGCCACCGTGTGCGGCCGCCTGCCGCCATGTTTTCCAGACATCTGCTGCCTACTGTTGCTGCCGCTCGCCATGAATCGTCAGTTCTCCCCTACTCCTCCCTCAATCTCGCGTTTCTTTTTCTGTTTTCCTGCTCACGACTTCAGTGCGCAGGTGAGCTGCTCCCTGCTCCTGGCCTCAGTGCACAGGGAGCAGCGAAGGTCTTCCTGCTCGTGAACAGGGAGGCATCGAGGTCTCCCTGCTCGTGCAGTGCAGCAGGGTGGCTGGCACCTTTAATCCTGTTTAAAACTTTAAGTTAGGAATTAGGATTATGTAAGTGCATGTTTAATTAGGTTTGAATTAGGTCTTGATTGTTGAATGCTTGTATAGAATCATATATTTAGATAAAGGAAAATGGCATCCGGTTTGGGTTCAGGAGTTGGAAACACAAATGCACCTGAAGGTGGAATTGCAGCTACAAGAGTACTTAGAAACAATGCTCCAGGGAATAAGAGTGATCCATATGGAAGCATGGCTTCATAATTAATATATTCAAAAATTAATATAAATTATATATTATATTCAGTTTCGTGCTAATTAATATATTAAAAAAATAATCCGGTAGAATCGGTCGTGTCATGTTACGTGTTCACGGTTTACGTTTTTTCCCGGCCCTCCGTGTCGTGTCCGTTTTACGCGTTTGACAACATTGAATTCCATCATGCATGAAGACAAGGTGACAATGTCAACTACTTATAGTCATCCAATGTTCTTTTTCTTTAGGGAAAAAAAGATAAATCTCTGACCTTGGAAGATGTTCTTTGGATAAATTCACAATGTATTCACTAGTAGATCCAGAAATGGACCTCATAATTCAATGCCAAAAAACAAACACAATCATAAATACACCATCTCTGTCAGTGAAGCATTAAAAATGATCCAGTAAACATTATGGCACACAAGCTTTCCCTATTCATGCATAGTCAATTGATTCGGGAGCATATAATAAACAGGGTATTCATTTCTCAACGAAAGTGGGAAACCTTCTCCAAGGAAAGCATGACAGATGAAAGGTAAAATGGAACTCTTCACCAGTAATGCTGATTTATGATGCACGAGCTCCTTTATTCAAGAAGTCTGTTAAATACTAAGTTTCGTTTTTTGAATGAAAAAAAAGGATGACTAACAAGTTATATTGACTATGCATGTATATTACACAAAAAAGGAATATATGTACAAGTACGTGAGCAGTGCAGTATCGCTACAATGAGACTTCTATTGGACATACTCTGAATCAAGTTTTAATCTTTCACTGACGTGCATGTCATAGACCAATGACGATATGTTATCTATCATCATGATCATTGAAAGAAAATTGAAAACTGAAGCTTGTTACATGAAGATCTGCCAACAAGCAGGAAGAGGGATTCATTATCCTCATTATTAGGACGAACCAGCATCCACATCATGCCTCAAACTTCAAACGCATTTCACTTGTGTGACTATATAAGCACTCAATTAGTGAGTACATAATGCATTTCCTCTCCGCTACAAGGAACACAACATGTTGCTGAAAAGAATGGATTTGGGAATATAGAAAAAGTTTTGAACCTTTTTTTAGGAGAAAAAAGTTTTGAACTTCACCATGGAAAACAAGCAATCTCAATAGTGGATGAAAAAAATGATGAAACCAGAGCCCATGTGAACCATTTGCATTAATCAATTAAAGGAAAATCTAAAGAAAACAATGACATTAATCGATCATAAACCCGAGGGATATTCTTGAAGAAATGAGGGACGATAGATATACTGAATCCCAACTACTTACTATTATCGAAACACCACCTCCACACAAAATTTATATCTGACCACGACTCTACAAACAATTGCAGGACACAGGTTGGCTAAATGCTCAGAAACATAACACAAAGTTTTGGGTTACCTTCAAGTGTGCATTGTGCCGTTTCCCTGCCCTCCATCGGCGTATCTGCCCATCTTTCATATTCCTAAACCTGAACTTAAAAGAACTGTGAACACAAACAAATGAAGCCCTATTTCAGTGACCAATGCACGATAATGAGATCACACAAAATAAACAAACAAATAATGAAGCAAATCAAACCTACGAGTAAGCCTTGAGCTTATATTTCTTCACTTTGGAAGTGATCGGCGTGGTCGGAGCCCTCGATCTGTCTTTTGCCTTGGCCGCGTAATCGCGCGCTTGGATCACCTTAAAAAAAACACACAAAAAAATACTCATGAATTCAACTAAATCCATCGGAATTTGAGGCAAAGATCCAGTTTTTTCGCACGGACAACACTAAAAGGTACTAACCGGAAGGGATTGGGAAGGAGAGTAAAACCCTAAGCCAAGCGGCTGCCGCGAGGTGCGTCCTCCGGGGACGAGATTGCTGGCAAAGGGCCTGACGACGGACGCATTAACCGGAAACGCCAATGGTCTGACATGGCCGCAAGAGAGTTGTGAGAAGGCAGGACGGGAAGAAGAAGAAGAAGAAGAAGAAGAAGAAGAAGAGCATAGACGCCGGACGGCGAGTTTGCTGCACCACCGCTGCATTTTTATATTTTTTTGTCCTTCTTCCACGGGGAAGGCGACGAGACCTAAAACTGCGACTTGTTAATTTCGTTCGACTTGGGAAAATTGGAATGGGCTTTCGTCACGGGCCCTTAATCTGGTCCAGTTGTAAAAACTCATGATTGCAGCCCATTAAAAGCACAGTCCCTTTTCGTATCTAATATTACTACATTAGACTTCGAATACTTTGCAACAAGCACTCTTTTGAGGAAGATTTTTTTATCCTAAAATTGATTTAATCAGATGATAAATACTAATAATATTGAATTATCTTATCGATGCTTCACATAGAAATTTTGCATACAAGATAAGGATAACAAAAGCTTCTTGGACATCAGTCTCAATCCATGGAGTATAAATGAATTACACATTCTTTTTCCATGTGTAACATGGGGGATTCTTATAAAAGAGAAAAAAGAAAACTTCAAACTTAAAAATACCACTGTTGAAAGAGGGGGGATGATCCGTGATTTTCTTTTAATAAAGCTACATTGCCACTTAGTGTACGGAAAGCGACACGTGTCCAACTCATGCGACACTAAAATTTACATGCACCAATCATAGATTGAAATTTCGATCTATCATCGAACTCAATTAATCTTGTATCATTCCGAATAATATACGGCGAATGAAGCTCACATCAAAATTTTTTTATATTCACAAAAGTCGAACTCGAAATCCTATCTAGTGGTGTTTATTAGACTGAAAGTCGTCCGTTGGCTGACCCGATATGATAATGGATAAGTTTGTCCGTGTCCATTCCGAATATGTCCAATAAGTTATCGGGTTTTAACGGATAATAGGCCAAACATTATATTTCAGTTGTTTTACCCAATATCCAATGGTCCGGTATCTATTTGGTATCCACCCGTGAACTAATAACCGTCTGATAGGCTGACTGTTAGTCCGTTAATAATATTAGCTAATAAAAGTATATAATAATATTTACGTAATAATAGAATATAAGTTGTTTATCCATTATTAATTTGATTTGTTCTATTGTTAATGAAAATTAAAATAAACAAATGAGGAAAAAGACAAAAAAATAAAGAAAATTATGAGAAATTGAAGGAAAAATTAATGATACATTATTTATTATTTTATTTTATTTTATTAATATATCAAGAAAATAATATAAAAAATATAGAAAAAAATGTCAATTTTAAAAATAAATGAAAATACTAAATTAGTTTTTTCAAAAATTAATGGACTACTCGGTTCGTTCGTTAGTGTCCATTAAGGCCTATTAGAATTTAACGGGTCGGACAAATATGAAAGTCTATTAGATGATTCGATAATATCCCATTAAAGTAACGTCCTATGTCCGGTCAAAATCCGACGGACAGAAACTGAGTTAAACACCACTAACCATATCCAATCCACCCACTCTTGTTGGTGTTTAATAAGTTGCATGGTACAAGCATCGAACCCCATGCACTATGCGTAACAGTGTTACCTGTTACACGCACTGCATGTTCTCATTTCTCTCATATATATATTTTTTTCTTTTCATTTTCCTGTCTGATGCATGCACTTGCATTGCATTTTATATACATCTAGAACAGTGTTACCCTGTTCGGTCCAAACTAGAAATCCAAAGACGCATCTCTCTCCTTCCTTGCAGTACACATTTAAATAAAAAGGGCCAATTCCCAGTAATCAACAGCCTGAACGTTGAAGATTTCAGCATGGCATCTGCCCTCTGTACTTATTTAACTTTCTATCAGCTGATTCTCGCACGCCACCTCTTCCCTCAGCAAATGCACTGCGCAGGGCCATTTAATCAGCTAATTAAGGGCCTACGGCCACCTGCTTTTGCCACCTGATATAGTGCAAAGTCAAACTAATCTACAGCTTAGAACAGGATATCTGATAAAAACCGATACAAATATCAGTCCCCATTGCAGCGAGCAGTGCGGCAGATCAGAGCGCCTTTTGTATCTTTTGCAGCTTTTGGGAAGCAAACACGCATGAGCCGACAGCTAGTGGAATGCTCCTCTATCTCATGCACAAGACTGGAAGCTCCAGGAGCTCAGCTTTCTTGGAGCATTTCAATTTCAATCCTTTTGATCGCATGGCCAACTGGTAAACAGGCCCGTCAAGTTTTCAGCTGTTGCGAAAAAAGGAAGAGAAGGATCGCACAAAATATAGAAGAACGTGAAGAAAAAAAATGGTGGCGACTTTTTGTTATAAAATAATGATGATTACAAGGATTGATCTCTGTCTAGACTCCTAAGGAACCGTTTGGTGCATTACCGATTTAAGTGACCGGTAATTTAGATCACCACTTAGATAGATTACCACTATTTAAATTATCGATAATATTAGATTATAATATTTGGTAAGTACTGGTAATCTAAATAATGGTCAAAATGGATAATGATAAAATTATCAAAATATCCTTAAAAATTATTTCAGATTTTAATAACATATTATTATAAATAAACAAAGAAAAAAATAGAAAAGTGAATATATATAAAAAAAGATGAAACAAAATTAGGAATTATTTGAAAAATATTTGAAATAATATAAAAGATGAAGTTAAATGATATTTATTTATTAATAAAATATTTGAAATAAAAAATTTAATTGAAGAGATATTTTCGTCAAAATGTATTCCTACCAGCTGGTAATCTGAAAAGACACCTCCCCTGCCCGCTATCTAGATTACCAGTGAAGTGGTAATCAAGATTACCAGAGTAATTAAAATTATCAATAATCAATCGCAGCCAAACGAGATAATGTGATGGGTCCTGAGAATTTTAAATAAAATAATCGGTAATCTATTTAGATTACCCAATACCAAACGGCCCCTAAGGAGTTTATATATGCACTCCCTTTGACAGATAATAGGAATTACATGCGGACTGAGATTCTAAATAAATCTCCTGAAAATAAGACACCTATCTCGTGATAAGAAAATAAATCAAATCCGAATCACATATAGAATACTCCTAAAATTTTCGCTCAGAGGCTCCGCCCCTTTGCAACCCCTGCAGGGGGATCCTCCTCTTGATTCTCCACAGGCTCGCTGATCGGACAGTAAGATCTTCGTAAAAAAAATTTACTGAAGCGCTTGACTATGTAGGGAGATCAATTAAATTCAGATTTAAGACATTATTAATATCAGCTCTCAAGATTCTCCTGCAACATAAATTACACAGCACTTGGCCACCCTTCGGAATATGTAATTAGAAAATGATCAGAAGAGAACACTCCACTGGAGTACTTTACTTCCCACTGAGATTTTTGCGTCGCTCATATTGGCCTACACCATGAGATGCACATCTACCAACCGCCACAAGAGCGATCACTTCAAAGTTCAAACAGTCCTGCTTTACGTTTTAATTTGTGCAGAATTGTTGGCATAGGAATTCTTTTGATCTGCTTCAACAAACTTGATTTCAAAAAAAGAAGGAAAATTAAAGAATTAATGCACAACTAAGCTGATGTCTGTAAAAGATGCTCAACAGCTCTGGCGAGTACTATACATAGCTATAATTTTTTTTAAGCTGTTCATGCGGTGTTTGAATAATTGCACACACACTTCACATCTCTCGTACATGGAAAAATGTTTAAGTTGCGAAAGGATTCGAACATGAAAGGTCGAGCTGAACCCAATGAACACTTTGAGTGGAAAGTCTGAAAGTGGAGTCTTTTTTGTAACACCCACGGTCATATTATGAGCTCTCGACCAGCACGAATAATCACCTGTATTTTACTCATGTGAGAGTATTCAATAAGATCATGATTTTTAGATCTCATATTATTATATTTTTTTCTCGTAAAGAGCTCAACGTTCTCGTTGAACGAAGTTCGTTGAACGAAGTTCGTATTGATCCATGGTGGCGTACTTCTCATATGACTTAAGTGAACACGCAATGTCGACTCTAATATAATTATATAACACATCCAATCAAAATATTATTTGCTTTGGACTCTTAATTCACACAAATTTAAAATATATTTTTGATAAATGAAGAAAATGATTATATAACTATCTTCGTATTTTATGTATGTGAAATTATTTGATGGAACAACTTTCATATTTTTTTTATATGAAACTATTCAATCAATGGGATCACGTCCCACTTGTGAATATGAAAAAGGCGACTCGCTAGTCATTACATAGGTTTAATCGGAGGGGAACATTGGACTCAAAGTTTTCTAGTTGACCATTCTTTTTTACTTTGTTGACTTTTTGCTCCATCTCTTCTTTAAAAATGTGAAATATATGATAAAGTAGTTTAATGTTCAAACTAAATGGAAGAGACGTTCTACTTTCCACAAAATTGGTAATCTAAAATGTTTTAGGTTCAGTTAGTGTAACGCCCGGCGGGTTTAAAAAAAAAAAAGATTGAAATCTAATAAAGAATAAAAATACAGGAAGAAAGGCAAAGATAAAAATATAATAGGAGAAGATAAAGGTCAAATAAATTAGAGTTGGAGTTTTGCCACCAACTCAAATTCCTCTCCTATACATATGAGGTCACGCCAACGAAACAGCCCATTTTGTTTCTCACGAGCCGACCCTAGATATTTTTTCTATTCTGTACACCTTTTATTCCTTTCGCACCTGACGGCCGCCGTCCACACAAGAGAACAATTAGAGGACGTGGACGGCGGTGAACGAGCGCCTGGACAAAGGGGAGCGGCCGAAAGAAGAGGAAGAAAAAGAGGAACATGAGGTTTTAACGAAAACTTCACAAAGGTATGAAACTAGGATAGATTCTTTCTAACATTATGATTTTAGACTCGAAGCATGTCCTTCTTGATCCTTGGTTATAGTACTATGAATTATGATGATTATTAATGTTGGCTATCGTTGAAAAGTTGATCGAAAAACGTACTGCGCGACACGGTCTTTCAACGCAAGACGAACCCGGCCCGGATTAAGACATGCCCGGACGTTCGTCGGAACTCGGCTCGGATTTGTCATTGCCGACGCTTCCGAGCTCTGCAAGTAGACGAACCTAGCTTGGATTGAGAATGACCCGACCCGAGTTCCACGCACGATAAAGATGTTGGGCGCGACGGCCGCCCCGACTCAATGACGACCTGACCCGGCCCGGGTGTGACCCGAACCCAGCCCATATTTACCCAAGATTTCTATGAACGATGATCGATGAACTCAGCCTGAGTTCCACCCCTACTCAGCTCGAGTTTCGAAGCGATTAAGTTGATTTTTATAATCCTTTGATCCTTGATTATGTACTTAATTCAATTCTTGATGATGACGATAATAATGCCACTCTTGATTCATGTGCATGTTATTTACGCCGATGTGACTTTATGATGACGTAATTTAGATCCAATCAAATCTATGACGACACATATCCATATTCATCGATCTTGATCTATCTTATGACGATGATTATGATTATGATGTTCATATATTTTTTATTTCTCTTCATGATTCTGTCTCGTAGCTCTGATTAAGTCATGTATATAATGATGATGATGATTAGAACACTTGATTAATATGATTCATTGATCTTTTTTATAATAATTAAATATTGATCACGATCCTTATATCCTAATAAAAATAAAGTAAAAGTTGCAAGATAAAAGAATATTATTATTTTAAAAATATATTTTTTATTAATAAATAAAATTATAGAATGCTCGATCTTCAACTTTACGAACCTCTTCTGATTTCAGAGCTTGACAATAGTAAGCTCAAGTTTCAGAGCTTGACGATGTAACACGTGTTTTGTGGCTATGTTTTGAAGGACCACTATATTTCTTCTTACATAATTGAAAGGATTAACTACCGGCGAATGTAATGTGAGTAATGAATTGCTAATTAATTTTATGGAGATTTTGTAGAGAGGATAAGGTGAATGCATGCACAAGGACAGCTAAGTGGGATCAGTTCAGCCATTATTAGGCCTTCTCTTTTTGTGCACTAACCCTCAAACTTACAGCAGTAGACCTTCTCTCTCTCTCTCTCTGCATGTTGCAAGAGCCCTAGACCAGAAGTCAGTTTCAGCCGAGAAATGCGCCCACTTGCACGCCTCCCTCTCCCATCTTAATAATAATAATAATAATAATAATAATAATAATAATAATAATAATAATAATAATAGATTAAAAGGAGTATACAACTCATTTTTAAGCTACAACTTGCAACATTCTGAGTAGGTACTTATTGTAAAGATAAAATTTTGCTACATAATAAATTGATCGACCTATTGTATAATGCGCTATACGCTCATATCCCCGTAATAATAATAATAATAATGAGTTAAGTAATAGATCTCCATATTGTCACCACTCCAAGTAAGTTTTTGTATCCCCATATTAGATAATATTTTAATACCATTAAAATACTGAGAGTCAAAACTAAAGGGCAAAATTGTTCTAGCATATGTGAGATTTAAGACTTTAGGAACGAGGGAATCCTAAAGTAATATATGTATTGGTCTAATCAACATCTTAGTTACACAAAAAAAGCCAACCCTCTCCTTAAAACTTAAATTAGTCAACTCATGCATCACTTACACTACATAAGTCATATGTTTAATATAGCGTTGATATTATATTTTGAATAAGTTACTTATAATTAAGAGTTTAGGATATGTTTTGGCACTCCAAATCTTTGATATGAATTAGTATTATTCTCTAAAAAAAATGGATTCCATGGCCTCAGATATACTTTATTTTTGGAAGTAAATAGACAATTTCAGAACGTATACAATAGTACATGCATGTACACATTAAATTGTACGCATCTAATTATTAGAGTTTACATGGTCCCTTTATATTACTTTTTTTTCCTTCTAAAATGCAGAATGGTCAATGGACATGTAATTTATTATTACATATTTCTTTTAAAAATAACATCACATCATTTATTGAAAATTTCAAGAAAAAATCTCATCATGATAATCATATATCACCAATAAGTAAAAAGGGGATCGACCCCTCGCTCACATTAAAGGAGAAAAACGAATGCAAATTAATTTGAAGGATTTTTCATCCATTTTTCTCCTATTAAAATATCATCATATATCATCATGTATGTCATCTCTCACTTTGTTGATAATGTTTTGAATTTAAAATCAATTGCAATCCTATATGATCTCCCTTCTTAGTTAGGCGTATTAACAGATTTCTTCAATGAGAATTTAATTCGAAATTGATTTATTTTTTTATCATGAAATAGGTATCATATTTTGAACGATTAATTTGAAATTCCAATCAATGTGTAATTCTTATTAAAAGTGAGTACATATATAAATTATCTAAAAGTCCAAAGATAAAGTTTTTTATAATTTTCTTCTGTTTTTTCATTTAATAAAATTTTACGTCATCTTAGATTTTTTGAATTTTCTCGCATACTTTTTCTCGTGCAAAAATTTTAACACACCTTTATTCACGCAATTAACACAACATAATTAATAGAATATATATTTTTGTTTTGTTATCTTTTTTTTTTAAAAAAAAAAAGCTGGCCATGAAACAGTCATCCGATTCTACGTATTAAGCAAATAACCACCATCTTCTTCTTCATCTTAACTTTCTTTCTTTCTACCTCTTTCTCTCGCATGTTGGTCTCCACAGGAAATTACAAATCCTCCTTTTAGGTTAAAAGAGGATAGAGAAAAAAAAAGGAAAGGAGGAGGGAGTGCTGATTGCAGTTCTCTCTCTCTCTCTATCTCTCTCCCTCCCTCCCTCCCTCCCTCCCTCCAGCTAGCTGATCAAGCTTCATGCAATACGCAGCGGAGTAGAACTTGCTGACGCGCCAACCTGAGACATGTGCGACTGTTTTTGGCAACCGATGGAAGGCGACCTCGGAGACCTGGCCGATGCCATCTTCGCTGGTGGCCGAACATGTCCTCCGAACAGCGCAGCCGACCTGCCGACCGCCGCCGAGTGGCAGATTCCGTCATCTCAGTCCATGGCGTTTCACTCGACGTCGGCCGGAGGCCCGGCTTTTACGGACGACTTCAACGATCCTTTTGTAAGCCTCGTCGAACCTCTACCCCATGAACTGATCACCGGCGTGGAGCTCTTTGACGGTGCGGGATTTGCGGTCACGCAGGCCAAGATGGTCATGGACAGCAGCTATTCCGTTGGCATCGGTTCCCACGGGGGAGACGGCCTAATTGTACCTCAGAAGGTTCTAATGGCAGAAGAAGTTAAGAGACGGCCCTGTAACATCCTCCCAAGGGCCGCGCAGGTCTCGCCGGGCATTGCGAGACCTTCACCCTCTCCCCTACAGGCGTTCAAGCCGTCTCCGCTTACGGCCAGCGAGATCGTGAAGGTAAGCAGCAGCGTAGTAAGTCCAGTGGACCGCGGCGGTGGAGTGCAGATCTCATCCCCTCAAGCTCCAGGAGTGAGACGAAGGTCCAACGTACATCACTGATCAATATTTTTAACTCTTCTTTGTCCACGGCGTCTGCGAAGTAAAACGTGTTTTCTTCTTATTGTGAAAAAAGAAAAAAAAAACACAAAACCTAAGATTTAGGTGCTAGATTTGAGGTTGGACAGGAGGTGCTACGTACTATGCGTCACCTTGTACAAGTCCTACTAAATGCACGGGTAGACCTAAAAAATAAGGAAGCTGAAAGGCACAATTTTTAGGTCTTGCACAATGATCATGGTTGTGCTTTCATGGCAATGATATGTACAAGGGTCTATATTCCTGTCTGAAATGGCACAAGGACCTGAAAGAAAAATGATCTTTTTCTTTCGGTCGAGACAGCATTCATTTATTAATAGACCATGGCTCTCAAATTTTAGCTGGAAATTATGGGTTTTCAACACTGAGTCATATGTAACAGCAAGCAATAACTAGTTGTTTCTCGATCTCTGCTATCTCGTGTAAATTTGATTTAAAATCGATGGAATGAATTAAACACTGAGCATCAGAAATTTAATTTAGAGATGCTGAAGATCTGATCCCCCTTGTTCATATTTCACTCATCTGTTCTCATAGAGAAAAGCATGATCCTGCAGAAAGAACCAGGCGAAGAAGGTGGTGTGCATCCCGGCACCGGCAGCAGCCAGCAACAGAACTAGTGGCGAGGTCATTCCGTCCGATCTGTGGGCATGGAGGAAGTACGGCCAGAAGCCTATTAAAGGTTCCCCATATCCAAGGTATATAGTTAAAATTCTTCATCATCATCACATGTTCATTCAATCTTAAACATTTCTTCACATAGGAAAATTCAAGGATTCAAAAACCTTCATTTGTGGGTTTTTCCCCTCCTTTCCCTCGTTTATTTGCTGGCATAAGGCACATGATTATGCCAAATAATAGTGGCTGGGTGATTAGTTAAGGAATGCATTTCAATTATCTCTCTCTCCCATACATGTTAATTTTGTCCTGCTTTATTACTTTAAAGAACATGGAGGACTTCTAAATTCTAATATTGGTGCCTTTACCTGTAACGCTAATTGATCCCTCTTGGAAACACAACATGATCATAGAAAAAAAAATATGATGTGATCGCAGGGAAACAATATACACACATTTCTATTATGTCTGTGCTCTAGGTTTAATTAGTTAATTGCACGTGCTTAGTTACCTTGTCAGTAAACTTAATTACAAGTTGTAATATTATGAACCGCATTCATATTGGCATCTTTGAGCTATTAAATGCGAGGTCTTTATTAATTTTTATGTTATTATATTGACGGTGTTAAGATGCTTAGTAATTAATGCATGATTCAAACGTCGTAGTCCGGCAAAAACTATCCATTTCAGTTGGTCATCAATGTCCTTGGATCAATATTAAGAACAACATCTTATCCATCCATGACAATTAGGATACACGTACAATTAACCACTGAAGCCCATCTCAGAAGAAAGCTGCAAATTAAGCAAATACTGGCGCATTTATAAGTTTTTCCCATTCATCGATCTTTATCTTGTTTAGGTATGATATATGTACAGAAATGATCCTTACTTTGAATAGTTGATGCGAACCTTGATTAATATGATAAAGGACATAATCCTTGTGTCCCATGGAATGTTAAGTCGAACCTTTTTTTTTCTATGACTTGGGGGTGAACATTGTGATGTTCAAGTTCTGCATTGCACTCCAGGGGTTATTACAAATGTAGTAGTTCCAAAGGCTGCTCGGCAAGGAAACAAGTAGAGCGCAGCCGAACCGATCCTAATCTGCTCGTCATCACCTACACATCTGAGCACAACCATCCATGGCCTACACAGCGTAATGCGCTTGCTGGATCCGCAAGGTTGCAGCCGTCACGGTCGCCTGTGGTTCCCAAGGACGGGCTGAAGAAGGAACTGATCAGCTCAGCTCGTCGTCGTCGTCGTCCTCCTCCTCCTCTAGTGAAGGAAGAAGAAGCTTCCGAGATGGACGCGGCAACTAATAATTCAATTGAGAACGATGAACTCGACCAAGTTTTTCATCAAGGACACAAGTTGAAGATCCCGGCGGCGAACCATGCCGATGAATTCTTTGCGGACTTGATGGAGTTAGATCCTGATCCAATGAGCCTCATTTTCTCTAAAGCAAAGCAGCAGGATCATGGAAACAAGGAAGACACGGCCGTGGATGATCCACTTGAAGACATGTTTGATTGGGCAGCTGGTAGCGCATTCTGAGAACAGAAGAAGGGCACTCCATGAACAAGAAAAAACATGATTAAGAATTATGACATATATATACCATATGATTAGGGGAAGGATATGGCTAATATATATACATGGGGTACGTAACTGTGTAAAGGTTGGCGTGCGGTTTTGCTTTGATATATGTCTGTATGTTAAATAAATTTTATGATTAAATATTTGATTAATTAAAGGGAGTGGAAGATTGTTTGCATTCCTTCGGATTGTTCAATGCACCTCTAGACTGATTGGACCAGAACAGTTCCATGGATTAGAAGATGAAGAAAAAAAAAAGAAAAAGGCCTCGTTAGATTTGGGAGCAGCAACAGTGAGACCCACAAACTTAGATGGGACAGAAAGCTGAGTAAACAGAAGCTCTCAACAGTTTGATCAAGTACGTGACTCTTGGATTAGATGTGACTGATAAAAGCCTCATCGAGGGAGATATGTCAAGGAGAACACTGGACATAATGCATTGTTTTTCTCTTCATTTATCGCTTCCTATTCCCCCACCCTCATGGGATATGCAGTGCATGAAGTGGTTAATTAATTAACTTGCCCATAAGAGTGCATATAACATCTACGTTCGTCCATCAAGTTGTATTCATTACGAGCCATCTTTTTAAAACAAAGGCAGATATGTTATGTTATGTATTGATTACGAGCCATTTGACTGCTCTCGTCTCTCTTTCTCTCTCTCTCTCTGCCCACTTTTGAACGATATGATTGTATAGATCAAGGGTTGTTCGATTGAGTCGTCCTTGAAGTAGGGTTTCATCGGCTTTGTTGTCCATTTCAACCTTTAACTGTTGTCTTTGGGATAATAAATATTTGGACGGGAAAACAGAAAAAAAAATATACGCAAAAGTTTACGTGATTATTATGTCGTCGACGATCCTATCGTCCAAAAAAAAAATCACTGCACTAATGTAAATAGTTGGATCCTCGATGATAAGAGCTGAGCATTCAATCTCCTCGACACGAATTTCCAACAATAAACAATTAAGTTTGACACTGCAGCAAAGCAATTGAATCAATTAACCAAACTGTCCCGTCCATCATATGTTTTCTGTTTCCTTCTGCATATACGTTTTCACGTCGTCTGAACTGCCAAGTACGTTGGATGCATTGCATGGCAAGATTCCAAGAAGCACATCACATCGAACTGCCAGTTCCAGGTCCCGAAGTTGGAGGGGGTGGGGAGAGAGAGAGAGAGAGAGAGACGCATCTGTATGCAAATTAAGAGAGGTCACAGTTTTGGCTTTCAGTACTAAGGCGAGGTCACAAGTTGGCAGTGGTTTTTGAGAAGTACCACTGGAAGGCTCGCAGCTTACGGTATGTAGCTAAATGAATTTCTGGGAAACTTACGTGCACCAATTAAAATATACCACTAATTATATCTATGCATTACATTAAACTAGACTTTGGATGTGAAACTAAGATCCTGTGATTGAATAATTGACGTATGAACTGCGACTGACATAAGCAAGTAATAGAACTAGTGTCAAGAACGAATAATTTTGTTTTCGGGAGCAGACACCGAAATTTTAAGTTTTAATTACATGTATAGAATTTTTAATCACTTTCTTCTTTTACTTTAGCTTTGTTATAGAAAAAACAGGTGGATTTTTAGTCACTTTCTGTAACGCCCCGAGATTTTTTTTCTTTTGCCTGCCCAGAAGGCTATCTCGACAACGTCACTCAATTCTATACCTTGACTTTGACCAGTCAACGAACTGACTTACATAAGCGGAAGACTAATTTATAACATTCTATTACAATATGCGGAAGCTATTATACCATATCTAATAACTTGCGGGTAATGGCCCACGTCTATACAGTAATGGACCCTATATCCATGTGCATGTCATCCGTCAGAGGAGTCACCAACCATCTCACCATCGCCATCACCATCACCTGTATGGATCCAAATACAGGGGCAAAACCCAATGAGATAACTCAGTACGTAGGGTCACCCATAATATTTATATGAACCATGGTCAATATCAATATCAATACTATCAATAAATAATTATTCATAATAATATATAATTGATCAGAGGTCAATGAAGACTACAATTCAACAATAAATAATTCAATTAATAATTAACAATTAATCAATGTTCAATTGGCCAAAAGTCGATGAAGGCCACAATAACCATTATTAATTCAATTCTATTATTAATTTATCAATTCATCTATCAGGCACAAAGACCATAATTTATTATCCATCAGCCTTAAAGGCGCAATTTAATTTTTCCATCAGCCATAAGTGTGAAATCGATAGTCTATCAACCACTAGGGCGAAATCAATTGTCCATCAGCCACTAGGGTGCAATTCAATTAACAATTCGATCATCAATTCAATTATCAATTCCATCTTTGGAGTTATGATCAATCCTTTCGGGCGCAATAAGAGAGCTTTCTATTATTATTAGGGGACACCATGCCACTTCAATCAATAAGTTTGGGTATGATGGGGACGAAGGATCACACCAAAATAGTTAGCCCGAAGGCCCTATCAACCCGAAGGCGTAGTTAGCCCGAAGGCCATATCAGCCCGAAGGCGCAATATTAGCCCGAAGGCCCTATCAACCCGAAGGCGTAGTTAGCCCGAAGGCCCTATCAGCCCGAAGGCGCAATATTAGCCCGAATGCCCTATCAACCCGAAGGCGTAGTTAGCCCGAAGACCCTATCAGCCTGAAGGCGCAATATTAGCCCGAAGGCCCTATCAACCCGAAGGTGCAATATTAGGCCCTATCAACCCGAAGGTGCAATATTATGCCCTATCAACCCGAAGGTGCAATATTAGCCCGAAGGCCCAATCAGTCCCGGTGGCAATCAGTAGACATGGGCCCAATACATTTTCAACTTTTATCTCAATTACCTAAGATGTCTATCTTTAACAATTATCTTAGGTTAAACATGACCCAATCAGAAAATCACTATTAATCAATGATATGATCAGATAGGATGACGATAAATCAAATACGATAATAATTTGATGAGAATCAATCAATAATAAGGTCATTGGATCAATATCATAATCAATATCATGATTGGGTGTAATGATAATAATAATCAATATGATGATAATATGATCGGATATGATCATAATAAAATCAGAGATGTTAATCAAATGATCGGCAATGATTAACGATCTTAACAATCCAATAAACTATAAATTAATTCATAAAAATATGTTTTCTATTCCAGAACCCAATCCGCGCTGATCATTAACCGGATCGTGCTAAATAAAATCCAAGCCATGTCAGACAAAACCCCTATCGAATTTTGTCACCATCAAGAATTGTGTTTCCAACATAATTTTCAGAGGTCATATCTATGTCATTCAATATTCAATCGATGCAAAATAATATATAATTTACCTATAACGAAGAAGAGTTCAGGGGTCCATGTCGCGAAAAACCGACGCCATGGGGATCCCCCTACGTACCTCAAGTTGGTTGAAACATAACTCTGTTTCTGATCGTAAATTAATTGTACCAATGCTGAATTTTGTCCCAGCAATTACTCCAATCCTTTTTCTCTATATATTCTATTTTTCTTTTCCTGGTCGAGAAATTAAATAAACGAACTATCATAAATGAAAGAAACAAAATATATATTTTCTACGTTTTTTCATTTCATTTCTTTCTAGACCTACGTCTTATTTCTTGGCATCTTCTCTCTCTATTTTTTTTCCAACCTATTTCTTTTTTTTTAATTCTCTCTAAATCTTCCTCCTATCCATTTTTTTTCCATAGTCGATCGGATTTTGACCGCAACCGGCCAATCCGTTTTGGCCATAATATCCCACCTTTATTCCCTTTTTTTTTTCTTCACCTTTTCTTGGCCGTAATTTGCACATGTCCCCTTTTATTATTTTTTTTTAACCTCTTCTATTCCTCCTTTTGCGGGCGTAACACCTCTTTTCCCTTATTTCATTTTTTTTTATTTGCTTTTCTCTCTCAACTTCTCTCTTCTATCAACCTGCACGCATTTTTTTTTTCTTCTTTTCTACTGTGTCACAGCATCCCTCTCTCTCAACTCTTCTTAAGCCCTCATCTCTTCTCCCCCTCCAATCATGCTACGGCCAATTTGTTTTTGGCCAACAACTTTGAATTTCTCCTTCATCTTTCGTCCCTTGACTTCCTCCTCTTTTCTCTCTCTTTTGATTTTTACTCCCTTAATTCTCTCTCAATTTTCTTTTATTTTCTTGCGGCCTTAACCTTCTCCTAATCCCTTACGGCAGTAAAGCAAAATAATTTTTGCGACGGTAATAAAACTATACAAATCAGATTACACCGTAGAACGACGTCACAATACGTACCTATGTGAATCCCTGCCTTCGCCGTTGGAAAAGTTGCGTCCGTCACCGAAGAACGCCGCGCACCGAAATAATTTCTCTCGCTTCCTTTTTTTTTTTTTTGAGTTTAGCCGGCCCTATCTCTTTATTTATAAGATTTATAATTCTCCATTAAACTCTAACTATCTTTTGTAATCCAACTTCAATTTAATCTCTTAATTAATCCATTTAACTAATTCAGATTTATTTTCATTAAATAAATTCCGAAATTCATTAAATAGTATTATCCTTCCAATTTTCCTTTATTTTCGGAATTATTTAATTTTATAATATTTTATCATCTAATTTTCAAATTAAAATAATAATAAATATTATTTTAATGACTAAAATATTTTAAGCCATAAAATTCTCAATCCTATCCTACGTGGAAATCCTATATCCATTAATATATCTTTTAAATCTCAAATCAAATTAAAATTCCTAATCTCAATCTAATTATGATTTCCACTCTAAATGGGATTTAAATTTTTCTTCAATCCATCAAACACTCTAATTGAATTATAAAATTACTATATTACCCTTAATAAAATCGTGGGGTGTTACATAATAACCTCCTTAAAAATAAATTCGTCCTCGAATTTTGCGAAGGAGAATTTGACCAATCCAACATACGATCAATAAGCCTATTAAAAGAATATCCATATTCACTATCAATGTACTTGCATTTTTTTTTCTAATCTATCCAAATGAAAAGACTAATTATTCTATAATTGTTTTATTCTCTATTCCTGGTGTTTATCATTCATTCTATAATGGTGCCTTAATCTTCCTCGTCTACGCGATGCTCAGTATCCATTTCGATGTTGTACACACGTTTTGGTAGTAGTGCACCCGATCCTTCATTCATTCCTCGATCTTGTTCATTCCTTTTTGGTTCCAAACAATTACGAGCGAAATGCCCTTGCTTTCCACAATTGAGGCATGCTCCTGTTTTGCGATAACATTCTCCCACATGATATTTTTGACAGTAGGAACAAGGTAGTCTTTCCTTTTTCTGTTCATTGGACTCCAAATCATTCCCTCTTTTGCCTTGATTATCTTCCCGACGATCGTTACGTTGGTCTTTCTTGTCGGGATATCTATATCTCTTTCCTTGTCGATTTCTATATTGGTCAGCAGATGCTTGATTATGTTGTTTGTCACCTGCTTTATCTCCATCTTCTAAATAGACGGCAAACTCTTCAGCAAATCGGAGGGTCTGACAATTTCCTCCTTTCACTCTTTCTCGAAGACTGGGCTTAAGGCCATCCACCCAACGCTTCACTCGATCTAGTTCTGATTGCTGCAATGTTGAGTACTTCTCCAAGTTCAAGAATTTTGTCAGATATTGCTTGATGGTCATCGATCCCTGCTGGAGTGTTAGGTACTCCTTCTGCTTTCTACCCCTCTCGTAGGCAGGGATGAATCTATCTCTGAAGGCCTTCTTGAAGTCCTCCCAGGTGACATTATCCTGTCCTGAGAACGTTGTCAGCTTAGCGGCCTTCCACCATTCTCTGGCTTCACCCTTCAGCTTACGATTGGCGTAGAGCAGTTTGCGGTCCTCACCGCAATCCATTTCGAGGAAGATCTGCTCAATCTCCTCAATCCAGCTCTCCGCATCCTCAAAGTCGCCCTTCCCATCAAATTGAGGGGTTGCAACTTGAGAAATCTTTCTATTGTATCCCTCCGATTATGGTGAAATGATAGGTCGAAGCTCCTAGGCTGGGAGTGCTCAGTGTGGGTTGAGTGAGATTCATGAGGCGGCAATCCTTGTCTTAACTGCTCCTCCTCCTGCTGCTGCACGTTGGCATGTACTCCATTCATGAGAAGGCCTTGTGCATTATGTCTATTCGTTCTCGGACTTAGGACTTGCCGCTCATTGACTTGAGGACCTTGGGCCTGCTGATTGGCCCGCTGAGATCCACTTCGGGGAGCTCGTGGGATGTTGTGTGAAAAGTTCATCCTTGATTCCATCTGTATTCACAAAACATAAATTGTCACAGTGTTCTATCCACAACTCATTCTATCATCACACCATATCATATGGGGATAACCTCCTTAGGATTTTGGTTATTCTATCTTAGAATAACCTCCTTAGAACTTGGGTTATTCCTTTCGAAATAACCTCCTTAGGCGTTGCCTTATACTTTCAATGAAGTAATTCTATTTCCATCGTCTAAGGATATATGTCATCCCTTACTCTATCCATAGCCTCGTAAGACTCCATATTTCATATTGCATTGGTAAGCTATCTAAGTTAATCATCGTTCAGAAACTTACTTGACTCTTTGTTGATGGCGCGGTGGTTGCTCATGACGTGTGCACATGGACTCTATTCTGTTAGAGACAACTAAGAAGTGTCTCTCGTTAGGCTCTGATACCTTTGTAACGCCCCGAGATTTTTTTTCTTTTGCCTGCCCAGAAGGCTATCTCGACAACGTCACTCAATTCTATACCTTGACTTTGACCAGTCAACGAACTGACTTACATAAGCGGAAGACTAATTTATAACATTCTATTACAATATGCGGAAGCTATTATACCATATCTAATAACTTGCGGGTAATGGCCCACGTCTATACAGTAATGGACCCTATATCCATGTGCATGTCACCCGTCAGAGGAGTCACCAACCATCTCACCATCGCCATCACCATCACCTGTATGGATCCAAATACAGGGGCAAAACCCAATGAGATAACTCAGTACGTAGGGTCACCCATAATATTTATATGAACCATGGTCAATATCAATATCAATACTATCAATAAATAATTATTCATAATAATATATAATTGATCAGAGGTCAATGAAGACTACAATTCAACAATAAATAATTCAATTAATAATTAACAATTAATCAATGTTCAATTGGCCAAAAGTCGATGAAGGCCACAATAACCATTATTAATTCAATTCTATTATTAATTTATCAATTCATCTATCAGGCACAAAGACCATAATTTATTATCCATCAGCCTTAAAGGCGCAATTTAATTTTTCCATCAGCCATAAGTGTGAAATCGATAGTCTATCAACCACTAGGGTGAAATCAATTGTCCATCAGCCACTAGGGTGCAATTCAATTAACAATTCGATCATCAATTCAATTATCAATTCCATCTTTGGAGTTATGATCAATCCTTTCGGGCGCAATAAGAGAGCTTTCTATTATTATTAGGGGACACCATGCCACTTCAATCAATAAGTTTGGGTATGATGGGGACGAAGGATCACACCAAAATAGTTAGCCCGAAGGCCCTATCAACCCGAAGGCGTAGTTAGCCCGAAGGCCATATCAGCCCGAAGGCGCAATATTAGTCCGAAGGCCCTATCAACCCGAAGGCGTAGTTAGCCCGAAGGCCCTATCAGCCCGAAGGCGCAATATTAGCCCGAATGCCCTATCAACCCGAAGGCGTAGTTAGCCCGAAGACCCTATCAGCCTGAAGGCGCAATATTAGCCCGAAGGCCCTATCAACCCGAAGGTGCAATATTAGGCCCTATCAACCCGAAGGTGCAATATTATGCCCTATCAACCCGAAGGTGCAATATTAGCCCGAAGGCCCAATCAGTCCCAGTGGCAATCAGTAGACATGGGCCCAATACATTTTCAACTTTTATCTCAATTACCTAAGATGTCTATCTTTAACAATTATCTTAGGTTAAACATGACCCAATCAGAAAATCACTATTAATCAATGATATGATCAGATAGGATGACGATAAATCAAATACGATAATAATTTGATGAGAATCAATCAATAATAAGGTCATTGGATCAATATCATAATCAATATCATGATTGGGTGTAATGATAATAATAATCAATATGATGATAATATGATCGGATATGATCATAATAAAATCAGAGATGTTAATCAAATGATCGGCAATGATTAACGATCTTAACAATCCAATAAACTATAAATTAATTCATAAAAATATGTTTTCTATTCCAGAACCCAATCCGCGCTGATCATTAACCGGATCGTGCTAAATAAAATCCAAGCCATGTCAGACAAAACCCCTATCGAATTTTGTCACCATCAAGAATTGTGTTTCCAACATAATTTTCAGAGGTCATATCTATGTCATTCAATATTCAATCGATGCAAAATAATATATAATTTACCTATAACGAAGAAGAGTTCAGGGGTCCATGTCGCGGAAAACCGACGCCATGGGGATCCCCCTACGTACCTCAAGTTGGTTGAAACATAACTCTGTTTCTGATCGTAAATTAATTGTACCAATGCTGAATTTTGTCCCAGCAATTACTCCAATCCTTTTTCTCTATATATTCTATTTTTCTTTTCCTGGTCGAGAAATTAAATAAACGAACTATCATAAATGAAAGAAACAAAATATATATTTTCTACGTTTTTTCATTTCATTTCTTTCTAGACCTACGTCTTATTTCTTGGCATCTTCTCTCTCTATTTTTTTTCCAACCTATTTCTTTTTTTTTAATTCTCTCTAAATCTTCCTCCTATCCATTTTTTTTCCATAGTCGATCGGATTTTGACCGCAACCGGCCAATCCGTTTTGGCCATAATATCCCACCTTTATTCCCTTTTTTTTTTCTTCACCTTTTCTTGGCCGTAATTTGCACATGTCCCCTTTTATTATTTTTTTTTAACCTCTTCTATTCCTCCTTTTGCGGGCGTAACACCTCTTTTCCCTTATTTCATTTTTTTTTATTTGCTTTTCTCTCTCAACTTCTCTCTTCTATCAACCTGCACGCATTTTTTTTTTCTTCTTTTCTACTGTGTCACAGCATCCCTCTCTCTCAACTCTTCTTAAGCCCTCATCTCTTCTCCCCCTCCAATCATGCTACGGCCAATTTGTTTTTGGCCAACAACTTTGAATTTCTCCTTCATCTTTCGTCCCTTGACTTCCTCCTCTTTTCTCTCTCTTTTGATTTTTACTCCCTTAATTCTCTCTCAATTTTCTTTTATTTTCTTGCGGCCTTAACCTTCTCCTAATCCCTTACGGCAGTAAAGCAAAATAATTTTTGCGACGGTAATAAAACTATACAAATCAGATTACACCGTAGAACGACGTCACAATACGTACCTATGTGAATCCCTGCCTTCGCCGTTGGAAAAGTTGCGTCCGTCACCGAAGAACGCCGCGCACCGAAATAATTTCTCTCGCTTCCTTTTTTTTTTTTTTGAGTTTAGCCGGCCCTATCACTTTATTTATAAGATTTATAATTCTCCATTAAACTCTAACTATCTTTTGTAATCCAACTTCAATTTAATCTCTTAATTAATCCATTTAACTAATTCAGATTTATTTTCATTAAATAAATTCCGAAATTCATTAAATAGTATTATCCTTCCAATTTTCCTTTATTTTCGGAATTATTTAATTTTATAATATTTTATCATCTAATTTTCAAATTAAAATAATAATAAATATTATTTTAATGACTAAAATATTTTAAGCCATAAAATTCTCAATCCTATCCTACGTGGAAATCCTATATCCATTAATATATCTTTTAAATCTCAAATCAAATTAAAATTCCTAATCTCAATCTAATTATGATTTCCACTCTAAATGGGATTTAAATTTTTCTTCAATCCATCAAACACTCTAATTGAATTATAAAATTACTATATTACCCTTAATAAAATCGTGGGGTGTTACACTTTCTAATTCAAGGAGATCATATTTATCCTCTTTCTTTTTCTCCTTAATAATAATAATTAACTAGCAGAAATCAATAAGCTATACAATTAATCGTGATTGGCAAAATATTCTGTGGACGAGATGAGCTGAAGAGAATTTCTTATCAGTCATTCATGGGTTGGGATCTTTAGTTGATGTGAACTATGAGGGATGTACCATGGACTCTTGTCTGCAATGTCACATATATATATTTATGAGAACAGCTGTAGCATTTCTGACACCGTCCGGTTCTTCCATGCTTCCGACATGCGAAGAAAAGTCTGAGTATGATTTGTCACCGAAAGTTCTGATCAAGTCCTGCTAGAAGATCAATGGTATAGCTCATGAGAGGCCTCAATTCTTATCTCTCTTTCCCCCAATCATTTCATAGACATTATAAAGTCTATATGATCGATTATATAGAGCTTGGTTTGTGTAAGTACCACAGCCAGCTAGTTGTGCACAAAGAATATATAGGCATGCATGATATGATTTAGCCCCCTCACTCCCTGCATGGCTGATGCTGAAAACAAATAAGGTTTTCTGATTGGCATGGCGTGCAGAAACATCCATTCTCTTATCTATTGGGAAGCAGTGGCTCTAGTGGGTAGGAGAGGGGCTACCTATCATTATTCATAACAAAAGTCCAAAGAGAAAAATAAAACTTTTAACTACTCAGCATCAGATTCTACGTACAGTATAATTAAAGACAAAGAGATCTCACTTCTTGACGATACGTCAGAACATTGTAGGCTTGCTATTATTTTAATTATTATTTATTCATGCATGCAAAATATAATATATAATTATTCATACATTTATTCACATTTCTATTCATTTTCATATAATATGTATCATTTTTTACCTTATTTATTTTAATTTTATAAAATGAAAATCTACCTTAATTATATGTTTTATTACAGAAAAAGTAAGAGAATTGAGTTAGAAAGTCACCGATTAAACCGTGCTCAAATCGAAATTCAAACGGAGCCAACAAGTGCAAATTAATAAATGTTGCCACTGCTAAAATGAATATAACGGGTCATGAGAAGTATGTAACGACATGTTAAATATTTAATTTCATATAAATGCTAAAAATTGAATATAACGGGTCATGAGAAGTCTATAACGGCTCGTTAAATATCCAATTTTACTCAAAAAGCTTGTCGAAATTACGGACCGTGAAATCCAAGTTATGAAGTGTTAAAATCACACTTCTACTTCGATTTGGACACTGGTAGAACGTGAAATCAGTGTTATGGACCGTGAAAAGTACTATTAGGGACACTATAGGATTATTATGGGCCATTATGAAAGTTATTTTTGGTATTTCTTCGACTTTTTTTTAGAATTTCAAGTCCAAATCGAACTCAAATTTTATCATAGGCCTCATGGATAATTAGAAAACATATTTACTCAAATTTTAAAAAAATTTGGATGATTTTAAAAATCTATCTAATTCTATTCTGAATTTACTTGTTTTAACATGAAAAGATATCGAATCAAACTGAACTCTACCAAAACCCTTAGGACCCCCTGTATGTTATAAATAAGGGCTCAAGAAGACAGAAAAGGGGTATTTTGTGGTTCTTGGAGGTGTTCGAGGCCTGGGAGCCATGTCATATTGCAGAGGACGAATTTTAAGACTTGAAAATCAACTGAAGGAGAAGAGTTGTGCAGCTCATCGTTTGTGCTGTGCAACGGTCTAAAGGTCCCAAAGGCTAAGAATTCATATGGTCTAACACATGTATGATGAGTTATTAGTTTGAATTATTATTGCTTTGATAATTGATATTTTACTTTAAAATTGAAGCATACACAACGCATGCTTAGTAACTCGACGTTAGTGTCGAATTTCATACTTTCTATTATTCTGTCCAGATTCATAGGTGAATAATAGTGTAGAAGATACATACTCATGCATCTTAATTCTATGTAAAATTAATAATTAACTTGTCGTTTGCGGTTATTAATTTTATTAGAAGTTAAAGGTAGTTTGATTTACTTGTCTTGAAAGGTCAATATTTTAGGTACTCCTAATCCATCATAAGAATCGAAGTTATTATTTACTTTTATAACTCAACCATTACAGAGGATCATATACGTTTATCTTTACATTAATCATCCATAATTCTCAAGACAACGCTACTTTATTTTATTTATTTATCATTTATTTTTTGCACCTTTAATTTTCTATTTTTATCACACCATCTCTTTCTTCTCCTAGTAGATTATTGAGATAGAGTGTATTTAACTAATTCCTCATGGAATCGACAACTCTAATCTACACTTTATTACTTGATACGACTAGTGTACTTGGTAGCAAATTTATTTGTTAGAAATTCAATGCATCGCTTATATATAGGATAATACTTATAATTTCTTTGCATGCAGATATGTGTTATTGTTTCTTAATTTATGAAAGGTGCATGGGGTTGAAAAAGCAAGGAAAACACAATTAATTGGGCATTTATTGCATTATCTTTTCACACCACCTAACAATCTACAATATTTAAAAGAAAGATTGTCACGTATTAAATTATCAGTAATTTGCATTACTTATTTACTATGTACAAGTAATTTCCAATAATTTAGATGACATTATACAACTTTTATTAAAATACCATTTATCATTAATATTAAGTTAAATATTATATAATCCAACTTATAACTAGAATAAATTAAATAAATATAATTATAAATATTTCATATATTTTTTAAATAAAAATAATCGTAATGTATATAATATTTAAAATAATAACTAATAATAATATGCAATTCATGGTAATAATAAAATAATAAAGTAAATTTTAAATAACTTAGTATTGTTAATTACTATGGTAATAATATTATTTGTTGGTGTTATATGAATTTTTATATTATTTTATGTTTTATTTTCTAAGATTAAAAAAGGGCAAGAATAAAAAAAATAAAAAAAAATTATCGAATGACAATCTGAATGGACATCCCTTCTTAGTCAATGTTGATTATCACTTCATAAACGATTTGTATTGCTATGCAATTTAAATTACTTGCAAATTAAAACAAAGTAAACAAGATAATACGGTGGACTCATATAATTTAACTTCATATTATCAGTAATGTAGAAAGATTACTTGTAAGAAAAACGCTCTTAAGAATTAATGAATTGCTTATCCATACAGCACATATATTCTATGTACAATTTTTTATTTCTAATACACACTCTTGTGAAGGAAACTTCTTTTGACAATTTTCACCTGCACAATGTAGCCGTACAATTGATGTATATACACCAAGCACTTAGCTTATATTAATTATATAACATTTTCTTTTGGGTTTTTATATGAATGGATAGAAACTACCCAATTCTAATAGTTACATATCTAGACATAAGCTAAATGCCACTTAGTATAACTAACACAGTTAAAATCAATCATGTTAGCTAAGTCCAATGATCCCAAATTCTAAAAAATAAATAAAAGGAATGTTTTATTTTGGAAAATAAAGTTAGAATTAAATCATTGTTTTATTTATGGAATTAATTAATTCTGAAATTAAGGAGGAAGTTGAAATAGAACGATAGAGTTTAAAAGAAAGTGAAATTGCTATAAAGATGATTATGAAACAACTATTAAATTTGGTTTTAATTAAACTTGAATAATTATTAGGAGAATTGTTAATAATGAATGGTCATGATTAGCTCATGATTGGTCCAAGCCTCAGTAGAAGTAAGTTTCTAATCTAAAATTATAAATAGGGATCTAAAGAGTAATTGAAAACCCTTATCAGCCACATTGATTTTTTGCCTTCGAGCCTCAACTTCTTCCTTATGTTGCACACTAATCGAGGCATTTTAGAGCCAAAAGCACTAGGGCATTTCGAAGCTCCACACGGGTGATCGTCATCCAATTATTAGCCAAGAGTTTCTAAACGTCATATGAATTCAATTGTCGACCAAAGTTTGACGTTCCTACATCTAAGGGAACAAAGAATTCTCAATTAGTTTTTCGGTCAACTTAAGGTAAGTAGGGAAATCCTCAATTGATATGGAACCCTGAACTCATTCTCTTTATACAAATATTATATTGATATATATTTTGTACATCGATTACATATTGTATGAAAAAAATATGACGACCGAAAATTGTGTTGAAAACACGACTTTCCAACAATGGTAGAATTTAGCCTGGGTTCAATGGAAGCCGATGTGAGTAGAAGATCATGCGAGGCGAGTTCATGTAAAACCTAGCCAGGGTCATGGATAGCACAACCTAAAGTTTGAGACCCTAGACCGAATAGGAAACGAACAGAGTTGACCGGCTTGAGTTTCCTATACACTCAGCTCGAGTTTTGACGATCGAAAATTGTTGACATGAATCGGTCCGGCCTAGGTTCATAGTACAACTATCCTGAGTTTCTCCCAGCCAATGTGAAAAGTTGATTGGGGAATACGACCCGAGTTTCATCTATCATGGGTCAGATTCCATAGGAAAATATATATTTTAATATATTAAACGATAATTAATTGAATTGTTATTATTAGTGATTGTTCTTAATCAAATCATTGTCATACTTAATTATATTATTGTCATACATGATCATAAATATCATTATACCAAATCATATTGTCATCATAGTTTTGACCATCCCAAACCAATATCCCCTTTTATATTGCGCTGCATTTTAAGTGTGTAGTCGTCTTCGACTAACATGTGATATTATTCACAATAATTCTTGATCCGCCATGATTTTGCAAAATACCTTATATGTTGTATTCTTCTAGGCACAACATCTCTTCCTCAGGGGAATGGCACAATGCATCCCTTTTAGGTAAGGAGACCGAAGGTACTATTTTAGTAGTCACGATTTCAACAAATGATGCACGAAGTATTACAAGTGTAATACTAATCATACTTCAAATAAATGTGATTCTTTTATCACAGCAAGATATAATTATTATTTCAACGCATGGGCTTATTACAAGGAAGAAATGTGCATAGCAATATATGCATGCGAGATACACATGTGCTCCATGCCAATGTTTCTAAAACTGGTGTCAATCAAAGTAATACAATAGTCGACTTATCATTTGGCGGTTTTTTGAGTGATTGGACGATATTGTCATGAAAATAATCTATTGTATTATAATTTGAAAGATAAGCATTTATTACTGTTTTTAATAGTTTAGTTTATTTTGTTTGAAGTGTCCATTTAATTTCTCGTCTTAGTTTAAACTTTATAAAATATCAACCAGCACCAGTGGTCTAGTGGTAGAATAGTACCCTGCCACGGTACAGACCCGGGTTCGATTCCCGGCTGGTGCATTTTTTGTTTCTAAATTTTTATGTATTGTGGGCCCTAACTCTCTTATGAGATAATCAGAAAATATGCTTCTTCTTTTTTTTTTTCCTTCTCATTAATTTTCTTTGGGTAAAGTGCCTTTAATAATGTTTTCCGTTGATCCATGAAAGCCATTCACATCCCAGCCGGAGGTTTTTATTTAGCCATTAATATTATAGCTCGAATTGAATGCTGAGTAAAAGGTGTTTTCTTTTCTCGTTCGTCATTTTTTCTAAAACTATATGGGGCTTAAATAAACATTATTATAACCTGAATGCAAAAAGATTGAATAGGCAGTCAAAGCTTCTCTTTTGGATTGTTCCATCATCTCTCTTTCAGTTTCAATGGCGTGGGGGTGTCACTGGGAGCAGTTGTTCTTAATCCAAAGTTTTGTGGTAGGTTGAGTTAGGTGTGATTGGTGGTGTGGTCTGGGGAATCCAGAAAAGTGGAAAGAAGGTGGAACAGCGCAGCCAATGAAACGCTGTCTTCTTCGTCTGTTTGGTGCAGTGTTTCAATCGGAGAGAGAGAGAGAGAGAGAGAGAGAGAGAGAGAGAGAGAGAGAGAGAGAGAGAGAGAGAGAGAGAGAGAGAGAGAGAGAGAGAGAGAGAGAGAGAGAGAGAGAGGCATGATGAAGTCGTATGTTGCTGTCACTTGAACAACAACTTGGGGCCTTGGGGGCACGTTAAAATAACAGTGCATGTTATCTTCTTCAGTTCCGATCTAGCTTTGATATTTTTTTACCAATGTATGCTACTGTTACATATTTCTATATGTTCTTCTTTTGTGTGTGTGTTTCTTCCTCTTTTACTTCCACATGGAGCTTCTGCTTGAATCTTGATGGATCCTGCATCCGCAGCTACAATTTCAATACTGTAAGAAGATTCCATGGTACATTGGATTCTTATTCTATGATCTGGTGGAAATTCTTTTAGGATCACTAGCATGGTTGAGGCTGTTATTTTATCTCTCATCATTAATTAATCAATTAATTATGTCTTTAGGTACACTACATATTAGTTGGTAGACCTTTGCATCTTGCTTCACAATCCCCTGCAAGCAACTCTAGTCACTAATCAACTGACCATGCATTGAAATTACAATTCTAAACTTCATGGATCAAAAGCAAATTATATGAATGGTTCAAATCTATGTATACTATTTTTTTTAGATTGAAAAGAAGTAGGTATACATATTATATACAAGAAGCTGTTCCACACCAAACATGATTGAGACTTTCATCCTGTCCTGTGCTAGAAATTTTTTGCAGGAGAAAACAATATATATATATATATATATATATATATATATATATATATATATATATAGAAATGCTGAGCGCATTGTGCTAGAAATTTTTTGCATGAGAAAATAAAATCTAAATGACATATATATATATATATATATATATATATATATATAAGGATTAATGTACTTACAAAACACTTTTCACTTTATAAAAATGCTGAGCGCATATCAATTATTGATCCACTTATCAATAGATCTAATCAAAAGTGATTAAATCTCATGATTTAAAAATATCAATTAATCAATTATTGAGATGTGCTCAGTATCTTTATAAAGTGAAAAATGTTTTGTAGGTACATTAATATATATATATATATTAATGACATATTGACATTATGAGTTTGGTAGAAGAAAGCTGTGAGCTATCACATATAAAGCAGGCAGTCTCCACAAATTAAAAGAAAGAGAAAAAAAAGCATGATGATGGACATCTGTTATTCAATTATTATTATTATTTCTCACCATCATGTGGGGGCAGTTGGATCCAGAGGGAAAATAAAAAAGATATCTCCTTTAGACATGTTAAAGCTAACAGTACTGTCACCATGATAATTACAAGTTCTAACACTTGTAGCTTGTTTCAATAACTGCCCAGTATGAGATTTGAACTTTGATTGGTCTTTTTTTTTTTATTTTGTAGGTTGAAGGCAAACCAAACTCTTGACACAGTCAAATTAAATCTGTGATGAAGACCAAATGGATTAATTGGAGATGATTTAAAAGTAGTACCATACAGATCCACTTAATTGTTTATGCCTACAAGTTAGCTGTCAATCTCAGGAATAGCTCAAGCGGTCAATCAATATTTACATGTTGCACATTCCAATAGTTTTGTGACACATATGCTCAAAAAAAAACACAATACAATCAACATATACAAGGAAAAGAAAACCCATTAATTTTCATATCAAAGCATCATAATAACCGCAAGTTATTAGGGGAGGTATATAGTAGAAAATAATTAGAGCACGAAGGAAATATAACAAAGTAAAATTTAACATATTAATCGATCAAGTAAAGGTGTTGTAAAGGTGGTTCATAGGTGCTTCCCATATTAATCGATCAAGTAAGTTACTTATTTGGGATAAAATAAAAAAAAGTAGGTGATAAATTAAAGAAAAGAGAGAGCTTGGTAGGTAAAAAATAAGCTAATAATATCAGTGAAGTCAAGAGGGCCAAGGTCCCTTAAAAGGTCGCCCCCTTTACTTGGTTGGGGTGGTAAGGAAGAGGCTGCTGCTGTTCCATCTCTCTCGCTCTCTCTCTCTCTCTCTCTCTCTCTGCATCCCTTGAGATGGAGAACGACGAATCCTTGGAGAGAAGGGGAGAAGGGAAACCTCTGCTGCCGCTGGTAAAAAAAAAATCTATTTTTTTCTTTTCTCCTCACGTAAATTGCATCTTTTTCTCACTCCCTCTCAGAGGAGAGGAGAGGAGAGGAGAGTGCCAGTCTGTCCCTTTTTTTCCTTTTTTGCAAGTAATTTGGTTCGTAGATCGAGGTTCCTAAGCCTGCCAAGCATCAGTAACTTGCATAGTCTCTGAACAAGATGCATCTGAATTATGGGACTTGCTTAGAAATTTCACTGGCAATTTCAAAAGCCGGATGTTCTGGTCCTGAAATGAGTAGGCATTTGTGGATCATGCCTTGTAGTTGGAGTCTGTAGTCAATCTTGTCTTAAGCAGATCTGCTTTTTCTGATAAGTGGTTGAGTGATTCTGATCAAGATTTGATCTTTTATATGCTGCAATTTTGGGAGATCCATGCGAGGTTACTATGTTAAAGAAAAAAATAATGCTGCCAAACCCTTTTGTTTCCTGTAATGTGTTGGCTTTATCTGAGAAAATGTTGTAATGAATCAGTAGTTTCTCCCTCTCTGTTAATCATTTTTCCAAATATGGAAAGCATTGACACTCTTTAAGACGAACAAAGACAATGGTCGAGATATCAGATACTCACTTTACGACCTCATCTATTACTTCAGAGTATCGACCGTGCCGAGGATGAGCGCAAATTGCATGAAGGACCTCGGGGTCATCGAAAATCCAGTAACTGGAAGGCACCAGCCATAGTTCTAGGTGAGATCTCATTAGTCATTACCTTTCAATACTATTCTAACATTTCTCGCAGCTAATGAAATTTAGTAACAAATCGGCTCTTCTAGAAGTATGGTAAGAACTGGTCTATGGTTCAGATGTATTGTCTTAGAAGAATTTGATTTAACGATAACTATTAATCAACATAACAAAAAACATACATTTCTAGTCCTTGTAGATGGAGATATGAGTGTATCATATACTTTTTTGTGTTTAAGTACACTAAGTTTTTTATTACGTATTTTTCAGGATTCAATGTCTTAGATAGCATCGCCTTCAATGGAATTGGAGCAAATTTAGTTGTATACCTTGCTTCTGTTCTTCATGGAAACAATGCTGCAAATGCAGCAAATGTGGCAACTTGGAGTGGAACTTGCTTTTTGACACCATTATTTGGAGCTGTCATGGCTGATACATACTGGGGAAATTACAAGACCATATTCTTGTCCCTTATAGTTTATCTCATCGTATGTGAAATCCACCCACTTATCCTTCATCAGCATTTGTATTCTTAACACTATTTATTTGTTTAGTTTTCTTCTTTGCAAATTTGTATTGATTTTAATGGTTTTCTCCATATCATCTAGGGAATGCTCACAATAACGTCCTCAGCTATATCCGCAACTTCAAAGCTTTATTATTCGACGAGTGGAGCTCTTTATTTTGTGGGTCTGTACCTTGTTGCCATTGGGAGTGGAGGGGTTAAAGCAGCTTTGCTTCCTTTTGGTGCAGAGCAGTTCGACGATGAGAATCCAGTGGAGAGGGAGAAAAAGGGGGCCTTCTTTGGTTGGTTCTATCTTTGTCTCACCGTGGGAGCTCTTACTTCTGGTACTTTCATCGTATGGATACAACAAAATATAGACTGGGGACTTGGATATGGTATTGCCACATTCTGCACAGCCACATCCTTTGCAGCCTTTATGTTTGGCACACCACATTTTCGGATTCGGATGCCAAGTGGGAGCCCTTTGAAGAGTATTCTTCAGGTTCTTGTTGCTGCCTATACGAAGAGAAATGCAGAACCTCCCAGGGATGCTAGTCTCTTGTATGAGGTAAACAAGGACTCGTTGGATTTGGGGCAACAACAATTGGCACATACAAATGAATTCAGGTATTTCTCCATACTTGCTCATGATCTCTTATTAGTCAAAGAATGTAACTATAAAACATGACATCCTTCTCTATTTAAATTGCATATAAGTATGTCTTATTGGAACATGCAAATGAATTCAGTTATTTCTCCATACTTGCTCATGATCTCTTATTAGTCAAAGAATGCAATAAAAGATATGGTGTCTTCGTCTATTCAGGTATTTATGAATCTAGTAAATTCTTGTTTTCACTCGTCACATAGTTAACAGAAATTCTCTGTCAAGAAAAAAGAGCCAAGTTAAAGTAAAAGTCTATTGAAGTGCTAACCAACAACAACAACAACAAAGCCTTATCCCACTAGGTGGGGTCGGCTACATGGATCATACGACGCCATTCCGCTCTATTAGTAACCAAACCTTTCGGTATATTCGTTAATCCATGTTCATAAGATTCGACAGGATTTTATGTTGGTTGTCGGGGCCTAACACAACCCTCCTCCTTTATCCGGACCATGAGATTTAATTTCATCGGATGCTTGATATTTTGCATTCATATTTCCACAGTAGTTGAGGCTTCTCTGTGTAGCATGCCATATGTCATGGTAGTCGTTCGCAGTTTGGATATACTCCTTTATACTTATTTTACGATTGTTCCAAATTTTCAATTTATCAATTGAGATATAAGGATGGCATATCACTAACTTATCTTTTGCTCAGATTTTTAGACAAGGCAGCTACTATTTCTTCTCTGGATTCGACCGTTGGCTCTCCTCAGAACACATGGAATCTATGTACAGTCACACAAGTAGAGGAATTGAAGATATTTTTACGCTTAGTGCCCATATGGGCTACCAGTGTTGTCTCTGCAGCTGCATTTGCTCAAATGTTTACAACTTTCATCCAGCAGGGGATTCAAATGGATACAAATATAGGGTCATTCTCCATCCCTCCTGCAACACTGTGCTCCTTTGAAGTCATAAGCGTCATGGCTTTGGTCTTTGCATACAACAACGTCATAGCTCCAGCATCCAAAAAGTACATTGGTAATGGAACTGGATTTTCACTGCTGCAGCGCATGGGAATCGGCCGTTTCCTTCTAGTCCTTGGTATGGCAACAGCAGCATACACTGAGCAGAGGAGATTGGAACATGCCAAAGCTGGCAAAATGATAAGCATTGGATGGCAGCTTCCGCAGTTTTTTATCCTTGCTGGCGCAGAGGTCTTTAGTAACATTCCCCAGCTCGAGTTTTTCTTTAGCCAGGCACCCGACAGGATGAAGAGCATATGCACAGCACTAGTTTTGTTCTCAATGGCACTAGGCAACTACTTGAACTCTTTCATCATCACATCCGTTGCAGTTTTAACATCTAGCGGAGGCGAGCCAGGATGGATACCAGATGATTTGAACAAGGGGCACCTTGATTACTACTTCTTGGTTCTGGCAGGCATAATGGCCATAAATGCTGTTGTTTATGTTGCTTTCGCAAGCAAATACACTCTAAAGAAAGTTGTTTCGGCGAGTTAAAAACGATGTAGTGAGGAAAACATGTTTGCTCGAAAATTTGAACTCTCAGCGTTCCATAATTTTAAATTTTATTTTCATCTGCACCCCTGTGTATATCCATTGTGGCAATGCATCAGAATGCCATAATAGCCTCTGGTCGATGGCCTTTGGCTAGGGAACACAAGTCAAGCATCTACTTCTTTGTGTAGCACCCTTCACTTATAGTTGGAGACTGAGAACAGGGATGGTATCAATCTATTGCATCTTGTTGTCACCTTTAAATTCGCGTTTTTATACTTTGTTTGTACAATGAGCTGCAAACTGAAAACTTGATCATTGACTTCTGAAATTATTGCAGCATTGACTTTATTCTTTCTTCTTTTCTCTTGTTTCAAATACTTTTATGTGATAATTGACAGACCAAGAAAACACATCGAAGTCCCAATCCAGAATCATATGCAGACATCACATTTGTTGGCGAACAGCCATCTTTGAACGGTTCTACAGAATCCGACCTTTGTGTTTCCTCTCGGATCATCTATATATGTTTTAGAACATGCCTGACAACACCTCCTCTTTCTGCAAACATTTGCGTGATGGAGTTAGCTGAGAATTCAGTCACTGTTGGTGTTGGTGGCCGTAACCTTCCTCGTTTCTCGATCCATGTTATTTCATCTTTTCCTTTTGCTCCTAAAATTATAAATACATAAAATGACAAGTCTTATTTTTTTTATGAGTTTAGAATATCTTCAAGAATAAGATTAAGTTCACGTTTTTTTATGAAAGCAATTTTTGTATTCTCATCATTTTCTTTACCATTTCTTTTATTTTTTATAATTTAATCATATATTATTATGTTATTATTTTTATAATGGTAACATTAATAAATATCAAGTATTTATAATAAAATATTTTAGTTATAAAATATAATATATTTAAAAATTATTCTTTTTACACAAAGGAAAAAAAATAAGAATATGATAAGAATATTATATTCTTATTAATAAAGAATTATTGTTCCTTTAAAATTATTCTTCTAGCTCGAACCAAATAGTAATAATGATAATAATACGTTAAATTACGAGTTTTGAATGCTTATTTTCTAAAATAGTAAATCGCCAACTAAAATTATTTAATTATCTTTAACCATTATCACCTCTCTAAAAAACATCTAATTCCCTTTTGTTTTGCATTAATTCTTTAGTGTGTTTAACAGCACTTGAGTGTGCAAGGATAAAGCCGTCATTAAATTTGATCATAAATACTCTGGTTTATCCTTCTATCCCATAAATGTTATCCTTGTTTTGTTCTCTTAACTAAATAAGCATACTTTACCATAAGCATTTGGAATATTTAATTAATTAACAGAAAAGCCTTGTTATAATATTTGATTTAGTTTAATTAAATTAATTTTCTCGTCTTTCATCAATAAATAAATAACCGCGGCACGCATCTGAAAGTAGCGGACGGTTCTGATCGCTCCAATAAGAAGGATCGCATCATACCGGAAGCCGGAAGGTGGTGGGGTGGAGACTTGAGAATAAAAAAAAAACATGTTTTAGTTTTGGCTTTTATTCTCCCTTTTTATTCCCTGCAAAAGAGGCGGCTTTGGGGCATCGTGCGAATTCTTCGATCGAATTGCGGGTTCGATTTCGACAGCCGAGTTGAAGGTTTCGGCATCAATCTGTGAGCTTTGGATTCGTGGAAGAAGAGAGCAGCCGGGGAGAGATCGGCGATGGGGCAAGCGTTTCGGAAGCTCTTCGACACCTTCTTCGGCAACAAAGAGATGAGAGTTAGTTTTCTCCTTTTGGATTTGTCCACATAATTACCTAAGTTTATATTTTAATCTCGTTTTTGTGATCGTTTTTTTCCTATTTCGTGTTATCTTTACATAGAAATTTGTTGCCTTTTTACTTATGGATTCCATAGAAAATCGCATGCTGGGAATCAGTTCGTGCCATGGTATCTTTTTCCCTTTAATCTGGGGATGGGATGTTGCTAGGTTCTTGGTCGGATTTATCTATATTTGTGTAAAGGGGAGCAGAAATATGAGAAGGATTTATGGCTTCCGATGGAGTGGCCCTTGTTTTGTTGCGTGAACCATGTTTTCTTTTATCTGGATTTTTTGGTACAATCCTTGAATGCTCATTAGGGTTTTGCTGGTACATGGCCCAAAATTCTTCCATGTAGTGTGTTCCCTCACAAATATTTTTTTTTGGAGGTCCTCACAAAGTGTTCTAAAAAAGAATGTCTAGGGATATTGCTGATGCATGCAGCTCAGTGTTTTTGTCGACTATCTTGTTTAAGCGATATTACCCCTATAGCCACAGTTGTATTACTTGCATGAAAAAAAAAATTGAATTGGTAACCATATGGATGATACATGGAACCAGTATGATTCTTGGTAATGTAGCCTAGTCCTGGCAGTCAATGCAACAAAATACATCTAATTATGTGTATTTTGGTTTACAATATTTTTTTGTAGGTCGTGATGCTTGGACTAGATGCAGCTGGGAAAACAACAATTTTGTATAAATTGCATATCGGAGAAGTTTTGTCAACTGTCCCAACAATTGGTAGGAATATCTTTTGTAGACAATAATGTTTCTTAAAAGGCGTAAGACATTGTTAGGGGGCATGAACATATTACGAGAACACATCTTCTAATGTGCTGTTCTATGAAACATCCAGCAATCTTCTATAATGTTTGCTTTTTCTGTTTTTCGTTTAAAGCTATGAAATAGAAGATGTGTTTTTTCTTAATTATGTTTTGCATGAAGGTAGGAAGTATTCGTTGAAGGAGGGACATGAAGAGAGATGTCTAAAATTGTAACTTTCATCTTTTGAAATTTCAATGAAGGAACTGCAAAAAGGGCTTATGCTAACCATTTTGATGTTTAACTTAACTAAAAAATATTGGTAAGAAACATCTCAAGTTCTACAATGTAGTGCTTATTGTGACTTCTCAACCTGTGAAATAGTCAAATAGCTAGCCATAAGCTAGAAATGAAGCAAGCAAAGGGGAAAGAAAACACGGGCTGATGAGCCAAATAAACCTTTAACAATTTCACATGTAATTTGTCAGTTTTTAGTTGTCCTTAGTTTGGAGTGATTGTATACTGCACAATCACATGTAATTTGTCAGTTTTCAGCTGTCCTTAGTTCGGAGTGATAGTATACTGCTTTGCAGATGACCACTGAGACCAAAGGACCTTCTATGCTATGAAACTTGAGATTTTTGCGCTTTATGTTTCTTTATCTTGTTTACTGCATATATCTATATTGAATGTTAAATTAATTATCTGTCTTGATTGTGAACCAACTACTACTTAGTAGAGTCACAAAAATCAAAATGAGCTACTTCATTTCACATATAGGTCACAGGTCTTTTAAGTTCTTCATTCAATTTAAAGATCACAATGAGCTGTCGAACTTAATGCATACATGCACAGCTACCATATTGTTGACTGTGTGGCTCCCTTGTTCATCGACTTTGGATTCAATTGACGATTTCTCTTTTTCCATGTAGGCTTTAATGTGGAGAAAGTGCAATACAAAAATGTAATGTTTACTGTGTGGGATGTTGGTGGCCAAGAGAAATTGAGGCCCTTGTGGAGACATTACTTCAATAATACAGACGGTCTGGTAAATAATTTTGACTTTTTGTCTATATCTTGCAATAATTTACTTGGTTGAAATCTTATGGAACACTAATAACACAGATGTTTACACAACCAGCAAACTAAACAAAGACAGTAGACATAAGACGCAGAAGCGTCGATTAATTAGTTCCTTATTTTGGTGTTGCTGAGGTTGCAGGATCATATCATCCTTTGTGTTACTGAAGTTGAACCTTTTTGTTGTCATGGAAACCTTTACATATAATTATGCTGGTTTACATTCGTGTGCATGCTTACAAATTGCTGGATCTGGATTCATGTTCTTTTGTGAATCTAGCTATGTCACAAGATTTTAATCCAGATATCTATTACTACTTAATGTTTTATTGGTTAAAATCATCCACTTATTTTCAGATTTATGTTGTTGATTCCTTGGACAGAGAGAGAATCGGGAGAGCCAAAGCAGAGTTTCAGGTTTTCTTCTTAACTTATTAGTTGCTTCATGGTGGAACTTTCTTCAGCTGTATCTAAGGATATTTGACATGATAAAAATTTTATTTCAGGCCATCATCAATGATCCTTTCATGCTTAACAGTGCCATACTAGTTTTCGCAAACAAGCAAGATATGGTATGTGAAGTCTGTGGCCTCTAAATTTTGATGCTTGCTTTGTGTTTTTTCATTGTTCACGTTTTTTGTCTCTTTATTTTATTTTACTCCAAAAGATTATGCAATTGCACCCATGCAAAAAAAAAATTTTGTCTCCATGAAAGTTTTTCCATCATTCTTCCCATGTCTCAAGTCTAACTTGCATTGACCCATATGATTGGCTCTTGACGACATGCAATTTGGGCCAAGATTATGATGATTACAATAACTTCTATTCATAAAGTCAACCACATCTCAACATGGTTTTGTTGCAACATCATGATTTACCTGTCACAAGTTGAAAAATGTGTCCGTATGTCAATTTCTTATCACAGTAAATGAAGTATACATGACAATTAATCTCAACATTAAACAGGACAAGTAGCTCAACTTGACTGCTTGCAGCTAGAACCACAAAGCTTGAGGAGTCCAATGGCCATGGTGCACAATCTGCCTACCAACATTTAGATTGTAGACTATGAGTTCATGGACAGAGCAAGATAGAAACTGCCACAAATTAGTTTAATTTGCGTCTTTCCTTGCACAGTTCTATTTGTAAGGGAGGGTATTTCATCTTAGAACTTATTCTCAATTTTACAGATTTCCATGACTTTGTGACACCTCACCTATGTTTGATTGCTTGCTAATAATAAATGAACTATTTGCTGTTTTACCAGCTTAATTGATTTGCTCTGTATTTTGTTATTCACAGTCACATTATTACCATTCTTAGCCTAGGCCATGTGCCTTTGCTTGTTGTTAACTACTCATTTATTAAGGGTACAAATAGAAGCTTAGTTTGATTACATATCATTGCCATAGGAAAATTGTCTTCGAATACTCAGGTCCAGCTATCTATTTTCTGGTATTACTGACATCAAGAAGTACATGCTCAAAGTGATCAATAGAAGTATTTTGTTGGTTAATTCTTCAATCTAAAATCTAAATGCATAAATTATGTTATTCAGAAAGGCGCAATGACTCCAATGGAGGTGTGCGAGGGGCTTGGCTTGTATGACCTGAGGAACCGGATCTGGCACATTCAAGGAACTTGTGCTTTACGGGGTGATGGTCTCTACGAGGGTTTGGACTGGCTAGCCTCTACTTTAAAGGAAATGCAAGCTACAGGACGTGCCACATCGGTCGGAACTTCATCATTTTGACTCCACAAGGTTTGTGGTGAAATATTGTGTGCACTCCTTATCCCGATACTTTCTGCCCCATGTGTGCAATATATGTGCATACAGCTGTCCCCTGTTAATCTGACATCAAGTAATTCTTGCAGGTGTCCCTTGATAGGCAAAGCCATGATTTGTTCAGTATGTCCATGGGATGTATGATGTTAACATACCACATTTGAGCTTTTATTCCCTATTCTGTAGCAGCTGCCAAACTTCCGGTTCCAGCTTGTGGCATATGTTTCTGGGGGATCTTAGTTTGAAAATACTATAACACTGTTATACAATGCAGTCTTGGAAGTCCACTGAGTTGGAAAGAAAGTTTCTCCTAGTTTATTCAAGCTTTATATCTTCATATCATTTCTATGGACTATGGTTCCCTGTTGAAGGTGGCTTAACTAGTATCTTAACCTGTCATTCATGTAGATGCAATGAAGAAAACATCAAAGTGGTCTCTTCTTGCCACACTAGCTTTCCACCTGAACAATGTTTTAGTTTCTGACACGGCAAAACGGATATCGCATAAAAAATTTGGTCAATATTTGATGCATATGCAAGTCATGCTGATTGATGTCAATTGGATTTTATTTCTCCAGATAGAGTTCTCTAGTCTTAGACCATAAACCAAAGAAAAAAAATGTAGATATATATCTTAGATTAGATGCGTTGCCAATAATTCTAAAAGATTTAAGATATTAAGAAGAATATTATTTTAAATCTATAATTTTATAAGAAGGTTTAATGTTGGTGTTTCTTGTCTCATTTTGTTTTTTTTATCTTTTATACTATTAAATTTTTATTCAACAATTTATGATTGAATCTTTCAAATTTAAAAATCTAACGATGAACGGTGAAAAATATAGAGAACAATGAATAAAGATATGATGAAAAAAATAGAGAATAAAATAAAGTAGAGAACACCTTCTATATAAGATGGCTTAATAATGTTTCTTTTGAGATCGTTTAGAAATGGAATCGTGGTTCTTCTTAAGTTTCTCGTGCATAGTTGAATTGACAGATTAGTTCGGGGTGTGTTTGGTTAGAGTGGAATTTGATGATGAGGAATAAAGTGGTTGATGTGATGGGAAAAAGTAGATGTGATGATGAATTTTGGGTGAGTTTTGAATTAAAAATGATTATATTCATGAAGTATAATTTATTATTAATTAAAATAAAATTTTTTATGGGAAAAGTTTTATTAAAAATTATATTATTTAAATATAAAAAATCATTTTTAAATTAATTATATTTAATGAAATATTAAATTTTTTTAATGAAAAAATATGTAATAAATAATATTATATTAACCACTTATTAAAATAATTTTATATTTATTAAATAATTTATTTTAGTGAAGATATAGTGTGAGAGAAAATAAAAAAAAGAAAATAAATTTAAAAAAAAGAAAAAAAGTCACGTCATGGTCAAAAGTAAAAAAAAACGACAACCTCCCGTTAGGTGGAACCGGAGGGGTGGACGTGACCCCAATTTCATCAATTTTGTTCTCGTCCCGGAATCAAATTTCGGAGTGGTGTTTGATGAAATCGGACGGAATAAGGTCGCGATTCCGGTCCGGTTCCGCAACCAAACGGAGCCTTTGTACTTATATTGTTGACAATTCGAACTTCCTCTCATGTGCTTAATAATTTGATGTAGCTTAGCTCACTGCGCGGAAACTTAAAAGTGATTTTTTAATTATCAGGTTGATTTTAAGTGTTAGTTCTCTGGTCTTTATGTTTATAAAATTCTTAACAATATGCATGCAGTAAGATAGATTTATATCTGCCTATGGAATAAATTAAAAAAAAACTTTACATCTTAACTTCTTTATCATTTACTGAAATATATCATCACTATTTCTTTTTAGATCACATGCGAATTTAAGTTTCTTTAGATTTGGAGTAAGAAGTTAAAAACTATTTTTATATTTATTTAAATAGCTTCAAGTACAAATTATTTATTTCACTTTACGTGTGACATTGAGACTTAGAGAGCGAGAATTACATTTTAGTTTTCCCCCACTTAACTGCTTTTGTTTCAATTAAAATCAGAATTTCATTTCACTAACTATTTTTCTAAACCCAATGGACTTAATTAAGTTTTTTTTTTCTTCAAATTCGATCGCATTACTCTTTTGTTTCAAATATTCAAGTTATTTATCTATCGAATAATTTGCTTATTAAAAGATTTCTTTAAGCATATAATTTAAATTAATTGATCAGATGTCTAAAAAGAATGGGAATATTTAACGGACCCGGACCAAAAAAAACCCTACGAAACACCCTCTCCGGCTCCGCTTCCTAAAACCCTCTCCGAATCCCCAAATGGATAAAGCAGAGAGAAAAATAGGCGCAACGCAACGAGCGGTGAGAAATGGCCACCTCACTCGGCCTCTCCGCTTCCCCGCTTCCACGGCCGCCGTCCGCGGCCGTCCGTCGACCGCCTCCCGCGCTCGGACGACTCCGTACCCGCGCCCTTCCTCTTTCTGCCTCGGCGGCCCGGATCTCCGCGCGGCTCGAGCGGCCTCTGGAGGAGGTGTACAACGTGAGGGTGGAACGAGGCGTCCCCGAGGAGCGTCTGGCGGAGCTCGGCGTGGACAGGTGGTCGGTGTGGAAGACGGGCCGGTGCAGCCTCCCCTGGGACTGGCACGTCGACCAGCAGGTCTACGTTGTCAGCGGCGAGGTCCGGGTCGTGCCCGAGGGCGCCACGTCCGGCGAGCGATACATGCGCTTCGTCGCCGGGGACCTCGTCCGGTACCCCAAGTGGTTCGAGGCCGATCTCTTCTTCGACGGGCCCTACGAGGAGCGCTACCGTTTCCTCGCCTATGGCGATGATTAAAGTCCATGAATAAAACGAGGTCCCTACTTTGAACCCTCAGCTTATTGAGCTATAAGTATTCCTTTTCTTTGACAAAAAAAGGGTAGATTTTTATGAGTATTGTGGTAATGAACATCCGAACAGATTTTATTCACTCATTTTATTAAACTTCCACTCCAATAAATTCTTTGTTCTGCTGCATTTCTCTTTTTTTTTTTTTTTTGAACAATGTGATATTTGATGCGCAACAATGGTTAGCAGGCGAAAGTGGTTTTAGGGAGTGCAAGACTAATCAGAAGTAGCTGTGAGGTCAATTTCGTTCAGTATTTATGATCTCATGTTTTTAGAGGAGTCCTGAGCAATTAGATGCACTTGTCAAAATTAACAGCATTGTCATAGAAATTTGGGTAAGATAAAGTTTGGATCTTCTGTGAGCAGACAGATCTTGGTGTTGTTGTAATGCTGTGAGCTTATATTGCGGTCAAATTCCCAATTTGTCACTCAAAAAAAAAAGGTCAAGTAAATTGGATCCCCGGCTGGTTGACTCCAGAGTCACGTCCCTGGGGTTCTGCATGCAAGAATTTGTGCTGTATATTTTGGAAGATAATTACCTTGTTATTCTTAGTAGATGTTTCTTCCGTTTTGTTGCAGAACACACCAAGAAACACAACTCAAACACACCCGACAAACAACAGAACACACGAAGAAACACAATTCAAACACACTGAACAAAAGAACAAAAGAACACATGAAGGGACCATGAAGCATTTGAAATCGAATCACTTATCATTCCTTAATATTTTTCGCTAGGTTTTATGCTCTTTATTGACCTCAATAAGGATTTTCAGTAGTTGACTTCATTATCTTTATAGCTCAAGAAACCTCAGCATTTGGTTGACCTAATTAAGTTTTGCTATCTCCACAATAATTTGTAAAATAGAAAAGTGGCAAACTCATGTGGGCAACATTTCAGGTCATGACACCTGATGATTTTGGCAGGCCGACAGTTTTTGGAAGTTACCCAGATCTTATTTCTTCTTCTGTAAAGAAGCGTCTACAGACTTGAGATTCCGTTAGTTATAAGTATTTGTTGCCTTGTTATTGTTGTATTCATCCTAGATAAACTTAAGTTTGTTGTTTATGGAGTTCCTCTGAAGAATCACTATTTGTCATACCTAAAGAAGTTTGCTTTCTGTTCAGCCGAAGCATGGACGTTTTTATCTAAGATTGATATTCTAAATGAAAATCCGCCTATATTTTATAGCCGGTCCCAAGCCCGGATAAAGGAGGAGGGTTGTGTTAGGCCCCGACAACAACAACAACAAAGCCTTATCCCACTAGGTGGGGTCGGCTACATGGATCATACGACGCCATTCTGCTCTATTAGTAACCAAACCTTTCGGTATATTATTCACCAATAGATCTTGCTCTATTAGTTCGCCAAGTGTCCGCCTTGGCCTCCCTCTCCCTCTTTTAATTGGACTCCAGATTATTTGATCTACTTTTCTTACTGGCGCATCTAATGGTCTTCTCTGAACATGACCAAACCATCTCAAACGATTCTCTACCATTTTCTCACTAATAGGAGCCACTTCGACTCGTTCACGTATATGGTCATTCCTAATCTTATCTAATCTTGTATGACCACACATCCATCTCAACATCCTCATTTCGGCTACCCCCACTTTACGTTCATGTTGTCCCTTCATAGCCCAACATTCACTACTATATAACACTGCTGGCCTTATAGCAGTACGATAGAATTTTTCTTTAATTTTACTGGGTATTTTTCTATCACAAAGAACTCTAGTGACTTTCCTCCACTTACACCAACCAGCTTGAATTCTATGATTAACATCGTCATCAATCTCACCATCTTGTCTTACAATTGATCCTAAATATTTAAACTTTGTCACTTGAGGAATTATATCCTCCCCTAGCCTAACTTTCAAATCGTCTCTAAGTTGTTTATTTGTGAAATTGCTATGCATATATTCTGTTTTATTCCTACTTAAACGAAAATCCTTTGACTCCAACGTATTTTTCCATATTTCCAATTTTGTATTAATCTTTTCTCTTGAATCCGCTAAAAGTACTATATCATCCGCAAATAGCATGCACTTAGGTACCTCCTCTGTGATACTCTCGGTTATAGCATCGATAACTAAGTTAAATAGATACGGGCTTAAAGTTAATCCTTGATGTAGGCCAATTCCTATAGGAAATTCATTTGTCTCACCTCCAGGTGTCCTAACCCTAGTCAATGCCTCATCGTACATATCTTGTATTACCTTAATGTAGGCAATACTCACCCTCTTCTTTTGCAAGGCTTTCCAAAGTACATCCATTGGTACCCGATCATACGCCTTCTCTAAGTCAATGAAAGCCATATGTAAGTCTCTTCTCCTATTTCGATACTTCTCCATCATCCCCCTTAGTAAATAAATCGCCTCTGTAGTGGATCTTCCTGGCATGAACTCAAATTGTCTCTCAGAAATACTAGTCTCCATTCTCAATCTATGCTCAATCACTTTTTCCCATAATTTCATTGTGACTCATAAGTTTAATCCCTCTATAATTTGCACAATTCTGAATATCCCCTTTATTTTTGTAAATAGGAACTAATGTACTTAATCTCCAATGATCAGGCATCTTTTTCGACCGTAAAATCTCATTAAATAGTTTACATAATCACAACGCACATTTTTCTCCTAAACATTTTCAAACTTCAATCGGTATACCATCCGGTCCAACGACTTTACCATTCTCCATTTTCGTAAGAGCTTCGCTAACCTCCGAGACTCTAATTTTACGATAAAATGACTTATTAAGCTCACATTCGCTAACTGTCAAGTCCTCCAAATCACAACGGGAACCTTCACATTCATCATTAAATAGCTTATAGAAATACTCTTCCCATCCGTTCTTAATATCTCCGACAACCAGAATAAAATCTTGTCGAATCTTATGAACATGGATCAACGAATATATTGGCGTCGTATGATCCATGTAGCCGACCCCACCTAGTGGGATAAGGCTTTGTTGTTGTTGTATTGATATTCTAAATGAGCATTCATTGGCTCTAGAGATGCCAATGCAGGGTCTGCTCTCAAAATGGGCATTTGTTTGTATCTTTATAATCCCAGAGTGGTGTGAATCAAGAGCGCATGTCATTTGTTTCTACGAGCTTTGCCAAGTGACAGTGATTTGTGTGGTTGTGATAATTTTTCTGGTTCAGATTATGTTCCATGTCAACGACTGATTTCTATATACCTTCGATTTGCAGAAACGCAGTGCACCTGAACTTGTGCTATTCTGACAGACATGCTTCAACTGGAGCCCAATTCCTACATGTTGTTGGGGCGACGAAGAATCAAACTGATATGATCGACCGATCTTGCATCATTTATCGAGTAGTTCTGTATTACTTCGGAAAAAAAGAGTAGTTCATTGTATCATTTATCTCTTGTCTCATGATCCAAAGTTCATAGTATTTATCCAAGTTCATTGTATTGTATCATTCGGTTCTTTGATGGTAATTTGTGTTTAAATTTATGTAGTAGTTGGAACATGAAAAAAAAAAAAAGATTAGCTGTGCAGTGCCGCTTTGTCACTTTAATCAAATCGTAGTCCTAGAGCAAGCATTATGCTGGATGTTTGACAGATAATCTTTCTGTTTTCGTTGTTCTTTATCTTGATTAATTTATAATCTCATTTTAAGGTTTTGGTGCCTAGAAATGTGGCCATCCGTATTAATAGAACCGAGAAAATTATCATGTATCTGCAAAAATGAAGCTACAGACTGACAAGTAATCCGTATAATGTCTGCATTGTTAATCAGATAATTTTATTTAATTTTAGAGGATATTGTAAATATAAAAATAATATATTTTTTTGTATACTTTGATCTCAGGTAATGGCCTTTTAGATTTTAAATTAGAAAACTATCTCATTCTTTTTCGTTTTTTAGATTTTTTATACCTAACACTAACAATAGTGTTACGAAAAGAGAAAGATCGCAAAAACACGAAGATTTACGAGGTTTATCTTAAATCGGGTTACGACATCGGGAAGCGGCGGTTGGAATAATGATGATTACAAGAATAAGTCTCTGTATGGATCCCTAAGAAGTTTATATAGGCACTCTCTTTAATAGATGATAGGAATTACAAACCGACTGAGACTCTGAATTAATTTTCAGAATAAGACACCTATCTCGTGATAAGAAAATAAATCAAATTCGAATCACATTCAGAATATCCTTAAAAAAATTTCGCTCAGGAGGCTCCATCTCCTTGCAACCTCCGTAGGGGAGGGGGCTCCCTCGCTTGACCCTCCACATGCTCGCTGATCGGGCAACGAGACCCTATAAAAAAATTTTACTGAAGCGTCTGATTATGTAGGGGATGAACTTAGTTCATATTCAATACATTATTGACAAATATCCCTTCTTTTTTCCTTTATGGTCATTTGTTCAACGATAAATCGATTTTAATCTCATTAGGATATATATATATATATATATATATATATATGGGAGTGGATTTGTAATAATAATAATAATAATAATAATAATAATAATAATAGTAATAGTAATAGTAGTAGTAGTAAAAAAAGGGTCAGACCACCCACCCATTCATCATCGACCTAGATTGTTTTCTAATTCTCAAATACAAAAAAGAGGGGAAAAACGGAATCTTCATTTATGTTATAATTTTTAAAACTTTTACTTGGGAAAATTTGAAGTCGGTATTTGTCTTTTATCAAAAATATTTTTCTTTTTTTTTTGTAATTGAAGAATACAAAATAACATTTTCTAATAAGCTTTAAATTGAGAGTGTACAAGTTAATTTTCCAATCCCAGAGGAGGGCCTGGGAAGACCCGGTCCAACCGTGCTCGAACCAGTTGAGTTCCAACCATTATAACGCCGGCTCGTCAGTCACTCCGCTTAACCCTGCGCTCAGCTGCCACCGCCGCCTCCACGCGTCCAGCACGTCTCTTCCCCAACGGTCACATTTTTCAAATTTCAAAAACCTTTTTTGTGTTTAATGGACAGCTCACCCCTCTTTCCTTCTTCTCCCACGGACGCCTTCGCCGCCTCTTTCTTTATAAGCCCCTCCACCTCCATTTCTTCTTCTCATATCTCCATCAAGGTCCGCGCAGGAGGCGAAGGTACAAGGCGGCGACGACGGCGACGGCGGCAGCAGCAGCAGGAGGCGCCATGGATTTCCACAGCCTGCCAAGACGGGACCTCCAAGCCCTCTGCAAGAAGAACCGTATCCCGGCCAACATGACCAACGTCGCCATGGCTGATGCCCTACGTGCTCTCACATCGGTAACCATCACTACTTCACCTTCCTGCCTCTTCTATTACTGTACTTTTGTTTACTTTAGCATCGAATTCCGTGTTTTGCCTTTCGTGTTGTTTCGTTTGTTCTTTTTTCCTTCTTTTTTCTGATGCATTCGAACAAACAGGTTGAGGGCATGGATGAACTCCATGCGGCCATAGCGGCGGGCCAGTTTCTATCGCCTCAGAAAACTGAGGCGACCGCAGGCGCAGATGCTCCGCGGACCTCCCGGAGGACCACTGCTCGTAAGTTGCCTGTGGCCTCGGTTGAGCCCAAAGAGCAGCAGGCGAGTCCTCTGCCCCGCTCTCGTCGGGTGACTGCGAAGGTCTCGGAGATCATGAGATTGGTTACCGAGGGAGAAGGTGATAAGGATGAGGAGAAGGATCTTGGCTCTGGTCAGGTTGTGCCTCAGACGCCAGCCGCTCCAAGGGCGGAAGAGACGGCTTCGAGGACCACCAGGAGGAGACCGACCAGGAAAGAGGAAGCGAGTGAATTGGATGGCGCGATGGATGCAATAACTAAAACTCCTGCCACCAGGACTGCCGGGAGGAGAACGACCACCCGGAAGGCCGTTGCTACCTCGGCACCAGTGGATGAAGGGAAAGAAGAACAGGTGGTGCCTCCTTCGCGTAGTACCCGTAGAACAAGACAAGCATCCAAACTGCCGGCAGGAGATTCTACAGCAGCTACTACTACCTTGAGAAGAAGCACTAGGGCAAGGGGTGGTGTCTCTAAGATGGCGCCTTTAGCTGCAGAAGAAGGATGCCAGCAGGAGAAAGGTGAAATAATAATCTGGTGCTTTCACTTGTTTCTTTTTAGTGTCTGTACCTATTCTTCTTAGTGATGGTCGTCAATTTGAACTGCAGACGCTGAAACTGTGGATTCACTGGATTCAGAAACGAGGTTAGAGGAGTCTGATGTGTTGGTACAGGAAAAGAATAACTCTGATGTTGAGATTTGTCCATCAGTTGCCGATGGTGGCAATCAGATTCTTGAAGAAATAAAGGATGAAAAACAGGAACAAAGTATGATGCCTTTGTGTTCGATTCTTTTTACTCTTGTTTTAATTCCTTCATTCCTTGTTTTAATCTCATCCGTGTCGGCCTACCTGAAATCCAGGTGTTGAGGACAAGGACTCCAAGATGAAGAATGATGACCTTTTGGCTGGTAACAAAATTTCTGAAGGTTCCGAGGAAAATATTGAAGACTCCAGTGGAAGTTGTGGCCAGGATCATGTTGCAGAGGTTGAAGCAATCTGCCAAGGGGAAGAGGAAATCAACCAAGCTGATAATTCGTTGTCTCTTGAAGGATCTCCTGTTCTTGGTCTTGTTTCTCATTTTGAAGACTTGGCGATCGGTGGAGACAAGCAAGCATTGCAAGATGAAGATAAGAGCTTGGTACTTCAGGAGGCTACAGATGTCAACGTCAATCTGCTAGTGGGTGAGAAACTCTCTTCAGTAGACTTAGTCAAGAATTCAGATGTTGCAGGTGTCCAAAGTGTGCAAGATGAAGACAATAGCTTGGAACTAGGGGGGGCAATAGACGCTGACGTCGTGGATATGCTAGAGGTTCAGGAAAAAGTGATTGGTAATGTTTCATTGGAAGAAATAAGTGAGAGCCGTTCGGACATTCTAGTTGACGGCTCTAATGATAATATCACAAATGACTTGGAGATTAATCCTCAGTCTGATGAGACTGTCGATGAAGCTGATTCATCTCCTGCTTCCAGCTTGCTAAACCTGACTGGATCAACAGTTGAGATTGTAGCAGAAAAAGCAGACAGGCTCAAAGATGAGGCATTTACTGAGACTGAAAATACAACTGAGAATCATGATCAGACCTTCGAGGCCGAAGTGGAAGTTAAAAATAATGCGGAGGGTGAAAATAAATCTGTCGAGCAGAAAAACTTGAGCGAGTACAGCATCAGAAAGCTCAAATCTTTGCTAAAACAGAAGATGAGCAACGATAACCAAAAGGTAATTCTTGTATAAAACATATATTTCTGGCATCTCATTTTTGTATATTGCGAAGTTTTGCTGAACTTAGTGTTGCCTATGATCAGGTGGACAAGAAGAGACCAGCTCTCACTCAGCTTAATGAGAACTGTCTCCAACGTACTTCCGAAGAGTGATGACGACGGCGAGCACATATACCAGATGCCAGTTGCTTTTCGTTTCATCCTCTTCGCAAGTTCTCTCGGGGTTGTCATTGGGGTTCGGGATGTGAAATCATGGTTTCTACAGCCCTCTCTTTTTGGTTTCTGTTTTCCATATTCATATTCCTTCAAAACGATGTGTTTTTGCGATATTCATATTCCTACAAAAAAGGATAAGTGATTGATTTTTGCTGTAATAAGAATTTTGACATTACCTCTTTTACGATGAGTTCATAAGAAGATGAGCTTCACAACTTGCTTCATCTCAGTGAATTTGTTTTGCATATTTTTGTTGAAACAAATCAAATTGTAGAAGGCGGTGCAGAATTGTTCCACAGATTTTGCAAAGTGCAGTGCAGTGTGCATCGATTACATCGGGGGAGGAGAGAGAGGGGGACAGGGGAACCAGAATCTAGTGAATTTCTGTGGTCCGCCGCCATCGTCGTCGTCGTTGCGGGTTGAGATCATTCGGGAAATCTGTTAAATATTGTCAGCTCAAATAATAGTTTTAGATATCTAAGAAAAAAAGATCAAACATCATATTAAAAGAATTTGTTAAATGTAAATCTAATAGTTATGCATACAAAATAAAATAAAATAAAAAAACAGCGCAGTGGAATTTAAAAAACTTTGGGCATCGATCCACCGCGTGGAGCTCGCGCGCCTCTCTGTTTCAAAACTCGCGCCAGCAACAGAAGCACAACTCGGTTCTTTGTTCTTTTTTTTTTTCTTGTTTCCCTGTAAAAGGAGCGGCTTTGGGACGTCGACGTCGCTCTAAGTGTGAATTCTTCGATCGAATTGTGGGTTTAGCTTCGACGTCAAGTTAAAGCTTTCGGCATCAACGTCGCAGAAGGAGAAGCTCCGAGATGGGACAAGCGTTTCCGAAGCTCTTGGGACGTCTTCTTCTTCTTCTTCTTCCGCAACAGAGAGGTGAGGGCTTGTCTTCTTTTACCGTATTTTGTAATTTTGCTTCATGTACCTTTTAATTAATCTCGTTCGGATTTCCTCGTATTATTTTTAAGTATAAATTTGATGTTTCTTTTTTCTTATGGTTTTCCTTTCGTGCCATGGGAGGTTCGTCGCCCTTGAATGTTAAAGGATTCGTGGCGTCTGATGGAACGATCCACTGTTTGTTGCTTGAACAAAGTTGCGTTTTCTGTTCGATTTTTTTTTTTCTTTTTGGTGTTCCATTGCTTCTTTTCTGATTAGGGTTTTTCGTGTACATTGAGGAAAACTCCTTCATGTAGTGCTTGTGTGTTTCTTTCACAAAGAAAAATAGAAATGCTCTTCGCAAACAATTCAGAGTACGCATTCAAAATTGTGATGTTGCTGATGTATTTAGCTCTTTGTTATCTATAAAACAACATCTTTTTTTTCAATCAATCTTCCAATCAACTTTTGCTCTGTCATGTTATATAGATAGATATACGATGCATGTATACAAAATATGGATCATGAAGTTTTTCCTGAACCCTACACGGTTCCTGAACCATGCATACAAAATATGGATCATGAAGTTTTTCCTTTTCCTTAACTATAACAATACACTCTTCCAACCACTGTACCTAAATCACAAAAAAAATTGCCTATATTGCCTGGTTAATTGCATGTTGATGGCAAACGCAATCCGTAGCATGTTGTAGTTATGTTACCTCATACCTCACACTCAAATGTAACAAAATAATTGAGATCTTAACTGAACTGGATGGATCGAGCAGCATCAACGATAGCCTAATTGGCAATGCATGATTCATTTTCATTCCAGAAGATTCAATCCCCTGCTTCCAGCACGCAGAACCTGACAGGATCTATTGTTGGAATGTTAGCAGAAAAGGCAGACGTGATCAAAGGGTGTGCAGAACCTCCATCTTTGAAACCAGCTCAGGCGTATGCCCCGATTGAAGATACAATGGAGAAGCATACCTTTGAGGCGGACAAATTCGATAACTGTTGTGTCATTCATAGCAGCGAGAACCAAGATTCTGATGCCGACAAGGAGATTGGGATTATTGCCAGAGGAGTTGACTACAAAGTGAAGGACCAAAGTGAATCAGATGAGCAGAAGGTAGACTTGAATAATTGCAGCCTGAGAAAACTCAAATCATTGCTCAGAAAGAAGATGAACAATGATAATCAGAAGGTAATAGTTATGTAAGGTATGCTTAGCTGATTCACTTTTATCTTGTGAAGATTATCAAATTCTAATATCTGCCTATTCTTGATTAGGTTGAGATGAACAGATGAGCTCTCCTCGCTCAACTTAATGAGAACTACTCCCAGTGTATGTAGTACTTAATGAAGAATGCAGACTACGAAATATGAACGTGCTGCTTTTGTTTTATCTTCTTTGCAAGGTGCCGAGTTGTCGGTATGGATTTACGGGCTGCGAGGTTACTTTGGTTTTACTTGTAATTGGTTCCATATTAGTTCCTGCAACATTGAGTGAGTTTGCTCAAGTAGACCCTTTTGTAATACTTCTTGTATGGAGTTGATATTATGTGCTTCAACTTGCTGTCAAGTTCACTTGGAAACTTTTACTCTCTCAAGTCCTCTTTCCTAATCTTTGTTGATGAGAATGAAGCCTTTAGATGTCGTTGTTTTGTACGATCGTTGCAACTGCAAAGGTTGTGCAAGTTAATCTCTTGATGTCGATAGTTGTGCCTTAAAAAGGAGAGAGATTTACCTGTCCATATACGCCTCCACTGTACTTTCTGCCTGTTAACTCGAATGTCATGCAGTTTTGTTCTTTTAGGAAAAATGAAATAATCTATTCGTGAAAGAAAAACTGGAATTGTTGATAAATAATTTTGTTTGTAACATAACATTATTCCTGAGAATTAAACAAGGGGTCGCCATGTATTAAAGGTTCAACTAAAATAAGGAAGGTATCAGTGATGTACAAACATGCAACATTATTTGAATAGACAGTTAATCTTGGTTTTCCTCTCTCTTTTTTCTTCATTTCACCCTAAATATCAAATGCCAGTCACCCTTAAATTTTTTTTAATCGCTCTAGATTACCTCTGAAATTTTAATAAACATTGGGACCAACCCTTATATCATCTTGTTTCCATGTCCCATTTGTTTTTGGTATTTTTTTTATTTTTTAAATAAATAGATAACTTAAATAAGAGTGAAAATTAGGTTAATTTAGGTGTAAATTAATTTTCTATTTATAATTCTAGGTGATTTACATATGTAATTCACCTAGAATTACTAATATATATATATATTAAACAATTACTTAAAATTTAGTTAGTACAGTAAGAATTAAAATTAGTAGTAATTTCACTTTGTTAGGTCGACTCAAGTTTATACCACCATCAACTACAAATATAAATTATTCCTAATCAGTGCAGAAAAAATATCCTTTGAAGAAGGAAAATGGAATTAACTCTAAAAAAATCCAGGTACAGAAAACCTGTAAAAACAATGTATAGAAAAGAAGAGCTCAAAGCCAAGAGGGCAGTGGAAGAATCGTATCAAGTTCTGACCTCTTGGGCATTTAATCAAGCACCCATAGGAGAGCTAATAGATTTGGAACTCGGTTCTCCTTTTCTAAACACGCGATAACAGCAACGCAGCAGAAACAGCACGTCGGACGATGGCACTGGAAAGGCAGCAATCTCTCCTGCTGGACGCCGCCTCTCGTTTCCCTCTCCCCCAGGGTTCGTCTGATTCCTCCAGCTCCATCTGAATTCAATCTCTTTTTTTTTTTCTCACGCTCGCGCCAAAGATCTCACCTTTGACTCCTTTAGGTAAGCGCTTCTCCTATGGGACCGCCGGTTTCCGGTCGGAGGCTTCGATCCTGGCGTCGACTGTGTTCCGAGCGGGAATTCTGGCGGCCTTGAGGTCGCTCAAGACCGGGGCCACCGTCGGATTGATGATCACCGCCTCCCACAACCCAGTGGCAGACAATGGCGTCAAGATCGCCGATCCCGACGGCGGGATGATGACGCAGCGGTGGGAGCCCTTCGCGGACGCCCTCGCCAATGCCTCTGACCCCGAGCACCTCCTCCAAGTTCGCTTTTTTTTTTACATCATAATATATATATTCTCTCTTTTCCCCTTTCTCCCTTGAGAACTCTATGTCCTGAACCTGTTGGCGAAATGTCGTATTGGATTGCTATATATGATCAACAATTTTGATGGGATTGGTTTTGTCTATTCTGAATTCTCTATCGCAGTGTCAATTTATATTGAGAAAAATGTCTTTTTAAAATCAAGTTCTTGCTAGTTTGACTGGCTAAAGCCCGGGAAAAAGATTTGTGTTCAGCTTTATGAACTTGATCCGGTTGCACGAGGAATATAGTACACATATACAGAAAACAGTTTTAGAAATCAATAACATGTTTATGGAAACAGAAATAACATGAGACACTTGTGAGATTGAGGACTATCAGTTAATACATCACATTGAATTAGTGATAAAATTTTAGTGGTAAAAACTAAGTCGCTTCTTTTGTATCCTTATGCCTGCCATATTATTGCATCTGAAAATCTCCTTTTGTTTCAGTTGGTGGTCGACTTTGTGAGGGAAGAGAGCATACCATTTGCAGGGGAGCACTCAGCTGAGATATTACTTGGAAGAGACACCAGACCCAGTGGAGCAGCACTCCTTGAAGCTGCAAAACAGGTACTGTGGCCCTTTGATGCTACAAAAAGTACTTTTACAACATTTAATTATCTTAGCTGTATCAGCATGTATTGTTCTTTAAAGGGCATCAGAGCGATAGTTGGTGCTGTGTCAATCGACATGGGGATCTTGACGACTCCACAACTTCATTGGATGGTGAGGATGAAGAACAAGGGCATGAACCCATCTGAATCCGACTACTTCTCACAACTGTCAAAATCTTTTCGGTTAGTCTTGAGATAGCATAATTTCAGAAGAAATAGATTTTCAGATTGATAAGTTAATAGCCCAGTGGATACAGGTGCTTGGTGGATCTGGCTCCCAAAGAACAATCGGAAACCAGTATAGACAATAGACTTATTGTTGATGGAGCAAATGGCGTAGGTGGAGAAAAGCTTGAAGTGTTAAAAGAAATGTTGACAATGCTAGATATTCATGTGAAAAACACTGGTAAGATAGGAGAAGGGGTTCTTAATGAGGGTTGTGGTGCTGATTATGTACAAAAGGAAAAAGTTGTTCCATCTTTGTTTGGACCTAATGATGCGGGAGCAAGGTGATTTGTCGACCAATCATGTTTGCTTGATGAATTCAAGTATCTCGACATCTAAATTTCAAAATAGCTAACCATTAACTTATTGGTGATTATATTTTTTTCAGGTGTGCCAGTCTAGATGGCGATGCTGACAGACTTGTCTACTTCTATATTTCATCCCCAAACAGCAGAAGTATTGATCTCATTGATGGAGATAAGTTGTTGTCTTTGTTTGCAATATTTATCAAGAAACAACTAGAAATTCTCGACAATGGAAGTGCAAGTAATGGACTGTCAGTGAGCCTTGGAATTATTCAAACTGCCTATGCAAATGGAGCATCAACAGATTACCTCAGACAGTTAGGCCTGGAGGTGGTATTTACTCCCACTGGTGTGAAATATTTACACAAGAAAGCTTCAGAATATGACATTGGGATATACTTTGAGGCAAATGGTCATGGAACAATCCTGTTCTCAGAAAGTTTTGTATCCCATTTGAAGGTCAAGGCTGATGAGCTTGCTTCTACATCTTCAGGTACCCTACTAACTTAATACTTCTGGTTGGCCATAAAGTTGTAGGCTACTGTTTTGAGAGGGAGAAGTTGTAGGGTACTATGAAGTAACTACTATTGACAGGTTCCGAGTCCCACAAGGCTGCTTTAAGATTGTTAGCTGTTACCCAGTTGATCAATCAGGCAGTAGGGGATGCTCTTAGTGGGTTGCTTTTGGTGGAGGCCGTGTTGCAATACATGGGATGGTCAGTCACAAGGTGGAGTGAACTATATCATGATCTGCCCAGCAGACAACTAAAGGTAGTTCCCAACTTTTTGGAACATGATAGTCAATTTTTTAAGACACCTATATGTGTGATAGTTATTTTATAGATGTGGATTTTTTTTCTACTCTCTATGATTAGCACAATTATCCTTATTTACCTTACTATGTTTTCAATACGACATAGTTTTGTCTCCGTTGAAAACTACAATTGGTCTTTTGTTCAGCCCAAATCAGCTATATTTTTATGTTGTATTGAAACTGTGAACCCACTGTCCAACTGGTCACAAGCCCTTAGATCCAGATGTCTCCGTAAATTTTTTACACATCCTGCAGTAGCACATTTACTACTGTTTTGCTCGTGTAGATGCCTCTTTCATCTTGGTTCCATGTCCACCATGTGCTTCAATTTTGGCTATCGTTTATGTTCTTTGGAGTAGCTGAGGCGAATATATCAATATATCTGGAATTAGAAAGACACACAAGAGGTGCTTATGAATCTGGATTTTCCTTCCGTGGATTTGTCTAATATGAATGGTGAAAACTGAATGTCTCAATTTCACTGTTTGAAAAATAGCGACACCTACATGTTTGGCAGGGTTTTCATAATGTAGTGCATCCATGAACTTGAGATAAATCCTTCTTGAATGTGGACCTTGATATAATTTGAATGCTGCAGTGTAGTAATAAAACTGGTAAGGTGTAGGAGGGAGTGACTTATCTCACGACAATTTTCTTTCTCATGAACTTAACAGAGCAATTCCCATCCTCGAAAAATTAGAAACTTAATATCTCTCAAGTCAGCCAAGGAAGAAGCAAGAGGGAGCAAACTATTAACAAGAACCGTCATATTTGAATTTTCTTTCTTCTTGGATATTAGAAACTTTGGATCTTCTAAGCCCTTTGGAAGAGATTAATATAAAATTGGAAATATGGAGAAATACGTTGGAGTCAAAGGGTTTTCGTTTAAGTAGGAATAAAACAGAATATATGCATAGCAATTTCACAAATAAACAACTTAGAGACGATTTGGAAATTAGGCTAGGGGAGGATATAATTCCTCAAGTGACAAAGTTTAAATATTTAGGATCAATTGTAAGACAAGATGGTGAGATTGATGACGATGTTAATCATAGAATTCAAGTTGGTTGGTGTAAGTGGAGGAAAGCCACTGGAGTTCTCTGTGATAGAAAAGTACCCAATAAAGTTAAAGGAAAATTCTATCGTACTGTTATAAGATCGGCAGTGTTATATGGTAGTGAATATTGAGCTATGAAGGGACAACATGAACGTAAAGTGGGGGTAGCCGAAATGAGAATGTTGAGATGGATGCGTGGTCATACAAGATTAGATAAGATAATGAATGACCATATACGTGAACGAGTCGGAGTGGCTCCTATTAGTGAGAAAATGGTAGAGAATCGTTTGAGATGGTTTGGTCATGTTCAGAGAAGACCATTAGATGCGCCAGTAAGAAGAGTAGATCAAATAATTTGGAGTCCGATTAAAAGAGGAAGATGGAGGCCAAGGCGGACACTTGGCGAACTAATAGAGCAAGATCTATTGGTGAATAATATACCGAAAGGTTTGGTTACTAATAGAGCGAAATGACGTCGTATGATCAGTGGGATAAGGCTTTGTTGTTGTTGTTGTTTAGATCTTCTAAGCCCTTTGCAGTAGTACAAAATCCATTCAGTTCAATCTACATCACTGTCATCATTAAAACCGTAGGCATTTGCACTTTTGTTTGCCAGCATCCATGTTAAATTATTAGTAAAGAAACTTACCTTTGTCCTCCCCGATGCCTGGATAACTGAATTTTTATTACTTTTAATACAGGTAAAGGTTGCCGATCGAACTGCTGTTGTTACAGCAAATGCCGAGACACAGGTAGTGCAGCCATCAGGTCTGCAAGAGTTGATTGATGCGGAAACAGGTAATCAGTTCTAAGATTATCTTAACAACTTAAATGCATAGTTATTATACTCGTCTGACTCCAGAGATTCACGTGATCAAATGTTTTCATGTTGAGTCCGTCTAAATGAGGCTTCAAGGTTCTTTTTCTTATTGTTTGCAATGAGAACGAAAGAAAAAGCACTGTTGCTGTCTTGATAACTTTTCTTTTCTTCGTGCTTTGTTGACATCTTCAGTGAAATACCCCCATGGACGATGTTTCATTCGACCCTCTGGTACTGAGGATATAATTCGTGTATATGCTGAAGCATCCTCACAGGAAGCAGCAGACTCTCTTGCCCGATCCGTAGCTCAACTTGTTGAACGCTCCCTCGGGGTTGGAAGTTTGCACTGATGGAACAGAAACGCAAAGTTGCTATTTTAAACTTTTAAGTTATCCGAGGCAAAGTGTACTTTCATCTGTCGTTAACACTTGAAGTCATCTGCTAAAAAGCACTTAGCGGAGTTTCCTCTGTCTCTTTTCTGCAAACATTTACAGCTTTGTATTTTGTGTTGTTTAGGCAACAGAAAACGACATCGCAATTTTTGTTCCAATATTGAGATGTGATAAATCACGTGCGCGCGCGTACGCGTTACTTTGTGGGATGAAAATTGTGGGCAAAAGTATTAATTAATGATCAAACGTGTTTCTGATAAGAAATGCGAATGTTGTACGCGAAAAAGTTTACATGGTTATGAGCATTAAATTACCTTCTATATTAATTTACTCATTAATATATGGGGAAATTTATTATCATTATAAAATTAAAATCCACCTCTTTATACTTATCATTCATATCCCGTCCAAACGTTAAGATGGAAGAATGCATCAAAAGAAGAAAAAAATGAGAATAAAGGATTTACACAATCGAAGGACAAGGGAAAATGAAACAAAGTGATCAGTCTTTTCATCAAGTATAAAAGTTTATTCAGCTTCAACTGATTAAAACAGAGGAATGAGGCCATGAGTCGATCATATAATGGTGAAAAAGAAATAAGGAAACTGACAAATTCATTGTTGAATTGGCAATCAATCAAGATTCATACTATCTAACTAAAACTAGAAAATTACAAATGAAAAAAAAAATCACGCGCTTTATGCATCGGTATAACACGGTTATAAATATATCATGTCGAATTTGCAGTAGCAACCAACAACAAATCGAAATGAACGAGGAAAGCGAAGTCGCAAGGGCAGCGTCGAAAGAACAATGAATTACAGAGTGCCAAGCAACAACATTTATAGTCTTCTTGTTGAGATAACACAACAAAAAGGAGTGGACGAGTTCTGCCATCGGTGCACACACGCAGGTTTCAAATCTTCTGCACTCATAATTAAGGGCAAAATGAAACTAATCCTTCACTTTTTTTCCCCCAAAACAGAAGACTGATTATGTGATTCGGAAATCAATGCACAAGTTTAGTACTATTCGATATCAGTAAATGATAATTGCGATCAGGTAATTTTGTGAAATTGCAAAATTTCATTATACATGTTGTCTTCAGTGAGAAGTGGGGGGATCAAACGGAAATCCGGACCGGTGATAGTCTAATTATGATGAAGATACAAGCCACTGGAATAACATTCAATCGACCATAATGTAAACATAAGACAATTCATACATGAACAAGTAGGACATAAGTAAATCGGAAGAACACCTCGAGGGATCTAGTTCAGCCTTCTTCTCTTGCGTGCTTGAAGGGTGCCTCCGTCTACATCAAAAGAACCAGACGTGTTGGTCCGCAGTCTTCTTCTATCAGAACGAGAAGTTCCAGCGGCGTCAGGTTCCGCTATTGAATCAGAAGGGACAGCCTCCCCTTGTATCACAGCCATGGTGCTAGAGGCAGATGCCTGATCTGCAGCCAATGCTACTCCAACATGCGGTTCGCTCATCAGTGGCTCAGGATTTGGAGAATCAACAGATGAAGTGGACACTCCATGGCCATTACTGTTATTTGCAAAACGACCAACCACCCTACCCAGGTCAGCAGTAATAGCAGCAATTCTTTCAGTGCCAAGGCTGTACAGTGAAAATCTATGCCAAAAATCAATTCCATCCCGTAAAATAGAATTTGCATTACTATTAACTGGGTTTAGCACATTGTTTACATGCAGCCCATGCTCTCCAGTGAGTGGCCCACCCTCAGCATTTACCTCTCTTGGCAGTCTCCTAGCCCTCAGTCCAGTTACTGTTCTCCGCTGAACACCATCAATTATTTCCTGAATGGTTGCATCTGCACGTGCTTCATATCCATTTCCATTACGCATGTGTTGATCAAGGAGCCTCCTCATGGATGCAAATCCCTCACCCAATCTCCTTGAAAGTGGCCTATACTGTTGCCTGAAGCTTTCGAACCTATTTCCACGGGGTCTTGGAGGCACTTTAAACCCTGATGCCCCAACATCACTGGACTTCTTCTCGTCCACTGACTGTGAGCTCCCTCTGCCGTAGATGGGCGTTAAGTTGGATTCAGTTACTTCTCCTTTGCACACAGGACATTCTTTGTGATCAGAGTGGATGTGAAGCCACTGATACAAGCATGGCCAGCAAAATAAATGGCCACATGAAGTAACAACAGGTTCTGCAGCCATATCCAAACAAATATTGCACTCAAAGTTAGCCGCATTTCTACTTTTGTCTTCGCTCTCTTCTTCTGAGGCATCCTTTACATTGTCTTCAGCAAGCATTTTATCCTTCCCATTACATTCCAAAGATCTCTGGGGGCTCAAAATCTCGTTAACCAACTGTTCAGGATTAGGTGATGATGATGAACCAAAAGCAAATCTCTCAGTGCGAGAAAGAGAAGATCTGAAACGCCTAATAGGCCATCTATGGTTAGACTCAATCAGCTGTCTGAAGCGTGACTCAGGGGACCAAGGCCTAGAAGAAGACCCACCATCTGAACTGGAAAATGCACCCCTCCGATCAGAAACCAGTGGGTAAAAGCTGAATGCAGCTTCTTCGTGATCCTGCATAGTCGAGGGTCCAGAAACATATGGTGGTGAGTAAGCCATGGTTTCAGTCACCATGGTCTGCGGAGGCATATGATTATATGGTGCATGGGAAGTGAACTCTTGGTTCGAAGATTCATCCAATTCATGGATGGTTGGCAAGGGTTGGGCACTAGAAGGAGAATATGGAGCATCTGCCCCTTCAGGCTCCTGGACAACAGGTGGAGCAGGGGCAAAAGATGGCTCATAAGCTTCGTAGGGATTATAGGGCAGTTCATGGATGTATTCAGCATTCGTAATGCTATCATCAGGGAGTGAAGCTGGCAGATTAGGTGTGTATTCAGCATGAGAAGGAGAGTAGGGAGGGTGTGCATCCGATGGCTGAACAGTGGCGCCCGACATCACGCCGACAGGCGCGCTACTCTCTTGGTGATCGGCAGCCGAAGATGAGGAAGAGAAGGGAAGCGAGCTAAGAGCGAGATCAGAACCCAGATCAAGACTGCGAGGACGGGGCGAGCGAGGCAGACCAAGGTAGAGGTTCAGATCCATCCTCCGGCTTCTGCTCTCATCCCCCTCTTCATAGGCCATCCCAAAGCATTAAAGACTCCAACTTCCCCCAAAACTCTAACAGAAAAATCCCATCTTTCTTGCGCCAACATCAAAATCCCCAAATTGAAGCCCCCCGCCGTAAGCAAGTCAACAACCTACTACTCGCTCGAGCTGGGCATCAAAAATAACAACTCGATCGAATTCTCTCATGAAGACTCCAACGAGTCCTTCCCTCTGGTAGATTGACGATCGAAAAGAAGAACCCTAGAATTCGAGGGTTGAAGTCAATTTACCTTGAAGCACGACTAGAAATCCGTGGCGATCACCATGAGAGTGCGCTCACCGCGAGCAGAGTCCGCGGAGAAGGAATCGGAGAGCTCAATTTGGGGGATCATTTGGTAGGGTTTGGGGAACGAAAGGCGAGATCTTTGAGTGGGCGAATCGGGGTTTCTCGCTTCGATCGGCTCCCATGGACAGAGAGAGAGAGAGAGAGAGAGAGAGAGAGAGTATTAACTTTATCCGCACACGTGCCCGCCTTGTCCGAAGCTAAATCAAGGCCATTTGGGCTTTTGAGTATTTCAGATTTTAATTAACATCGTCATAAAAACATGTATTGACCGTTCAATACCCAATAAATATATTATTATAACATTATTTCACTATCAATAATAATGAAAATCATGAGAAAATATTGAAAGAAGTTTAAATATGATACCCTGAAAAGTCATTTTATACTTTAGTTGCACTAAATAAACCAATTTAATATTATGGGTAAAATATGAGGAGTGCTCAATTAATTGGGAATGATATTACTTTTTAATAAAATAAGAAAAAATTGACAATGATTTAATGAAAAATCTTGTAAAAGTATATCTTAGTTGATAATCTTAAAAGATAATTTACATTATGAACATTTTTTTTCAAAACAATATGTTAGATGGTGACATCTAAATTTTAGAAAACATAATTGATAACCATACAAAATAATTGATAAATTATTTCTATGGGTATATTCGGGATATACTTACCTATTATAAACCTCTGTCATTGTAACAAATGTAGAAGAGATAAAATAATTAGCAGCACCCAACATAATATTTGCATGATTATCCACAATATGAAATATCCCTTGGATATTTGAAGTCTGGAACTCTTAGAATGTTATCACTAAGCTTTCCTTTCTTTTGTTATGGAAGTCATGCTTTTTGGATCAAGTTTTTATGTGGCGGCTAACTTTCTAGTATTGTTAGCATGTCCCGACCCGAAGACGACGTTCTGACTGATACTTGCCATAATGGGTGCATGAACATTTACACTTGGACAGCTTTTCTCTCTTGGGAGGCATGTAGAGTTATTTCTTCCTTTAATTTACCTTAGTTTTAGTCGTCTTGTACGTGCTCATCTTTGAAGTTCATCATATTCGTAAACTCCCCTTCAAGTTTGACGGCAAGTTCAACCGCATCATTCATATTCTCACAACGATCACTCTTGACCCTTGCCCTCCTCAAGACATGATCCAAGTATTTGATGAATCTCTCAACCCTTTTGGATTCATTTTTAGGAATGTCATTATATTTCTACAACTTGAGCTACTTGTTCATATATTAATCTATGGACTGCTTTCTTATCGTATACCAAAGAACTTGTCCTCTTTTTGGTAGCTGATGTAGACTGAAAGAATCGTATCTCAAATACTTTCACAAAGTTCTTCTAAACTATTTCATCATCACCATCAAAGGTAGTCTTTACTTCCACCAAATCTTCATTTCTCTATAAGAAAAAAAAATAAGAAGATATGTAGCATATACAACTTACCTTCCAAACAATTAGTGATTCTTAGAAGGTCGCGTATGGACTGATCGACTGACCAATGGTAATGCAAGAATTGATGGTTTCTAATTAACTGCAACATCAATGTTGAGCTTGATCCAACTCCTATGAGGTACATGAAAGAACCGTAATAGCAAAACTAAATCGGATTATGACGAATCATTAGGAAACGTAATAAACTGAATGCGAAAACTTACAATTGTCCATCACTCTCTTTCTTTCACGAATAATTTGTCCATCAACTTCTTGCGTTGACGAACACTTATGGAATGAACTTTCAAAACGATACCACCGAAATTTATTCTTCTTAGCACGGATGAAAAATGCAAAGAAAAACTTTTTACCAAAAAAATTTCATTCAAGTTGTCGTGTGTTTTAGGGATCATGACCATGTATTTATAGTACGCACAAGGAATTTGAAGTTTCATCCATCATGAAGTCTTCAAATGCACCCTTTGATCTCCAGAGATGTCTTTTTGACATTGATGTACCTTTTGATCATCATGTATATATCATTTCATCATCATACATTTTTTAGTATATGAACATATATACATCCTTATACTTTATCTACATTTTATATACATTCATTAAACTTTATACATCTTTTTGTATATATATACACCCTTTAACATTTTGGTATATACATCTTTTGGTCTCACACATATAATTTCATATCATTTTATATTAATGAATATGTCCATAAATACTTTGATCACTTTATTTGAGTCTTAATATATTTTGAAAATTATTAATTGTATAATTATTTTCATATTAAAGTCAATGTTGGAATTATGTTCCAACAATTACATATGAAACTTTATAATTGTATACACAAAATGAGCTCAACTTTATTGTCAAAATCGTAATGCCGTAAAATAATCTCATTCATTAAGTACACTACTAAATGATCAAAATAATCTTTATCGCATTCATCACAACTTGAGTTAACAATGATCATATATATCAATATAATTAATAACAAGACCTTAATATGGATGTGTAGCATGAAAGTTACATGCAATATGATCATAACATGCCTACTTTCAACTAGTCCATTTTACTGAGATTAAACTTAATAAAGAGTGACTGAACTTTAGATCTGTATATATTAACTTTAATATATAAGTTGAACTATAAGATAATATGTGTATAACATTAGTATTTATAATATAAACTCTCATTGAAATTGAATATCCTAAACTAAAATGACACACATATTATCGGTGTTCCCGAGAAACACCTTCGATGACAATTCCTTAGTAGGTGTATCAACAATAATAGAGTTTGTCATAATATGCTCAATAGACATCGATTTTTTATTCACTCTTTCCTTTTAAACAATGAGCTTGACTTCAATGTACCTTAATTTTGTCATGCTCCTATTGTTATTGAAATATATAACTGTCACATTATTGTCAACTGATATATTCTTACTGTAATAAGTTGATAATAAAGTAGCACATCGAATAATAAATTTTCCTTTGAGCAAATTTATTACTCACATATAATGTCAAATAATTATCACAAAATGTTGCCACGATACAATAACAAAATATAAGTATAGACAATACATTTCAAGACATCGTCACAACATTAGTATTTATTCTTTGGACAAAAATACTAACTTTTAAATGATATCTCCTCATGATAACAAATTGATAATAAAACAACACATCGAATAATAAATTTTCCTTTTGGCCAATTTATTATTCGCATGTAATACCGGATAATTATCACATGTTGTCGTGATACTATACGTTATCAATTCCAATATTAAGCCTCCTTTCGACTGCCCAATATATAATTAGTAATATATAGATCACTATTTATATTTTGAACTAAATTAAATTATACAAAAGAAACTATTTTAATAACATATTGTGCAATAATAATTTATTTTTAAAATATATATAATTGTCTAATACTTATTCTTCACATTTTATCACAATAAGATAGTGATAAATCACAAATGGTTTTTCAACTAACAATTATTCATACTTGGACGATTATTATATTTATGCATAATGTGTATAATGATATTAAAAAAATATTCATCAATATTAATCAATAGATAATATAAGTATTCATCCAATACATTTTTAACAAAGAAAAAAATGAACATTCTAACCTTTAACATGAAAGGAACTTAATGATAATTTGAATCTACTTATCATTATTTGTTCACTTAATATTAAAAGTGACACTTTTAATATAAAACTAAATAATTCAAAATGCATGAATCAACTTGGATTGAGTAAGTGAAATTTTTGCATAAACATATCAAAGAATGGAAGAAAATCAAAAGTATATGTCCACATAAAAAAATGACCTTTCCTAGTGATTCAATCATGTAGGCTACGATATCAATTGAAAGAACGGTAATAGCAAAATTAGATCAGATCATAACTAATCATTAAGAAACTTAATAAATTGAATGTGAAAACTTACAATTGTCAATCGCTCTCTTTCGATTACGAACAAATTGTCTATCAACTCCTTGTATTGACAAACACTTATGAAATTGACTTTCAAAATGACACTTCCGAAATCTATTCTTCTTAGCGCGAATGAAAAATGCAAAGAAGAACTTTCACTAAATAAATTTCATTCAAGTTATCGTGTGTTTTGAGAACCATGATCATCTATTTACAGTAGGCAACAAGGGATTTAAAATTTCACAAGCCTTCAAATGCGTTTTTTAACTTCATATATGTCTTTTTGACATTGATGTATTTTTTGATCATCATGTATATATCATTTCATCATCATACATTTATTAGTATATGAACACATATACATCATTCTACTTTATATACATTTTATATACATCCATTAAACTTTATACATCTTTTAGTATATATATACACTTTTTAATATTTTAATATATACATCTTTTGATCTCTATATAATTTCATATCATTTCATATTAATAAATATGTTCATAAATAATTTGATCATTTTATTTGAATCTTAATATATTTTGATGATTCTTAATTGTATAATTATTTTTATATAAACGTGTACATGCCAAGCCTGCATCTCTTGGTAGTAGTTTCTACATTTTTTTTTTTCCTTTCGAACACTTTATAGAGATGTCTTTGAGCTTGCACAATTTCTAGATGCCGAAGCGGAAAATTTTCATACGACTTTATCATATATCCTCTTTTAGAAGGACATGGATTCAATTTATATTATTACCACTATGGATTTATAATCAATGGTTTGAATAGTTTTGATCAAATTTAATTGACAAGACTAATCAATAGGACGATGCCTCATAATCAACTAGAGGTAATAGTTATATTAATATTTTGACCAAGAGAACATTTCTCAATGCAGTGCTAGTGGATAAAAATATTGAAAGTGTCGAATTCAGTTGAGTACAAAAAATAATAATAATAATAATAATAATAATAATTAACTTTTCAGTTTTAAGGAAATAGAAATACCCTTGTGGTGCAACTCCCAGCGCAGAAGTCATCACACTCCAAAACTGTAAGGAAACCTTACAAGTTACAACACAAACGTATCAGAAAAAGGGACATGAAATAATATCTAAGCCAAGAAAGCCTGACAGCGTCCATGAAAGATGGACTTGTTTTTACAACATTGGAAAGAAGGTTGCTAACTAAACTCATACATAATCTCTCTATAAGCAAACTACTCAATCGTCATCGTCCTGGAAATCTGAATCCTCCGTCGCGGGATCTTCTTCTTCTTCTTCCATGTTGTCGGAATCGCTCAAGACATACACGGCCCTCGTCCTGTTCGCCCTCTGCGGCCGGTTCCGGGGAGCTGCCAGCTGGTTCATCATCTCGGAGCTTCCAGCACCACCAGCCGACCCATCGTCGGAATCTTCGCTGTCATTGGAAGAGCTCTTTCGCCTGGCCAACACCGATCCGCTTTTTTTGTTGAAAGGAGAGTCTCTCACCTTCCTCACCTTCTTCTCCGGAGAGATCACGGCGTTTTCTGCAGGCTTCAGTACTTCGGTGATCAGTTTCTGACTCAGCACGAGCTTCTTGTTTTGTCCTCTCTTCCTGGTTGTATCCTTCACCGCAGCTGCCGCTTTGGCCTTTCCGTTCGCAGCGGGCTTCCTGCCCCTGCCTCTCCCGCCGGCCTTGGGCGCTTCTTCCTCCACAGTGAAGTCATCGTCATCGTCGCCTTCAGCTATTGCTGGCATGCGACCTCCAGCGCTGACATCGTCGTCGTCGGAGAGCTCCATGAGGGTTGCCTTGGTAGTACGTTCTCGGGCCCCTTCGAGTGGATCGGCTGCATGATAAGGAAGTCATGAGATGGCCTGCTATGCGATTAATTGCTACGCGCAAAGCTATGGAAGAGTAGTTACTTAATTGATCTGGAGATGAATCGAGATTGTAAGCGGCAAGCCGACTGCTCAGCGCGGGTATCTCGTCATCCTCTTCGTCACTGTTTATCACAGCTTTCTGCTACAGGAGAAATAAGCACGAACGTTAACGACGTCCGTTGGTTTATTACTTATTACGAACGCAACAGCGGTATAGAGGGAAAGCAAACCTTCTTAGCAGGAGCCTTTTTGCTAGCCGCTGCTTTGGCTTGTCTCGGTCCCCCATCAGGGACGGCAGCAACAATACTATCCGACTCAGTCGTGGACGAGCTTCTTGCAGCAGGCTTTCTTGGCTTCTTAGGGCCTGCCGCTTTGGAGGCAGCAACACCGGCGCTCTTCTTCGTTTTGAAAACTTTCCTTTCAGCCTCCACATTCCGTTCGAACTCCTGTGTGTCAGTGAACGATTTTAGGACTAGAGAAATTTGCAACAAGCATATATTTCCAATGCAGATGCTGTTTACTTACATCTAAGCCTTTTTCTAGTGCATCGAGGTCCCTCTCCCACAGTGTTTTGGGCGAGGTCTTTCTCAGCGTATCGAGCTCATTCTCCAGCCTGTCCTTGTCTGCACATAGCTCTTGAACCTTCTCGAACGTGAAGTTTCCGATGCCAATGGACAACAAATAGTCGTAGTCGCTAGCTTTCACTTTTCCCGGTTCTTCCACTTCCGGAGTTGCTTCTCTCTCTTCCCTCTCTTGTTCTTCTGCTGCTTCTGAAGCTCCGGCTATTTCAATGTCCTTTGATTTCTTAGGGAATGGCGTGAAACCTTTCTGCTGCAGCTCAAGCAGCAAATCTGCTCTCTTCCTGTTGTTGACAATGATTTCTCCTCGAACTACGCCAAGGACAAACCGCACCTTGTTGTCAACCCTCAATAGATCGAAGCCAAGAATATCCATGTATGCTCTCTGCATCAGTTTATCAAGTCATTAGCATCATAAAAGATCTATAATATCATAGATTTGACATGCCACCATAAAAGGCTAACCTTTCTTTTCTCGTAATATTCGTACCGCAAGTGGAAGAAGTCCTGTAGGACTGAAATAATAGTTCTGTCAGGATCTAATCTAATAACAAGATCTTGAGGAGTTAAAACAGGGGTAGAAGATTTACTCTGTTCCGCGCAATCATACTTCTTTATGACACCACTTGGATCAAATAGGTGCATATTTGTGGTGGCAACCGTTGTAGTCAGTTTGAACTTTTTCTCGAGGCCTTCATGTATGGCAATGTTCAAATTTTCTTCCGACAGAATCACCTCGAAGTCAACTGATCTGTCATCGTTGTGCTCACGAAAATCCTATGGGAGAAGTAGAATTAATACAAATGTTTACTGGTGTCGACTTTAAACAAACACCGCTTTTTTCCAATTACCTTGATAAAAGGCTCTTTGGCCTTATCCTTGTCAGTCATCAGGGACTCTAGGAATTCTTTGTAATCTTGGGTCCACCTTCGGATTGGCAACTCTGTGATTCTCAATGTCGTGGTATTTGTTTCCTCTATAATACCGCTAATGGTATATGTCACACCAGTTTCCTTGGTTGCTGTCTTCTCTATCCGGCCCTGTTAATATGGAGCCAGTAGTCTTATTTTATGAGCTCATAACCCATTAACTTCAAACAGAAAGGAAAAAACTAGCAACCTACCGTGAAACCTCTATACCACGGGTCCATCGGTTGTAAAGGTTCGTCATTTAGTAATCGTCTAATATTTGAAATTATGTCTTTTGGGTTGTAGTTCGGAATGTAAGAGCTCCATCCAGTTCCAATTCCTTCACTTCCATTCACTAAAACCATCGGTATTATGGGCACATACCTGATATATAATAATACAAATGAATCAGAAATTGTTTGGAAATGGAAGTCTACATGAAATAGAAGTTAAAGAACATAAGAACTATTGATTACCAAACAGGTTCAATTGACAGCCCATCTTCATTTAAGTAGTCAAGAAGAACATCATCCTCCTTGGGAAACAAGAGCCGTGTCACAGGCGACAGGCAAGTGAAGATATACCGTGCGCTGGCGTGATCTTTGCCTCCCTGAGTTTGGACCAGTAATTATTGAATATAATAAGTGCAATGTTATTACTTCCAGCTCATTTTTAGAATCATGCATCAACACTGAATAACTGAAATTATTGTAGTTTTTTTTTAACTTCACCTGATGTCTTGTGCCAAATTGACCCTTGGGGAAAAGCAGTGCAATGTTGTTGCTTCCGACAAAATCTTGAGCCATACCAATGATGGTGCTATTGAGCGCCTGGTCACCATGATGGTAGGCTGATTTTTCTGAGACATAACCTTGCAGTTGAGAAACCTGTAGGATGGAGGTTAGTGATGTTTCAATAATCTAACAAACTAGATAAGTAGAAGGATATCTCAAAATTGAAAGAAATCATATTGACTAGTACCTTAATTTGATTAACTAAGTTTCTCTTAAATGCACTAAAAAGAATCTTTCTCTGGCCTGGTTTCAGCCCATCTACCATTGAAGGTATTGACCGTTGCAAATCCGCCATGGAAAAAAGTATGAGCTCCTTGTTGACAAAATCACTATATTTGATGAGTTTCTCACTTGGATCAAGGTGAGTTCCTGGCTGTAATTGAAATGGTACTTTTCAGAATCCAGAAGACACCTTGTGATCTTGGTAATGGTAGAAAAAACATGTTGATATTCACCTCAAATTGACGGAGCCAATTCTTTCTGGCTTCAATCTTTTTTTTGCTGAATGCCAATTCAATAGAATCTCCATCTTTTTCGTCCTCCCAAACAAAATCTTTCTTGTGTTTATCCAAGTTGTGAAAATATTCCTTCCCTTCTGCTGATGTATTTGTTCCCAACCCCTGAAAAGCAAATTGCATGAAGGATTCAGTTAGTACGTGACAAAACAATCAATAAAACTGCATTAATGCTGCCATATGTAAGACAAAAAGAACCTTATAATACTTGATCTCCCAACCACTTGTCTTCCCTGCCAAACTATCTTTCCATGTTTCGTACTCCGGAATGGAGTAGAATGATAGGACAGACTTGTTTTTTTTGTTTGTTGCCTGTACATTAAGATAAAAGGAATCAAGAAACACCAATAAAGCAGTTGACCATCTCTCAGGTTTATGAGAAAACTTACCCTTATAATTGGTGTTATGAATTCAACCATAAATGATGGAATTTTAAGCAAGGATGGCCAAAATGAATGAAAGAAATTAATCAGGAGGCCCTTGATATGTGAACCATCATGATCCTGCATAACACAAAACTTCTAAGAAACCAGATTTATTTTTAAGAATGCAGAAGTATACATAATTCCATGCTTGATTTGTCAAACCTGATCTGTCATTATCATGAGATGCCCATATCTCAAACCTTTTGTATCTTGATACTTCTTGTCATGTTGTAGACCTAAGATTTTCTTTATGTTCTGAATTTCTGCATTTTCTGCTACTTGTTTGCTACTGGCTTCCCTTACATTCAGAAGTTTCCCCCGGAGTGGGAACACACCATAGTGATCCCGGCCAACTACCGAGATACCAGCCATCTGCAAAATGAAAAAGAAAGTTGGTAGCTATTTGTCTGAATCAAAAGTAACTATTAACATTAACAAACCATTATTAAATTAAATACTACTCACCGCCAGCGCCTTAGCTGAGTCACCTTCAGTCAAAATTAAGGTACATTTCTCGGAGTTTTTGGTGCCAGCATCATTGGCATCTTCAAGCTTGGAAATTCCAGTAAGTCTGGACCTTTTACTTCCATCAGTCTTCTTTAATTCCTTGCTTTGCTTGAACTCAGCCCAGGAAAGCAGACTGCTGACGATTCTAGATTTAGCCACAACTGCATACAAAGAATGTTTCAATACACATTAGAAACGCGTACTTCCTCCCAAATATCTAGATCGAAAGAGATTAGTGATTGTTACAAACCTTTCTTAAGGAACTCCTGCGACAGTTCACACTTTGTTCCAAAACTTCCCTGACGGGTTGTCAGAGTCTCTTTCGTCTGGGAATCAAATGCAGGGTTGTCAATGAGGGAATTGACAAACACCCAGAGATGGCTCCTCACGTTATGTGCTTTCAGGTTAGCGTTTTTATTCTTCTTGTTCACTGCTTCCATTATGAAGTTTGAGATTTGGTTGGTGACGTATTCAACATGAGTCCCACCTTTTGTGGTTGCAATACCATTTACAAAGCTGACCTGGGACAATTAAATCAGCTTTATCTATATCCAAGCTGCTGTGAAAAGAAACAGGAAAGTGTCATGGGAAATAAGTTATACCTGTTGGAACTGTCCTTCGCTTTGGCTAACACAAATCTCCCACCTATCATTCACTTTCTGATAGAACCTGATAAAAATCAATCACCAAATAAGATAGATTAAAGAAAGATAAAAAATTTGTGTGTTGTGTTCACTACAAACCATTCAAGAGGTTCAGTCCTGGATTTCTCAGCGGATTTCAAGTATAGTTTTGAATAATCCTCGAAATCCTTCACATTTACACGCTGCCCATTTAAATCAACCTTGACAGACTTGCCAAGAGTGCCAGCGAGATCGACAACCCTCCTCTTCATTAATGCAACCACATCCTCTTCCAGATGAGTCATGTTGAATTTGGTCAGATCGGGCTTAAACGTCACCTTGGTCCAGTTTTCCCCTTCTTTGCACTTGGTAATGGAGGGCTCTGACTTCTTTCCCATGTTTTCTGAGAAAACCTACAAATACAGAAAGGTCATTGAGCCAAAAAGCATACGCATTCGTGCAACACTATTACGAAATTGAATTAAGCAAAGCCTCACGTAAGCAATTACTTGGTTTATCACCATCCGACCTTTCATACTTGACACTAGCATAAGTATACAATTCCGTATAGCTTAAGCACACTACCTATCAGTCGTGCACAATGTCCACCGCCACAATGATGCATTATAACAAGCACTATATGTTCTTACTAAGGCTCAATAACTGCTACCATATCCGTAGGTATTACTAAAACGAATTGGAATCTAGCTTAAAAATCCTAAGTAGCTGAACAGAACGAAAGCAGAAAACTGAAAAGTTAATAGTACTTTAAAAACACAGAAGTGTGAGGACAAGGGAGAATTAAATGACAGAAGTCACATGGATGGCTTAGCAGAGTCTATTACACAACAGAAAACGCGAAGGCAGTAGGACATTGTTAGTACCTGCTTGTACTTCTTTTGCCGCTTGCCATCAGCGGTCTCGATGATGAATTCAGTGGAGAAGATGTTGGTGAGCTTGGCGCCGTAACCATTGCGACCTCCGGTGGTCTTCTTAACGTTGTCGTCGTAGTTGCTGCTAGTAAGGAGATGGCCAAAGATCATCTCGGGCACGTAGACGCCCTCCTCCTGATGGATCTCGACGGGGATGCCGTCGCCATTGTTGTAGACGCTAATCCTGTTGGCTTCCGCGTCGATCTCGACCTTGAGGGCGTTCATGGAGGGATCCCGCTGCTTGTTATCGGCGGCGTTAACGAGGATCTCATCGAAGATCTTGTAGAGGCCGGGGACGAAGGTGATTGGCCGTAGCACCATCTCGCCTCCCTCCCACACCCAAAGCGTCTGGGTGTGCTTCTCGATGGAGCCTACATATGTGTCCGGCCGGAGGAGGATGTGCTCCAGCTGCGACTTCTTCTGGTAGATTTCCTCGATCGTGCGCTTCCCGGCGGCAACGCCGGCGGTAGCCGCTGGGGCTTCTCCCATGACGGAGTTGTGGGCGGTGCTGGATTGGAGGGGGACCTTCTTGCCGCCGGCCATGGCGAGGGATGGGGCAGGGGGACACAGATGTTGTGTCGGGGAGACGAGCAGAAGCAGACTGGGAACGGGGGGAGTCAAATTGGTAAGGCTTCGGACCGGATTTTTGCTTTGTTTTATAGAAGAAAACGGTTCAGAGAGTTTTGAAATTTGAAATTTGAATTCTCGAGCGCCGTGGGTTCGAGACATCGAACGGCTCCGAGAACATGATGGCGGATCGAACGGTCTTGATTTGTTACTGGGATGGGTCTGAGGGCGGGTCATTGTTGGGCCTCTAAATATTGTTGTAACGGGCTCCTAGGGCCGACGCATGTGGGCTTTTCGTGTTAGAAGATGATGAAATATTGTTTTTTTCAAATAAATAAAATGACGGAAAATATTATGTAACGTAATTTAGAAATGTGAAAAATATTAATATAATGGATTTTGTGAAGTGAGCAACACATTTAGAAAGTTGGCTATTGACAGCGAGATTATTGGAGATGACAACGAGTGTATATGCAGCTGGCCTGGCAGAGTTTATCCGACGCAAACATTAACCACAATCAACAGATTAACCACAAGCAACACGTATAAACATATACATTAAATACGTCGTGAATTATAATCACAGATTATATGGCATATTTAGATAACCCTTTTGCTTATCTTATTTAAGCTGCGTTTTGCGTGGCTTTATAAAAAAATTAGTTTTGGTGGAAGCTGATTGTGAAATACTGTGACTGATCCTTCCCACATGTCTGCATAGTACAAAATTCTACTGTGAGCAATAGAAATTTTAAAAAGAAAACAGTAATTTTTTTTATCAAACAATCAAATAGCGGAAAGTAAGGGTGTGTTTGGTTTGGAAGGATGGGTTATGACGGTGGAGTATAGGTTGGTGAAGTTAGGTGTGGTGAAGGTTTATAAAAGTCATGTTTGGATATAAATTTATGGTATAAGGAAGGCTAATTCAAATTATTTTTTGTTTGGATAAAAGAAATTAAAATGTGAAATTGAAATGGCTAATATGGATAAAAGTCATTTTTACCCTTATGTTAATTTGAAAAGATCATGCCGGAAGAAAAATTAATTTAGCAACAGATGTCTTCGAAGCTCACTATAGACAACATCGTTTCTTTCCACATAATATAATTATTTTTAAATTTTTTTAAATAATAATATTATTATTATAAGAAAATTAATATAATCTAGACAATAATTATTATCATTTTTTTAATTTAATAAAAATAATTTAAAATAAGGAAATGTTAGCAAAACTAACTACTAGAAATTAATTATATTTAAGTATTTATAAAAAATAAATTAAGAATTATGACTTCATTTGTTTTTAGTGGGTAAACAATATAAAAAAAGGATTTTCACGTGGCAATGAAGAGAAAGCGGTCATCAAATGTAGCAGACAGCCACTAGATAAAAAAAACAAGGGCAAAGAAAAATTTCAAAATAAAGCGAAGGAAAAAAACAAGGGCAAAATAGACATAAATATTTTTATCCCATCAAATACCACCGATTTGGTGGGTTATGTTTTAGTTGGTTTGATGGGCTTTGAATCACCTGTATGGATTTAAAAGAGAAAAAGATATACAAACAAGAGTTTAGTTTCATAAACCCCACTTATACCTCCTAAACCCAACCCATCCATCTAAAGCCCACCATCCAAACATATCCTAAGTGATCGGTGTTGAAAAGTCCCTTGCAAAAGTTGTCTCAAACTTAGCTAATTCCAGTGATATATTTTAGATCTTTATACTTTGATGAATGCATTTTATAACATTTAATTTAAGCTACATTTAAATTTATTTTCATAATTTTCTCGTGACACGTATCAATTTTATTTTATTTATTACAATTATTTTCTTGAACTCTCTAACTTCTTAGGTGTGTTATTTTGCAAGAAAATCTCTTAGTTTGATGAAAAATTATCAAAAAAATTTATCCGAGCAAAAAAAAGGAAGAAATTAACTTTTGAAGCAGAAAACATGATTTCTCACGGGGCCGTAATGAATATATAACGCCCCTTCAGCTATTTCTTGCGGCCCGCAAAATGCATCTCACGATCCTTATAAAAAGAATACCAGAAGCGCTCAGATTCCTCACTGACCGTAAGAGCATTCTAACGCCTCTCTAGATTGAAGACATAGACCGTAATGGAAAATTCATGGATCTTACATAGACATACTCATACATCAGAAATGTGTTTACGTGCCATCATGAAGTCCTCAATGTGCTCACAGAACCATCGCGTAATGAAGTCAGAACTTATGACAGATCGTAAGACATGTTTAACAGGGTGTCACAGAATGAAGAGTTCGGCCAAAGGAGGAGTTAACGGGTCATCATCTGGATTTACAATCTGCATCATAGCTCGATTTTATTTTTTCACTGGCCGTAACATTTGTTTAACGGTCCACACCGAATCGGATGAAACTTGAGCATATTTATATTACGAGACGTAAAGGAGCCATCACCATGCATACAGAAGGGTCGTAAGATCTTGAGAGAGACTTTATGGGGTGTAATAAGCATCTAACGACCCGTTACATCAGAAGGTATATCAACCTTCGTGAATCACGCTTACAAAAAGAGTGGGTCCAGCACATCATGAGTCGTAAGACGATTATAATGATCCTAACTTATGCATCGTAAGGAGATGCTCACGGACAACGTAGAAGTTGAACGCCATCTGCCCAATACAGGCCGTAACATGTATATGAATATTTCGAATCAGAGTTGGAATCGGCCGTGAACACCTTATTACGGGCCGTTAAATATGCTGATTTTTGTCGATCGTTGATTTACCGAATAGATTTTGATTGAATTAAGATGCTAGGATGGTGTTCATTCTTCTAGAAAATTAAATTGGATGATAAGAGTTCAGAATTTAAGATAAATTCTCAAATTTTCAAGTCAAGAAGAACTATTATTTGATAACTTTTGCACTCCTCGTTTATCAAAACTTATCAGGAACTTGTAAAGTTATAAAAGGAAGACCTCTGGGACATAGAAATTCGTGCTTGAGCCTTGAGAAGTCATGCCTCATTGCAGATAAGGAAATTTGAAGTCAGAAGACTACCGAAGGAGAAGAATCGCACAGCAACTCGTCGATTAATGCTGCGCGATCGTCTAGAGATTCTTAAGGTTGTAAATCTCTCTTTCTTCATATGTTTGGATACTCTTTTACATTATTTTTCATAGTTCATTAATTCTGTAATAGAGATTTCATATTTGCTTAAAAAAGATAGATTGTTTGGACCTCATTCTTATTCAAGTTTATTAAATGATTCGACTTCTTTTGATTATATATGTTGAGTTTAATACTTTTTGATAAGTAATGTGATTTTTGGGATTAGATTACAAACCTGTATAATGAGTGATTAATTCTAGAAGTTATGATTATTTTGATAATCGATCTTTTAATTTTAAATTAAAGCATATATAACACGTATTTGGTAATTCGTCGTGTATGTCGAATAACATGTGGTTTATTATTCTGTCAAGAGGTGTGGGTGAATAATAGTTTAGGAGTTATATTTTCTTGCATCTTAATTTTTTATGAAATCAATAGTTGACTCGTCATATGCGATTATTAATCCTCTTAAGAATTATAATAGTTTGATTTACTCGTCTAGAAAAGTCAATATTTTAGGTGTTTTTAATCTGTCTCAAGAATCGATCTGAGTGTTTTTATCATAATTTGATTAGTTCAGAGGTTCGTACATATTAACTTTACATTAATCATCCATAATTTTCAGGGATCATCGCCACTTTATCTTTAAGCATCAATCATTTATTTTCTGTAATTTTTATATTTCTATATTACACACACAAAACTCTTTCTTCTTTTAGTAGGTCTTTATTATAGAATTGATTTAGATACTTTCTCGTGGGATCGACAACTCTACATTACACTCTATTACTTGATACGACTAATGCATTTGCTAGTGGATTTATTTTGCTACACCTTTTTACGCATCAAGTTTTTGACATTGTTGTCGGGGAACTAATACTTAAATTGTTTAAAGTTCTGTCACAAATTACTATTTTGAGAATTTTATCTTTCTGTTATTTTTTTTATCACTTTGATATGTTTTTTATTTGTGATTGTGCAGGACTGAACGAAGGAATTAATACGCAATCACCGAATCTGGAGGATTCGAGCATACATTACACAATGAGTTCGAAATGACCTCTGTTGTTTGTTCTGAAATTAAAAGACATCACGTAGGTTGAAGAAAAATTTACGGAAGGTGGCCGAACAAGCACGCAACAATTAGTGCCAAGAGCAACAACAATATGAACTAATTCAGCCACAGGACAATCACCGTGAAGATGAACAATAGCTGTCTATGAATGAATATATTTCAGCCAGATACAGTGATCGAGAGTCTTGTATCATATTACCTTATATTAATGCTAACAACTTTGAAATCAATTCAGGAATTGTGAGGATGATTCAATCATCTCAATTTGGAGGAGGACTACACGAAGACTCTCATGATCACCTGGACAGATTCCTATCGAACTCTGAGCACTTTAAAAATCATAATGTTCATGTTGAAGTCATTCGTTTACTTTTATTTTCACAATCTTTACGAGATAAAGCATCTACCTGATTTAAGATTTTACCTGCATGATCTATATGTACATGGCTGGAGATGGTGGAAAGATTCGTGGGGAAGTATTGTCCACCTCAAAAAAGCAAGCAAATATCGAAGAGAACTATGAGCATTCGTTCAAGATGATGATGAGTCACTTTATGAGACATGAGAACGCTATAAAAGAGTTGCTGTCCATAATTCTAGATAACAGAATTCCTAAATGGCAAGTTATAAAAGACTTCTACCATGGATTACGCTCAGCGGACAAGACAAGTTAGATCAATCCGTTGGAGGAGAAAATAAAAAATTAAGTGAGATTCAGGACATAATTGAAGCAATAGCATTGAAATCCAACTAAGAAAGAAGGCTGGCCCAACGGACTCGCAATGTGCATGCAATTGAAAGTATAAGCTCCGAAATAGTGACTCATTGAATCAGAAATTTGAAAAGATGCTACCTATGATGTCTTGCAATAATTGTGGTGGAGGACACTCGAGTCATGAATGTTCAACAGGTAATCCTTCTGAACTAAGTTCAATTGAAAATGCTAACTATGTTTTTAATTATATTTTTAGATAGTTGAATAAATGGGTATGCTTTGAGGAACAACCCGAAGTTCTGGTAGAGACAAAATATGGATATGTAGATAATAGAACACTTTTTTTTCCTCAATTTCATTGACAAAATAACTATATGTGAATTTACTTCACTACTTAGATAATAAATATGTTTACAATCATTATCACATGATGAATATGATTAAATTATTTTAATAAGTATAATTGATTCGACAATCAAGATTTATTTTTATTTAGGAATGATACATTCAGATTACTGAATTACTCAGATGATTTATTATGTGATTAATTTAACTGTAATTCAGAATTGTAAAATTAATTGTATGCCAAAATGGTGAAGCTCCCAACTAATATTATTATTATAAAAAAATAAAATGTAATAATTAGTTTTGAAATGAGGTAGGCAATTCAATTTTTTTAGATGACCAGCTCTGATGTTTGAAAAGTGATGTCGATGATTCAACTCACGTGACGCTAAAAAGTGCATCGTCCACGAGTTAAAGGTTAACTTATCATTCACATCGAATCACGTACTTAACAATAACAAATTAAATTTCAAACAAAAATAAAATTTGAACTCCAAATATTATTTAAATAAGTAGGAGCCGTTTAACACTCCATCGCAATCATTGGTGAGAGGCGATTTATTTTGGTGGAACAAATTTGAGATTTGGAGGGTTGAGGTTAGGGGTGTTCACGGGTCGTGTTGGGGCTAGGGGTATCCAAATTTAAGATTTGGATCCAATTCGTGAACAAACCCGATCCGATCTGACCAAATTTGGTCGGACTGGGTCAAGAGGATTGGGGGTGTCGAATTCGACCCAACCCGACTCAGTTTGATTTGGGTCAAGTCGGATCGGACCCGACCACCCAATTTTTCTTTTTTTTTTTTATTTTTTCTTACTATTTTTTATATTTTTATTTAATATAAAAATATTATTTTAAAAGCATAAAATAACTTTTCTAACTATTTAATATTATTTTGGTACTTAAAATATTTTATTTTAATTTTTTATAATTTTAAATCAAATATAAATTTAAGTTTGAATTAAATAAGAAAAAAAATTTAAAAAATAAAAAACTCGAATTGATCGGATTGGGTCGAGTCGACTCGGATTGAAAAAATTCAATCCGTACCCGACCCACGGGTCGAGTTCATGGGTCGAGTTCGGATCGAATCGAATTGAGTCGAATCATCGAACCGATTTGACCCATGGTCGGATCGAGTCATCGGATTCATTGATCGACCCGACCCGAACCGGTGGCCTGCCAACAATTTCAATCGGAACCAAACTTGGACGATTCGATTTGATCCCGTCTCGCCAATTCCGAATAAATATAAAATAAGGAATTAAAAATAAAACCCGAAACCCAAAATTCCTTTTATTCTCCTCCTCTACCTCTTGGACACCAACTTCTCCCGACCGACGGAGCGACCGCCGTCCCGGCCCCCGCCGCCGCCGCCTCTTCACCGCCGCTCCGCAGAACTGAGGGTGAGAGACAGAGCCCTCGTCGTTTAACCACTACATCCGTGCCCGCAGCGGCGCGGTTATCAACAGCTTTGCGGCCGTCGGTTGCTGACGTTACTGCGTCCATCGCGCCATCGGTCACGGCCACTGCCTTCTCTCGCACATCGCCTCTGTTGTCCCATATGTATCGGCCGCCGTACATCCAGCAAAGCGAGGGAGGGGGAACGCTGGAGGATTCCGCCCTCACTTCGTTTACCCTCCTCCTCCTCCTCCTCCTCCTCAACAACAACCTAATAATTTTACCTTCCTTGGCAATGTCCGGTACCCTAGGAACGTTCCCAATCTCCCCCAGCAAAACCCCTACCAAAGCCCCTTCTTCAACCAGCCCCCCAATCAGTACCGCCTTCCTCCTCCCGCGGCCTTACCGCAACCTGCCCCCTTGAACAAAGGTGTCGTGATGGAGCGGCTCGAGGCGGCCGTTGTGAAGATCCGGCAGGAATTGTCCGCCGCTGGTGAAAGAGTCTCCGTATGGAAGGTGTCTCAGGCCGCTCTCGTCGCCCTAAAAGCTGATTCGTGGGATTCTTTGGGTTTCCAGCTCCAGGACGTTCCCTCTCTCCGACGCCTTATCTCTGTGGAAAGAAAGGTGGGCTGTTGGTTCTTTGTTTCTATCCCGACTTGTTGAAACGTTTAGCTTTGTGTATTTATTCTTTTGCCATAGACAGAGAAAAGTAAGTCCACGAAACGAGGCTTCATGCTGTAAATCAAAATTTTCTTTTCATGTAAAGTCTATCATAGTGTGCACCAAAGGAAATATTTTCTTAAGGGTGAACCTGCTCCTACTTATTATGATGTTTAATATCACATGTTTATATCAGGTTAATGCCTTTATTCAATGTTTTATTGCTGTGCGGAAAATCATATCGCTATATGATTTGGAGGTTGCATTATGCATGAATGAGGGTATAGAGAGGTTTGAGGAACTTGGTCTGGGACCTCTGCCTCATCAACCACTTGTTGAACAATACTTTTCTATACCAAAGGATTCAAGGGAAGTTTTTAAGATAACAACTGAGGAGGTAATAAACCACCTTAACTTTTTCATGAGGGACAAGAGTGCAAAGTTAATTACGGCAGCGAAATTTCTGGATTTTCTTGCACAGAAGAAGTCTGTCTCATCCAAAGAAATACTTGGTGTGCGGATACAAAGCTTAAGGTACACAATTTTCTATAAATAAAAGCTTTAGGTTGCATAAGCAGTAAGGATTTTGCCTGTCCTTTTAGTCAGAAGGCTGCAAAGCCAGCTTCAGGCCCTCTAATTTCTATGTTTCCTTCAAACTTCAATAAAAAGAACTTTCCTCTTATCAAACCCGCGGGATCCATAATTAAACAAACACAAAATAAATTGATGCCTGAAAAATGAGGTCGTCTTTTTGGAAAAAAATGTCTTTCTTAATAAATTGTTTTATGATTTTTTTTTGTTGAAGCTTGTGTTACTTTCGGTCTCAACTTTACTCTTGATTTGCCCTTTCCTTCTACTGATGACGTTTTTTCCTTATAGATTGCTCAAGTCCTGCATACGGAAAGCCAAAAGGCAAGAAAATATTGCCATGGGAAAATGTGTCAAATCTTTCAAACTTAATTTTAAAAGACATGGAAGAAACAGGACCTCTAAAAAAAAACCCAGAAAGGATATTCTACCAGAACCTCCAATCCAGGACTTGCCAAAGAAGGCACTTGATGGGAGATTTGAACCAGTTTGTAGGCGAGTTAAGTCATTCTCATCTATACGGAGTTGTGGCAAACACATACGATTCTCATCCCCTGAGGGAAGCAGTCATGAAGTTCATGAAGTCTCCGTGGACAGTGATGAAAGGCAAGATGGCTGTATAGAAAATGCAACTGATTTACTCAAACATCAAAGTTCCTCTTATTCTAAGGACAGTGGCAAGCATGTCAGCAGCTGTTCTTATACGTCAACATATGAAGAGATAACATGTCTTGGTTTGAAACTTGAAAAGAATGTAAATTCATCCACGAAAATTGGAAAATCATTAGATGTCAAGGGTAAAAGGTTTTCTGGCCACAAAAGGAAATTTAAGGAGAAGAAAAGTTACTGTGATTATTCATCTGGAATCTACAAAAGAAGAAGAAAACATAATTTAGATGATCGAGAAAAACCCTATTTTTGTTTCAATGGTGATATGATGAAGAACTCCGCCTATATTTTATAGCCGGTCCCAAGCCCGGATAAAGGAGGAGGGTTGTGTTAGGCCCCGACAGCCAGCATAAAATCATGTCGAATCTTATGAACATGGATCAACGAATGCGTCGTATGATCCATGTAGCCGACCCCACCTAGTGGGATAAGGCTTTGTTGTTGTTGTTGTTGTTGTTGGTGATATGATGAAGAAGTTCATAACAATGTGGAAAGATGCTTGTCAGGAACATGCTGTCCCTGAGGTATGATCAATTTGTGTTTTGAACACCTTGTAATTTATAGTTATGTATTATTGTTATTATTATGATTATTACTATTATTGTTGTTGTTGTTGTTGTTGTTGTTACTGTTTTTCCTTTTGAGAAGGTTATGTTATTACCTTTCTGGATGGAAAATGAAATTTTCTTCATGTTTCTTCTTTATGAATGTATTTTGAAAACTTTAAAATGTCATTCAACACATGTTGCAGGTTTGACCTTGCTCCATGTTGTTTATTCCTTAATTGTTTGCAGATAGTCAATATGATGACAAGTTCCTATTCAACAACAGTTGATAACAAGAAGATGTTGGAAAGATTATTATTGTCATACCCTTGTCTTGGAATGCTGAATGTCGCTGTAAGTTTCCAGGTCCCTGTTATTTCACCGTTTACAAGTATTATTTTTTTAAAAAGGTTTTCCAAGTATTATTTAGGTGTCCCCCCTAAGAAAAAAGTATTATTTAGATGTCATATTTCAGTGATGTTTGTGCTAAATTTCTTCCTTAAATTTCCCAAGGAAGTGCTTATATACCTGCAATATACAGAGATGTTAAACAATATGCGATATTAAGCAATAGAATGATTTCCTATATTGTCTTCATACTAGATCCATTTGTGGATAGTCTTACATCCCAGATGTGTATTTTATGTAGTTGTTTTTTTGAGGAGATGTGTATTTTATGCAGTTGTTCTAGGCTTAGTAAGATAACTTGTATGCAGCATTTGCTCCAAGAACCAGAACTCTTGGTTTTTCATGAGAATTAATTGATTAGATGGATATATTATTGTTTCGCGTTCAATTAAGTTCTCAAAGGCTGTGTTTGGCATGGGAACTTTTAGTTCTCGTTAGTTCCCGAGAACTAATCGATTTGATAGAAAAGTTTAGGTTTGGTGTTTGGATGAAAAATATAATGATAAGAATTTGAAAAGTTGATTTGATAGATAAGTTTTAGTAGTTGTTTGGATAAAAAATAAGAATTAAGAATATAACTTATTATTTTATGAAATATAAAAGTATAGTAAATTAAAATATTATATCTTTATTTAGTTCAAATAATAATTTACGAAAATATTTATATTAATATTGTAATTTATAATTTACAACTAATACAACAACAACAACAATGCCTTATCCCATTAGGTGGGGTCGGCTACATGGATCATACGACGTCATTCCGCTCTATTAGTAACTAACACAATATATTCGTTGATCCATGTTCATGCGATTCGACAGAGTTTTACGTTGGCTGTCGGGGCCTAACACAACCCTCCTCCTTTATCCGGGCTTATAATTTACAACTAATATTTATATTAATATTATAATTTATGAAAATAATAATATTATAATTTATTATTTTCATATGTTATTAATATTATAATTTACGAAAAATGTTATATTAAGTTTAAAAAATATTTTATAAACAAAATGATAATATATTAATAAATAAAATATTATAATTGATTATTGTTTAAGATAATATAAAAATAGTATACTTAATAATATTATTATTAAATGGTAATTAATTTTTTTTGGTAATTAAAATATAATAAAGACTTGGAAAAAAGCAAAAAAAGATGCCAAAAAAAAAGCAAAAAAAAAAAAAAAATGGAAGTTCTCGTTGGAAGCGAGCACTTGGAAAAGTTTTCGCCTCCCAGTGAGAACTTTTTGTTCTCCTAAATGGGGAACTTTGGTCACGTGACGAGAACTTTCCAAATTGACCGTTTGGCAAAAAATCCCAGAACTTGGAGCTAAACACAGCCAAAATGATAGAAGAAGTAAAAAGTTGATTAGACATTTTAATTGTGGATGTTTGGATATTGTTGTAAGAACTAACAACAACAAAGCCTTATCCCACTAGGTGGGGTCGGCTACATGGATCATACGACGCCATTCCGCTATATTCGTTGATCCATGTTCATAAGATTCGACAGGGTTTTACGCTGGCTGTCGGGGCCTAACACAACCCTCCTCCTTTATCCGGGCTTGGGACCGGCTATAAAACATAGGCGGAGTTAAATTTTTCCTATCAGTTTCAAGTAAAATTTTCTCCCAATTGTCAACAAAATAATAGACATACTAAATCCTGATAATGATACAGATTTGAGGGCTTATGTAGTCTTAAAGCATCAATAAATATCTTTTGCAAAATATATATATGCATCAGGAAATGCAGGGATCAAGTTTTGAAAAACAGATAACTATCAAGGAGATACTCTTTATCGAGGGCATTCTTTACCACAAATGGAAGGTTTTTCACAAATACACAATAAACTATTGATATAAAAAACAAATTCACACCCTTAACGACTGTGCTGCTCTCAAGTTTAACAAATCTACGTTAAAGAAAAAAAGAGCTCAACAAATCTAACATTTCAGAGTGATAGCATGACAAGATTCATGTGGCAAGCGGACAAGCAGATCATGCTTATGTTACATGGTCAATCACCTCCATGACAATTCCATTTAAACCACAAATCTATTTGTAACATGTATGAAGAAGTCCAATTCGAATATAGATGGCTATTCCAATGTGACTATTATGCTAAAACCATTACTGGAATCATGCAGGACATCCCTTTTAACCTACTGAGATCAACAGATTTCCATATGTGATAGCCCTCGAATAGCATGCAACAACTCTAAAGTCTAACTTTACCTGTGTGTCAAATTCTAACTCCCATCGTCATAAGAGCATAGATGTCTAAGTTACCATTTCAAATGTTCAGAAAGAAATAGGAGCAAACACTACTACAAGAAGCAATTTCCAAACTTCTCCAAGTCTCAACACTACAAATCTAATCACATCGACACCTAAATAAGAAATCTTTATCAGAGGGGATAATTCCTCAAAAAAAAAAAAAATTAGGTGGAAAAGAGAACCTTCCGAAAATTAATCCTCTTAACGACAACTAAAACAATTTTGCACCTTGAGGAATAATTCCCAATACAATCCAAGAAAGGCCCTTTGCGATTATTTCAATCGCGGCGAGAAAACGCCTCTTAACAAGAGATGATGGGGGAAGAAAGGATGCTGAAACAGGCAACCGCGGGACCTTTTTTTACCTCGCATGCGTGTCGATGAACTTGGCTTCCCTCCCGGCCACTAATATGTCGCAGGCAAGCGCGATCTTGAACCCACCGGTGACCGCGAACCCGTTGATGGCCCCGATGATCGGTTTCCGGCACTCCTCCATGGCCGCCACGAGATTGGCGGCAGGATCCTTGACGTCCCCCTTGAAGACCTCTTCCGCCGCCGTGAGATCGACGCCGGAACAGAAGGCGCGCCCCCGCCCGGCGAGTACCATCACTCCCACCGCTGGATCCCCGTCGAGCCGCCGGAACGCGGCCGCCAGAGACACCATCATCGGCCTCGTCAGCGAGTTGAGCGACTTCGGCCGGTTTATGGTGACGACGGCGATTCCGCAGCCGTCGTGCTCCACCGCGATAAGGTCATCGCCAGAGTCCATCAACGATCGCATACGATGGTTGGCCGATGACCGACGTTACGGAGCTCGGACACTTGTAAGTTGTAACCGGGAACTAAAAAGACAAATTTTTTTTTTATGAGTATGGAAGTCTTAAATTGAATTAAAATGCTTATGATGATTAATTCAAAATTTTTTGACATAATATTATACTTTATTCCAACGTGAAAAATAGTTCTTTTGTACAATAAATATACATATATTATTATTTTAATCAATGGCTTAATTAAATATAGAAAAACAACAAAGTATAGTGTCAGTTGAAACTAGAGTCAGTTCAACCCTTAGTTCCCACTTGTTCTCCATGCCAACTGCAGCCTTTCTGAATCCACTCTAAACAAACCATTTCTTTCACCCACTTCTTCAACTCCCTGCATGATTGAAGGGCTAGACTGCATCCCTAAAGATGCAATCCAAAAGATAGAATGATAAGAACTCAAATCAAATGAAACTTTTACCTCTGAAAAGGAATTATAAAAGATATACTAAAGAATAAAGATAGAGTCCGTATGGAGTAGACAAACCCATTCGGACTAAAAGCGCAACTTGCATGTCATTTGGCCTCCCCTAGGCATGCATGAGATGAGCTTTCGGAATCTGAATAAGTGGGGCTGGCCTAGGCAGTATGTTGCTGGACCAAATGGGGCTTCATCTCATTGTAGTAGAAGAGGTCGCTGATTGTTGTGGGAAAATCTTGAGCTGTGTAGAAGAAATCAGTACAATGTTTGGCCTAATGAACCTTGTGAGGTTTATGAATGTGTATATCAGTTTTAAGTTACTTCATTGAGGCCATTAAGAAATACGTCAAACAGATAATGTTTTGATCAATTTGTGACATGGGAAACACTTTTTTGTAAATTCTTGACAATATTCACAAATTGTTCTAGTTTGTGGAATGTTGCAGCGATGTTCGTTTGGATTTTGGAATTCTGCTGGGCTTTAGTTCGTCCCAGTATAATTATGGTGACTCATTATCATTCTAGGAGAAGAAGATCAAGGGCATCTCCTTCAAAAAGGATGCATGGAAACAACATTAATTTTCTTATCATCCAGAATTTGATAATAGTGGAAGTATTTTTCTACCTTGATTCAATCCTTTAGGGTGTCCACCATTAAATTTGGGAAAGACCAATTTCACATGAGGATGCATCATGGTGGTACTTGCATCCACCAAGAAGGTTCCATGTCTTCATTTCCAGCTTCTTGCCAACGATTGCAGCTTCTGGTGTATTGGTTTGGAGGGACATGTAAGGGTCATTTGTTGTGGGTAATTGAGATAGATTACCGTCTATTTTATTAAAAATTTGGAGAGCCCACCAAATTATTTCATTTGATTGCTGTAGGTTACTAGTAATTTTAACTTTTCTAGTAGTCTAAATTACCAATTGAGTAGATGCATTTTAACAAAATATCATTACATCAAAATTTCATTTTCTAATAATTATAAGAAAATAATATCGTTCAACTTCATCTTTCTCTATTTCTTTTTTGTTTTGTTTACCTATGGACCTGATGGCAAGTAAATGTAACTTCATTTTCTCTATTTCCTTGAATCTGGTATGAATAATTTGTGATCTTGACTCCTCATATTGTATCTATTTACATTTATCTACTTTTGGTTTTGTTTAAACAGTGACAATACACCAAATGTTATCTTGACTCAAATCTGCATGCAGGATGAAAGAGACTTATAAAAGATGTAATAAAGATAGAGTCTGTATAGAGAGGAAAAGCCTCCCAAATACAAAACATTCAGATTAGAGGCATAACTAGAAGCAAATGCTACGACGTATTATACTAATATATAGTGGGATAGGTATCTGACCTGAACATGGGACATGTAACCACCATAACTTCTGCTTCTCCACACAGCTTTATTCTTGTTTAAGTCCTTACAAAAGGATTACTATCATGGAAGCAGCAGTCATGTTGCTCTTGCAGAAAACAACAACAACAACAACAACAAAGCCTTATCATGGAAGCAGCAGTCATGTTGCTCTTGCAGAAAACAAAAGTGTCAAAACTTTTCTGTTGATTCTCTTTATCCATGCTTTTAGTCTTACTTTTGCCTGAAATCATAAGGGGTTAAATGTGTGATGTAATTATCTCCAAAAATTGCAGGTCGCATCCATCAAATGTGGAATGATGGATAGTCCTTATGATGTATTTCAAACCCTTAATGGGGCTGTTGTTAGTGACAAAACTTCTGATGAACATACTGAGATATTAGAGATTGTGCCTTTAGTTGAACAAAATGTTATTGGTGGAGATAGCAATAATCCCAAGATCAGTAAGTGCTTTTTCATATCTTTCTAGATATCATGAACTTCACGTTCATAAACAATAGTAGCCTAAGTGCTTTCACATGTTTATTCTATGTCCATTCGAAAAATCATTTCTCTTTTTTTTTAGCAGAAAAAAAATCATTTCTCTCTTTTTTACTTTTTTTTCTGAAAACCTTGTTAAAAACCAACCATGGATAGTTTTTCAGGAGAACCATCGATAGTTATTGTCCCTCATATAGGTTTATTGTTTTATGGATTAAAATTGGAAAATAAGGATTGGTTCGTGTTACTAATTTTTCCATTGGAGGATTCTTTTGTATGTCTTAATCAAATACCCAACTATCCTTCTCGGCATCGTACGTTAATCGGAAAAAAATCTTTTTTTAAAAAGGTTTAATTCCAATTCCTTGGACAACCGACCACCAAACCACCACCATCACATCATGTTATTTGTCTGTAGAAAAAAAAAATCTACTTACGCCAATCCACGCTACAAAAAGAAATGTTTAAACGCTTAGCATAAACTCCACGCGTAACCATCCAATAACTGACCTGATGGACCCAACCTTCTCTGCCATTTAATCAACTAAACAATTCCGACAAAAAGAATATAGAAAAAATACCATTCTCAAAATTTAAATCATATTTATCTTTATTTTCTGACCAATGGTTGATCGGTCAGTTTTCGGCCAAGGAATAGACCAACGTCTCATGCTTCATGAAATTGGGTTATCACTTGGTGTGACAGAGTGGATTCAAGACTATCAAGAATTTAGCTCAATTTCAACCATTACCACTGATACACGTTCTGAGTTCAGAATGGATGAGAATGACATGTTAGGGGCATCTTTAAACCCTCAAAATTGTGTTTCAAGACTGACAGCCAATGCTATTGTTGATTCCATCTCCAATGAAGCTCATGAATCCTCTCTTGAAAGAACAGATAACAAATATGATGGTTCAACAGTTGATTGCTTGAAAACTTCTGATATCCACAAAGGCGATTTTCTTACTGAAGTACCTAATGATTATGAGATGACAGAATATAATAAAATCAGAGAGGCATCCCATATCATTGAAGACATTAGGCATGAAGAATTTGGGTTGGACAACGAAATGAGTGATTCTGAGAGTTGCATGTTAAAGAAACAACATGCGCGTCTTGGAAGGGCACTGCATTGTTTGTCACAGGAACTATATTCTCAGGATTCACATCTTCTTCTTGAACTTGTAAGTATTTGCTTGTATATGAATCTGTGCTACTTAGATCTATAAATACCAGTGGATGGATAGCTGAATAACTAAGCCATTATAAACTTGCAGATTTTGATGTCATCTATAACAATGTTCAAAAGTCACATTTGCATATTCACATATTAATCTCAAACTAATCAACCTCAATCCATCTTAGACTGGTTTTTTTAAAGGGTCATCGTATACTTTTTACTTATTAGCAATCTTTAGACTCATTTAATTTTAGATGTCAGAAAGTCATGCATATTGTTGCTCTGGGTTTTTGTGCATGAAACATAATGAAACAGTTTCCATGGTGGAGACAGTCGAGATCTATTGTACATCATGTTTTGGCTTTTTGTAAAGGAACATAGTCCAATGATGAGTTTCATTTTGTGTCTTAGCCTTTCTAGATTAGACTTTCCTGTTGATTACCATTTGCTTCCAGATGGCATCGCAATAACTACTTGATATGTTATGAAAATATATCCAAAGGCTCCTCCTCCATTTCAGTTGGAAGCTCTTCTGCTCATGACCAGAGGGTCTCTCTTCTGCTTTTTGGCCCCCTCGCTTTTGCAAGCAAGGAGGAGGGTGGGGATGCCCCACAGCTCTTTTAAACTACAGTCTCCTTATCCTTTGGTTTTTCTTTTTAAATATTCTTAAGACATTGCCTTCGTTAGGGCTGAGCACGGGCCGGGTCGACCCGGCCCGGCCCGACCTGGAAAACCGGGAAAATAACCCGGCCCGGATTAGATCCGGGCCGGGACCGGGTCTCTTGATTGGAAAACCCGTCGGGTATCGGGTCAGGATCGGGTCTGCAATGCAGATACCCGACCCGGACCCGACCTGATATTACTTACTATATAAACGCACTCTCTACCCTCTCCTCTCATTTCAATCTCTCTTTCTCTCTCCCACCTCTCTCTCTCGCCCTCTCCCTTTCTCTCTCGCCCTCTCCCTCTCTCACGACGGCAGCGGCGGCACCGACGACCCTAGCTGTCACGACCCCAATTTGACCCGCGAGTTAAACTAGAGTTCGCGACTCATTACGGACGATCAAATAAAATTATGAAGAAAAGCGGAAACGTGATGTAATTTACTCTTCCTTTTACAACATAAGAGTAAAAATATATATCATTAAATAAATTACACAATGTGTGATCATTTCAGAGCAAACTGATACTCCTTAAGTCCTACATTTTACAAAATGAATTTATTTTCGTTACAACTTATTTTGACAAAAATAATAAACTCGACCAACTCTCTCGACATCCTAACAAAAGGACACGAGAGTAACAACTCCCCTCAATACCTTTACATCGAAAGAGTTATCCCTGCTAAGATTATGAGCTCGCTTAATCCAAGAAGCTATGATCTGAAAAATATTAGAAACAACATTATGAGCAAAATAGCTCAGTAAGTTGATAACTCATGGCCTATGTGTTACCAACTAATCAATTCGTAGTGACATAGAAAAGCATGAAATAATCATAATAGCAAAATAGGCATTTTCATATATTTGATAATTACATATATAACATACTAATAAGAAACATCACACTCAACTTGCAGTCAATATCATATAAATCATATCAAACATATGTATGCAAATGCAACACTCTCATATGAATGCACGAATCACCAACTGGGCAGTGGTCGGTAGGTGGACTCTAGAGGTGACTCCCATCGTGATAAGCGATGTAGCATTTAGTTCCATTCTACCTCATCCCTTTCGGGGAACAAATCATATAGTGATAGGTGGACTCTAGAGGTGGTCTCTACGGATTCTAGAGGTGGCCCCCATCGCGACTACTCACGATGTGGCACTTAGCTCCGCATGGCACTTAGCTCCAGTCTATCTCATCCCATTTCTAGGGAACAAAATGATGCATTGGACTCTAGAGGTGGCTCCCATCGTGATTAGCGATGTAGCACTTAGCTCCAACCATCATACATGCAATGCAGGCAGATGCAGATGCATGATTCATCATATAACAATTATATCTCGAATATCAGAAAATGAATCATATCAAATACTATTTCAAATTGAACAAGATTGCACTTCTCATAACTCATTCATACCATATCACATATGCTTTTCAAATGTGCAATCATATAATCATTCAAATATACTTTTCACAATTGCATTTCTCGAAATCAATTCATAACATTTCAAAACATATTCAATACATATAATAATCGATGTCACACCAAATTCAAAAGAGGTGAAAACATAGAATAGGAGAAATCAACTTACCTATAAGAGCTACCAAAAGGTTTTTCCTTTCCTTTTTCACTACTTTACTCTTCTACTCCTATACAATAATAATAAGAAACACATCACTTCTATGCTCTGAACAGAAGTTTATCACACACGAAACACAATTAATTGAAATGGTATATGAACCTTAAACATTTACTCTTTTAACTATTAAACATAAGGATTGACCTAATATTATGACAGATTGTACACATAGTAAAGAAAAATCCATATCTTCTGGTATACATAATCAAATGGCATCATTCTAATTTTCTTTACTTTTATATTACATAGACATTAATCTGTAAAAGTTTCATATCCTATTTCATTACGGTTTGCTCTCACGAAAATCACCATTCAGCCTAACTTTTATGTTATTTCTATGTTCTGACAGGCTAAGTAACCTTACTTTTATGATTTATGTAAAATAATAAACATTCCCTGTTCTGGTACTTTTAATTTTCCCAAGTAATAGACATCCTAGGGTACAACTCGTAAAATTACTTGAATTTATATCTATTTGTACTGACCACAATAAATTTAACCAATACTAGCATAATCTGCCCTAGGCTCTATCCTGACAGACTGAGTAAGGCTCGGTAAAATATTTATAACTTTAGCTACATATATCATTTTCTAGTGATTCCAATTGTCGATGAGACCTAACATAGATATCTATAACACCCTAAATTATTAAATAATTCTACGATATATTGGATTTAATACATAATTTACAAATTCGGGTATAAATTTCGATGGACAGAGTGATAGTACCTTAATCCTGATGACATAACTTTCGTTTCATAACTCCTATTAACATGATTCCAAATCTCATGTAAACTAGACTCGTAGAGTATTCTACATGTTAAATTTCATAATTTTTAAGGACGAATGGATACGAAGGAAAATCTTAGGAAGAATACCATCAGTCTAGGGTTAGAATCTTCACCTTTAATGACATTTCTTCTCGAATTTCCTTCAAGGTCCATGAAAGGAGTCATGGTCTGAAATTTTTTGTGTTGTCTAGAGAGAAGGATAAGACCATACAAATTTTTTCAATTTTTTATCACTTGAATATGTCGGTTGAAAAAATAGTCTAAGCATGAGGTGGCAAGCTGCTAGCTTGCTGGCAGCTTGCATGTCAAGAGTTGAAATTCTTATCCAATTAAAATTTAACATTTAAAAATCATTAATTTCATCCCTAATTGATATTAATTAGTATAATATAATCCATGTAATTTATTCATATATTTATATATTAATTTTTGTTACATATACATATATATTTTCATATGCCACTTGGTGACATTTGATTGGTCCACTAGACTTAAATCCAATGTTAACAAATCACATGCATAATTAACCATAAGAGAATATGCTTTATCATAATATGATTATCAATCATACTTTAGTACTTTAGTTAAATTTTATAAATTCTTATTATATCACTACGTGACATGACAACAGATACTACACCGCATATATTCAATTGATTATAGCCATATAATATAGAATCCAATATGGATTAGATCGTGGATATTACACTGGCGGCCCTCCCCCTCTCCTAACTCCCTCTCTACTCCGGCCGCCTGGTGCCACGGATCGGCCACCAGGTGAGCTGATCCGGCCGCCAGGCCACTGGCAGGCCGATTCGGCCGCCAGGCGGCCGGATCGGCTCGCCTGGTGGCCAATCCGGCCACTGGCAGGCCGATCTGATGCCTGACGGCCGGATCGGCCACTAGGCAAGCTGATCCGGCCGATCCGGCGGCCGGATCGGCTCGCTTGCTGGCCGATCTGGCCGCCTGCTGCCGATCCGGCCGTCCGGATCGGCCGCCAGGTGGCCGATCCGCTCGCCAGGCGGCGGATGGGCTCGCCGGGTGGCCGCGCCGGATCGTGGCCGCCAATAGCGTGCGATGGCGCGATCGATTCTCGGCCGCAAACCCGGTCGCATTCCCGGATGGCCGGGACCGACCCGGGATCCGGCCGGGTTCAAGTCCGGGTCCGGTACCGGGTCGAAATTTTTTTGACCCGGCATAATCCGGGTCGGGACCGGGTCCGCTCCCGGGTTTGCTCTGCCCTAGCCTTCGTGTTTGATTGTTGATTCTTATTCATCTTTAGGAATGAAATGCAAATTTTCTTTTATGAGTATTAAGTAAAATTTATAATTGAATTTCAAGTGTCAAATCGGATTTCGTATTATGATTTCATTCTTGACTAGAAAGGTAAATTGTCTTGTTTCTTTTCCGTACAAACTAATATGCATATATCCGATGTAAAAATTTTGTGGGCTTATATATACTTGGATGACAACTACAACTTTTGGTTGTCATCCTTCTTTCTCTCAAAAAAAAAAAATTGTGGGCTCAGACAAACTGTTATGATCATGTTTATGTATCCCCATTACACAGTCAAATTCGATTTTAGAGTTAAACTTTGGTAGAAGACCATCATCTGCTATCTGTTATTTTAATTTTAATTTTTTTGCATTTACTGGATGCTGGTTCTCTAGAAAGTCAAATATCTTTGCACAAGGTTTAGTGCTGCACTGTGAAATTCGCTGTCTTTTGCATGTGTTGGAATATAGAATGGTCGGCGTCATCAACTTTCTAGCTACCAAGTTAGGCATGATTGATATGCGACAAGCTAGGCATGATTGATATCTATGCTCCAGCTTGATGAGGAGTGTTGAGATATGATTTGCATATCTTTCCATATCTTTGCATGTCTTTGTAATATTATTCAAGATTAGTATCTCAGATTTTCTGGGATAATATCCCTGATATTCTAGAGTAATATTCTAGCATATTCTCCTTTCTTGTATTGCCTACCTTTATTATAAATAAGGAGGCACTAGTGTTTGGTGAATAAGAAGTGAAAACATATTTCTCAACATGGTATCAAAGCGGGTTGATTAGAGATCCATGCGAGCTCCTCTCGCCGAGTGCTTCGTCCATGGCTCCTGAAAGTCCAGGAAGCACGAAGTTCTTTATCTTCGTGTTTATGGCTCGATGATCCACATTTCTAGTTTCCCCTTTTCTCTTTCTCTCTGTTTTTGGTTAACGTTTTTCTTTCTACGTCTTTGTGTGTCTGTGTTTTTTTTCTATATTTCTCTCTTCCGCTATTTCCGCATCTCCTTCTTCTGCTGCAAGGTCAATCTATAGCAGAATGAAACTTCATTTTTGCCTCTTCCATGTTTCCTTCGCTTTCATTAGTTTGTCGGTGTTATCGCTAGACTTGCCTTTGGGCCTCTATTGATCAAAGCAGCGATCCTAAATCGAGATTTTGTGCCTTTGTGGTTTCTCTCCTTTGTTTCTCTTCTCCACCTTTTGCTTTCTAGCAACTCTCTTCCCCACGGGGGTATCTCTGCAACTTTGCTGTCACGTTTTAACCCTAAGTCCTTGAGAGCTTCCTACGAAATTATACCGGCATCGTTGTTGACGAATGGACTTGGCCGACGTTGTTATCGACGATCGGAACCTTCCTTTCTGGCGATGGATCGCGGTTGGCATTCCTCAAGTCGTCGCTTTGGAGTTTCCTCTCCATTTGCCATTATCGACGTTCCTCCGGCATTGTTGCCGGATTTGGGAGCTGCGTTTCCAGCTCCTCTGGTTCTCTATTGTCGCTCAAGCTCTCTTCAAGTTGGGGCATGTCAGCAAAATCATTGTTGGTGTCATGTTCTTTCAGCAGCAGTTGTCCTCTAGGTGTTTGTCAAATTGTCTCTACTGATTGAAGCCTGGTCTTGGTCATCGTCTTTAGCACAGGTCGCCCAGCAGGCGTTCGACGAATGGTTACACTACCACTGTTGTGTGATTTCTCCGCGGTGTCCTTCAAGTCGCCGTTGTCAGTCTCTTCCCAACGTCGACTTGCGGGGGCGTGTTGGAATATAGAATGGTCGGCGTCATCAACTTTCTAGCTACCAAGTTAGACATGATTGATATCTATGCTCCAGCTTGATGGGGAGTGTTGAGATATGATTTGCATATCTTTCCATATCTTTGCATATCTTTGTAATATTATTCAGGATTAGTATCCCAGATTTTCTGGGATAATATCCCTGATATTCTAGAGTAATATTCTAGCATATTCTCCTTTCTTGTATTGCCTGCCTTTATTATAAATAAGGAGGCACTAGTGTTTGGTGAATAAGAAGTGAAAACATATTTCTCAACAGCATGGTAATCAATAAATCCAACTAGTCTTCTAAAAAAAAAATCCAACAAGTGCATGTTGAAATTGGGTTTACTAGGATTGTAAAGTTATTAAGATCAGCTATGAACTCTGACATTCCTCTGTGACTTGTTTGTCAGATACAAAATGCAGATGATAATACTTACTCTGAACTTGTGGATCCGACACTAGTTTTCATTCTTCAGGACAATGGTATTGTTGTCCTCAATAATGAAAATGGTTTCTCTGCTCAGAATATTAAAGCACTTTGTGACATTGGAAGCTCTACAAAGAGGAGTTCAAATGCAGGATATATTGGACATAAAGGCCTTGGTTTCAAGTCGGTATTCCGGGTAGGTCATTGTTGAATCAATTGTCTATTTGATCTGAGGTCCTTTAGCAAATTTTCATATCCACTTATTCTCCTACTTGTTAATGACTTAGGGTTGCAAGTCAGATGTGGCAGTAATTCTCATAATAAGTTTGTGTTTTGTGAAATCTTGCTTTTCATGTGACTATTCAGTAACAAGTCTGTGATTGCTACTTTTGTTTGAGAGCTCAATTGAATGTGTCTGCAGGAGGCCTGCTACATTTCCAACTTGGTTGTCCATGTTATAGAGGATGACAAGGGAAGAAAAATGCTAGTGAATTTAATTTATCTTCAATTTGCAAGGATGTGTCGTAAACTCCGCCTATATCTTATAGCCGGTCCCAAGCCCGGATAAAGGAGGAGGGTTGTGTTAGGCCCCGACAGCCAACGTAAAACCCTGTCGAATTTCATGAACATGGATCAACGAAGGCGTCGTATGATCCATGTAGCCGACCCCACCTAGTGGGATGTTGCAAGGATGTGTCGTAATGAGAATAAAGTAATTTCTTGTCGATTTGCAAGGATGTGTCATAATGAGAATAAAGTATAATTTAATTGATGCATATCTATATTCTGTATCATTTCGTAATTTTTTGAGGGGATATTTCATAACATATTTTAGGAGACCTTTTGTGAAGAATCCTGATGAATCAAGACTAGTGTCACACAATAAAGTACAATATGTGGAGGTCTTCAGTGTTCAGTTTTATACCTGTTTGGGAAATATAATTGTGACCAAATTATAAAATGATATGGGTTACAAAGTAGAATTAGCAAATTATCAGATCAAGAAGTACTTGTCTGCATGCACCCAGGTTATGAATGATCATATTCTTATTCTTGGTTTTTATTCTGAAGTTTTCTGTCATCCTGTTTTAGGACATCTTTAACTTTTGGTGTACTTATGCTTCATCCTCTTTGTGCATCTACCCATATATTATGTTTTCCATCCATAGGAAATGCAAAGCATTTATGACATGGTGATGATTCTGTTTCCTCAAACTTACAAAAGCTGTTTCCTTTGCAGGTGACTGATGCTCCAGAGATCCACTCAAACGGGTTTCATATTAAGTTTGATATCAGTGAGGGTCAGATAGGTTTTGTTTTGCCGACTTTAATTTCTCCTAGTGACAAAAATATGTTTGGACAACTTTTGGCCAGTGATGACTTGGACGCTGATTCTACTTCTTGGAATACCTGTATTCTTCTGCCCTTCAGTTCCAAGTTTCTAGAACGAACGAAAACTAGCTCTGTTGTCTCCATGTTTTCAGATCTCCACCCATCCTTATTGCTGTTCTTGCATCAGCTTCGTTGCATAAAATTTAAAAACATGCTTGATGGTACATCTCTTGTCATGAGGAGAGATGTTACAAATGATGGAATTGTGAAGATTACACATGGCAAAGAAACAATGAGTTGGTTGTTAGTGCGCAAAAAGTTGCAGGCAGCTATTCGACATTCTGTGCAAACTACAGAGATTGCTCTAGCCTTCACTTTACAGGAAACTGAGTGTGGAGGATACAAACCTTATCTAGCACCACAACCAGCTTTTTCTTTCCTTCCTCTAAGACATTATGGCCTCAAGTTTATTCTTCAAGGAGATTTTATTTTGCCTTCATCTAGGGAAGAAGTTGATGGAGACAGTGCTTGGAATCAGTGGCTGTTGACAGAGTTCCCAGCTTTATTTGTTAGTGCAGAGCAATCCTTTTGCTCTCTTCCTTCCTTCCTGAAGAGTCCTGGGAAGGCAATAACTGCATATATGAGTTTTGTTCCACTTGTTGAGGAAGTTCACGGGTTCTTTTCCCCTCTTCCTCAAATGATCGTTTCCAGGTTGCGACGGTCAAACTGCTTGCTTTTGGATGGCCCGAACACTGAGTGGGTGCTTCCATGCAGAGCACTAAGAGGGTGGACCGAGCACACCCGCATGGTTTTATCTGATAGTTTGCTTAAGGAGCATCTTGGGCTTGGTTATTTGAACAGGGATGTTTTCTTGTCTGATGCATTAGCAAGGGCCCTTGGAGTTCAAGAGTATGGACCAAAAATCTTAGTTGATTTCATATCTTCTTTATGTCATGGGAATGAGGGTTTGAAGTCTTTGGGTCCAACATGGTTATCTTCTTGGCTTGTTGCTCTCCACTCAACACTGTGGTCCCAATCTTTTGGACATTCTTCTTTAATTTCTCAGTTGGAAGTTGATGTAATTAATAATCTCAGAAAACTCCCCTTTGTTCCACTTTTGGATGGCCTATACAGCTCCATTTCTGATGGTCCAATCTGGTTACTGTGTGATGATGGCGAAAATGAATTGAAAGATTTTCCTATCCTTTATGCAAAACTTAGGATTGTTGACCCTCTGCTATTCACATCCAGTCAGAGTAAGAAAGTTGAGGTGATGCATATGCTATACAAGCTTGGTGTGCGGCAGTTGTCTGCACATGAGGTCATACGAGATCATGTTTTAGTGGCATTATCTGATGATAGACAAATCAACAATGATGAAAGCTGGAAAATTGAATACTTGTCATTCATTATGGTTCATTTTCAGTTCCCATGCGCAAACTGTCACACTGAGAAGCAAAAGATGATGTCACAATTACGAGAAAAACATGTCATATTTACAAATGATGGCTGCAAATGTGTGGCCAATGAACCAATTCACTTCTCCAAAGAATATGGGAATCCAGTAGATGTTAATAAACTAGTTGATTCGGAACTGAAGTGGTTTGAACTTGATGTTGCATACTTGAAGCATCCTAGTACCAGAACATTATCGTCATTGCCAGCAAAATGTAGAGTTTTTTATGGAACTGGGTGTCACTGATTTCGTGCAAGTTTTTCGTGTTGATAAGAATGCACTAGATTTTCTCCAGTCTAATGATATGGAGTGTAGTGGTGTCCTCACTGATAGAACAACATTGATAAATGATTGGGAGTCACCTGAGTTGGTAACTATGTTATCTACCTTTTCCTCAAACAAGTGCCGAGATAAATGTATTTATTTTCTCGAAGTTCTTGACAAATTATGGGATGAGTTTTACAGTGCGAAAGCTAAAATTTATGTTACGTTTGAATCCATTGAGCACAAAAAGTTGATTGAATCTTCTTTCATGAAAAGTATACGAGAAATTCAGTGGATAGCATCTAGTCTAGATCAGGAACTTCACTATCCGTCAGATCTGTTCTATGATTCTCATGAGTTGCATTCTATTCTGGGAGTGATGGGACCATATGTCGTTCCAAAGGTTTGTTCATCCACGAAAAGTTTATCCTTTTACATGGGTCATATGTTTGTACTTGTAACCTTTTTTTCTCCTAAAAAAACCTTGATTTTTCTTTTATAATGTAGGGAATTCTAATTAGTTGCGATGTGTTCTTAATAGTGGTTTGGATTTATTCCATTTGGACATTTTGTGGAGTAAATTAGTTTGCAACGTATGGCGTGACATTGGCATTTTTATTTGGTGAATAGGTCACTAGCAAATTGCTCCTTAAAGACATTGGATTCAGAACTGAATTGTCATATTATAGTGCTTTGAAACTTCTTCAACGATGGAGTATGTCCAAGTCCACTCTCTTAAGGTACTTTCCTTTTGATTATTTTTTGTTTTACATGCAATGTTCTAACTTTTGACACAAGGAGTTTTTTTTTTTCTGTAAACAAGCTACTGCACAATGTCTTCTGATGTCTGATATTTGTGAATCATGTTAGCTTTCTACGACTAAAACAATGAATGTTTCATGGTATTTGTGGAAAACTTTTTTGATTTCTTAATTATTGATGTGAAATGCAGATGTTACAGGTCATGACAATTTTGCCAATTATTTCAGACTAATAAATATTGGACATGTCTAGCTATCAGATATATGTATTTGTTCTATTTATCAAGCTGCCAACCTTTTTATTTGAATTCTGTTTTTTCCTTTTCCAGCCCAGTACAAATGTCAAGGTTCTACACCTATATCTCAGATGGGGTTGTCGCCTCAAAAGTCATGTTAAATGAGTTACTAGAAGGATCCTTCATATTTGTTCCATTTCTTAATATCTCTGAACAGGAGGCTGTTACCTTGGGAACCTTTTATTCACCAAAACATGTCTATTGGTATGATCCAACTGGTTGTGTTGGAAGGACCAAAGCAATGCTCCTTAAATGCATGTTTGATAAGAATACCCTTCCATGCAAAGAACTATCAACTGCATACCCAGGTCTCCATGACTTCTTCGTGAATGTTTGCGGTGTTCCTGAGGTTCCACCATTTGGTCATTATCTTGAAATATTATTGCATTTGTCAAGTGTTGCTTCGCCTTCACAGGCAGCTCATGATGTAAGCACTCTTGTTCCTAAATAGTAAGCTGCAGTTCTGGTAGTTAACGAAACAAATTCCAACATCACTGCATTTTTTCATTTCAGGTTTTCAAGGTATTCCTAAGATGGTCTGATGATCTTAGATCTGGTTTGGTGAAGTCTGATGAAGTCCTTAATATAAAAGAGAATCTTCAGAAATTGGAAAACAGAGTACTTCCAACTTTGCAGGACAAATGGGTTTCACTACATTCTTCTTTTGGTCTCATTTGTTGGGTTGATGATGATGAACTGAAGCAGCAGTTTAAGCATTCGGATGCTGTTGACTTCTTGCAGTTTGGTGAGCTTGGTGGCGAAGAGAAGAATATGCTTGCCGGGAAGATTAGATCTTTGATGCAGACGCTAGGCATTCCTGCTCTTTCAGAGGTATATATTCCATGCTCTGAAAGACTGGAGTTTTGCTAGGATTACCTTTTGATTTTTATGTACTCTCTTTGCAACATCTTACTTCTGGCAATTTGCTCAGGTCGTTTCTGGTGAGGCAATATCTCATGGCACAGGGGACAACAAAGAAAAAGAATTCTTGATAAATTGGATTCTTCCTTATGCACAACGCTATATTTATACACTCCATCCTGGGATATATTTAAAGTTAAAGCAGGATGAACACAAGAGGTTCTCAGTTAAAGGTCATCGATGTTGATACTTTGTATTATAAGTATACATTAAAAGGGTGTGATAGCACTTCTAAGGAACGGTTCGAATGCAACTGCCTTTTGCAGGTTAGATGTTCATTCTTGTCTCATTTATACACTTCAAAATATGCTTCTCTGTTGTTGCTTTGCCTTCAGTGAATTATCTTACCCATCAAGTTTTGAAGTTTGACTTGGTTATTTATTTCATCTTATGATACGAGTGTCTGGGGTGGTGGAATGATGCTGGAGCTATAAACATTTGACTTTGTCATTGTAAGGCCTAATTGATGCACTATTGAATTGTGCAGGAAAACATGTTATATGTTGTACATGTCTGTGATTCACATTCCATCTTTATGGAGCTTTCAAGATTATTTTTTGATGGTTCTACAGAGCTACATTTTGCTAATTTCCTCCACATGATCACAACAATGATTGAAGCTGGTTCAACTGACGAACAAACTGATTTTTTTGTTGTTGAAAGACAGAAGATCCCTCGTGTACCTGATGAAGAGGTCGTTTGGTCCTTGTCAAATACCACAGAATGGCTTGAGCTTGAAAATCACCAGCCAGTTAATGCTGTCCCTCCAGATGTTGAGCAGCATGCCTCCAAGTCTCAAAGGATGCCAGGCATTTGTGTAATTTGGCCTCCTACTTATCGAAGAACTGCTCCTGGCATTAATTCTTCCACAAATCATCGTAAATTGCTTGGATCAGGGTTGCCAGAATGTGCTGGTTCACAGATAGACTTTGGTATGCCTCGTCATGATGTTGTTCATGCCGAAGTTCATCCCATTTCTGTTGAGGTTATTCGGGATCGGGATGTAAAAGAGAATTTGGCATTGATTCACACATCACAATTGCAAGATTCTTTGATGAGAGAAGAATCTAATCCTCTTAGTTCCCGCAACTGTTTCCGTGAGCAGATCGAGTCTACAAATGAACCCATTCATAAAAAAAGAAAGACTACAGAAGTGAGCAAAACAACAGAGCTAGCAATGCACCCTGACCCTAATTCGAATTGCAGCTTGCCTGCAGATAGTGAGAAAGACGAGCTGAGTTTTCAAAAGCCTGATAGTCAGCAGTTACTTGTAACCGGTAGGCTTGGAGAGATCGTAGCGTACAAGTACCTTGCTGAAAAGCTGGGCCCAAGCAAAGTGAAGTGGGTTAACAAAGATGTCGAGTCTGGTTTACCATATGATCTACTTGTTGTGGATGATGATAGTAGGGAATACATTGAGGTCAAGTCCACCAGAATGGCCAACAATCCGTGGTTCCACATATCCACTAGAGAATGGCAATTCGCCACGGAGATGGGTGATTCATTCAGCATTGCCCGTGTAGTCCTTTCGAGACAGAAACAAGCAAGTGTCACTTTATTGAAGAATCCAATAAAGCTTTGCCAGCAAAATGCATTGAGCCTTGCAGTCTTCATGCCACGATAATAAGAGGATCATTAAGACGATGTTTCGTATACAATGGAGGTGAGTTACATCTCTACTTACCTTTCCTTCTTTTGATGAAAAAGTTGGGCAAGCCCTGCCATTGTGTTGCTGCTGGTTATGGTGGTGAGATTTACATACCGAAACACAAAGTGAACCTTCGAAATTGTCGCAAGGCACTGTGATCCTTGGTAGCAAAGGTATCACAATGGAACTCCATGTGGCTTGCTGACTAATTGCAGTCCTAACACTAACTGACTGAGTTTGAATAAGAAATGACACCGGGTAAAGTTGCTAACGGCAGATTCCTTCTCATGCAGTTGAGATTGTATTTCTGAGCTGGTGACATATCCATCAAGTATTTTTTTTTTCAAATCTACTTTTTGTATTATGCCAAGTATCTAATTATTACTTGGATTAATAAGAAGTGTAAATTATAGATTAGTTTCGGTATGGAGGATCGTCTTTCCGCTGGGGCACCAGTTACCCGGACTCGAACATTTGATTACTTATTTATTTTTTAAAATTTTAATTTTAAGGCCATATTTAATTTCAAATGTTAGAAAATATTAAAATGAAAAATTTTAAGTATGGAAATGGTATTTAAATATTTGAACAATTTATTTTATACTTTAAAATAAATATTAAATAATATAAAAAATAAGAAAAAAAAATAGTGGTCAGATAATTCGGATTGAAACTTTTGGTTGAGTTGGGTTGGAGATCTTTCGACACGACCATGGTGCCACTCCCATGGGAACCTCTGCTGCTGACAGCTGGCAGGTGGTGCCACTCCCATGGCAATCCGTGCTGCCGGCCGACGGTGAAACCCTCATGATCTGCAAATTCCTGGGAGGACTAATGAAGATGGTGAGGGCTGGGCAGCTGTGGGTCGGTCGGCAGCCTCGAAGACTAAAGAAAAGCTTGTGCTTTAGATCGAGCTTGGCTGGTCATAGGGTAAGGAGGAGTCCTGCACCTTCCCCGACCGCTGTGGAGATATATCTGGTCACTTAGCAACTTAGAGGATGTGATGTTTCGCTTTCGCTGGTGCGTGGTGAGGTTGTCTCCATCTTCCATCTATATATGGCCACGACACCCCCCGGTTTCCATGTAAGTAAATCCCCCAGTTGATTTAGTTGTTACTGCGCGTGCACCAACTCCTCAATCCCTTCTCGCCCGCAGCCTCACCATTCCTGGCTGTGATATCCGGCTGCGAGGTTGCACTCATCCCGTTAATGGCTCCGGCTCAAAAGGGTTGGTGGAGACGTAGAAGTCAGGATGCACGATGACAGGACGTCGTCCTCTGTTGTCAATTCGCACGTCACCCCGGTGGAGGACTCCGGACGAAGGGGTCGCTTTAAGGGTACATTACACTGTTAGTTATTCAAATTTGAATTATTTTTAAATTGATAATTCAATTTTAATTTATAATCAGAACATTCCTCATTTTTATTTTTATTTTGTACGATTAATCCTCTTGATCGAAATACGTTGGACTCAAATGGTTTTCGTTTAAGTAGGAATAAAACAAAATATATGCATAGCAATTTCACAAATAAACAACTTAGAGACGATTTGAAAGTTAGGGTAGGGGATGATATAATTCCTCAAGTGACAAAGTTTAAATATTTAGGATCAATTATAAGACAAGATGGTGAGATTGATGATGATGTTAATCATAGAATTCAAGCTGGTTGGTGTAAGTGGAGGAAAGTCACTGGAGTTCTTTGTGATAGAAAAGTACCCAATAAAGTTAAAGGAAAATTCTATCGTACTGCTATAAGGCCAACATTGTTATATGGTAGTGAATGTTGGGCCATGAAGGGACAACATGAATGTAAAGTGGGGGTAGCCGAAATGAGGATGTTGAGATGGATGTGTGGTCATACAAGATTAGATAAGATTAGGAATGACCATATACGTGAACGAGTCGGAGTGGCTCCTATTAGTGAGAAAATGGTAGAGAATCGTTTGAGATGGTTTGGTCATGTTCAGAGAAGACCATTAGATGCGCCAGTAAGAAGAGTAGATCAAATAATTTGAAGTCCGATTAAAAAAGGGAGAGAGAGGCCAAGGCGGACACTTGGCGAACTAATAGAGCAAGATCTATTGGTGAATAATATACCGAAAGGTTTGGTTACTAATAGAGCGGAATGACGTCGTATGATCCATGTAGCTGATCCCACTTAGTGGGATAAGGCTTTGTTGTTGTTGTTGTAATCCTCTTGATCGATGATAGTGAATTTTTCAATTATCTTACATACGTGGTCATCACGTAACTAGTTTCTCTTTCATCCACATCATTAAAAAATAATAAAAATATATAATAAATTAATATTAAAAATAAAAAATGAAAAAAATAAGGGGGACGAGCACCCCCTTTGTCGGCTCCGACGAAGCGAGGGGGGGGGGACGCCTCCCTTTCTCCCTTCGCTGTTCGTGAGGGACTTTTCTACTTCCTCGATCATTGGAATCGCCGGTCGCGAGCGAGAAACAGGGAGGCGCCGGCCCCACTTCGCCTACCGTCGATGAAGCAATGAAGCAGAAAAGAGGGGCCGGCCGCGATCGGCGAAGGGAGAAAAGGGGGCGCCGGCCCCCCTTCTTCGCTTCGCCTAAAGCGCTCCAGCGAAGGGGGATGCTTGTCCCTTTTTTTATTTTCTATATTACTTTATTTATATTTTTATTATTTTATTATTTTTTAATGATGTTGATGAGAGAGAAATTAGTTACGTGGCAGCCACGTGTGTAAAATAATTGGAAAATTCATTATCATTGGTCAAGATGATAAATGGTGAAAAAAAATCAAAGATGAAGTTACAAATTAAAATTGAGGATCAATTTAAAAACGATTCAAAGTTGCAACTAATAATGTAATTTAACAGGACGAAGGGATCAAACTTGTGATTGTTGATTGGATCGTGCTATGGGCCATGTCGTATCGCATTAGCATTGGGTCGGTCAACTCGCACAGCATCAAGTCTCTCTCTCTCTCACACACTGGTTTTCCGTTGAATCAACAGAACATTCCTCACTTCAGATGTTTTTATTGGACCCGGCATCATTTTGTTCAGGTGGTGGGGAAGGCAGCTACGCATTTGGTTTACGGTCGCGTAATTTTTTAAAAGTCTTTAAAAGACATGGACAATATTAACTAAAAATTTAAAAAAATATAAAAAAAGAAATAACGTAGAAAAAGAAACAAAAGAACACACAAGTCCAAGTCAGTGTGGAAGAAAAGCATTTTTTTTAGGCCGTTACCATTATCCATTATGAAAAAAATGTAGTAGTAATTTTGACTCGACGTGAGCCATAAATCATAGTTTTCAAGATGAGCTGTATGCTTATTTTTACCATTGGAAACTTATTCATGCATTGTATAGGGGTAACGTCTGTTTTTTTTTTTACTTCGCAAAGTTGGAACTGATTTCTTTTCCTCAATATATGTTGTGGAAGAGATGATAACTTATTAAATATAGTTAAACATTGGATTTTTTTTCCGTTCTTTAAAATGGTTTGCTGATGGATGCTACTAATTAATACATGATCCATGGTTTGCTTACAGTTGGTGCCTCGTAATTTCTCAGTTTGACCAGAGTAATTAATTAGAGATTGGTCAATAAGTGTCGTGGAACAGAAGGCGATAACATTAAAAGCTGAAAAGGGTGTAGTGGGATCAGAAAAAAAGGACCGCCCAATTGTTATAATTAAACGTGTACTAATGTCTGATGATAAGGAATGGACTAAATCAGCAAAAAAAAAAAAAAAAGGTGGCACCCCGCAGAAACATGTAAGTTATATATATATTTTATAACTTTTATATTATTCAGATCGATTCAAGAAGTGCTTTTATCCTGTACAGGCTTTATATCTTTCATATTTTTGAAATCTTAATTTTGATCTCTTCCATTAGATGCTGCGTCTCCTTCTCCAAAGTCAAATCCAGTAATTACTATTATGTAAAGAAAAGTCTAATAATAAATTCATTATCCTTTTTCCTTTCTCTCTCTCTTTTTCTTCTTGGCGTCGGTCTTCGACTATCGACGTTTGGTCTGAGATGGCGACTATATCATGAATCGCAGTGACAGCTGACGAGAAAAGTCTAAACATAGAAAATCTCAATCCTCTTGTCAAAATCTTTTTTTTTTTTTCGGTCTTTTTTTTTTTCAGCTGTATGGTCACGAAAGAGCGAGGGAGAAGCTTTTGCTCGTCAAATGGTTTTCCTGCTATTTCTTCTAGTTTTGATTCGGCCGTCACTTCCGGTGGCGCTGACATCAGCGTCGGAGCCGGAGCCGGAGGCGGTGGCGCTGGCATCGGCGTCGGAGCCGGAGGCGTGCAACCTTTTTTATCCTTACGATGTCCCTATCCCTTATCCTTTCGGCATCTATCGCCATATGCCAAGCTTCAAAGTCTCCTGCATCGACGGCGGCACCGGCAAACTCCCCATGCTGCATATAGGCCATGACAGATACATCATCACTAACATCTCCGCTGAGGAAGGTTATGTCCAAGTCCTTATCAACCCCTTCTATTTCCGGCCGATGCGCACGGGACCCGGACCGCTGGCGGCTGAGGGCCTCAGCTTGGAAGGAACCCCTTTTACCTTCTCGGGCACGAGGAACGTGCTCACGGTCGTCGGCTGCGACAACATGGCCACCGTGAGCGGGTCGGCTGGCGACAATTACAAGAGCGGGTGCGTGTCCTTCTGCATCACGCCCGCGAACGCCATCGACGGCGCCTGCTCCGGCGTCGGTTGCTGCCAGGCCTCCCTCCGTCGCAAGGGCCTGAAGCGAATAGACTTGAACGTGACAAGCATAAGGAACAGCACGTCCGGAAGATCCAGCACGACTAGCTTCTCGTGCGCCGAGGCCTTCTTGGTGGACCAGGAGCAGTTCGCCTTCTCCAATAAGCAGCTGTATTGCACCGGCAAGACATCCCGGAAGGTGGTGCTGAACTGGGCCATTGGAAACGAGACCTGCGACCAGGCCAAGGCTAGGGGCGACCTTGTGCGCGCGGCAAACAGTGAGTGCTACAACTCGCCGTATGGAGTTGGCTACCTCTGTAACTGCAGCCAGGGCTACACAGGAAACCCGTACGTGGAATGTGTAGGTAATCAATTACAACTAATTGATTAGTTAAATATCTAACTACTTCACGGATCGATCTCAACTAGTATAAATTCAATTCTTGTAGCATGTATAATTGTCTCTCTCCTTGTCCATTTAATTAATTAGATCACCAACGCGGCTGCTGCATATTCTAATTCGCAGATATAGACGAGTGCAGTCCAGCAAACGGCCAGCACCCCTGTGCGGGGAGGTGCGTCAACGAGCCAGGAACCTTCCGGTGCCCTTGCCCGCCGGGTTACCGCGGTGACGGCCGCCGCGACGGCACCCGATGCGAAAGGCCAACCAAAGTCGAGATTGGTCTTGGTACGTATATCTATTCATAGCACAAAGTTAATTTGAGACAGGGCAGCATTGATCTGTAGAAATAGTTAGAACTTAATTAATTAATTAGGTTCGAATTTGCTGCAGGCGCTGGACTTGGCCTTCTGGTTGTGCTGCTTGCGGGAGGAATCTTAACGTACTGGGAAGTGACGAGGAGGAGGAACGCGAGGGTGAAACAGAGGCACTTCATGAGAAACGGTGGTTTCTTGCTGCAAAATAACATCTCTTCGACGGACGCCAGCACCAGAATCTTCAGCATCGACGAGCTCAAGAGAGCAACCAACGGCTTCAGCTCCAACAACGTCGTGGGGGAAGGCGGCTACGGCACCGTCTACCGGGGCGTGCTGCCGGATCGAACCGTCGTGGCCATCAAGAAGTCCAAGGTCATGGACGAGAGCCAGATCGAGCAGTTCGTGAACGAGGTCGTGATCCTGGCCACGGTCCACCACCCCAACGTCGTGAGGCTGCACGGCTGTTGCTTGGAGTCCGAGGTGCCGCTGCTGGTCTACGAGTTCGTGCCCAACGGCACCCTCTTCGACCACGTCCACAACGCGAGCGCCGTCGCGCACATGCCGTGGGATTACCGCCTCAGGGTTCTGGTGGAGACGGCACAAGCCCTCGCCCACCTGCACACGGCGTCGTCGATCCCGGTGATCCACAGGGACGTGAAGTCGTGCAACATACTCCTGGACGAGGAGTACAGGGCCAAGGTGGCGGACTTCGGGGCGTCCAGGTTGGTCCCCTACGATCAGACGCACGTGACGACGGTCGTCCAGGGCACCTTGGGGTACTTGGACCCGGAGTACTTCCACACGGGGCAGCTGACGGAGAAGAGCGACGTGTACAGCTTCGGGGTGGTGATGGTGGAGCTCCTGACGTCGGAGAAGCCCGTCTCCTTCTACCGCGAGGAGAGGAACTTGGCGTTCCACTTCCTCGTGCTGCTGGAGGAGAAGCAGCTGATGGACGTGGTGGACTACCGGATCGCCAAGGAGGCGGGCGCGATGCACGTATTTGAGGTGGCGCAGCTCGCCAAGTGGTGCTTGCGACGGAGAGGGGAGGAACGTCCGACGATGAGGGAAGTGGCAGTCGTGCTCAACGCTCTGTGGAAGCTCATGATGTTGCATCAGCATCAGCACGGTGTCAGCGATGAGGAAGAGAGGAAGATGGAAGAGTTCCCCCTGGGAAGGCCTTTGGGTGCAGGAAGGAGTCAATCGAGGAGGAGGGAGTACACCGCGGAGAGCCATCTGTTGTCGCCCCCTTATGATTGATGCATGCATGCATGAGAAGCTCAAACCGCATTGCAATTGCAATGCAAATGTCCCATACTTACAACTGAGAGAGAGGGTGGGGGAGAGGGAGAGGGGGAGAGGGAGAGGGAGGGAGAGAGAGAGAGAGAGAGAGAGAGAGAGAGAGAGAGAGAGAGAGAGAGAGAGAGGAATTGCAGCGGAGCAAGTAAGAAAGGTGTTGCTGCTGATGCTGAAGTAAATATATCTTTGATGTTGCTACGATGAGGAAGATCCAGTAAAAAGTTTTGTTGGGCAATCGTTTTGTTTTAGTTCTGTCTCATGGGAACATTATCATTACTAGAATCTCACAATTTTATTAATTAACCTCATCTACGTACGTCGAGGGTTAAGCAAATCAAATATTGTGTCAAAGCAAGTCAAATGTGGTCTTAAACCTTATGAAGGGGTTGTGCTACAGTGATAATCGTTCACACCATGACATCTAACTACGACCGTTGTAACATGTTGAGAAACGTGAGCTCAGATGATCTGCCTGAAGTCGCATGCCGGAATTAAGTGAACGGAGTAGAGGAAGAAAATGCAGACGATAGAGAAAGAAAAGAGAGTATTGTGGAAGAAAGAAACTAAACTAATACTATTCAATTGTATATGTCGATTACAACTCTTCTATTTGTACTAAACCTCAAACAATATTAAAATATTAAACCGGATTAACCGGTGGTGGTGTTACAGTCTGCTTGCTGCTTTTAAAAAAAAACGGGAATAAGGGAATAATGGGTGTCCCCCCATTAATCGGCGCCCGTCCGATGCGCATCGGACGGGCGCGGATGAAAAATGACTTTTTTTCATGATGAACCGGACGAGGCGGGCGCAGTTCAAGAGTTCGACGAGCAGTTCGACCGATTCCAAGCGATATAAAAGGATAAAACCCCTCAGCTCGCTCATTTTCTTCTCTCCTCTCCGCATCATCCTCGCCGGTCAGATCCGCACCGATGAGCAACCGTCGGTCAGATCCACACGGACGAGCAACCACCCTGCGACCTCCGGTCAGATTTGCGCCAAGTAGAAACTTTGACGCGATGACCCTCCGTCCAGATCCGCGATCCCTTGTCGACCTCGCGCCGGCGACCCCGTCGATCAGCCTCACAAGACCCGCCGACCGCACTCCGCCGACCAGATCCACGATCCCTCGCCGACCTCAACCCTGACCAGATCCCCGCCTGTCCAAGCACCCACGTGAAGCCTCGGCGATCTCCGGCCAGATCTGCGCGCAACGGCGACCGCAAGCACACCGATCTCTGTGTGTCTCTGCGCACACCTCTGACCCCCGCGCGAACAACAGTGGAACTCCGAGATCTGTTCGCTGCCGTCCCTCCTCATGCTGAGCTCCATGACCTAGCTCCGCTGACCTACTTCGCCTGCAACGTCAACGCCTAGTTCACCTGCGCCCCGTGGCCGACCTGCCGAGTTCGCCTACCCTGAAACCCCGTTGATTGTCGTCGCACGCCGCCGCCGCCGCCCGCCCCACGGCACCGTCGAAACGCAATTAGTGTAATGAACACGTGTTAATCTCTCAATTAATCACTATGTAATCATTCTATAATTAGTGTTAATCATTATAATTAGTGTTAATCACACTATAATGGACAATCTAATTATTGTTAGAACTTGGAATTACGTCAAACTTGATGAAGGATGGATATATGTCAACTATACCTAATCTATACATCGATGGTTAGATGCGGCTTTCAAATCTGAGAACAAAAAAAATATTTGTTGAGATCATATGGCCACAACAAATGAGTTAATAGTTCAGAATATCATGCGCACCATCTATGAAAATTGTGAATACGTCTGAGACGATGCGGCAAGGGATTCTGAGTGGACCATCTTTCGAGTCCCAGCTCACATTTGCCGTGGGCGCGAAAACTTGTTCCGCCCTCACATGCTCTCCGTCGGGCCTTGTCATCATGGCAAAGAAGAGGTGCAAGAGATGGAGATAGCCATAAATAAGCCTCTTTATGACAAGTCTCTCGTGGAGATAGCCATGGACTTCCTTGAGCCTACAGACTGATGACATCCATCACTTTAGCTCTGATGACATCCATCACTAGAGTCTATCGTGAAATCTACTGTGCATCCTATTATCTTATAGTTTGATAAAAAAAATGTGCGTGGGATTTTATGCCAGCATAGCCTCAGTATTTAAGTTAATGAGGGTTCAAGTTAATGAGCAAAACTGAGATGTGTCGCACCAACGTTCATCGCCTGCTTCATAATCGCTTGCTTCATAATTTCTAACCAATTTACATGCTTAGTCTTAAGCAATACAACGAATTACACAATAAGCAAATTACAAGTCATGAATGTAAGGATGAGAAGTAAATGCCTCTCACCTCACGGTGATTGAGACATTTCAGAAAATAATGCCTATCACCTTAGAGGTGTTTGAGATTTTCCAATGTAAAGATGGAAGATATCATATGATAATATTAACGTATGCAAGGATATAATGTGCTCCAATGAAATCACAAGGAAATAAAATAAAGAAAGATGAATGGATGAATATCCAAAGGGTTATAATATAATCGCAAAGAAATGTAAAGTAACGAGTGAAAAGAAAGAAAAAAATAATGTTAAGTAATGAATAAGGATTAAGTAGTTATAAAGAAACTCTTAGAATACACATGACAACGGAAATGAATTGTAATGATATATTTATGTCATGTATGTTATGTATGTTATAAATGTAAGCTCTTATGGTATGATACTTACATATGATGACTTTAAGGTAAGACAAGTATGTTAAAATAATTATGTTTCAAGAATGATATGTTAAGAATAAATGATAAGCATGATGTATTGTCATGTAAGGTTCATGATATAGTTCATAGCATGCATGTTTATATATTATTATTATTATTATTATTATTATTATTATTATTATTATTATTATTATTATTATTATTATTATTATTATTATTATTATGATGGTGGTGCATCGCATGTAGTATCAAGTGATAGGATAGCATGACATGCATAATCTTTATATACTCTAATTGGGAAATTTGCACTCTGAATCCGTGCATGTAACTAAGATTAAGTGATGAATAACAACTCAAGCTCATGATGAAGTGTTGTACATCCTTAGGGTTAAATAAGTCCTAAGGTTCTAGATGTATAATGAGACTAATGATGTAATGCATAGTTTAGGCATTTAATGTCTTATGGAATATTACTCTATTTGATTATTGAAAAGTTTTTATTTATTATGATTTTCTATAAATTGTCAAGTCTTCCGTTATCAAAAGATGTATGGTGAACGAGCTAACGGCGTGAAATTTCCCTAAATGTTCAAAACCTTTAGGGTGGATTTTCGGATTGTTACAAGAATTAAAATCAGTAGTTACGAGTTTGAAACTCTACTCACTTTTTATTACTTGATAGTTGATATGGTATAATATAATAATTATAATAAATTCATAATAACATATATTTAAAAATAACATAATCTCTGCTGGAATCTAACTTATGTTTTGAGAAATATGAGTACGTTCCCTTTTCGATTCTTCTAATTTTCAGCTGACTCATTTAGAACCAAAGGTTGGGTCATTTATAACTCGAGTTGGATTTTTCTTGATTCTCATGCATTGTTGGTTATGCAAATCCGGGTTGTGCATGCCCCAACCTATGCCAAATAATTCGGAATCTGAATTAGATTGTACAAAGCTCGGGTCGTGTCAGATTATTGCTGGTCTCCCTCCATGCATTGCAAGCTCGGCAAATTCAAGCGATGGATCTCTCGACTTAGACTGACTTTCTTAGATTTCATACATTAGTCGGGTTCAAAAGAACATAAGTCGAGTAGCTGCAAACCTAGGGCGGTTTTGATGCAATAAACTACAAATCCCTATTTAAGATTTATTCATATTATACATCGTATGTAGGACAAGCATCCATCGGTGTATATAGGGGTCCTCAGTATGTACTTACGTTGACAAAAAAATACAAAGTTTTTTTCCATTTTTGCATGATTTACAATTTTCCTAAGAAGTTCCCATGGCCAGAGTCGTGGCAAAACTTTCCCACGGCTCGAGTCGTGGGAACTTTTGACGGGAATATGCTTTTTCGATGGTCTACGCCACTGGAAATGTTTTTTCAAATATTAAAAGAAATGTCCGCCATCAGACGGTTGATCCCATCGCCCGCAGCCTGATTGGTCGTCAGATTCGATCGACCGCAGCCTGATCGGCCGCCGGACGGCCAAATCCAATCATGGGCAGCCAGATCAGGCCGCCTGACGGTCGATCCGGCCACGGGCGGCCAGATCAGATTGAGGGAGACATGGAGAGGGCGATCGGAGTCAAGAGAGAACGAGGGAGAGAGAGAGAGGGAGGTTGGGGCAGCCATTGTCAGAGCGCGGGGTCACCTGACCGTGGGTCACCGGAGCCAAGTGAGAGAGAGAGTGGGTGACAGGGAAAGAGTGAGCGGAAGCGAGAACAATCGCAGTAAGAGGGTGAGAGAAAAAGTAAGAGAGGAAGAAAGAAATAAAGAAAGGCCGCAGGAAAAAGAAAGGAAAGAGAGAGACAAGGGAAAAGATGGCGGGATTTTCAAGTTTGCGATGTTTAAGGCCGTGGTACTTCTGACGAATTTCTACCATCGGTACTTTCGATGACCGGATGGTCAAAAATATTAATAATAATATATTAAACATATTATCTATTGTATAATATTTTATTTTATATTTTATTTAAGTACTTACGATTAAGGCCATTAATACTTCTGACGGATTTCTATATCTCGGTACTTCTAACAGCCCAGACCATCAGAAATATTAATAGTAATATATTAAATATGTTATCTATTGTATGATATTTTATTTTATATTTTATTTAATTATCGAAGGTTAAGGTTGTCGATACTTTCGACGGATTTCTATCCATCGATACTTTTGACAGTTAGAACTAACGGTAGTTCTAACGGACATTTTTGACGGATATGACAATACAAATTACGAAGGATTGCTATCCGTCAAAAAAATGTGAAGGACTTGTATCCGTTGCAAAATCCGTCAAAAATTGCGAAGAATTTGTATCCGTTGAAAATTGACAATTTTCTAGTAGTGGGAGATGATTTAATTATTGGTTTAGCAATCAATCAATGGTTGAGCACCTCCTCGCTTTCTCTCGGATCGGCTTCCTATCTTCGCATCCAAGAAGAAAGAAATAGCAAAGGACGCCACCGGTCATCATCTATCTTTCACTGCTCACCGGTCCATTGTAATGCTCGAGATTTTTAATCAAGGGCAATATGGTCTTTGGGCCAAACCCTCATTATCTCCCCTATATATTTAAAGTTCAAATCTCTTCTAGAAACCTTTTTTTCCTCACATGTGCACCTGATGGCTAGGTTTGGAGTAGGATCAAGAGGAAGCACAAAGAGGAAGAAGAGGAAGAGGACGAAAGAGAAGAAGAGAAAACTAAATTGAAAGGTATGTAAAGGGGATCCAACTCCTCTCTCCTCTGTCAATGGATTTGATTGCATGAATTGAGAGATCTGAGAATACCCTAGTTCTTAGTAGGAATTTTGATGAGGGATCTACTGTAGTTCATTAGATCTGAATTGTATTATATGAACATGTTAAGATCGATCCATGTGCTAAGATTTTTATTGGAAAAATCATGTTCTTATGATTTGGGGAGAAAGGAACCCTAGATTTTTAAAAATGCATTATCTTGTATGTTTTTTATCTGCTTTATGGTATTTTATTGCCTGCAAAATGTGTATGAATCGCTCATAATGTTGAAGATGTTTTCCCCAAAAGATTTGATCAAATCTGGGCAAAAATGGGTAAAAATCAGATTGAAAAGGAACGACGACGGCCTTTGTCACTACCCCGTCATGCCCGTGACAAAAGGGCTGGAGCGGACGGTGATACGGATGAAACTCGGCTTCTATCACGGCCATGACAAACACCGTCATGCCCGTGACCGAATGCTGGAGAACGGACCATGTTTTGTCATGCCCATGATGCATGTTGTCACGGTCGTGAAAGGTCATCACGACCGTGACCATTTCTGTCACGGCCCTGACAAAGGGGCGTAAATAAATTGGATTTCTGTCATGGTTGTGACAAACCCTATCACGATTGTGACAAATCGAAAAACTGATTTAAGTTATTTTGAGATATTTACTATTATGTAATAGTGATTGATGATTGTATACTAGATACACGATATGGATGGACAGCCATAACTAGGTTAAAGTTGAAGACTGAGCGATGTAAACTATTTGATGACTATTATGATAATAAACATGGTTGAAGAATAATGTTACTTGTCGTCCCTCAAACTGATAATAAGAAATATTGTGTCTTACTCCATTGTGTTAGAATTTCCTTCGAAAAATTACTATGTCTGCATCTTGGAGTTAGCATTTCTTGGGGGAGTAATTGTATCTTATCAAAAATGAGCCTCGACTCTAAGGCATAGCTAGTCTACTAGAAGGCAACGATTTAATTCTTCAATTATTGATAAGATCAAAGACTGAACTGAACTAAAAGAACTGATGACCACAAAAGTGGGATCCAACGGGTTATAAAGCAACTCCGAGGATATTACTGAAGAAAGGTAATGACAAGTGTTATTCACTTGATGTGCTTACTGTTACTGACTGACCGATGATTACATGTCTATTTCATATTACTATTATTGATACAATATTATGTTATGATGAGAATGAATGGCATGTGAGTCTTATGAATATGACACGACATTCTTGCATGTTTATTTTATGTCATGTTGTATCTTGCTTAGGATGCATCATATCGCATGACCTTTACATATTCTAACTGGAAAATCTTGAACTATGGTTCCGTGCAGGTAACTGATATGCTTGGATGGATGACTGACTCAACTCATGGCGGCAAAGTTGCACATGACATAAGTATAGATGGAGTCATGAATCATTAGAGTTTCTGTTTAGAAGAGTTTTATGAAATAATAATTTTTTCTTAGTTCTATGGCTTGATGACGAAACTATATTTATTAAATTCTTTCGCTAAACAAATGATAGTTTTATCTTATCTTATATTATTATTAGTTTTCGCTGCATTGTTATTAAATCATATTGTTGTGATTAAGTGATGGCGATAGTCGAGATGTTGATTTATATTTCCTTGTTATTTAGAAATGAATCAAAAGCATTAGCACTAGTTTCTAGATATGATGTAATATATTTCTATGATTTTTTGATATTTTAATCAACTTAACTAACATTCATATGAAAATATGATATTTAGTTCTAACAATTTTTATAGGGTTGAATATGGCATGATTATTATTGTTAAGTTGTTCCAATTCATCCATAGTAGAATATTAGATGAACCATATTTGGATGTGGAATAACTGTGGAATATGGTTTTTCGGGAGCAATTGCGGAATAACTACGGATTTTTCGGGTGCAACTGCGGAATAACTCATCATTTGTGTTTTGCAACGATCCAGATATCATCGAAAGCAAGAATCCATTCTTCTAATCATCATTTGGATTATCTTTATCCATATTTTTTATGTAACGTCCCCAAATCGACCAACGCCATGTGGCGAAGACCAATCTGATGATACTACAAACGCTATGATATTGGCCATTTTATTGACCAAGATTCGGTCAAGAATCATGACACGTCAACATAAGAAAGATAGAATAATGAAGAAAGGCAGAAGGTAATAAATAACTATGAAAATCAAAGAGTTACTAACATGGTCTCGAAATAATAATATCATAATGATTACATCAGTTCATAATGCAAAAATAAATAAATAACTAAGCCCTTTGGTTTATGTGCTTTATAGTTGTCTAAGCGTAGTCGCGGTACACCAACTCAACATCATCACTGACCTGGCCTTGTGAAAATCAAACACAGGGAAGGAGGTCCTCCCGTAAGCTTTAGAACTAGTGGGGGAACCAATAATAATAATATACAATGCATAACTTTAAATAGCATAAATAAAAAATGATAATATGTACTTATCTTGTTCAGAGACATGAACATGGAATCATCATATACCATGAATAAAGGAAAATCCATAGATGTTGATAATCAATAAGATAACATGATACTTGATAGGCTTGGAACAAATAGTATGCTTGATAATCATGACAACAGGTAATAACAATAACTTGAATTTGGTATTCACATCTTCCTTACTTAACCATGCTTCTTGATTATAATCTTACTTAGAAATCAAATGACTTTAGGTGTCTTTAAATTCTTTATGAGGTAAGTCGAGCGAAACAATATGGACTCGTGCATGTCAATGGTTGATTAAGTTATGACCAAAGGAGTGACCCTTATCATGAAGCACTTGGTATAGGCTGGCAACTCAGTATTCATCTTTCATATTAACTTGTTAATCACTTTAAAATTTTGTTATTCATTATTCATCATAGCATGGGGACAAATAGATCAATAATAGAGTGAATCAACATAAGAATCCATATCTTAAATCAGGAATAAATCATAGTGAGATCATATGTCATTAATCCAGTCATATCATGATTAATCAAAGCAAGAATAGATCAGAATTCAATGATCAATAGAAAACATGATGAATGGTCTCGGATTGCTATAACTCGGGCCGGATAGAGGATGACCCTGGCCGGTTCATAGCGTGGATCCGGGCCGAGTGTAATCGGCACTCAGTCGGGTTCGTGAATAATGTCGCAAAGCGTCGGGGTCGATGTGGGACAAACCCGGACCAGGTTAAGTAGGACCCAAGTTGGGTAGTCGAGTGGACGGTCGATCTATTGCTCTCTAACCCGGGTCGGGTTCAGGGTGAACCGGGCCGGGTTCCACGAACACGGGCCGAGTAATTGTCTTACCCTGTCGGATTGAGTAGGAATCCGAGTCGGATTCATCGTGATCCGGGCCGGGTTCTTATGTTTTTCAAAATGTAGAAAGTTTTACACAGCAACATCAATGTTATTCTAACCATATAGGCAAAACACTAGACAAGTATTAAATAAAATGACATATCTACGAACTAGCTATGCAGGGATACAATCAAGATAATAGATCAGACAACATGATGTGATTTCTACGCACTACAAATCATAACAATCACATAACAATCAGTAGGACGATCATTTATATCATTCTTATATCATCTTGCATGTGAAACATGGATCTCACATGACCATATGGAGTAGAAGGTAGATCTGATTGAAAACTTGATTAACTAATTCGGATCAAAACTAATTAGAGTCATAAAATGTGATTTCAGGAATCACCCACCTGATTCGTGTTTTGTCATTGGTCGATCTTGTTTGCTTCAATTTCCTTGTCGTCCTTGCTGTCCCGGCATAGATCCTCCTTCACCTAGTCGTTCACTACCTGCAGGTGAGAATAGCTAGGCTTGCACTTAGTTACGAGGATGAATGTTGAAACTAAGAAGATAGGGAAAGGAAGTAGAGGCTGAGATCCTAAATATCCCCTACGTGTTTATTGTAGCAAGGTAGAAGGTCTCTTCTGAAGATGGTTACAATTTTGGAAAATTGGAGTCCAAGGAGAGATGTTGGTGGTTATTAGTGTAGGGAAAATTCTCATAAAATCAGGGCATTATTCCTCGTTAACTCCCCATTATTTCTTGGCAGATGTCCTCCCTTCAAATTAGGGATCATAACGTTTGAATTTTCTTCAGCTTTTTATTTCATTTTTTTTATGATTGTTACATTATTATGCTTAATTAACTCTGTAAATGAGATTATTAATCTTTTCAAGAAAACTACATGAACTCGCTTGTTAGATTTGAATTAATATAGTTATTTAAGTTTTTTTTATTATGATTGTTGTGCTTAATATTTTTTATTGAGATTATTATATTCTGAAATAAGACTACAAATCAGGTGGGGAGTGGTTAGTTTTAGTATTTGATAATTCTCAGCGAATCGATTTTTAACTCAAAGTTGAAGCAATCATAATACAAATCTTGTAACTCATTATTTGTATTTGATTTTGTACGGTCTACAAGTTTTTACCTAACGATGATAACTATTAATTTAGGATATGCAACTTTCTTAACTGAATATTAATTCAGCGTTTGTGATCCTAAGTTTTGTGAGAGTTAAAATAGTTTGATTTACTCAACGTAGAGGTCATTAATTTAGGTAATTCTAATTCGTCTCAAGAACTAAATCTATTTATCATTGTTATAATTCAATCATCATGTTAATTCAAGTTAGTTAATCATCAATATTAATCATCCATAATCCTAAGGCTCGACATTCATTTATTTTATTTTATGTTATTTCATTTTCTGCATTTTCATTTTTTATTTTCATATCACAACACTTTTTTCTTCTCTCAGTGGATTATTAGGATAGACTAGATTTAACTAGTTCCTTGTGGGTTCGACACTCTACTTTCTACTTATTACTTGATACGACTAGTGCACATGCTAACAAATAGTTTTACAAATTTAACACATCATTACCCCTATTCTCCCTCTCTCCTCTGCTCGTTCTAAAAACACATGCGAAGCATTGCTTCTATCTTCTCCGATGTCATGTCATGGATTGCACGCTTTTGTGTCATGGATTGCACGCTTTTGTGTCTTGATTTACATCGGCACCCGTAAACGGTCTATATATGGTGAAAAAGATATTTGATAAAATAATTTAAAAAATAAAGGACAATATTATTACAAAATAAAATTAAAGAATTGTAACAATTTAAAATTTAGGTCTCATTGAATAGTCTCACATGAGATAAAATAATCATAAATTTATATGTAAAATGCGTTTTTAATTCGTGCCAATCGAAAATTCAAAACAAATTAAACCAAGGGAGTGTTACAAGAATGGCGCTGAAAGAATAACCCAAGTTAAAAAATATTTGGTGTAACGTTTAGAAATGCAGAGAAAGAGCCGGTGGTTTTGATACTTCAACTATTCCACATCTACAATCTTACATGTTCAATTCCTTCCGCCATCTCCGTAACTGCACCTCCTCCTCTCTTCATTCTTTGCCTATCGCCGCTAGATAACTTCCTTATCCTCGCCAATGCCCACGCAGCCGTCAACATCATCTCCCTTCACCTTTTCTGCTCTTCCTTCACTGCACGCCTCTCCGCCCGTCGTGCAAGCGTGAGATCTCCCGAGCGACTTCATCCGCCTACCTCTCCGCCATCATCGTCAATCCAAGCGCAACATCTCCCAAGTACATCTACCTGCGTCTTCGCCGTCCCGTCACCGAGCTCTCCCACTTTTCTCTGTCTGCCTCTCCGCCAAGCACGACCATTTTGAGCAGCATCTGCCAGCAAGTTTACAGGAGCCTCTCCTACGCCAAGCTAGCAAGAAATGAAAGACACGAAGAACAGACGTCACAGGAAAAAAATGGGATCTTGCCTAATTTTTTTCTTTTGACTTTTTGTCAATAGTTGAAAATGAAACAACCAATTGACCTCATTCCAATGGATAAATTGGCATTCAAACAGGGCCTTGGTATATTCGATAGTACAGTAATGTGCATTACATTGTACAACGTAAATGTGCAGTACTTAAAGAAAAAAAAATCGAAAATAGAAGTTAGATCGTCTCAGGTGATGATGCATAGTGCATTTACATTTGTAACATGCATTTATATCAGTATGAAATAATATGGATCAGGAAAGTGACATTATTCAAGCTCTAACGATTTAATTGCACATTATAAGTGCCACATTGCATACACATTATGTCAAAAATCTATCACTAACCACATGGCAAGATTTGCTTGTGGATGTATCCCACACGATGAACATCTAGTTATTATTATAGTCATGAAACTTCAACCTAATGACAAATTGATGGGCTTGAACTCATTTAAAAATACTCCATTGGCAAAGTGACATTTTGTAGAGCAATTACAGCACAATATGACAGCTTGCAGAGAGCTAAATAAGTTGCAGTTAATGCTAATCTCGGGTCGGAAATTAAGATTACCATCTTCCACAATATTTAAGGAGATAATTCAATAACATTTTGATCCAGCATCTTAATGTACTTGCTATGGCTTTTTCAGCTACAGCTTATTGCGTCGATGCGGCTGCCGAAGTTGGCCGCATTTCAATGGCTGTAAACATATAGGACTTGATGCTGTTTCTTTTCATATCTGGATCTTTTACATGGCTTACAAAGATCTGTGAAGTATGTATATATTCAAATGACTAAACTAACAATTAAAAAGTTTGTTTGTCAGTACTTTACAGGCAAGACTCCACCAACACATTGGTCGTGCTGAATAAGTTATCGCATTCTGCAGTGCCCCTTCACCTCCCGAGTCCAAGACCACTGGGTGCAAGAAGACATGACAGGTCTCATTCCACATTATCTAATAAATCTGTAGGAACTTGGATTATACAACAGTCACCACCAAGGTTCTCCGGCTCCCCAAGTGATTAAGGTGATACTCCATCATCAGCAGAACTTCCTGGAAGTCTTCCCCCTGCCACGATGAAATGAGCTCACAGCATGAAAGGGAGCCAAGAGGTGTGATAAGATGAGGTACACCACACCTAGCACAAATCTTTGCACTAACACGGATCTCTTATGGCAGGACTAGCCATTCGAGCACGGTGGGACGTAGTAGAGGATGGCCTTCCTACTGCTTCAAGTATCCTACTAAATGCTACCTTCACAGGGACACATGTAACCAGAGGCATAGTTCCCTCTGGTTTTATTAATCCACCCAGGATATCACTGTTCCTAGCAATCTTAAAATCGCGACTTGCACTGGCAAGTTTCCGCTCGATGGAAAAGGAAGAGAGCATTCTAGTTTTCTGATTTGACAAACTTGATTTTTTCGATGACTTCTTGCGATACTTCCCTGATGATTGCTTGTGACTACGAAGGTAACTCTGCTTCATTAATCTGGCTTGATGACCTGAATTCTTTGTTCCGGGTTTGCTTTCTCGCTCTCGAAGTTGGAACATCCTAACTTCTTCACCTTCCATAGATGAGGCTATTGGATTAGAACGAGGAATTCGTTGCATGGCTGTTCTTCGGGCCGTCCTCCATACAGGCTGGGTTGCCGAGGTGTCATCAAGACCAGGACAGTTGCCAGAAAAAAATTGGTCAGTGGAGCCATGTTCCAGTATTTCAACCTGAACAGGGTGTCCTATGATTGCTTTCCCGTTCAATCTGCTCATCAATGAAACAAGAGGGACACGCTCACCATGATAACTTCTTTCAACTTTGACATCAACATCTACCAAAGAGGGGCCTCTCCCTTTGCTTATATAAGCAATATACATATGATCATCACAATCATCCCAATAACCTCGAGAGATCAGATATCTTCCATCATCTTCCAAATCCCTGTACCTTTTGTGACTTCTCCCATGATCTCGAGCAAAATTTGACAGTGGTGGATATCTTGGCTTACAGTATTCGGTCGTCTCATCCTGGCTTGAATCCTCACTGACCATGTCGGACATACCTGACGCATAATGGACACTCCTTTTATCATGGTCAGAACCAAGCCCCCCAGTCCACTGGCTGGAAAGTTCCATCTCTCCCCTTGTAGAGCTGTTTCCCTTCATTCCATTGGCTGTGTCCTGCGGCAAACCATTGCATTTTTCTGAACTCATAATGGAGGTCATTCCATCTGTCATATCAGCTGGCCTCCTTAAAAGATTCCGGTTGTTGCGCTTCCCTTTCAAATGCCACTTTGAAACTCCCACCTCAGGAGAAGCATCATCAGAATGTTCACGTGGATGCATCTCATTCATATCACTAGAAATAGCCATGTCAAGTCTCGCCATCTTGATTTTGTTGGAAACCTGAACTGAAGCAAGTTCGCAATCTCCAGGGCCTGAGAAATTGACAAAATGTCAACATTTAAATTTAGTCACGCATTAGGTCATTAACAGGGAAAAATGCAACTAACAAGGGCCAGACATCCAAGAGCAGAAGTACAACCATATATTGGATACTTAGAATGCCAAGATAAATAAGAGTTATATAGATAAGTATTCACTACAGTAACATAAAATGTGGACAGGAAAAGAAACTCAGAACAGAGAATATGGAATAAAAACCACCATCATAAAATAGAACATCAAGATGTATATAATAAAACATGCATTCTTATTTGCTCATCCTAATTCATAGACAAAATATAACAGAAAGCATAGACCTGAACCTTTTTTTTGGGGGTAGCCAGCACCCGGTGTCTGGGAAACGGTGCTCAGCATTGAGGCTCACAACAGGAATTTTAGATTGGAGTTATATTTAGATTAAGAGTTTAAATTTAAATTGAAATAATGGGGTTTTCTATAAGGCCTTCTTCACACATATAACACGCCTAGTGCTCTCATGCAGACCTGATCCTTTTTTAGCACAGGAAGAGGCAGGAAAACACTAGAGAAGTTTCCAAGATCCAAATTCATTTAAGAAACATGATAATGATAGATCTAAGAGAACATAGTAATGAGAAGAAAGCATGATCAAATTAGCACGCCCCTGATTCTCAAGAAAACATGGAGTTAGTAAGTTGGAAGCAATTAAAATAAAGTTTTCAGAGGTCCTATCATCACTTCTCAGTGTTTTTTTTCCAAGAGAGATCATCACATTGCAGTTTGATTGTTTGAAAAAAGTAAGAGCACCCATCTAGTCTGATTTCCTCATCTGAGATCCAATTCATTCATTTACCATGTATCCAAAAAATCAACATGATGATTTTCTCCAGCAGCATGAATTTCAATGATAAAGCATATCTTATCTGAGAGTATCTAGAAAACTAAAACCGTGTAAAAACACAGATTAATCTCCTCAGATCATGAAGAGCAAATAAGAAACAGTCGAAACAACAAGTCCTCACAAAATCATAGGTAGAATGAAAGTAGATGACATAAATCTATGCATTGAGGCATACTGCTCTCCCTAAGCTCATGACATGTCCATGTGACATAAAGAGGGAGAAAATAATGTCAATACACCAGTAATGATATCGCAGGAGAAACTGCAAGCTGTAATGCTATAGAGCTACTGGATTGTTAATGTAAAAATTATGAACAAAATGATATGTCCTTTCATAAAAAAGAAATAAAATGATAGGAAAATCCAATATCTATAACAGCACAATACTTCAAGTATAATACCTACTAACAGATCCATTTCCTCTCCCTCTTCCATGTCAGATTCCACGTATTCTGTTTCAGAAGAATCAGGTAAATATCGTTCATTTATCATGGAAGACCCATGTTCTTTCATCAAAGAGCCAGGATCATCACGGAAGTTGTTGGTTTCATATTGTGTTATTGGTGCTTCTCCAAAAGAAAATCCACCATGCTGCACAGAATCATTTGAATCACCAGGCAAGTAAATGCATCTGCTCCTTTTCGCTCGGCATACAACAACAGCATCATCTTTTTGTCCTTGTGCAGGAAAACTATGAGAACTATCATCAAGCTGGGTAGGAGAAGACTCTAGTTTTGCGGTGCTTTGCAGAACTTGGACAAGAGGCCGGCGTCTATCTTGTTTTTTACCAAGAGAATCTTCAGTTGTGCCAGAAGACCTTTTTCCTTTCATGGCTTTGTTACAAGTTGCACCACCTATTGGAAGGAATGCATTCAATTTATTTTCGGCACTGCTCTTTGATGTCTCCCAGTCAGCAGATGGTGGTGCTTTTTTCTTCGGGGCAATCCGAAGGCCAAAATCCTGCAGACCCCTCATGCGAGGCATGGTTTCAGGCGTATCTTCTTCCAATCCTATTACCTTACTACTTTTATTCTTATTCTCTTCCTCATGCAGTGGGTTGGATTTCTTGATTTTATTAACACCATACTTGCTATAACTTGCAGAATAATCATTCTTTGTGATCATATCTGAGGATAAAAAGTTATTCCCTTTTTTCAGACCTAAAGGTTTAGAGGCTACACCATTGGAGACAATCCCAGATTTTCGCTGCTTCATTTCAAGCTGCTTTTTCTCTAGCTCAAGGGCGTGGATGATAGCATCTTCTCGTCGTGCATACTTCTCCCTTTTCTTTATCGGAGCTCCTTGAGAAGCTTCAGCCCTTTCAATACAAGCATCAAATTCCCCACAGCGGAAAGGTTTGACTCGTTTAGATTTTTCCAAGTTATACCAGTCCCTGAAAGTATTCTACCATAAGCTCTTCTATGTAAAGAGTAAGGCAAGAGAAAATATTTGTCAAACTGAACAGACTGCAGATCCAACATGACAGAAAAGAAATAAGCTAATATGCATTATATTAAAAATGAAAATTGGATGATAAGCAGCAGAAAAAAACTCTAATTGAAATACAAGGGAAAAAATGTCGAACATAAACACCAGATACCTAAACCAAGTAACAGGAACCTAGTTTTCCTTCACTATCTGCATGTCAACAGTAAATACGGTAACTGGCATGTCCGGATTCAGGCTTAATGCCTGCCTATGTTGTAGTTAAAATCATGAAAAGGATGTCTTTGTTATCGTACAAAGAACAAACATTTAAATGATATCCTCATCCATCTTTGGGAAACCAAACCATTTCAACAGACAAATTGCAGCTCATATGTTCCGAAAAACAAGATTTGATTAGAAGGTCTGTGGAACAGATATGTTAAGAAAAGCATGGATACTACAACGAAGTGCAAGGACAGAAGTTGTTTTCAAAAATAAAGGAAGAAGAGAGAAATAAAGCATATAAAAAGGGAAATCTCACACGCTTGCGTCCTCCCTACCGAGGAGCTTTACGGGAGTTCCGGATCTCGGCGACATGAGATGCGAAGCCGAGAGCTCCTCGGGACCAAGTATTCTCCCTGGCCACCACGAGCCGTTCCTCCTCCGCACCCACACGATCGTCCCAACGCTGCAATCCAAGGCGATCCCCCCTCCATCCCCGTCGCCGGAAGCATCCATCCGCCGCCGCCTCTCCCAGGCTAACAACCAAAAAAGCCCTCCGATACCCCTCCCGTCCTCCCCACTCAACCGCCGCAAAGAGGAGGCGTCCTAGATGACCGTTGCCGGCAGATCACGGCGGCAGAGAGGGTCGTCAAAGATCCGACGGACCGCCGGTGATTACAACAACCCAGGGTGCCCATTCACGCCGACGTAGATCTCTTCATCACTATCACCGTCTCACTTCTCCATTCCCGGCAATCAACCAGCTAGGGTTTCTACGATTCCACAGCCGCCGCTGCCGCTGCCGCCGCCGCCGCTCTCCCTAGCCGTCGGCAGTCAGACTCCGGTCCTCCCCCGGTCCAAAGAAAAAGGATGGAGATCTTGAGGCTTCCAGCAACCGGCGTACCAGAGAACGATAGGAAGGACGGATTTGATTTGAGCGCTTTTGGAGTCTTCCTCTCTTCCGGTTGGTGTTCTGGCTCTCTCTCTCTCTCTCTCCTCCACCTCCGATTTCTCGCTCCTCTATTTTTTACTTTACTTCATTTTTTTATTCCTCCTCTCTACCTCTCTCAAATGAATCGATTTACTAAGTTTTAAAAGAAATAACTAAGCGGGTTAATAACGATAATAATAATAATAATAATAATAATAATAATAATAATGTAATAAAAAAATAAATATTAGAGAAGGACGAAGAAGAAGAAGACCATGACGACATATGACTTGGAACTCTGCGCAGCTCTATTTTTGTGAACCGGGCGGTTTGGGCCATCGTCAATCTCAAAAACGTAATCAGACGGACGGCATTTCGTTAAATTTCGGATTTGTTAAGATCTGCCGTTGAATCGAGTCTCGGGCGGTAAGGAAATGCGAATTCCTGCGGCAGTGCAACTGCAACGTGGGTGTCGCCTTACGGCCTTCCGATTGGCAACGGACGGTCAACTGTTGAGCCACGGATGGTTTAGGTTTCGAACTAACTGGGCCTTCAAGCCCAAACCCCTCGCGGCGTAGCCCGTTTCGAGTGCCGCTGTGGGGGCCCACAACAGCTTTCAATTAGTAAATCTCATTAATTGGAACAGGGCGTGCATGTTATGAATATTTCTTTTGGATTCTTTTATCTTCTTATTTAAGAAAAATAAAATTTGCCTAGTTCTTATGAATATTTGTCGTGATCCGAAAAAGAGAGCGTGGTTCCGCAAAAAAAAAAAAAAGGCTATATTGAACCAATTTAACAGCACAGTTCAATAGGTTGGAGATGAGTTTGAAATTGAGATCACCTCTTCTGATTTGCTAAAAGTTTGTAGTATAAGAATGAAACTTTGTGCACCTAGAAGATTGCGTAAGATTGATGTTGAAGTTTTTTCTCACGAAAGAAAATATATATTTTTTGTTATAATTTTTTTTTTGTTTGTTTGACAAGAGAGTTATTAAGTAGGGATGTTCATGGGTCGGATCGGATCGGGTTCCCTGGTTTTTAGGGCTGTGACCCGAATCGATCCGATTCGGGCCGGGTCGGGCCGAACTCGACCATCATTTTTCTTTTTTTTATTTTTCGTTTATTTTTTAAATATAAATAGTATTTATTATTTTATTTTTAATACAAAATAAAGTATTTTTAAATACTAAAAATATTTTTTTTAAATATCTATATACTTTTCTACATTTAAAATAATTTATTTTATATTTTTTAGATTTTAAATGATATAAAACTATACATTTAACTAAAAAATAATTGAAAAATTAAAAAGAAAAAAAAACCGAATCTATCAGGTCGGGTCGGGTCAACTCGGATTGAAAATTTTCAATCCGAACCTGACCCGACCGACCCTTGTCATGGTCGGATCGGGTCGGGTCGGATTTCCGGGACCCGGTGAACACCCCTACTATTAAGAGCCATGTACTGACATATATCTTCAAAACTCGGAGAAAAATATAGGGGAGATCCTATTATTCGTCTTTTGAATTAAACATGCTGCACCACTACTAAGTAGGAGATTGCATCTCAAACCAACTGAGGCTGAGCTTTAGGACATGATAAACGGGGGTTGACGGCTAGATGCTGATGGCAATAATTGAGATGACTCGCAACACGACGACGGACGCTGACTCAGAGCAGAGGAGGAGCTGCTGCTGAAGGGATGTGATCATGTGAGAATGATTAATCAAGTGCAATCCATCCTTGGTCATATGTCGATCATGCATAAAACACAATCTTGTGATTTTCAAATCGAACAGCTCTGGGGATCTTCTAACCAAGCGAAATGCAGCGTCGGAGTCATGGGGTGGGGGGGCAGGGCAGCAGCAGGCAGGGAGGGAGGCGAGAGGCGGTGTGGACAACAAGGTGAAGTAGCATCGTCGGTCGAGGCAAAATCGAAATGATGAGATGAGGCAAGCCAAGTGAAGCTGCTGCGGCCTGAGGAGGCGAAGTGAGATTGAGTGGATTGGAGGAGCAAATATATGTTTTTAGCAATTGGAAAGTGCATGTTGTTAAACCGGTTCAATATAACTAAAACTTGTGATCGAATCGTCCTCTCTTTTCGATCCTGGAATCATGTTCCCCATATATATATGGGCAAAATATTATCTCACACCGTCCTTGTTCTCTTTTCAAAATATACCACTAGAGCTAGTGACCAAACTAGCTAAAAAATCAAGGAAGGAGACTGACCGACCTGGGGAATGTGTTGTCGCTGCTTCGCCGGCTTGACCTGTTGAGAAGAGACAAAAAAAAGACAAATGCACCAGCCGGGAATCGAACCCGGGTCTGTACCGTGGCAGGGTACTATTCTACCACTAGACCACTGGTGCTTGCTGATGTGTATTGGACACCCATCCCCATATTAGTCGTATTAGGTGCATTAATTTTCAGGTGTTTAGTTTTGCTAGATCAAATTATGTGGTGGCTGGCAAAGATTGCTTTTATATTTTTTTTAGTCATCCAGATTTATTTAACGAATTAAACATAAAACTTAATTACTCCATAAGGGGGGCAGAGAAGGCAGGATCAGTGAGCTGACTGCACTATGTTGCAAATAGTTTGTAAATTTAATACATTTTTTTCTGACAATTGTTAGACGACTTTAAGCATATGACGATGGCAAAAATCCAAGTTAAGATCACAATTTTGGGCCATTGGAGTCCTTTCACATTTGCCTGATTTTCCGCCGAAGCTTACAAATTTTCATTAATAAGTTTCGCCTGAGTTTAATCGATAATCGTTCAATGACTCGAGTTTAATTAAAGCAATTGCAGATTTGTTAATGGCGAAGTCGCCGGAGATGATTCCATGACTCGAGTTCAATATTATATGATCGTGCAATCAAGACTTCAATTTCCTGAAACCAAAAAAAAATCAGAAAATGAAAAAAAAAATGAGACATCTATAAATTGTTAAAGATCGAAGTTAAAATATTATAATAAACAAGTTACTGTACAGTAGTGTGTGCACAGGCAATATATTTTGGCTAACATTTATGTTGTATTTATACTTACTTTAAAAGAAAAAAAAAAGAAAGAGTAAGAGAGGAAGCCTGTGGTGCTCTGCTCCCCAGCCGCTAACGGCTATATTTTTCCTCTGCCGCCAGCAGTTCGATAAAAGGAAAAAAAAAAACTAGCCGTTAGTACCGGGAACCCCCGCGATCTCCCCTGCGTCCCTTTAAATGCCGCCTGCGGGCCTCCCAAAATTAATTCACACAAATTACACGCTGCTCAGTGCTCACGTCCATCGCTCTCCGTCCATCTCTCTTCCCATTCTAGGAGAAGAGAGAGGGGTTCGCACGCATAATCGCGCTCTCTCTGCTCTCATTACATTTCTTTCTTATACATTTCTCTGTTATATCTCATCTCTGACACGTTTTATCTGCAGGGTTCCTTCCTATTATATAGCTCAATCTTTGCGTCCCTTTAGATTACATATTGTTATTGGTTCGTGTATTTCTGTTTCTTCTTTGTTCTTGGATTTTGTTTATACCATGGATGCAGGAAGTTTTTCCTCTGCCTCTGCTACTTCCATGTCATCCGACAAGGGCCGGTGGTCGGCGTCTAATCGCTTCCCCCTTCAAGAAGTCGGATTCAAGCCCTACATCCCTTCCCTGCGTTCTTCCTCCTCTTTCTCCAACTCGTCTTCCCGGCAGAGTGGTGTAAGCCCCTGGATACGTCTGGTCTCAATGTTCTCTATTATGATTCTCTTCTGTTACCTTTTTGCGAACGGGTTCATGCTAGACATCTCGTTGTTTTTTATATTCAATTTGTGATCGAGTTTCTAAATGTTCCTATTTGGGGGGATGATTGTTTACAGGGCGACAGATTCATTCCGGATCGGTCGGCCATGGACTTTGACATGGCGTACTACATGCTAACCGAGGGAAGGAAAGAGAAGGAGAACACAGCGGCCGCGTCGCCGTCGAAAGAGGCCTATCGGAAGCTTCTTGCCGAGACTGTCCTCAAGAACAGGACACGGATCCTTGCTTTCAAAAGCAAGCCTCCGGTGCCTGCCGATAACTTCTTCCACGAATCCGAATTTGCCTCTTCTCAACAGGTCAAGCCGGCGAAGCAGCGACGACACATTCCCCAGGTCAGTGTTCTTCCTCAAGGTCATGCCTTGTTCGAGCCGCGAGTTGCAAGTTTGTGTTCTCACTCGCCTCTTCATAACTTGCAGTCGGCAGAGAGGACACTGGATGCGCCAGATATCATGGACGACTACTATTTGAATCTGCTGGATTGGGGATCGAGCAATGTGTTGTCGATCGCCCTAGGAAGCACTGTTTACTTGTGGGACGCTTCCGATGGGTCCACTTCCGAGCTTGTGACCGTGGACGAGGACGTCGGCCCGGTCACCAGCGTCAGCTGGGCTCCCGACGGCCGCCACATCGCCGTCGGCCTCAATTCTTCTGACGTCCAACTATGGGACACGAGCTCCAACCGCTTGGTTCGTGACCCCTTTCAATTAACTCTTCATCGTCCACCATTTATCTTTCTCTACAGTGGTTTAAGATGTTGCGTTCTGTTCTTGTACAGTTGAGAACACTGAGGGGTGTGCACGGTGGTTCCAGAGTTGGTTCTCTTGCCTGGAACAATAACATCCTGACGACGGGGGGTATGGACGGCATGATCATTAACAACGACGTCAGGATCAGATCCCATGTCGTGCAGACGTACCGCGGCCACCAGCAAGAGGTCTGTGGACTGAAGTGGTCTGGTTCTGGTCAGCAGCTGGCCAGCGGAGGCAATGACAACCTTTTGCACATCTGGGATGTATCCATGTCCTCTGCGAGTCCGTCGCCCGGCCAGAACCAGTGGCTCCACAGGCTCGACGACCACATGGCTGCAGTGAAGGCCCTCGCCTGGTGCCCCTTCCAGAGCAACTTGCTGGCGTCCGGCGGTGGCGGCGGCGATCGGTGCATCAAGTTCTGGAACACCCACACGGGAGCCTGTCTGAACTCCGTGGACACGGGCTCGCAAGTATGCTCCCTCCTGTGGAACAAGCACGAGAGGGAACTGCTCAGCTCCCACGGATTCACTCAGAACCAGCTTACGCTGTGGAAGTATCCGTCCATGGTGAAGATGGCGGAGCTCACCGGCCACACATCTCGGGTCCTATTCATGGCTCAGGTATGTGTTCAAGAATTACTTCGATTGGTGTCTGTCTCATTGATGAAGTGCTCTTGCTGATGACGGTGACAACAAATATTTGCAGAGCCCCGATGGATACACCGTAGCATCTGCAGCAGGGGATGAAACACTGAGGTTTTGGAATGTGTTTGGAACTCCTGCTGCTGCTGCACCAAAGTCGGCAGCCAAATCCGCCAATGCAGCAGGCCCCTTCGCTAGCTACAGCCATATTAGGTAAAAGAGAAATCAATCAGAGGCAAAAAATGATGCAGAATATGAACATTAGGTAAAAGGAATTTGTAACTAAGCATGCATATTTGTAACTATACTATGTAAACGTAAACATATACATATTTATACCATGTCGAACATGAATCTTAGAGACTGTAATTGTAAAGCCGTTGTTGTAAGCAGTGACATGTGTTCTCTACTTCGGAGAATATGACATGGATGGCTATAATAGTACGTTTTGTACTCCACCCGAGGATTTCATTTGTCGGTTTTCTTTCGTGTTCATGTGGCAAATGTTGCCAACTTCATTGATGAATTGATGCAACTAAGCATATTTATTATTCATCGGATCAAGAATTTTGAGAATGTGTATCATTTTGTTGCAAAAGTTGTGACTTTACGGGCTGCGAATGTTCTTGCTCTTTCACGGTTTCACGGCAGCTCTTGCTTGAAATTGACTGCGTTGTAATTCTGGCGTTAAAACTGCATTGTTTTTTGTTTATTTCATTATAGTAATTTTATCAATCTACTCTTACATAAAATATAATTGGTACATAAAAGAAAAAAACATGTTTCTTCTCAGTTATACAAAAGGACATGTTTCTTCTCAGTTATGTTTTAATAAAAAGTCTAGCAATGGCCATAGTAGCAAAGCATTGACCAAATGAAAAAGATTTCTTGAAGCAAGAGAATTTCAAGTAGACAAAAATTTAATTGGAGTTCGAAATTAAAGCAAAGCTTGTGTCCTCTTTGGCAGACAGAAATCATTCTCTTGCTAGGAACCAAACAGAAATCATATTCCTCATTTTACCTTTTTGAGCTCAACAGTTGAAACCATGGAGCAAAATGCTCATTAAAAAAAACACCAAATGATTTCCTTTTCTCTTGTCCACTTGAAACCATGGAGCAATGCTCGTTTAAAGCAATGCTCGTTTCTCTTCATCTCTACAGCTTTGCTCCTCCTATAAATGAAATTAATCTGGATCGCAGATAGAAAATGGGAACCCAAAGTGTTCCGCATGCATGCCTACAGAAATTAAGCAGTTCCGTAGGTTCCTTTTACCCTTCACCATACATTTTTGCTTTTATCAGGGAAATTTCCATTCACAAAGTTTAATTGTTCATCAAATACAATGCTCTTCTTTATTTACCCCATCTTGAGAGAATCAACAAGCCTACTACTGTCAGACAACAGGAAGCCACAATACTCACAACAAGTGCGAAAGCATAAATCAGAGATGGAAACTTGAAATACTTTTGTATCCGCTTCAATCCTTGGTCAATCGCCGGTGCCAGTGCAGCAGCCCCAGCTACACGGAATGGTCTCGTGATGTTGTTTCCAGTCCACATCAAGATCACAATCTGATATTACAAATATGGTTAGAAGAAACATGAATCTATGATAAGTTACCAGAGGCAACATACAACAGAATTGTACAAATTAGGTGGATGGAAAACAGCACCTAATTACATATATCTGTGCAAAGGGCTGGTTGGTGGAGTTGAAATGTTTTCATTTTCCAACATAGGATTGAAAGTTTCCAACAGAAATGTAGCATACTATGATTAAGCTTCTAAGTTCTACCATACTCTTGTGGAATGCAGAAATGTAGCATTTCTGTCAACTGTAGCATTTCAAAGAGCTTATACTTCTCAGAAAAGAAGAAAAAAGGGAGAGTATATCCTCTTTTCTCACTTGTTAACATGTTCTCACTGGTTAACGTGATGTCAATCGCATACCGGAACTTTTCCAAATTTTTTTCCAATTACAAAAGGAGGTCCATGAAAATAAAAGAGCGCATCTCGCTAATGAAATTCAAAACTCATAATCTCTCGGTCTCCGAGTGATAACTGTGACACCCTTGATCCCAGTTAAGGTATGCAATGATGATTTGTATCTTAGCCAATAAAATGATACGTGTTTCTGCAATGTACTGGACTAGGCGATTTGCTTAATTCCAATTTTCAGCAAAAGGGGGCATTTTATCAAGCTTTTGTGATTCAAGTTTCATTTGTGATTACCTATATCCAAACTATTGTTTGATGCCTATGTCAATGTCAAAGAAGTAGCAAACTAGTCAAATGTCAAAGATTCAGTGGCAAGCAGAACTTAATCTAGTTTATATCTGTAATGATGGAAGAAGAAAAAGGAGAAAGAAAAAGTAAGTGCATGCATTATATATATATACCCCAAGGAGGGCCTTGAGATTGGCGGCAGGGTTGCTCCCCGTGCTCTTCTCGTATCCGAGAAACGCCAGCACGAAAAATGTCGTGTAGGTGACACCGTCGAACAAGCCGTAAGCCAAAACCGCAGCAAGGCCAAGCTTCGCCACCTTGGACCTCAGCTCCGCAGTGTCCATCTGCATGCATGCCCTCAGGGGGGCGCTTTGTTAATTGCACAGATCGAGAGACCCACGGATTTTCCAATGCTCTAAAGAACAAATGCACCCTTGTTCCCCAAACTTAATCCTTCGAGACCCCATCTTTAATGCCTTCAAAATTGGGGAAAAAAAAGAACAATATGAATCAGAGATTTACCACCCATTTTGACCAGAAGCTTCTTCGGGCGTTCGATTCGTCCTGGTACTGCAACAAGAACAATGTAACAAGACAAAATTTTGATCAACATTTTGAGCAACAAGCTGAAGGTTCAGTCACAAAGTTGGAAACCTTCAAGCATCCGTGAAAGGGAACCTGAGTATTAGGAGTCTCATCCGGGCTGTACTGGTCGCTGGCAGAGCACAAGAGGGCGACTGACCGGCGATGGCTGGAAGGACGCGGCGGGTCGGCGAAGGGTGTCCTCTTGGGAAGACATTGCTTCTGCGGCTGCTGCTGCTGCTGGTGGTGGATTCTTGGCGTAGGGGAAGCAAAAGCTCGTAGATCTCGGCGGAGGAAGAGGGAGGTCTGCGGGGAGGAGGAGAAGAAGGTGAGGCTCGACATCATCTAATCTATCTCCTATCTTCTTCACAGAAGAATCTCCACTTCCATCCACTGTTGTTGCTGCTGCTGCTCTCTCATGCTCTCATAACTGAAGTCAACAAGGGATGGCGGAGAGGTGATAAGAGTATGGGGCACCTGAACCTCTTTCTCTCTCACACACTCTCTCTCTCAGTCTCTCTCTCCCCCTTCTGTGTTTGTGTCTGTGCGTCGCTGACAAATTTTCGCTTCCTTACCCTCGATACTCAACATCCCACAGACCACAGTAATAGTATTCTTTTATGGGGTATTAAACTTTAAATTTTAAAATATAAATATTTTGAAAATAACTTATCTTAAAAGAATCCTAGTTATATTAATTTATTTAATCAACAATTAAGCATTTTATTATTTCTTTTCGCTTCCGAAAAAATTACACCGAATGTCCTCAAACTTTAACGTTTACTCAGCGATATCCCTCAATTTCACATTGTAACACGAATGCCTTCAATCTTTTAACTCGGTGTCCATCTGCATGCATGCTCGTCTCCTTATCACGGAACTGACGTGACGCTAACACAACACCTTCACTTCTCTCCACGTAAATATTCATTGACGTGACAATATTAAAAAAATTAAAAATAATAATTAAAAAATTAAAAAAAATGCCACAAGGGAGCTCGCCCGCAAGCAAGGTCGCATAGGGGACCCTCTCTACGACCTCGCTCGCCGGTGAGGTCATAGAAGGGGGAGGGGGGCTCACCCCCCCCCCCCCCCCCCCCCTCTACAACCTTGTCGGTGTCTCCCTCGTGGCATTTTTATTTTTTTAAATTTTAATCTTAATTTTTTTTAATATTGTCACAGTAGTGAATGTTTACGTGGAGATGAGAGAAGGTGTTGTGTTAGCGTCACGTCAGCTCCACGATCGAAAGACGGTCCATAGCAAGTAAAGATGGCACCGGATAAAACGAGTTAAAAGATGGAGAGCATTCGTGTTACAAAATGAAGTTTGAGGATATCACTGAGCAACCGTTAAAGTTGGAGAGCATTTTGTGTAATTTTTTTCTTTCACTTCCGTATAATAAACTACCGAATTATGATTCTCAACAACTAGTCATTATTTGATTTATGGGTAAATTACAACAAATGCCCTCCAACTTTAAAGTTTGCTCAGTGATACCATCCAACTTCACTTTGTAACACAAATGTCCTTCATTTTTTAACGTGTTTCACCCGATGCCCTCTTTACCTGGAATAGTCGGTTTTCCGATTTTTCGTTGATGTGGCATCCACGTGGCCATCTCCTCTCTTCTTTACGCAAATAGTCGTCCGACACGGCATGCTCTAACGTGGCACATAAAATTACACCAATGCCCTCCAACTGTTCAGCGATACCCTCCAACTTTACTTTGTAACACAAATGCCCTTCATCTTTTAATACATTTCATTCGATACCCTCTTTACCTGAGACAATCGATTTTTTTATTTTTATCGATGTGGCGTCCACGTTAGGGGTGTTCACCGGGTCGGGTCGATCCGGTGAACCCGAAAATCCGACCCGTCGGGTCGGGTCGGTGGTCGGGTCGACCCGATCACGACCCGACCAAGGGTCGGGTTGGAATTTTTCAACCCGACCCGACCCGACAACCCGGTTTTTTTTTAATTTTTTATTATTTTTTAGTTAAATGTATAGTTTTATATCATTTAAAATCTAAAAAAAAATATGAAATAAATTATTTTAAATGTAGAAAAGTACGTAGATATTTAAAAAAATATTTTTGGTATTTAAAAATACTTTATTTTGTATTAAAAAATAAAATAATAAATACTTTTTATATTAAAAAATAAATGAAAAATAAAAAAAGAAAAAGGGTGACCACCCGACCCGACCCGACCCGGCCCGGCCCAGATCGGGTCGATTCGGGTCGCAGCCCAAAAAGGGCAGAGACCCGACCCGACCCGGCCAACTTTGGCTGGGTCGGGTCGGGTTTGTTCACAGGTCGGGTCAAACCCGACCCGTGAACGCCCCTAGTCCACGTGATCATCTCATCTCTCCTCCATGTAAATATCATACTTCGACGTGGCACCATATATTAAACTATCTTACTTACCTTAAGTTGACCCACTCACTGTTAAATTATTTTCTTATTTCTCTTTTTGTCGTAGTTCGCATTAAACCTCCTTCGCTGTTTGCACTCCTTCGTCATTCGCTCTCCTTCATCGCGAAAAGTGAACGATGAAGCAGGCGAACGACGAAGGAGAGCGAACGACGAAGGAGTGCGAACGGCGAAGGATGTTTCATGCGAACGATGGTAAAAGGGAACTAAGAAAATAATTTAACAGCGAATGGGTCAACTTACGGTAAGTAAGATGGTTTAATATGTGGTGCCACGTTGGAGCATGCTACGTGCTATTTGCATGGAGGAGAGATGAGATGACCACGTGGACGCCACGTCGACAAAAAATCGAAAAACCGACTGTCCCAGATAAAGAGGGCATCGGGTGAAATGTATTAAAAGATGAAGGACATTTGTGTTACAAAATGAAGTTGGAGGGTATCGCTGAACAAATCTTAAAGTTGGAGGGCATTGATATAATTTTATGTGGCACGTCGGAGCGTGCCACGTCGGACGATTATTTGCATGTAGGAGAGAAGAGATGGCCACGTAGACGTCATGTCGACGAAAAACCGAAAAATCGACTATCCCAAGTAAAAAGAGCATCGAGTGAAACACGCTAAAAGATGAAAGGCATTTGTGTTACAAAATGAAGTTGGAGAATATCGCTCAGCAAACCTTAAAGTTAGAGGGCATTTAGTGTAATTTACCCTTTGATTTATTGATGAATTAATAATCTAATATTTATCTACACATAAAATTAACTAAAAATGTCAGTCCATACTAATAAATAGTATTTCATCATATTAAATGACATAAAAATATAATATCATGTCATAATAAGAAAAAGATAAGTTGAAAGATGGTGGCAAACAAGAAAGAAAAAGAGTGGAACAATGTTGATATTCCTTTCCATGATTAACAAAGAATTATTTTGTAAATTTTCAAAAGATTTTTTTTTGACAGAAAGGTATAAAGGACTTCTAATTTTAAACACATACCTGAGCATAATTCTTCTTAAGGGCCATAAAGAATAATCACTAGATAGCAAGATAATAGGCAAGAAAGTAAATTGCAAAAGTGAAGAAAAACCTATTTGAACATGATAGAATTGAAAAGCATGGCGACTTAAAGGTCCAATTTTCAATAAGAAAAAAAACTGCACAAGCACATGTATAGTTAAGAAACTGTAATAATAAACCAAGTTTGCAATATACTTTTTTCAGTCGTAATCAGGAAACTGTTCAGAAGGAATTCTCCATGTCATGATACATGAGAGAAAGAATTGTCTATTTGTCATGAAGAAAAGTTTCCTTCCACATCACAAGATTTAGTAATCGCTCGCAGTGATATCAACATTCCGATATGATCCCAACGTCAACATCCTTTAAATAGCCTCTTTGAGATGCAGATATATTCATTATGGGAGTGGAAGGCACACAATTATTGGGCTTATTAAACATTTTGTTAAGACGAATAAAGCTTTAAATATCCAGCATGACAATCTGACAATGCCCTAAGAATTCCAAGTTTTCTTAATTTTGAGGAGAATGAAAAGGACTTCAACCATGTACTTCAAATATAAGAAATCTACGGAGCTCGAAGAAAATATGACATCATTCCGTATCTCAACAAAGTTCTTGGTTTCTATGTACAAGTTCTGACAAAAATTCAAGCCAAATCAGAAGAAACATGCATGGGATGATTAATCCTTGGATATCCTTTTCAAATTGGGATATGGAAAATAAATCTTTATAATCAGTTAAATACACATGCAAGAATTACAGGTGTACAAAAAATAGTATCACAGGGCTTCTCCCTGCTCTCGTGACACAGAGGTAGAAAGGATGGAAAGGCTGCGATTTAAAAATGTCAGGGCGGATTCACAATCCATGATTATCTTAGTGACAGACGAAGGCTCATCTGTTGTCGATTGGCATCCAGCTGACATGGCTGCATAGGAATCCCGGAGACTTCTCAAGTTCCCTAAAAACTGTGATCCACAAAAATGTCAATTATATTTGCCAAATCTATGCATAAGACTATCATGGAAGTCTTATACCTTTCACAAACCAGATCATATCCTATACCTTAAATATAATCAAATCCAGACACAACAGCTGTTTATGGAGATTGTCATGCGACATTTTACATGATGATTTGCTATATCTTTTTCCATGATACTATGGATTTGAACAAACATTATCCATTGGTGGAAAAATTGCAGAGATCTAGAAAGAAATAAAAACACATTTTTAAAACAAGCATATTATGCAGAGGCTAAACGCACAGCATACCTTTAATAGAGTGTTATATGCTTCCAACAAGCGATTAGCAGCAGGGCCAAATCCATGTAATTGCGGTACCTCCATCATGTGGGTCCAAGGCCGAATTTCCTATGTATCATAGATCGCAGTTCCGTATCAAGAACAAAAATTTGTGGCAGAGAAAATAGGACAATGCTGAATAAATATATATGCATTAAACAAATTGAAGCACGAATACCACAGGAATAAAACGAAACACGATGAAAAAACATACATGTCCCAGGATAAGTTTTCTTTAAAATTCTCCAAGGTACCTTTGTGTAAATCAAATTGAAAGTCTTCACAGTTTCCAAAAAGGACTCCAAATGCGCCCTAAGCTTTTGCTCAGTCTCAGCATACTCTTCATTGGGATTGTAATCATACTGTGCAACAAAAAGCAATTATAGATATTATCTGATAACTGAAGAGTTTTTTACTTAATTGTCATATCACTTAAACTGGAAAACGGAACATGAAGGAAAGCACTTGAGTACAAGTTATGCATTAGTTCCTCGTCAAAAGAAAAAGTATGCATTAGTTTCATGATTTTATTGTTTTGGGCAAGATTCACTAACAACAGCAAAGACTAATTGCAACTCATGCCTATGACCTCTACAAAGATACTTCTCCATGGCACCAATTGTCATTCTTGGTTATCCTTAATCTTCATACATAGGTCTTTTATTCAACCTCCGTATGTCTCTTGTACAACTCATAACAAAAATGGTGACAATTTCTCATTAATCAAGGCATATACCCACTTTCACCCATCTTCAAGAAGTTATCATCATTATGTGCTTTTTTTGATGAAATCGTCTATCGAAATTTGTTAACCAAAACACCATAAAACATATGACCATTTCTGAACAAAGCTTCCAGTTGTGGACATGAGGTTAACGTTTCATTGAAATTAATCTGCATTATAAACACTATAACTCATGGTATTCATAAGGGCTGTTTATCAATTATACCTTTGATGCCAACTCCTGGACCATTTGTTGCAAATTTGCTAGTTTTTTTGAATGCTCGGACAGTTTCAATTCCAGTTCAGATATATCCGGCCTGAACAACGGAATGTGCTAATCAAAACAAGATATATGACAGTTTTGAGACCTTAACGGAAAATGTTGTCGAACAATAGAGACAGAAGTATGGAGACGCATAACTATGAAAAAAAATGGGTAAAAAGGATCCAATACCATGAGAAACCAATGTGATCTCCACAAGGCATGCAAGTGATAACTTACATATAAAAATAGTATATTTTTAAATGATAAAACTTCAATCATTATATATTCATGATAATAAATTGGGGTAATTACATGTATAATTCTCCAACTTCTTTTTGCATCTATCATCCCCAACTCTAATCACTATGTCTGTCTAACGACTCATCACTTTACGCATCATCTAAAAAACTTAAGAAAATAACACATAAAAAGTAAAATAAAACCTAAATCAAAATGATAAAAGTAAAATGGGGTGCGCCGCTGCCTCCCTCACTTCCGACATTTTCCAACCAGCATTGATGGCGTCATATTAACATGGATGGCAGAGAACAGTAATGAGTCAGAAAAAAAACGGTTATATCTGGTCACGAGACTAGATGGGTATAATGATAACAGTTGGGGGGCATTAGAACCAAAAAAACTTAGACTAGAGAAGGTTATGATGAGTAAAATAAAAGCATTATACATGTAAATTATCCTATTGAAATGGAGAAATGGTAATGTAGGAAACTAGAAGACAGATGGCAGTCTGCAATAAGAAAATCTGTTCATTCAGGACAGGTCGTGGACCAACAAGCATTCTGATTGAAGTATCAACAGACCAACAAACTATTTTAACTAAAAGTTGTGGACAATATAGCAGCTGAGACATTTTAAACTTCAAATTTCCAAGAGACTTTCCTTGACCATCTACAAATGGTCATCTACCCATTATTTTCTAAGAACAAGTGGATGAACAAGCATGCACATGCATCACAAAAGCATGTAAAGCGATGTTATGATAACAAGAAAGGGAATAAAGTGGATGTGGGAAGAGGGCATTCGTGGTTTTCAAAATCCCGTGTGATCCAATATATTCTCAAATAAACCCCCCAAAAAAAACAAGATGGACAATTCAGTTTGTGTGCATCAATGAGATGACATAGCACCATGCAATTCACATGTATCAAAGATAACTAAACATTAACTAGCAACAAATTTTTAGATGCCCAGTAAGCAAAATTAAGTATTCACCAATTACATAAAAATAAGAAATACTAACAAAGTTCTGCAGTATAACAACTTCGTTTGATACATATATTATGGTGATTCAGTATATTATAACACAAAGACACACCTGCTTCATTATGAATTCAAATAACAACAAAATAAGACTTACAATGTGTAAAGAGTCTGAATCTGCACATCTGCAGGGAAGAGTTTCAACTCTTCTGAGAAAATTTGAGCTTGTTTCTCAGCTATGGAATCCACCAATTGCACATCTTTTGCCAATTGTTCATCAACGCTTCTCAGAAGAACCAATGTCAAGACTTTTTGGGATTCCGGGCATGGTTAGTCATGATGTTTTAGGAAGAAATTAAAACTCAAGTTCTTACCTCCACTCTGGGTTATCAGCATAACAACTTGCTTCCACAAGATTCACAATAAGATGAAGCATCTCAACACGTTCCTCATAGGTTCCTCGTCCCTGTGGTTAGCAAATGAAAAAAGTTGAGTACCTTGTGATATGCAAAGACAAAAACAATATGAGAATAAGACACATACAGTTCAGACATGTAGTAAGACTATCTTATATTCTCCTAAAAAAAAGACTATATATGGTAAATCCCTTTTGTTTTAAGTTTTAACATGACATGGAATCTTTAATCATAAAGAACTATGAAATAAATGAAATGAATTTAAACTTTAAACCAGTATTGTGTGTGATAAGCAATTATGATCTCCGGAACAAAAAATGGTTGAAATATTGATCGGTACTTCATTAGATTTGTTCGAATAACCCACAAATTAAATGTCTGAGTGAATCCTAAAATTGTAACACCGACCACTAGTTCTTCCTACAGTAAATTGAGCTTTGATAAAAACGGATTCAAACAACAATAGTCAACCGCATCCCTAAAAAAATGATAGTAAACCACAGAAGAAGAAATGCTTTATAGAGGTGGTCATGCAGCAAAAAGTGTAGGAATTGTTTACAGACTTTTTAAAGGAAGAAGATTACTCACTTGGATGGCTTCCGGATCAACTGTAGGTGTAATGCCCAAGAAGCTTGCTATTTCAGCCAATTCTGCGTGTTCAATAGAAAATATTTCCAGATAGTAAGGGGGAGGAGAAACAGAAAGGTAGATTACATTACTTGGCAACAAGTTTATTTTTATCACTATAAAAAGGTTTCGAAGGATATGATTTGTTTTGCACATGAGAAGTGATACACTTTGTGAAGTTCTTAACACTTAGAAATGGGAAGAAAATAAGTCTCTGAATATTTACAGCGATTATGCTCCTCTCTGTTTAGAACATCTTGAAGCATTGGAAATATCACCTTTTTGTCGCCTAAAGAAAAAGGAAATACCACTTTCTCATATTTTAGCATGGACATATAAGGTTGTGATTTCGTTGAGCAGAGATCTACAACTACTCACATGATAAATCAGGATATTGTTTGAAAAGACAGGGTGGGGGACTTACGTTGAATGCGGGTATTCTCCTCTTCACGATCCATGCTATCTCCTTGCCAATTCTGTTGAGTGAATGGTGATCTATCTCCCAGCAACCTATCATGAAGTCAATATAGCATAGATGTTAAAACATGCAGCCACAGTACATTTTTATCACAGTGAGTTCAAACAGGGGTTGTAAAACATGAAAAAATAGAAAAAAGAACTAGTTTTCTCACACCCTTTTTTCCCTGGCGTCATAAAAACTTCGTAGAAAAACTTAACGATGGAGTACAAATCAAGATTACATTTCAGGAAAAAAAGTCATTTGCTCAATTTCTTTCATCCTACAATTGGCAAAGAAACGGTCATAAAAAACATTCTAAAGGCGCTTCAAATTGACATGGAAACTAAACAAGATCAGATCAAACTGGGGCGTCGATCCTAGAAAGGTATAGGGTTTCGGCGATCCGGGGAACCTGAAGAAGAGCCATTCGAGGAGGGCGTAGCGCTCGACGCCGGCGAAGAGGAGGGACTGCGCCGGGGCGCCGGCGCGGGGGCAGTTCAGCAACGACAGCTTCCGCTGGATCTCCTCCATTTGCTTCGACGCCATTTCCCTCTCCCTCGCACTCTCACTCACTCTCTCTCTCTCCCGCCGGCGGCGGGGGCAAGACCGGCGGCGGCGTGCGTCGGAGCGGCGGCGGAGGGGGGCGAGAGAGCGGCGGCCTCGGCGAGAGCGGCGGCGGCGTGCGTCGGGAGCGGCGGCGGGTCGCGGGAGATCGGCGGCGGGGACGAGAACGGCGGCGGCGTGCGTGATACCGGCGCTAGGGCACGCGGCGAGGCGGCGACGAAAGATCGGCGGAGGGGGCGAGTGACCGGCGCTAGGGCACGCGGCGAGGCGGCCCAGATCTGCTAGGGCTCTGGCGCGAGAACGTCTAGCCGGAACAAATATGGCCATCCATGGTCAGATCTGTCCTCCAACAAGACAGTGCAATCGCTGCTCCACAGGACAAGTCATCATCCCAATTTTTCAACTTTTTTTTTATTATGTATCAAATTAACTAGTTTTTTTGTTAGATGTTTTTTTTAGCCCCATATAGCTTGTTCTGTTTTTTTTTCCTTTAGTTATGTTTAATTTAATAAATAATTATTAGATTGGTGCCTTAGTGTTATAAATAGGATTTCCTAACAAACTCTAGTTCGCTATTTATGTTCCAAGGTTTAAGGAAACACAAAATTTCCAATTATACTTATTTTATAAGAGAAAATAAGTACCAATATTTTCAAAATCAAACTGGACTAAACCGTCCAGTTTACTAGTTCAACCGTGAATCGGTGCTAGTCCAATTCGATTCAACATCAAAACTATTTTTTATGTCGAATCGAGCAAAAATCGCTTGGACTGGAAAACAATGAACCGATTCAATCAGATTTAAGCATATTTTGAAAAAATAAACAAAAAATCAGTAAAATAGAAAAGTTAAAAAAGAAAGAAGAAAGCATTAAAAGGTAAGTGTTAAAAAATCATATTAAAAAAGGAAGTTATTAATGGGCAGAAAAAATGGGAAAAAAATGAAAGAGTTAAAGAAAATTAAAAAAAAAAGAAAGAAGAGCAATTTGAGATAAAATGTATTTATATAATATCTATCATCATTAAATCATAAGTAAAAAAATCAATAATAAGCTATTAATAAGTATGTATTGAAATTATTATCACTACAAGAAAAATCGTTATTTCCGACGGCATGAGTCGTCAGAGACTCAGAAATTAACAAAAATTCGTCGCAAATGTGAGTTTGCGACGGATTTTTCGACAAAAGAGAGCTATCGGAAATGTGTTCGTCGTAAATATTTTTTGACGAGTCTATCACAATCGAAGTTCCCATGGCTCGAACCATCCGAAACATTTGCCACGGCTTGGGTTGTGGGAAAGTTCTCATGGCTCGGGCTATGGGAAACATTTCTGAGCCATGATAAATGTTTCCCAGGGCCGAAGCCGTTGGAACTTTCGACGGATATATGATTTTTCGATGGATCGTTAGAAAGATTTTTTCAAATATTAAAAAATGCTCGCCAGTCACATCGACCACCCGCAGACATTCGATCGGCCGCAGGCAGTCGAATCAGGCCATCTCGCAACTGATCGGATGCCTGGTAGCCAAATCTGACCGTCTGCGACCTGATCCGCCGCCTAGCAGCCGAAGAAGGCCCCCCCACGGTCAATCCGATGCTTGGAGGTCGAAGAAGACTGCCCGCAGTAGTTCCTGGCCGTGCGCGAAAGGATGTGGTAGCGAGGTGACCGATCCGCAACGAGGCGGCCGAATGAGGCCGCCACGTGGTCGTTCGAGCTTGCATGTATCCTGATCAGGCTGCTAGGAGACTGAGCCGTCGTGAGGCGGCCGATCCGGCCACGGGAGGGAGGGAGGGAGAGAGAGAGAGAGGGTGGGTCTCCGGGCGCATCGCCTGTGGGAGAGGGAAGGAGGGAGACCGCACGCGTCGCCTGCTAAAGGGAGGGATGAAGGTCATCGCGTCAGTCGCCTGGAAGGAGGGAGATGGCCGCGTCGATGAGGGAGAGAGTGGAGAGAGAGAATGAGATAGAGAGAGGAGAGAGGGGGAAAGTGAATAAAAAGAGAGGGATAAGCGGGAAAAGGAAAAAAATAAGTGGACGTGTTTGACAGGATTTTTGGTTTTCCGCCGATTTAGGCCATAGGGAACGTCTTTCCATGAGCGAGGCCGTGAGAACTTTTCACGGTTCGAGATGTAAAATTTTTTTTCCTCGGCTTGAATTGTCTAAAATTTCGACGGAAAGTAATCCATCGCAAATTGTGAAGGATTTCCGTCCTTCGAAAAAATATCATTTTCTTGTAGTGTATTTACCATTATTAAAACTTTTAATAAATAAAATTAGTGTAATATTCATATATATAAGATGAAATTATAATATTTTTATTATTAATGAATCATTGCTATAATATTTGTACATTACATCAAATAAATAATATTATATCTTTAAAATTATTATAAATAATATTATTTTAATAAAATATATTCCAACGCGGTCGAACTCGTTTGGACCGGTGCAAGCACAATCCGTTAAAGAGTTCGATTTGATCGTATGCCGAAAACATTGATAAGTACTCATTTTATTTCAACAAATTAAAATTGATGGAACATGTGATATAACACAAAATTCAAACTTTCATCATGCATGCTCCTTTTAATTCTAATAAAAATATTTAATTTTAAAACATAGTTAAAAATACGATGGCATGCTATTGGTCATTTTCAAATTACAAAAAAGATGCATAACTATTAAATGTGGCAATTTATTTTTACATAACCTATATGCATATTAAATTCAGAAATTCCTAAGATGGTCTCAAAACATGATAAGACTAATAAAAACATATTCTAAAGAAAAAAAATCAAATTTTCAATTTTTTTCTCTATATAATTAATGCATATATGAATTTTCAAAAACTTTTGTATTCTTGTGCCACTTGTGCTGAACTTGAGCTGCCACATAGCCTACTTTTACTTTTTTCCTTTAATTCTCTGCGAAACAAATCGAATATTGTGCAAAGATAAAAAAAATGACATAAAATTATTTGGCACTTCAGGAAAAAATATATTTTTTATTCATAAAATTTCCAACATCTTTTTCTGGGTCCTTGGGTTTTTTGTGCATGTTTTCAATTGCAAAATTTGTATTTATGCAATTATGAAAATACATATATATACACATAAAATGTCCAAAAAATAATGTTTTCTTTGGAAAAGTTCCAAAAACATTTATGATACTCTATATATTTTTATAGAACATCTAATTTATATTTTTATGCGATTAGTAAATATATATGCAGAAAATTCAGATATGAAAATTGAACCCTGAAAATTAGGAATTATCCTTCAAAATTCCAAAATAATTTTTCAGGTACTTTCTATCATTTTTAAATATTTTGTGTATATTTAAAAAAACCAAAATAGTTTTTTCATGCAATTATTATTTTTTTATGAAAAATGCATATTTGCACCTATAACGTTAAGAAATGTTGTGAAAATTCCAGAATAATTTCCTAATACATTCTTGACATTGTTTCCTCCAAGACTAATGCATATTTATTGCAAAAATATGTATTCGTGTAAATTATTGGAATGAAAATTCATATATGTATTAATTATATCGAGAAAAAAATTGAAAATTTGATTTTTTTAGAATATGTGTTTATTAGTCTTATCATGTTTTGAGAGCATCTTAGGAATTTATGAATTTAATATGCATATAGGTTATGTAAAAATAAATTGCCACATTTAATAGTTATGCATCTTTTTGTAATTTGAAAATGACCAATAGCATGCCATCGTATTTTTAACTATGTTTTAAAATTAATTATTTTTATTAGAATTAAAAGGAGCATGCATAATGAAAGTTTGAATTTTGTGTTATACCACATGTTCCATCAATTTTAATTTGTTGAAATAAAATGAGTACTTATCAATGTTTTCGGCATACGATCAAATCGAACTCTTTAACGGATCGTGCTTGCACCGTTCCGAACGAGTTCGATCGCGTTGGAATATATTTTATTAAAATAATATTATTTATAATAATTTTAAAGATATAGTATTATTTATTTAATGTAATGTACAAATATTATAGCAATGATTCATTAATAATCAAAATATTATAATTTCATCTTATATATATGAATATTACACTAATTTTATTTATTAAAAGTTTTAATAATAGTAAATACACTACAAGAAAATGATATTTTTCCGAAGGACAAAAATCTTTCACAATTTGCGATGGATTACTTTCCATCGATATTTTTGACAATTCAAGCCGTGGAAAAAAAAATTCACATCTCGAGCCGTGAAAAGTTCCCACGGCCTCGCTCATGGAAAGATGTTTCCTATGGCCTAAATCGTCATAAAATCAAAAATCCTGTCAAACACGTCCGCCTATTTTTTTTCTTTTTCCGCTTATCCCTCTCTTTTTATTCACTTTCTCCCTCTCTCCTCTCTCCTCTCTCTATCTCATTCTCTCTCTCCACTCTCTCCCTCATCGACGCGGCCATCTCCGTCCTTCCAGGTGACTGACGTGACGACGTTCATCCCTCCCTTTAGCAGGCGACACGTGCAGCCTCCCTCCTTCCATCTCCCGCAGGCGATGCGCCCGGAGACCCTCTCTCTCTCTCTCCCCCTCCATCTCGCCCGTGTCCAGATCGACCGCCTCGCGGTGGCTCAGTCTCCTAGCAACCTGATCAGGATTCACGCAAGCTTGAACGACCGCGTGGCGGCCTCATCCGGCCGCCTCGTTGCGGATCGGTCACCTCGCTACCTCCTTGGTCTCTTCTGTGCTCCATTGGTGCAGCTAGTCCTGTCCCGCTCGCCAGCTTCTAGTTGCCTAGGATTCACAGTGAAGCAAGGGTTGATAAGTTGCTGCTGGTGGTAGAACTCTATCAGAAGAAGGCATCAAGAAGACAAGAAGGAGAGGATGAAAAAGAAGTGAGAACAAGAAATCTAAGAGAAGGCGAGCTCCAGAGAAGAAGTGAGATGAGAACAATCATGGGAAGACAACCAAGATTCACCTGCCATGGATAGGAAAACATTTCGTCTAGAATGAGAAGGAAAAAATTCAGAACTTGAAGAGAGAGCAGAGGTGGCGACGACAACAGTAGAGTGGCGGCGGTAGGGAAGTAGAGAGGTGACATAAAGATCAACAAAAGAGAGGAGAGGGAAAAATAAAAGATGAAAAAGTCGAACCAACTTCGAGTCATGTAAAATCTCGATCTGAGCGCTTCTTGAAATTCATCGTGGAATGAAAATCCAACGGATGCTAAAGTGCGTACGATGATGCTACGCTTTCAAGGGCGTAGTATAAACATTAAGTCCTATTTTTAGGTATGCTTTGGTTGCTAAAATTCATTCTTTATCTATTGTAGATTCAGAATCAATCGACACATTACAAAAGAGCAAAAAAAATTAGTAGAATTTCAATGGAGGCACATGATGAATATGTTATTAAGTTTGTCCAATGGTTTGATTTACATTGAAAATAAAATATGAGATTATTATTATTATGATGATGATTATTATTATAAAGAATGAAGGTAAAAGTGAAAAAGGAGTTAATTGACTTGAACTTTCAATTTTACTTTGTCAAAAAAGTTTAGTTAATTTATAGCGCCGTCCTACTATCTTTTAAGGGACGGAAATAGTTGTACATGCAAGCTGATTTTTTTTTCTTTTCCAAAAGTTGCATAGTCAAGTCTTGATGCCTATCCCCTCTCCCTTTATTCCTCCCTAAACTTTTTCTTTTTTCTTAAATAATTTTTTTCCAGTGGGTAAATAATTTCTTCCTGAGCTAGACTTGTTATTGAGGAAGACAACTTTATCTAATAATATTTTTTTTTCGATAATTAACGGGGTCAGAAATGGTAAAGGGAGATGTGTGTTTGTGCTCCCAGAAATATGTGTGTGTGTGTGCTCCCATATTTTTTTTCGACAACTTTATCTAATAATATTATAATATTGATACAAATATATGTGTGCGTGCGCTCCCAGAAATGGTAGACTTCCTTTCGGTGCATCATCATGGTCATCTTTTTGCTGGCGAAGAAACCCTGATCAGATGTCGCGTCAGCATTCCAACTAGGGAGAAAACGGACAAATCACCTTTTAATCAACGAATGCATGCAGTCCTGCTTCGTCTCCTACTCTTCTCTCTAACTCTTCTCTTCCCTTTTGTTATCATACTCTTCTTTCTATTATTATTATTATTATTTGTTGTTATATGTATAATAATAAAAGTAGTAACCGGGTCCTACATGCATCCTATTATACACACCAATTAAGTTCTAGCTACTTGATGACAGGTTTGATGAAATTGCATGCTTGGAGACCCAGAGGCAGAGGCATCTTTATTAATTTGGCTGCTTCAGTGCACTGCCCTGTGTTGGGACTTGAGAGACAGAGAGAGGGCCGGAGGTCAAGATGCAGCAGCGGTTCAACATGGCAGGGAGAGGCCCGTCGCCGGTCATACCGCTGTTGTTGATGGTCTTAACGCTTGTGCTCGTGATGAATGGCTGGGGCGGCGACGGAGGACGACGGGAGACCTGCAACGGCGGCCGTAGCGGTGGCGGGAGCGGAAGAAGCGTGTTCTCCTCCATTCGCGGCCTCCCGGCGGTGGTCATCGCGATCGTAGGGATTCATTATTTCCTGAGCGTGATGCTGCCGTCGTACCATGTGTTCCCTGCAGCTGGGAACAGGCAAGGTGACGCCGACGAAGGCTACGGCCTCGGAACCCTTCTCTTCCTGGCGCTCTTCCTAATCCTCTACAACTTCTTCTGACAAAGTTGGCATCTTTTTTCTTCTTTTCTTCCGGAGTTCCCGCCCACTATTTATTTTTGTGGTTGGAATGTGATACATATATATGATATGAACTTGCCCCTTCATGAATTACTTGGTCGCTTGCAGGAGTTTTCTCATGCCTTAAATTAGCTTCAACTTAATTTGCCTCAGAGGTCAGTAGATAATTAGTTCACTTCAACGTCTGAGTTACTTGTATATACCCATCCGATAATTAAGAGTCGTCTTCGTTTTCGAGAAGCCCTCTTCCCCTTCCATAATCTTAATTACTTTTCTCAATCAAAATGAAACAGACCCTCCTCCTCCTCCTCCTCCCTTTCTTACCGGAAAAAAAAAATAGAAACTAAAGAAAAGGATCGCCAGTCTGCCTAAAGCTCAAGGGCCTTCATGTTAGCGCTCCAAATTGATGATGACGAACTTTATCAAGAGAATAACACATCCCTCTGTTTATTTTCTGTAATGGCTGGAGCAACTCACTCGACCCTCAAATCGATCTGCCAACTATTTTCTGTGTCAGAAAAAAAAAAGTTCCGCGTATCTAATTCATATATACTAAATTAATTCTTGTTACTACGAACTCAATAGCTCACTGAACCTTAGGCAACTCATGTAAGCACACGCAACAAGTAAAATTCAGGCTTCCTGCAATTTCAACTTCATAGGACTTGAATGCGCCAAAATGCATTACTTTTTGGACAGGCACACCACAGACACAAGATAGAACTTGTTAATTAACCAGGAGACTATACCAAGCAGTCTAAAATCATCCTTGGCCTCAGAATCAGATTAAATTAAGTCCCATGCAAACAGCAGCTGATGCTTCTGAAATAAACACGGAAATGTATATCTGGAAAGCAAAAGTGATTATAAATTAACTGTTTGACGATGGGCAAAATCGTATGCCCTAATCTCGTCGATTGATTGACTAGATCTAATGATGATATGGTAATTAATATATGATATCAGGTTTAATGATGGGTCATAATTGTTTTCCCTCGTTGTAATCCCTAGCCTCCATCATGAATGATAACGAGGGAGAAAAAGTTACAAAACTTTTCTCCCTATTATCTATATAATAATTTATGTTAAGTCATGATGGGTGTGACTCTCTCTCTCCTATTTTTTACTCTCAACTTATAGTCTTCTTCTCCATCACGAATGTGGTGCTAGATGTGTACGTGAATAACGTTTATGAGTTAACGGATTGAATCTCACTAATATTATTATAATCTTGATTTCATATTTGATTTCATTAACAACATCATGATATGGTAATAATGTAAAAATGACACTAGGACCCATGCAACCTGAATGTATATATCTCTAATCTCTCCGCACTCGCAACAAATCGAACTCCCAAGTGTGGCATAGTAATTATATAGTTATTATATATATGGTAGTATTCTTTGTTCCCTGTTTTATTCTATGCTTTAGGATTTAGTAAATTAGTACCCATTATATATACATATGCATTAGCGGTCTGCCAAAATACCTGCATCTTTCTTTCCTGTGGCACCCGTAAGAAGCAGCTCCTCAGTGGTAGCCCAAAGGCGCGGGAGTATCCTTGAGCTGCAAGCCCTGGTAATGGACGTCCTGTGCAATCAATCACAAGAACAGTTGTCGTGATCAAATTATTTCACGAATGCATAATATAGGAGCAGGAAGTAATCACGGAGATTGATTGAAGAATTAATTGAATAGTAATTGTATACTACCGAAGCGAAGTGGTTGACGTCGCGGTGATGGGCCTCGTCGGCGCGCACGACCACGACGACGTCCTTGAGGGTGGCGTCGCGGGGCAGGCGCCAGTAGTCGATGGCGATGGCGGGGGCGGGCACGTTCTCGATCTTGCCGGCCTCGAGGTCCTTGAGGTACTCAGTGTAGGAGTGGATCGCCTCCTCCTCCAGGTAACCCGTGACGCGGTGGGCGAACTTGGGGGAGATCAGGTAGCCGATGAAGTAGGCATTGAAGAAGACGCCCTGGACGGCGAGGACGAGCGCCCGCTCGTACCATCTCGGCCGCGCCACCTCCATGAACGTCATCAGGTGCATCCGCTCGTTCTCGGCCTCCTCCAGCAGGGCGCGGATCCACCCGCCGCTGTACTCGAACCGCCGGAGCGACCGCAGGTGCAGCAGCATCCCTCCGACCATCCCTGGCACCGCCGCCACCGTTTCCAGCATCATTGCCCGGCATCCGTACCTCCTCTGTTCCGGTGACCCCAGTAACCACCATTAATTATTACAGATATTAAACTGAATGCGACAGTTGCTCCAACATTTGAACAAGTCAAATAAAAGTTGATGTCACCACATAACGTTCCCATATATTTAACTAGAGAAAATAATAGTAACATGACAACAGATTTGTTGGATAGGAGGAAGGGGAACGGGAAGTCCATGGCGATGGCAGCCGACATTAATTACTGTACCTGGAAGAAGATATCTGTAGGAAAACGTAGGGACTTCACGGTCCAGTAGGCGATCTTGTCCAGGAGCGTCTTCGGAACATGGTGCTTCTTCAGGTCGATGGAGACGTCGGCCTTGTAGGTCTCCCATGGCTGCAAAAGGAACCAAACGGCGGTTCAATCAAACAAACCATGCAGTAGATTTCAGTTAAACACGAGATCAACTGGTTACCATGAAGCAAGACCACCTCCAGTCCGTGCCATCCTCCCCCTTCACCTTGGCGTTCGGTATACCCCAGTAGCTACGAACCACCTCGCGTCCGCTCGGCGGAGCGGCCACGGCCTCCTTGGAATGGTCGGACTTGTTGGCGTCCTCGGACGCTTCGAGAGTCGGCGCCGGCGCGTGGGTGCTGGCGAAGCGAGTCGGAGCTAGGAGCACCAACAGCGACGTCCGCGCAGGGCCGACGAAGCCGGTTTCAGAGAGGATAAGAGAAGACGACGGCAATCGCGCCGTGGCAGCGGCGGCGGCGACGGCGAAGAACCGAGATCCGAGATGGCGGAGGAGGGGACCCGACGACGTGGCCATCCGAGAGCACATCGACGTGATAACTGAGAAGCAGGAGGAGAAGAAACGAGAGGTTTTTGTTTATAGTTAATAAATAAATACATAATAACGTAAGAAAATAAATAAATGGTTCTGGTACGCGCGGGAACGATTTCCAGGAGTTTTCTATTTTTTTATTTTGTTTGATGTTGAACCAGTGATTTTTTAAGTGCATAAAACATTGAATAATGAAGTCTTTTTTAAAATAATACTTTATAATAGTTCTCGAAGTGAATTTAACGGCTGTCCACCCTCTTAAAAAAGATGGAGATGCCTACTTAAATAAGACACAATCTGATCTAGAATTAAGAGGATGTATGAAGGCGGCCGGTTCAGCAAGTCATATGAGTGAAGACCGACGGTTCACGAAGACAGCACCATCCAGTTCGGCCGGTTTGGTCTGACGCTGATCGGGAAATATAAAATGTCTAAACCTAGGTTTTTTTCGGTCTTCGCGCGCGACGTCCGCTACTTCCTCCTGCGACGGCCGATCTCCGACCCCCCGCCCACTGCCGGTCTCTGCGCATGACGTCCACGACTTCCTCCTACGACGGCCGATCTCCGACCCCCCGCGCAACGCCGACCTCTGACGCGCACCGCCAGTCCCCTCGCACGACGGTCGTGGCTTCCTCCTGCGACGATCGATCTTCTCGTGCGACGACCGATCTCCGACCCCCTGCTCACCACCGACCTCCGATCCCTCTCCCCGGCGCCGCCGGTCCCCGCGCGCCGCCGGTCCCCGCGCGCAATGGCCGCAAGTTCCTCCTGACGGCCGATTTCCGACCACTCGCGCACCGCCGGTCCCCGCGCTCGACGGCCACCTAAAGGAGCGACGACGTGGACTCCAACCCTTGCCCGACGGCCACCCTCCACGCACCTCTGATCCCCCATGCCAGCCAACTATTATTTTAGTTTTATTTTTCAGTTTCGTTTAAATTTTTTGCCCACTAATTATAATGCTGTGTGTAAGTATCTTGTGTGTAAGTGTAAGAATCACTAAGGATCAATTGCCAAGTGCTGAGTGTAAGTGTAAGTATCAATTGTGAAGTGTTGTGTGTAAGTGTAAGTATCAATTGTGAAGTGATCAATTGTCAAGTGCTGTGTGTAAGTATCAATTGTCAAGTGCTATGTGTAAGTATCAATTGTAAGTGCTATGTGTAAGTATAGTGCTGTGTGTAAGTATCAATTGCCATTGGAATGACATAAATGTCTTGTATATGTTAGATTGCTTGAGCTTATGTTAGATTGTTTGAACTAACGCTCGACGCCCACTCGACCTTCGGCCCTCAACGCATCGCCTACCAACTGTAGTAGTTTTTTATTCAGTTTCATTTTAATTTGTTGCCCATCTGTACAAGTTAATTTTAGTATTGTAATTATCAATTGTAAGCAGTGTGCTATGTTAATCAATTGCTAATGACTTCAATGTGTTGGTGCTAACGGACGACCACTCGACCTTCGACCCCCCACGCATCGGCGGCCAACTATTATTTTAGCTGTTCATGATTATCATATTTAACGACATCAAGTCATGCACTTTCATGAACCTTACACGTCATAAATAATGTTTAAGAAACTAAGAATTGTAGCTTGATAAACTAACATAAATGTCCCTTTCAACATAACATGACCCAAGACCTCATGAGCAAATTTGCTATCAATCAAGACGCAATGCTCCCAACACGACAAGAGGTAGCAACAACAATTCACACTCCATTCCCAGCAATCTAAATGAAATAAAAAAATGCCTTATTCACGTAGAAAATCCAACAAATGAATAATGTTTAAGAATCTAAGAATTGTAGCTTGATAAACTAACATAAATGTCCCTTTCAACATAACATGACCCAAGACCTCATGAGCAAATTTGCTATCAAGACGCAATGCTCCCAACTAGAAAATCCAACAAATGAATAGAAGGAAGATAGAAAAATGAAATGTGACCTTCATTTTCATAATTTGAAAGGTAGTAAATATTACATATCATGTGGTTCTTCATTTTCAACATCCTATAAATAAAATAAGATAAAGTATTAATTAATGGTTTGATGAAAAGATAATAAAGATAAAAGATGTAAAATAATTTATACCTTCAACATTGGACATGTTTTCTTATCATGTCCTTGCTTTCCATACTTCCCACAACTTCTTCTTTTGGACTCATTCTGGGACATCGAAATTTCAATTCCAGATTTAATCCTTCCAATATTTTTCGGCCTACCCTTAAACTTCACACGAAGTGGGTCACGAATAATGAATTATGAATCATTTAAGGTGATTGAGGTTGGTTGACTTGGAGGATTTTCGATTGTACTTCCTCGTTCACTATCATGAATTTGACTTGTGCTTGCATTAGTTACATTTGTAACCATATTTGCCATATGGAAAGACCTCATCTTTGCTATCAAATCATCAACATGTGGTGCCCCGAATTGCAAATGTTTAGCTGAAGTCAGACCCATCTTTTGTACTTTCCATAAATTACTTTACCAAGTTAATTTTTGAATGGGTGTTATGCAATCACTATAAGAGGATGTGTTCTCATAAATGGCATGTGCATTTGCGTATTTTGCATTTATTGTCCATCGATGAAGTACAAAAATTAATTACTTAATGAACACAAAGATTAATTACTTAATCAACACACAACCTTGACCTGTGTCTCCTTGACCGGCTGACACAGAATTATCGACAGTTGGGTTCTCAGCAGCTTCTCGACGACAGACGACGAGAGGGCCGACAGAGGAAGGCATCTCGACGGCGAGCAGCAGTGGCGTTGAGAGGGTGGGCAGGGCTTCTCGGCCGACGAGGAGGGCTTCTCGGTGGAGAGCATCAAGAGGGCCGACGAGGAAGGCCTCTCGGGGCGAGCAGCACCGGCGTTGAAAGGGTGGGCAGGGCTTCTCGGCCGACGAGGAGGGCTTCTCGTTGGCGGGCGTCGAGAGGGCCGACGAGGAAGGCCTCTCGGCGGCGAGCAGCAGCGGCGTTAAGAGGGCGGCAGGGCTTCTCGGTCGATGAGGAAGGCTTCTCGGCCGACGAGGAGGGTTTCTCGGCAGCGTGCGTCGAGAGGGCCGGTGAGGAAGGCCTCTCGGCGGCGAGCAGCAGCGGCGTTGAGAGGGCGGACGAGGAGGGCTTCTCGGCGGCGGGCGTCAAGAGGGCCGGCAAGGAAGGCCTCTCGACGGCGAGCAACAGCGACGTTGAGAGGGCGGGCAAGGCTTGTCGGCCGATGAGGAGGGCTTCTCGGTGGCGAGCAGCAGCGGCGTCGAGAGGGCGGGCACCAGGGGGGTCGAGAAGGCGAGTAGGGTTTCTCGGCCGACAAATAAGGCTTCTCATCAGCGAGAAATAGGAACGTAGAGAGGGTGAATAGGACTTCTCGATCGACAAAAGAGGGGCTTCTTGGCGGCGAGCCGCAGGCGATTGGTCGACAAACAAGGCTTCTCGGCGGCGAGAAGCAAGGGCGTCAGGCGAGGAGTCGGCAGTGCGCGGAAGCAAGGGCGTCGGGCGAGGAGGAAGACGTCACTGAGGAAGCCGAGCGATTTCGCTGTCGTGTGAGGAGAAAGAAAAGGGAGAAAAAAAACCTAGGTTTTGGACATTTTATATTTCCTGATAAGCGTCAGACCGAACCGGCTGAAACGGATGGTGCTGTCTTCATGAACCGTCGGCCTTCACTCGCCGCCTTCATCCATCCCCTTGATTTTAGATCAGACGGTGTCTGATTTAGGCAGACATCTCCACCTCTTTTTAGAGGGTGGACAACCATTAAATCCTTATATATAATATAAACATTACATATATAATATAATACAAAAAATTGGGAGGGGGGGGGGGGGGGGCAAGGCCGCTCCTAACTTTTTTAGACATACTATATATAATAATATATCAAATTTACCTTAAAAAGATATATTAATAACCCTTCTAATTTTAAGATATCTATAGAAAGATAGTATATTATTATATTATGAAGATATATATATATATATATATATATATGAAAATATTTATAGTGTAATATGTGATTTCTTTCTATAACAAATCAAAATACTTAGTTAACTACTAAAAAAATAATTACATATATCTTCATCTAATTATTTGAAGTTAATTACTTCACATATATATATATATATTATGTGAAATATAATTACATTATTTTATCTTAAAATTCAACTTTCAAGATAAACATGATAAATTAAAAAAGACATGATGAATAATAATAATATCTCAATTAAAATAAACAAAAAATATAATTATAAGTTATTTTTAATATACATTATTTCTAGAGTAATTTTTCACTTTGTTAAATTGATTAATTTTTTTATAATTATATATTTATACATGCAAATTTTATCTATACCCCCCCCCCCCCCCCCCCCCCCCCCCATTTGGGATCCTGGCTCTGTCTTTTTCCTCTTTTTTTTGTCACTTCCTTTTTTGTTATCCATGTTACCTTTTATTTTCTTTTTACTTTATTTTCATTTTCATTTTGCCCTCTTCTTTTATTATCTATATATTGAAATTCCTTCTTTATCTTTAATTTTCCATATTACGTTTCACTGTATCAATTTTGCAGCGTGTAAGTATTTAATTTTATTTATTGAATTCTACTGTTGGATATGTTGTTTCTACAATTTGATGAAACCTTGTGCAACTATTTTCTATTTGCAATAGGTCATTTACTTTTCCAATTTCGTTCCAGAGCAGTAAAAAGCCTCTTTTGATAGTGATGTTGGGAATAACGAATAAATTTCAACTATGAACATTCAATTTAGAAAGTATTTTCAATAAGGTCATCCAACTTTATTTTGCGAGGAAATGCAACCAATTTAAAGCCCCATAAGGCAGACATCATTGTCATGGATGCGGCTTTTGAACATCATTTTTTAGGACATCTTTCTAACGTACTCTCATGAGTTTAGAAAAGGGAAAGACAAAGAAGCGAGAAAATGGAAAGCAGACAAGGTCATCAAATTTTAAAAATATTTCATCCACGATCATCACGATCGATTATAGCTAGTAAACCTAATAACCGCTTATGTGAATGCTTACATGGCACCACGTCAGCATCTTTTTTCTCCTTCTCGTCACGTCAGATTAAAAAATAATGTCACATCAGCATGTTTTTCTTTACTATGGTTAAACTTAATTTTATATCTACATGATCATTCAACTTTTTAAAACTTTCAGATCATTCAATTTTTCAAATTTTCAATCGCGATCATCATTAAAAGCTTAAAATAAAAAATAATATAAAAAAATAAAAAATTGAAGGCACTTAGACTAACTCGGTACATTTTTTAGCACGATCCACTCGAATCAAGATGACCAAAATTTTAATATATATTAAATATAATATTATAATAATTAATAATTTTAATTAAGAAAATAAAAAAATTAAAATAATAACACACTGATTATATTTTTGCCCTAAAATTTAAATAATAAAAATATTATAATTCGAAAATAAGAATTTTTTTCGTGTGAAATTTTATCGGGGCCGAGTCAAATCATATAGGGTTGTCTAGCAAAATGTTGGGCATGATCTGACACCCAATGCCCCCATCAAATTTGATTCGACCCTTATGAAATCTTGAGCGAAAAAATAATTTTATTTTTATAATTATAATATTTTTTATTATTTCAAATTTTAGGGCAAAAAATGTAATCGATATGTTACTATTTTATTTCCTTAACTAAAAATTATTAATTATTATAATATTATATATTTAATGCACATTAAAAATTTGTTCGTCTCGATCTGAGTGGGTCGTGCTAAAAACTGTATCGAGTTAGTCTAAGTGCCTTCAATTTTTTATTTATTATTTATTTTAAGTTTTTAATGATGACTGTGATTGAAAATTTAGAAAGTTGAATAATCAAAGTTTTGAAAAATTGGATGACCATGTAGATACAAATTTAAGTTTGTACGGAGCAGAGACAAAAAAAAATGTTGATGTGGCATTTTTTTATTATTTCTTAATCTGATGTAGAGGAGAGAGAAAAGGTTGACGTGGTGCCACATCAGCAGTTAATAGGTTTGTTTTTTACAATTGGTCGTAATGACCACGGATGAAATATTTTTAATGTTTGATGACCTTGATGTTATAAAATGAAGTTGGATGACCTTACTGGAAATACCCCTAAGTTGAATTATCATGGTTGAAATTTACTCTGGGAATAATACACGAAGGATGAATAACGAATATGACGAAGTAAAAATATAGAAGACAAGATTAATGCAATGATTTAACGTAGTAAAATTGGGTAAATTACTCAAATACTCTTCAATTTTGATCGTTTTCTCAATGCTATTTTTTAATTTTAATTTGTAATAAGACTATTTTTCATTTTTTAATTTATTTCACAAAATGCCATTTTCATCGATTATAGGTCATTACCCGATCGTCCTATTGACATGGCACCGATGCGACATTTTCTCTCTCCTCCACCAAGCACTTGTTGATGTGATAAAAATAAAAAAATAATTAAAATGGAAAATGCCACGCAAACAACATCGGAGAGAGGGGGATCGCCCGCCTCTGCGACCTCTGGCGGTCGTCGGAGCCTCGGAGGGGGCGAGCCCCCCTTCCCATGCCCACCGACAGAGAAAGAGGTGGGCACCTTCTTTGGCGACCCTCTATGACTTCGTCGGTGCCGACGAAGTCGCAGAGGAGGTCGCGAGCCCCTCTGATCAATGAGCAGCCCCCCTTCGCAACCTCACGCGCCGCCAAGTAGTCTCCTCCCTCCCCCTCGCGCTCCCTTCGCCAAAAGAGCAGCCCTTGCTCGTGAACACCCTTTGCAACTCCCTCCCTCCGCCAGCTATTAGTCTTCGCAAACCCTGCCTATGGGCAGCCCTCCACTCATCACCAAGAGCCCGATAGCGAGTGCGGCACTCTCTTGTCCCTTTATGCGGCCTTCCTTGAGCAACCATAGCAGAGATGGAATGGGACTAAATAAATTTTTCTTTTTCTTATTTTTTTCTTTCAAAAATTTGAGTATATGGTACAAAATTCAAGGCACATCAATTAGCATAGGACTAAATAACAATATTTTTAAAATCAGACATCAAACCAGTCGCCCAATTTGGTAATGATTCGATCGGTTCAACTAGGTTCGAATGGATTGAACCAAATTTTTATTAAAATAATATTATTTACATTACTTCAAAAATATATATTACAAATAAAGTATAAAAGGTAAAAAAATAATGAAATAAAAGTATATTAATCATCATTTCAAATTAATCAAATATTAATATTTTTACATTTTAAGAATATATATTATTTATATTTAGTTATTTTTATATTTTTAATATTTAATAATTTCATGAATAATTTCCTTTTTTTAGATTTTCATTACTATTATTTGCCCTCATTTTATTTTTCAAATTCAAAATTTCTTTCCATATTATTTGATTCCTTATTTAAATTCGTCCTATAAGATTTATTATATTATTATGTTTCTATTTTCCTTTTTTAATGTATATTATTTATAATAATTTAAATTTTATCATTTTCTTATTTATGTTTATGATATTTTTTCTTGTATTCAAATTTATCTTTATTATTATCTTTTCAATTTTCTTTCAAATTCAAATTACTTTCCTTATTATTTAATAAGTTTGAATCACTTATTTTACTCCCCTTTCTATTATTCCAACTTTCCTATTATTATACACTTTCGTTCTTTTCTTTTTTTCCATTTATTCACCTCTTTTCTATTTTTTAAAAAAATATAATTGAACCCATTTTTTGATTCAACTCGATTTTGATTGGGTTGATTCGATTCAATTTAATTTTTTTAAAAAAAATAGTTTTTCTTATTAATCGGACTCAACTGATGATCGATTCATGGTTGAACAGATCGGACTGATCGGTCTAGTCTGATTTTAAAAATATTGCTAAGTAATGCTCTTCTCTTGAAATTACATATAAAACTTGGGATGGCATCTCATCTTATTTTGATTTTAAGCATACTCCAATCTGATTCATCGTTAAGCAGTAAGGAGAGAGAGAGAAAATCAAATATCGGATTAAAAATCTTGATATAGATCCAGTGGACGAATATATATATATATATATAATATTATTGTGGATGTGAACAAAAAATTACAAATATCTACCGATGACTTGATTAAATTGTGGGGTCCTCTGCATTTAATCGCTGGTCCCGAACACCAACGGCTGATCGATATTGACAAATTAATTTAATCCATAAGTCATCAAGTCCACTTCGATTCATATGCACTCGGGTAATCGCTGTATAGAATTCTGTCAGTAATATTTTGCGAGGATGAATTTTTTTTTTGTCAATAAAGTGGTGCAATTGAAATTTCAAATTTATTATCATTCGACTAATTTATATAGTGTCCAATTATATAGGCCCGAATAAAATTTCAATCAAGATAATTTGCATAGGAGATATATTAGACTTGAGTTTGATCACAGATTTTAATTTCATTAGGAAGAATAAGAATAGATATATGATCTTTAAGATTATCAAGTTGGTGGAGACTAATGTCATTTTCTCATCTTACAATTTTCTATATTCCTTTCTCAATTTTTTCTTATAACAGTGGCCAAACAATTACTTTTCTAAACAATATTTTAGGTAGTTATATTTTTTTTTGCTTATTTTGACTTACAAGAGCACAAATCATTTCATCTTACATTTTTTTAAAATTACTGTAAATTCCATCTCACTCAATTATTTTTAATAAAATAACCCGACGTTCATGCCTAGCAATCTAACTAATATTGTAATTATAAACGTTTCTAAATTATATCAAGATGGATCCATATATATGAATTACCATTGATTTATAAATTAATGATGATCTTAAACTCATTTAAAAAAATATTTATCAAGGATCACTATTGATTTATCAATCAATTGTGAATCCATATATGTGGATCTATTTTGGATCCATATTTTTTTTCCAATTATATATTTATGGCATACAATAATTGCACTTCTTTTGGAGTGGTGCTATTTATAATTTTGTCTTCCTTAAATCGATCAACATAATAAATAAAAAATATTTTTTAATACATATATATAGTAAAGAAGCCAATTAACATTCTTTTCTTATTAGTCCTTAAAAAATTAATGGAATATTTTTCTAACTTTCTTATTTATAGTGCAGAAGTGGATTAATTTTCTTTCGCACTAGTCCTTCACTAACTTTCAAATAATTATTGTATATATCGTCACGCGACTCCAACCTTTTATATTTATATTTGAATAAACTAGATCATATTATGTCATTTTATGATTAGCCAGCTTATGGTGCATTCACCTTTGATCGTTTGATTTGATTTTATTGATTGATGAGATTTATGCCACATTTAATAAGTTTATATTTTAGAACGTAATTAGTTAAGTCCTCTTATCCGTTTAATGACCTCAAAACCTAGATCTCGGATTAGTACTCCTCCATCCATTATTTGATTATCCTAAGATGAGGAAACCTAGAGGGATGATCTAGTGACCTTATGACGTAATTAGGGCTGCAAATAAACTTGTGAATTTAAAATGTTACGCATCTTATGGCATAATAATTGATCAGTCATGATTCATGTTCGGTCGGTTGATCGGAAGGTTGTACGCAGAGAGAGAGAGAGAGAGAGAGAGAGAGAGAGAGAGAGAGAGAGAGAGAGAGATGGCAGGATAGGAGTAGAGGAGGTTGGATACTATTTATTGGAAAATAAGGTCTTAAAACTAATTATAAGTTTAATTAACTTAAAACTCTCAATTCACTTAAAACTAAATTCTATCTTACTGAAGCAATGTGAAGTAGCAAGTAATACTTTGGATCATATATATATCCCTTGGCCAAATGAAATACTAAGTTAAATGAATAAATAGGTAAATAAATGGCTCCTCATTCACTTCACTTCACATGATCAAGATATTATTATTCTTGTTAGTATTAGTATTATTATTATTTCTTGGTCCTGCTCTGCTAGTTGGTACAAGCAACCATCAACACGAAACAAAACAAAACCAAAATAAAATGAATGAATGAATCCTGAAATAAAAATAAAAATAAATAAATAAATATAATAAGCATATCAAGTGACCAATTGCTGACTACCAGGATCAAGTTAAGTTAAGCCATCGGATTCCGGCGGCACAACGCAACATGACTGGATGACGCGTAATTATTTATACATGGAATGGAATGCAATTGCCACATGGTAATGTGAAGTTGTGACTTTAGACGGCCTCGTCATTTCGCTCGCTCAATCCGCGCGCACCAATATGGACGCCGGCGTCTCGGGAGCCCCTCGTGCCCCCGTCGACGACCAAGATAAATCCACAGAGCACGCGCTCGCCGGCGGATCGGGAGAGGCCTCTGACCACCCCGCACCAGCGGGCTCACGCCCACCACAGGGCGACGATGACCGGACTGGCGTTCCGCCGGCGGACGGGCATCGAGCGAGCGAGAACGGTGCCGGGGCGGGCGGCGAGGCAAGTCCTCCTTTAAACTTTATTAGCCCACTGATTAATCTCTCCCACTGCTGCAACTGCGCTAGTACCACTCAGTCTCAGATCCGAGTCGTGAGAGAAGGAAAAGAAAAGCCGCCAATAGCGCCGCTTCCTCTTGCCCGCCCATTAGAAAGCCGAACGTGGAATTCATTCTCCACGCCGCACATATTCAAGTCGAAAATTACAACAATCGATCGACCCCTCCCCCATCACTCCAATTCTTTAAATCGATTATATGAATCCCTTTAGTTTTCTTTTCTTCTTTTTGCTTTTTTTCCCGGCGACTGAGTGATGAGGAGGCCTGAGCCTTTTAGTTTGCACGAAAACAAATGTTTTTGGACTTTTTTTCTTTTATTATTTCATCCGATAAGTTTTTTTCGATTTGGGCACGTCGGACCATGTGGGCTGTCCCGTGCCGTGCGTTACCATTTTAATGCGCCTTTCTATTTTTAAATTTATTTTTTAAAATTTAGAAGACTTCTTTTTTAACTGTTTTTTTTTTTAAAACTATTCCTCCAAAGTGAGTGAAGTGCAGTGCGGTGCGGTCAACGAACGGGCTTTTGTTTGGGGGGAAGGGTCCTCTTTGTTTGGTGTGGGCTGTACAGTGGGCCGATCTAACCCGTACATGCTATCCGTGGATACTTCAAAGTTCAAACTGATCCCACATCGCTGGAGCCCAATTACGAGAGTGCAAGCCCATCGGTTAACCCCCCCCCCCCCCCCCCCCCCCCCCCCCCTCTCCAGGCTGCCAAGTAGGTAGAAATCGAACCCACCGCTCTCTGCCCCTCGTATACGTGGAAGCTGACGCGGTTGTCTTCTCTCACCATGTGTCGCCCACTGCACACAACAAGCCTGCTAAAGGTTCCACCTCTCTATCACGACCCGCCAAGCGGCCCCACCTCAAGAAACCCTCCAATAGGATGGCAGGTAAGCCCGCGCTGTCCTGTTAATTTTGTGAATGTTTCATTGTTTTGTTTCCGAATATGTTCGCGAGTAGCAAAGCCTTCATCACGCAGAGTTTCCACTACGATACGATATATGTAGCGAGAGAGAGAGAGAGAGAGAGAGAGAGAGAGAGAGAGAGATGGACAGATAACAAACGTCACTGATCCAGCAATGTGCAGAAGTGGAAGGAACCATTGCAATCCCTGCTGTAGTTTTCGTTGAATCAACTTGCTGGTCAGTGTTCCATGATCGGCCTCGATTTATGTTCTTCTCAGTTTGATATATGTTTTCCTTCTCCTTGATTACTTTTGGTTTTGTTGCGACAAATCAGATGTAAAGGATGAACGCGATGGAAGAAGAAACGACTTTTTTTTTTTTTTTTTGCCTAGTGATTTGTTGGTGGCCCTGAAAGACATTGAATCGTCTCCTGAAACTTGAATTTTCATGACTCCTAGGATTTATTTGGTTACGGTAGTCGATTAATTGGAGATGAAAGGGCTCCTACCTGCAAATAGGTTTTTGGAAAAAGAAATATACATGCTTTCTCCTCACCACATATATGGCTCGTTAGTAAATTTGTTTTTTTGTTGCTTTTGCTCTAACTACCATTCTTTTCAGTGGGTTCCTTCCAACCAACAATACAAGTCTAACTTTGTTTTGTCCGGTCTGCAGAAAGGATTATCAACATTCAACATCGAAAGTTCGTCTCGAATGGGCGAGTTTCGTGATCCCGAGTACCAGAGCCTCGATGAGGCAGTTCCGACAGTGCAAAAGATGCATAAGGTCTCAATTTTGCCTCTTGTATTTATCATTTTCTATGAGGTCTCCGGTGGCCCTTTTGGCATAGAGGACACTGTTGGTGCAGCTGGCCCCCTTCTAGCGATCCTTGGATTTATCTTCTTTCCATTCATTTGGAGCATCCCAGAGGCACTGATCACGGCTGAATTGGGGACAATGTTTCCAGAAAATGGAGGTTATGTGGTGTGGGTCTCTGCTGCTTTAGGGCCTTTCTGGGGTTTCCAGCAAGGTTGGATGAAATGGCTTAGTGGTGTCATCGACAATGCCCTGTACCCTGTTCTTTTCTTGGATTACTTGAAGTCCAGTATTCCAGCTTTGGGAGGAGGACCGGCGAGAACTTTCGCAGTTTTGGGACTTACAGTAGTGCTAACTTATATGAACTATAGAGGCTTAACCGTTGTTGGGTGGATGGCTACATTGCTTGGGATCTTCTCTATCCTTCCCTTCCTTGTTATGGGACTAATATCTATACCCAAGTTGAGGCCTAAAAGATGGATAGCAGTGGACTTGCACAATGTGGACTGGAATTTGTACTTGAATACTCTCTTCTGGAATCTTAACTACTGGGATTCAATTAGTACATTGGCAGGGGAAGTTCACAATCCTGCGAGAACGCTGCCAAAGGCTCTTTTTTATGCTGTGATTCTGGTTGTAGTCGTTTATTTGTATCCACTACTGGCAGGAACAGGAGCTGTTCCCCTTGATAGAGAATCCTGGACAGATGGATACTTCTCTGATTTAGCGAAAATCATCGGAGGTGTTTGGTTATCATGGTGGGTGCAGGGTGCCGCAGCATTGTCCAACATGGGGATGTTTGTAGCTGAAATGAGCAGTGATTCATATCAGCTTCTTGGTATGGCAGAGAGGGGCATGCTTCCAGAAATATTCAAGAGGAGGTCTAGACACAACACTCCTCTTATTGGCATATTGTTTTCGGCTTCTGGAGTCCTCTTGCTGTCATGGATGAGCTTTCAAGAGATCGTTGCAGCAGAGAATTTTCTTTACTGTTTTGGAATGCTCTTGGAGTTCATAGCCTTTGTGAAATTGAGGATTCAGCATCCGGCAGCTTCTAGGCCGTACAAGATACGTTTGGGGACTGTTGGCAGCATTTTGATGCTCATTCCTCCAACTGTGTTGATTTTCGTTGTGCTAGCTCTTTCTTCTCTTAAAGTTGCACTGGTAAGCCTGGGAGCAGTGCTTGTAGGATTTGCTCTTCAACCTCTTCTGAAGTATATAGAGAGGCACAGATGGTTGAAGTTCTCTGTGAGCCCTGATCTTCCAGATCTCAGGGCCTCTCAAAATCAGAATGCTGCCGAAACTCTCATTAGTTAAGTGGAGCATTAAAGAAGTCAAATCATGGAGGATCAAGAATCTTTTGTTATGGTATGAGATTTTAGAATCCGAGTTTTTGCATGCCAGTTGTTTGGATAAAATAATACAACACTTTGTACCATATAATATGTGGACAATAGTCCCACGTAGGAACTCCATTCCACCAAGTTTGAGAATGCAAGTTGATGAGCAAAAGTATTAAAAATTTATCGTCACCTTTATTTATTTGTGTAACTAGGGTTCTACATGTTGAGTGAAGTCTTGACTGTTGACAACAACTAAGGCTGCATGCATCCTAACCTAACAAGTTTGCTGCAAAAAAAGAAAAAAACAGTAACTTTTTCTATTTTACAGAGCATTATTCTCTAGAGTCTTGCATTATTCATACTTCGAAATGGCTTCAGAATTGCTGAAAACTACAGAAACGACATCTGAACCGAAAGAACTTGCTTAACTCAAGATGTTTTCGTAATTGCCACATCTCTCTGGCTTGCATTTTCCTCGTAATTAGTTATCTATAATCTCTTCCATCATGTGAAGGACATTCTGACAAGTGGAGCTTAGCAAGCTAAGCTCCACAAATTGTTATCAGCAAGAAGACACAGATATTCTTGTCTTCTCGTATGCTATCATGGCTTTATGCCTCATGACTTATCCGTATGTGAATTGATCACAAATTATATTGTAGTAATTTAAGTAGATTTTCACTTGCCGATACCCGACCTTTTTCTGGTCCTGCCACATTAAAATGCATTATTGAATCTCAAAAAGTATCAAGTCATTTGTTTTTTTTTCTTTTTTGGAGAAAGTGTTTAGATTTGCATATTTTCGTATCCATCTATTTGCCATGTACTTCATACTGATAAACATTTGTAGCATGCTGTATCTGTGTTTCCCTTTCACTCGAGAGAAAAGAAAAAGTCGATTGCTTTTTCTGTTTTATCCTTCCTTCATGTTGCTGCTCTCTTAACATGTGATAAGAGTGACACTGTTATTCTCCTTGGCATCTTTGAGTTGGAATGGAGGCTGCATCAAGCTGAATGGTCAGTCAGGGGAATATAGAGGGATGGTCCTATATACATACATATGATATACCCACATAAAAAAAACCTCATCATTCTCATATATCTTTCCAAGTGCATGCCCACACCAAGACAAGAGCACTCAATACGAAGATAAGAAATTTCCAGGTAATAATAGCTTCCAAATGTGTCGCCACGACAACCATAGACTTGTTGCAACAGTCATAGTATGTATATACAGATATATGGTTCAGCCTTCCATTCAGCTTGTTGTCGCCTTGCCTCCTCCATCAAATGTCTTCGGCACTGAAAGTGCCAGTAGGAAAGGAAGGAATTGTGGTCAGGACTCCAACTTTCGGATTCTTGTTTGACTAATTCAATTCGAGTTGCATTGCATGTAATCAATCAAGATTTTTTATAGATCAATTAATTAATTAATTATAGTTCATTTTGTTTAACTCAACTTTTCACAATTAAATTCAATAAGAAAAATACGAAATAAACGGCGGATTTGCAATCCCGCGCGTTTTTGGGTCGTTAGCCCAATAAAAGCCCAGAGATGTCAATGCGTGCGTGCATTCCAAGTTTATCCTTCGCCTCCGCTTCGCTCACTCACTCACTCACTGACTCACACACTCACTCGTTCGACATTTGCTCGTTACCTCTTTCCGCCATGAACTCCCCCTCCATCTCCACCCCTCTTAAACCCTCCTCCTTCTTCCCTTCCACCTCCTCTCCCGCCGCCGCCGCCGCCGCCGCCGGGAGTCCCCTCAAATCTCGCTTCCTTCGCCGCAGGTCAACCCCTCTCACCTTCCAGTCCCTCGTCTACCCCGCCCCGCCGTCACCTCTGGCGAGGACCCTCTCCCCCCACGGCGGAGCCGCCGGAGAAGGGCGGCTGCCGGACCCATGCTTCCATGCCGTGTCTTCGTCCTCTACTGCTTTCGAGCCCCTTCTGCGGGCTTTCTCGGCCACGCAGGCGCCGGCGACGGCCATGAGGGGCGCGGAGTCGGACGTCATGGGCTTGCTGCTGAGGGAGCGGATCGTGTTCCTTGGGAGTAGCATCGACGACTTCGTGGCGGACGCCATCATAAGCCAGCTGCTCCTCCTCGACGCACAGGACCACACCGAGGGCATCCGCCTCTTCATCAACTCGGCCGGTGGCTCTCTTAAGTACAATCTATCCCTCGCAGCCTCGCAAAAGGGTTGTTCATTCCGATATTTGGCTCCATTGTTTGGATGTGTTCTTTCGTTGCTTCTTCTTGAGCTATCCGCTGTCTGGATGAAGTGGATGTGGTGATGAGCATTTCCTGGACTTGTTGTCTGAGATGAACATTGCGATAACAGCTTAATACTATAAGAACGCAATGCTTCTTATGATTAGGGAGAAAACCCCCATGGTGAAATGTGTACATAGTACTAGAGCTAGTGATGTTCATCCACTTATTGGTTTACACATGCAAGAGGTTTGATTGTGAACAGGAGGAATTTCACATATGGATTATGGAATACTCGTTTCTTTTTGGAGTTGAAATTATCAAACGAAGGTCCTAGTTCATGACAAAATCTCTCTTTTTTTGGCGTATGTCTTTTGATCCTAATTCATGACAAAATCTCTCCCCTTTTTTTGCAAGGATGGAAGAAAGTGTTTTTAGTCGCCAAAATATTTTCCTGATGGACTACAATAAGATTGTTGAAATGGGTATTAATGATAGGTTAATGAGGGCTTTTTATATCTTGTGGTGCATCATTTTCTTTTAGGACATAGAGGAACTTGTTTAGTTGACAGTGTACTGATACAAGAAACAGGGTGGATAACTTGGCGTGGTATTTTAAGCTAATCATGCACATGGAACGTTTATGTTACTCCAGTGTCTGAGAATTATGAATTCTACCCCTCGAAAAAAGAGTTGTGAATTCTACCATAATTGAGATGCATCTTTGTTAATTCGAGAATCAAACCAACTTTCAGCAATGAAGTTTTTATGCTGCATGGTGCCAGTTGGTTATGTCACTATATGATAACTCTATTGATATGGGTGTAGATTGAAGGTTATGTGCCAAGTAGTACTACTCGCAGATTGAATCAAGTTACTACAGTAATCTTAAGACTACAAAACAAAATGCTACTATATTTACTTTGTGCAGCTGGTCATAGTGTCTTCTTACTTCTGATTAGGTCATGGGTTCAAACCATAGTGTCATTACAAAGCAAAATGCTATATATTTGTTCCCTCAACCAACATTATTGCTTCTCTTACAATGGTTGTCTCTTCTATTTATGAGAATGGGAAAGAATTATATGTGAAGGGAAGGTGTTTCGCATACGGAGCACCTTATAACCCTTGAATTTAAGCAATATCATGAGAAAGAAGTAAATGTCAAATCTAGTGATTCTGAAGGCACTTCATGTATATATATAAAGCTCTCTCAAAAAAGAAACATGTATGTGAAGCATGTCCAATTGACATGGCAATTAATCTGTAGAAGTATCTAGTTGATGAAATAATGATCTTAATCTTATCTAAGTTTTCATATACACCCCTTTCAAAAGAAAAAAAGTTTTCATATGCACTTTCTTTTGATTTGTCATTACTTGGGTTCCTACATATTATTATCAGCTGATGAATCACCTTTTCTTTTTACTCTTCCCTTAAGATGTAGTTGTTTACTGTTGGTTCCAGTGCCACAATGGCTATATACGACGTACTTCAGCTTGTGAGAGCAGATGTGTCTACAATTGCACTTGGTCTTTCAGCATCCACAGCTTCAGTTATCCTCGGTGGTGGCACTAAGGGGTAGCGACTAGCAATGCCCAATACACGAGTAATGATCCATCAGCCTCTTGGAGGAGCCAGCGGTCAGGCTATTGATGTCGAAATCCAGGCCAAAGAGGTTATGCATAACAAGGAGAATGTCACTAGAATTATATCCAATTTTACCGGTCGCACATATGAGCAGGTCCAGAAAGATATTGATAGAGATCGCTACATGTCTCCAATGGAGGCAGTTGAATATGGGATCATTGATGGCGTCATTGATCGGGAGTCCATCATCCCACTTTTACCGGTGCCAGAGAAGGTGAAGTCTAGATTGAACTATGATGAAATCTATAGAGACCCTAAAAAATTTTTGACTCCGGATATTCCTGACGAAGAGATATATTAAGCAGGATTTCAAGAGTTGCTTGCCTGTGTAGTTAATCTCTGTACCAGGCTACTAGCTTCTAGAATTCGGCATGGGTCAGTGTTGGTGCTGTTATGCAAAGCAGTAATATATTTTAATCCCCTAAGAAAAAGCAATATATTTTAAACTAGAACTGTATAATCTTCAGTTGGTGATAGCATCACCTATGTAGTCCCTGTTCTGTGCTAATTTATTTGATTTTAGGTGAAAAACCATGTTGCCTGGTTAAATTAGTCGGCTGCCCTCCACTCTCTTGATTTCTTGAACATTCTCAATAATCTATACCAAACTCAATTAGGTAATTTTATATTCCGTCCCTTTTTTCACATTTATCAGAAAGTAGCAATTGGTTTAGTACTCGATGTGTTAATCCGATAACGGTATTCAAAATTGGGGGCAGTTTAAAAGGGCCAGCCTTTTAGTATTTATACCACATTTCTGTGTGACAGCCGCACTCTTCTACTAGGTGTAATTTGCTCTTAGAGGTGTTCTTGCTATATATGTAAACCTGAAAGTAGTGCTGGCTTCTTCTAATATGTATAGTGACAACATAGACCTAATCCAGACCAGTTAAAAAACTGAAGGAAATGCAGGAAACAAGGAAAAATGATGGCTATTGTATGGCTTAATAGAAGCATAAAATAATTAAAAAACGGAATTTCATCGACCTCTTAATTTAGTCCTTTTCTTAAAGGAAAAGACAGCTGACCTAACTCCATTTAGATCTCACCATATTCCTATTAAACATGTGCAACAACAGAATAAAGAACGGATCCATTTACCTGCCTCATGGCAACACATGTGAATCATTGCAATGCACGATTTTTTTTCTCAATGTTTAATTAACATATATGTTTATTAATGATCCTGCTTAACCAAAGCATCCGGATCAATCAAAATATTGTCACAGAATGAACCACACAGAACAAGATATCATTTATCGGACATAAACCGTCAGATGAGTACAAACTATTAGCTTGTCGTTGCTGTATCAAGTAGGACACGGATAAAGGCTCTATTCACCTTCTTTATTTAACTTTAGACCAGACTCCTTACAAATTAGGCATAAACAATTTGCTCCACGAGCAACGCACACAACGATAGAACCGAGCTCAAATGTCAAACACAACTCGGTCCAACTCGGTCCACAGCACGATGAATACATTATATAAGAACACAACTTTAACAACACAATGCACAGCAACTAGATGCATATGCTAGTTGTTGTAGCCTCTGTAAATGAAATCTTCTTCCCCTTGTGAGCAAGTGGTTCCCAATCACTTTCAGCACCACAATGCCCGGCTGATGGTGGAGTAGTTATGACAGCCTTGGTGTTGAGACTTCCAGAGTCTCCATCAGCAGCCGCAGCCCTGGCCTTCATCCTAATCCTTTCAGCTCTTGATCCGATGGTCTGACCTAAGATAGATGCTGCTATTGTGAATGCCATAGCCGTCTTGGGCATGAGTACACACTTCCTAAGCATGCCAATGAATGGCACAGCCGCATGAACCGCGATGAACCACTGAGGGGAAAATTTACTGGTGTGCTCCCTCCACACTCCGAGTGGAACATTGGCTGCCATGCCTAGCAATGCAATTGCTAACATCTTTGCAGGTAGAGGTTGGGGACGGAGATTCTTCACCAAACCTGTTCGTGCTAGGGCCGCCCGAGCAGCTACCACGGCAGGTGGACACCTTAGTTTCATACCTGCCGGAGGTTGTATTACCTTAGCAACAAGTGGAAGAACTCCGCTAACTGCCCGGTAAGACTTTGCTATGGGGCATTGCCCAGTTTCCAGCCATTCATTGCTTAGCGATTCATGCGATGTGTTGCTTCCTTTCTGGGAAAATATTCATGCAACGCAAGCTTCAGAACGTTGTTTATTGAATCGAAAGAAATCAAACTGAAAAACTTATTGGATATTACTAATTCAGGTTTAAATCAGCAGAAAGATAACGTTTCCGTATACCTTAAAGCACAAATTAGGAGGATGAAAGACAAAATCAGTTGATGATGTAAATCATCTTTAAAACTCATATGACATTACTGACAATTCACTAGTCATTTTGAATTCATCTGTAAATCATCACTTATTAGGAGGCATGGTCCTTTAAAAATGTAAAACACATGACTAGTATGTGCTACAAGTCTTTTACTTTTTGTTCTGTGCTGCCAAACAAACCAAAACATCAGAGCGGTCAGATACTGCTCACAGAGTAATCTAGAGCATACAATTTATCATGATATGCAAATTAATAATATAAGCACCTGAGAGTTCTGCTCTTTCTTGGATGATTTCTTGTTGTGCTTCTTCCACTTATTGGAGAAGCCATCAAAGCTGAAAGGCCCCCCAGGTCCAAAACCTGAGAGACTGATTGTTGCAGCCTTTGATGCCAATGGATTGAACTGGGGAGTGAATTCAGGTTGTGCATCTTCATCATGCTCACGCATAAATGACCTTCCAGAAAGTGGAACAACACCATCTTTCCCATGGAAAAGCCTAAATGACATATCAAAATTAGGCCCATCCTCAAAGATAGGACCTTTGGCTCCTCGTGCCTTTTGATTTCAGAGAAAAAAAAGAAGACATGCATTAACAGGTAAGGCCCAATTTGTGACAAAGCTACAAGATAAAAATAGTTGGCATAAACTCACAGGGGCAGGAAAGACGATCGAACCAAATGGAAAGTTAGTGGCTTCATTTATATTTCTCAAGAATGGACATTTGTTGACATCCGGATGAACAAATGAATTCTCAGAACAAAATAATCCTCCCAAAATTGTCTCCATGTTCCAAATAAGCACAACCTCCTAGAAGCAGGTTTACATAAGAAAGAAAACAGAGTCAATGTAAAATTAGCTTGGAGGGGCAACAAAATAATAAAGATGCTACAGAGGCAGCATAAAATCTTTGACTCGTAAAGCCAGAAACATAAAACAGCATACCAAGAGGGAAGGTGAATTTCATGTAGACAAAGAAAGTCATGAAGCGTCTTGTGAGGACAAGCTATACATTCTAGCCTCGAATAAACTTAGCTTGTAAAGAGATCACGTAGCAAACAGGGTTCTCATGTCTTTCAACAGAACTTACCATTTTCAGGGACAAAATGTTGAAATTTGATGTGGACAATAACTAAGGAAGGAAATATTTTTTTAATAAATGCTTAATGAGGTTTGAACTCTGCAACTCAGTCCCTGAAGCAATCTGAAGATGAACTAAGAGTAAAAGAATGTTTTGAGGGAAGAGAAGGCTCCAGAGATTTTTTCTTGTTCACTGATTATAATACAATTGTGATATCCCCCTCCTGTTTTATACATGAGCGTATACCATTATTACTGGTTCGACAGAAATACTGCTACAGTGTTGATACAGAGGAGAAGAAAACTATGGATTATTAGCTACAAGCCTACAACATAACAATATATCAACACTGTATCAGTCTTTGTGTCGTACTGTTATTACCGGTATATGCTCATGTATAAATAGGAGGGGGAGATCATGATTGTGTTATAATCAGTGAATAAGAAAAAATCTCTGGAGCCTTCTCTTCCCTCAAAACATTCTTTTACTCTTAGTTCATCTTCAGATTGCTTCAGGGGCTAAGTTGCAGATCAATCAATCAATCAACAGAAATAACAGCCTTTTTATAACCTGCATTTGGTTGTATAACACAATTGATTTGTTCATTAAGTTGGTGTTAGCACATTAATAAGAAAAGGAACATAGAAATAAACGCATCGTCGCCCCGTCCTTAGAAGCAGGTCAACAGGTGAAGTTACTGGAGCCGATGGAACAACTATTAACAGCACAAAGATAATCCCTCCTCTGCACAGAACTTCCATTCAGCTGCATGGAGGCATGAAACGTCCCAGCCGTTGACCGTTTGTCCTTTGCCTCATGAAATTCCCAGCGGTTCCAAAGCATATAAAAAAGAATAACTGAGTACAATTTACTGAACAAAATCGGTCACACAGCTGCAGACGGAAAACTGTCCGCCCCAAATCCCGGCATCATCCCTAAAATTCAATCACGCACAAAGAAAAAAAATTGATCTTTTTGTTCAAATTTAGCCATATCCAACCAGTAGATCCAAATAGCGGATAATCTACTCGAATACAATGAAATTTAACTTAAGAATTGGATCTACGAAGCCAATTTTGGCATAGAAATTCGAACATTTCATAAGAGCATCTAGAAAAGATAAACTTTTTGCTCGGAAATCGAGCAGGAAAAGAGGGGAGGGAGAGGATACCAGCGAAGCCAAATCGGGGGAAGGCGAGAAATTTTTGCAACGACAAGAAGCACAAGCGCCGAAAACCCCCCAAAATCGTGTGGAGAACACAAGATCCGTATTCTCTCTCTCCTCTCTCTCTTTCTCTCTCCGTTGTTTCCAAAGATTTCTAGTTGTCACCCGGGGCCGGAAGACTTAACGGAGCCGTTGGATTGAAGTTGATATGTTGATTTGGGAATTAAGAGCCGTCGGATGATGAGAAGGGGTGGTAGTGCCCACAAATAATGAGTAGGTGATCCACAATTATTCGACTTATTTTCTCTAGTTAGTAATATATAAACTTATAAAATCTAATTTCTAAATTTATTTAACTTTAACCATTAAATTATTTCGTTATTCTTTAATAATAAATATTAGTTTTATTCTTACTTGTTCAATATATAAAAAATAACATGTTGCAAAGCAATTTTATGCGTAATTTAACAAGAATTTAAGTGCGGGATTCAACTAAGTTTATGAACTAAATTTGAAAACGATATCAAGGAGAATACTTTTCAAATTATTATTATCATCATCTCGTCGAATGTACTATCTTTTTTAAGCGGTAACACTATATATTCATATTAATTATCGTTCGATTCATAATAGATGATTGGATAAAAAAAAATCTAATTAATCAATTCACCATTCATGATCCGAATAATAATTAATAAACACATCACAAACATTAAACCCTTGTTATTATTATTGTTCGGCCATGATAAAAATGTTGCCACTTGGTTGTTGAGATTTTTACAAGTTCAATTGCAAACATAATTTATTCTCTATTTTCTTGTTCTCTTTCCATGAGTTTGAGTATTGGAATCTCATTTACTTTAATAGGTCAATGGTATTAATTATAATTCTTAATATTGGAGTTAACATAAAAAAAATAATTAGTGGTAGTAGGATGAAATCAACAAAAACTCATATGGTTTACAATTTATGAAGAGTATTAATTCTTCACTCTCAAGTTGAACACCTGTTACGAAAAAAGGGAGAGAGATCGTATAATTACATAAGAAATATACGAGATTTATGAGGTTCACCTTAAATCAGACTACGTCCTCGGACGACGATGACTCTTTTTGTTATGAAATAATAATTATTATAAGGATACAAAATAACCTAGTCGTCATGGAGTTTATATAAAGAAATAAAACCCTAAAATCATCTAGGTTCCAATGGCTCCGCCCCAAGCCCCTACACGAGAAAATCCCCTTAGATCCTCCTTAGACTCCCCTCAGACTCCTTGTTCGGGCAGCGAGACCCCCATAAGGGATGGACGACTTCGCCGCCCCATTGTTGAAGCGCCTGACTTAGGGTTGAGCAAAATCGAGTTCGGGTCCAAGTCCATCGTGATTCGATTTTGGCCGGGTCTAAATTTTTCAGACCCGGTACCTGTACCGGGACCGAGTCGGACCCCGTAAATCGGAAATAAATCTGGGTCCGAATAATTATTAAAAAATATAATTTTTTTTATACAATTAATAAAATCAAACCATAATTTGATTAAATAAACATTAAATTAACTTAAGATTACATCAATCTATCATATAGTAAGTCAACAAAATTATTTTTAAACATTTCAAAATGAAGAAATGTCGATAAAATTAATAAATAATTAGAATTAGTAGCATAATTATAATTTTATTATTATTATAACCGGGTCGGGTTTCCATACATTGGACCCGGTCCCGATCCGAATCTATCGGATTTTTTATTTTTGTGATTCGGTCCCGACCCGGTTTATAATCGGGCCGAAAATATTTCCCGGATAATCGGGTCAGTGCGAGCTGGGTCGACCCTGCTCGTGCTCTACCCTAGCCTAAAGGTCATGTAAGATTATAACTAGATTCGGATTTAAGACGTTATCTACATAAATTTTAGCATTGACGTAGACTAACATAACTATTTTTTGTGGTCAAATTTTCGGCTATTAATGTTAAAACTGGTAAGACGAAGGCAACAAATATTTTAAATGTTTATGCACAATATGTTGGCGAAGTAGAAAACAAAAGAATCTTAAAAATTACTCCATCCGACATTAAAAAAAACATGTTTTATGAAGTATGAAACTAATTCGATTTTTTTAAGAAGAAAATGTATACATAAAACATTTGACATAAAAGGAATGTAGAACATTAATTTTACTTATTTGATTTATAAAATAATTATTTATCAATTTTATGTATGTATTAAATAGTAAATGTGATTAAGATTAAGATCATCAAATTATTTGATTATGATGATAAAGTCATTTTAATAAATATAAATAATTTAATTATTATAATTTATTTAATCCAATCGCCTTGATAAATTATAATACTCCATATAAGAAATATATAATTAATTTAATTACAAATTATAATTGTTAATAATAAGAAATAAGTTCTAGATGTAGAGCCGTAGTCGTTAACATGTATTACATTATTCAATTAACATATAAACTAATAAATGAGGTTTAGATTTCCTTTTGATCGAAATTTAAGGAACAAAACCATTTGGTAGTAAGTGACTTGAAGGGATTGGACTATTTCGGAGTGGGCCATGAAACGGCCCATAATAATACCCAATCCAAAATTGTGCTCTTGGGCTTTGCAAAATATGCATATTTCTTTTTTGTTAGTAAAAAATGTATGACAATTATTGTCATGCTTTAGTCTTGGATCTAATCACGTGCCAATGATTAATTTCTATTATTATCGTACCATTTAAGATTTAATTATTACCGTTCATTAAAATCAATCGAATTAATTAATACATGCAATTATTTCGAAAGAGAGAAAATAAATTTTTTTTATGTAAAAGAGCATATGTTTATTAACCGATTTGCCCCGTCGTTTGGTTTTGAATCTTTTGATTCCAATAGGAAAAGCAGCAGGAGGACTCCGTTACATATTTTAAAAAGAAAAAAAACGCGAAAATAAATAAAGCATGCATGGTAACTAACGGTGATCGGTTTTAGTACTTCCAAATTCGAGTCTAGAAGTAGTCACATTGTTTAGATAATAAGTCTTTACTGTTCCGGATTAGTGGAGTTAGTAGCCTCGGACACTCAAGGAAAAAAAAAAAAAAAAAAAGCAAGCATGGTGATGATGAAATGACAAGACGCTGTATATGATACTGATCTGTCTGTACCTACGTACTCATGGAATAGGATCAAGTGCCGCTGCCGGGGAAGAAATCAGAGGACGCTGCCATGGACACGAAAACGGAGTGCTGCTGATCGGTTGAGTAGTTGGAGTTGGAGGCGGAGTTGGAGTTGGAGTCGAGCTGGCTGGACGAACTTCCATCCTCGAGCAGGAGACCGGACCAGGAATCCCCGGTGCCCATCATGAGTGGCCGAAGAGAGCTGTACCGGTATTGCTTCACTAGTGCAGGCTCCACCGCACTGAGCGGGCTTCCGGCGAGGCGGCTGAAAGAATAGGAGGGAGGAACTGATTGGTCGTCTTGCTTTGGCAGCGAGAGCGAGGAGGAGGAGGAGGAGTTCATGGTGATCTGCCCCAGACTCTCGAGCGGATGCGAAGGAGGAGGAGGCCGAGGACAAAAGCCATTCCCCACGCCGCCCAGGGGCGCCTGCAGGACGGAGCCGACGTTGGTGGTCATTCCGGAAGTGGAAAGAGGAGGAGTGAACAAGGACATCTGAGAAGGCATCCCCGCGCCGCCCCATGCCTGAATGCTGCTCTCCATCACCAGCCCTCCTCTTGCACCCCCAGAACCAGAACCAGAAGAAGATTCAGAAAAGAAACTCTGATGGCCAAGCTGAAGCTCGGGCTCAACTCCATATGCGTAACTGCATCTGATTTCGGTACAGCCTTCATCAGTGAATTATAGGAAACTAATCATAACGGTGGCGATGGATAAAATCATAGGGATATTAATTAGCAGATCACAGACCTCAACTGGTTGTTGTTCATGCCAGAGGCCGCAGATTCGATCTGCGCAGCCGCTGCAGCGGAGAAAGGGGCCTGACCGTTGACCAGAGAGTGCGGCAGCTGGATTCTCTGCAAGTTCCAACCGCCGCTGCCGCCGTTGACCGAGGGATCGAGAGACCGCACAGGCTTTCTCCAACGTTGTCGGCCTCGGTGCATGTGACGCTCGCAGTACTTGGAACCGGGGTTGGCGCCCTTGGTGCACCGCCACTTCTTCCCGTCGGTTCGGCGGCACCGGCCGGGCTCGGGGTCATATTTCTTCCCGAAACAGGAATAGTCGCCAACTGCAACATCCACCAAACCATTCGATGAATCCCAAACGGAAGAGAGCAGCCACCAGATGACAGCACATTAATTAATTAATTTATCAAATTAAAGGCAGGAACTTTTGAACGCAGCAACGTTAAGAGGATCGAACTACTTGAAATCGAAAACGAAACGCAAAGAATAAACCCAACAACATGGCAAAGTAAGTGGTGGATCAAAAGTGCAGAAAGGATGTCTCCGCAGTCGTTCTCTGTAACACAGAAGCAAACGACAGAGAAGAAAAAGCATACTGTATTAATCACCAAAAGGAACAAGTTGCCATGAAATTACCAAAAGGCAGAAGAAGAAGAAGAAAAAAACGTGTACATATTATATATATAATATATATCAAACAAGAAGAAAACATCTCACGTTGATGGGGGTTGTATAAGCGAGTGGTCATGGACTCCAAGCTCCGACAGATGAAGAACAGGAGCTCCTGCCGCACGGGCACGCCCATGAGCAAGCTCTTGTAGATGTGCAACTGGACCTGCAACTCCTCAAGCTGCGACGGCGTGAAAAGGCACAGTCGTCCGTCACCGGCAGCTGGCATCTGCCACCCCTCCCTCGTTCCTTGCTGGCCGTCCTGCACCCCACCACTGCAAAAACCAAGCTTAAAGTTCGATCTCCGAGAATAGAAAAGAGAGAGAGAGAGAAAGAGTTGCAGCGATATAGTAGTACCCCAGAGGGGAGTAGGAAAAAGACAGAGGTGGGAGGACGACGGTGTTGTCAACAATGGGTAAGAAAGAGTTGGCGTTGGCCATTTTGAGCTTGGCAGGGCAGCGGGAAAAGGAAAAAAAAGGGAAGCAGCAGCCAACGCAGACAATGAGACAAGGACAATTGAGTGAGAGAGAGAGAGAGAGGGCTTATGTTGCAATCACGAAGAGGAGAGCATTTTTATAGACAAAAAAAGTCCAATATCATTAACTCCCTATAGTTATTTCACTTCTTTTTGTTCATTTTTTAAAAGTACTAATAGTTATTTCCGATAAATGACTAATTTAAATATACTAGTTTCAAATATTGATGTATATATATATATATATATATATATATATATATATATATATTAAGGATTTAGCTTTCAGTTACATTTATTTTCATGCTAGGGAAAAAATTTGTGTAAAGTGCCTAAAGATATCACATGATGGAAAATTTCAACTATTCTTGTGAAAATATGTACACACATCAAAATCCAATCTCAGATCACAGAAAAACTTTTTATCTTGAAAAAAATACTATTTTTTAGGACATAATTATATATGAAAAATATAATATGTATATTATGTGGCTTTTAATGATCATGCGTTACAATTATAATTATCATCCTTGCATTATTATCTTTCATAATAAATGATTGCGTGAATTTATTTTAAAATATAAATGAGTGTATTTATGCACAAAAAATGCATGAATGCCTTCGTAACGTAAATCTTTTTAAATTTACTAGACGACAATCTTATTAATAGACGACATCTCAATTATGAAGTTTTCTTCATTTGAATTCATAAAGAAAAGTGATATCTAAGTTAAAAAAATAGTTATTTACCACAATCTATTTAATATTATCATTTTATCATAATTATATTTTTAGATGTATGCTCATCAATATTTCAAGTTACTAACACCTGAGTAATCAATGTTATTTTTTTATTAAAAGGGAAAGGCGAAAGAGGCAAAATTATACATACATATATATGTGCAATTTTTATACACATACAAATTGTTATTATCTTTTTGTGGTGCATGAATTTTTCTTACCATTTTGAAGACAATATTGCATTAATTTACACTCCTAAAAGTGTGAACCTTTAATGCATCTTTAATTGCAAATTATAATGACGAAATATTTAATTCTTGACATTTTTAAGTTGTTTGACTTAATAATGAAATTTGTTAATTTAAAGCATCTATTAAATGAAAATTGATTAGCATGTTCATCAAATTTTTAATGCATGCAGAATATTGTCAAGATAAAAGTCTCATCTAAGATTAGAAATTAATGTTCTCAATATTTAATATGAGACTATGCATTAGTACTCTCTGGTATTTAAAACTTAAGTGTCCTTAACGTCACTCCTCATGTCACTCCATATTTTTTATTTTACTCTCATTTTACTTTAATTATTTTTTCTCATCTTTTTATCCGTGTCCCAACCCTTTTTTAATTAATGAATATTTTAATGTTTTTCCCTTCATCTTCTCTCTCTCTCTTTGTTTTTATTTTTTATATAAAAATATAATACTTATTGTAATATGAGATAGAGACATACATATAAATTTAATTAATATGAAAAACTATAATTGCATCAAATATGTAAAGTATTACAAAAATATGAAATAAAATGGTCATAAAATAAAAATAAAGTACTATAGACAAAACTAAAAAATAAGTTTTTAAAATGATTGTATATTTTTTATTATTCAATAAGTATTTTTGCCTTTTTCAATTTTTTTCTGAACTCTTTTATCTTATATTTTCCAAAACTAATTTATATATTTGTTACAATATTATATTAAATTAATATTATATAACTGACAAAACGATATATATGCATGTCTCAAATTCCATACTATAGAATATTAGTACTAAGAAATACCCTATTTTTTATCATAAAAAAGATGGGAGAAAGTAGAGAAAGGAAAAGTAGTTAGAAGATTAATTATTAAGAAATACTGGATAGAAAGTGGGAACAGAAATGGAATGGACACATGTAGAGAGAAGAGAAGATGAATTAAAATAAAATTGAGGGTAAAATAAGAAATGTGGATTGGCAATAAGTGATTGAGGAGTAACATTAAGGACATCCTAAAACTTGGGTTATGACATTCTATCTCTCCTTTGGGACTCAAGACCCTTGTTTAGTGTGGCTCGTGACCATGTTGTCCGGTATTTTTACATGGTTCAAGTGTGCATGCCATTCAATTTGATAACATTTTTTACCCATCAAGCTATTATTTGTTTCATTTTTTTTTGCCTGCATGAATTTAAAAATATATCTTAAAATGTGAAGTATTTACATACAAGTTCATGACCGTCTCAATACTTTGTTCATATGAAATTATGCATTGATACTATTTGATTATTGAACCTTGTAATTACATTTTTTGCATAAGTAAAAGGATTTTAACATGTTTATATGTATATATTTTTATAATTATCTTAATTCATATTATCATTTTTAATAGAAATTCAACCATAGAGCAAAATACATTATGTGTTGCAAACATGCACACTAAAAAAGATTAGTGGTTCATCTTGAAACTGCAAAACATTCAAATATTCAAGAAGATGTACCGGAAGAGATTAGAACAAGGGAAATATAAAAGTTGAGTCTTAAAAAAAGATTTAATGGAGGTGCTACCTACTTAACTATGTATCATACTATCTATATTAAGCATGGATTTTTAGTTCATTATATCTTTTTTATTCAAGATATGATTTAGCTAACTACATGTGTAGCTACTAACTAGATACATAAAAGAGGGGAGGATTTCAAGTGAAGATGGGAAGTGAATGTTAGTGGCTATATATGATATATCTTTGGCCATTTTGTGGTCATTATTTGAGAATGATTGTTGTTAGTGATTATTAGCATTTGAGATTATGATAAAGGTTAGGATAATTGTGAAGTTTGAATTCAAGATTATTAATGTGATAAATATGTAATAATAAAGTTATTAGCAAGTAAGTGGACTATTCTTATCAAATAATGTACTGGGAGAAAGCATGAGCATTTCATTATTAAAAAATTAAAAATAAAGGCACAAACAATAAATAATATAAAATATGATAAACTGGAGTTGAGCTATGAGACTAAGTATGGTTAAAAATTAAAAATAAATATGTATGCACCATATGATAATAGCATTATAAATCGTTAATAACAATTTCAATTCTTACGAAGAATTAAAAATAACTAAAATATTAACCTTCAACCCAAGTAAAAAACTTCCTTAATTAATTAAAATGAAAAATCCCAAAAGACGAGATAATTCTTAACTCAACAAAATATTAAAATGCATGAATACATATCTTTTAATCTATTAATCATCCACAATAAGATAAAAGCTAATTTAACATACAATTTTCTAACACAAATGTCAAATTATTGAACTCGTAATATACACCTCACTTTGTTATCAAAAGATCAACTTTCATTGCAATACTAAATTCTAAAATGAATCATTCCATATTCGATTAGTAATATAATTTCATAAGTTTATAAACTCATTAACTACATTAAACATAGCATTCCAATTTTTTTAAAAAAATGAAAATTCTATTGTAATATAAACTAATCAAATGAAACAATAAAATGTATAATACATAAACGGTTAAACACGATAAACGTAATAGAGCTCCCCACAAAAGATAGAGAACAAAACTTGTAACTTTCAAAGCCTTTAGATCGCTACACAAGGCTGGCTCAAACTGCCAAAGCAAGGGCATAAGGCCCCAATTAATTAAATCCTCTTAATTTAATTAATTTAATATATATATAATATCACGTTTAACTTTCTACTATTTTTGGCAAATGTATATGTTATATTTTCAGATTATATTATCATTATATGCTTTTTATATTTGTACCTATAGATGTGGATATATATATATATATATATATAGATAGATAGAGAGAGAGAGAGAGAGAGAGAGAGAGAGAGAGAGAGAGAGAGAGAGAGAGAGAGAGAGAGAGAGAGAGAGAGAGAGAGAGAGAGAGAGATCAACAATTTCATCTAATTTTGTTCACAAATAAATATTAATAGTTAATGTAAATATTTATTTTATTGATAAGCGTGAAAGAGATACGTTGAACCGTTCCATTATTATTTTTTTTTTTAAAAAGGACTGCTCGAAGGATGAAATCTTGGAATGAGATTTGGACAAGAAAATGTCTTAATGGCTTCTTCTTCCCCATCCTGCACGTCCACCGCATCTCTGCATGCATCATTAAGCTGCAAACGAGCATGTTGCCTCAACTATATCCAAAAGGATCTCCTCTTCCACAACCCCCATCCTTTTGGTTGTCCCGTTGTCCACAATAAATTTTTTTTTAATTTATTGTTCATAGTATTGATTTAGGCCTTCAAATCTCTTGAAATGACACAATCATTGTTTGTATTTGTTTCATTTACGAAGATTAATAAATAATTATAACAATGAAATGGAATAAACAAATTAAGGGAAAAAAAATGAAAAGATCTTTTGGTCACCCTGTCTTAAACAATAACAAAACAAAAAATGCAAAGATTTTAACAAAAAATAAGAAGTAAAGTTGTACAAATGATACCCCATCTAGCATAGTGATGCTCTCATAATGTTGTATGGTGATGTTGAATTTTGATCTCATGTGAAAAGGATTTCAACGTTTGATCTAAACCATTTTTTTTTTTTCTTCCAACGAGACACAATTGGCTTACAACCTTCCTCTAAGATGCTCGCATGTATGCTTCAGGGGTGGTCCACCAAGCCAATTATATCCCTTCTTAATACTGATGCTATTGGTTTGTTTTTTTGTTTTGTTTTGTTTTGTAAAGAAAATATGCATTTCGTGTTGATGTGTTGAGAATCAACATACAAAAACTGAAGAAGTCCCAGACGAAGGCCATCTTCCCATGAGGTATCGCAGTGCAATTGCTTGTCAAAAAAAAGTCTCCAAATGTCTTCAACTATGGCTCTGAGTCTCGCTCCACAAATCCCAATCACCACTTAACCAAGAATAAATATAAGAGAAGATAAGGCAGAAAAAGAAGATGCAAATAAGATGTGCTTATTGGTTTGAAGTGAGGCATTGCAGAGTGGACAAACATAATTAATAGAAGAATTAAATCTAGCAATCATGTGGGCAAACGATAATGTGCAAGTTTTCAAAATTTCCATCACGTGACTTTGGTCAGAATTTTTAATGAAAAGTTCTGGCCAAAAGTTTTTGCTTTAGGCAAAAACTTCAAAAGTTCTTGTCGAAAGAAAGAACTTATTTCTTTTTTTTACTTTTTCAACATGATATTTTTACTTTTTTTTGAACTCCCTAACTTCATTTATTTTTTAAATTATTTTATAATATAACTATATATTACTTAATTATTTATTGATACATTATTAGTCATCTTATAAAATAATTTATTAAATGTTATTAATTAAAAAATTATAAAATATTTAATTCTAATAATTAAAAATTAGTTTATTAATTAAACTATTCAATTATTTTTTTAAAATATATTATATTTGGATCTTAAGATGTACGTAAATTATAATATTAATAACATTTAAAATATTTAAATAAAATAAATAGAAATAATATTAATAATATAATAATTTATGTAAATTATAATATTAATACATATTCTTATTTACTATAATTTTATACGTCATAAAATAATAAATTATATTCTTAATTCTTATTTTTTATTCAAACACCCACTAAAACTTATCTATGAAATCAATTTTTTAAATCCTCATCATTACATTTTTTATCCAAACATCAATTCAAACTTTTTTATCAAATCGATTAATTTTTAAGAACTAACGCTCTATCAAAATTCCCATACCAAACCCTTAGGGAATGTTGATGCACCAAATGACCTTCCATCTTGGTCAAATAGGGTGAAAGGGCTTGCTAATGAATTTATGAACCGATTTGACTATGGATATTCATAAAGGATCAAGTGCCAAGATCCACGAGCCATTATAAGAGGAAGTAGACAAATTGATAGCTACAATTCCAAAATGAAACAGGAAGCAAAATACAAAGACAAAAGAGAAACATTCCAATTATCATCTCAAAAATTTTAAGTGAGACCAAATTGTTATCAACATCGACAATATTAGGCATAAAACAGAGTGGAACATTAAAAAACCACGGGTCAACAAAAGCATCCGTATTGCGTCCATCTCAAATAAGTTTTCTAAGGCCCAACTTAATGTTGTTTAAAGTCTGCAGCAACAATCTCCAACTCAGTGATTTGTGGATGTTAACTAGTAGTGACAATTTGCACCTAAGGTGGGGTTTATGATTTAGTATGGCTAACACTCTTTAAACTAGTAAGGCATTCGTTGAACAATGACTCAACTGTCAAATATTACAACACTTTTAGCATTCTTTAGAGGCTCTGGATGAATACATTACTGCTAGCATTTCCCGATATCATCCCTGTATTAAACGCCTCTTCCATCTGTTCGTACACTGCTTATTGCATCCCAACTGGAAAAGAAAGAACCGGACAAATTTGGATGCACATTTCTTCTTCTGTACGTCATGATATCTAGACCACGGGATAACTCAAGAGATCCGCCAAAGTTGAAGGAGAATTGACATACTTCTTACAAGTTAGGATAGATCACTGTCGGATATATAAGCAAGTTCAGTTCACTCACCACCCTCGCCAGACTTTTGAGCAAACACAACTGCAAGAGTAACAATGGAGGCGTATGCAGAATTTGGAAGCCTCTGCACTATTTTACCGACACCGGGTACTCCCTCCGTTGCCTTCTTAGTCACCAATGCCACCGTTGGAGCCACAACCAGCATGATTATAAGATTGAGACTAACAGCTGAAATGATGTCGCAGGTCAATTTGCGAATGAACTCCACGAATTCCGCACGGTCAAGTAGGCCGTCGAGGTTGACATCGTATTCCTGCATGCATGATCAACGACAGAGAGGATTATTTATTGATTTATTACCATTAGCAAATATTTGGTTTGACTTCGTCTGCAATCTGCAGTGCGTGCGTTGCCAAACAATGCATCATCTTTGCAACTCATGCAGTCATCACAATGGTCGACTTATTAGTCGTAAGACACCATTAACTCCCTTTCATCTGTTAACTTGATGTGCGTTGGGACTGCTTGGATCAATAGGGTGTTGTAAAATTTCAAAAAACATAGGGCAAATATCACTTTTTGAACGTACCAGGACACTCTTGGTAAATGTCACCCTGCAGAACAATCACTTATCAATTGAGATTGGGTTAAAACTTGCAACATTACCATTGCCGAGGTCCATGACATGATTTAATAATTTACATGCGTGTAGCTATTATATGCCTTTCGTCTTGGCAAATGACATGCTTCTCGACTCATCATGCTCAAGATGCATTAACGCAAGCCCTTCCAGGGAAACAGCTATAAACAAGGAGAAGAAAACTAAATACAATTATGAGGGAAAATGCCATTAGCAGCACAGCAAGACATGTCTAGCTTGCATAGACGGATGTCCATGTGTCGTGTGAGTGCACTTACACATAAAGTGCACAATATGAACTGAAAAGCATATAGTCCGCAACTAAAACCTTGGAGGGTTCCAAATTATGTCCTCCATTGTCCAAAGAAGAAAAGAGAGAGAAGAAGAGATTGTAGGACATGTCACTTATTAAATGGCCATATGATAACTTGGATTCGAGGCTACCAAGTTTAACAATTATCTTTTAACCAGGATGTTGCGAATAGAACATCGAGGATCGATGAATAATCAAAATAATGAAAGAAAGAGAAGATGAACACAGAAATTTAACGTGGTAAAACTCTCTTGATCAATGTGAACAAGAGAGAATCATCCACGGGCAAAGGAGGCCGTCGCAAAAAATTTTCATTATGAGCCAAAAGATAATGTACATCATATAAAACCATAACCCATATATATAAAGGTCCATACAGCGGGGGCTTCGCCCTCCGCATTCCTCACGAATCAGTGGCGGGCTACGGGCTTGGGCCTAGCCTTCCGCTTTCATCACAGATTCTCATTTTTCCTCATTTTTTATTTTTTTTTCTTTCATAATTTTGGATACATGGTACATAATTTAAGGCACATCAACACAGGATTAAAAAAAAAAGAAGTGTTACAATGAAAATTTATTATGCATCATCATTGAGGTGTTTATCATATCAGACATGTTGCAGCAGCTTGGGCTTCCATTCACAATACATGGTGATGGTGGCAACTGGTAACTAAAGTAAAAAGGCCTGTACCCAACAACGATACGATATATACGAACCATGAACAGAAATCATGATGTCAAACGGCCGAAGGTAAACAGACGACGAACAAATCACGATGTGATTAAGAAGAAAGGCATACCAGCATCATGGCTCGCAGTTTGTCCTTGGAAGGGGGATCGTGGTGGCCGCCGGGCAAGTGCTTGTTGATGTCGCTGGAAGCCAAACGCCCACAAGGTAAACGGACAAACCAAGAGAGAGAAGAATCAGAGAGGGGGAGCTCACTTGTAGATGCAGAGTACTGCGATGTACAACTCCTCGAAGGTGAGGCCGTCCCGGCCGGAGTCGTCCTTGATGTGGTCGAACGCGTTGTCGGTAATCTTCCTAATCTGCTCCTCCTTCCAATCCCTCCCTAATGACGCATAAGCGATTCAATCTTCACAAGTTCGCAAAGACGGGAGGAGAAGTTAAACAATAAATTAACAGCTCTAAAACACCCACCGTGAAGCTTGTTCTGGAGAGTGGCCAGAGCTTGACCCATCGGGCGGGGGAGAAGAGATGACGAGGTGCTTGCTGTTACCAACACAACGCACGACAAAACAACTGAGGAAGGAAAAGGCAGAGGGAGGGACGGAGGGAGAGAGAGAGAGAGAGAGAGAGAGAGAGAGAGAGAGAGAGAGAGAGAGAGAGAGAGAGAGAGATACGAGAGGATTTGGATGGGAGGAAATTTCTCTCTTACGTTCCGCTTTTCTGGGCAGTATCAATTTCATTATCTTTTAATGCCTGCGCCCGCCAGCCTTAAAATCATATGTTTTATCTTTTATCAACTCGAGATGGCCCTCAGCATTAAAATCATATATTTTATTTAAGAAGTCAAATACAAGGTAGAACAATTTTATGGACACCATTGTTACGTAAATTAATTAATTTAATTATTAATAATAATATTTTGATTGAAACTTATATTATTAATAATATTATAGTTTATGTAAATTATATCTTAATAAAATCCTAATATAATATAAGTATATGTATATTTTTTCCTTTTAAAAACAACCAAAATTTTTAATTAGTACAATTTTATTATAATATAATAAAATAATAATTATACATAAGGTTTACATTAGTTTTATTTCATTAATGATTAAATTTATTGTTTTTTATTGTAATATAATAAGTAAATTATAACAAACAATTTATTTATCATTAGTTCTAAATAAAATTATATATGTATCATATATTATATATGTATATTAAACTAATTAATAAATAGGTTCATCACATATTTTTGCTCTACTTTTGGACCTACAAGTTAAAAAAAAAGGAAAACACGAGTTCTTGCTAGAAAGGAAGAACTCTGGTATCTGAATTCTGAGTACATGATTCTTTAATCAGAACTTATGGGCTAGTCTTTTTTTCTTTGTGCTTGGATAGAATTTGAATCTAATTCAAGTTCTGTTAGGGGTGTAAGAAAAATTCGAACCAAATCGAAAAAATTAAAAAATTAGGAGTTTGAATATAATTTAGGATGATTTTTAATAAATTAAAATTTATCCACTAAAATTAGGGCACCATTTGAAAAAAAAAAATCATAGGGGCTGGTGGTGTCCGTTTTTTTCATTTATATAATTAATACATATATTATCAATTTTTTTATTATAGATAGAATACTTTTTGCATAAACTTTCATACTTTTCTATCGCATTCTCAAACTGTAATTTTAAAATTTCAAAATTTTAGTGGTATATTTTATATTTAATATAAAATTAAATATTTTTATATTAATGTCAATATATTCTATATATTTTTAAAATATAATTATATCAAAGTAGGGCTCCGAAAAAATCACTAAAAAAAATTGACTTGCTAGAGAGTGGTTTTTATTTTTTACCAAATGGATTTAGGACGGGTTTTTCATTTTAAAAATTGACCCAAAAAATAACGATTAATTTTTTCGACCGAAAATTCGATCCGACCCGAACTACTTTCATCCCTAAGTTCTCCAATTAAACACACAATTTTTTATGAAGTCTAAATTGTGGGATCAAACTCAGACCCAGCAAGGAACAAAATTTTAAAATCATTCATCTTTGGTGTTTAGTAGATGAACAAACAGGTGAATTATAAGAATAATGTCAAACATTCTTTAAAATAATATTAAATTAATCTTCTTCAAAACTATCTCAAAATCAAGGAAACCGCTATTTTATAATAATTACAATAGAATATATAGTGAGAATAAAATTATTACACCTTTTATTTGTCTTTTCAATTATATTTTATAGTTTAACCACTTTAAATTTTACTAAAAAATAACTTACTTTTTAAAATAAATAAGACTATGTATTCTACCTTTTTATTTTTATAAAATTTACTAAAAAAATAACTTACTTTTTAAAATAAATAAGATTATGTATTCTACCTTTTTATTGTTATAAAATTTATTCACATACCAAACACCTCCTTAATTTTCAGTTTTAGGTTACTAAACTTTCGTTTAGTTGTTATGTCATAGGAATCTAAGAATTACAGAATAATATATTAATAAATTAATTTGAAAAATCAAGGATTAAAAGAGAGAAAATTGGGGAAATGTAATTGGAAAAGAGATAAAAAAAGATAAATATATTATAAAATAATATATTATTATTATAAAATTAAATTCATTTTTTTAAGTATTCCTAATTAGAATTGATTTAAGAGACTTCACGATAAATCTAATCAAAATTAACCCACTATAGATAGATTTTACCTATATGCCTCATGTGTTCTCTACTCCTCTTGTGTGCATGCAAGTTTTTTCTCTTTTTTGGTGCAACGATGAGCACAAAGCAACAAAGATCCTCACATAAAATTTAAGGAAAAATGTTTGTTATGTAAGGGAAGAACAACTTTAATCTTTAAAATCCTCATATTTTAGCACTATAGTATCACATATCTATTGTTCATTTCTCATAGAATAAAGATCTAAAAAACATGGTCAAGATTGTAAAAAAAAATATCATGTGGGAAGCCATGGAAGTTGAGTTTGCAATAATCTAGTTGGAGCTCGCTGGAACTTGTCTAAGGTTTTCATGAACTTGCCCAAAAATCTATGGAACTCGATTGGAGTTACGATAGTGTCACTCAAGTTCTAGGAACCCATGAGGGCTGACTGCGGCTTATGATAGTTTGATCTAAGTTATGACAATGTATGGTGGGTTTTGACAATAGTTGTTATGCAGGCTTTATATGGGTCACAGGACGAGTTCCGATTCTGATTTATGCAGGCTTTATATTATAAGTGTTGATATGTTTTTTGTTATAATCATCATTGTTATTGCCTTTATCATTAATTTACTCATAATTATTTATTATCAGTATTGATTTTGTTCATGATATTATTTATATATTTTATTTTTTCTATTTTATGCACTTTCAGTATGATAAAAAAAATTACATTCACTCGTTCCTACACTTTTCTATAAGAATGATCATGAATTGATATTTAGATAATTATTTTAGTTGCTGATTGATAGGATATGATGAGTCATAATGAATAATATAACAATCATTAATCGTATGTGTTGATATGTTTGGATTGTATAATCATTAATCTTATTGTTTTTTTTTCTTTATCATTAGTTGACTCATAATTGTTTATTGTTCATATTATAATGTGTGTGTGTGATTATTTTATTCACTTCTGGTATGATAAAAAAATATCATTCCTACATTTTTCTATCAGTATGATTATGCATTAATATTTAAATAATTATTTTAGTTGCTAGTTGATAGGATATGATTAGTCTTGATGAATAAGATAACAATCATGTAGAGATAAATTACCACAATAATTGCAAATTGCTTAATGAGGTTTGAAATTTTCTTTTTAATTAAAATAAAAATATAATTCAAATATTATTTTAGTAGTACCATCCATTTATAGTGCATCTCATCCTTCAAAAATCTCTAACTCAAACAAAGTTAATTCATCCTCCAAATGTCATTTTTTTAAAAAAAATGGAAATATTATCCATGATAAGTGATGTTTATTGAGTTAGATATTTCATGTTATTCGACTCGATATTATGATGATTAAGCTCATCTGGCTTGTATAATGAATTCGTTCGATAAATTTTGAAGACAAATAATGGGTCCAACATAATGTTGCGCTTTTGGAATTAATCCTACTTATTAGGAAGATAAACATATTTAAGTTAATTAAACCTAATTAACCTGAGATAGCTTTCCTCTCTCTTGGATTGGCGGCCGCCCATGTCAAGAAAAAAGTGTTTTTGTTCTTCTTGTAGCCGTCGAGAGCTTAGAAAAGAATTGAAAAAGAACAGAAGTTTTTTCTTTCATCAACGGATAAAGAAAAGAAGAGCCAGAGAAGAGAGTTGAAAAAGAAGACAGCAAAGAATTCAGAACAAAACTAGATTGGGAGGATTTCTGATATTTTATTGATACTACAATCATCGAGAGAATTGTAATAAATATGTGATATTATTCCTACTGTTATTTCAGTACTTTTTAGAGAAGAATTATTTATCTCAGTGAATTATTATTCGAGTATGAATAAAACTCGAAAGACATTGTGATATTGCTCTGTGATTGGCCCGTAGTTTTTTCCTTTCTTATTGGAGAATTTTTTTCACGTAAATTTGGTGTCTCCTTTGTCTATTATTATTTTCGTGTCCATCGTGCTTGGCTTATATTATTTAATTCACACATAAGAAGAGGTATTAAATTTCCAGCAAGTAGTATCACAGCGAGGCTAATTGGGATTTCTTTTGTGTGAATTAAATAGAAGAAAACTATTTTAACAGGATGATCAAACTAACATCGAATAATTATTCAATTTGGAAAGCCAGGATGGAGGATTTTCTTTACTGAAATGACTTGTTTCATCTCGTTGAACTAGGAGATAAAAAGTCGATAGGAAAAATTGATGAAAAGTTAGAAAAAGATGCACAGAAAAGTTGTTGGGATGATTAGGCTGTCAAATCCTATGTTTTGAAGATAACAAATTAAATTATACATAAAAGTTACTAATCTATGCTCAAGTGATGATAATGCAGGTGTAAGATTAATATGACCTCTTTCGCAGAAGAAATCGTCAAATTAAAATCACAAAAAAAACTTTTCAGCACACGACCGGTCGACTGACCATAGGCAACGAGTCGAGTGATATTCAGCGGAAGAAAAGATGAGACAATACTGGTCGATGGTCCGATCATTGCACCAGTCGATCGATCCACACGGATGAATTCCAGAAATGTCGAGACTGTGTCCATTGACGTTCTGATTGTTAAATCGGACGATTTATCATACCAAGAAGGTATTCAGGAAATGATGAGATGTTATTGATCGATCTACCGGTCGACTGGACAACGCATAAAATCGCACATATGCCGCAACAGTCATACTGACCAATCGACTGGCCCATTAATGCGATCGATCAGTCACAGTGCTAGATGAACAGTATTGGGTATATTTTAAAGAGAAAATCGTGAAAGAATATTTGGACGAGATTCTCACCAACATAAGCCTATAAAAGGAGTACCAAGGCATGAAGAAAACTTATCCAAACAAACAAAATCATTCAAAAATTTTTTTCAAGTTCTTGAGCCCAAAATTGCAAATTCTTCCATTGTCTCTTCTAAGTTTTGAGTGTGAAAAAATTTTATAAAAGAAGAAAGTTAGAGAGAATCATTATTCTCTGACCCAATGAGATTGAGAACTCATTGTAAAATAGGAGTGCTTTGCCTCTTGAGCAGAGAAAAAGATGTGTGATTTAAAGATGGTTGTTCTCTCCCCACAAAAAAAGAGAAAGATATTAGATCTCCGACGATCTCAAAGTCAGAACGAAAATGTAGGCCAAAGAGTTGAGACCAAACATCGTCAACATATCGTGACTCTCTGTGTTGGATCTCTTAATTATTTTTTATTATTATTTGCTTTTGATCGTTTTTATTTATATTTCGAAAGTGGTTTTGCGAACATATTTTTATACAACAATTCACACTCTTCTTGGTGCTTTCGATCCTAGAACTGATATTAGAACTTGTTGCTCTTATTTTGATTTTTCGAATCATCTTTTAAGATCTAATCGTTTTTAGATCTAATTGTTTCAATATTTAATTATTTTTTTAAGATATAACCATCTTAAGAGCTATGGCATCAAGTGAATTTATTTTTTTCAAAGAACAATCAATTAGTCGTCCTCCCCTTTTAAATGTATCAAATTTTGCATATTGAAAAATTAAGATTCAAGTCTACATGTGTTCTATTGATATAAACATATGGCATATTGTTAAAAATGACTATTATTTACATGAAAATTTACTTTTTGAACATGACGAAAGATAAAAAAAATTCGAAATTACATTGAAAAGTAAAGAATATTTTTTATTGTGCTTTGGATTCAATGAATTTTAATCGGATTTCTAGTTGCGAAAGTGCAATTGAAATTTGGAAGAAACTTATTACTACATAAGAAGTAACTGATAAAGTTAAAGAATCAAGATTAAATATTTTAAATCATCAATATAATTCTTTCAAAATACTTGAACATGAATCCATTAATGATATGGTTGTTCGCTTCAACGAGCCAAGAACTAACCTCTAAAAAGTGACAGATTCTTAGGTCTCTCTCCTCCTAATGTCATATGAAGAGGATCATGATCAAAGAAAATGATCTGAGCAAATTAAATTTTGATGATCTTATTGTTCACTTCTAATATATGAGAGTGGAATCCAAGAAGAAAAAGAATCTAATACTCTAAAAAAAAGACATTAACTTTGAAAGCAAACAAAAAATGAAGAAGACTCAAGTGAAGAATAAGTGGACGAAAAGAAACTCGTCCGTTACACAAGAAAACTAAATAAGTATCTCAAGTTGGTAAAGAAGAATGAGAAGCTTATCCGAAGATCAATAAAAAATCACAAAGAAGAAACATCTCGAAAAGGTAAAAAGAAAAAATATGAAGAGTCAAGTGAAACAAGTGACTCGTCAAGCTCTTTTAGTGATGAAGCATATTTATACTTAATGACATACGACGATGAGGTAACTTGTAATCTTTCAAATAATGACTCATCGAATTTTTTCGAAGAAAATATTTCTTTAAATGTAAATAAAGAACTTTCCTCTTTCATAAAAAGATATTTTTCAACTAAAGAGGAAAATAAAAAATTATTACATGAGATTAAAAACTAAAAAATAAAATTGAAAATTTGAAAATTATACATGTATGTGAAATAATAAAACTAGCATGTTCTTTAGAAAAGGTAAAACAAAAAAAATATTTTTTAAAAAAAATACACAAAATAATGAAAAGACTATTTCTCACGTAGCGAAAAATAATTTTAGGAATCATTTTGGACATAAAAACTCTTATTAAAAATTTAATCATTCCTATGATAGAAATCATATATTACATATTTTGCATACGGATTTCATGGCCATTATCCTTACCAATGCAAAATAAAAAAATCATCACCTAATGACATGATTTGAGTTTCAAAAGAAACATTATCTAACAAAAAATTACCCAAAGAAATTTGAGTACCAAAGATTACATAATTATTATTGCAAGTGTGACTCACATACAAAACAAAGGACATGTAAAAATGTGAAGGCACAAAAATTATACTAAAAGTATCATTGATTATACTCTTGCATTTTTTATGGTACTTAAGTGTTAAGCATATTCCTTATTTTACTCAAAGTTTCAAAAATACTATTTCTTTGAAAGAAAAGAAAGGAACAAAGAAAATTGATAATAGTGATAGGAAGAGCATGTTAAAACTTTATTTTGATATATCATAGATATCATTATTGTATCAAAGTTTTATGCAATATCTTGATTCTTAATATATATTTTTGTGGCTTTCATAAATTTGTTGCCATTATAAAATAGTTAGGGGAGTTATATTTTAAAATCTTTATCATGCAATACTCTACATGTCTATTATATGACAAAAATGAGGAAGAATAAATTTTTTTGAAAATATGATTAAGGGGGACTTACATATGGTTTCTTATATGCTTAATATACAAATTAATCTTTTTGATAAAATAAAAGGGGGAGAAATATATGAAAAATATGATTTGAATATAACCTCATACGAAGAGTACCTTACAATTAATATGAAAAATATGAAAAATCTTTTTAAGAATCGATTTTAAGCTTCCACGATAATATTTGTGAAATCGATATTATTGGATTGAACATCAATTCACCCTCCTCTCGATGCCCTTTGAGATTCTGCATAGGCAATTTATGTCGGTGTTTTTCATCATGTTGCTCAAAGGATAGATGCACAAATTATACGGAAGGAATACTGTTCAAAATAAAGCTTTCACGATCAAGAAACTAATGAATTTGAAGTTTAAAGGTGGAAATTCTATTGCTGAACACTTTAGTGAATTTCATGAAATAATAAATCATTTAGGAGCAATGAAAATAGTCATTGATGATGAGATGCAAGAATTAATGCTCCTGAGTTCTTTGTTAGATTCATGAAATATTTTGATGATAGCACTTAGTAATTCTTTTGCTAATGGTGTAGTATCACTTATCATGATCAAAGATTGTTTGCTCAATGAAGAAATAATGAGGAAGAGCATGGGAACAAATACCACACAAGTTATTGTCACAGAGAATAAATATAGAGATAGAAGTAGAGGATCAAAAGGTCATTACGACAATAGATCATAGTCAAAAAGAAAATTTACATGTTATCACTGTAGCAAAGAGGAACGTACCGAGAGAAATTGTAGAGATTGGAAGAAGCAACAGAATAAGAAGAATAAAAAAGATGAAATTGATCAGAGTACTGCTATAGTGGCATGAGATGAGGATCATATATTCCTTTCAAAAGAAAATGAATAATGCAATGTCACAAACTTTTTAATTTAGTGGATCATCGATTCAAGGCTTCAGATCATGCAACACCATTAAAAAAATGTTTCTGTGTGTACAGGACTCGTGACTTTGGCATAGAGTTGTATATATTCGAACAGATGTTGATTGTGACTTGGTTCTGAAGGATGTCAAACACATACCAGATTTACGTCTTAATTTGATTTATCACCATCTTTTGGATCAGGAAAGTTATTATAGTCACATGGGTGATAGAAAAGTAGAAATTGATCAAAGGATTCATGATTGTTGCTAAAGGAAAGCTATCAGAAGTCTACTACAAAACTCAAGTGAATTTGATCGGACAATCGATCAATGTAATAGAGAAAGAAACTTCACTAAATTTATGACACAAAAGATTAGGACATATGAGTGAAAAATGAAAGCAAGTTATGACGAGGAATTCTCATATCACTATTATCAAAGGTAAAATTTTGAATACTTGTGATGAGTGTCTATTTGGTAAACAATGCAGGGTGTCATTTATGTCCAATTATAAGAAAAAAGGAAAATAAGTTAGATTTGGTACATTCTGATGTGTGTTGTCCCATTGAGGTAAATTTTTTACGTGGAAATAGATATTTTGTTACTTTTATTGATGATGTTTCACAAAAATTATGGATATATTTTATGAAAAAAAAATCAAGTATTTTATATTTTTTTAAAAGTTTCATGTCATGATGGGAAAGAAGACAAGGTTTGCATAGACAATGATGATGAATATAAGTCTAAAAAATTATTGCGCAGAGTATAGCATCAGACATGAAAAGCCAGTACCTAAGACCCCAACACAATGGTGTTGTTGAAAGAATGAACAAAATCATTCTGGATAGAGTTAGGTGTATGTTGAGGACGATAAATCTATCGAAGTTCTTTTGAAGGGAAGCTGCGAATATTGTGTGCTACCTGATTAATAGATCTCCATCAGTTCCTTTGAATTCAGATACTCCCGAGAAAGTGTGGACTAGTAAGAATGTATCTTACTCTCACTTGAAATTTTTTTTGTTATAGAGCTTCTACGCATGTGGCAAAGGAACAAGGACATAAATTTAATGAAAGGGTTCAATAGTGCATATATCCGAGTTGTGGAAATACAGATTCTGAATATAAGTTGTGAATTTATAGAAGAAGAAAATCATCAGAAGTAAATATGTGATTTTTCATGAATTATAAACTTTGACAGACTTCAGAAAACCAAAGAAGCAGAGCTGATTATGTACAAAATGAACTTGAAAACAATGAACCAAATGTGGATACAAATGATGCAAATGTAAAGAATTTTGTGCAGGGGAGCAAGATGCTACTCCATCTCGTAGATCTATAAGAGAACGTCGTGCTTCCACTAGATATCTAAATTCTGAATACTCAGTGATTATTAAAGAGGGAGAGCCAAAAATAAATTCAAGGATAAAGCGAGAACGAGATGTCAGATTGACCGACATGAAGATCAAGTGATGATTCTTGATAGATGATCTCCTTTTGACGAGCTGGAGGAGAAGATTGTTGGGTTTTTTGAATTAATCCAACCCAATAAGGAGATAAACCTATTTAAGTTAATTAAATATAATTAATTTGAGATAGCTTTTCTCTTTCTTGGACTGGCAGCTGCCCATGTCAAGAAAGAAAATGTTTTTCTTCTTCTGCCAGTCATCGAGAGCTTAGGATTTTTTTTTCTTTTCTAGTGTCTAGAGTTGATTGAAAAAGAAAAATAATTTTTTTTAAAATCAACGGATAAAGAAAAGAAGAGCCAGAGAAGAGAAAATGATTGAAAAAAAAGATAGAAGATTTTTTTTTAAGAGCAAAGAATCAATGACAAAGCTAAATTAGGAGGATATCTGACATTTTATTGATACTACAATCACAGAGAATTGTAATAATGAGGTGATATTATTCCTATTGTTATTTTAGTACTTTTCGAAGAAGAATTATTTATTCCAGTGAATTATTATTCGAGTTTGAACAAAACTCGAAAGACATTGTACTCTATTTTTTATTAATGATATTGATTTGTGATTGCCCCATGATTTTTTTCTTTCTCATTGGAGGATTTTTTCATGTAAATTTAGTATCTCTTTTGCCTATTATTTTTTTTACATTATGTTTTGATTATATTATTTAATTCAGACATAAAAAGAAGGATTAAATTCTCAGCGCATAAGTTTAAGTCATTTTTTATATCCTTCAAATAGGTTGCTTGTTAATCAACTAATAATATTTAAATATAACTAATTATGACTTGTTTAACTTACGTTAATGATATAGAGTAGTACGCCTATAAAACAATGTAATATAAATAGCTTGCTCGTTGTTAATTTTCATTTTGTTACTATTAATGAGAACACAAGTAAAGCGAATAAACAATCGAAAAAGGAAAAAGAATATAAGGAAAATACAAAATGTAAGACAGGTTGTGTGAAAAATCGATGATGTTTTAGTTACTACATTATTTTGTTAATGTAACGATACAATAACATAAAATTAAGAAAATTTATGAAATAATAAAATAATTGGTAATATATTTCAAGGAAAAGCTATCTTTAAACAAAGGAGTAAGATCTATTTAAACACCACCATCTATGACGTTGTAATTGAGATGATTTTTAAAATAATTAAAGAGTATGTAACCTAATTTCTCACATGCTGATATGAAAAGAATTGAAAAGAAGTCTAGTCGATTGAATAAATTATTTATTTATTAATATCATGTAAATTTTGATTATAATAAAGTTATGATTGTAATTCATTAGATTTATCCACACAAAAAATTACATAATTAATATATGAAATTGCACAATATAACCAAATTAAAATTGTTATGACATCAATACAGAATTGATTCAAACAAATATAATTTAACTATAAATAAATAATATATATTATAATAAAATAATTTATTCAACTCACTAGTTAACTAGTTAAATAAAAAAATATGTACCAAATATTTATATATTTAGATCGAGTATGGTCTCATTAAAAATATTAATTAAAGTAAAAAAGGAAGAAAACGACAAAATCATTTGTGAATTTTCAGCAAATCATCATTTTCATTCATTTGAATCTTTTATCACACATTGACCTTACATTTACATAACATTTGAATTTACTCTATAATGTTCGATGATATATATCTTACATCCCATTATTTGTGTAGTGCTAATAAAAAATGTTATCACGAAGTTCATTATTTTTTAGACCTCATATTGATTCATTTATACCTATTTTCATTAAATATACGTATAATATATATATATATATATATATATATATATATATATATATATATATATATAGGAATCAACATATCACTCATAGACAAAGAAAAATCATCATGATATTTTTTCTTTTCACTATACCTTATTATAACGATATTCGACCTCAATATTTTTATTTAGAGTTATTCATTTCACTATATATTAAATTTAAAGTCAATTGATCACAACACTATATATAGAGTGATCCATTAACCCTGGGCTCAAATTTCATAAGAAAAAAAAAATGCTAGATCTGTACTGCATAGATGATTATCATTGTACGACAATGTATTGAATTTTCTTGCGTGTATAGGAAATAACTACATCAATTACCATTAATGGGTGACCACCAAGAAAGAAAATCACACATGTTTAATAGAATAATTGGATATTAATCAAATTGTCAATAATAAAAGAGGTTATGTCTATTTTATAGGTATTTTACAATTAAATCTAAAATATTAATCGACAAAATCTAAATAATTTAAGAATCTAAATAAATAAATAATAACCATCAAGGGCTATCTTATCTCTCTTACATAACTCTCTCTCTCTCTTCAAAAGAGTTCGATATCGAACTCTCAAAATTGAATTAGTTAATCCAATCGTAGAGTAGTACCAAAGAATATGATATTGCCTTGATTACTTGACTTGAAAACATAATTCATAGAAAAAAAATTTGCGCCAATTGAAACATTCATGAAAGTCATGTCCATATGCATCCTTTGGAATAAATTTCTTTTGTTAGATGGCAAAGTTAATATCAACCTTCCATTGACCTTTGTAACAAATTTATCTTCTTTCGTCCAGAAGAAAAGTCCATTGCTGCCAACTCTTCAGTTTCGGCATAGATAATAACATTTTCAATAATAGCTCTTCAGTTGAAGTAGACACAACTTCATAATTGAATGGAATATCAGGTAGTTTATTGATTATATTTCAATCTTTGTTAAACTTTCTCAATCAAATTCTTAATGTTCTCCAAATGAACTTGCACTTCTTGTATTGAATTTTACCTTTACGATGATGTTTGCTTGCTTGTTGAAACATAAGATATGCCGAAGGCAAAAAGTATTGGATGAGTAATTTCTTATTTTTACCATATTTGAATAGGTTACTTTACATTAGGGGTGTTCAGCGCGTCGGGTCGAACCCCGTACCCCGAACCAATTCAAATTGGTCGGATCCATGGTCGGGTCAGGTATGGGGCCGAATTTTTCGACCTACCCCGAAGACCCGACTTTTTTTAATTTTTTTAGTTTTCAAATAATATTTTTATATTAAAAATTATTAAATAATTTTTTTATATTAATAAGAGGGCCAACCCGATCCGACTTAACTAAAATTGGACAAGTTGAATAGGGTCCGGGGTCGACTCGGGTCAAATCCGACCCGTGGACATCCCTACTTTACATGATAAGATAGAATGCACTTATTATCTTTTCACCGTGATAAAACTCTATGTGAAAATTTGTTGGCAACGAGTTTAGCTCGTCGATGCTATGCAATATTTTAATACTAAAAAATGGATCTACCTTGAAATTCCAATGCAAAAATTCATCTACGTAAAAATGGACATTAAATGAAGGTGACTTTATTTTTCATCTTGTCAAAATATAAAATCTAACAAAAAATATTGGGACAACAAATTGAAAGGAGAGAGAAAAATAAAAATATATGATTTGGTGGGAAAAAAATAAAAAATAGTCAAAACAAGAAGAGAAAAATAGATGAATATCCTATGGGGGATTAAGACTTATATCAAAAAATATATTAAGATGAAATTTATGGATAAAGCCGCGTCAAGAAATGATATGGATGTAGTGATGGTTGTTGGGTCTCTAAAAAAGAAAGGAAAAAATGAGATAAAAAAACTGTTGCAAGCAAAAGAAATAAGGTGAATTGACTTTCACAAGAAAACAAATTTAACTTTTTTTTCTAAATGATGACAGTTGACAAAATAGTAATTACCATAAAATAAATACAAAAAATTTGGATAAGAAACAAATGAGTTGAAAGGTGTGCAAAAGAGATAAAATTTCTTGAAAGCTCTAATACCATTTGATGTAGCGGAGATAAAAAAGTAAAGGAGATTATAATTTGCGGACGAATTTCAAAAGAATTTGATGATTCAAAGCACAGTAAACTCAAAATCCATCGAGAAAAAAATCACATAAGTTTAATAAAATAATTGTATACTAATTGAATTGCTAATAATAAAAAATGTTATGCCTATTTTATAAGTGTTTTATAATCAAATCAAAATGTAGAAAGATAAAAAAGAATATTAATTGACAAAATTTAAATAATCTAAGAATATAAAAAGATAAACTAATAATAATAATAATAACTAACAAAATTTATCTTATTTCTCATACATAAAAATTGGTCTCACTCTTACTTCTTCTTTTTCAATGCAATCAATAATATTCTCTAGGGGTGTTCACGGGTCGGGTTTGACTCGACCGGTGAACAAACCCGACCTTACTTAGCCGAGTTTGATCGGGTCGGATTTTAATTTTTTTTAGGGTCGAGTTGGGTCGGGTCGGCACCTTTTTCCTTTTTCCTTTTTCTTTTTAGTTTTAATACAAAAAGTATTTATTATTTTATTTTAAATACAAAATAAAGTATTTTAGGCATATTTTAGATATCTACATATTATTCTATATTTAAAATACATTATATATATTTTTAAACTTTAGATGGTATAAAACACTTAAATAAAATAAAAAAATCATTTAAATTAAAATAAATAAATAAATAATCGGGTTGACGGTCGAGTCGGGTTGAAAAAATTTAACCCGAACTCGGCCCGGCTCAACCAGGTCGAATACTTGGGTTCACCAGGTCGAATACTCGGGTTCATCGGTGAACACTCATAATATTCTCAATAAAATGTACATTCAAATAGTCTATATCCTCGAGTATATAAACTTTATATGCCAATCTTAATTATATGCTGCCTTATATTTTGCCTTTCATATATTATACCTTTTTTTGAAAGGAAGATGGGGGGATTTTTCCAAAAATTGTTAACGACCAAAATTTGCCCAAAAAAATAGCAAATTCTCGATACACATGTGCTTGCTTCCAATCATCACATTCCTTGAAAAGGTTTTCAATATCCAGCAGCATATTGTGAATATGCCATCATCGTTTTGCCCGCTTGAGAATAAGCTGCACCAGCACCTTCGAGTCTCATTCAATATAGAACCACATGTAGTCCAGCCTTCCCGCCCGTTGAACACCAGCAAGCATACCCAAGATTCCAATTCAAAAATTGAAACAACCACTCTCCTAAAAGACCGTGCAGATATAAGAAAACCATTAGTCGACTGGATAAGAAAGTCAGTACCCCCCAACTCCTCTCTTGAAATTAGGGAATCTTCCGAGTTAATTTTAACCCAACCGTGAGTCGGAAGCTCCCACTTGACCCAATGCGAAAAAGATAAACTAATAATAATAATAATAACTAACAAAATCTATCTTATTTCTCATACATAAAAATTGGTCTCACTCTTACTTCTTCTTCAATGCAATCAATAATATTCTCTAGGAGTGTTCACGGATCAGATTTGACTCGACCGATGAACAAACCCGACCTTACCTGGCCGAGTTTGATCGGGTCGGATTTTAATTTTTTTAGGGTCGAGTTGGGTCGGGTTGGCACCTTTTTCCTTTTTTTATTTTTCTTTTTAGTTTTTAATACAAAATGTATTTATTATTTTATTTTAAATACAAAATAAAGTATTTTTAGGCATATTTTAGATATCTACATATTATTCTATATTTAAAATACATTATATATATTTTTAAATTTTAGATAGTATAAAACACTTAAATTAAATAAAAAATCATTTAAATTTAAAAAAAAAGTCGGGTTGAAAAAATTTAACCCGAATTCGATCCGACCAAACCAGGTCGAATACTCGGGTTCACCAAGATGAAAACTCGGGTTCACCGATGAACACCCATAATATTCTCAATAAAATGTACATTCAAATAGTCTATATCCTCGAGTATATAAACTTTATATGCCAATCTTAACTATATGCTGCCTTATATTTTGCCTTTCATATATTATACCTTTTTTTTTGAAAGGAAGAGGGGGGGGGGGGGGGGGGGGGGGGGATTTTCCAAAAAATTGTTAACGACCAAAATTTCCCCAAAAAAATAGCAAATTCTCGATATACATGTGCTTGTAGATATAAGAAAACCATTAGTCGGTTGGATAAGAAAGCCAGCACCCCCCCAACTCCTCCCTTGAAATTAGGGAACCGTCCGAGTTAATTTTAACCCAATCGTGAGTCGGGAGCTCCCACTTGACCTAATGCGAATTATGAGGGTTGTGTGTTTTAGGACTGCGGATTCTTTCATGCTCATTATACCCAGCCACAACCTTCTCTCAAGCCGCCAAAGTGGTTACCCGTTGACCCCGGAAGTGAATACGATTTCTTGTGCTCTAGATAGTCCAAAGTGAGAAAGAGATGATTTAACTCACTCATGCGAAAGAGATCCTAATCAACACATAAATATTCAGTGTCATTTTCAGACATGATTTAACTTGGACTTCTTAGCATTACAAATTTATATAACATTAATTTTGTGAACTTTTGTGTGAATGTTTGATACATAACTTTTTATTAAAGAGTTTCTTTTAAGGGTCGTGAATAATATATACATGATCGTATTTATCATAATTTTTTCACCATGTTATTCTATTGTCATACATTCTTCTCGTTGAGATTGCGATGGTTGGATCCACGTGCAATTAAGGAGTTGTTGATCCACAAGATCGTCATCGCGTGAGGTGATGAAGATATCTTCAAGGCTTGAGCTCTTTGGCAATTAAAATCAAGGTTTGATTTCAGTCGATTTCGTTCAATAATAAGACGTATGACAAAATCGATAATTCTAAATAAAAAATGAGGGTCAGATGATCCGATTCACATACCACGACATTTTTTTTTTCAAATTCAACTTTTTTGACACAACTTTTTTTATCCAAATATGTTTTTCTTTTTTCTTCTCTTATTTTCTTTCACTTGCATTCCTCACACAAATTAATTAACTTATTATTTATAATAGAATAATTATTTTAATATTTAATATTTGTTATTTCATCAGATTTATTTTGTTTTGTTAAATATATTTTTACTATAAATATTATTTACTATATTTTAATATTTTTTTAAAATCAACATAATAATTTAATATATAATCAATATTTATTAATCAACAAAATTATGTTTTATACTTATAATTCATATATTTCATTCAAATAATTATTAAGTTAATTTATCACATCAAGATTTCAAAATTCATGATTATATTCCATTTTCATTCAAATATATCTAATATGTGAATTAAATTATTCGTCAAAAAGTTGGCGCGGTGGTAAAATCGCTCATTTGCTCCAATCGTCGTGGCTTGCTGAGATGACGAAGGTGACGAGCCGACGACCAAGCGAGCTAAGATGGTAGAGAGAAGGAAGGACAAATGAACAAGCCACAGCGAGCGAGGGAAGGGATATCATATTATATGCCGGAAGAGACCAGGACAGACTTGGCCAACAATTCTAATACCAATTCCATAAATTGAAAAAAAGAAAACATATGAAATCTTTTTAGTTCGTTCCAATTTCTTTTTTTTTCTTTTTTAAAAACGTAATATTCGAAAATCTCCGTAGAAATTCGGCTTACTACTATTATTATATTTTTTATCTTTTATTTTCATATATATATATATATATATAAGAGAGTGGAAGTGGACTAGGAAACAAATGGTGACGGTGTTTTATTGACTGGCCTCTCATTTTTAACAAATGGTGACGGCTCCATTGGAAAACCAAAACCAGAAAAAAAAAACAATAGAAACAGGCGGCGGACCGTCGTCCCGAGATCCGTCCCTTGCCGGCGAATCGCCGTCGTACGGAGCTGGATTCGGCTCAAGAGATCCAGGACAGGGTTTCCTAGAGTTCCTGCGAAGTTGCGTGAGATTGATTGTTTTTGGAAGAGTAGGGTGTTAATCTCAGTGGGCTTTCTTCGAGTGTTGGGTGTCGCTTGCTGAATGCGAGAGGACAAGAAGAGGAGTGAGATGTCAAAGGTGGTGTACGAGGGATGGATGGTGCGGTATGGCCGGAGAAAAATTGGGCGATCCTTCATACACATGCGCTACTTTGTTCTCGAGAAGGGAGTTCTCGCCTACTACAAGAAGAAACCGCAGGGCAACATGGTATGCGATCACTTTGATTCCACCCAGATCTATTTCTAGGTTGTTGGATTGTCTCGAAATGTTGAAATATGTATGTATATTGAGGTTAACGATAATAGCATGACCTTAATATTGATGAAATTCACTATTTTTAACTAATAAGATAAACTAATATATAATTATTATTTTGTTAATATTATAAGAAAAAATAGTGTTGCTCTACATATATATTTTACTCAATTTTTTTCCTGCGGTGAAAACTGTAGGTTCCAATCAAAACGATTCATATAGATGGGAACTGTCGAGTGGAGGATAGAGGGCTCAAAACTCACCATGGACATGTAAGGTTTTCCTTGGCCTGAATTGAATTGGGGCATGCATATACTTGCTATTTTGATGAATAGGTTTCTGCTTTTTTGTCTTAATTTGCAGACTGTTTATGTCTTGGGTGTTTACAACAAGAAGAAGAATCACGGTATCACGGTGCGCAACAAAATTTCTTTACATTATAGTTTCAATTGTGCAATATCCATGACTGCTGAGTGTACTAGACGTTACTCCATGGTCTTTTGCTCAGAATTTATTGTCAGAATATCCATGTCACTTATTGCATATTGTTATAGGCTATTCATCTGCATAGTAGTTGCAACTTTGGGAAACCTGGACTGTCTTTATCTTTTGAATCTTCTATTCTATCCGCGTAAACATTTTTCTAATATTTGTCTTATAACAAAACCAGCTGGCTGCATTCAACATACAAGAGGCTCTTATGTGGAAAGAGAAAATGGAACGTGTCATTGATGAGGTCCAGTATTGAAACCCATGTACTTTGATACTTGAATCATATTCTTGTCACTGTGACAAATTTGGCTCATGTTAGATATTTATTTCTCCCTTTTATTTCATAAAGTACTTGTACCAAAACTTTCATTTTCTTGCGTCTTATCGATGAAGCTGGATGACTTTAATTTTGTGGTCTATGCAACATTAACGATATTGACTAAAAATATTGTCTTTTAATTAGTTGAAGTGATCAAATAGCTTATCCATGCCTTTGGTGGCAGAGCCAACATTATAGTTTGTATCTCAGGCCACAAGATGTATAATGTAACCAGTGAATTGTTCACAATATAAACCAACTGAAACTAGCAAAATTATTTACGATGAACTAAAGCTGCTTAAGCTGATCTGAACACACCATATGTGTTATTATGTTAGTTATACTAGACCATTGAAGAAAGGATCATGTGTATGAAGAAACCACAAGATATATTTATGGGTCATCAGTGGGAGTTAGGTGATAACGATGTGAACAGCAAAAAAGGATATTTTGTGGCTTCACTAAAGTATTACTTCTCACGTCATATTCTTACTATTGAGACCACCCGCCCTTCTGAAAAAGAAAACTATCCAGAGCAACCAGTTTTTATGAATCTTTTATGATTACTGAGAACATATCATTTATACAGGATGATTGTTAAACCTTGTTGATCAACTTAATATCCCTGGGACTTTTGGTTTGAAGTTTTGAATTTTCATTAACTAATTTTGCATTTTCATTTTCGCAGCAAGATCCTACAACAGTTATTGGGAATAAGGTCTATGCGTCATTTCCATATAATACTGGAGAAGAACGTTTTAGGAATGCTTCCTCCTCTGATAATGACAGTCAGTAAGTATTAAACTTCTATGTGGTTATATTAGATACCAAATCACAAGAAATAGATAAAATGATACTCAAGGTTTCAACTAGAAAACTAAAGATTTGTACTCTAAAAAACATACAATTGTTTTTTAGAAGAGAAAGGATGACTACACTGTGGTAGGAATCCGTTTGTATTAAAACGAAAATATTAATGCACAAGTGTGTATGGGTGTACTATGAGGACCGTGGTTGCCAAAACTTAAAATTGTTAATTCTAGGTTGAGTGTATGAGAGCCCAACTTCTGACAGTTGTTGACTATGCATAGTTGTATCATTACATGCTTAGCACCAAAAAATGAAAACCATACATAATTGTTAAGAACCAAGAAAATAATCTCTAGTAGTGGAGCTAGAGAGAGGACATTGGCTATTGTTACTCGTTCCGAATTATATAAAGCTTCTTATATTTTACTTCTGAACTCCCACCTCTTTTCTTAACGTGCCACATCTTTTGCAGATATAACCCTGAAGAAGAAGAAGAAGAAGAGGATAAGGTTTATCGGACATTACAACGGAGAAAAACAATAGGAAAAGGTGTGTACTGATATGTATGACACTTTTACTTTTTATATTAAACATGCATTCGGCTGAATTTTTCTTTTCTTTTTTATGTTATTCACCTATTCTTTTAGGTCCTCCTGACTCGGTACTAGATTGGACACATGAGCCAAATTTGAGGCTGACAAACCAGGATGATCAAGTTTTCTCTCAGAAGCATTGGCGCCTCATCAGATGCCAAAATGGCAAGCCAATTTCTGATTACTGATTATTGTTTTCATTTTGTTTAATATTCTCTTTTCTGATATGTGTGTGTGTCATTTGATATTATGCTTTCTATAACATCATTAAAGATTCTTTATTTGTGTATATCCTCAGGTCTCAGGATTTTTGAAGAACTTGTTGAAGTAGATTATCTTGTAGGTATTTCATCTATATATATATGTGTGTGTGTATGTATGTGTATATCTATGTATGTATGTATGTGTGTATATATAGGAAAGGGATTTGTTCATGTATATGTATGTACATTGATGTGTTTATGTGACTTCTATGACTGCTTCAAATTGTGTGCTACAGCCCAGGAGTTGTAGTAGAGCAATGAAGGCTGTTGGTGTTGTGGAGGCTACTTGCGAATCAGTTTTCCAACTTGTAATGAGCATGGATGGTACACGTTACGAGTATGATCCTCCTGATGTATGTCAAACTTGTTTCATGCAATATTCTCTACGTTATCTATCTTCTATTTTTTCTCTCATTTGCAGATGGGATTGCAGCTTCCAGTATGGTAGTTTAGTTGAGGAGGTGGATGGACATACTGCAATACTTTACCACAGACTCCAGCTAGACTGGTTTCCAATGTATTCTTCTTTTAAAGAGAAATATAAAAGGAGTATTATTTTGTGACGAATCTTCATGTTTCTTTGTGGCTTCTTTCCTTGGATTCTCAACATGATATGAAGAATAACTATGCCATGCGTAGGTTTTACCATAAGCGTATCATGCATAAGGACAAACACTAGATGCACAAACATCAAAAGTATTTCCAACGAATAAATAATCTATCAATGGAGGTCATGTACTCGTGTTATCTCTCATAGTGACGTATTACTAGAATAAGGAAATCTTTCTGTATATACAAAAGCAATCTCGAGTTCATATTGATCATTATGCATGTCGTACATTGGTAGTTACTAGCAAAAGAACAAATGACTGCTCCTAATGTTCTGTTCACAATCTGATAGCAGTCTTCTGTTTCATACAACCTATGTTAATGGAACTTTATAGTTTGCTATATGTCTATTGGCTCCCATGGTCTATGTTTCTGATAATTGCTTGGCAATTTACTATAATTTGTCTTGCGGCTACCATGTGTAAATTGGTTTGTCGGCAATATGAGAATGTTCATCTATGAAAGAGAAAAAGACTGAAAATTTAATAATGAAATTCAGCTACTTTATGGTGTACAGTAATTGGCATTTTCCTCTACAGGTTAGTGTGGCCCCGTGACTTTTGCTATGTTCGTTACTGGAGACGTAATGATGATGGAAGTTATGGTGAGAACATTTTTCTTGTCCTGTATGACATAATATAGATAATGCTGTATCTTGTTTGCTGTCATGCAGTTGTTCTATTTCAGTCAAGGGAGCATGCGAATTGTGGTCCACAACCAGGATTCGTAAGAGCACACATAGAAAGTAATTACTACTTTCGAATCATACCAAACTTCTGTGCACGTTTATGTTTACTGGAAGTTTGATTATCATGTTCATTTTCTTGTAATGTCTTAATACATTTCTCTCTCTTTTGTTTTCTTTAAGGTGGTGGTTTTAAAATTTCTCCATTACAAGATCGCAATGGCAGACATCGGTCACAAATACAACATCTTATGCAAATAGATTTGAAGGGATGGGGTGTTAGTTATCTTCCCTCATTTCAGCAGTCATGTTTGCTTCACATGTTGAACAGTGTCGCTGGTACTGAATTTCACCTTTAGCAGTTGTCATTGGAGAGGATTCTTCTTAGCTTTTTCTTCGTTTGGAAATAGAAAGTCCAACATTTATGAGAACTATTTTATTTGTTTAGACAATTAATTGGAATTTGTGCAACTCCTTGCTTACTGAAAAGCTTCAACTTTGGTTAATAACATTCAAGAAATAATTAGGGAACATGCTTATTTGAGATGATAAATGTCATTCTTTTTTATGGCAGGGCTACGTGAATGGTTTTCTCAGACAGATGAAAGCACAGTATCGAGGATTCCTATAATGGTCAATATGACTCCACAGCCTCTTCCTTCTAAGAAGGGAAGGAAAACACAAGAAACATCCTCTCAGTCCAATCCTTCACTAGATCAAATGCATACTACTAATGGGAACAATGCAATACTTGACGAAGAAACTGATGAAGATGATGAGTATCAGGTTCAAGAGACAGAACAAGAGGTTAGTGTATTGTCATAATCACGAGTATCTAAATGTTTTGTGGTTTTTTTTTGGACGAAATGTTTTGTGGTTAATAGCAGTGCTGATGTATATGCAGGAAATAAAGCTTGAAAATGGGATTGGAAAAACAGGTTTCTGTTTTCTTGATCTTATTCCGTAATATATTAGCAACCATGGATTACTATATTTTGCCTTTTTGTATATTATTCTGATTATGATATTTTATATTCTGTAGTTTTGGAAGAGTCATCAGATAATATTGATTTATCTGGATTTTCTGGAAATTTACATCGCGATGACCGTGATCACAGCCGTGATTGCTGGAGAATATCTGATGGAAAGAACTTTAGAGTCCGTAGTAAACGCTTTTTATACGACAAATCAAAGGTTTCAGACCATCTGCTGAAAATGTTACTGTTAGCTGGAGAATATATCCTTCTTTAAAGCACCAGAGACTTCGATTTTTGTAATTCATTTTTCTGTTTTTGGCTGAAGATCCCAGCAGGAAAACACATAATGGAGCTGGTGGCTGTTGACTGGTTTAGTGATGCCATTCGTATTGACCATGTTGCTAGACGAAAAGGCTGTGCTGCCCAAGTTAGTTGCCTAATTTCTGTGGTTTAATTCTTCATTCTTATGATTCTTTCTCCTTCTGTAGTACCATAGAGATGATATTTTGGTGTTGATTTCACATGAATTTCACTTTTTTCACTGTAGGTTGCTTCTGAGAGGGGATTATTCTCACTGGTAATCAATGTGCAGGTATATTGTGTTTGCATGTTTGGCTTCCCCTTGTCTTTTTTAGAAGGCTCTTCCCTTTTGGTTTTGTCCTAGTGTTCTCCATGAAAAGACTTGGGTTTGTTACTATGTCGAGACTTACTATGGTGATATTTTGAAATACTTGGTTGAAAGGGCTTATTCATTTTATTTCTTCTATACTACAGTATATTTCCCTATCCATCCCTGACTTAAAGATGAAAAGCTCTTCAACTTTCCCCACACTTAAGAGTGTTGTACACAATGCTGTAAAACCCAACCCGACCATGATGACCAGATCAAGTTGAACCGGTCGGACCGGGTCGAATCGAACAGTCGAACTGAATAATATAAATTAATAAAAAAGAATAAATATGTTAATTAAATTAGTGCCTTGTAATATGCGTAACAAATAAATTAAAACAAAATAGTTGAAAATTCAAATAATATAACAAAGTAAGTATCAATTAAATAGTTATTACATAAAAGATGGAGAGGTTTTCGTAATCATAAATAAAAGAATATCGATGATATTTGATGAAAATAGGGAATAAAAGTTGGAGCATAAATTTCAAACAAATATATATATATATATATACACACACATATATCTGTGTTATTTTAAGAATTTTAATTTTGATCCTAATTATTTTTTTTCGTCTTGATGATCGGGTCACCCAAATCCGTCGGGTCGGCCGTTTAAACCTGAGTTTTGATTGGGTTAAAGCAGGTCAACCTCAAGGCTAGGTTTGAGATGACTTGCAGTCCGTTTTGAGGTGGGACACCGGATCGACCGGCCGGGCCGAGTTTTACGGCACTGATTGTACACATCTTTTTTCTTCTTGGGAGTGAGGTTTTGGTTAGTTGCTGGACATCTCTTTTTTTTCTGCCGTTCTCTCCTTGAGAGCCCACACTTGTACACGATGGTCATTTCATATATGAATATGTGTGTATATATATGTATGTGTGGTGATAATCCGATGGTCGTCCTTTTTCTCCTAAAAAAAGAACTTTCCCCACACGTTCCTTCGCATTTTCCATCAGGTTTTTAGTTATTTCAATTTTTATTTATTTAATTACATTTTACCATTTATTCAATTTATTCATATTCACTTTCTCACCCCCCCGGTCGACAAGGGAGTGGCACCCTTCCTCTCTTGTGGGCAGGCTCCTCCAGTGATAGAGTGCACACCATATTTGGACAGAGGCTAATTAATAGTATTGATATCTATGACATTTATGATTCAAGCGCAATTGTGTTTTACATGTGTTTTTTTTCTTGAGGAGAAAAAGGATGACCACCATTCATGCATATATGTATAACTATGAAAGGATCATGTACAAGTGTGGGCTTTCAAGTAGAGAGTGGCAAAAAAGGGGAGATGCACAACACCTAATCAAAACCCTACCCTCGAAGAAGAAAAGAGATGTGGTGTACAATACTCTAAGTGCTCTCCACAAAAATCATCTGGTTGCGCTGGAGCCATGGCCCAGGAATCGGGCAGAAAGGTCGCCAACAATACTCTCCAACTCCGTCTCTGCCTGGTTGACGAGGTCTCAAAGTGGCCGCTAGAATGTCTTCGCAGGTGATTGAAAGGTGCCCATGGTAGTCGTTTGCGGCCAAACCTCATGGAAAATTGAACACTCGAAGAATAAGTGGGTGATGTCCTCTGCCTCGCCACATAGAGCGCAAGGTGTGTGGGTGTGGGACGCCTATCTCGCCTTATACACTCTGGTGAGGTGTCAGTGACTCACATAAATCAAACAAAAATTTTGACTTTCATCGCAACCGAGAGCGTCAAATGAATCTGCAGTTTGTCCCAAAAGCATCTAAAAAGGACTCCGATACCCATACCTAGGGCTGGAAATAAGTCGAGCCATTTGTGAGCCACCCGGGCTCAACCTATTTTTGGCCTAGCTCGACTTGGCCTATTATTAAAATAGGCCAGGCTGAAAAATAAAAAAAAACTTATGTTCTTAAAGAGGCTTAGCCTCTAAATAATTGGCCTAGCCTTATAGCCTATCAGGCCAAGATATATTAATATATTATATTTTATATATATTTAAAAAAATATATATTTTAAATCTTCAATTTTGAATTCAATACTGCTATTTTTATTATATGTTAAAAAAAAGTAAATTAGTGATGTCTCTTTTATTTAGTTCATATTTATTATTTTTTAATAAATAAGATTTATTATATTTAATCTAGTATACCATCGGCTCGACAGGCTAATAAGCTAGGCCAGACATTAAAAATTAATCAAACAAGCCAGGCTAAGCTTATGTTCTTGGCTTGTTATAGGTTATAGGCCAAACTTAAATATTTTTATTTTGTAGCAGGCTTGGCTTATTTAGGTGGAAGCCTAGTTCGGCCTAGCTCGTGTCCAGCCCTAGCTATACTCAATTGTCCCGCCGAGAGGGACTTGGGTGGAAGGGGGCGATCCTATGATAGATGTGTTGATATGATAGTGGGGAGTTGAAAGTAGGAGTCTAGGAGCCAGAGCCACCAACCTAGGACTAAGTCTTTGCCACCGTCGTGCCAGGATGTGCAGCGAGGGCACACGAGGGAATACACGGGGAATGCTTCCGCTAATGAACCCCCGGGTAACCACATTTGCTGCCAGAAATAGAATGGCTCCCCAGAATTGAGCAAATGGACCATGAATGGGCATATCCATGGAATCAAAGCTGCACTCCCCGCCAAAATGATGAAGCCTAATGAGGCAGAATGGGCTTGGGCACTCAAGATAGCTAATGCCCGTAGTAGGTGATGAAAATCTCATGCCATAAAATGTCATTGGGCCCCATGATCCTCCCCACCATCGAATAAGGAGAGCCCAGTTGTACGAGATCCCAAACCCCCAATCCTCCCTGTGAGGTGGGCCTACAAACACTGTGCCACGTGATGAGGTGCACTATTCGTTGATCAAACAATTAACGCGCTTGAGGACCTGGGTGTGTATTCAAAGGATTGACATGTAGTAGGTCGAGAGTGCCAAGAGAACATAAAGGAGTTGGTGTTGGCACCCGACCTTGTTCAGGGCATTTTGGAACATTCCCCTCGCCCCGACCTCGAAGATCGACCCCCACCCACGTCCTCGTCCCCGCCCCGAATCTCCGATGTAGAAGGAATTCCCCGACCTCGAAGACCGACCCCCACCCACGTCCTCGTCCCCGCTCTGAATCTCCGATGCAGAGGGAATTTAATCCCTTGCCTCGATCCCTCGGGGACCTCGATTCCCCAAATTTTTTAATTGAAAAATGAAAATTTTAAAAAAGTATTCAATATTATATAATATTTATACAATATTCATGCAATAGTTACGAGAGATTTTTCCTCTAAGCTCCCCTGAACTATGAACTTTTTCCACGTCTACCAACAACTTTCAAATATTCCACGGACCTCCTCTGAACCATGCTGCTTTTTCCGCTGAGGTCCATCCGTCGATGTCCGTTAACTTTTTCGTTATTTTTCATTTTTTTGAATTATGAAATGACCAAAATGCCCTCACAAAATTCAGATGAGAGTGCTTAAAAGTAATACATAATACTAAATATAAAAAAATTGTTGCAGGGGGCAACACCCCATCCCCATCTCGCCGGCGAGGTCGAGGGGGGCGTTGGGGGCGAGGTCGCAAGAGGGCGGCGGCCCCCTCGTGCGCGCCGGCGAGGTCGCGGGGGTTGTCTCTCCCCCTCGACCTTGCCAGCGAGAATGGGGGTCATTGCCCCCCTACCTCGTCGACGAGGTCGCATGGGGGCAACACGCACCCCCACCCACCCACCCACCCACCCACCCACCCAATCTCATCGGCAAGATGGGGGTGGGGCGTTGCTCCCCTGCGACCTCAGCGAGGACACATGGGGGCGACGCCCCCATCGACCTCGCCGGCGATGTCGCAGGCGGAGGTCTCGAGGTAGGAGGAGGAGGTGATCCGCTCGTGTAGGCCTAAGAGGAGATGAAGACGATGGAGGAGGCGGTTTTTTAATCGGTGGCGGAGGAGACCTCGAGGGATCCGCAAGCGGGGGAGGTGATTGGCGTGTGGGCGGAGGGGAGACTTGACGGAGTTGCCGAAGGTGGAGGAGAGGGGATCACTAGTTTCGGAGGCGATGGAGTCATCGACGGGGAAGGAAGAGGCGAAGTTGGAGGAGAGGCAACAACAGGAAGATGCAAGAGGCGTCGCACAATCCCCCACCCCTCCATCTCGCCGGCGAAGTTGGAGGAGGTCGAGGGAGGCAACCACCCCCCACCCACATCATCGGTGAGATTGGGGGGTTTGGCGTTGCCTCCCTGCGACCTCACCGGCGAGATGGGGGGGCGGGGGTTGCCCCCTGCAACATATTTTTTATATTTATTATTATGTATTATTTTAAGCACACTTATTTGAACTTCCTAAGGGTATTTTGGTCATTTCATAATTCAAAAAAATTAAAAATAATGGAAAAGTTGAGACCTTGACGGATGGACTTAAGTGGAAAAAGCGGCATAGTTCAGGGGATGTCTGCTGAATATTTGAAAGTCGTTGGTAGACGCAGAAAAAGTTCATAGCTCAGGGGAGGTTAGAGGAAAAAACCCTAGTTACAATATACAAAATTAATCAATATTTACAATTTATACCCTACCTTAAAAAATTGATTCACCTGTTACACCTAAAAAATTCGATTTGCCAAAAAAAAAAAAAATCAAAAGCAGTCTCGTCTCCCTCCCTCCTCCCTCCATCAGTGTCCATGACAGTTCGATGGCCGACGACGCAGTCCCTGTCCCATTTCCCTCCATCGACGACAACGAGGAGCTATCCGAGTCGAAAGCCCCCCATGGCTGCCATTGCCGCAGGTCTTCTCCTCGATGCAAGGCGGTCAAACTCTGACCTCGGCATTCGGACCGTGCCCCCACCTCCACATGAGCCCTATTTGGCACATCTCCTGCCGGCCCCTCTTCTTCACGGCGAGGTGCCTGAGATCCAAGCGTCGGGCACCAAAAGCCGTGCTCTTCGACGAGGCGTGTCGGCCAGGAAGCTCGTCAAGGCGTTGAGGACAGTCGGCGTGGACGAACGGGAAGACGAGGCTGCGGTTGCTGACGCAGAGCTGGAGAACGCAGATGTGGAGGACGGTGACCTCGCCGCGGTCGTCATTGGCAACGAAAGGATGCTGCGAGTGCTGAGACATGTGCCCGCCCCTCCTCCATTGAGCGTTGGTCATCGCCGCCACCCTTCTGCATCGCATGTCATGGTCGCCTCCATCACGGCTGCCAAGACGAACGTCGCCATCACCTCCATCACGGCCACTAAGACGAACGTCGCTGCCATCCTCCATCACTGCCTCCGGCCAAGTGAGCTCTGGCAGAGACGACTTAGGGCGACCGAGTCTAATATTTGGGATTTAGGGAGGAAGAAAATAGGGTTTGTTATCTTTTATATATATATTATATATGATAGAGTGGATGGTTGTGATATAGTATGTGTGATCTGACGATTGAGATTTACAATAAATTGTATATAGAATATTAAGCTGCGGGGTTCGGGACCCGCGGAGCGGGTGGATTGCCCCAGCCTCGATCCTCGAGAGAAGGGGCAGGGGCAATTTGCCCCTCGTCCCCGCCCTCGTGGGGGCAAAATTCCCCAAATTCGGGACCCCGGGGAGGCTGTGGACAGGATGCCCGGTGGTGCCCGACTCCCCTGCATCGAAGACAGTGTATTGGGGTCGTGCAAGTTTGTGCGAAATGACCTTCCACCAGGCATCTGAAATAGTGGGTCACTGGTCGGCGACACTGCCCAAATCTACGAGGTGTTGGGGGGCGGGAGGGGAGCGGGAGACGGCTAGCAGCATTTGGCGCATGGGCAGGGGTGTTGGTGCCACCGGTAGGGGCTACCGGAGACGGTAATGCGTGTTCTTAGGCTGATGGTCCAACAAGGGATATCATAGTGATATATATATACACACACACATGGATGTCACCGGTGATCATCCTTTTTCCTCTAAAAAAGAAGTGTTTGTTTTTTTTCGTTTTTCATGTGTTGTTAATCAAATTGATACAACAACAACAACAACAAAGCCTTATCCCACTAGGTGGGGTCGGCTATGTTAATCAAATTGATATGCAATTCAATTTTCTACTACAGGTTCCAGCTGCAACTCATTACAGTATGATATTTTATTTTGTATCAAAACCACTGGTCCCTGGATCATTATTACAACGATTTGTTGACGGAGATGATGAATTCCGCAATAGTAGATTCAAACTCATCCCATCTGTTCCTAAGGTATTAATCTACTTTTTTTAGAGTATTAATCCAGTTAATAAAACTTTTATAGTTTATTCTAAAAGATAAACAAATTCAGAAAAGTTTGTTCCAAATATATCATTCAGTACGAGCATGCCATGCAAGGCAAGCCACAAGCACTTCTGCCTACATTTTTTTTAGATTCTTTTCCATCTTTTTCCTTGGAGAGTTACTATCACCGGTTCACACGTTTTATTGGTTTAATCTGCAGGGATCATGGATTGTCCGGCAAAGTGTTGGATGCACCCCGTGTCTCTTAGGTAAAGCGGTTGACTGTACCTACATTCGTGGGCCAAGCTACTTGGAAGTAAGAATATTTATTTTACAGAATGTCGGCCAAGTGCGAAGAAAATTGACTTGTCACTGGGGCTCATTTCATGTTTAATGTTAAATTTCATATTGCAGATAGATGTTGATATTGGTTCTTCTACAGTGGCCAATGGAGTTTTGCGATTAGTGTGTGGTGTGATTACAACATTAGTGGTAGACATGGCTTTCCTTATACAGGTACTTTTTCTTTCAGTTTACATTCTTTTGGTGGAATGTTTACATTTTTACTTGGCATAGGTTTATCTGACATTATTAAGGAAAATCAAATGTATAATTTATTTTATATTGAATAGTAGATACTCTTTTACATGAGAGCTTCATATTATACAGAAACTACATTAATCATATTATACAGAGTATGTGCCTAAAGAGATTAATGAATAGTAAAAAAAGAACCACTCTAAAAACATAAGCGTGATGAACCTTTATGATTCTCTGGTATGAAAAGGGCAGTATATTGTTTGTCTATTTCATCAAAACTTCTGTCATTCTGCAAAATCATAATTCGGAATCTCTGATGTTATTTTACCTGAGACTACTTATATAGCAGGTTGGTCACGGAAGATAAGTTATGAATTATCAGCAAAATGTAATACTTGAGGAATATGAAATATGAATTATGTTGAGGGGGGAGATGCCACATCCACCATATACTTTTTTAGTTTCCATGCACACACTTGTACATCTCATGTTTTCTGGAAAATTCTCATACAAATTCACTTTAGCAAAACTGGGTCCGCGACCGGGTCTCGGCCGACCCGGTCCCGACCCGGTTTGCTCCGGGTTTTCGGAAAAGGGAACCCAGTCCCGGACCCGGTCCTGGTTTTTGTCCCGGTTTGACCATAAAAAAAATAGATAAAATAGGAACAAAATTAGTGTCATTATATAAATATAATAACTGTTAATTAAATTATATATATGATAATATAAAATAATGTATATTTAAGATATATATCAAATAAAATATAATTTTTTATTTAAAATAAGTATAAATACACATAATAATGATAACAATAAAATATAAACAATAATTTAAATAAATTAATATTATTCATTATGATGATGACAACAGTAACAATCATTTTTGTTGTTGTTACTGTTATGTAATTTTTTATTATTTCATATTTTATTTGTCTAAGATTAAAAATGGCAGATATGGAAATAAGATAAAAATAGATTCACTTGAGTGGCAATATGGATGGACCCCCCATGGACTGTTGGGCATTTTGCATTGTTGGACAATTCAAATTACCTACTAACAAGGTAATGTAATGGGGTGAACCCAAGTAATTACCTACTAAAAAAAAGTATTGGGAGAGGTTAAACATGAACATACACACTGAAAATTGGCTGCTATGTAAGTAACATGCCATGAGCAGAAGTTATTATTAATCTTCACAAAGTAAACATATCATGTCATCGTTGTACTAAGTCTTTCAGCTCTAAAGCAAGCACTTTACATATTCAAATACTTAATAGAAATCATCATATGTTTATTTGCTACATTGTGAATATTAACTCGCATGATTTGTATGCTTTCTTTAAATTGCGAATTATTCGTTCAAGTTTGCTTAGAAGTTGGTATCTTTAAAATAATTATTTAAAAGAATTTTAAAACATATGTGCTCCTACACAGAGGCATTGGTGTGTTATTAAACTTTAGTTCCAAAGAACCGGATGGTGGTATTATCTGGAACACGTGCTCTACTAAATCTAAATGTTAAGATTAAGCGGTTAGGTTTATCATGGATTTTCCTTACAGGTTGATTTGTATGTGCTTCAGCCTCTTAAAATATATAGTTCTTGTTCGTGACTTTCTGATCACAGGGTAACACTTTTGATGAGCTTCCTGAACGGCTTCTTGGCGCTGTCCGTGTATCCCATGTAGAACTATCATCTGCAATACCTCCCAATTTAAGCTAATTCCCCAGCTGGATGAAAGGTTTGGTTGGCCATATTTACTCCTACAAAATTCTTTGCCCTATTCTCCCCGCTCCCTTGTTACCATCAACAAGATCCATCTTTCTGGCTCTGCATTGCATAGAGATGCTAGATTTCAAGGATATTGGGTGCCGGAGGAGGGGAATTACCTGAATAATTCCTCCATGGAGGAGGCTTTGATGTTACTTGTACTGCCGTTTCCCTAACACCGGTAAAGCATTCTAGATTTTAAGCTCATCATGTAGAAAGGAAAAAAAAAAGAACTCGTTATGTTGTATAAATCACTGTTTTTGTTCTCCATTCCTGGCCCAGAATCGGTGAAAACTATCAGAATCCACTGTTTGGGTGACACAGATCACATAATGATTCTTCCATGTATGCATTGTGATAATTGGGGGAACGGGGGTTACCACATTGTTCCCACTGTATCTTGTATGCACGTTATACGCAACTCTTGTGAATATATCTTTTGCAGAACATAAAGGAATCGAAGGCTTCACTTGCAAGAAACAGCTCCAATGTGATCTCAAATCTCCTCGTCGACGACTCAAATCTCCGCGGCGGGGAACTACGATTCCCCAAAGTAAAAAATATTATAAAAGATAATATTTAAGTAATACATATTATAAAAAATATCATATATATAAACATTGTAATATATTAAAAATTCACATATTTCGTAAATTACAAATCACAACATCAAATATTTTGACAAGATGATAATTGAATGATTAAATTAATTTTGGTATTTAATGTGTACGGGGATGGAGGACTCAAAAAGTTGTGGAACCAAAATCAAAGTTCTGGTCGGACAGGTGATGTTTTACTTTTTTTCTATTTTTTGCATATGTATAATATTATTTAATTTATTAATATATACCTTTATATATGAATATATTATTAGAAAACTATTAAAAATAAATTTATTTAGTTCTAATAATTAAAAATATTTTATTAATTAGTTATAATATTTTACTTAGAATTATAGTGTAATAAAATTATAAAAAATATATTAATTAACTGAATCGATGTAAATATTATATTTGTATTTCTTATATTATAATGTTAATTAAATAAAAGTATTGTAAATTTTATGTATAATATTGTATTTATTATAATATAATTTTATTAATTAAAAATTTTAGTTGTTTTTAGAAGAAAATATAAATAATCTAATTTATATTATATTGGATCTTAAGATTTATTTACATAAATTATAATATTAATAACATATAGAAAATTTGATCAAAATTAATATTAATATTTTATGACACAATTTATTTTTAAATAAATTTATAATAATAATTACTAGCATATAAAAATATTATGCGTAATCATTAATTTAAATTTATTAAAAATAAGTTGTGTCATAATATATTAATATTGATTAAATTTTTTCTATGTTATTAATATTATAATTTACTTGTAATATTTTAATATCTAAATATAATATAATTTAGATTATTTACACTTTTCCTAAAAGTAAAAAAAATTTCTAATTAATAAAATTTTGTTATAGTAAATATAATATTGTATATATGATTTTACATTAATTTTATTTGATTAATATTATAATGCCATAAATAAAATTATAATTTTTACATTAATTCAGTTAATTAATATGATTTTTTATAATTTTATTATACTATTATTTTAATATACTATAATACTTAGCAAAATATTATATCTAATAAAAAATATTTTAAATTGTTAGATCCAAATAAATTTATTTCTAATAGTTTTCTAGTAATATATATATTACTAAACTAAATAATATTATATACACACATATATAATATATATTATTAAACTAATTAGTATATATCATATGTATAAATGTTAAAATAAAAAAGGCAAGACGCGAGTTATGAGAACTTGCAAGACGTAATTTATTTTAAAAATTTTATGATAATGTATTATTAAATAAAAGGGGAGTTCACATTTGTGACGAATACTTGCAAGTTCTCATTGCGAAGGGAAACCTTTTTACAAGGATTCACGAGAACTTTTTACAAAAGTAACGCTAGTTCTGATAGTTTGAATATCCTTGTCCCAATACTCGAATAGAGATATGAACTATGCCCCATCTTCATGCCTGTTGAGAAAAAAATTCTCTGAACTTTAGTTACAATGGTACAACTATAATAAGGTCACCATTTAGATTATTCCAAGTACGAACTATAAATTTTTCTTAAGAAGAGTTTAACAAGGTTTGAACTCTTGACATTTGACTCTGATACCATGTCAAAATTCATGAGTTTCGATGAATTGTTGTTCATAGATCGGAGGAACGGAAGGCAAGCCTAGAAGAAGAGGGAAAGAAAAATAAGAAAAGGGAAACACATGGAAAGAAGAAAACTACATTTTATTCAAATGTAAAAGACCCCATTTCACCGGACAGCAAAGACACATATTTAGACTACTACATAGCCCATGTAAAAGAAGTAAAACAGTTTACAAGATAATGAAATACTGCTACAAGAAGGAAAGCAGTGATTTGTAGATAACGTTGTAGACACTTGCTGCAGCTGAGCTAGAGATTGACGGCATCGACGTGATGGCTTTCAACAACTATAAATCAGACGAGAAACAGTTCGATCCGCAAGAAAATGGAGACAGCTCCCAAATCAGACGAAGTTAAAAAGGATGCCAGTGAACTCGGTGATTTGCACTCTAAAATGAAGAACTCCAAACGATACCCGAAAATGGACAAGATTCGATGAAAGCCGGCGAAATGGAGACGAAGCTCCCAAATCCGATGAAACAAGATGGTTGCCGGTGATGATGGAGATGAAACTTCAAAAACGGATGATCGCCGGTGAGAAAACAACACTCGGCAACAACGCCGACAAACATGGTGAAATCCACTGTGAGATAGAGACCGGAGAAAATCCAAAGAACACACTCGAGAAAAAAACAAGATGGCAAAGAGAAAGCAACAGAGAACAACAATGAAAAGAACAGAGAAATGAGAAAAAAAATAAGAACCACGAATTGTCGATCATCGAAGGAGAACCACGAAGGTGAAGAACCTTGTGGGAAGAAGCGATGACCGTCCACTTCTCACAATTACAATGATGAGCGATGATGCGATGATGGAGAAAGAGCTCACGTAGATCGACAATCATGCAACTCTAATATCATGTTAAATTTAATGTGTTAATCAATTTTCTTAAAAATTTAAGCCATTAAAAAAAGCAACATCAATAATTTTATATTCTTAATCAAGGTTGTCAAGATCTCGATCTAAATCTTAAGATCTTACGATCTTACGGACCCCTTCCGATCTCGATCTTATCTTGAGGATTTTATGTGTAAGATCTTAATACGATCTTAATTTTGGTCACACGATCTTATGATCTTATCTGATCCTATACGATCTTATAAGATTAATATAATCATTTAAATATTAATTTAAAATATATTTATGATAATAAAAATTAATTTATATGAAGTTAAATATATTTTCTTTTATTTTTAATATGTTTTGATATAATTTGACCTAATCGATAAAAAATGTCTTAGTGAGATATCATTTAAAATTTCAGTGCGAAAAATTTATCAAAAATATATTTATTATTTTAAAAATATATTATTTTATTAATAGATAAAATTTTACGATCCTCGATCCGATCTTACGATTTTCGATCTTACGACCCTCTCCGATCTTATATAAGATCCCAACCTTAGTTCTTAATATTTCTCCTCACTTGTGATGCACGAATTGGTACACTGTTGTTATTAGCCATACAATGATGACAGTTGCTGTAAGAGTAGAATTACGTGGCAGTGAACAACAAAAATTTTTTTTTTTAATAAGAACTTTATAAGATTTGAACTCTTAACTTCTGTTTTTGAGAGTTCCGATGAATCACAGTTCATAGATTAGAGGAACGAAGAAAACTACATTTTATACAAGCTAAAGAAATACTGCTACAAGAAGGAAAACAGTGATGCTGTAGATAACGTTGTAGACGCTGCAGCTGAGCCAGAGATCGACGACATCGACGTGGTGGCTTTCAACAGGTGGACTAAGAACTGACATTCAGTTTCCCTTTCTGGTTTTCCTTTGATGGAAAACGGAAGCTAGAAAAATATGATGTTATTCATACTAAACGAAACATCAGTTCATTTGTTTCCAACTTTAGTTCAGACCCATATGAAACGGAGGACAACTCATCGGAGTCGGGAGGCAGAGATAAACGTGACCAAGTGAAGAATCAGATACTGTAAATGTCCACATTAGTTCTGATTAGCAAACTACCACATCATGTCACAAAATATTGACAACTATGGGGAAAAAGCTAGTCTACTTAGAAGAGACCCATAGACAATTTTAGTCATCTATGGGACAAACTGAAGTTTATTTTGGAATTCAACAAAAGAACATGATATATGTGGCTCATCTCCAACAAAACAACTTATCTCACTGGTTGCTGATTGTAGTGATTCTTCTCTTTCTTCTTCGCAGAAGCAAGTTTGGCACTGCGTGCAGCCGCTTCTACTGCAGCGGCTCTCGCTGCAGCATCCATTTCCTTACTCGATTTCTTCTTTTTCATTGAAGCTACCTTCTTTATCTTCTCCTTCACATCGACCACATTGGAAACCTCCTCTTCAGGTTCAGCAGTGGCTTCATCACTACCTTTCTTGTCATCCACATCATTGGTCTGTTCTTGCTGCTCCTTGGTGCCCTTTGAAGATTTCTCCTTCTTTGACTTCTTTTTCTTCAAACTTTTGCTTTCTGATAAAACATGCGGATTGTCCTTTTTCTCTGTCTCACCTACTTGCTCCTGGGTTTTCTTCTCTGCAAGTTTAGTGATAACTTAATATCAAGGCAAACAAATAACAGCATAACATAGTAAAAAAGAAAAGCGTTTGGGCATCTTAGGCAATGATCAAGTTAATTTATCTAGTAAAATGGAATAACACCTGAATAAAATGGTTTACTAGGTACTAAGAAAGCACATACCATTATTATCTGATGCCCCATTGTTATCATTGCTAGCAATACCTAGCTCCTTCAGAACAGCATCCAGTTCTTCCATTTCCTTTTTCTTCAATTCCTTCTTTGACAACTGCCTTTCTGCATCTTTATTTGCTACAGGCAAGGGCAGCAGTTTTTCCATGACATCATTGGTATCAGAAATCACATCAGCCTCATGTTCAGGTTCCTCAACATCCTCGTCACCCTCATCAATACCATCATCTTCACTTTCACTTTCCTGAAACAAGCATAGCAACTCTTGAGTACGAGTCAGAAATGAGAAAACAGAATATTAGTTGAACGTTCTTGCAGGGAAATATTTCTCAAAAAATAGGTTGAGGTCATCTTTATGGAGAACCCTAGTACTTGAAAAATTCAGGAAAACATAGTCCAAACTCCAAACAAAATGTTATCAAACAATTGGACAAGTTTAGTTTCATGAATATCTTATGATAGAGCATTTCATATTCTACCCCACAGAAACTTTTGAAGTCTGTGCAAACACTTGATATCAAATAGTAGATATTTCTTTCCCACACTGGAGAACATGAAAGACTATTTAACCAGATAGGCATGCCAAAGTGTGAGGAAAATGTAGGTGGTAACCTTAAATGTCATTGTTTTTCCAGCAAAAATTGAGGTCAAAGTGCACAATGATATGGGATAGAAGTAAATAAAGATTGAAGCCATTGATGGGCTTTCGTAACACGAATTAATTGTCTTGTAATAATAAAGAGCAGTTGATGACTACGAACATTTGAATATGCTAAAACATGAATTGTCATCATATTATAGTAACAATATCATATGACACTACTGATGTAGATAATTTCCAGTGAGGGCACAAGAAATGAGTTATCCTTCCTCAATCATAGAGCAGATAAGTTGCCTAATCAAAACTGAGCAGTATAATATTGCAATTCCAGGCACCAAGGAGAGTAAAAAAGGCAAATAATTACATATTTCCTTGCAATGGATTTTACCATAACACCTACATATACAATAGTAATACTTGATGCACTATTCTCCATTCCGAAAATTCACATTTCTATGGGTTATTGGTACGAGAAACAAGGAGTGTCAATCGGGCAACAACAGAGCTACTTCTTTTGCTGTTGTCACCCATAATAATGATATATGATGTTGGTACGAACAATGAGTACCAACATGTTTCTTGCTCGTGCTCATCAAGCAAGTTTCACAGAATTCAAGAAGGTGCCGGCTAGAAAGAGAAAGAAAATAAAGTGGGTCTTTGCGGGCAAACCTCCTCCCCCAAGGGTGAGGCGGAGGCCTCCGCTTCTGTGTTGTGCTGTTGGTGAGACGATCCCCAGACGGGCTGGGGCGGGGCGGTGGTGGCGTAATAGTCGTCATCATCATCGACATCGGCCCAGGACTTGACGGTGATCGGAGTGGGCGCCCAGAAGACCTGCTGTTCCTGGTCCTTGGAGGAGGTGGCCTCCTGGCTTCTTCCGCCCTTGGAGGACTTGTTCTTGGACGACTCCTTATCCGACTTCTTCTTCTTCTTCAGGGTCTCGAGAGCTGCAAACACGTTGGTGCTGCTAATCTTGATCGAGCCCTCCTCCAACCTCCTGCTTCCTCCGCCCGCCATCTCTTCTTCTTCCTTCGCTCTAATGCATCCGAGTAAAAAAACCTCCCAGCTCAGTAATAAGAAAACAGTAAGTAAATAACAATTCAAAGACAGATCCGAAAACCTAAGCGATTACCTCGATCCAAAAGGATAAGACTCGGAGTCGACAGAATCGAATCGGATAAATCGACGAATTGGGGTGATCCAAACAAAATCTTGCTGCCGACTGCTGTCGCTGCCGCTGGGACACGTCGAACGCTTTGCTTAACGGATCGAGCCCAAAAAGGGGGTAATTTGGTACACGACGGCGACTCAGTTCAGGAACGAGGGCGAATAGAAATTTGGCGACGACCAAAGTGAGAAGTAGACCCAAAAAGATGTAACTTTTTGGGGGCGTGGAAAGGAGAAGCGATACAAGGAATAACGGAAGAACAAATAAAGGAAAAGAATGAGGCGGCGGCGACGGCGGCGGAAGCCGCAGGAGGAACAGCAGCAGGCGAGGAGGGGAGGAGATGTGGTGAATTAGGGTTACAGAAATGGGATTGTGAACAAGATAACGCCACAAGACGACACGACACCACACGCTCGCTCGCTGCGCCTCTCTCGTCTCTCTCTCTCCCTTTAATTTAATTTAATTTATTAATCAATCTTTTAATTTATTTATTTTTCGATAATATTCTGTTAATTTATTTTTTTTGAGTATGTTGTCGAAGAAAAGAGAAAAAAACGATATAATTATAGAACGGTATCCGTCGCGGGGTTGCACAAAGCTTTTTAATGAACTAAAGGTTGGCGTAGTGACAACTGATTACGTCTCAAGTGACCGACGAGCTAGTAGCTCCGGATCAATCTTTAGAACCGCAGCGTTGGACAAGGATATTCTCTTTGTCGAATTCTGACATCGGATTAGTGACATCGATGAGTCCGAGACCATGTGACCCCAAAAAAAAAAATGACGATGATAGGCTTTCAATTCATCGGACAGTGCAGGGCTTTCCGGGAGGGAATTTTATGACCCTCTCAATCTCATGTTATTTTTTATTTATACTTTTCTATTCATATCTTTTTAGCCGACTCCACTTAGTGGGATAAGACTTTGTTGTTGTTGTTTGTTGTTGTTTTCTATTCATATCTTTTTTCCGGATTACAACTTTTCATATTTTTAATCACTGCCCATCGAAACAACTTGCTATTTTTAATTAATTAAATGCTATTAGTTAGAGCATTCTTACTACTATTTATTTATATTAATCGAAAAACAACTTTTTCATAATAGTAGGAGCATTGTTACTTATTAATAATAATTAATTAATTGAGAAGTCCAACATAATGCCAGGTATTTCAATTGGGCCGAACCGAGACGACAAAAAGGTCCATCGGTCCCAATACGACCCACTCACTTCTCACAAGCTTAACGAAAGATCCTGCCATTTTAATTGACCATATCATTCGACCCCACCTCCCTCCCCGATTTATTCATTATACTAAACTTATAAATAACTTATAAAGCTCTGAAAAAAAAATCTGATAATATTATAATATAATTGATAAAAAGATATCAAATCCTAAGTAAAAAAATAAACAGAAAGAGAGGCTAAAAAAATAAGTTAATTAATTGTATCATAGCCAATTAATTATTATTAAAATTTAATTAATATTTTTGGAAAGGGATGCTGAGTGAATCCGAATCTTGATCCACTAATTTAGATGATAAATAATTCAAATTCATCATTTAAATATTTTTATTTGAATAGTTGGTCCTAGATGCACGAATTTTTCAAGAAGTTGAAGATGCTTTGAAAATAAATTATACCCTTAATATTAATATAATAATTTTATTAACTGTTTATTTATAAAAATAAATTTTAATCAATAAAATACTTATCCACCTCAACCTATCAATTCTTTTATATAAATTAAGCTAAACAAATTCTTAGTCCCAAGTTCAAATTTTTGAAAACAAACAAAAAACGATGGCCGGAGCTCATATGGGTCCCACAAATCCCACACCGGCTCTTCCCCTCTCTCTCCCACTCACCCACGCGCGCGCTCTCTCTCTCGCAGCCTCTCACACACACTCGCAAACACTCCACTCCGTCTCTCTCGTACGAGAGAGAGAGAGAGAGACGCGCGCCTTGTTGTTGATCGAGCAGGCAAAGACATTGGATCCCCTCCTCCTCCATCTCTGGTTTTGATCCTTCTGCATATGAGGAGAACGCCGTGAGAGCGGCGCTGGTCCGCGGCTTCTTCAGATCAGCGGACTTGTGAGCCGGGAGACTGTGGCTGCCGCCTATGGGATCCGGTAGCAGCAGTGATGACGCCTCTCCCGCGCGCGAGGCCCCTTCCTCTTCCTCTTCCTCCTCCGCCTGCCTCCTCCTCCTCCACCACCACCACGGGTAGATCGGGAAGACGAGGCTCGTCAGGGTTTTCAACTCTTCCTCCTGCTTCGGCGGCTCCATCGAACGTCCGGTGCGTACAGCGTCTGCTTTCCTAATATCTTCTTCTCCTATTATATCATAGGTCCCCATTAATGTGTGGAAGTACAAGATGGATGGTGCTCGTAAGATGCTTGTTTATTCCACATTCCCCTCATCCGGGCCAAATGGGACCACACCTCGCCCTCGTGTGTTTTTTTGTTCTTTTCACCCTCCTACCTGTTCCAGGCTTACGAGTACAACTCAATGTTGCGATAGAAGGTTGCAGAACAGAAGCAAAACCTTTTAATTTATAGAATCGTGCAAAACTATTTTTCACAGTCAAAGTTTGCAATTTAGTTTTTCTCGAGTAGAATGATTTTTTCGATAATTTAAAGTAAAAAATAAGGAGAAGCACACCATATTCCAGATCTGTTCTCATTTTACTGATTTATCTTATGTTCTTTAACAATGATTGCAGAAGGTAGAAGCGGGTGAAAGGGCCAAAGGTGATGCTACCTCTGCCAGTCAAATTGTCAGTAATTCAGTTCGAGGAAATCCCGAATGTGCGAATATGGCTGCCTGTGCTCATCATAATAAAGTGTCTTCATTGTCCTCATCTGATGACAATCAAAGTGGAGAGGAACACGATAATACACTACCAAAGCATTTAAGTGGTTGCAGCAGTGCTTCTTCCAGTTCCATTGTTGGAACGCCATGTTCTTCAGGTCGATTTCGCTCTCACTTCAGTTTCATTGCGGATGGAATTAGCTTTAGGTTAAGAAGGACTGTAAGTTTGGGGTCATCGCACACCCAGCCTCTCTTTCCTGCTACTCCGGCTGTGTCAAACTGTTAATAATGCCTTGAATCTGAACCCAATTGGTCCCCCTACATAGTCAGGCGCTTCAGCAGAATTCCCCTACGGGGGTCTCGCTGCCCGGTCAGCGAGCCTGTGGGGGGTCAAGGGCGGGGGTTGCAAGGGGGCGGAGCCCCCTGAGCGAAAATTTTTTAGGGGTATTCTGTTTGTGATTCGGATTTGATTTGTTTCCTTATCACGAGATAGGTGTCCTATTTTCAGGGGATTTATTTAGAGTCCCAGTCCGTATGTAATTCCTATCATCTGTCAAAGGGAGTGCCTATATAAACTCCCTAGGGGTCTAGACCGAGACCTATCCTTGTAATCATCATTATTCCATAACAAAGAGCCGCCGCCGTTTTTCCTCTTCGTGTTCTTCTGTATTTCGTGCGATCCCTCTCTCCCCTTTTTCGTAACACAAACAATGACAATGACTTCAGCCCCCAAGATGCTGTTAGAGTTTGTGCTGGAGCTGAGGTAACAGTAGATCTTTTGGAATCAAATGTTACAGTGCCAGTGGTGAGGCCGGCTTACAGAAGGATTGGGGCACAAGAACCCTTTGAAGGAAGTTTACGGTTTAGCAGAACCCTTCTTCAGGAAGTTTAATGTTGGAAGGCTCAGAGATCGAGTTCTCCGAAGGACTGCATTGTCCGACGGATTATTTGGTCCCACTTTATCAGAAGTTGGGTCTTGGGGCGTTATGGGCAGGGTAGTCAAAGGAGATTGTTGACTGGTGTCAGAAGGACATCTTTAACAAGGAATAACGACGTGGTGCTGGGTTCCTCTGACTCTTACTTCTCAAACCATCAGTGAGTTGGACATTAATGATGATCCTTCCCTCTGATGCCAATAACCACAGGGAACGTGAATTATTGGAGCATCTATCAGCATTCCTTGAAAGAAGAAGAATAATTAGATCCCAGACAGGAAAGACGTACATCTTTTATCAGGTCCGCGCTCTTCAGCGATTGGTTAATAGGTTTGAGAGTCTGTCATGATAGATCATGCATATTATCCGGTCAACATCGGACAGGTCATTGCACTTGCAGAACAAATAATAGAGCTTGCAATCCTGATCATGACAATGGTACAAGGGCAAGCATATCCAGGATTGTCATGCTGGCAGAAGCACCGTTCGAGGTACATAAAATCCTTACAAATCGCTCAGATCATCGTGTTTCATTTATGATGTACATGTAAAGGTGTTTTCTTTAGGTTTTGGATGAAATCCACCAGCAGTCTGTTCCCAGCCCTCTTTTTCATCAATTGGATGAGTGCCCGCGCCAAAAGAGGTTGTGGAGCGTATCCCAGTAAAGATGTATCCTAAACCATCAAAACTTGAAAACGAGGAAGATGCACAGTTAACTCATTTAATTTGTTTTCATGCAATTCTATAAACAAGACAGTAATAATTTCAGATGTCTCATTCAATTTTGTTTCCATCAACTCCCAAAAAATAAAAAAAGAAAAAAAAACTCATGCCATGAAATTAGTATTTTGCAACTTTTCTTGAGGTAAAACGTTTTCCTCTTTTTGATTCAATGATTTGTTTACTTTAGCATTTGTCTCTGTTAATGTGCATAAATACATTGTTCTGGTTATATTGGCACTTGGTTCTATTTATTTTGCAGGTGTCACACCTGCCTCGTGGAGTATGGAGAAGGAGATTGCATGCGTGTATTTCCGTGCAAACATGAATTTCATCGGTCTTGTGTAGATAAGTGGTTGAAAGAGATTCACAGGTACTCGTTCAGTTTGGTTTTCTTATTGCATGTTTACAAAGTCCGTCTCTTGTCCTTGTTTGTTAATCTTGGCAGCTGTTGCTTATTTTCTTTAGAATATCAATATCAATGAGACTTTTAGAATTTGGATCTCAGTAAGTTGCAAAAGACATCTTTTATTTCTTGAGAGGTAAAAAAGACATCCTTTGAGTCGTTGGAATCTTGTGATAAGATATTTCTATTGTGATTTTGATTGTGAACCTGAGGAATGTGAATAAATTTATAAGAGGACTGACCCCCTAAAAAAGATTATAAGAGGACCAAAAGGGAAAAAGGTAAAACATTTCCAACTGTTGTTCTGTATTACTGTATTTAGTTTTGCCGACCGAGCCTAGATTGAAGTAAAAGAAAAAGAGATTCATATAAAGTTAGACTAGGTCCGTCAATATATCATGATTACACATATTTAGCGATTGTAGAGTGATTTGAACCATGGTTCTCAATCTTTCATGTCACATATATATATATATATATGGATATAACGGAAGTGAAACACCCTAATGGTGGAACATGATGAAACGCCTCAATATCGGACGTTGGTTTCACAATCAGCGACCTACATCAAAACCGCCGAAACCACATCTTAATTCTTATGTCGAGGTCCAACATTATATGAAGGTCCAACATTAATGCTTTTAGGCATTTTTAACGTTAACGTGATCATTTTGAAGGTAAACTTATTTTATTTGTCTTTCGATCGAGTTTTCTCGAGCCTGTGTGCTTGTGCAAAAACTATGACAGAATGTTTTGCATATCCAACTCTGATCATCCAACCAACAAGCCAAGGTCATATCTGATTCAAAAACAAAATTCGGTCCACGTTGCCAGTAACTTGATGATATAATGCACGACCCAATAAATTCGGACATGGTATTACTAAGAATTATTTCATGCGAAAGTTCTAGATAATTTAATTTCATTATTATTTATCCTTTTTATTCTAGTTTTGAACTTGTGTTTATTCTTAAGTATATTATTAAAAACTGTACTAATTTATATTTACGTCCAACTATTACGTAGTATTGGACAAGATATCTATCTTTTCATATCACTCTTCAACTAAATCGTTCGTTTTCTTCTCGTCTTCGCCCTTGGTGCAGATGCTGATGTTGCAAATACAACAGAGGTGCAGATGCTGATGGTCATAAGTATAACAGACTTGATGATGGATGATAATGCTGAAGAAAGCGGATGGCTGCAGGGATATTTTTTCATATAAATTTCAAGGAAGTCGAATAAATTTTCAGACCATTGGACGGCAAGTTGGCAGCACAGTCGACGATGTAGTTGGTAAGCGAATGTCCAACACGAGCTCCCAACACAATGTCGTCGTTTCAATGTCCAAGACGAATTCGTGATGCAGTTGGAACAGGAGATATCATGATCAACACAAATGTCAAAAGCTTACATATCAAATAAAAAGCGCAGGTCAGCATCTAACGACTGCCGAAAAGGAAGAAAACTAGCTCCGGAAATAAATGTAAACACAGGTCAAGGCAATGGTGAAAGAATTCCTCACAGGGCAGCAACCAAAGAGACGGCTATGAATCCAAGTCCACGAATTGAAAAAAAGAAAAAGAAAAAGAGAAACAAATATAACACCCCTGGGAAAAGGTCTAATAATTACCCCAAGGCATGCTATTGGTGAAAATAACATTGGTGGAAGAATGAGAATCTGCCATGTGGTGGCGGCTTGACGGACCGAATTGATGATTATTCCCTTGATGTACCTCAGTCGACTTGATATGATTGCTCTTGTTATCATATCTTTGACCAAAGCGGCTAGGAAACTTCTGTGGGAAATGAGGGGGCCGGCCACCATGTGCATCATGAGCAGCGGAGGGGCTACTCTCACCAAATGGATGTATCTGAACTGAACCGTATGTTCTGAGATCAAACACAAAAATACAAGACTTAGACATAAACAAAATGAGTTAAAGTCTCTTCAAAGCAAAAGCCAATAACTTGACCGCACAAAGCACGATTTTAAGAGGCAAAGGCAACAAAATCTACAATTCAGATTCTGCAACCTTCATTTGAACAATTGTTACCACCACCACCACATCTTCTCGAACAACAACTATGATGAGACATAATGTTTGGAGAAATTGATCAACCACCAATGACATCCCCTCAAAGCATGGACTGGAATGGTTTGCCAAGATGCTCATAGCCTTCTTTCTCAGATTACAATTTAAATATCAATTGGGCATCTTTTGTAAACTTCAGAAGTTTGGTGATTGACATCCTCCAATTGCAGTCATTTATCTCATTTTTTGTCTTGTTATTGTTACAATTGATCATATTACTGGACAGTAAAAAATACTCTTTTACATCTTAGGAGAACATACTTTGAGCTTTCAATCATATCCTCCATTATGCTGGGTTAATTTACAATCATTTGGGTGAAAAGTGAAGAAAATAAATCATTCTTCCCTAAAAAAAATCTTTCGGTGGATTGAACTGAGAATTCCTTTTTTTTAATTTTAGAATTTGAAAATTTAGGATATTTGCTGGTTAAATTAAGGGGGGGTTAATTCTTTAAACCTCCCTATAACTATAACGATTTTTTGTGTCTAATCCTAATATATGAACTTGCCGTAGCGCATCCCTAAACTATACCGCAATTTTCACTTTAATCCATCAATATGATTATGTTAGCTTTTCCTTTTTTTTTCTAATTATGAAATGACTATCTGTCCTATCTTATTTAAATGTTTAAAATCATATATAATAACAAATAATAAAAAAGGTGCCGCTGCCCCTTCCCCTTTCCGGAGGAAGGGGGCTCGCCCCTAACGAGCTAGCTAGAGCACCCCTCACTGGGGATGTGGACAAGCGCCGGCGGGAGGGGGCAGCGTCCCTCTTTTTTATTTTTAATTATTATTATGATTTTTAACATTTAAGTATTAAAAGATAGGACACAAGGGTAGTTTAGCCTTTTCATAAACAAAAAAAAAATGAAAAAGTTATCAAAATCAGACGGATGGATTGAAGTGGAAATCCAATATTGTTTAAGGATGCCCTACGGTAAATTCATATATAAGGCTAGACGCAAAAAATCGCTATAGTTTAGGGGAGGTTTGACGAATTAACCCAAAATTAAAATTTAACTGAGAAGTGCATGATATTGTTATGATTAATTTTTCAATATGTCTGAATAGTACATGTCAACACTAAAACTAAACTGACGCAAGCTAGAGAAATAAGGATATTAAATCTTGAAGAACAATATTCACTAATAGAAGCTGCTGTCAGATCGGTTCAGAATCAGTTTTCCTAGGTCGCCGTAAAATGATTTTTGTCACCAAGAGATAAGACTTCTCATCATAAAAGAAAATCAAATTAAATTTAAATAAGTTCAGACGGTTCACGAAGCAGATGAAGCAACCCAGAACTGATTAATTTGTCTACATGGACCATCATTATAGCTTGATGGATACTATAATTAGTTTTCTTAGAATAGTTTTTTTTGTAAAACTTCCAAGTTCACCAAGTCCTGTGTAAAGGGCTTCAGATCTTCATGTGTATACACATTAATATAAACAAAGTTCAATACATCCAGTAGCCATTGCTCCAAGAGGGTAGCCGACTTGCTGACCTATATATATTCACTTTCATTTAAAAAATATATTCATTTGTTTACCGATCTTCTCATTTGATACTTCTCTCCAGAATTCTTCCTAATCACTTTGTGATGAATATCTTTCAGTTAAATGAGTCATTTCCAAATATTTATACATTCAAAGGATTTCAATCACAAAAATATATCTTAGCTGAGGTTGATGATATTAACCCTACTAGGGTAGATACAAGCCAGACCAAAGCCTAAACAGACCTAACTTATTAACAAAACGCAAAAAAGATTCAAGCCTTATAAACTCATGACATGCCCAAAAATAAAGTTTCCTTATAGGTTAATGAGGCCAAGGTAAAATATACACATCAAATATGTTTAAATAAGAAAGATAAATTTGAATTATACTTGGTTTGTTAGACAAAACAAGCTAGGTCGAAAAAGGTCTAAATTAAACCATGTTACTACATCAGGGACATCAATTATAAAAGAGTACCTAATAAATCTGGTAGCAAATCCAGCATCAACAAGTTATGATAATTTTATCCTGGAAGAAAAAAGGACACTGCATACCTTTGATGGGATGGTATAAAACTTGAACTTGAGAACCTTGACCTCCCAAATCCACTATGTTGTATGGCTGAAACTTTTGTGCTACTGACATGCACCACATTAGTAAATTCAGTGTCTAAAAGGCTGATATCTGAATTGCCCTCTTGTAAAAGGGATTCATCACTGCGAAAGAGAAAAAAGAAATTGAAGCCACATGAATTCTAACAAAAAAAACTTGGATAACTAAATAATGAACTAAACCATTGAGTGTAATATCAAAAAATCCAAAAGCAATCGAACTTTCAGAAAGAGAAAACAACTTACATATTTGAATCAATTAGAATTCATTTCAAAGAGCTACATGATGCCTTAAAGCAAATGAGGGAAGGATAGGCACAATATGAATCCACAAAAGTTACTAATTATATAAATAAAGTTGTTCCCTCTCAAAAAAAAAAGTTGTTATTTTTACTCAATGGTTAGGACTTGTAGGAACTTAAACCAGTACCTAAAATATCTGCAATATAAATTAACGGAAGTTACTAATTATACAAATAAAGCACTTTGGTATGCATAATGCATAATCCGGATATTGGACCTTCAATGTCATCAGTCCCTTTATATCATAAAACATTAATATTAACCAGAAAATCAGCAAAGGGCGAATTTTTTAATGATATATAACTAAAGACAAGCAATAATCTGAATAAATGCTCCTGATGGTAAGTTTAAATGAGGAATTCACATGCATCAGCAACCTGATTATTGCTATGATGTTTTCACACAAAGATTAGGGTCTAAATCAACAGGATCAGGCTTTGGTGGTTTGAAATTGAAAATGAGGTGTGAAAATTTATCAGTAAAAGTTTGATCGAAAATTAATTCAAAAGGTGCACTAGGTTTTTTAAGGTAAAAGGGAAGGTGCACTAGATTTTCCAAAGAACTTCCATTACCTATAATTGGGGTCCCAATCTGCAGGATCAGGCATTGTTGAACTGGATTCAGGTTTATCAGATAAATCATTGTTTATTTGTGATGTAGCCAGATTGGGAACATTCTCTTGAGGTGCTGGAAAACTCTTAAAATTAGTAGACAAAATACTTGAAGATACACCATCCCCCCCACCCATCTGCAGTTTCCAGTTAGAGTGACCAGAGGTTTTTGAAGTCTGAGGACCAGCTAGCATTTGATACTGAGCATCAGGGTAACTAGCACTGACTCTATCGCAGTGTATTGACCCATGCTGAAAACCTTCATAAGGCTGCACACCCATTATTGGTTGATTCCAATTTCTTCTTTGGTTGTATTGACCAACTCCAGCTGCATTTCCCAATGATGCACCATAAGGACCACATCTAGAAGGAGATGTAGGGCCATAATTCCCTGGAGGAGTTGATGAAAATGAAATTTGGGAATTTGGAGTATACTGAGAAGGACTGGCACCGAGAGGGAATGTTCTCAAGCCTCCAGGACTTGTTCCAAATCCATTTCCATGAAGATGCTGAAACCTATGTCTAGCATCAGGACTAAATCCAAGGAACGGCCCACCAACTTGCATATGTGGGTTGAAGCCACAAGGACCTACTGATGAATAGTAGGAATGCAAACTATAAAAGTCACCATAGCTTCCATAACTGCTACCAAGTTTATAGTTATCATTATAGCTGCCCTGGCCACCGAAGCTGCCACAACTACTGCCATAAGACATTGGTACTTTCTGGAAGCGAGGATTATCATGTGGTAGACATCTGTTAACATTTGAAACCTATGAAGACAAAAACACAGCAAACTTAGGCAAACAAACATTATGTGCCTATTAAACAACATGGGTCAACTAGGACCATACATTAAGCAAATTGTTGTACACCAACCTGAAGAGAGAGTCCTGTTGCTAGCCAGTGACCACCTCCTGGATTGTGCTCTACAGTCACTGTACGTATGACAGGCTAAAACAAAATACAAAGATAATAGAACTGACGTCGACAGGCTTTATTGAAACTGGCATTATGATGTCAGATTTAAATATCATGTTATTGATCATTTAGAGACAAAAAATAAGGAGATAGAGAACCAAAGTGAGAAAATATCATGCACAAAAATTTAACACCTGAAGTGGCCACTTTAAAATATCATGCACAAAAATTTAACACCTGAAGTGGCCACTTAACATATGAATGCCTTCCCACAAAACTGACTATGAGCAAGCATTCCAATTGCTCAAGCTAACTAAGCAGGAAATCTTATCAGAAGGTTCCGAAACTTTGTACTTACAATTTGTGGGGTCTCATGTGGTGGCTGATAAGGAAATCTGAATGGTTCACCAGTGACAAAAGGATGACCTGAAGCCTAATAATGAATAACGGCAATGTGAAACTCTATCGTTAAACTGAAGAATTAAGATTAGATCTATTATGCTATCAAATCCACAATAATTAATTTTCTTTGGCAACAAACCTGTAAAGGAGACCACCGTTTCCCTGGATCGAAATCAACAAGCCCCCTCAAGAAATCAACCAAAGCCAAGCGAGTTAACTTTTCTGTAATATAACCACAACAATAACAAAAGATCAGAGTCCCACAAATGAGGAAATTTTGCACACTTGCAGTGTCTTATGATTTCATGAGTTTCAGACAATGAGAAAAAATGTAATAAGACTAACCTTTTAAAATTTCTTCTTTAGGTAAAGTTTTTCTGTAAGGATAATTTGCAATGATGTCCTCAAGTTTTAAATAACTAAAATAGCGTTTCCCTATTATTGGCCTTTTTGATTCCCTCTGAAAGTTTCATCAATCAGAAAAGAACGAAAGCATTGATGTAGGAAGAATACATATGTAAAACAACTTATAAATCAGAAAGTTCACATAAGACTGACTGCTTCATATTCCTCTTCAGTTAAAACTCGGTAAGCACTGGAGTTTTCCTGGGCAGTCTCATAATTCTCCAGATGATAAGAACCTCCAACATGCTTAAAAAATTTCTTGGTGTTTTTTGCATCTCTAAGCAGATAATCTGGTGGTTGTCCACTGTAGAATTCAAGACAAAAGAATAAATATATCAGGTAAAAACAAACCAAAAACTAATGGATAGCTTCCCTATGAAAGAAATATGGGTTATTTCCATTAACACCCCTTGAACTATAACTTTTTTTTCGCATCTAACCCTAAACTATAAATTTACAAAATTTAGTCCCCGAACTTATCTAAATTTGACACTTAAGTCCTTCTGTTAAATTTAATCTAAAGTTTGTTAAGTTTCTTCTTATAATAACCGTGAAATGTCATTTTTACCCCTAATTTTTAACATAAAAAATATTTAAAAAATAAAAAAATCGACATGGATATAATACTGTATAAAAAATATTATTATCAATTGGTACTTTCACTTGTATTGATTATTTTTATTTTTAAAATATTTTTATTGTAATATGGACACAAGGGTAAAAAGGACATTTCACAATAAAATTTAATAGAGGGACCTGTGTAAAATTTTGGTAAGTTTGGGGACTAAAATTTGTAAAATTATAGTTTAGGGTTAGATGTGGAAAAAAGTTATAGTTGCGGGGGTGTTAAAGGAAATACGAAATAGATTATCTCTTCAAATTATTTCGGTCATATGGGTTTAATGATTAACTTAGATCATCCAACAGAAAACAATCAATCTTAGTTGTAGGACACCAATATAGAGTAGCAATTCTTTGGAGCTGAAAAGGAAGTTAACCAAAATGCAGGCATGAGTAAGGAATCAAACAGCACTTACAGAAAAAAAAAGAAAAATGAAATAATTTTATCAACTTAAAGGAAAGCATGCCAATATCACAGCTAACCAGCTGAAAGAAGCAAATCAAGCAGACTTGAGCAAAAAGACGATAAGACGCCTTAGTAAGCATTCAGGCGTTGGATTGTTTGGAGAACAGCATAGAACTGACTATGGCAGAGACAAAAAATAGGAAACTGCTTCAAAATGTGGTGATCCAGGAGGACATAAAGACGGAAATTCAATGACGACAAGTATGGCCGAAAGAATTCAAACAAGTACTTCTTCCGTATATATGGCAATGGATGTTGCAGATCTAATTACATTGATCAGATCAGAGTTGGAGATGTGAATATGTCGGGAGGGATCAAGCAGGGACAACTATAGCAGAACATTCTCGAGGCTTCACGTGTCATCAACAGCCTGAGGACTGGATTTGGAAAGGAAAAGACCTATAATTGGTCTGAGGAGCAAGGAAATGAGTTTATTAGGACCTTCACAAAAGCATAAATTTTTCGTGTGTTGCCACTTGAATTGCAAAGGAGCTCTAGGGCCAGATGGATTCCAAGTCTTTCTCTTCAAATAATTTTGGTCCGTGATTGAGCAGCACATGGTGGCTACTATTCGGAAATTTGGTGATGGAAAGTTCATATTCAAGAAATTGAATAAATTTTTCTTTTTCCTCATTTCAAAGAAGTCTGCATCAGAGAGAGTAGAGGATTTCAGACCAATAGCACATTTATTGCAAAGTAGCTTCTTGTCACTAGGGTTTTAGCAAACAGGTTGTGCACAATGCTGGGTTCCCTAGTTCATTTTGTTCAGTCTGCATTCATTTTTAGCAGATCCACGATGGAGAGTTGCTTGATGGCCTCAGAAATTATATCCTTTTGGAGTCTCACGTGGAAATGTGGCTTTCTATGGAAGGTTGATTTCTATAAAGCACACGACACCCAAGACTGCTTTCTTGCGGAGCTCCCTTCAATGTTGTGGGTTTCTGACGATTTGAGTTTCTTGGATAAAACAGTGTGTTCGCACTGTTCCCTTCTCAACACTCATTAATGACAGCCCTGTGGGTGATTGGAAACAGCCCTGACATGGAGTTGCTGGCCCCGATGCTTTTTGTGCTAGCAAATGATGCCTTGGTCAGATGTGCAATATCAGCATGTGATGTTGGCATACTTTTTGGGTTTTTCCCAACTCCAGATCAAGGTACTCTGATTCCTTTGCTACACAATATGCAGACGACATTGTCTTTTTTATAGAAGAATCTGCAGTGGCTGCGAGAAGGGTCTTTGCTCATTGATATTTTTGGAGATTTCTCTAGCTATGCATCAACCATTTGAAGTCATCTTTGTCCCATTCGACATGAATAATGGCATGGCAGATAGGTGCTCTCTGGCGTTGAAAATGGCGACATGTGGTCTACCTCGTCCCAATGTCAGCTACCCATTATCAGACATTGTTACTAGCAAGAACTGGATCACTGATTGAACCCGTGGAGAAAGAATTAAAAGGATGGTTGACACGGCCTCTCTCAAGAGGTGGAAGGCTGGTCCTTGTCAAAGTGGTTTTGTCGACCATCCCCGTTTACTATATGTCTATCTTCAAAATGCCCAGCATGGTTAAAAACCGAATCTCTCTCCAGCAAAGGCTCCTATTGAAACACACTCACAGAAATGGTAAAGAGGTTTATCTGGTGGCATGGTCGGAAGTATGCAGATCACTATTGGACGGTGGTCTTGGTATTCATGACCTTAAAAGGCACTGTTAACAAAATGGCTATACAAATTGAAGGCATCTGGTCACCAATAATGTTTACCTGGATGCTTCTTAGTTAAGACAGTGTTCCGGCTACTCGACAAAGAAAATCAATTTATCAAGATCTCGATCTAGATCTTAAAATCTTACGATTTCACGATCTTAATACCCCTTATCGATCTTGATCTTATCTTGATAATTTTGTGTAAGATCTTAATATGATATTAATTTTGGTCACATGATCTTATATGATTAATATAATCATTTAAATATTAAAATTATATTTATGATAATAAGAATTATTTTTCATGAAGTTTAATATACTTTCTACATTTTTAATATGTTTTGATGTAATTTGACTTAAGAATTGATAAAAAAATGGCTTAGTGAGGTGTAATTAAGATTTAAGTGCGAAAAAAATTATCAAAAATATTTATTATTTTTTAAAAAATATATTTTTTATTAATAAGTCGATCTTATGATCCCCCTTCAATCTTATGTAATATCTAGGTCTTAACAACCTTGGACATAAATATGCAAGTTGACTGCAACCTCTTGTGGCAGATAAAGGTTGCTCTCCACATTAAGTTTTTAACGTGGCTTTTTAATGACAGCGGCTTTTGACCAGGACAAATATAGCAAGATGGGCTCGATATATGGAGGTTACATGTTTATTATGTGAGGATGTAGCCAAAGACTTTGACCACTTGTTTTTCACATGCCTGGTGACGATAGCTGTGTGGACGATGGCCGGTTGCAGGTGGGTTGATACATCTTCAAATGTGGAGTTTTGGATGACATCTAGGGGAGGACGATAGAACAAAACATCACCTATGCATCCAAGTAGCAACGCGCAGCACCTATAGCCTATCTATGCTCACTCTGGTCACAAAAAAGTGGGCCAAATTCAGGGGTGAACAGTGTTATGTGGAAAATGATACTGACGCCACAACACTTGATGCAGCACTGTCGACCGAGCAATGCATGTATTTTATTCCACTTGTGTAACTAAACATTGAACTTGTACATATAGATGGCATTTCTCCTTTACATTCTCGAAAGGAATTGTAGTTTATTTTAGAAAAATAGCAAAAGCTAAAAATGCAATAGAATTAGTTTCATTAAAATTAATTCATGATGTATTCTTTGTTAACTTAATTTTAATTTATTAACTTTTTTATCATGGAAAATGATGAGATAAGAGTTTATAAGATTTTCCACAATTTTTAAAATCAATTTCTAGGTAGAATCTAAGAGTCTAATTCAAGTTTACACCAGCAGTTTGACTCTTTTTGCTTAACTAAACTCTTTTATTTTCTTTGAAGTAGCTTAACTAAACTCGTAAGAGTTAAATTTGATTCTAGAGTATAACAACCTCTCTATCATAACTAAAACATGAAAATTATTTAAAAACATCTTTAAGGTCTACAACTTGGACAATTCCTAGATTCAAATGGCGTTTAGTACTGAGTTCTTATTTGGATAAAAAGTAGATATCCCCATGGGCTTTAACAATCTATGGTAAATCACTTTTAAAAAGCATCTCACCATGGGGTAAAACATTTATAAGAGAATATCATGAGTGTTTGATGCAATAATATCAAAAATTTTATAGTAAACAATTTAAATAAGGGTTTAATGGGCGTGCTAAACACCATGCTGCCCCCCTACATCTGGAGCTGCCGGACGTAGGGTCGACTGTGGATTAAAAAAATGTATGGTTCACTATAGAAGATGCACGGTTCACGATCGGTTCAGTCGTGGCGAGGCAAGCGCTGTTCAGGGCAGTTTGACGCACTGGTGACTTCGTTCAGGCGAGGGGAGGATGACACGGCTTCAGGTGAGGGGAGGCGAGTCGGCGGTGGCGGCGAGATGGTTCAGGCAAGGGGAGGCGAGTCATCCAAATCATTCAGGCGGCTCAGCCGCGGTTCATCTGATTCAGGGTAGTGAAGTGCGGCTGTTCAGAGGCAGCAGAGATTGGTCGGCGATGACGGCCAGCAGCAACGGGCAGTGAATGGGAAGATGTTGGAGGAGATCGAGAGGATGTCAAACGAGATGGCCATGTGTTGGCGGGAAGATGCTGGAGGAGATCAAGAGGATGCCAGACGAGATGGAGTTGGCGGCAGTCAGATTCTGCTGCGAGCTGGATTACTGCCCCTCACCATAGACAGAGGGGCTCCCCATACCCCCTCTGTCCTTCGGTGGATTGCGAAGGACGGAGTATGTGCAGGTGGAAGGGGATCGTGCGATCCAGAACCAGTGGTGTGACATGTCTCGCCACATCTTGCTAGGGTTGTCTGGTCGCCCTCTCCTATCCGTCCTTCTCGTGGCGAGTCCTCCCTCTGAACTCTCAACACTCAACGAGTGCGCCGATGGAAGCCAAGCCTCCAGACTCCCAAATCATGGGTAATCTATTCTTCAGCTCCGGCGAGGATGCACGCAGGAGCTCTGGCGAGGTGGCTAAGGCTAGGGCACGCTGGAGACGAAAATGCGATGAACGCTACCCTGAACCGGATGAACCACATCCTTGAACCGCGCTTCTGCCATCCTTCGTCCAAATTTGATCGGACGCTTGGTAGCATAGGGAGCACATTGCTACTCATTCTAATGGGTAGCACGCCCATTATATCCTTTAAATAAATAAAAATATGAAATAATGCAATAGTATAATATTATAAAAATAAATTTACTTAAGAAAATAAAACAAAAATTAAAAGTCTATGAAACAAAAGAAAAGGCGAAATATTTAGAAATTAAAAATAGTCTTCTGAAATATTATTTATAAATAAGAAAGGAACAATAAATATGATATTTAAATAAGAGATAATATTACTGCATATTTCAGAATAATCATCAATCGTTCCTTCAAAGAGTATTTGCTTTAAATTCTAAGCCTCCCTCTACTTATTCTTTCACCACAAGCTCATAGGAAAACAAATAGGAGGTGAGACCACATAATTTTTTAACTATAGAATGAGTTTAAAAACAAGGATCTTTTACCGAACAAGCTTAACACACAAAAATCATTTTATAATTTTTTCCCTCAATGGAAGGAAAACCATGGTTATCGAATACTTCAAAATTACTTTGAATCCCAAAAGGGACAGTCTCCAACTGGTAGGAAATGATAAAAAGGGGTTTGCAAAAGACACTGCAGACAGAGAAAAAAATGTTTCAATCTGCATGGGTCTTTATTTCAGTTAAATAAATTATAAGCATAACTACTTTAGGTTCTCAATCCATTGCTAATAATAGTTCTAGTTCAAATTTACTAGATTCACAGGAAGCAAAAGACGAGCATTGCATGTTCTGTTTAGAACTATTAAATCATAAGAACACACAGTTATGCAAGAAACTGATGATAACTAAACATACTCGAGTATCTCAATCATTCTCTTCAGAAGATCATATTCTGATGCTCCAGGAAATAAAGGCAAGCCTAAGAATAACTCAGCAATGATGCATCCAAATGACCACATATCAATGGAAGTTGTGTATCTGAGAGATATGTCAAGAATCAAGCAGATCCAAAATTACACAATGACATGACTCATGAATCTTGGGAATAAAAATGTTTAGAATGTTTTTTTATGGATGGACAATCATGGCAGAATACAAAGTGAATATCAATATAAACTTACTGTGAGAAATGAGCTCATAAATAGAAGCTTAGATTTCAAACGCAAATGGAAAACATAAGATAAAGTTTTTGATGTAAAACAGAGACATAATTTCTATGGCAAAAACGAATTAATAGAATATCAGCAAGGATACGGATAACCAAGAAGGACCTCCGGAGACCTGTAGTAGCGGCTCTGAAATAGATAATGGAAAGCTTCACGTGATAAGATTAATCTTTAACGGAGATAGAAAAAAGGAAAAACATGCACTTAGTCAAGCATAGACAATGAATGGTACCATAAGTATATAAATGGTCACTATCCGAATACCTGAATATATGAGTAGATTGTCCTGCCCTCCATACATGCTGAACCAAAATCAATAACTTTGATTTCTGTTGGGTTTGCACTGACAAGTTCAAGATGCAACAAATAAGACCAAATACTGAAATTTATTTGTACATTCGAGAAACCATAGTTAGCAACTAACTTCTTAGAAATGAGAATGTTCTCTGGTTTCAAATCACAATGTATAATACCAGCATCTTTCATAAGCACCAGTGCTTGCAAGATCTGACATAGAATAAGGAAGTAACAACCAATATCACAGATCAAGTACATGTTAGTTGGAAATGATAATTAACAAACACAGGATTACTCTTCAAAATACAAAATTAATACAGGATTTCACCTGCTTTGAAAACGTTTGTACGATGTTCAGCGAAAGACCTTTGAAGCCATTCATTTTAATTAGTTCAAACCTAGAATGATAGTTTTAGATAAAATAACATATCAAAGGTTTCAAATTAAAGCATTGACAATTCAGTTAAAAGAAATAAACATAAACACCAGTAATCTTTTGTTTTTGAAGGATAAAACCAGTAGTACACCACTGTACAAGCATAACTTACAGGTTTGAACCTAACATTTCGAAAGAAATGCATAAATGATTTTTAAACAGAAAGTGGTCAAGGATCCGGACTATGTGATGCCTATTATCAGGATCAAACCTTTGATTTAGCTGCAAAAAAGGTTAATTGTAAGTAAACTAAAGTTAAATAAATTAATGCCCTGAAAAAGGAATTAATTAAATGTAAATACATTGTGATTCTCTTTCGCGAAAAACAATTTAGTGATTCAAAGCAAACAAAATATTGAAACATTGCAGTTACCATGTATAGAAGGGAGACTTCAACAAGTGACTGCTGATAATAAGCAGGCTGGTTTTTAATAATCTTGACAGCAAAATAAGAGTTTGTGTCCAAATCACAGCACTTGGCAACCTGCCCAAAGGTGCCCTGGCCAAGAAGATCTTTGACAACATATCTAAAATCAAAGGAGAAAAGACTTGAGAATGATTAGTATAACTATTCATGTTTTGATCTATCAAAACGCTACAACCAAGTCATAATATGTTGTATATGGTTACAAGAAGAAATACATAGATCCACTATACATATGTTTTGTTGAGAAAATCCCTTGTTCATAATGTATGAATTTATATACTGACAATATTAAGATCTTTCTGGTCCTTTGGTGCCAAAATGCTAAAATCTTGAGGATTATCTTAGAGAGAAAAGCGCCCGTTTGAATGCATACAGGAATAAAAAAAGATAATCAGAAAGTTAAGGTTATGCGCATGCACTACGCCTTGGTACAAAAGTAGAATGCTTTACTTGTGCAATATAATGGTGATTAGATTAGGTAAAGAAAATGATAAGAGATGTGGTACAATTAGAGAAAAATAAATGTGCCCAAAACTAAAACAATAAGGGCCCGTTTGAGTGCATACAGGAATAAAAAAAGATAATCCGAAAGTTGCTCCCATCATGAGATCAGCTTGTTCCATGTGACACCGAGAACTCACAAATCCTCTTAATCTTGTCATCATTGCAGTGGGTCCCGCACGACGAAAGCTGTTTGGATAAAAACCTTGGAACAAGCCCTTGCTCTAGCGTGTAATCCCAATCCAAACGGGCCCTAAGTTATTGTTCAATTCCACAAACAAATGGATGGTGAACAAACTAAAGACACCTATCATGCTGGTCTATTGCTATATTTTAGGTTTAATGAAAAAACAAAAAGATTAAGAATGCTAGAGGTGTAAACACTAAAGAATCGTTAATGACAAATCCCCTATGCTTTTATTCATAATCTATATTCTCAATTGTTTGTAGTGCTCCCTAAACTTGCATCTCATTTAGATATATGTCTAAAAGACACCTTTAAATATATTTGTCGCAACAGATAAATCTCAATTGCACTAAAGCCTACGTTGGATTTGATTTTGGAGATTCATGTATTGGTTTTGGGGTACAAGAGGTGTATATTTTTCATAAATCACATTTTTGCACCATAATAATTTAGTAGCACATAAGACATATTTACAGTATATACTAATGAGATTAATGTCGGTCCATTACAAAAATTGATACAAAAAGATAGCTGGTTTGGTTTATACTTGCACAAAGAGATTCAACTACAAGTTCACTTCTTGTACATTCAGATAGTTGATTTTAGTTTATTTTCACAAATATTGTTGGTTTATTAACTAATGACAGTGCACTTCGATTTTAAATCCCCTCCAAACAACAAAGACAAGATAAGATATTGATAAAATGTAAGCAGACAAACGCAGATCTTTACTGTGACAAGAGGAGAAAGACTACATAGTAGTATAGCACCAAATGAGCATGGTAAAAGAAACCAAACCTTCTATTTGCTTCCTGATTGAGTAACACCAAGTTCACATATAAGATGAGATCCGAGTTCTCATTATCATAACCATCATTCAGAAGACCAGCTGATGGATTGGTGAGGAACCTCTTCGGGTTCAGTGCATCTGAATAATTAAAACTTGGGTTGCAAATTTGGTAAGTTTTAATGATGTCTTTAGTCAGCCTCTCTACGAGCTACATGAGCAAAAAGTAGCAATTAGATCGCAAGGCTTGCACAGGAAAGTCTTAAGGTATAGATGTAAAAGAAGAAGATACAGATGAGCTATGTGCTCAGAGTGCATTCAGGAAGGAGGCTACTTTTTCCTCAGACAAGGTCAAATAGATAATAGCATTAACGTATGGTACCTGAACGAAATCTCAAATAGCATTCTAAGATTTGATGATTAAAAAAAAGAAGTGGTTTTTCTTCTTTTAATCCATCTTCCTCCTCATGGAGCAACTAATTATTGACGCGAAAAGGAGAATCAAACGTACAGGTCTTCTGCCGATCACCACCGGGTTGCTTCTAGACCCGAAGGGGCTTGAGGGGTGGGCCGATGGAGGATACGAGCGGAAAGCTTTGCCACAAGGATTCCACGACGACCCAGAGCAAGACCCATCCACCTTACTGTTACTACTAGTGCTAGTGCTAGTAATGATACTACTCCAGCGGCGGCTGCTACTGCTCGGATCACTCTCCTCCATTAACCCTGCCACCCTACCCGCGGCGTCCGATTAGTTCCGCGGCAGCGGCGCGAGCATCCGATCGCCCCGCCCCCTTGGAATACCCGGAGGGGATCGAACGGGGGAGCGTCAAAGCGTCCGAACTGCTTCGAATTCGCCTCCACAGAATACTACTCGAGACCCCGAGGTCGATCAGAAGATTTCGGTCCCATATCAACTCCCGTGCATCGGGGCGAAAATTTTCTGATTGGAAGATCCAAGAAAGAAGAATTCTCAAGGGGAAGAAGGAATTGGAACCAGAAAATGGTGCGATCGCCAACGAGATTAGGGCTTGGGAAAGAGGAATAGAGAGAGCGGGGGGGGGAGAGAGAGGGAGAGGCTTCCTTCCGCCACCACGTCCAGAGAAGGAAGAGGAGGAAGAGAACGGGATGAATTGAGGTAGCTCTCTCTCTCTCTCTCTATTTTCCTTTTCTTTTCTTCTCCGCCACCGTTCTCTCTCTTACCACGCTTTCTCTCTCCTCTTACTTCTCTCATCTATCTTTTAATATTTTCTTTCTCTTTTGTAAAATAAAATAAATAGGATGTCACACGGTAAGTTAAAGTTAAATGTGCATAATTAATTTCTTACACCCATTTTCATAATCAATAAATAGAATGTGCTAAAAATATTTGCGTATTATAGTTATGTAAGAGCTATGGGTCTTTTGAGCCAACCGTAGGTCGACATGTCCTTATTCAGATAGATATACTTCTTAATATCGCACATGATCTTAACCATTTGATTTTAAATCAACGATTAGGATCCATTACTAAAACTATTTATATAAAAATTGCACCTATCCACATCCATAAATAAAAAGATATATATATATATATTATATTATAATCATACATTTAGAATTTAATATTTAAGATTATGTGTGACATGGCGTCGATACAATGGTGCATGACACCTTCCTTAGTCCCTGTATGTATATGTACGTGTGAATTAAATTAGCGTACAAACATATATTTTGAATTATTGGATTAGCATAAAAAAATATACAAATATGTGTATTCATTTAAACTTAGTTTGGATGTTCGTATTTGATTACTATGTCAGACCTTGATTAACATCTTTTAAAGTTTATCTACTCTTCTTCCTTATTGTAAATTTCAAATGTGGACATATAATGACATTAGATATCGTCTTTTCTTTTATTTTACATTTTAAACATTTTGTAAACATATGATAGTAAAAGTGTCAAACTTGAAAAAATAAGTTATCTTTATAAGATAGTTATTTAAAATATGTTAAGTATAAAGAATATTTAAGTTGAAATTTAACTACATGATAATGCAATTATTTTAAAAAAATTGCACTTCATATTATGCTATGTTATTAGAATATACTCATGTAGCCAAAATAATAATAACTTGTCATATATCCCCTTGTCGCGGAGGGTCATCATGCTGGCGAAGGTAAGTAAATCGGAACTTTCTCTCTCAACAGACAAACTCTCAATTATTTAGGATACCACGGTTGAGTGCCCAGAGGCCCAAGGCCCTCCACTACTCCATCGGCTCCCTCTACGGCTCCGGCGCCGGCGGCCCCCGTCGTCGGAGTTCGACATCTCTGTCCGAGTGGAAAATCCTAGCGAAAAGGTATCCATCTACTAGTACCACGGGAGCTCTGTATCGGTCTCATATGACTGTGTTGCCCTCCCCAAAGTCGCCGACTGACGTTTTACTAGCCAATACGCAACGTAACGGTGATCCGGATGGCCTTGGGCGGGATCTAGCTTGGTGTTATCAATCGATACGCACGAGGATTGGGTAGCGGCGCATGACTGCGGTGCGGTCCAGCTACGCTTGGATTTTAACGTTCCCATTGAATTAAAGCTTGGGGCCATTACAAGTTGGACGGTCAAGGTGAAGACGCAGTGCGATTTGACGGTGGATAAGCTGACGGCCGATGCTGGGATCATTTCTCAATCCTACGCTTCAAGATTAGCATATATCGTAGTGCCCATTTTGTTTAGATAATGAATTTCTTAATCATTTCTGTGACTATAGAAAATCTTTAGAACCATACGTTACATTGAAAATTACATTGATTCTCCCGTTGAATGGAAATTACAAGTTTATTTTTGACATAAGAAAGAACCATAGGTTACATTGATTCACAGCCGTGTTGGGAGGACAATCCTACTATTGATTCACAGCCCTCCGATGCAAAACATGGGGCAATGGGAGTTGTGGCGCACATGTAACATCCGACATCTCATAACAGAAAAAAAAGAATAAAGATAAAACAGAAACAAGGAAGATAAGTTGGAAACAAAATTGAGAAATTAATTCCAACAACAAATCTAATTCTTTCCCTATAAATATGAGATTAAAATGAATCAAACAACTCTTTTCTCTCTACAAGCCGGCCCTAGTTTTCTCCCCTCTCTCTCGTGTCTCTCTCGCTCTCCCTCGCACCGAATGACCGTCACCCAATAAGAGAGCAACCAGAGGACTTGGACATGAACGGGGCACATCTAGATCGAGAGGAACGGCCGGAAGAAGAAGAAGAAGAAGGAGATTGCAGGATTAATTTTCTTGGACAGAAACTTGGAAGGTACAAAATATGGAAGATTCATCGTAGAATATTGATTTTAAGCTTGAATCATGCTCTAGTTGATCCATAGTTATAGTATTATGTTTTACCATGATGCATGGTGTCAGCCATCACCGGAAAGATGATCGAAAAATATCCTTTTTCGTCACGATGTTCTTGTGTAATGAAACTCGGCCTGAGTTCACTGTGACCCAACTCGGGCAGGTCCAAACTTGGACTGAGTTCGCCGAAACTTGGCCTGAGTCCGCCATTGTCGAGAGCTTCGAGCTCCCGACGAAGATGAACCCGACCCGGATTGATGATAACTTAGCCTCGGTTGTTCCACGAGGAAATTGCATCAGTTGCGACCTTCGCCCGAGCGATCGACCGATCTATCGAAACAATTGATCGATAAGTCGAAAGCCCCAAACCTGACCCGGGTATGGTCAGAACCCGGCCCGGATCCTCATTGTCGAGAGCTCCGAGCAACCGGCCAGAGTTGATGATAACCAAGCTCGGGTCTGCCATTGTCGAGAGCTCAGAGCTCCTGACGAAGATGAACCCGACCCGGATTGATGATAATCCGGCCAGGGCTGTTCCACGATGAAATCGCATCAACTGCGTCCTTCGCCCGAGCGGTCGATCGATCTATCGAAATGATCGACCGATCAGTCGAAGCTCCAAACCCGACCGCGTATGGTCAGAACTCGGCCCGGATTATGTCTATGTCGACGTCGCGTCGGCGGCAACTTTTGCCCAATAAGATGATCGAACCCGGCCCGGGTTCAGGCATAATTTTTTCGAAGAACACCTTATGAACTCGGCCCGGGTTTTGACAAGATGATGTTGATATTTATGATCTTTTGATTATGTTTCTGATCCTGATCTAAGTCATGATGATGATTATGTTTTGTTTATGTCTTTACTAATGATGATGTGTAACATGACCTATGATATTATAACTCCCCATGTGATGCTTTTATATAGATTGAATCATATTTATGATTATGCCAATCACGTCTTATGAATCTTAATCAATTTATAATGATGATTATGACTATGGATATTTACTCTCCATGATCCTACCTTGTAGTTCTGATCAAACTTATATGATTATGATGATTATGACTCATGATTATTATAATCCTTGATTCTTCTATACGATTATCTAAATTCTGATCATCCTCTGAATCCTAATAAAAATAAATTAAAAGATGAAAGATAAAAGATAAAAAAATGTTAAATGAAGAGCTCTTATTATGATGGACCAATGACGACTAGGTATGGTCTGACTTCAGTTAGTTATGAGTTGGCTACGGTCAGTTGTGAGTTGATTATGATCAGTTATGGACTGGATTTGTCAGTTACGATAGTGATGATGGAAGGATTGAGGTAGGCGTCCCGGTGGGTTAAAATATACCCCATTATGAGTAAAAAATAAATAATAAGATGAAGAAGAAGATGAAGCATATTCACAATGAAATCACTTTATGATGATTATTGGCTCTTGTCACTCTTATGATGATCTTTCCATGATCTCCTGATCTATTATTAATATATTTTAACAAAGATGATTCAATTCATGATTATTTATGTTCATACAATGATTTGTCATGATTCTTTACATGATGATGACTCAACGCTTGCCATTTTATGATGATTTATTATGATTAATATTGATCTTTCATCTTATGATCTCAAGAAGATGACACCTTGATTTATGAATATGATCATATTTTGTTTCTTACATGATGATGATGTTCTTACGATTTTTGTATAGTATCATCAATCCTAATTTCTACTACCAAAGTGATAAGGGGCCAAGTTAAAAAAAATGAGTATGAATTGATTTGAAATTTGAACTTCAACCTCTTCAAACTTTTTGTATGTCATTAGCATTATAATAAGTAGTTATATGAATTTTAGAAAACATAATACAAAAATATAAAGGAACCCAACCAAATTTTAATTATAAAATTATTATGTTGATACATATATAATTAAAATGTTTAAAAATCTAGGGGGGCCAACACCCGAGTACACGTGGGTCCGCCCCTGCATGCAGGTGTATGCAGCAAAGATCATTTGAATGCTTACCCATGCTAAATGTACTCAAGTCGATTGGTGAAACAGAGATTATTGACAACGAGTTGTCGATCATCTCAGGCATCTTGATGTCCAACCTATAGAATTAATGCCAAACAAATAAGAAAATTATTCTTCATGAAAAAATAAACAAATTAATTATGAAAATAATAATACTAATTATAGTTAAAGGGTAGAAACCTAAAAGCTACGAGAGACTAGACAAGCCCCAACGAGCTCACATATGTGCTTGGAACCTTTAGAACTTTTCTTCCTACCATAACCAGGATTTGCTTCACGAATGGCATGTCAGGCACAATGGCGGTTGCTTCCATAAAATGCGTACGATTACAACAGGATTTGACACGTCCATCCGCTGCTGTTGAGAGATTATTTTTTGATTACCGGTTACCATTTTGTTTGACTCGGATGCCACACATTCATTTATATCTAATAGTTGTGCTAAGATATTGAACCTCCCACCGTCTCCTAGGAATTGTAGCATGAATGTGACCTCACCGGTGGACACTCTTTATACCATGAAATATATTTCTAATGCTACTGTTAAAAGACAAAAATACACTGTGGATCTAATAGTCATATACCCATGATGAACTATGATGTCATCTTGAGTATGGACTAGTTATCCTATCTGATATTTCATTACTATGCAAGAAGTAGCTGGTCTGAGGTACTTCCCTAGGGGAGCGCAAAGTGCTTAATCTGCAATGCAAGCTCAAAAGATGCTCAAAGAAGGACGCGTATGGTACTTAGCCAATGTCACAGAGTCCACTCCAAAGGATTTGTGGACGTCGTTCATGATTTCCTAGATGACTTCTCAGAGGATGTCTCTGGACTTTCGCCCCAGAGGAAGATTGATTTTAGCATCGAACTACTTCTAAAGACAACCCTTATCTCTAAGGTATTGTATCGCATAGCACCGACAAAAATGCATGAGCTCAAGAAGTAGATATATGAGCTACTCAAAAAAGATTTCATTCGACCGAGTGTTTCACCTTGGGTGCATCGATCCTATTCGTAAAGAAAAAAAGATGACTCACTCATATTGTACACCGATTACAGATTGCTAAACAAAGCCATCGTCAATAATAAGTATCCGCTTCCGCATGTCGACGATGTTTTCAATCAACTATCCAGAGCTTCAGTTTTATCAAAGATAGATTTGCAAGGCGACTACCGTTAACTCAAGGTAACAGAAAATGATGTATTATGGCCATTATGTGTTCCTAATCATATTTTTCGAACTAATAAATGCTCCCATGATATTTATGGATCTCATGAATAGGGTATTCAGGCTTTTGTTGTTATCTTCATCGATAATATTTTGATCTACTCATCGAGACCAAGAATATTGACAACACTTTTGGATTGTATTGGAGACATTGAGGCAGCATAAGCCCTATGCTAAGTTGTTCAAGTGTGAATTCTGACAAAAAAAAGTAATGTTCCTAGGACACATCATGGAAGCAGCCAATTTCAGAGCCTATTGGACTTATACGTTAGGGAGATCATCCAACTCTATGGAATCCCCAAATCTATTATTTAGGATCGAGATCCCATATTCATGACACGATTTTGGAGACAGAGGGCCTTTAGCACCCCGAATTTATTACTTCAGCACTATGTTCTGACCACAGACAGATAGGCAATTAGAGCGCACCATACACACTCGAGATATGTTGAGAGTCTGCGCATTGGATTGACATGGTAGTTGGAACGACCACCTCCCCCTGATTGAGTTCTCCTATAATAATAACTACCACACGAGCATTAGCATGGTTCCATTTGAGGCACTATATGAGAGACCATGGCGCTTGTCAGCTCATCGGAATGAAGCCGGGGAAAGAAAGACAAAGGAAGAAAAAGAGGTATTAGAGGCACAAGAGTACACTAGTAAAGTGGAGTTGATTAAATAAAGAATAAAGGTTGCTCAGTCCATGTCGAGCAACTATGCAGACAGAGATAAACGTGAATAAATCTTTTATATTGGCAATAAAGTGCTGCTAAAGATTTCTTGAAAGGAGTCATGAGATTCAATAAATAAGAGAAGTGGAGCCCCTGATATATAGAGCCTTTTCGAGGTAATGGAACACATTAGTTATGCAACATGCAAGTTGGCATTGCTTCATTCTTATGGGTGTGTGCATAATGTTTCCCATGTACCATGCTAAGGAGATAGCAATACCTCACTTGACTTTTAAGTCATGTGCTCGCTCGCGTCTAGCGCATGTCCGCTTGTGCCCCATCATTTGGCAAAAAACCCCACGTGGCCACGCGTCCTCCTCAGAGAGGCTCTTGTGGCCACACAACCTCCAAGTTGTCCCATGTCCAAGTAATCGCTTCGGTCCGCCTTGGCGCAACGGAACCTTCCATCAACATGCTTGGTCCCTAGCCACTGGTTCGTGCCTCTTGCACGCCAAAATTGGTCCACGCCTTCGTGTCTAAAGCATCCGCACCAAACTCGTATACTTGTTTGCCAAGGCATCCTCACATCATTGACCATTGGATCAACAATGTTCCAAGTGCTCGGATACTCTTTGGGCCGCGATGGGCTGCCAGTATGTGGCAGCTACATCCGGTAATCTCCATCGGTAATCGTCTCGCCACAACAACCGCCGCCTATAATCATCACACACCATAACCGTCTAAAGTGGATCATGATGGGCCACTGTTGTCCAAGAATCCGCTTAAGTGTCTAGGTGTGTACCTCTGTCCTAGATGCCCCCACCTACAATCACTCGCTCCAACATGTCCCAACTTTCATGATTTGGGGCATGCATGAGAAAATGGACATAAAAAATAATAATATAGTCCCAAATGTCGCTTTTACACAAAATGGGTGTGGAAAAATTATCAAAGTTGCATTTTGACATTAAAATGTGTGTTCGAGCATGAAAACATAGTGAATCATAGGGTAAGTACATGTCGAACATAAATAATTATTATACACCTAATTTTCCTACATCATGTGGGATGTTGTCAAGCCCTTTAAGTGAGAAAAGATGTAAAAAAACTATTTGTATGATTTTATCGAAACGTGATTAATGTCATGTTCTCATATATATTCAACATCTCTTTTGTAATTTATGTATATGAGACTAATTCAAAACATACTTTTTGCATCGAGGCTTAGGTGTATATAGGAATATGAACTTAATTAGGTGTCATACATTTTTGCACGGACTATGTCTAAAATATTACATAAGATATCGAAACTACTTCATATGAACATCTTTGCATGATGGGATGCGATCATTTAGTGAGGAGACTAAGTCTCTTAAGGGAGGGATGATAAAAGAGATATGTCTCAAATTACACATGCATAAATTATGGAAGAAATGCTAAGTATATATATTAGCATGATCTTGACTTAATATGACACATTTGAAAAAATCGTGCGAATTAAGGTCACAAGTGGACAATATGCAAGTGTACGAATATTGCAATGTCGATCTATATTACATATTCTCGTATTGATCAAGTTGAATATGTTTTTATAATATTGTTGTAGCATGTCAGGTACAGTAGAACTTGTGCTCATTATGAGTGTGCCATATCGTGCCCGCAATCTCGTTGGATGATTGGACATAATTTGACACTTTTAGGTCTCGTTTGGCAATCTTTTTATTGTTCTTGGATGAGAATAGCTGCTCTTGAGAACAGATAATCCAGTGGGAGCAGATGTTTGTGGGAGGAGCAAGAATTCATTGCTCTCACATTTTTTATTTAGCAATCATTAATGTGAGGTCCACCATCTCCAAAAAATGGACATTTGACAAACTTTACAAGAATAAGAGCTTGCTCTTGGAGATAACCTTAAGCCAAAAGGGGCCTTAGGATGTGCGGGGCTGGCACAATAAATTATCATGTTGACTGAAGTGTTGGTCTGCCCAGTTTGAAAGTTCATCTTCTATATAATCACTAAAAGTCTGATTTATCTAGACATGCCATTTGAAATGGCACAAATTGATGGGAATGATATTTGATCCAAGTTTCTTTTGATTAATGGTTCAATTAAAATAAGCTTGGTTTTGAAGATCCATTTCATTATGCCAAACTTCAATTGCTAGGAAGGATACTAGGATTAACCCATAGAGAGTGCAATTATATTTTTGTTGTTGCACATTATTTATTATCTATGTAAATTAAACGAGTTGTAATTATATAACAAATTTAAATTGTTTTTTTAAAAAAATATAATTTGCATAATTATATGCTTAAGGTTATTTCTTAGTATTAGTTAGGATTGTTTGGCTTCCATTTAATTTTTTTCCAGGGTCAAGATTAATTGGCCCAACAATGTTCCTTTCTTTTTTTCCAACAAGAACAGTGTCATTGTTAGGTTAGAACACATTTACTCTTGTTTTTGCACTCTTGTTTTTGTTTTGTTCTCATCATGATGGCACTGGAGTCCACAGGACCAAAAAAATTGGTGTTTGGGTAAAACTGTCAGAAACAATCAGTTCTATTTTTCTTAGAACTATCGTTCAACTTTAATGTCACCTAGACAATTTAAATCATCAAAATAGAAAATTAACTTTTAGTATGAATTCAAGATAAGACTTTGTTTGGTGATTTAATTTAAGATGGATTAAAGTGGTGGAGTGAGGATTGGTGAGATTGAATGTGATGAGTGTATATATAAACCATATTTGAATATGAATTAATATAATTGAGTGGATTAATATAATCCATTATTTGTTGGATACAATTTTTAATGCATGAGTAACAAAAGATCAAATCAAGTAAATGTCTTTATTACCCTTATTTCTTTTTAATTTGAATAAAAAAAGGGTAGAATGAAAACAATTATTTCTAAGCATTAAAAAATTACTCATTTTGATGAATTATGATGAGATTATAATCACCAATTTAACCTTAGTTAAATTTTTAAAAAATGATATTAATTTTTTAAAAAACAGTATTCAAACAAGGTGTAATTTTTTTAAACTCAACTCATTCTACTTAAACCTAATCCATTTCTTCTAAACCCTCAGGGGACGTTTCTCTAGAGGTAATGTTTGTAAATCACCAGGTAATGTTATATTAAATTATTTGGACCTACCACATTACCTTGTTCACTTGTGACAAGTAATGGACAATCTGCATTACTCAAGTAATCCGCATTGCCTATGAAGTGGCAATGCAGATTGCCCATGAGAGGGTAGGCAATCCACATTACCACATGTGTTATAATCTTTTAAATTTTATTTTCCCCATTTGTCCTTTCCAGTTTTATTTAAATAAATTCTAAAACACATTGAATAAATTATAATAATAATTAAATAAAGTATAAAATTAATCAAATAAATACTATAATTATTATGACTATATTATTATCATATTTTAAAATATATTAATTATTTTATAAATTTTAATTTTATAGGTTAGAATATATATTTGTGATTTAAATTTACGAAGTTAAAAATAATTTATATATCTAAAAATAATTCTTTTGATTAGAGGTATTGGTAAAAACCGTATATTAACTCATAAATTTGTATTTTCTTATAAATAGCTAATATGAATTGCTAGATAAATTACTTATGCATAATAAACAAAATAATGTACATTGTTGATAATTTAACAAGTGATAATTTTTTTAAAAACAATATTGCTAAATAATGTTGAATGGCAATGCAGTGAACGCACTCTTAATTCAAACAAAGCCTAAGAGTATACATTATAGTGACTTGCAAGCTATCTCTTTAAGAACTCAAAATATAAATTCACAATGTTTGACATTAATTTCATCCTTATGTTATATAATAATAAAATCGTGAAATAAATTAATTGCTAGAGCTCAATACTGAAGGCACGTCCACAACTACACCTATGTCATATATAAATGAACTTTTCCAAACAAGCACGTGCCAAGGTTGCAGCAGCAGTAGCCGTTGCCCGTTGGTGGCGTAGCAACGGGCAGAACACTCCGTCTCCATGTACTCTTGGCGTAGACGAGAGTCGATGTCTCCTCTGCGTGCCTGATCAGATCAATGGCGTTGACAAAAAAAAAGTCTTACGCTCAATAAAAACCAACCAAGCAGACGTCGGTCTAGCAACAGATGCACCATCATACATTTGACATTGATGGACTCTACATAATAATAATAATACATTATATTTAATGTAATGCATGTATATATCATACTCGATGGAGCTCACAAAATACAGGCCAGACCAGATCGTCACTTCAGGCCTCGATGAAGGGAGCCAAAACTATATCTATGCAAACAGTCGAGCCTCTCTCCCGTGACACCAAGCCCTGCTACTTCTCAAGGGGCTGGCCATCCCCAGAGCCAGAGTCGGGATTGCCTTGCCGTCGGCGTCAAACAAATCATCATTGGCACTGCCACCTTTGCCCTTGGCGCAATTGCTGTAGCGACCATCAACCATATTTATCTGGTCGATAAGAGATCGCTTGATGTGGCAGGGCGGTGTCTCCGTGATCCCAGCAAGATAAACGTCTGAAGATAAGTCGAACTTGAGACTAGCGATCGGAGTTGTGGGCTTCTTGAGGTCATCTTCTTGTAGGATATCACCTATTCTCGAAAGTATGCTGAATGCCAGTCCGACAAGAACCCTCGAATAAGCTTCAATGATGGAGTGCCCCACGTCCTACAACACAAGTAACACTTGCACATTAATGAACCATCATCATGGCCCGCGCAATCAGCAGGTAGAACAAATTAAAACAACTCTACTCACCTTGTTGTACTGGACTTTGGTGACATCAATAAAAGTCTGAGGGAGGTTTTGAAATCTATTCTTCAATAGTCCAAGTAGTGCTTCACTTCGTCGCAAATACACCATGATTTTCTCAGTTTCTGATCTACTTTCTTTGACGAAATGCCAAGGGTACCGTGCAGCCATCTTTTTGTTGGCCTCATCGGAGATCCTTTGTCGCCAGGCATAGATGGCACCTTCTAACCGATTGACAGTATCAAGAACGCTATATTCACTTTTCAAGTTCAGAGAAAGTAAGACTTCGTCCAATGGAATGAAGTCTGTGACAATAGCCTGGTACATATGTTCGCCCAAGCTAGCTTTGGCTGACTGGACAAAAATAAATTACACTAATCAGATTGCGATAAACTGACAATATACAAAACCCCAGTATAAAACCTTTCATTAGATGGTCACTTGCCTTTGAAAGGGCATCTCTGACAGCAGAAGGAACGGGCATCTGCAACAAGACCTGTTCATTTATGGACTTAACAGCCTTAAGGATTTGATGGACAAATTTACCATGAAAACCCAGTCTTTTCCTTTGAGCGTCGGAGAGCCCAGCCTCAGGAACACGAGGAGATGGAAGCCACCATTTTTTGCTCAGCCTGGAATTACTTTTATCCCGTCCTTCAGCTTTGCTGCCACCTTCTTCATACCAGAACTCTGTGTCAACCATTGAATCTAGCACTTCCTGCAGGAATATTTCATTTTTTTATTAAGCAAAAAAATTGCCGAAGGGACAACAAAGAACAAATGCAACACTAAAATTCAGGCAGTGTTTGGTATTGGAATAAATGGGTGAATAAAGTCTTATCCACTCATTTATAACTGGACACGCCAAAAGAATTTAGATAGAATTCAATGCAGTCAACATTTTGAAAAATGTATTAACCTGGTTCTAGTATTCCATTTAGTAAGATGAATTGTTATTCTCTTTTTTGCTCTCTTTTTTGTTCAGAAAGAACTCCGACACCAATAATGAGAAAACAGAAAGAACTCCGCATGTGTTTTATAGCTGGTCCCAAGCCCGGATAAAGGAGGATGATTGTGTTAGGCCCCGACAACCAGCGTAAAACCTTGTCGAATCTCATGAACATGGATCAACGAAGGCGTCGTATGATTAGCCGACCCCACCTAGTGGGATAAGGCTTTGTTGTTATTGTTGTTGTTGCTCTCTTTTTTGTTCATATTTATCATCAATTCTTTTGGTACCCAAACACCATAAGAATAAATGATTTTAAGAATAGTAATCCCATCATATTCATGCTTTTTATCCTTAGATTATAATATTTGAAGCAAACATCCATGAAGGGCACCCCTTTGAATTCGTGGACTCTTATGAAAAATATTCAACCGAAAAAAATGGATGCTGTGACATACAATTAGCATGGAATCTAGCTTTTGAAGTGCGGGAAGCGTCATGTGTACATCCGAGCGCGCTTTAGGTGTCATTATCTGCAAATAAACAGATGCAGAAAGAATAAGGACAGATTTAATGCAAATACCCTTCCAATGGTATTTTTAAGTTCATGATCAACTATTCACCTCAAAGATCCGACCATTGACTCCATTCTGTTTTGCAGGAACTAACTCAATCATGAAGTTGGTAGGGGAAAGGAACCAGTTCATTTCTCTTCGCCATCTATTTTTTCTTTCTTCAGATAGGGGCTCCAATTTCCATAACTCTCCAAATACAGATGCTGGAGTATCAAGAAAGGAGAAAATTCAGCATCACCAAGACACAACATGGTCCGATTTCTTATGTCTAAACACATTATCCTAATACTACCACCCATCCCCTATAGTGAAATTTACAACCCTGGTATGCAGGGAATGCAGCTACATAGCAATAATTTAAAGCCAAAAGATGTGGAATTGGTTCCTAGACACAGTAAAAAAAAATTGAAAAACATCAGCCCTGTTTTCTTCTTGGAAACAAGATGCTCAGAGACAGGCTTCACTTGCCTATATTTGCATCATTCACTAACAAGGAATTTAAATTCTCAGAAATAACGTGCAAATATTTCAGTGTGTTTCTAAGACTACAATACAGATGGATTTCACTGAAAAAGTATAGGACCGACTTTACCTGAGAGATTTACAATAGCATTGGACAACGCAAGAGCAGTGCCGATCCCTTTGGTGCCTCCTGAAGTATCATCCCCAAGCAACAGTTTTGCAAACTTTTCCTTCATAGTCTCAACATCTCCGGCATTCATATTGTACGTGACAGGAGCCTTTCCCTTGATGCAGAGATTATGAAGACTGCTAAGATTGTCCCATTCATCAAGCAGATGCTCCTCTTCCTGCTTGTTGGATAACATGCACTGCGAGGAGAAAGAAGATCCCAGGGCATCTTTGCTGGAGGAGTAGCTAGAAGCATCCTCGTCAGGAGAACCTGTAGTGAGACAGCCATCAGCTCCATTCATGTCATAACCCCCCGTCTCATTGTCATAAGAGCAGCAGTTAAGTATGCGCGACTCAAGCCCATTATATGTCACCACCCCTGCATTGATTGAAATCATTAATCCAATGTTTTTGGCAGTAGATTGAGTTATGACTTCACCCCAAAATAAAGAGACATGAAATAATCATAACAAGAGCATCCAACTTCTAGAGATGGTATGAAGCCTACAAGAACTGATGCAACCGAGATACAGTACCAAATTTATTTATTTTAAAATGAGTGTTGATCTCAAAGTGGTCTGCCTAATTTGGTGAGAGAGAGGGCCGTGTTGTGTGCCCACACGGTGGAATACAGTTTTAACTTTAGAGGGTAGAACAGATGGAAGTGGCTGCCACAACACCACAAACAAAACACAACCCCGTCCCCATGTGAAGGGGGGCTCCTGGCCAAAAAGGAATCTGTCTCACTAAAAGGGTCAAGGTCCTCCTGGTCAATCATCACCACCCGCCCCTTTCACATTGCCGATCCACCACTTTCTTCCCCTTTTGAATAGATGGAATCACCTCTCTCTCTCACACTCGCGCGCACACACACACACACACATCTATCTATTCATCCATCCTTCATCTCCATCTCCATCTCCATCGTCAACAGTTGCAAAAACCCAACCACACCAGCAGTTGTTCAACCCTCAAATCTTGCTACCAAGCTTAAAATGAAGAGTAAATAAATATAAGCTTCCCCTCCACTTCCCATATGAATCATCCAACCACTGATGGCACAGGGGTTGCACATTATAACAATGCGAGCAGTATGCAGCTGCGGCAATGTCTTCATTCCATTTCAATCCAAATCCTCTTGCTAGTGAAGAACTTTTAGAATTGCACATGGTAACCGCTAATTGATTTCTTCTGAACTTTGGGAATAATCGATGAGACGGGAACTAACAGTCATAAAACAGACAATAATTAAATGGATCTAGAAGAGGAAGAGGAAGAGGAAGGAAATAGGCAGAGAGAAATAACATACTGTCTCGCTCCTCGAAGTCCAAGCTGAAATCTTTTGCTCGCCTGCGGCAGCAAGCTAAACTCCTCATGGCTGCTCCGGTTCAATTGTCAGTACTGTTCTGGGCACCCGTGGAAGAAAAAGAAAGAAACATGAGAGAGCAAGTGAGAGAGAGAGAGAGGCAACAGAGTTTGGAAAAAGGAAAAAAAAGGGGGAAGCGATCATGAATGGCAAGCTCCTTGCTTGCTTGGAAATAAATTGGAAATTGGAAATTAAACACTTCCTCGGAGAGAAGAAAAGTTGGGATCTGACGGGATAATGGGAAAGTTTGATTCAACTAATTAAGTTCCTTCCCTATTCGAAAGGTAAAATTATGAGACTTTTTTTGTTTCCTGAAAAAATGTTTGAGAGAAAGCTGGCACCTGGCAGTACGTGGAAACGCACATTAGAAAAGCTGCTGCTGCAGGGAGCTCAATCAAGCTGCAAACTAAAAAGGAAATGAAAAAATAATGTTTGAATTTTGAAATCATTGATCTGTGGGCCTGCAAATTTCAAGTTACCAAAGAAGAAAAGGAAAAGAAAAGGTCCGCTGATTTCAAAAAGGAAGCATATTTAAAAAGGAAAACGAAAAAGCAACAAGAAGGGGAAAAAAAAGATTGGAAAGCGAAGGACTCAACTGTTTTGAATACGCCTGGATGGGATGGGGCACTCAATTTTTCCCCCCGACCAAAAGGAAACTTTGAGTTGAGGACAGAAAACAAGAGCCAAATGAAATCATCAGTGGATTAAAACGAGATCCGAATCGTTGCCCAACAGATCGCCAACAATTTCTTTTCTTTCCTTTCCATTTCCATTTCCATTTCCTCGATAACTATGGCAATCATCATCATCATCATAATGCGGAAGAAAGAATGGAGCCTTACATACATCACCTTAGAGTTTCGAACTGTAGTAGTAGTAGAAGTGGGGATGAGTTTCTAACAAGTCCGCCGGAGAGCTTGGGAGCTGGACGAAGGCGCCATTGGTGCAGGGGCCAACTAAAGGAGAAGTCTTGCCGACCCCCAGATCCGTGCAGAGCGAATGCTGGAATTAGTAGGAAAAAGAAGAGAAGAGAAGAGAAGAGGTAATGGAGAGTGGAGAACGCCGTTCCAACAGTGGAGAAGGTGGTTCCTTCCTTGCAATGTCAATGTGGGAGCACTCCGCCGGCGCCCTCCCCCTGGGGGAAAAATCTACTGAGACTGGGGAAGACCCATACAAAACTTGGAAATTCTTGTTTGTTGCAGTGCGGAAGGAAGGGAAATGTGAAGTGGGGGAGGAGTTAAAAGGGGAGGGGGGTTGATCAACAAGAGTAAATCACACTACCAATCAATGCACAGAGAGGGGGGAGAGAGAGAGAATGAGTCTGCACGGCACAGGATTAATGTGCACTCGAGTGTTTATAATAATAATAGTAATAGTAAATATATATGCATAGATATTTTTTAATCCACGCAAGACAAGACAAGACAAGGCATGAAGGCAAGTAGACAACCACTCCACCACCATCACCATTACCAGGCACCATTACCATGAGAGGGCAGTAGTAGCAAGATCCCGAGAAAAACCCCTCCAGCCAGCCAGCCAGCCAGGCCCACCCACCAGCAGCACTCCTACCACCAGCAGCACTCCTGTTTACAAATCTAAAACGAAAATTATTCTCTCTCTCTCTCTCTCTCTCTCTCTCTCTCTCTCTCTCTCTCTCTCTCTCTCTCTCTCTCTCTCTCTCTCTCTCTCTCTCTCTCTCTCTCTCTCTCTCTCTCTCTCTCTCTCTCTCTCTCTCTCTCTCTCCACACACACACCGAGTCCCAAAGTAAAGTATTTGTGCCATTTCATTTATTACAAATTAAATTAAGAAAGATCGAGATCCAAAACTTAAATACCAAGCTAGTAAAAGTAAAGTAAATCTATTGAACGGATCCTCCTCTCCCTTCATTTATCTGTCCCTGGCTCGTACAAAAGTATTTTTTCTTATGAGTAATAAATAAATTTGTACATGCCATGAATTAATTAATGCTTCTTTGTTGATCATCTCATTCTCATCTCCCCTTCTTTCTACCTTCAAACTTCGGGCTCTGAGGTTATAATAAAATCCAAAAGTATTTCATTGCATTGTATTGCATTGCATGTGTGGACCGACTCTCCCAAGAAATAATAAAAGATGTGATTTATTTACCAAAAAGAAAATAAAGAATTTAACTGACTTGATTATCATCTTGCTTATCAGTTTTTTTTTTATTTCACATTTTTTTTTCATCTAGACATCTAATTTGTTCTCTTTACATAGTCTTTTTGTTCCCATTCTTTTGTAATACTGTGAAGAATAATTTGATCCTAATTTCTCAAGCAATAATGGGTATTCCAACTTTAATCCTTGTACGAAAATCGTAACAAGTTCGAATAATGTAATAAGAATAAGGGTATGACTAAAGTTGTTCGGTATTATTAAATAAACATATAGCGGTTTAGTAGGAGGATGATGAATAAGTGTTTAATAAATTTAGCGATGAAATTAGCTGATGAATATAAAATGACATAATTAGACATATGATAAATAATTTATTTTAAGTATTATATAAATTATATTATAATATAATAAATTAAATATTTATATCTTAATTAAATAAAATATAATTTCATAACTAATTTTTTGTTCTAGAAATATATATTGACAATAAATTTTATATAGTGCACCCATGATATAAAAATATTAATTGTGAAATTATATTTTATTTATTGTTAACATATAAATAATTTGTAATTATTTAAGCATGAATATAAAAATAAATATATATAATGATTATAAAAAATGAGAAAATAATAAGATAAGTTAGAAATAAATACTATATTTGGACAAAGGTAAAATTAGAAAAAATTTATAAAACACTAACTTCTAATCGCTAAATGTTAGTAGAAGTAGTTTTCAATATTTTTGTATGAAACATTAAATACAATTTATTTTTGTCATATGTCTAATTATGCATAAATTTGTGCATAAAATACATAATCATTCACTCCTTTAATTTTTTATAATCTAATTATCAACTAACTTTTGAAAATTCTACATATGATATAATGGCAATTTTATAATTCATAGTTTCATTGATAACATGGCCCAAGGAAGATTGTTTTAGAATGGGAGGTGTTAAACCATAAACTTTATGTAACCTCTCAGAGAATTAATATCACGAATATTAATGAATAGTCTCACATGAGTAAAATACGATTATGACCATAAGTTTATATGTAGCTATCACTTTTACTTATTAATATGCATTCTAAATTCATGTGGATCAATGACCCAAAGTTAATAATTTTCTTTTTATTGTAGGGGTGGAAGCGAGGGATGTTACACTTTATATCTTAACTTTGATGTTTTGATAATAAAAAACCATGTAAATGAATTAATATGATAAAATGTCAAAAAAGCTTTAATTATGATAAAGACAATTATATGCATAATAAACTAGAGTTAAGTAGCATACTCTATGATGATACAATATTGTGTTCAAGCTAACTCGTATGGACAGGGAATTCCAAAGCTTGATAGGAAAATCACCAATTCCAGCATATGATCAAATTATCAACTAGTAGTGTTGACGAAGATTTTGGTATAAACTGCGATGAAAATAAGTGTAAATATTCTGATGTGCTAATCGGCTAAGTCAAGTCCAAGAATAGTGCAATCGACCAAGGAGCCATTTAATGGGAGGACATTTTTAAATAGAAAAAATAATGTAATAAGATATTTTGAAAAAGTAAATATATAGTTTTCTCGCTCATATTTAATTCAAATAGAAAATAATTTGAAAATATGATCTTTTATAAATAAAATATTTTATTACAAGTAGTTGATGTTTTGTTATAACAAGATAATAAAGCATGGATAAAAAATACAAAAAATAAAAATATGACTGAAAAAAGAAAAGATGATAACAAGAATATTTTTGTGTTTTAAAAGAATATATATATATATATATATATATATATATATTGATTGTTGGGTTAAAACGGTGATTTATTGCTTTCAAGATGTTTTTTAAAAATGAAATATTTGACCAATTTATACTTAATCTATATGATATTTGCCTATATTGAAACATCATGATATTTTGTCAATTAATCCCAAAACAAACAATCACCCAGAATAAAAGAAAAAGAATCGATTGTGTAAGAATGGAGTTCGGTAGTTAGTTTGGTAGAAACATTGGCAACAATATCAAATAAGGAAGAGCAACCCACTAGTGGAAAGATCAAGTTCAAGATTTTGTGCACATAATCAACATAAGCGTTGACAAAAATATTGATAAAAGAAGTGCATCGGGCTAAAGCTCCATTGGCAAAAAATCTTCAAAAGTCACATAATTGGTCAATCGAATAAGGAATTTCATAAAGGAAGAAGGTCAACGAATGGGTATAGTTAGATCTTGAATGAGATATTTGAAGGTATTTCCATTAAATTTAGATTGAGGCATTAATAAAAAGTAAATAATTTCATATTAGAGAATCAAGAATAAAGAACTAACTCATTTAGACATTTTTGTAGAAGGTTATGACCAAATTAGTGTGGGAATATAAAATTGAAAAAATATTATAATACTTAGTCTTATTCCAACAGAATTTAAAGGTCTATAAAGTATTTTTAAAGTGCTAGAATGAAGAGAAAATTCTAGTGAAATATCAACCTACATAGAATAATTAATTTTAAAATTTTTTCTGCTCAACTTCTAAACCTTCCCCATTGTTTCTGGTAAAAAAAAGTGATGAATATCTTGACACCTTATCTTTTGATTCAAAAAGGATGCCTTTTATATAAAGGTTGCCTTCTTCCAAATTTTTTTAAAAAATCAATATGATGGGTATTATAACTTAGTTACTTTTTAATTGTCTACATTTATTGATCTTTCTTCCAAATAATGACGTCTCCTTTCGAGATGATCATACTATGCGATCACTAGCGGATCATATTAAAATTTTACTATATATATTCACTTTACTTCATGTGCATTAGAGCTCCAAAAATATTATTAGCTAATAATTGTATTCAATCTACATGCATTTTTTATTCGTCATATTATTTGCACAAGAATGCACATTTAGAGCAATTACCATCTTTATCATGTATCTATTTAGCTCTTTTTCCTTTAAATCTTATTTGAAGAATTGCTGACTAATATTATCATGTTACAGAATAAAAAAAAGACAAATAATCTGTTGGAAAAGAAGAAGGGGACCACATAATTGCTAGCTATTAAAAAAATGAGAAATGAATCCTTTTCAGGAAAAGGGTTAAAAGAATACATGGCAAAATCAGAAGAGAATGGAAGCTTCTGTCGAAAATCATAAGGCAAGGAGAATGTCCTATAAAAGGAGGAAAGGAAGAAGGAAAAGAGGTTTATGTATTTGCTCGAGGATGCATCTAGGAGTTGGAGCAGAAACCAACGGAGAAAAACAACGAGAAGGGTATTTTAAGTTGATTCTTCTATTTTTATATTTTAGAATATTTTTTATTATGTTCCTTATATGTTTTATAATGAATTTGACATCTATGAGGAACTAAATTTTATTTCTTTTAGGATAGAATAATGGTGTAATTTATGTTTATGAATGGATGATATAATAATATTTTTTGTCACTGATATTAGTATAACTTTTGAATGTTTTTTAACCTATTTTTCTAATATGAATTTTATATTGAATGACAATTGAGAAGTTGATCTTTGATTCATTTCTTGTTCAGAAACGAGTTAAGAACATTGATATAGTTTTCTAGTTCTAATATATTCATGTTGATATTTGATGCATCCATTTAACTTTTGTTAATATGAATCTCATATTGAATTGACAATCGAAAGGTTGATTTTATATTCTCTTGTTATTTATAAATGAACCAAGCACTAGTTTTTTATCTGATTTTATTTAGATAATGAGCTGAATTGCCTTATTTCTGTAGCTATTGTTGTTTATAATTTTCAAAATTTTTTGTTATACTTAGATCTGAGAAGAATGTTAGCATACTATTATAAGTCCATAAGTTATATGATTTCCTGATATCAATTGAATCCCTTTTGAATCAACTTAACTAATGTTCATATGAAAAATATGATACTTGGTTTCAAATCTAATATACTGTGAGACTAATTTTTATAAGTTGAAATTGACATGATTATTATGCTAAGTTGTTTTAATCAATTTATAGCAGAATAATAGATGAACCACATTTCTAAAAGAATCTATCATTAATTGTTAGTATACAAAATTAACAATTGTTGAAGATGAAAAATTTTTCATATTATCGACAAAATTAGGTGCAATGTGCCTTTAGAAATGTCAATAAAAATTTGTTAAAGAAGATTTAATTAAATTATATCATAAAAATAAAATAATTAATTATTTTTTGAATTCTAAATTCATGTTTAGTTTAACTAGTGGCATATGGACTTCTTTAAATAATGATGACTTTTTATGTGTTGTAGTTCATTGGGTAGTGCAAAAAAGAATTATTATATTTCAAAAAATTGAACATTCTCTTAAGAATTTACAAATTACAAATGTGATAGAAAAAGTAATTAACCAATATGGTCTTAAGGATAAAGGCTTATGTCTTACTCTAATGGAAGTGCTAACAATTATGCTATATAGTTTTTAATTCAAAGATAAAATATCCCTTTAAATGTAATTCTTTTCCATAAAATATGCGCTGGTCATATTATTAATTTATGCGTTAAAAAGGATTAAAAGTAATTGTAAGATTACTTGAAAATCTTAGAATAGTCATTGTAAATTTATGTCACTCTAGATCTAGGAGACAAATATTGAAAGAAATTTGTCATCGTTACAATATTCTATATAAAAAAATTGAACACTAATGTGACTACAAGATGAAATAATACTTATGACGTGATTCAATTATGTATTCCAATTAGACATGCACTCGATAATTATAATAAGACCGTGATGCAATGTCCAATAGCTCAAGTTACTGATTCAGAATGAGATGTTGCTAATGCAGTTATGAAACTATTGCTAGTTTACTACAATATTATTTTAGAATTATCTATCATTTACTCTCCTACTTCACATTTAATAATTAATCAACTTCATAAAATGACAAGTTCATTTAATGAAAAACATGAATTATCAAATGATTTTTTTTAAAATAACTTATTTTATTAAATCATTTTAGAATACTAGAATAATTTACCCATTATATAATTTTTAATAATGATGACAGACCATAGATCAAAGAGTTTGGTTTTAAATGGTACACAACACAAATTAAGAATTATTCTCCTGAACATTGTATAAGAAATCATCGTGAGTTACAAAAGGATGATTTTATTAATTCATACTATGATTATGAAAATATAATAAATGACTTATATAATATTTATGAAGTAAAATTTGACATACCCATAGAATAAACGTATTCATCACGTCCACCAGTAGCACATAGACCTTTCAATGATAAATTATTTTTTACATTTATGTATTCTTTTAGGAGGGGTAGATCAAGAAGTTTGGATGAAGGCTGCAACATTACTTGTCCTGTCCAAATGAAATGTGATAGTGATATTGATATTTTATCTTGATGTAGATTAAATGATTGTACATATCCAATTATCTCTGCCTTAGCTCAAGATCTCGACATGAGAATAATATTTTTCTATAAGTTCTAAGATACTTGACGGGAGAAGTAATATAATGAACTATAGGTCAATTGAGTTTGTATATTACTAAAAGATTGATTTGATATAAATACTCAAACACAATGTTAGGAATACATATTACCTTACAAGGAGTAGGATGATGAAACAAACGCCTCTCCTTATAATTCTTCATAAAATATTTGTTGTAGACATGTATTTTTTATTTTTTTTGTGTAAATTTACATTTTTTTCTTATTTCACAATAATAAAACTTCTCTGGACAGGCTAAAATAGTCAAACCACGTAAATCTCAATGTTCATTACTATTTTTAGTATATAGTAAATTGGTACTTAACTACATATACTACTAATGTTATGAACTTATACTAATATGATATTCTACTATTATGCGTTATACAATAGGTTCGTATATCTTATTTACCATATTTATTAAATTCTTACCAATTAATATTATGTATAAGGTATAACTCAATTATTCATTTTGAAAATTTATTTACTTAATAATAAATTAATTACCTAATGTATTTAAAATTTTAACTATACAAGTATTATATAATATACTAATAAAAAATTTAAGTAGTCACTAAGTCATATATAGAATATTAGTATTATATGATATATATTAATTATATATTTTATAATAAGAAAAGTGAAACTTGAAAATTTTGAAGGGCAAAGAAAAATATAGGCCATCCGATCCGACAAGAGCAAGCTTAGTCGGTCCGGTCGGACAGTGCATGGATCATGTTGGATCAGCTAACGCCAATCCTGATTCATTTTTATAACGGATTGTGGCAGCATGACATGATCTGCAGTATGATTAAATTCGAATTGATTGGCACGTCTATTTGTCTATCTATACTCAAATTCTTTTGAATGGCTTTTCTTGCGGCTGATGCCAACCGTAGATCTTGGAGGAGGAGAAGGGGGGCATCCATGGGGCGGACAAGCAATTGACGATGGTGACATAGCAAGGAAAGCATCGAATAGAAAAAGGAAAAAAATTCGAAGGATAAAGAGGCAAACAGAAAAGTGAATGGAAAAGGGTTTGGTTGGTTAAAAATTGAGGTTGGGTTACAATATTAGAGGGTTAATTAGGTTAAAAATGTGGATAAGAGAGCTCAAAGCTAAGCGTGAATTGCATCATTACTTCAAATGCATTGTTATAATTATCAACTGTTTGTGCAAAATATTAAACGTTCTAAAGGACGGTTTATTTCCAAAAGTAATGAAGTTGACGAATTGAGTTGAAAATAAAAAAATAAGATTGGATCAGGAGGAACTTAATATAACGAGATTTGGAGGAGGTGGAAGCCGACAAGGCCAAATGAGATGGTTATTTCTGGCTAATCACTTTATTTAATATGCATAATTCTTTGATGGACTCGTTGTTTGGACACTTATGAGAGGCCTTGGATTCCGGTCAATGTGATAATTAAGTAGAGATCATGAAACAAAAAATCACCACATGCATGCCATTAGCCAGAATTTAGTTTTTTTTTAAAAAAATTTACTATAGCAAACGAATTTAGAAAAATATGACCCACAAAATTTAGAACAAGACTTTTGAAGAACCAGCGACATGATTATATATATATATATATATATATATATAAAGAAATCATCCCCTTTCATTGTTGTCACCTAAGCATCATACAATTCATATTTTCATCGAAACTTTTCTTAAGTGAGCTGCTTACTATTTCGTCATTTATATTTTATTAATAAAAAGAGGTAGTTTCATTTATTTGATAATAATATTTTTATGATAATCCGTCATGAGAAGCATATTTAATCAGTCAGTTGAAATCACATTTTTCTGTATATATACTTCTTTTTTTATCTTCAAAATCCGGTTGGACCATTTTAGTAGAAGTATATGAGAAAGAATGAATTCGATTTCATGTGAGAAAATAAAATTTTAATATATATATATTTAAAAAAATAAAAAAAAATCAAGGGATAGAAGCCATTAGAACTGACGAGCTGCATTATTAAACTGCCTGCCACGCCCACATGGCCGGGTGTACGTCTACGTTGGATTCATTCGATAACTAATAATTAAGACTTGTGTTGTACGTATTTGAAATAGGAACAAGAGAAAAAAAAAGAAGAGGAGAAGAAAAATAATTAATTATTAGTTCTTTTATACATTAAATTAACGGGAACTCTCAATTGAAGAGAGGAAGAAAAAGAAAGGAAAGAATGATGATCTCAAATCTCAACTTTTACACATTAAATTTGTTAAGGTGTGGGCGACTCAATATTATATATCTAATAATACACATATTAATTAATTATAATTAATGTATTTGTGGTTCGAATAAAATAAAATCGGTGCCCATTGCTAATGCCGCGCAATTTCCGGCGCACTAGCTAACCACGAGACTTTGTTTCTTATTTTATTTTATTTTAGCTTATCTTATCTTGATATAAACTATAAAAGACCTCCTACTCTACTTCATTTTATAAATAGATATTATCTTATATATATATATATATATATATATATATATATATATAATATGCTTAATTGAGCCTTGAGGCTTGAGTATATTTGCTATGTATAGTAGTATAGTCGTCGTATAGTTAATTAATATTAACAACAACAGTTATCTATATAAATTTTAACAAACATGTTTAGTGGGACGATCTACTTTTTTTTTTTTTGTTTCGTTCGGTCGCTGCTCCTAGGAGTTATATGAAAAAAATAGTTCTCTAACTTTGCTCTTGGTATCATTTTGATCATCTAATTTGAATTTATATTTATTTGGTATACTATTCAATTTTGACCGTTTTCTTAACGTTATCCTCTATTCAGGGAATGCCCTTTTTAATTGGGAATACCCAATTTCCTAATCACTTGAACGACATAACAATTAGTTTTCTTTTAAAAAATATTAAAAAAATTAAAAACTCCTCCCCTTGCTCTCCCTCCGCCATCGACGATCAATCCTCTCTGGCGCTGGAGAGGAGGGAACACACTGAGACAATCCCACCCCCTGATGATCTGCGCATGCAGAGAGGGTGGGCTGCCCGCCCACCTCCCGCTCTCTTCTTGTCCGGTGCCTCCTTCGGTGCAAGGCCGCCCTCTCCAGCATGACAAATTTTTTATTTTTTTAAATTTTTTTAGTAATATCACATCAAATTTTTTTGCTTGCGTGGTGAAGAGAGAATTCATCACGTGGCATCACGTCAATATAGTAATCGAAAAACTACCTATCAAAGGTTAAAATAATAGTTGGCGAAATAAGTTAAAATATGGAGGATAGTCTTGTTACAAAGTCAAGTTGGAGGGTAGCGTTAAGATGTCAAAGTTGGAAGATATTTGATGTAATTTTTTCTATAATTATTTCAAGATTAGACCTCATATTTATGATAATCAGTAATCAAGTTATCTGATGACATGGTAGTTAGTAATCAAGTTATCTGATGACATGGCTGCCAAATCTAGGGGTGTTCACGGGTCAAGTTTGACCCGACCCGTGAACAAACCCAATCCGACCCGGCTAAGGTTGGCCGGGTCGGGTCGGGTTTTTTATGGCTGCGACCCGAACCGAGGTCGGGTCGGATCGCAGGGTTACTCGATCACCCTTTTTCTTTTTTTAATTTTTAATTTATTTTTTAATATAAAAAGTATTTATCATTTTATTTTTAATACAAAATAAAGTATTTCTTAATACCAAAAATATTGTTTTAAATATTTATATACTTTTCTACATTTAAAATAATTTATTTCATATTTTTTTATATTTTAAATGATATAAAACAATACATTTAACTAAAAAATAATTTAAAAATAAAAAAAAAGAAAATGACCGGGTCATCGGGTCGGGTCGGTGGTCGGGTTGAAATTTTCCGAGTTCACCGGGTTGACACCCCTAGCCAAATCAATATTGACACCAAAGCAATTAAACCCATACTGGCATTAAAAGTATTAAAAAAAATCAAATATTGTTTGGAGCAAGTCAATGATGATATCAAGCTTGTATATCGTATTGGTGCTTTATAAAAGATTACTGCCATCAAACAAAATTAATTCTATTAAACATTTGTAATTCACTATTGTTCTACAAAAAGGCAATGCTACAAACATAATTAATAATGCCAAATATAAATATTATTAAACAAGTGTTTAATTCATGAGACAACATATACATCATGCACAATTAGAATCATACTTATCCTGGTGATAGTAAACACGTATGAACCTAACATTCTGATGAGATGTAACACAAAAAAATGCAACCTTTAACTGCTCATAATAGTAAATAAATAATAATAATATCTTCTTAAAAAAATATTAATAAAAAATGAACAGGACAATGCAACATCTCAGCACCATAAAAACTTTTGCCTCTTTTTTATCACAGAAAAAAAAAAAACAATAACATTATGACAATCTCATTGCAGAGGCCCGTGTATATGTTAATCCACTTGTTATACGTCAAAGCCCATGTATATGTCGATTAAAGAAAAGCCCACGATGTCATTTTTTTCTTTTAGATTTTTTAATTATTTTTATGCCAGGGTGGATTTATTATTACTATTTTTTTTGTGTCAACATTGCCATGCCGTCAAATAGCTTGGAAGCTGGCTATCATTTCATCAAATAACTTGGTACCAAGATGAAAGTTAGTGGACTATATCCTTGAAAATTACTCCTGCGCCTAGAGGTTTCATTTTGCCATGGATGCGATCCAATCCATTTATTTTCTTTCACCTACACCTACATCAACATGGCTACATAATAAATATATGCATGTAGAAGAACCAAGTTCAGAACTAGAAAATTAATAACGACAACAGGAAAAAAGTATATAAATAATTTGTTGCGTGTAACTAAATGAAATCGAAAAGTCAATTTCTTCTTTTATTCCATTTTAAAGTTAAGTTGGAGGGAGGGATACAAGCTCTATTCTCTTCACGATCCACATCTCGATCATCTCCTTGTATGTATTCTGCTCATCACTGCCTGAGTTGCCTACCCCCACCAAATTTTACAATATAAATTAGAGGATGGTCGGATCGGATAATATAAATTAATAAAAAATAAAATAAGTTAAAAAAATTGTTATAATTTTGTTAATATATAATATCTTATTTAACAAAAATATAAAATATAATATAATAAAGTAAAATAAAAATAATTAAGATTAAATAATATAATAAAGTAACATAAATTAAGTCATCAACATAAATAAAATTTTTTTGTGAGGTAGTTATAAATAAAAAAATAGTGAAAAAATTATATATATGACAAGAGGACATTAAAATATAAATTTTAAGAAATATATATATATATATTATAATATATTTAAATATTTTATTTTTATTTTTATCTCAAAAATTGATGGTTGAACTCGGATTTTGATCGAGTCAAAGCGGGTCAAACTCTTCCCGAATTTCAACTGACCCGCAGATCGTTTTAGACTCCGGACACAAGTCACAACATTGCTTCTAACATGTCATCTTCACTGGTTAGATGTCTTTTGTATCGTTTCAGTTAGTAGTTGCCCTATATGAACATTTGTACATTTATTAATACTGAAATGTACGTATATCATTATAATACGCTGAAACATATACTTGTATGCCGAATTGAATGTTAGTATATCTTGCTTTCCTGCTGGATTGCTACTGCTTCACTACTTCTTTTTCATCTGTTACTGCACTTATTTGCATTCCATCTCTATTCCTTCTTGTAATGTTATCTTCTCGATCTGCTGCTATAACTCCCTCATCTGTTACTCGTGTTACCGTTCTAACTGACTTGCTTTAATTGCTTCATTTATCTTTTCTCCAACTGTAACACCTCCGCTCGCAACCATGCGCGCGTGGCTCCCCAATTAACCAAGGCCGAAACAAGTCAAATTAATTAAGCAACAATTAATTAACATTGTCATGTCAAGTGCCAATACTATCTCATATTAAGATGGAGTCAACTATACATATCCTAATTTGTAAATTCCAATTAATGCATTGAAAATGTGTTTTAGGGACCAATATTTGGAGAACAATCATATATATGTTGGCCCTTAAAATGCAATTTATTAAGGACTAATTGATAAATGATCCCTATGTTCTCATTATTTTACCATTGATTCCTAATTAATTTGGTACCAATCTTTATATTCGCCTGGCACAAGAGGATCTCCGGACCCCTCCTTGTTGGATCTCCACTCCACTTGAAGCCATCCGGACGTTCCCGCTTTGCGTTGCTATATTATATTGCGCTCCGTCAACCGTCCCTACACGCACGATGCCACTGCCATCATCATCATCATTCTCTCTCTCTCTCTCTCTCTCTCTCTCTGCATGCATGTTTGGCTTTGCCTGGTTGTCTGCGTACTGCACTGCACAGCACTGATGGCTATGGCGCTTGGCCACTGTCGTCCTTACACTGATCTGTCGCAGTTGCGTTTGTCTGTCCAGAATGAACTCTTGCTTGCAAAATTAATATATACCCTTCAGAGCTGTTAGAGGCGGAATTAGATGAAGCAATTGCAAGTTGCAATTGAGGAAGCTGCTTAGTTGACGTTTCCAGCAAGGTTCGCCGGCCGTAGCCTCCCCCGCCCCCTTCATGTGCCAATGCCTAAGTTCTGAGAATAAAACATCTTTAATTAATTAGTTGCTTCTGCAACAATTTTAGAATTACACCTAGCTCATGTTTCATAAATAAAAATAAATAAATTTTATCTAACAATTATTTCTTATTTCTGAAATAGTGCATGGGTCTTCAGCTGAAGCACCTAGAATTTAGATCAGTAGAAAAGTTTAACGAGGAGGATAACAAATTGATTTTAGTGAATTCGCACTATATATATGAATGACAAAAGATTTAAATATAATGGGAAACTACCATGCGACTTGTATTAACCTAAAAAAATACTTATATTACACATTTATCTTGATTAAATATTTTTTTTAAAAAAAATACAACTTACATTATATACATAAAATAATGAAAATTAAATTTATCACAATAAAAAGAGAACCATATATAGTGTTTCTGGTCGGTATATACCTTAATATCCTAACACGAATGAATAAAAACACACATATTTTTAAGATCAATTATTATAATTCGAATATTAATTTTTCAATTTCTAAATAAAGATAACTTCTACTATTTTCTGTTCACATTCACAATACTATTATTCTCGTTAATTTCAAACGACATTTATTGATTTGATAAATAACATAAACAAGTAGCATTTAAGTTTTGAATGAAAATATTGAAAATCTTATTTCTACTAGTGTTTAGCTATTAGAGATTAGATGCTTATATTATTTTTCCAAATTTACTCTTATTCAAATGCATTATTTCTTTCTTAACTTATCTTACTATTTTGTCATTTTTATTTTATCACCATTCAAAGTATTTCTTTTTACACTCATACTTAATTAGTTACAAATTATTTATTTGTTAACAATGAATAAAAAATAATTGAATAATTAATATTTTCATATCACGTATGCACTATAAAAAACTTATTAAAAATATAGATTTTATATATTTTAATAAAAAAATTACTTGTGAAATTTTACTTTATTTGAGTGAGATGTGAATAATTTATTTATTATATTATAATAAAATTTGTGTAGTACTTTAACTAAATAATTTATCATATGTCGAATTATATCATTATATATTTATCAGCTAATTTTATCATTAAATTTATCAAATATTTAATTATTAATATACTAAATAATCTCTAGCCGCCTATCACCATCCGCTTCTCAAACCGTTGATAACACAAACAGAGTCATTATTGAATGTGAAAATTAGTGGTAAAATTTTGATGTAGTCGGATATTAAATTGGTTAACATATTGGATTATTTATGATTGGATAGCATGCCATGTTGATTTAATTAGATAAAAAAATAAACTACAGAGTTTGATTATAATTGAATTTAAACTCTTGTTAAATTTTAAAATTTTATTTTCCTTTTAAATTCATAATTTCTAAAACTTTAATATGAACGTTTCGTATTTATAGTTTCTAAAACATTGTGTTTGTGTGAACTAATTATTTATAAATATTTTAAACTATGATCCCAAAGTGTGTTTTTTTAAAACAAACATATGTGTATTGAAGTGTCAAAATCTCAAAAGTTGCAAATTAATTTTGCAAGTAACCCAAGCCGAATGCTTTGCGGTGGTTTCGTCCTGGGCCTCATTCGTTTTAGCCGCCGCACCATGTCTGACGCCGCTGGACTGGTTCAGTTTGTGACACAAATGAACGCCGTCGACCGTCGACTGCTCCATGGCCATCGGTGAGAAGCCTCCGGTCCTGCCATTCCAATGCCATCGATCACCACGCCCTGGATGATATTGACGTGGTGCATATATATATATATATATATATATATATATATATATATATATATATATATATATATATATGTGGGTAAATGGGGGTTTACTCAGCAACGTGTCAAACGCGTATCTCACCGTCCGTGCAATGGAATATGGATGTCCGATCCTTATGGATTGGCGCGCGATATTTTGGCATCATATCACGATATTTTGTTATCATCTCGCATTCATCGACATTCCTCTCTCTCTTTCTCACATGCATGATTCTGCTCTCTCCCTTTTTGATCTCCGACGAGGCACGTTTTGGCTCTCTCTCCTTATATATATATATATATATATATATATATATATATATATATATATAACTTCGAGACGTTGAGGATGAGGGAGCACCACTTTCGAGATCCTGCCGATGACGTGCCGGCCTGTTGAATCCATGTTCATTGTTCTTGCGGATGGGGCTTCGGAATGGGTGATCATTCCATCCCTCCCTCGATTGGAAGGAATAGATGATCACGGTTCCTTTTACCTCTTTTCTTTAATGACTAATTTTTTCCTTGTATATGCTTTGCATACATTATTTATAGGAATAATACACATCATCTCCCATTTCACTCGTTGAAAATATATATGTTGATATTTGTTAGAATTTTTGCACGAGAAAAATTATGCATCGAAAAAAATTTGAAAAATTTAAGACGATGCGAAAAATAGAAGAGAGTTATAAATCAAATTACTTTTTGTTTAAACTCTTCATGGAGTTTATATAGATGCTCCCTTTACGGATGATAGAAATTTCATAACGATTGAAACTTTGAATTAATCACTAAAAAAATAAGACACATATCTCGTGATAAAAAAATAAATTAATTTTGAATCACATACACAATACCTCATAAAATTTTCGTCCAAGACGCTCCTTGCCCCCTTTGACCGATCCCACTAAAAATTTTCGACGGGGGATCTCCTTGGATCCCCTTTGACCCCACAAGTTCACTGACCGAACAACGAGATCCCCATAATGCGATGACGCTTTTTATTTCGGAGTGTCTTGAAGTTTAAAAAGATTTTCAATTAGGATAAAATTGAAGACATTATTAATAATATTGTTCACATCAAATGTTCCCTATACAATAATATGGATGCTCTTAATGACACTCCTAAAATACATAATTAATCTTCTACTATTACTTTATCTATCTTTATTGGATCTCTCGTGCATAGAAATTTAATTAATATGAAAATTATAATCGCATTGAATATATATAATATTACAAAATATATGAAATAAATGAAAATAAAAACATTGAAAATGGAAATAAATTACCGTTGATAAAAAAGTGAGTCTCTTTCTGTAACAATTGCATATGATTAATATCTCGTCTTCGTATCTTTTTTACATTTTTTCTAAGCTAATTTATTTTATATTTTTTCAAAAGTACTTTGTATGTATATTAGTATATTACAATATTATATTAATTTAATATGTTTTCACCTCATATTATACAATGTTATTATTTATAATAAGTTGGATGGGAATAAGAGAAAAAAAAGAAAGAAATACATAAAATGGTAATATACTAAACTAATGTAATATTGAATATAAGTTTTGAAAAATAGAAAATGGTAAGATATATATAAGAGATTCTAACTCAAAAAAAAGTATGTCATTAAAAAAAAATTGAATGGAAGATGAAGAGACAATAAATGATAATAAAAGTTTTAAAAAAATGGTGCGTTAAGATAAAAAAGACACGCCATTCAAGAAATTGGGTAGAATACGAAGAGGCAAAAGAGTATATTAAGAAGATTGAAAGTTTAGAATAGAGATGATGAGTAAAATTATCACTTTGAAGTGACGTTAAATTTTTTAGGAGTGACGTTACAAGCACCACAATAATGTATACCAATAGATATCATACATGTGCGTGCAGATCTCAGATCCTATAGAAGGGAAAAGAAGGATGTGAGACGTACTATTAAACGTCATATGAAGGGTTAAAATCATAATCTACCGGATGTCTACAGTACTGTTGTTGTGATCACAGTTAGTACGTAGCACTTATTAATTTGTAGGCAGAACGTTGCAGTTGATGGATGACGCTTCAACAAATAAACGCGATCTGCGTGAAAGTACTGTAGCACGGGGCATACTTATAAATCAATTGCTTAGAGATTAGTGATTTTATTATATATATATATATTATATATCTTTATGAGGTATATATGTAGAAATTGCATGACACATATCATCAGAGTGCTTGGTGATTCAGTGTAGTTTGTGGTTTGGTATAGATGAGGTTTAGTTTTTCAGATTAGTATTATGTTAATTATTGTCATCACAGTTTCAACCCGCACATGCACGAGTTGCCCTCTTAATATCAATATGTGTTTGCATCCCCTTGTTAATTGTTGATTCACTTACCAGCATGTTATGTAATAAATGCATGCAATAACAAGTTTGGAAAATGTAAAACTCAACAGCCAAAGAATCACTCTAGAATCCAACTCCTCGGCTTTCGCTCAGATGGTCAACAAAAAGATAAAACCATCGTGGCAACCCAGAAGTTACTTGTAAACATGTCCCACGTACATGTAATCAGACAATGTATTTATCGACTTATTTTGGTCTCACGTTATCTTGTGATGTTTCATGTACATGTCTCGTTTTGAAAAAGGAACAAATAAGAAAAAGGAGAAAGTCATCCATAGAGATATTTCTTTAGTCAGAGTGTCTAGATCACTCACAGACATTCGCATAGTTGAACGACAGTCTACACAGTCGACTCCTTTCTCTCACGTTGATTCAGCTCATTGGAGCTCTTGATATTAAGGATGTGGCACAATTGCCGGAAGAACCTTCAGATGCAGGCTCGTCAAATCGTGGATACAAATATACGTATAATCAGATGATAATTTAAGGTAAGTGCTATTTTATGTTTTCAATTTGCCTACCTTTTTTTTCACATCGTAATTTATAATTTTATACTCGTAAATATTTGTACCGTCGAAATCCGTGGCTACCACTATTACCAAGGTACTATGGCATAAATATACTGATGTGTGACTTACATGGATGGAAGTTCCATATGCTAAAAGACAAAATGTTATTTAAAAAATTTCAGATATCCTTGGAAGTCGATTTTGGTCATTTAAATTTATCTTCACACTAATTCAATTTTTTTATGTACATGAAGGTTGATGTGTGGTGGAATTCCGAGCACATGAAACAAATATGAAAGACTTTTAATTCTCGGTGCTCAAAGAGATTGTCCTCGATATTTTCGAAAGCTCGAGCTGTAGGAGAACGACCTAATTGGATCCTTTAAACTGTTTGGATCGAATTGCTAGAAAAGTGGTCTACCGAGGAGTACAAATCTAAATGCGAAAAAGCAAAGATAAGTCGAGAGTCCGAGCAAGGGGCTTGTTTGCATTCGGGTGGATGTATATCTACAAGCACGATTGCAAAAAGAATGGTAAAGTCTTTGAATAAATTATTATATTTTAAAAAAAATATTATACTTTGGCCAAGGCGGACACTTGACGAACTAATAGAGCAAGATCTATTGGTGAATAATATACCGAAATGTTTGGTTACTAATAGAGCGGAATGGCATCGTATGATCCATGTAGCCGACCCCACCTAGTGGGATAAGACTTTGTTGTTGTTGTTGTATTATACTTTATTTGAAAATTTTAACTGCAGGAGAAAAAGACGAGTAGAGTACCTACTTTTCTCAGAACCCTTTAGAAAAAAATAAAGAATGAGTTTCATTGTTTGCTCGGGAGACATGGGTAAGAAAATACTTCATAACATAAGATATTAAATTCGTCATGTCAATCATAACGTAACATAGCGCATTTTTTCCATATTTCAGGAGGGTTACAAAATAAGAGAAGCCGAGCATATTACGCAGCCACGCATGATTAATGATGAGATTAAACAAATCTACCGGCTTCGCCGCTAGCCCCCTCGAACAGTTTGGTAGACTTTGACTCTGTAGCAAAAACAGGGTAAGTTTCAAAAGGCAAAGGTGAACAGCCCCCTGTCCTTTCTTTATAAGTAGTCAAGGACTTATAAGAACTTAGCCAAGTGCCAGGAAAGATTGAACAAGCGTTTCGGAGCGCTCGAAAGCCGGAGCGCGCTAGGGAACAAGCTCCGGCATTCTCGCCGGAGCGCGCTAGGGAACAACTTTGGACAGACCATATCGGCGTCAAGAATGGTGCATTTACAATCTCGGATCACCTGTTAGTAGTGCAGATTTTGGATATGGCCATAAATCGATACCCGGTTCCTCAAGTCAAGATATGCAACGAATGTTTGACAATACGTGGGAACAACGTTTATCCGATGTCCAACAAGAGATCAAGCATGAGATTATGCAGGAACTCAAACCAGAGTTCGAAGAACTTGAGCGACGCATGGCATTAGCTAAAAAAAAGAGATGAAGAAAATGATGCATCAAATGATTCGTGGCAAGCTCGACGATGATGTTATATTGTAGCGATGTTGTGTTGTATTTGACGTTTGAACATTTGACGTTATGTTGTATTGACATGTGACGTTTATCAATTTCAATGACTTTATTATTTAATTAAATGATTTTATTTAATTTTCTTTTAAATAATTTATTAAAGGATTTTTAAAATTACATTTATTTTAAATTATTTAAATAATTTTGACACTATCTTATGTTATTTAAATTTACATTTATTAAATAATTTATTTAAATGATTTAATTAAATTTATGTTTGAGTCTAATTTCTTTTATTTGACGGCTTAGACCGTCGATAGTGTCAATTCGACAGCTTTAGCCACCGATAACCGACCGTCTCGATTGTTCGACGGCTTAGCCTATCAGTTTGACCGTCGAAGATTTCGACGGTTATGTGTTAACCGTCGAAAATAATTTGCGACGCGTAATTTTCGGACAGATGCTATCTATCAAAAAACCCATCGAAAAGTGCTGTTTCTGACAGCCGGTCACAACAGTCGAAAAATGCGATTTTTTGTAGTGATTATAATAAAAAATGCACTATCAAGTATGTACGTATGTATATATATATATATATGTATGTATATATATATGTATATATATATATAAGATGTTCGAGAAGAATTATTAAGGTCCGTTTGGTTGAGGGTTAGTTTTGTATTGGGTTAAGGCATATAACCTAGGAATGGCACTTGACCCTGTTCGGCTCCCCCGCCCCGATCCCGTCGACTGGCCCCGCCCTCGACCCCGACCCGAATCCCCGGTCCGGGGTGAATTTTATCCGCCTCGATCCCCACGGGAGTTCAGGGCCTCCCGGGGACCCCGATTTCCCGAATCTCCGTGGCATGTTGCCTTCCTCAAACGAGGGTCGTTGCCATCGCCCTAAGCCCAAAAGTCGGACACCAGTTTGGACCGGATTAAACCGAATCGAACTAACAAAAAATTGGTTAAAATCGGCCAAAACAAAAAAAAAAAATTGGGTTGAACCGTATTTTTTGGTTCAAACAAAATTTTTTATTATTATTTTACTAAGAGATAATTTGATAAAATTTATTATTATAAATTTGGAAAATATCCAAAGGTGAAGTTTTTTCATAAATATTCATATTGACCCATTAGTCTCCTCCGTCATTTATACTTGTCTATTTACTATCACTTTGCTGTTACTATCAATGTGGGACTATTTTTGTACTCACTTGTTCTTTAGGGTGCGGAAAATTTGGGACCCCACGGGTAGAGGACAACTCCCCCCGCCCCAATCCCTGAAAGGGGGTTCGGAGAAAATTTTTTCCCCATCCCCGATCCCATGGGAAAAAAAATTTCCCGAGTTCGGGGTCCCACGGGTAGGGGACAACTCCCCCCGCCCCAATCCCTGAAAGGGGATTCGGAGAAAATTTTTCCCCATCCCCGATCCCATGGGGAAAAAAATTTCCCGAGTTCGGGGTCCCGATCGGGGATTCGCTACGGGGCTCCGCAGGGGGCGATGAATACTGTCATTCCTAATATAACCCATTCGATTAGCCAATTTTTAAAAGTTGCATCAGATTATCTATATTCCACCTATTGTAAAGAATACATTTACTCTCACATTTTCACTATTTATAACGTTACCTTTTTAAAAAAATAATAACTTTGCCCTTTATACTTTTTGTAGAATAAAAGATGTGTTTATTTATAATCCACGAAATATCCCCCCTCCCCCCAACTAAATGCCACCTAAATGAATAATGCTATATAAAATTGTAAATTAAACGAATTGATGATTAGTTGGGTGTACACGTCATGTCAAATAATTTCAATCCATGGCCCCAACAAATGTATATAGTTTTTTTTTCTGCCTGAGGCATGAAGATTATTAATTGATACACGTTGAAAGAAAAGCTGTGGCAGTTGTTCAGTAGGACTTTGTTATCTCGTGATGAATGACACGCATTAGAGGTTGCGCTTGAAAATGAAACGTACCGTTCTTAGTCAGATTGAGAAGAACCTTCCACCATCTCCGGAGACTATTGTCGAACTAGTTAATTACTTTTTTTTTCTCTTCAGTTATTTTTTTTCTAAAGGATGCATTATCTACGCATATAAAGAAGAATTGCGTAGTTATATATTAACATTTAATCACATTACTTCCACGTCGAAAGTGGAGTTAAAGTAATTATTTTGTTGTCTTATCTGTTTCCCATTTTTCGGACGACAATAAAAAGAAAAGCCATGTAATGTTATACATACATGTCGTAACAACAGAGGAATGGAATTACACGCCAAGAAAGAATCCAATCGTCATGTACCGAAAAAAAAAGAAGAAAAGAATCCAATGGTCAACACGTGGCCCGATTTGTAAGTAACGAAAAAAAAAAAAACAATAGTCCCTTCTTTTACAAAACAATAGTTTCTTATCCGAGAAAATGTTTTTCCATGTTTGATACTAATGAAGAAAAGTGCTTTTGTAACCTAATCAAATGGCGAATATGTTCTTAAATAACAAAAAAAAAACAGTGAAAATATTTTTTTGTTAACTGAATAATCTCAAGTGCGTGAGTAATATGTTGTACGTAAATCACATTGAGGACGACTTTAATAACATGTTACAATATTCAGTGTTAATGCATTTTGTGACACTAACTAAAACGGTACGTACCGATCACTAGGCAGTTTCCACGTAGATTTCTGGTCCAATAAGAGAAATAAGAATATAAATTATACCGGAAAAAGAGGAATATAAATTGTAATGTTGCACTGTATTTGCCGACTGGATCAAATTAAAATCGCCCCCATAATTAGATGTATAGTTTTTTCCGATTAATTATGGAAAGAAAACGTGAAGTAATTAATTATCAAAGAGACAACACTGGAGATGCACAATTAATTGAAGCAGAAACTAATAAATCGAGTAGGATTGGACGACGCCGTAATTGCTTGACTACGTGCTTCCTTGTCCGATCAATGGATCGCCAATCGTCCTGCATGCAGATGCAGATGAGGAGAGCGCCAAGGAAGATGACAGGAGGCGGGCAAGTGTAATGTGCAATGCAATGCAATGCAGTACTGCATTCAATTAAACTGTTGCATGCACATTAATGATGATCACCAGTAAGTAGTTGGATGTAGGGTTTCTGCAAATTAATGTTTGCTTCCTTCATCATTCAGGCCCCGTGGCCTTTACCACGACCTTTAACTCAGACTTCCTCATTATTAGTAGTAGGAATTGTATATTAATTCCTACTACTAATAATGATCATTCAGACCTTTAACTCACAGCTCCACTGAATTGATCAGCTTCCAAAGTGGAAAAATCCATCGATCCAAATTATATATATATCATATTAGTAGTATGCCTACTACAACTACTCATTTGCATGCTGCACTCCCAGCATTTAATTCCTATACATGCTATGTATGTATATATATGTATCATCGCCATCTCTGCTGATCAAATATAGATCTCTTTGAGTCTAGCTTCTAGAGTATGTATGTTTCGTCAGATTTGATCGTTGATCGAGCAACATATAGAAAATAAAGCAGCTCTAGCTATACTGATCGCTAGCTTGTCATTTTCTGTATTATTTCTTTATATCTCATCGATCGATATGTCGTCGAGACAAGTTCATAACCATCAGCCACAGCGCCAGCAGCAAGAAATGAGCCCCCTGAGGCATCCGGGGGAGGCGCTCCTCCGCGGCGCCGGTCCTAATTCGAGCTTGGACTTGGAGCAAGGCGCTACGACGGCAGCGAATGAGCGGAGCGGACAACAATATTCCTTGGATTATACCGGGGGAAGGACTCTGCCGCGGAACCATCTCACTGCTCGTGAGATGGACTCCGTCGCAGCTTTGTGCGACACCCTCCTCCCCTCCATCGACCTGCAGAGTGACGACCAGGACGTCCCGACGCTTGGCCTCAACTCTGCCTCCATGCTCGGAACTCCTGAAACTGTAAGATATGCGATCGATGCACCTGCATATGCATGCATTTACTTTAATTATTTTTATTTATCTTCCTTCGTTACTTTTCGGTTGCTAGCTCGCTACCTGCAGCCTTCACATATTGATGCGTGCTTGCACGCATGAATGCGTAATAAATATATACTGGAGCTATGCGATCCGATCCGATCGATCTCACCTTTTCCCTTTAAATTTCTCGCTCTTGTACCTGCTTGAATATTATATATATATATATATATATATATATATATATATATATATATATATGCATTCTTTGGTTTAATTGGTTTAGCTGCACACATGCATGCATGCATGCAGATAACACTACTTATTTATATACATGTATAGTATATAATTTAATGATTTGATATGTCGGCAAGGAAATGTTTTTGCTTATTATGGGAACGCTTGCAGTGGTGCTTAATTAGTAATTATACATGATGGCTATTAGTTCGGAAGGTACATATCGGGGAAGTTTGAACATGCGATGTTGTGGCTGCTCCGGCTGTCCCTGTGGCTTCTTTCCACTTGGTACGGCACGCTCGTCATGTCCGGGATGAGAAGTGTGACCTGCAACTTCCCTTACCTGCATAAGTTCTCAAAGTTGGATCAGAAGCGGAGGGAGGAGATCATGCTTTCATGGGCCACCAGCTCCATCTTCCTCTACCGTCAACTCTTTAGGGCCTTGAAGTTTCTCATCGTCTTCATCTACTTCACTCAGGCAAGTTACTTTCTCTCCCTCTCTTTCTTTTTTTCTCTCTCTATAAGCGCAGTCACATAGAGTAATTATTTTATTTAGTACTTTAATAAATCATGCAAGTTTATATACGTAATTAACTAGGTTACTGATCATTACTTAATTACTCATGCCCCTCGAGTTGATCGTGCATGCTAATTAATTTGTTGTTCCTGCGTATGTATTGGTTTAGTTACTTAAATGATCATATACTACTCGAAGTAGATGCACTTCAAGTGATTGATTTATTCATTACCTACTTATATGTGATTATATGTAATTTAAAAATGAATGATTTTATTTATTTATTTTTTTGTGGGTGAAGAAAGCTATATATTGTTCCTGCATGCACTTTATTTATGTTGGCAATGCAAATTAACGAATGTAGATGGACAAGTGTGTGTATATATATTAGATTTCTTAAATGACGTAATTGGTTATCAATTAATGTAAGGGAGAAACGCACGAGTATTATCAGTAAGAACAAGGGGAAAACATGCATCTGATCTGATCAATCAGTTAGGTTTTATCAAGTAATATAAGAATATTATGGCAATTGCCAATTGAGATCAGCTCGTGAATTTGTTAGTTATAATATTTAGAGATACATTTATACTTGTTGTCAAACTCTCCGACGAAGGCAAGATGATAATAGATAGAAATAAAATTCAACTTTTAGGAGGCGTTTGATGAAATCAGACCCTTTGATTTTTTTTCCTATTTTAAATTTTTGTAACGTGACATTTTTTTTACCATTTTCTCTCTTTTATTTTTTATGTAATATAATTTATTTATTAAATATAAAATATTTATTAGAACATATTAATATAATATCATTTATTATTTATTTTATTTCATTAAAAATTAATATTTCATTAAATATGTGTTATTATAAAATATTTTTATTTTTAAATAATAGATTTTTTAACAATTTTTCTTAATAAAAAATTATACTTCTATGTTTTTAAATAAAATTATATTTTATATTTATAATATTTTTTTTATTCAAACACTCATTAAATTAATATATTACATTTATTTTTTCACATCAACAAACACAGAATCATAGGAATCACTTAAGAAACGCAACAAAAATCTAAGTATTCATCAAATAGCTAGCAGCCAAAGAAAATAAGGGGAAAAAAGGGTAAAGCTATGTGATGTGATGTGACAACGAAAAGTATACATATAATTATATGTATCAGTATGTGATGTGATGTGATAAAGTACATTTGAAGGGGGTGTATAACATAATACCGTGATTATTATTTGCCCTTCCAATTTCCCACTTATACTCATTGATGACTGATCACGACACAACCAGGCAAGCAAAAAAACTGTGGAGGGCCCAATGCAATGCAATGCAATGCATGCAACAGATAAAAATACTGCAACTTGTAACGCCAAAAATGATGGTATTGGCCGTGCAATTGCGAACGATTAAATCTTGGAAACTTGGTTTACTACATTTACAAATTAGGCATGGAATTTTAACCAAAGTCGATGCACATGTCATTATTATTATTATTATTATTAATTATGATATTGATAATATATATGTCGTCTTGCTTGTTAAACTTTAAAGGTCAGGTTAATATATAACCATTCACTAATATTTTCTTATACCATCATTTATTATAAATTCACTTATAATCAGAAGTTGGGCTTCTGCAGTTGATTTCTTCTTTTTATTTTGTGGAGCTGCATGCGTCGGTCAATGATGCAATTAATTTCCAGTCGACATATTTATGAGTTGTAGGGAGAAGAAATAATTCCAAGTTGGTTTGACTAGTTAATAATTTGCAGACTACATATATATATAGAGCTGGCCGGATACACTGTCGATCCGATCCAGATTTATTGAATTAATAGATCCCCGGCAGACACGAGACATGAATAGGTAGTTGTTAGTAGATCGATGCAATCCTATATATATATATATATATATATATATATATATATATATATATATATATATATATATATAATGTATATATATGGAAGGAAGCAAAGCATATATGGCCCCTAACGGCTAACGATCCATCATCAATGCCAATGTCAGCTGTACTTTTGTCACCCCCTGTTCCCTTCCAGTTCCATATATACTCAAACAGTCACCCTCGTTTAGGGGGGAATTGAAAAACCCTGGTACTGTTACTTAAAAAAGGAGTTGAGTAATTAGTATTTCTAATCTTCTCCATTTTAGTTAATGTGCTAAAGTTCATTTTAGTTAATGTGCTAAAAAACGTCATGCTTCCCGTGTCAAGAGTGCCACGTCTTAAGGGTGACCACGAGTCCGGACGACCCGGTTGCCCTGGTCCAGTTCGGCCCTATTCGAATTAAAAAGGAGTTGAGTAATTAGTATTTCTAATCTTCTCTATTTTAGTTAATGTGCTAAAGTTCATTTTAGTTAATGTGCTAAAAAACGTCATGCTTCCCGTGTCAAGAGTGCCACGTCTTAAGGGTGACCGCGAGTCCGGACGACCCGGTTGCCCTGGTCCAGCTCGGCCCTATTCGAATTAAAAAGGAGTTGAGTAATTAGTATTTCTAATCTTCTCCATTTTAGTTAATGTGCTAAAGTTCATTTAGTTAATGTGCTAAAAAACGTCATGCTTCCCGTGTCAAGAGTGCCACGTCTTAAGGGTGACCGCGAGTCCGGACGACCCAGTTGCCCTAGTCCAGCTCGGCCCTATTCGAATTAAAAAGGAGTTGAGTAATTAGTATTTCTAATCTTCTCCATTTTAGTTAATGTGCTAAAGTTCATTTTAGTTAATGTGCTAAAAAACGTCATGCTTCCCGTGTCAAGAGTGCCACGTCTTAAGGGTGACCGCGAGTCCGGACGACCCGGTTGCCCTGGTCCAGCTCGGCCCTATTCGAATTAAAAAGGAGTTGAGTAATTAGTATTTCTAATCTTCTCCATTTTAGTTAATGTGCTAAAGTTCATTTTAGTTAATGTGCTAAAAAACGTCATGCTTCCCGTGTCAAGAGTGCCACGTCTTAAGGGTGACCGCGAGTCCGGACGACCCGGTTGCCCTGGTCCAGCTCGGCCCTATTCGAATTAAAAAGGAATTGAGTAATTAGTATTTCTAATCTTCTCCATTTTAGTTAATGTGCTAAAGTTCATTTTAGTTAATGTGCTAAAAAACGTCATGCTTCCCATGTCAAGAGTGCCACGTCTTAAGGGTGACCGCGAGTCCGGACGACCCAGTTGCCCTGGTCCAGCTCGGCCCTAATTTTGAGATTTTTTTCAACCCGGTTACCAATCAGGTCGGGACCGAGTCTTATTTTCTTGAGACTCGACCGGAATCGGATTGGGATCGGATCCGAGTTATTATAATTCGGACTCAGTCCCGATCTGATTAAATAAATTATATTTAATATTAAATTAATTTTAAATAGTATATTTATGCTTATTTTAACTAAACTTTATATTTTATTTGATATATATTTAAATATACATTATATTATATCATCATATATATATATAATTCAATTAATAGTTATCATATTTATATAATAATATTACTTTTTTTTGCTATTTTATTTATTCTTTTACCTTTTTATGATCAAATCGGGATAATCAAGAATTTCCGATTTTTATCCCGATTTGACCGGGACGATTCCGGGACCGGGTCTCATTTTTCGAAAATTCGGAGCAATCCGGGTCGGGACGAGATCGACCGAGATCTTGTCCCTACCCGAATTTGCTCTGATTTTGATGATGAATGGTCCTATGACGTAATCACCAAATATGTCGAAGCCCAACAACAAAAAGTATGGATGCCGATCGAGATGTAGTGAAAGCTTGCATGCATGCAAGTACGTATATCTTGATGGATGGACCAGAATGGATGGACGCTCTCCAATGCCACTTCAATTAATGAAGTAGTAATTGATGATATGATGATGTAGTAATTGAAATTACGTACCGAACGACTTTATATATACATACAACATATATATATATATATATATTAATATATTAAAATCCTGTATCTTATAGTTGATTTATTAAATTTATATGAAAATTGTGTGTGTTAATTCTTAAAATTAGCCGTGGTGGAGAAAGAGATTTACATGTATCTTTTTACTTTTAGATTTTTTCTTGCATCAGATACATGAACCTGGTTTAATTAAAAATATTTTTTCCCGTATAACAATATATATATATATATTAATAACACTAATATTAATCATATTTGTTTGGAGTGCAGATAGATGAAGGGAGAGAGAATCCCGTTTGGAAAGCCCTGGGTTATTGCGGGCCAGACCCCAAGTTTCCCAATCAAAAGGGCGCCCACGACGTAGATGATGACGAGCCGACACAATATGGGCCTCTTTACAAGGTGATAGCCCATATCACATACGGCCCACCTCCTACGAGCAAATTGGACAACTACAACCGCCACTACTACAACCCCTTGCTGCTCTCGCCCCCCGTCGACGCGCTCTCCCGCGTTGGCCTCTCCCTCAAGCCCCTCGCCCACGCCGGCTTCTCCAACCCCATCCCCACCGTCTACTGCGACGCCGTCGTCGTCGGCTCCGGCTCAGGCGGAGGAGTCGTCGCTGGAGTTCTCGCCAAGGCCGGCTACAAGGTGGTCGTCCTCGAGAAGGGCGAATATAACGCGCGCGCCAACCTCGACCTCCTCGAGGCCTCCGCCATGGATCGGATGTACGAGGGCGGCGGGATCCTCGTCACGGATGACATGGGCGTCGTCATCCTCGCCGGCTCCACCGTGGGCGGTGGCTCCGCCATCAACTGGTCGGCGTCTTTTCGCACCCCAGAGCACGTGATGTCGGAATGGCGGCGCGACCACGGCCTCGAGCTCTTCGGCAGCGACGCCTACGCCCAAGCCATGGACGCGGTGTGCGAGCGGATGGGCGTGCAGCGTAGAGTCTACGGCGTTAACCTCAGCAATGCAGTCCTCCGCAGGGGATGCTGTGAGTTGGGATACCCTGTTGTGGACGTCCCGCAGAATGCTCGCCCGGAGCACGACTGTGGATGGTGCTGCTTCGGGTGCAAGGATGGCCAAAAGCAAGGCACCTTGGAGACTTGGCTCGTCGACATGGCTGACTCAGGGAACGGCGTGATCTTCCCGGGAAGCAAGGCCTTGAGGGTGCTTCACGAGGACAGAGGAAGGAAGAAGAACGTAGCCACCGGCGTCTTGTTCGAGTACCAGAGCGCGTCGTCGGGAAAGACGGAAATGTGCATTGTCAAGTCGAAGGTCACCGTAGTGTCTTGCGGTGCCCTTCGCACGCCGGTGTTGCTAAAGAAGAGTGGTCTGCGAAACCCCAACATCGGCAAGAACCTCCACCTCCATCCAGTGGTAATGGTGTGGGGTTATTTCCCCATCGATCACCCGAAGCTCGGCGCCGATGAGCCATCGACGGTGGAAGGGAAGAGGACGAGTTATGAAGGCGCCTTATTGACAGCAATGTCCACCGTGGTGTCGAACGTGGAGACGACGGGATATGGCGCGGTGATCCAAACGCCGGCCCTCCACCCGGGGATGTTCTCAACCGTTACGCCATGGGTGTCCGGCGCCGACTTCAAGCGTCGGATGACTAGATTCTCGCGAACTGCGCACATCTTCGCGCTGGCGAGAGACAAAGGGTCGGGCAGCGTGGATGCGTCGGGGTCGATCGGCTACCGCATGGCCAGAGAAGACGAGGAGCACTTGAAGAGAGGGGTGGAGAAGATGCTGAGGATAATGGCGGCCGCGGGAGCGGAGGAGATCGGGACGCAGCATTGTAAGGGGGAGAGGCTGAAGGTGAAGGAGGCGAGCTCTCACCAGTTCGAGCGATTCGTGAAGGCGGCGAGCAGGCGGAGGGTTTGGGATCTGTCGACGCCGGTGTGCTCGGCGCACCAGATGGGGAGCTGCCGAATGGGAGTGCACCCGGGGACTTCGGCGGTGGACCAGAGAGGGGAGACGTGGGAGGTGGCAGGGCTGTATGTGGCGGACGCCAGCGTGCTGCCGACGGCGCTGGGAGTGAATCCCATGGTCACCGTGCAGTCCATTGCCTACTGCACGGCGCACTCGGTTCTTGAGACGTTGAGGAGGACCACAAGTCTGAAATCTAAATCCAAATCTAAATAGTACCAGTCGGTGCCGTATTTGCTTGTACTCGTGATGTCGTCTTTCTTATGAATGTGATGAGATCATGAGATTAGGAAAAGAGATAATGAGTGAGTGCTGTCGTGGTTTTGACTGCTTGTTGTGAGAGCAGAGAATTTGTGTCTTGTAATAATAATAAATAATCTAAGTAGCCTTTTTAATAATAATAATAATAATAATAATAATAATAATAATAATAATAATAATAATAATAATAATAATAATAATAATAATAATAATAATAATAATAATAATAATAATAATAATAATAATAATAATAATAATAATAATAATAATAATGTTGCATTATCTATTTAAAAAAAGGATTCAGATACATCTTGATAAAAATCTAAGGGACTTCCGGCCGCACAAAAAGTACCAACAATTGACAGGCCCCGCAAGTTAGCACTTGGCAAATTGATCAGCCGCCTAAATTGCATTATATATTAGTGTGAGACCATACTAATTGGATCCCTCTTTCTCCTCCTCTGCTGCGGAGTCATGCGCTTTTCACCCTTTGTCGGCCTTGGCATCTTCCCCGCCACCACATCCTCATTCCTCCCTCCCCCGTGCACCCCCACTTCCAGCCGATGACCCTTCTTCTCCATTCACTGCCCCTCCCCCGCCACCAAAAGCTCCCCGGCCGGCGACCCCTTCTAACAGTTCCTTCCGCACCTTCAGATCGACTCCCCTGTGTTCAATAGCATCTGCAAGCCAAAACTCCAAGTATTTTAGCGAAAAAAACACTCCAATGGTGGCAACATAGATGAACATGAATGAACAAGAACACACCTTGGGACGGCGAGCCACTATAGTTGTCCTTCGTTGTTCCGACTCCGATGTCCTTATTCAAATGCTCCAACCTTTGGAGCACGGTTTTATTGATGATGTAACACCCCAGATTTTATTAGTGATAAATTAGTTTACCTTTTTTCTTGACGGTTATAGTTCGAGGAAAGAAATCTTGAGCAACAAAAAGGAGGAAGACGAAGAGGAAGATGATGAATAATTAGAACGATGTAAAAGGGATTCAAACTCTTTTCCCCTCTCAGTGATTTTGATGATTGGATTGGGAGTGGGGGTTTTGTATGATTTATGAGATCTGAAATAGTTTAGATATGATCCATGCTTGGGTCTATATGTTATGATTCATGTTTAAGACGTTCTTATATGATTTGGAGGGAGAACCCTAAATCTCCATGGATGAATGATTTCTTGTGTTTCTGATCCTTTATGGTGTCTTATTGCTTGTAAATCATGCTTGAATCGTAATGAATGTTAGATATGATTTGCCCCAAAATTTTTTACGAAAATCTATGAAAAATCGGACTAGAAGGACAAACTACGGATCGTGTCACGACTTTGACGACCCACGTCACGCCCGTGAGCCCGTGGTGGAAGCCGCCAAAACAAAAATGCCTCGCTCAGCCCATGATAGTTATTGTCACGGTCATGACAGGTTAGACACGGCGTGCGAGGGTGCGGGCAAGAGTCCGAACATGGACTCGCACACGTACGACCATGAAAGAAGAAGCACAACCGTGACATGGTCATGCCAAGGACACACTATTGTCACGGCCGTGATCAACACGGAAGCATAAGGTTGTTTCACAGCCATGGTCACGGGCATGACCGCGCTGTCATGGTCATGCCCGATCGAAAGATGAAAATATGGTATGTTTAAACTTATTTTCAAAGTATTTATACTATGTGTTGATACTTGATGGATATATATGACACCTAGTTATACGAAATGCATGTACAATCATAATGATGTTAAAATATGAAGACTGAGAGACGTAATATGTTTGATGATTGTGCAAATAATTAACTCAATTGAAAAATACAATTATTCGTCGCCCCTCAACTCAATGATAGGAAATACTGTGCTCTGCTCCATGTGTGTTAGAATTTTCTTTGAGGCCCTGCACTTGGAATTATCAAAAATCATATGTCTATTCCTAGACGCCTTAAGATGATGGGAGCTTTGGCTCCGAGGACTAGCTAACCTACTATAAGGGCAACAACTTGACTTCAATTATTGATAAGATTAAATACTGTTATTGAACTGACTGACTGAAAGGACTAATGACCACTAAAGTGGAATCCAACGAATTATAAAGCAACTCCGAGGATATTACTGAGGCAAGGTAATGACAAGTGCGAGTCACTTGGTAGCCCGGCCTACTGTACTAGTTAACCAATGATAATGTGCGATTAGGTAATTTTTTGAAATTCCTTTCATGGGGATACAATTCGAAGTGAAAACTAAATTGTAGGTAATGTATTTGGTTTCAAAGCCCTACGAGCTCTACGTTTGGAGGATTTGCGAATTCCTCCTGCCTATTCCAAAACTTGTTTTCTATCCGACCTCCGCAGGCGATGGATCTCACTCATCGGAATCAGGATCTCGTTACCGGATATTCGAAATGAGAAAAAAATCATCGGCTGGAGCAAGCCCGTCGCCCATTGTCACTAAGAAACTGAAAGAAACCTCAGAAACGGAAGAAAGGGAAGAAAGTGAGGAAGAAAGGTCACCGCTGGCTAGACTTTTCACAGAGCTAGATGGGATACGTGCTGGCGGTTGACATAAACCTTCGGCCAGAATGTTTACACGTCAATTTACATTACTTATGTTGATGCATAACAATTGTCCGACATGTAATTTATATGATTATGATATGACATTCATGCATATTTATTTCATGCCTACGAACCAATGTTATCCCGGCCTGGCCCGATCGGTCAGATTGGTGTTCAGGGCCTAAAACGGCCCGTGGGTCGATTGAAACCCGGAGAAAGGTTTGACCCGATCAAAACTTGGGCTCAGTCGGCCGACCCGGTGGGTTTAACCGACCCGGTCGGGTCAATTGTTGAAATGAAAATAAAATTTAAACATAAAAAAAATTATTAAAACATTTAGACATATTATATATATTGAAAATTATATTTTAATGTCCACTTATCACATATATAAAAATTTTCACAATTTTTTATTTATAACTACCTCACAAAATTTTTTTATTTATGTTGATGACTTAATTTATGTTACTTTATTATATTATTTAATCTAAATTATTTTATTTTCTTTAATATACTATATTTTATATTTTTGTTAAATAAGATATTATAACAATCACTTTAACTTATTTTATTCTTTATTAATTTATATTATCTGATTCGATCATCCAGTTTGACCGAGTTTTACCGGTTCGACCTGACTCGACAATTAATTTGGGTCGATGATCGGGTCAGGTCTTATAACGTTGCTATGAACTATTTATATATGTCATGTAGCATCCTGCTTTACCACATATATGGTTTATAGCGACAAATTAGTAATCACAATATGTTTGTTCGTGGTAATAATTATATGTTATAGTCACGATTATTATTTTTGTAAATATTGATGAGTTTGTAGTCACAAATAATTTATATCGTGACAATAATGGTTTAATGATTGTTGAAGATTTATTTTGACAAATAATATAAGTAATTGCCAAAATTTTTGTTTTCATAATAAATTATATTCTTTATCATCAATATTAATCCCAAAAAATTCATAACTAATTGTTGAATGCAATATTATGTATTTGTTACATTTTTAAAATTTGCGACAAATGATATATAAGATTTTTATAAAAAACTTACTTATATGTTTTGTTGATAAAATTACATTAATAATTGTTCTTGTTTTACATTAAACTTAAATAAAGTTGTGCGATTTAATTAATCACCTAAGTTGTCTGAATAATAATATTAAGATTGACTTTATGACTTGAAGTTCGATAAGGGTTAGTCAGCTAAATTAAGTCAATAACAACTGAAATAATTCGAAGCATTTGAATTAATTAAAATTCATGCATGAGGCTTGCCTTGATTAATTCCACATGCACAAGTCATGAAAAAGATATTGAGTATATATGAGAACATGACATTAATTTGGTAGGATGTATTTTGGTAAAACTGTGCGAATATACTTGTGAAAATAAAATATGCTAATAGCCACAAATATAATTAGCCGTAAAAGTCAATCAATAACGTCCACGAAACTTTTATTGTCAATATCGAAGTATTTGCCACGAACGATATCATTATCCACATTTGTTAATATTTAATACTTACATAAATATTTGTGATTATTATGATATTTACAATCATAAAAATAATCTTTGTGGCTATTGATCAGCTACAATGCCATCAATATCCACGAGTAACTGCCATAAATTTATTTATGATTAATAATTTATAATTACAATATTTGAGCTTATATTCATGAAATAACTTGTAACCATAAATTAAGTTTGTTGTAGTGAGGATACATATTATTGCATGACCTTTGCATACTCTAATTAGGAAATCTTGCACTCTGGATTCGTGCAAGTAATTGATTGTTTGAATGGATGGATGATAGGTCAACTCATGACGGCGAAGTTGCACATGACATAAGAATAAATAATCACGAGTCTCTAGGATTTGTTTAGAGATGTTTTGAATAATGTTTCATTATGTTCTATGACATTAGTTGCTGATTTATTAAAAGTCTTCCGCTAAAAGAAAAATGATTACTTTATTTTATTATGATTATGTTATAGTGAACGTGCTAGTATTGCCAGATTCTCCTAATCGCCCTCTAACTTTTGAAGTGGATTTTTGAGATGTTACAATTTGTACGCCCTCTTCACAGACACGAGGACGACCAGGAGATACGACCACGCAGAGCTTGCCTGCTCTTCGCAGCAGATTAAGTGACTCGATCGAAGCCCGCAGAGACAAAATCGTAGAGGAGGAGACGCAATCGGGTGTGAGTAAGATGGACATGAGGAGGAGAAAGAGGGATAGCCGTAGGTCCGCGATAGGACGGCCCAGATCGATTAGTTGCATGGTACATTCAATTAGTGTGGTCTCACACTAATATTCCTCGTATATATACTAAAACTGAATGTGATTCCAATCAAGTCATTTCAACTTGATTTTTTGGGTCAATGACTCAATTTTCTAAAATTCAAAAACCATTCTAAATAAAAAAAAACAGAATAGTGATCTATAAAAAATTTTCAAGATTTAGTGTGACAATACTTATATGAGATAACACAATATAATATAAGTTTAATATCATATAAAGTACAAAACTTAACATCAAACTTTAAATACATCAAATAGGAGTTCCATAATATAATAAAATATTAAAATTATAAAAATAGTATATAGTAGATACTAAATCAATAATGAGTTGTGAATTAATAACACAAATAAAATATATATAAACATAACATATGGCCTATCATTTGCCTATGATTTTCTTGGGAGCGGTTGTACTTCAAACATGTCTATTTAATTATTAATAATCATCTTATGATCTAAATATGTTCCTATTATTCAAAATTATTATTAAATTTTGTGTATTATTATTTTTATGTTTGTGATATTTTTTCACTAATAAAAGTGCTTTTAAAACCATGTCGAATTGGTGGATCTGATTGGTTGAATCATGAATGGACCATTGGTCTTGACCGGTTTCAAAGTAAAACCTCTTTTAGTAAAAAGTTGCATCGATCGGTTCAACCATGAATGGACTCCTTTGCCATTTGAAAGTAAATTTCCTTTTGGCAAAAAAAATTGGATTGCCTAATCAAACTCGAGTTGAACCAAAAATCGATTCAATCGATCCTTTCTAAAAACAATAAAAAAGGTGAATAGATAGAAAGAAGAAATTAAGGAATGCATATAATAAAGGGAAGGTGGAAAAAAGGAAAGAAGATTAAAATAAGTGATTAGATTTATAGAATGTATGGATATAAGTAAAAAGGAAAGTAAATTTGAATTTGAAAAAAATTGAAAAATAGTAATAAAGATAATTTTAAATAAAAGAAACATGAACATATATTAAAATTCAAATTATTATAAATAATACATATTTAAAATATGAAAAATAGAAACATAATAATATAGTATATTTTATATGATGAATTTATACAAGGAAACACATAATATTTAAAGAAAAATTGAATTTAAAAATAGTATAACGGGAAGGTAATAGTAACAAAAATTTTTAAAAAGGGAGTTGTTATTGAATTTTTAAATAAGAAAATGTAAAATTAACTAATTATAAATAATATATATTTTAGAAATGGGAAAAAGAATTTATTAATATTTTCTTAATTTACAATGATGAGTAGTATACTTTTATTTCACGGATATTTTACATTTTATACTTTAATTTGTCATATATTATTTTACTAAAAAAATGATCAAATTCAATTGAATGATCATAGTTTTAAAAACATTGGTAGTAAGAGAGATGCCATGGTGGAATGATAAACTTTTAAGTTGGGTCATGATTAGACACACAATACATTAATGGTATAGATTAATATAATAAACCAGGATATATATGTAATTAAAAAAAAGTAAAAGAGAAAGATGAGGAAGAATGAAGATCATACTTGTGATGGGCTCTTATAATTTGGGTTGATCATAGTTGGAACATACACATGCCCCTGGTATTGATTTGGACCATTCCTTCCTAGCTATTCCTGGCCTGCTTTAACAACTACAACAAAAGAAATTATATTACGCACAGCTTTATAACCATAAAATTAAGGCCAATAAAATTATAAAAGTAACCCAGATCGTCACCCTTTTTAAAATGATAAGACAAAAACTCCAGTATATATATATTTTTTTGTTGTTGACTGCCTTATTATTTTTTTGCCGGTTGTAACCTCTATTTTTATTAATTATAATAATAACTAGTAAACCAAGTGTGTAGCCAGCCAACATTGTCAACGCCACTTTGGAGCTCATCAGGGGGCGACGACTTCAGACTAGTTGGAAGTGGATTTCGATATTGAACTTTTTTATTTTTTGGTCTCTCATACTCTCTTCTATATGAACTTAGTCAACTTCTCAATCAATTAGGACAGAAAAATAATGTTTGAATAGAGACTAAAGAGGCCATATATTATATAAAAATATGTGCGTGCTACTTATTTATGTATCAATGTCATTATACGTTCGTAATCATTTTAGCGGCGAGCAGCCTAGCAGGTGTATATATTTTAAGGATGGTTGCATCTCTCATCTAAACACGTGGGCATTGCGATTTGCGACCACAGGCTGCTACATGATGCAAAAAATAAAAAAAATCAATTAATTAATTAATATAATTTCAAAGTCATGACATGTGGCTCTCAATGCTGGAAAATATTACGATGAGAACCGAGTGTCACTTTTAGAACTAAAAAAAACACTTAAAAATACTTGATTAAAAATTATTATTTCCGAGAGAAGTTATAAAACAAAACACGTCGACAAAGACCGAAAAATATGCGTTGAATTCTATATATTATTGTGTGGTGTTCATTTTCAAGTTGGCATCAATCGATCTATGTGACGCCTCGTATACATGAAAAAAATGAAACGAACGGTCAAATGACCATTCGTTTCATTTCCCCGGCCACCCTCTCCCCCACTCTCTCGTTCTCTCTCTCACTCTCTCGTTCTCTCTCTTTTTCTTTCTTCTCCTTCTCCCTCTCATTCGGCGACCGACGTACGCGAGCGGCAGGACAGAGGCAAATCCTTTCAGGCGACGGCGAACGTCCGGCGATCGACGGACGACGAGCGGTGATCCAATGAACCCAATTTTCGACGAAAAATGTACCCTTAGCATTTTAATCCCATAGACGAAGAATTAAGGATCTGTTGATGCGTATAGTTAATTCATTATAATCCTGAAGTTATTTCCTATTTTTTTGATGTCGGCGTCAATCGACGGCCGGACGACTGCCGGAATTCATGGAGAAATCCGGGAGCTCTGTTTTACCGCAAAGACCGATCAACCGATTTAATTAAACGGTCGTCCGGTCTATGTAATTATACATGCGGATTCTTCCTTATCCATCGACCGGTCCGACAGAGACCCAATAATCAAAACTTAATCGAACCGATCCACTCCTAATCTTAATTATGACTCTGACCAGTTCACCTACACTGATTGAGTCTTATTGTACAAACATAGATTTCCAGTGGACCCCAAATCATAGATTTCATAGTAACTAAAGATGATTAAAGTAAAGACAAAGAAGCGGAATTGCTATGTGCCGCCCTTAAAGTTAAAGCAAAGTTCAGAGTTAAAGCAATGTGGGGATAGGTAGTTAGCTGAGGGGACAACGAAGCTACTGGCTTAGATGCCCACTATTCCTGAGATTTCAGGTGTTTTCCCACCGATATTTCGAATTGAAGGGTGATGCTATGGTCACACCTCTTCCTTTAAAGATTAAAGTATTATGCCAGAGGGACATGTAGCTAGTTGAGGAGACAGCGAACCTACAAGGTCTTGTAACCGACCACTGTTCCTGGATTGTAGGAATTCTTCCCCCTACCTTCCGAACTGGGGTGAGGCTGTAACACCCACCCTCTTTTCCGTTTACGGGCTTACTGACATCAGTGAATTAGAGATGTACCTCTGGCATCCCAACCTAATAAAGTCGAGCTCGCATAGGACAACCAACTCTAAGGATAATTTAGTAATGTAAAAGATATAGTACAACTCACAACAGAGTAATGTAAAGTAAAGCAAAGCAGAGTATTGAAAATCAAGGCAATGTAAAGAAAAGCAATGTACAGTAGAGTAATGTAAAGCAAAGTACTATATAGTACATCAGAGTAATGTAAAGCAAAGTACTGTAAAATAAAGTAGAGTAATGTAAAGCAAAGAACAGAGTATTGATATGATTAAAGATTCATACATTAATTTTCCTTATCATCACTAATCCTTATTTCACGTCTATTGCTATGGTACTGGACGATCTCGCTCATGGGTATTTTATTCCCCTGCATTGGGATTTTGCAGGTGAGAATGTCAACTGATGGGGTGATGGAGGACGTAGAGCTTGGAGAATGCTGCACATGACTAATATTTCGCTCCGAGTTTTTTTTTCATATCTGTTTACTTATCTTTATCGTTCAGAGACATCACGTTTTTCTTTCGCACATTTTCTATATTACAAGGCATCATGAACTTCCGCATGTTTTTATATAATATGAGACACTATGGATTTTCGCATTAAGGTTCTTCATGGCATTTTGATCCTTCTTCCGCATTTAAGGTTTTCTATTAGGTTTATTATTATTTTATTAGTGCCACGTAAGCCGTTTTGTTGAATGGTCAAGGTCAGTAGAACAGTAGATAGTGTAGCGCCCCTGAAGTCAAGCCGACCGCCTACGTGGCAGGAGGTGCGATTTTGGGGGCGTTACAGTTTGGTATCAGAGTCTAAGTTCTTGGCTCCCTCATTGACCATAGTAGAGTATAGGTTCATGCATAGCATTCATCGTTCTTATCATTACATAGCTCAAAGTAAAGTCATGTGCAAGCTTCTCAAGCATCTGCGGCTCCACTCCTCAAGTAAGTAATAAGTGTATTTCCTATGAGAATCATACTTATACTATTGTGTGTTATAGATGCCTCCACGTCGCGTGATTTTACGTAGGGGAGGTCATATAATTGGGATTTATAGATGCCCACTAGATTCCCCAACTCCTCCACATCCTGCTCCAGAAAGACCAGAGCATTCAGATTCGAATTTGGAGAGCGTTGGGAGTAATGATCCTGATTTATCCTCCCCACCCATTAGGACATGGGAAGAAGTAATCCCAGAGGGAAACTGGAAGATGGAGGGAAGACATATAGACAATTCGATTTATATATCCTCCGATGACGAAGAAGAAGCCCCTACACCACCACGGGAGCTACAGTTCAGAGACGCGAGCCCTATCAGTCAGACCGATCTAGAGGAGTGCTGTGATCTATGCTACATGGGACACACTGATGATGAGTGCCCCTATCGTTCTAGACGTAGTGACTAGTGTTGGATGTATCACGATGTGAAGGCCTTAGTGAGCCTCAGACATATGTTTACCTTTTAAAAGTTTAATGAAAAATGAATACTTGGTTTTTGTAAAACATGGTCTCCAATTTATATCTAAAATTTCTATTAAAGATCCTTGGTTATACACCCTTCTCAAACATTGTCATGATCTTATTATAGATGGCCGATCAGAGAAGAGGATCAGCGTCCAGCGAGTACGAAGTGTATAACGAGGAGGAGGACCATTTTATTCCTCCACCTCCATCGAATCCTCCTCCGCCTACCCCACCTAGGCCCAATTCGCCACAGCAGCAGGGACGCCGAGCCCCCATCCCTTGTACTCTACAAGAGTTTTGGAGGTCGAAGCCTCCGACGTTTAATGGGGAGGGAGGAATCGACATTGCTGAGCAGTGGATCGAGACTTTAGAGGAGAAGTTTGACATCCTCGACGTCCCTGAACACAAGAAAGTTCTATTCGCCGGTGATACTCTCCAGAGGGACGCCAAGGAATGGTGGAAAGCAAAGAAAGCCACCAATTTTTCGGGAGTTAGAACCGTAGAATGGGGAGACTTCCGCAAAGCATTTGAGACGCGTTATCTTCCGTCCCACCAGAGAAATTTGAAACAGAAAGAGTTTCTGCACTTAGAGCAAGGGGCTATGATCGTAGACTAATATGTAACCAAGTTCATCCGGTTGAAGAAATACTCCAAATCGGCTTTGGATGATGAGGAACTGGTGAAACGTTTTGTGGACGGACTAAGACCCTCACTGAGATCCCAGGCCAGGCCAGGAAATTGTAAAACCCTGGACGAAGCAATCAGCCTGGCAACTCTGTCCGAAAGAGACCATCAAGACCTCATGAGGAAGAGGCCAGCAGAATATAGGGCAGAACTCCCAGCATCAATAGCAGTTCCGAGGGAACAATCGGCAACATCAACGATGGAATAACCGGTACCACCCGTATTCTGCCCCTCAACAAAACTACCATCCTCCACAACGACAACAACAACTTTACCGTCCTCCACAACAAGCTCCTCCCCCAGCGCAATAGCAGCCACAACAATAGCAGCAGCGACCCCCTCAGCAGGGGCAAAGACGCCCAGCACAACAGCAGCGACAACAGCCTCAAAGAGCCCCTCAGGCACCACCCGCACAAGGAGAGCGAGTTTTATGCAACACGTGTGGCAGGACCCATGCTGGGAAATGCCGAATGAAGTCTGGAGCCTGTTACTACTGCGGTGAAATGGGTCATATGGCAGCAAGTTGTCCGAGGCGTGAACAATAAAAATTGGTACAGGAAAGACTCTTTAATCTAGAAGAGGACGCTCCCCAGAATGACGCTGATGTCATTCGAGGTACGCTATTCATAACTGATTTACCTACCAAAGTGTTATTCGATTCCGGTGCCTCACATTCCTTTATATCAGAAGAGTGTGCCAAAATATTAGGGTTAAGAGCAGTAAACTTAGAGCAGAAGATGAATATATTGACCCTACAAGGCACCATCGTCACCACAAAGCATCTCCCTAATGTACCTATAGAGATAGAGAAAAGGAATCATCCTGCCAATCTCATCATTATTTCCATGAGAGATTATGATATAATCTTGGGCATGGATTGGTTAACCTCACATGATGCTTCCATTCTGTGCAAACAAAAGAAAATAATCATAGGCACACAGAGTAAAAATAAAGTTATAGTCAGGGGAATTGCACAAAAAGAACCAAAAATCATAGTATCTGCTATGAAGACACAAAAACTATTACAAAAAGGATGTAGAGGTTACCTGGCTACTATAACTAAGACAGAGGAACCAAGGAAGACTCCTCAGAACATAGAAGTTGTGAGGGAATTTTTTGATGTTTTCCCTGAGGATGTTAGCGGTCTACCGCCCAGAAGGAAGATAGACTTTCGTATCGAGGTGACACCCGGAATTGCACCAATCTCTAAAGCCCCATACCGCATGGCTCCAACAGAGACGAAGAACCGAAGGATCAAATTCAAGAGCTATTGGACAAAGGTTTCATCAGGCCTAGTGTCTCACCGTGGGGTGCACCCGTCCCTTTTGTCAAGAAGAAGGACGGATCATTGAGACTTTGTATCGATTACAAAATGTTGAACAAAGTCACAATAAAGAACAAGTACCCACTACCTTGCATCGACGACCTATTTGATCAGCTGTCCAAGGCAAGGGTGTTCTCAAAGATCGATCTGAGGAGTGGATACCATCAGTTAAGGGTGGCAGAAGAAGACATCTCAAAGACGGCTTTCCGATCAAGATACAGACATTATGAGTTCATGGTGATGCCGTTTGGGTTGACGAATGCCCCGACAGCATTCATGGACCTCATGAATCAAATTTTCCACGAACACCTGGATAAGTTCGTAATTGTCTTCGTTGACGATATCCTCATCTATTCGTCGAGCATAGAACAACATAGAGAGCATCTGAGGACAGTGTTGGAAATCTTGCGAGCGAAGCAGCTGTACGCTAAATTCTCTAAATATGAATTTTGGTTGGAACAAATAATGTTCCTCGGACACATCATCTCTAAAGATGGAGTTGCAATGGATCCGGTAAAAGTAGAGGTAGTGTTCAACTGGATCCAACCGAAGAATATCTTCGAGATTAGGAGTTTTCTCGATTTAGCCGGATACTACAGATGTTTTATCAAGGACTTCTCCAGAATAGCACTGCCGCTGACTAAGCTTACAAGGAAAGGTGAAAAATTCATCTGATCACCTAAGTGCGAGGCAAGCTTCCAAGAGTTAAAGGAACGACTAACTTCAGCGCCGATCCTAACATTATCATTAGGAAACGGTGGTTACGTGGTGTACAGTGATGCTAGTGGTATGGGATTGTGATGCGTATTGATGCAACATGAAAAAGTAGTGTCATACGTATCTAGGCAGCTGAAGAAGCACGAGGTCAATTATCCAACGCATGACCTCGAGTTGGCAGCAGTAGTGTTCACCCTCAAACTCTGGCGCCACTACTTATATGGAGAAGAATTTGTGGTCTATACAGATCATAAAAGCTTGAAATACGTTTTTACACAAAAGGAGCTGAATATGCGTCAAAGGCGTTGGATGGAGTTTCTAAAGGATTACGAGTTTGCCATCAATTATCAACCTGGTAAGGCAAACTCAGTGGCTGACGCACTCAGCAGAAAATGAGAAGGATCCTTGGCTTATATGCGTCTACGACGGTTCGAGCTTATGGAAGAACTGTTCAAATGGACGCCGAGAGTGAAGCATGATGGATCACTAATGATGATGCAGAGAATAGTGCCGGATATGATAGGAAGGATCATAGAAGCTCAAGTAGAAGACGCAGAGTATCAAAGTATGATGATAAAAATAAGTATGGAAACAACAAATTTCAAAGTCTCTTCGGATGGTGGCATAAGGTACCATGATTGTTTGTAGGTACCTAACAACCCTGAACTCCGAAGAGAAGTACTAGACGAATGTCATAAGTCCGAGTTTGCCATCCACCCGGGGAGTACAAAGATGTACAAGAATGTTCAGAGAAGTTTCTGGTGGCCAGACATGAAAAAGGAGATAGCCGAGTATGTCTCCAAATGCATAGTGTGCCAACAAGTCAAGGTGGAACACCAAAAACCACAAGGAACCTTGAAGAGTCTGGGGATCCCACAGTGGAAGTGGGAAGAGATATCAATGGATTTTATCACGGGCTTACCTCGGACCCTGAAAGGACATGATGTCATTTGGGTTATAGTGGATTGACTTACTAAATCGGCTCACTTCCTGCCCATTAAGGTGAAACAATCTCTTGAGAGCCTCATGAATTTATAGGTGCAAGAGATTGTCAGGCTTCACGGGATTCCATCAGCCATTGTGTCTGATAGAGATCCCAGGTTCACATCGAGGTTCTGGAAGAGTCTTCAAAATGCCTTTGGAACAAGGCTTCGGTACAGCACCGCCTTTCATCCTCAGACAGACGGCCAATCAGAGAGAACAATCCAGACATTGGAGGATATGCTGAGAGCATGCGCTCTGGATTGGCACGGTAGTTGGGACAAGCACCTTCCTCTCATAGAGTTTTTCTACAACAATAGTTTCCATACTAGCATAGAGATGTCTCCCTTTGAAGCATTGTATGGTCGCCCGTGTCGCTCTCCGGCATGTTGGGGCGAAGTTGGTGAAAGGAAGATCTTGAGTGCAAAACTACAGAAGCAGACACAGGAGTACACGAACAAAGTAGAATTGATAAAGAAAAGAATGAAGTCTGCTCAAAATTGTCAGAAGGCCTACGTAGACAAGAAGTGCCGAGAACATAAGTTCAAGGCAGGTGACCAAGTTCTGCTCAAAGTCTCCCCCACCAAAGGAGTGATGCGTTTCAGCAAACGGGGAAAATTGAGCCCAAGATATGTGAGCCCGTTTGAAATATTAGACATGGTTGGAGATTCAACATGCAGGTTGGCCCTGCCTCTAGTCTACTCAAGAGTACACAACGTCTTTCATATCTCCCTGCTTCGAATGTACAAGCACGACTACGCCAACGTGATCCAAATCGAGGAACCAAACCTCAAAGAGGATCTGACGTATGAGGAATGACCCACGAAGATACTGAAATACCAAGAACATCAACAAGGGAAGAAGAGAATAGCATTGGTCAGGGTAGCATGGAAGCATCACCAAGGAAAAGAAGCAACGTGGGAAGTAGAGTCCGAAATGCGAGAGAAGTTACCTGAACTTTTCGGTAAGCCTTAACTCTGAGCCAAATTCAAGGACAAATTTTCTTTTTAAAGGGTAATAATGTGACGCCTCGTATACATGAAAAAAAAGAAGATGAAACGAACGATCAAATGACCATTCGTTTCATCTCCCCCAGCCGACCAAAGGTCGGCCGGGGGAGTATAAAAGTGGGGGGAGGGGGCCACCCTCTCCTCCACTCTCTCGTTCTCTCTCTCACTCTCTCGTTCTCTCTCTCTCTCTCTCTCTTTCTTCTCCTTCTCCCTCTCGTTTGGCGATCGATGTACGCGAGCGGCAGGACAAAGGCAAATCTTTTCAGGCGACGACGAACGTCCGGTGATCGATGGACGACGAGCGGTGATCCGACGAATCCGATTTCCGACGAAAAAGGTACCCTTAGCGTTTTAATTCCATAGACGAAGAATTAAGGATCTGTTGATGCGTATAGTTAATTCATTATAATCCTGAAGTTATTTCCTATTTTTTTGATGTCGGCGTCAATCGACGGCCGGACGGCTGCCGAAATTCATGGAGAAATCCGGGGGCTCTATTTTACCGCAAAGACTGATCAACCGATTTAATTAAACGGTCGACCAGTCTATGTAATTATACATGCGGATTCTTCCTTATCTATCGACCGGTCCGACAGAGACCCAATAATCAAAACTTAATCGGATCGATCCACTCCTAATCTTAATTATGACTCTGACCAGTTCACCTACACTGGCTGAGTCTTATTGTACAAACATAGATTTCCAGTGGACCCCAAACCATAGATTTCATAGTAACTAAAGATGATTAAAGTAAAGATAAAGAAGCGAGAGTGCTATGTGCCGCCCCTAAAGTTAAAGCAAAGTTCAGAGTTAAAGCAATGGGGTGATAGGTAGTTAGCTGAGGGGACATTGAAGCTACTGGCTTAGATGCCCACTATTCCTGAGATTTCAGGTGTTCTCCCACCGATATCTCGAATTGAAGGGTGATGCTATGGTCACACCTCTTCCTTTAAAGATTAAAGTATTATGCCAGAGGGACATGTAGCTAGCTGAGGAGACAGCGAACCTACAAGGTCTTGTAACTGACCACTGTTCCTGGATTGTAGGAATTCTTTCTCCTACCTTTCGAACTGGGGTGAGGCTGTAACACTCACCCTCTTTCTCGTTTACAGGCTTACTAACATCAGTGAATTAGAGAGGTACTTCTGGCATCCCAACCTAATAAAGTCGAGCTCGCATAGGACAACCAACTCTAAGGATAATTTAGTAATGTAAAAGACATAGTACAACTCACAACAGAGTAATGTAAAGTAAAGCAAAACAGAGTATTGAAAAGCAAGACAATGTAAAGTAAAGCAATGTACAACAGAGTAATGTAAAGCAAAGTACTGTATAGTACATCAGAGTGATGTAAAGCAAAGTACTGTAAAGTAAAGTAGAGTAATGTAAAGCAAAGAACAGAGTATTGATATGATTAAAGATTCATACATTGATTTTTCTTATCATCACTAATCCTTATTTCACGTCTATTGCTATGGTACTGGACGATCTCGCTCATGGGTATTCTATTCCCTGCATTGGAATTTTGCAGGTGAGAATGTCAACTGATGGGGTGATGGAGGACGTAGAGCTTGGAGAATGCTGCACATGACTAATATTCCGCTCCGAGCTTCTTTATTTCATATCTATTTACTTATCTTTATCGTTCAGAGAGTTTTTCTTTCGCACATTTTCTATATTACAAGACATCATGAACTTCCGCATGTTTTTATATAATATGAGACACTATGAATTTTCGCATTAAGGTTCTTCATGGCATTTTGATCCTTCTTCCGCATTTAATATTTTCTATTAGGTTTATTATTATTTTATTAGTGCCACGTAAGCCGTTTTGTTGAATGGTCAAGATCAGTAGAGCAGTAGATAGTGTAGCGCCCCTGGAGTCAAGCCGACCGCCTACGTGGCAGGAGGTGCAATTTTGGGGGCGTTACAATCTATATATTAATAAATAAAATTGATATTACTTTTCCTTCTTTTTTCATGTTACATTTATTTATATCTATATGTTGTAGTTCATGAGAAGGCTAACTTGTGCAAACTCCATTTTGTTCGTAATGTCTTCTTGTCTCTTAATTTCTGATGTCAGTGTCCTGATATGAATGTCGAAAGAAATGATCGATCTCATATCATTTTGTGAGGTTAAGTCTTCAAAGGCAGGAAAAAAGCACCATATATATCATCCAAATTCTCTTACGCGGGCAGCGAATTATATGTGGCAGAGAAATTAAAAGACAGGAATGCACTGACCATCGCTACAATCTCGCTGATTTTGGGCATGGTGCCCATGAGCAGTTTTGATCGAAAGAGGGAAAAACTACTACAAGAACTGCAATTACAAACCGGTTCAAGATAACCTAAAAATATGGTTCAATCACGTACGTCCTCTTTCCTGACTGCCAAATCAGGATCTGACGAGCCCATAGATCATATGGGTCAAATATCTCTCCACACCATCCTTATCCCCTATTGTGTCAATGGTTTACATATGTCTTAAGTTCTAGAATATTTTTTTTATATAGATCTAGCTAGTTGTGGTGTTACGTGAAACTATTATGCTTCTACTCAAAGTAAATTGCATATTTAACGACAGCATCTATCTGTCTATTCTCAAATTTAAACTATAGGCTCTTAGATAATTATGCACGTGATCCATGGAAATGCAATATTCCTTAATATTAATTGCTTTTATTTATTATCTTTAATATAAATCTAATTTATCTTTCTTGCTACCATAGATTTTGAGTATCATATTTTTTTATTCGAGTATTGTAAACAATCTCTAATTTTAGTATTTAAATTTTATAGGAATACCGTACAGTATCATTTCATTTTCTTTTGTATGATCACATGTTTAAATATAATAATGGCGTCTTAATAAACTCATTAGCACCAAAGTTCCTAATTCTAATATTCTTAATTTTACCATGCCATGCATTTATATAGCTTTTACTACTTATGTTAATTTGCTATTTATCTAATTACTTCTTTCAAAATTTTGATGTAATGGAGTTTAATGATAACCTTTGATATATGATTCTTTTTCCATTCTAAAAGACCGCAATCAATGTTTGAACTAACATGATAACAACATTACTCAAATTTATATTTAAATATATTTCAAGTTGATTTACATAAAGTAATATCTATTTCATCATATTTTTTTATGTATGACCTGTTTAATCGCAAGATATTTATATTATATCAGTAGTACGTAGACGCTCATTAGTTTCATGTATGAGTATCTTTATAGTTGATGACATAGCATCTAATTACTGATTTTAATCTAATCAACTATTTATCACAACCAAAGTCGCGTATGTGTCACAATATCACCATATCTTTGTATCATGATGGATCTGAAGAAACGAAAGTAATCACAGCACAGATTGGGGAAGAAACCTCGCCTCCTTCTATTCTATTTTTGTGCAGAAAGAAAACTGGATGAGCAAAGCTTCCAGTAATATCCATGTCCTTTTATATACAAGCTTTGATTATAACGGAAATGAATAAAACGAAAGAGAAACGTTATAAAGTGTTATAAATTTAAAATGGTATGAACAATGTTAACGGTCTAACAGCCAGACATAAATCAGAGCGTTCGCGATGAACGCTGCGCCCTGTTCATCTGTCTGCACGAAGACGAAGAAGATGGCGAAGCTTCCAGTGAAGATTCCAACAGCCCCCCCCCCCCCCGCAAGTTGGAGACTGAAAGATGTCGAACAGTCTCAACTTAGAAAGAAGAAATTCGTGTTGTCGACGAGCAAGTCCTTTAGTAAGAATATCAGCGAGCTGCAGTGATGTAGAAATATATTGAAGGCGAACAAACTGTTGAAGAACTCTTTCACGAACAAAGTAACAATCAATATCAATGTGTTTCGTACGCTCATGGAAGACTGAATTTTCTGCAATTGAATGGTTGGACGACTATCAGAGAATAGAGTAATCGGCAAGGAGATAGGAACTTGTAATTCTCTGAACAATCTTTAAATCCAAATAAGTTCAGCGACTACAAGAGCTACACTTCTGTATTCCGCTTCAGCAGAAGAACGAGCGACAACTTGCTGCTTCTTTGATTTCCAGGAAACAAGAGAAGTTCCTAATTTAATGCAGAAACCTGTCACTGATCGACGAGTAGATAAACAAGATCCCCAGTCTGCATCTGAGTAAGCAGTGAGAGAATCAGAAGGAGCAGAAGATAAAAACAATCCACATTCTGGTGAACCTTTGAGATATTTGACCATACGAATTGAAGCATTCATATGGGAAGTTTTTGGCATGTGCATAAATTGGCTTAAGTGTCGTACTGCAAATGTAATATCAGGTCGAGTTTGTGTCAAATGAATTAAATGACCAATAAGACGTTGAAAAGAATCTGGATTTGGCAAAACTGGATCAGCTATACCAGAAGAGTATTTTTTGGAAACATACTGGTCAAATTCAATAGTAGTTAGTGTAACGACCCGAATTTTCAGAAAAATAGATAAATGAGATTTATTTTATTTAATAGATCTGAAAATCTCAATGTTAATATTCTGGAATTAATTAATTCCGAAATTGATGAAAATTATGAGATAAGATGGTTAAAGAGATAAGAAAGAATTTGAGAGGGATTGTATTTAATTGAGTTGTTATTAATTAAATTAGGATTTAATTAAATTTGACAAATTATGGATAGATTAATTAAGGATGGATGGCCAAGATTGATTCTAAAAGAGTTCAAGGCCTAATAGAATTGATGTTGCAAATCTGCACTTATAAATACGCATTAAATGTGGTTGGAAACCCCTTTTTTCTGCCAAACAGAATTCTGTCCACGAGTCCTCTTTTTTCTCGCGTTTGCATGCGAATCGAGGCACCCCCAAGAACGTGTGGCGGCTAGTTTTGAAGCCTGCATATAAGAGAAGAAGTTCCAGGTGGTGGCCGCGAGTTTCGGAGCAAGGACAGAGAGCAATCGTCGGCACAAGGTTCGGCGTTCGTGCAGAATTTCAGAGAAGGAATTACAACTAGTTTTCAGCCAACTTTAGGCACGTAGGGGAATCTCTATGTCGTCAGTTTTCCGCGACATGAAACCCTATCCCCTTCTCCTTCGTACTGTGATTTCATTGATATAGCATATGTATAGTTTGGATATAGTATGACATGGTTATGATGATCGAAAAGTCGCGTCGGAACGCACTTTTCCGTCGGCGGCAGAACTCGGCCCGAGTTCTGCTGTGCCCGGCCCGGATTTGGTCAAATCCGAACCGAGTTGGAATCGGAACCGGATCGGGTTGTCCAACCCGGCCCGGGTTCCTGTTGATCTGACTCGGGTTCTGGCTTCGGCTCGACTCGAGGTCGCGGCGCGATTTGAATTGGATGTGAACCGGCCGACCCGGCTAGGGTTCACTACACACCCGGCCCGAGTTTGCTCTGGCCGAGGTGATATCGATCATTTCCGAACACTGTCCGGGTTTCACCCGACGTGGGCCGGGTTCTGGAGACATAAAACGTAAAATTGTGATATTTTAGAACAGATAATTGATTAGTTGTTACAATTGTTCCCAAATCGTATTGTTAACAGATCTGATCTCATCAGACTTTTATTAGGTTTAATTTGAGATTATCTTCATCGTTACCATACCTGATCTTAGTAATCATTATGTTATTGTTCCAGTAGTTTTCTCCTGATTGGGTCATTGTCTAATCTAAAGTGAATTGTTAAAGATAGGTCTTTAAGTTAAACAAGATAAAAGATGAAAACTGCTGGGTCTCCGTGTTCTCCGATTGTCTCTAAGCCCCCTGGGCCATTATTGTTATAGTATTGTATGTGGCAGATAGTGGACCTAGAGGTTTGAGACGTCATCCTTTATAGAAGCTATGGCTGTCTTGTGATGGTCATGGTCCCCCGCCATCACGAACCTATTGTTAGCACTATTATTGGAGGGCGGCTTGCCGTGGCTTGATCTCCCACTGGCCTACTTGAAAGAGACATGGAGTTTCCCATAATTGGTTGAGCGCTCCCTAAATGAATTGAATTGGATTGAACTGAATTGAATTGAAATTGAATAGAATTGAATGGAATTGAATTGAACCTTGATCATTCGGACTTCGGCGTGATTGGCTTTGCCTCCGCCTATTGAATAGAATAGAAATTGGAAATTGACCGATGACTAACCTACATATCAACTTTCCAATTTGAATCCATAATCTTTCCTAACCTTATGATTAGGAATCCATTGATGTCTTGTTTAATTCACTATTCGATAATAGATGTCATGCTTTACTTGTTGTGTTGACCTCACTTTTATCTCAATTTATTTTGCCTTAAGGATAACGTGGGGATAACATCCTTAGGGCTTTGGTTATTCAACCTTAGAATAACCTCCTTAGAATTTTGGTTATTCGGAATAATCTCTTTAGGTGTTGCCTTATACCATCAATTCTATTTCCATTATCTAAGGATTTATCTTGTCCCTCACTTTATCCATGACATCACCAACCGGTTTCTAATTCACATAGGTCAACTTGCGGTCCTCACCGCAATCCATCTCGAGGGAGATCTACTCAACCTCCTCCATTAATTTTTTTGCGTCCCCGAAGTCGCCCTTCCCGTCGAGCTGAGGGGCTGCAACTTCAGAACCTCTATCTCTACGATCATACCCATCTACCATACAAGACTCATGGGTGGGTGTGCTCAGTGTGAGCTAAGTGGGATCCATACAGATCCTCGCCTCAACCTCGCTCAATTGAGATATCGGGTCTGCTGCCCATTCCCTATTGGGCTCTAAGCTTGCGCTCATTGGCCTGTGAGCCTAGGGCGTGCTGAATGACCCGCTATAATCCATTTTTGAGAGCTCGTGGAATATGGCTCGAAAAAGTCATAGCAGCTGTTCCAACATAACAATAGCAATAACAATTCTATTAGTATGAGCTCCATAATCCATATAATAATACAATACTTATTTGACCCTACTTGATGGCTGCAGTGGTTGCTCGTGACAGTTGCACATGAACTCAACTCTATCTATTAGAGACAGCTAAGAAGTGTCTCTCCTTAGGCTCTGATACCTTTTGTAACGCCCCGAGACCCACGTGATTATCACATGCTCAGAGTCGTCCCAAAGGCGCTACGCAATTCTATTAGAACAAAATTTGCGGAAATAAAACTGTATAAAATATGGAATTAATAAAAGATCGTCTATCAATATATAATGTTAAGGAGCTGGAAACGTCCATGACTCCATTATACTAAATATGCGGAAAAGAAAAGCTAATCTAGTAGGACTAAATCCTACACCATGTGCAACATCCCTGTCACTGAGCTTGACCACCTTGCATCACCATCCTCTATCATCTCACCTGCATGAATCCAGATGCAGGAGAAAACTCATGAGTATAAAAATACTCAGTACGTAAGGTCTAACCATAATAATAAATAGATCAATAGTGCTCAAAAATCAATAATCAATAATGAACAATAATCAATAGAGCACATGGTAAGATCATATAGGAATAGCTCAAGAATGAAATAATACATATCAATAAGGCCATGAATCAATAAAGAGATCAGGTAAGAGATCAAGTGATTAATCAATATCAATTATCAATTATGCCTGATCACTATGGCATCTATCCAATTTAACAATTTTCCATTCATGCTACCTAAGAGAATAGAAAGGATACATAATGTTATGCCTTAATGATGAGGATATAGAGATAGTCCACAAGTCATGTTGTGCATGTGACTTATAAGGAATTATTTATGACTTCATTGAATGAGAAAAATTATCGTCATGCAATACATAGTTATTGGATTGATAAATGGTAAGGACTTTTCGACAGACCTGATCGCCGTTCCGATCAGAGAGTATGACGTGGTGTTGGGCATGGACTGGTTGTCCTACCACAACGCCTACTTACACTGCCGAGCAAAGAAGATTGTGATCGGAGCACCAGGAGGGCCTCAGACTTTTGTTAGAGGCGTGCCACTAAAGCTGGGTAAGGTCCTGGTATCGGCTATAAAAGCCCAGAAGCTATTGAAGAAAGGATGCCGAGGATTCTTGGCAAGCATGGTTAAGACAGATCGGGTTGAGATAGACCGAGATAGCATTGAGGTGGTGAAGGAATTCTCGGACATTTTTTCGGATGATATTTCCGGACTACCACCACGACGGGAGATCGACTTCCGCATCGATTTGGTGCCGGGTACTGCACCTATCTCAAAGGCACCGTATAGAATGGCTCCAGCAGAAATGCTGGAATTGAAGACCCAAATTCAAGAGTTATTGGATAAGGGATTCTTCCGACCGAGTGTCTCCCCATGGGGCGCTCCGGTATTATTCGTGAAGAAGAAGGACGGATCTATGCGACTGTGCATACACTATCGGATGTTGAACAAGGTCACCATAAAGAATAAGTGCCCACTACCAAGAATTGATGACCTGTTCGACCAATTGTCTTCGGCAAAAGTGTTCTCGAAGATCGACTTGAGAAGTGGTTACCATCAGCTTAGGATAGCTGATGACGATGTGCCGAAGACAGCATTCAGGACGAGATATGGCCACTACGAGTTCTTGGTGATGCCGTTTGGGCTGACCAATGCCCCGACAGCCTTTATGGATTTGATGAACCGGGTGTTCAGGCCATATCTGGACAAGTTCGTGATCGTATTCGTCGACGATATTTTGATTTATTCATCGAGTCCGGAGGGACATGAGGAATATCTACGAGTTGTGCTACAAACTTTCCGAGAGCACAAGCTGTACGTCAAATTTTTGAAGTGCGAATTTTGGTTAGAAGAGATCATGTTCCTTGGACATATCATCAACAAGGATGGGATATCAGTGGATCCTGCCAAAGTGGAAGCAGTTGCCAATTGGGAGCAACCTAAGAACGTATCGGAAATCCGGAGCTTCCTCGGACTGACAGGATATTACCGGAGATTTATACAAAATTTCTCCAAGATCGCGTCGCCACTGACGAATCTCACAAAGAAAGGCGTCAAATATGAGTGGTCACGGAAGTGTGAAGATAGCTTCCAAGAGTTAAAAAAAAGATTGACGACGGCGCCTATTCTGACCATACCTTCAGGCCAAGGAAGTTATGTGATATATAGCGACGCATGTGGCATGCAGCATGGGAAGGTAATCGCTTACGCATCAAGACAATTGAAGAAACACGAGAAGAACTACCCGACGCACGATCTCGAACCGGCAGCGGTAGTCTTCGCCCTCAAAATTTGGAGGCACTACCTCTATGGTGAAGAGTTCGAGATTTTCACAGATCACAAAAGCCTGAAGTACATCTTTTCTCAACGTGATTTGAACATGCGTAAGAGAAGTTGGATAGAATTTCTAAAGGATTACGAGTTTACCATCAGTTATCACCCGGAAAAGGCAAACTCGGTCGCCGACGCCCTCAGCAGGAAGTGGGTTAAATCTTTAGCATGCCTGCGGGTGAGTCGCTGGAATATGATCAACTGCATTATACATGTTAGTCCAGTGACCAGCAGTAATGGTGTACGGATCATGGCACACCTCGGCATGCAACCTGAATTGACGTTGAAGATTGGGAAGGTACAACCGAATGACAATGAGTACGACCACCTGCTTAAGTTGTGCGAAAAGATTCCTGCCGACTTTCCAGTCTCAGAGGGAGTGGTCAGATACAAGGGACGTTTGTGGGTCTTTGACCATGATGGATTAAGGAGACATGTGCTTGATGAATGCCACAAATTGGAATTCGCCATTCATCCCGGAAGCACGAAAATGTATAAAGATTTGCAACGGACCTTCTGGTGGAACAACATGAAGAAGGACATAGCGGAGTACGTTGCAAAGTGCATTGTATGCCAGCAAGTGAAGGTTGAGCATCAAAGGCCTTATGGAGTACTGCAGGAACTTGGAATCCCACAATGGAAATGGGAAAAGATAACGATGGATTTTGTTACAGGGCTTCCAAGAACACAGCAGGGCCATGATGCGATATGGGTAGTGGTGGACCGATTTAGCAAAGCGGCCCACTTCATTCCCATCAAATAGAAGCAGTCCGTCGAAAGCCTGATGAATATTTATATAAAAGAGGTTATCCGACTACATGGAGTGCCAGTATCCATTGTGTCGGATAGAGATCCACGATTTACAGCGAAATTTTGGCGGAGCATTCAAAGTACCTTTGGAACGAAATTGAACTTCAACACAGCGTTCCATCCTCAGTCAGACGGGCAGTCTGAGCGCACTATACAGACATTGGAAGATATGATCCGAGCATGTGCTTTGGACTGGAGTGGCAGTTGGGACATCCACCTCCCACTGATTGAATTCGCATATAATAATAGTCACCACTCTAGTATTGGCATGGCACCCTTTGCTACCATGTATGGAAGACCATGCCGCTCCCCTATCTGTTGGAGTGAGGTAGGAGGATGACAGTTCTTGTCAGAGGAAATGTTGAAGCAAACCATGGAGGATGCTGAAAAGGTTCGTCTCATTAGAGAAAGATTGAAGGCAGCATCCACCAGACAGAAGACTTATGCTGACAAGAAACGTAGAGAACAGATCTTCAAGGTTGGAGATCGTGTGATGCTGAAAGTCTCCCCGATGAAGGGCGTAATGAGATTCAGCAAGAAGGGCAAGCTGAGCCCTAGGTACGTAGGTCCATTCGAGATACTTGCATTGATCGGAGATGCAGCCTGTAGGTTGGCGCTATCGCTATCTTATGGACACGTTCATAACGTCTTCCACGTGTCGATGTTGCGCAAGTATCTGCATGATGATGCTAATGTAGTGAATATGGAAGAACCAAACTTGAATGTGGACCTGACATATGCTGAACAGCCTATAGCGATATTGGAGTACCAAACTAGGCATCTGAAGAATAAGATGATACCTATAGTGAAAGTGGTATGGACACATCATAGAGACGAAGATGCTACATGGGAATTGAAAGATGAAATGAGGAAGGATTTTTCAGAATTGTTTAAATAGATTGATGTAATTTTCCATTAAGCAAATTTGATGACGAATTTATTTTTAAGGAGGTTATGATGTAACGACCCGGATTTTCAGAAAAATAGATAAATGAGATTTATTTTATTTAATAGATCTAAAAATCCCAATGTTAATATTATGAAATTAATTAATTCCGAAATTGATGGAAATTATGAGATAAGATGGTTAAAGAGATAAGAAGGAATTTGAGAGGAATTGTATTTAATTGAGTTGTTATTAATTAAATTAGGATTTAATTAAATTTGACAAATTATGGATAGATTAATTAAGGATGGATGGCCAAGATTGATTCTAAAAGAGTCCAAGGCCTAATAGAATTGATGTTGCAAATCTGCACTTATAAATAGGCATTAAAGGTGGTTGGAAATCCCTTTTTTCTGCCAAATAGAATTTTGTCCATGAGCCCTCTTTTTCCTCGCGTTTGCACGTGAACCGAGGCACCCCAAGAATGTGTGGCGGCTGATTTCGAAGCCTGCATATAAGAGAAGAAGTTCCAGGTGGTGGCCGCGAGTTTCGGAGCGAGGACAGAGAGCAATCGCCGGCACAAGGTTCGGCGTTCGTGCAGAATTTCAGAGAAGGAATTACAGTTGGTTTTTCAGCCAACTTTAAGTACGTAGGGGGAATCCCTATGTCGACGGTTTTCCGCGACATGGAACCCTATCCCCTTCTCTTTCGTACTGTGATTTCATTGATATAGCATATGCATAGTTTGGACATAGTATGGCATGGTTATGATGGTCGAAAAGTCGCGTCGGAACGCACTTTTCCATCGACGGCAGACCTCGGCTCGAGTTCTGCTGTGCTCGGCCCGGATTTGGTCGTATCCGGACCGAGTTGGAATCGGAACCGGATCGAGTTGTCCAACCCGGTCCGGGTTCCTGTTGATCTGACCCGGGTTCTGGTTTCGGCTCGACTCGAGGTCGCAGCGCGATTTGAATTGGATGTGAACCGGCCGACCTGGCCCGAGTTCACTACACACCCGACCCGGGTTTGCTCTGGCCGAGGTGATATCGATCATTTCCGAACACGGTCCGGGTTTCACCCGACGCGGGCCGGGTTCTGGAGACAGAAAACGTAAAATTGTGATATTTTAGCACAGATAATTGATTAGTTGTTACAATTGTTCCCAAATCGTATTGTTAACAGATCTGATCTCATAAGACTTTTATTAGGTTTGATTTGAGATTATCTTCATCGTTACCATACCTGATCTTAGTAATCATTACGTTATTGATCCAGTAGTTTTCTTCTGATTGGATCATTGTCTAACCTAAAGTGAATTGTTAAAGATAGGTCTTTAGGTTAAACAAGATAAAAGATGAAAACTGCTGGATCTCTGTGTTCTCCGATTGTCTCTAAGCCCACTAGGCCATTATTGTTATAGTATTGTATGGGGCAGATAGTGGACCTAGAGGTTTGAGACGTCATCCTTTAGAGAAGCTATGGCTGTTCTGTGATGGCCATGGTCCCCCGCCATCACGAACCTATTGTTAGCGCTATTATTGGAGGGCGGCTTGCCGTGTCTTGATCTCCCACTAGCCTACTTGAAAGAGATATGGAGTTTTCCATAATTGGTTGAGCACTCCCTGAATGAATTGAATTGGATTGAATTGAATTAAATTGAAATTGAATAGAATTGAATTGAATGGAATTGAATTAAACCTTGGTCATTCGGACTTCGGCATGATTGGCTTTGCCTCCGCCTATTGAATAGAATAGAAATTGGAAATTGACCGATGACCACAAATATTGACAATGGAAAATTGTTAAATTGGACAGATGCCATAGTGATCAGGCATAATTGATAATTGATATTGATTGATCCTTTGATCTCTTACCTGATCTCTTTATTGATTCATGGCCTTATTGATATGTATTGTTTCATTGTTGAGCTATTCCTATATGATCTTACCATGTGCTCTATTGATTATTATTCATTATTGATTATTGATTTTTGAGCACTATTGATCTATTTATTGTTATGGTTAGACCCTACATACTGAGTATTTTTATACTCATGAGTTTTCCCTTGCATCTGGATTCATGCAGGTGAGATGATAGAGGATGGTGACGCAGGTTGTCAAGCTCAGTGACAGGGATGTTGCACATGGTGTAGGATTTAGTCCTACTAGATTAGCTTTTCTTTTTCGCATATTTAGTATGATGGAGTCATGGACGTTTCCAACTCCTTGATATTATATATTGATAGACGATCTTTTATTAATTTCGCATTTTATAGAGTTTTATTTTCGCAAATTTTATTCTAATAGAATTGTGTAGCGCTTTTGGGACGACTCTGAGCACGTGATAGTCACGTGGGTCTCGGGGCGTTACAGTTAATTTCAAATTTTCCTCCACAGGTGTACCAAAAGGTTTTGATGCAAATAGACCCATATCAGTAATTAAGGAAAGAACATACTTCCTTTGAGTTAAGAGAATACCTCTACTTGATCGTAGAATTTCCATACCAAGGAAATATTTTAGAGAACTAAGATCTTTCAATTTGAAACTAGCATTGAGATAATCTTTAGTGCTATTAATCAAAGAAACCGAATTCCCAGTTAATAGTATGTCATCAACATACAGTGAAATAGCAACATAAGAGTCTTTGTCCCTTTTAGTGAATAGTGTATAATCATTGTAACTCTGCACAAAATCATTTGCTAGTAACACTTCAGAAAATTTCAGATACCATTGTCTTGAAGCCTATTTTAAACCATATAATGATTTGTTGAGCTTGCAAACTTTTCCATTAGACAATAGACCTGGAGGTGGATGCATATAGACCTCCTCAAAGAGATCTCCATTTAGGAAAGCATTATTAACATCCATATGAATAATGGGTAAATTTTGTTGTGCTACAGAAATGAGAAATGCTCTTACTGTCGCTACTTTGGCAACAGGTGAAAAAGTATCCTTGTAATCAATCCCCTCTTGTTGACTAAATCCTTTGGTAACAAGTCTTGCCTTATACCTTTCTATATCACCATTGGATTTCAACTTGATTTTATAAACCCATTTACACCCAATAGGGTTCTTATCTTGAGGTAAGGGAACCAGATTCCATGTGTGATTGGAAACCAATGCCTCAAGCTTAAACAAATCATTCTTTGGAATGTCAGAAGATGGAAAGATTATTCTGTCAGGGAAAGACTCATCTAGACAAGGTATGTTTGTGGACAATTTGCCAAAAGTCACATGAGGTCTTTTGATAGAGAAGGAAATTCATTTTCATAGAAAACAACATTCCTATTGACAGAGATTTTATTAGTGACTAGATCAAGACATTTATATCCTTTTTGTGTATTGCTATAACCCAAAAACACTGAAGGATTAGCTCTTGGATCAAATTTGTCTCTGATTTGAAGGTTAGTCACATAACACAAACAACCAAAGACTTTGACATTGTCAAGACTAGGCTTGTGTCCAAAAAACTTTTCATAAGCTGTCTAATTTTGTAGTACTTGGAGTGGTATTCTATTGATCAAATAAACTGCAGTCCTGACACATTCATCCCAGAACTTTATAGGCACTGAAGATTGAAAATAAACTGCTCGAGCAATTTCCAACAAATGTCTATGTTTCCTTTCTACAAGCCCATTCTGTTGTGGGGTGTATGAACAAGAGGTTTGGTGAATTATCCCTTTCTCCTTTAGGAAATTCTGACATTTAGTACTCATAAACTCAGCTCCATTATCTGATCTTAGAATTTTTATTCTATCATCATACTGATTCAACATTTGATTAACAAACTGTTGCAAGCAAGCTATACTATCAGATTTAACCTTTAACATATATATCTAAGTCATTCTACTGTAGTCATCCATAAGAGTCAAAAAATATTTATTTCCAGCATGAGAAACAAACTTGTAAGGACTCCAAAATATCCATGTGAATGGTGTGTAATCTTTGTCTACATTGATATCTGTCTTTTACAGGAAAAGGAAATTTAATTTGTCTAGCTAATGGACAAATGTCACATTGTATTTTAGATCCTCAATCAGTGACAACTTGAAGCCTTTGTAATGGCAAATGCCCAAGTCTCCTATGCCACAACATTCCATTATTTTCTGAATCCGCATTTTAAACAGCACCAACAGCAGCTACTCTACTTGCAACTTGTATCTTCTTTTGTTCAGCTATGTCCAAATAGTACAATCCATTGCACTCCTTACCAATCAGGTGCACCTTCCCACTGTGCAGATCCTGTATAAGACAGAATTATGGAAAAAAGGCAATCGAGCAGCCAAGTTCCTTAGTCAGTTGAGAAGGTCATATGAGGTTAAATTTAAATTCAGGTACATGTAAAACATTGGACAAACAAAGTTGAGGACCAACAATAGCTGAACCAGAATATGACACTGATAACCTAGCTCCATTAGGCAAAGTAACAAATTTAGTTTTAGATAACTCAGAAACATTCTAAAGAACATTTATATTTGAAGTCATGTGTTGAGTAGCACCAGTGTCTATAATCCAAATATCATCTCCTATATGACAAGAATCATCAATTGTACCTGCTACATGAATATTGGCAGCCAAATCTATTTTTTGCACCTTGTCTATGACTTTGAGAATCCTTTGATATTGCTCTTCAGTAAGCACAGGAGCTTTCCCAAAATTTTCATTTATGAGATTCTCATAGTTTTCTGATGTAACATTCTGATTTGGAGGGCAAGAATAATAATTCTGATTTTGAGAAGGAACACTTGGCTGAGTGGCATGATTCTGTAAAATACAATTATGTTGTTCATGAATCTGTAGATCTGAAACATTTGCCACAACTTGTTCATGAATCTGGCTTCTGATAATGCTTGCAAATAACTGATGAATTTTTTTTGAATTTCTACTGCTGGCCATTATACTGTCTGATATTGGGAGAATTGAAGTTGGAAACAGGATATTGTCTAGTATTAGACATGAAGGCAGTATTCTGATTCTGATTTGATTGAATATTATGATTAAATGCTTGTCTCGAGCTAGACAGAAAAGCAACATTTTGACCTGGATTAACAGTAATTCTATTCCTTTGTTCTTCTTCAGCAACCATTGAATAGACTTGATTCAAAGAGGGTAGAGGAGACATCAGAAGAATTTGAGACCTAACTTGACTATAACATTCATTAAGTCTCAATAAGAATTTGTAAACTTTCTGTTGTAACATATATTCAGAGAAATCTTTTGAAGAACCTGAAGCTCCCAAACTAGGAACCATAAGCACCAACTCTTCCCACAGAAATTTTAGTTTATTATAGTATTCCCCAATAGATAAGGGACCTTGATTAATTGAGTAAATCTCACCATGTAACATATATATTTTAGTGTTATTTGACCTCTGAAATCTCTCTTTCAGATCTAGCCAAATCAGCAAGGCAGTTTCATCATATGCCGCATTACTTATAAGATCCTTAGAAACTGTACTTGTAATCCAGGAAATAACAAGTGAATTACATCTTTTCCATTGATAATGTAAAGATTGATCAAATGACTCCATCAAACAAGTTCCATCAACAAAACCTTGCTTGTTTTTAGCTCGTAAGGCATTAAACAGAGATTTACTTCAGGGTAAGTAATTACTGGAATCCATAAGTACGTGATGTGTAAGAATCAATCCAAGAGTATCAGAAGAGTTGAGATATAAAGGACTATTCACATCAATGCTAATAGGAGTAGAAACAGATCCAGTTGAAGAAGATGAAGCCATATCGATTAATCAGAAATCAAGAGTGAAACTAACCAGAGAAAGCCAGATAACCACAGGAAATCATATTAGCTCTGATACCATGTCACAATATCGCCATATCTCTGTATCACAATGGATATGAAGAAACGAAAGTAATCACAACACAGATTGGGGAAGAAACCTCGCCTCCTTCTATTCCATTTTTGTGCAGAAAGAAAACTGGATGAGCAAAGCTTCCAGTAATGTCCATGTCCTTTTATATACAAGCTTTGGTTATAACGGAAATGAATAAAACGAAAGAGAAACATTATAAAGTGTTATAAATTTAAAATGGTATGAATAGTGTTAATGGTCTAACGGCCAGACATAAATCACAGTGTTCGCGATGAACGCTGCGCCCTGTTCGATGCGTATTCCGCGTATACGCTTCCTGATGCATGCAAAATATAACATATTTTAGATTATTATTTTAGTTAATTTTTCTGTAATTTGATCATGGCATGCATCATTTTAGACCACTTTTAGTCGTAATTCCGGATTTATCAATTTTTAGTATTAATTCTCTGAATATTTTAATTGTGGATGGATTAATTAAATTTTGATAATTATTTTGCAGGAGAAATCGAATATATGATTATCCGAGAATTATATTTGATCAATCCGATTGGACGTATCGGCCGAAATTTCGAAGAATTTATCCTTACGGTCGAGATCTCCGATTCAAATATGTTTATCGATTCAAAAGAGGTGTTACGGTTGATAACTCAAATGGAATCATCATTTTGACCGAGATTAGAGAGAAAATTTATGTTTTTGGCCGAGATATGAAGGGTAAAGATAAACGATTTTATCTTTTGGGCGTAACAAGATTAAATTCTTTCCTTACGGCCGAGATTTGGAGGGGGTAAAGATAAGAAATGACTTATCATTTTGAGCGTAATAATGAAGGACTCTTCTTCGTTTTGGCCGAGATTTGGAGGGCGTAATGGCAGGGAAATTTGGTTTTGGCCGAGATTCAAAGGGAGTAAAGATAAAAGGATTCGTTTTGGCCAAGATTCAAAGGGGGTAAAGATAAAAGGATTTATCTTTTGGGCGTAATAGTTAGAGAATTATCATTTTTGGCCGAGTTTATCTCACAATTTTAAAGTCAACCGTACGATGTTACGGTCGGGATGAAATTGAAGGCCGTCCGCACCTATAAATATGGGAAGAATCCGTCGTTTCAATTGGTGCTCTGAAGTTCAGGTTTTTTCCACGGCGAATCATGAGCTCGGCAGGCTACGACCAAGATGAGAGAGGTGCGACGGTTGGAGGTTGATTGCGACCCTGATCAAGTCCGAGAGGCTGCCCGACTGTTTGCCAGATTTGAGATATCTATTTTGGGTGTAATTCTTTCAATTTTTATGATTTGTATTTTATTATCTCTCCGAAATTTCTAGGATGAACTCCATGTTTTTAGGATTATTATTTTAGGAGATTATTAATTGAAGGGAAATGTTTGGACCCTATTTTATTTGTTTTAATCTTTTCTGACCAATTATTAATTGTGCTTAATGCTTTTATGTTAGTTAATTAAATTTCTGAATTAGGCTATACCAGTTTGTGGTGTGTTTAATTTCAGAATTCATTATACTAATTATAATTGATTTTATTTGGAATTAATAATTGACATAAATTTGATAACTAGTGTGTGGAGAATCAAGTTTGTGTGATCTATTAATCTATACCAGTTTGTGGAGTGATTAATAGTCTAGAGAATTCAATTTAATGCATCTTAATTTTAATATGATTTTGGGGGTACCAGTCGTGGAGACTTCAATTCTTGTTAAATTAAGATAGTTCTATATAATTAGATTGAGGGATGCCAGTCGTGGAGACCACAAGTTAATCATGTTAGATTACTTTAGGAAGACTCTAATCTATCTTTAAAGATTAAATTTATCTTTTATAGTTCAAATATTTATCCTGATCTATTTTCATCCTAAGGCCTAACTTCAACACCCTATCTTATCTTTATCTTATTTTCTTTATCTTTTAAAACTCATTTTCAAAATCGAATTTTCAAAAACTCATTTTCTTTATCTTTATCCTAAGGCCTCACGGTCGAGATTCACTTTATGATCGAATTGATTTCTCTCTTATTTTCAATATTGATTAATGGCCGAGAATTGTTTTCTTCATTTTGTTTACGGCCGAAATTTGATTTTATTAATGATGATTTAATTCTCTTTCGTATTGGATGGATTAAGTGCATGATTCCGTGTTATTATTCCTCCTATGGCTTGAATTTTCATCTCGGCCGAGAATTGATCTCTTAATAATCTTGCCGTAATTTTTATTTGTCGCTTGGATTCGTATTTCAATTTTCTGATACAAATTGTGTTACGACCGAGACGTTGATAGCTTTCTGTTTTACCGGTCGATCTCTTCTGAACATTCGTTTTTACGCCACTTTGATTACCCCCTAGTTGGCGCACATTTTGACTTAATCTTCATTGATTAATGTCCGATTTATGCCCCGTACGAATGTATTCTTTGTCGGCCGTAATGATTCATTTGGCGACATTTCGTTCAATTTTTATTTCGGCCGAAAACATGTTCTGTTTTACGGCCAAAAGGCTGTCGACTTTGATTCTTTACGCCCAGAGTCAATTTAATCCTCTTTCGGCCGTCATAATTCAGTTAATTTTTACGCCATCTTGCGATTTTGTTTCGGCCATAATCCAACAAGTTTTACGCTTTCACGTTGATTAATCACTTTCGACACTGTTTTATGATTTTTACGGCCGAACGAGCCTCGGGTTATTCTATTTCTCAACTAATTTAATTTCGACCGAGATTGTTCATTAACTTCTCTGAAACTAATTTTGCTAATTATTGCTTTTGCAACCATAATGTTGAGACATGGTTAAGTTTTATGGCCGAACGAGTGCATGATTTTTACAATTATCTATTTGATTCTTTCGGTCGAGTTATTTGACATATGAATTGGTTTGAAGAGCATCGTAATTAGGTTTCAACTCGATAATTCCGAAAGACTTTTTATCAATTTAAATCTTATTTCTTGATGACCTATTATTTGCATTTCTTTCTTCTTGTATATATTTTTATTTTTTTCTTTTATCTTACTAAAAATTGGTTGTTGCAGGTACTAATTGAAAATTAAATCACAACCAATCATGGAATCTTCTGATAAGCGCACTAGGAGTTCAAATCCATTGTTGGAATTTGATTCTGAAATTGAAAGAACCTATCGTCGATTACGAAGAAATATAAGAAAAAGGGCGGAACAAGCACACGACCATCAGAGACTAGAGCAACAAAATGAACTGGTTCCACCACAAAATAATCGACGAGAAGATGAAGCAGAACTTTCTATGAGAGAATATGTCTCGGCCATATATAATGACCGAGAATCATGCATTGTGCTGCCTGAAATCAATGCAAATAATTTTGAGATCAATCCGGCAATCGTGAGGATGATACAAGCATCTCAATTTGGAGGAGGATTTCATGAAGACCCTCACGATCACCTTGACAAATTTCTTGCTACTCTGAGCACCTTTAGAAATAATAATGTTTCTACTGAAGTTATTCGTCTTTTATTATTTCCACAATTTTTACGTGACAAAGCCTCCACTTGATTTAAAACTTTGCCTGCAGGATCGATTCACTCATGGTTGGAGCTGGTAGAAAAATTTGTTGGAAAATATTGTCCACCACAAAAAGCAGGCAAATATCGAAGGGAGCTGAGGGCATTTGTTCAAGACGATAACGGGACGTTATATGAAGCCTGGGAACGATATAAGGAACTACTGGCTAGAGTTCCTGACAATAGAATTCCAAAGTGGCAAGTGATGGAAGATTTCTACCATGGATTGCGAGCTGCAGATCAAGATAAGCTCGATCAATCAGCAGGAGGGACAGTGCTGGAATCTAAACGCCCTAGTGAGATACATGATATTATTGAAGTTGTAGCCCTCAAGTCAAGTCAAGAAAGGAGACCATCTCGCCAAACTCAAGATGTACATGCTGCACAAGGAATACAATCTTCAGAAATAGTGGCTCAGCTAGAGTCACTTAATAAAAAATTCGAGCAGATGATGTCACTAATGGGAAATTCCAGCAATTATAGCCCTACAGGTAACACTTCATATTCAAATCAAATTGAAAATGCTAACTTTATTTCCAATCCATTTTACAGGAACAACGATTATGGTTGGAGATATAATCCGAAGTTTGCCTATAATCAGAATCAAGGCCAATCTTCTGGTCCATCAAAAGATTATATACTGAAAAGACAACCTGATACTCCCCAATATCAATCATCAAATCACATGCAGGAGATGATGGCACAGATCATAGACACAATGCAAACGTTGCAAAAGAATATGGAATCTAGAGCCACGAGTCAAGATGCATCAATTCGAAATCTGGAAAGACAACTGGGCCAAATGGTGACACAACTGACTGGACGTACATCGGGCTCTCTCCCAAGCAACACAGAGAAAAATCCAAGGGGAGAAGAGCAAAATATGCCTTGATCTTTATCGAGACTAAGTCAAGCTGATGACTATAAATCAGAACTATATTTTCTCTCTTTAGATTAGTTTTTAATTAGTTGCTGATTAATATTTAATTATCTTAAATTAGTTTGGGTGATTTTATTTATTTAGTTTTTTTTAGGCATTTCATTCTTTTTATCTTTATTTATTTATTTATTTTAAATGTATGGAGTCATCTAATTAATATTTCATTTGAGCTAGGGGAGAAATGCGGACATGCCAACGAGACACATGCATGCATCGAAATTTGAATCATGTTACGTGGCATGCATGCACATTCATAAATAAGAAGGGGGGCGTAAGACATGAGACAAGGCGAAATGAGAAGACACTTGCACCATTACGCCCTGCCACCACATCCCCATTCCCGTTACGGCCGAGCTTCACCTCGATGACCACGCCGTAAAGAACAGCTCGGCATGCATGCGTCTCATCGAACACTTGCACCATTACGCCCTGCGACAACAGCCCGATTATTTTACGGCCGAGATATGACAAGGCGAAAGGAAAAATCACCTTGGAATCGGTCGATCACTGCGCTCCTTGAATTTGATGTGACCCTTCACTGCGCGCATCACGTGGGAAAGGTAAGTTTACGCCTAAAGTTTCCTTTAAATTCTTTACCCCTTCCACATCCTTGCAGATCAAGCACCACCGCCTTACGGCCGAAGTTCCAAAGCTCTTCCTTACGGCCGAGACATATTACGGCCGAAGTTTCAACGCCTCTCGCCCAAAAGCCCTTACGACCGAAGCCTCCACACCGAGCCAACTCTTTACGGCCGAAGTCTCACGGCGTCTCTGCTGCTCTTTTACGCCCGAAGTCACACGGCCGTTATCACGCCGCCTCTTACGCCGAAGTTGCATTGCAAGGTTATTCATCGACATCTATTCCTTACGGCCAAGAAGCCAAAGTGCCCTCTACTCCTTACGGCCGAGCTTCATCAACTACGATCGAAGTTCTTCATCAACTACGGCCGAGGTTCTGCCACTTCCACCGAGCCGACACCTTTTCTTTGTTGATTTCTGTCAGGATCAAAATGAGGCGATTTGCTAATATATGGAGGGGACGTCGCGAACGACGACATCCGAATGCTCAGCCGGCCCCACAGCCCTCACAACTAATCTCCTACTCCGGAGATTATTATTGGACCAAGCCAGAGTATCAAGCTCGATATGAACGGATGTCTGAGATTCGAATTCATGCCACCAGATTTTCGGATACCGAATTGCTCAGGGAGTATAATTTACTTGCTGATATTCATCTATTATTTTCTCAAATTGGACTATATGACTTTGTGCATTCCTGGTGGCCAACTTATGAAGTACTAATTATGGAATTTCTCTCATCCTTGGAGGTCTTTAATTTAGATGACAGGAATTATGATCAGCCTCACATTTCATTCCAACTTTATGGGCGACCTTTTACTCTCACTCTAGGAGAGATTAATAATATCTATGAATTTTCCAAATCTCCTTCTGTACCTGCTGACTTTGATGCTAAAACTTTTTGGAAACAGATAACAAAAGAAATCCGATTGGTTTGGAACACGCTAAAGATAGCTCAATTCAGAATTCTGTTCTGCGCTACGTCCATCGCATGCTAAGCAACACCGTAAGTGGGCGCAGTGATAATGATGGTGCCATCTCAGAGGGAGAGTTATACCTCATCCACAACATGCTTCACAGAACTCCTGTTAATGTGGGTGCCTTCATCATTCGTCGATTCTAGCGCCGTACTACTCATCGTGACAGTAGCATTAATATGGGCGCCCTTCTCACACCTATTGCTCAGCACCTACAACTTGACTTGGATGATCTCGAAGCTGTGCCAGGAAACACTCACCTCACTCGTAGGACTATTCATGCTATGGGTCTCGTGAAGACCAACAACTCAGGGATCAAAGTTTTTATTTTTAAAGGCCACCATCAGGAGGTGCCCTGCTCAGATCGAGATGCTTTCACGCCAATTAATCTAAATAATTGGCTCCTTTTTAGCAGGTCATAGCTCCAATAATCCCACCTGCAGGACCATCTACCTCTGTCGGACAGCCACACCAGGATGAACCTTTCTCCTGGTTTGATTCTACTGATTATGTGGCAGCCCAACTCTACCTTCAATAGCCACAAGGATTCCAGGCTGTATCACCGGCAGCTTCCCAATATGCCACATCCGTCCATTCACCTTATATGCCGGTGCCTTCTCCGATTCTATCTCCATCACAAGAGAGCTCTTCTGATTCCTCGTTCATACCTGCTACTCCTTATGAGGAACGCGACTCGATGGAAGTATCTGCCCCTTTACAGGAACCTGTGCAGAATCACTATATAGCACCAGAACCTACTTTCACTTCGGCCCCAGAGCAGACTTACTATCCACCTCCGCCACCTTAGTCTGACTATGCTTCCATGCAAAACTTATGGGAATCAATGTATGATGAGAAACTTCATCAGGTAGGGGAGTTTCACACTTTTCAAGAGGAGCAACTTCGTCAGTCAGGGCAGTTGAACGCTATTCAGGAAGAGCAACTTAGACAAGCCCAAGAGTTGACCAACATTCGAGCCGATTTTAGAAATATGGATGATTGTCAGGGTCGCTTCGAATCCCTTCAGAATCAGCATGCGCGCATGACGAGGCACATCCATGAGTATCATATGCGCCAAGGAAATCTCGGCTACCATCCACCATCGCCACCCCGCATACAGTAAATCCGATTGTGTCTTTTTCCTTTTCTTTATTTTCATTTCTTTAATTTTCCTTTTTATTGCGTATGTATCACTTTCCCTTGCTGGCTTAACACTGAGGACAGTGTCTGGGGGAGTTTGCATTTCATGCTTTGCATTTTCTCTTATTTTTCCTTTTATTTCCTTATGTTTGCATGTATATCTAAAAATTTTAAAAAAAAATTGAAAATTTTTGAAAATTTTCTAAAAAAATACCATTGCATGCATTTATTTTTGCTACCATCTTACAAACTCTTGTCTTACTATTTTAATTATCTTTTAGTAAAAAGTTCAAAGACATGTCATTAATTGATGAAATTTGAATACTTTTCTTTCTTATCACTTGCTACTTCAGTATCAAACTTATAGACTGTGTGCCCATGCTAAGTAGAATTATGAATGACTAGACGACAAAACCATATTCATGCCTTTTTTTATTTATTTCTTTTAAGTCTTGATTAGTAGGAGCCTTCTTATTGACCATATCAAGTACTTTTTGAGCTTATAAAAAAGAAGGGTTAGTTAAACCCCAACAAATAAAAAAAATGATGAATAAAGTTATGTGTAGGTACGAAAGTGTTATCCGGAACCAAGATGTGTTCGGATAATTAGATCCGTAGGGGTTCATGCCTGACGACCTAAGGGCAACTGCTCTAGGATCCGTCGATCGAAAGCCTGCTACATGGACTATCTTGTGGAATATGGAGAAGCACATGAGTACTGAATCATGACTAAGTTCGAACTCTTCATTCAGAACCTTGGTTGTTCGGACAAGTAAACTCGAGGGGTGCTTTATCACCTGGTGCCCTAAGGTCATCTGGTCTGAGAGTCATCAGTCTAAAGCCCGTTACATGGACCTCCATGTGCAATCCTGTTTGAAGATCAGGACTTTTAAAATGATTGAAAATAAAAAAAGAAAAAGAAAAAGTTTTAAGCTCAATTAGTACTTATGTGTTCAATATTAATGCTATTATTTGACAGACAAATTTTTTTTTTGCAAGGCTGAATTTGAGATTGTTTAAATTTGTGTAGTATTCAGAACCTTTATGAAAGTTAAGTGCATGGAAAATGGTGAGATACTGAATAATAAGTGTGCAGAAGAACTGTGTGAGAAAATTAGTTAGTTGACAATGTGGAGGCTATGATGGAACTTTCTTGAGCCTTGTTTTGAATTTTTGCTTGAGGACAAGCAAGACTTCAAGCTTGGGGGAGTTTGATGCATGCAAATATAACATATTTTAGATTATTATTTTAATTAATTTTTCTATAATTTGATCATGGCATGCATCATTTTAGACCACTTTTAGTCGTAATTCCGGATTTATCAATTTTTAGTATTAATTCTCTGAATATTTTAATTGTGGATGGATTAATTAAATTTTGATAATTATTTTGCAGGAGAAATCGAATATATGATTATCCGAGAATTATATTTAATCAATCCGATTGGACGTATCGGCCGAAATTCTGAAGAATTTATCCTTACGACCGAGATCTCCGATTCAAATATGTTTATCGATTCAAAAGAGGTGTTACGGCCGATAACTCAAATGGAATCATCATTTTGGTCGAGATTAGAGAGAAAATTTATGTTTTTGGCCGAGATATGAAGGGTAAAGATAAACGATTTTATCTTTTGGGCGTAACAAGATTAAATTCTTTCCTTACGGCCGAGATTTGGAAGGGGTAAAGACAAGAAATGACTTATCGTTTTGGGCGTAATAATGAAGGACTCTTCTTCGTTTTGGCCGAGATTTGGAGGGCGTAATGGCAGGGAAATTTGGTTTTGGCCGAGATTCAAAGGGAGTAAAGATAAAAGGATTCGTTTTGGCCAAGATTCAAAGGGGGTAAAGATAAAAGGATTTATCTTTTAGGCGTAATAGTTAGAGAATTATCATTTTTGGCCGAGTTTATCTCACAATTTTAAAGTCAAACCGTACGATGTTACGGTCGGGATGAAATTGAAGGCCGTCCGCACCTATAAATACGGGAAGAATCCATCGTTTTAATTGGTGCTCTGAAGTTCAGGTTTTTTCCACGGCGAATCATGAGCTCGGCAGACTACGACCAAGAGGAGAGAGGTGCGACGGTTGGAGGTTGATTGCGACCCTGATCAAGTCCGAGAGGCTGCCCGACTGTTTGCCAAATTTGAGATATCTATTTTGGGTGTAATTCTTTCAATTTTTATGATTTGTATTTTATTATCTCTCCGAAATTTCTAGGATGAACTCCATGTTTTTAGGATTATTATTTTAGGAGATTATTAATTGAAAGGAAATGTTTGGACCCTATTTTATTTGCTTTAATCTTTTCTGACCAATTATTAATTGTGCTTAATGCTTTTATGTTAGTTAATTAAATTTCTGAATTAGGTTATACCAATTTGTGGTGTGTTTAATTTCAGAATTCATTATACTAATTATAATTGATTTTATTTAGAATTAATAATTGACATAAATTTGATAACTAGTGTGTGGAGAATCAAGTTTGTGTTGTCTATTAATCTATACCAGTTTGTGGAGTGATTAATAGTCTAGAGAATTCAATTTAATGCATCTTAATTTTAATATGATTTTGGGAGTACCAGTCGTGGAGACTTCAATTCTTGTTAAATTAAGATAGTTCTATATGATTAGATTGATGGATGCCAGTCGTGGAGACCACAAGTTAATCATGTTATATTACTTTAGGAAGACTCTAATCTATCTTTAAAGATTAAATTTATCTTTTATGGTTCAAATATTTATCCTGATCTATTTTTCATCCTAAGGCCTAACTTCAACACCACTATCTTATCTTTATCTTATTTTCTTTATCTTTTAAAACTCATTTTCAAAATCCATATTTTTTCTCTCTTATTAATTTATAAATTCAGATATTAAATTAATAATATTCTTCGTGGGTTCGATACTCTTACTCCTATTTATTATATGACTTGAGCGACTAATGCACTTGCTAGCTATTCTATTTTGCTACATCATTTAAATGCATCACTTCCTCCTTTTTTTACCAATATATGCACAATTTTTTATTTCCTAGCTAGTTTTATATTTTGCCCCCTTAGTTGGCTTCTTTCTAATACTGCATACATTTCTTTGAAGGTCAATTAAAATTAATGATGCTTTAAGTAATGGGACCGAACCTTTGCTTGTATTGATTGTGAAATGAAAAAAGAAGTGGAGATGACCCTTAAAGGACACACTTGTACAGCAACATCTTAACTGTACATGATCTGATTTATAAGTGGGGACGTCAATGTCTAGCCATGAATTAATCATAAAAATTAAGGCTACATAGTTAGAGGGTACTTTTTAAAAGAACAAGCACATGCTGCCATGCTTTAGAAACTACTTAGCTAGCTCTTAATCACTAAATAATTAAGTAATTAATTAATTCAAGAGTGTTCAATGGATTAGAAAAATGAGTAGAGATGTTTCAATTTTATCTAATTTAAAGTTTAAATTATTTTAGAATTAAATTTTACTAAAATGATTTTTATATTAATAATGCTATTTAAAATATTAGAAATAAATAAATAAATTCAGTTAGATAATCCGATTACTCATTTGACTCGACCTAATGAGGGGTCGAATTTAATCAGATCAATTCATTTGTCATCAATTTGATTGGTTGTTTAAGGTCGAGACGGAAAGTCAAAATCTGACCCGGAACCCTTAAATTAATTAATTAATTAATTGTACGTAATGGCGAAGAAATTTTTATTTGTAAAGGAAGTGAAGGAAATGAAGCAACAATTAGTTATGCTATACCCGTCTCCAAGGGCGGGGAATTGAAAAACGTACGCAGCAGCTTATTAGGGTTTAGGGTTTTGTTTTGTTTTATGAATTATATTGTATTTGTATGCAAACAAACAACAGTCGGGGTCAGTCAGTCAGCATGTGCTGAAAAAACAAGGGGCAGGAGCGAGCAGAGAAAACCAGCGTTGGCCCGCCATAATAATATTATATTAATAATAATAGTAATAGATACGACTCATGCACTGGCTCAGTTGATAAGACCTGCACTGCATGCCTGCCGTGGACAGGAGGAAATCTAAATCTCTCTCCCCCTCTCTCTCTATACTTTAATATGAGGCAGAAAAAGATATGAGAGAGAAAGAGATGGCGACCCATGCATGCATCTGTCTCTCGACGGACGGGCCCTCCTCCCTCCTGGCCACCTCCTTTCCACGCCATTTATCACGAGCTCTTCCTCTTGCGTAGAGTTGGTTGGCTGGTTGCCCGAATGCACACTTACATATGCATGCATCTTTCGTTATTGCTCACTTACACATGTTTCCACACATTAATGGTCGTATTGCAATTCGTCATGTCATGATCAGGTGAAAGAAGAGCCCTATCGACATACAAAGGCCATATTCAGAGGGAGGATGTCACTGCATTTCTGTCGCCCCGTAGTAACCCGACAGTTGTGCTCCATCACTGTCTTTTAACTGACTTTTTTTTTAACTAATTAAAATCCGATAGCGATTTTTTGAAATTGTTTCTATAATCCAAAAGAAATCTAACTATTTATTTTTACTACATTTTTTTAACTATTAGTAGTACTACTAGTACTACTACTGATGACTTGGACTTAATCTACTTGAAGAATCAAGTGTTGTTTTTTGGGACGAGCTCCTCATCTCGGCCTCCTCAAATATTTGCATCAGAACTTTTAAATTTGGTTGTGTTGCTCTAATTCTCAAAAGTTCACTCAAAACATAAAAAATAGAAAACAAAGTTCTAATAAAGGTGCACGTGGCACTAAATTTCAAAACTTAGACAGGAATCATATTTTTTTAAAAAGAATTTAATGACTGTCCCCTTACTTAAGTGGGAGATAGTTCACTCTAGGCGCTCTATGTTAGATCGAAAGATGGTCGGTTCAGGAGCAGTCGAGATGGTTCGGTCAAAGATGTCAGTGTTGAGTCCCATCCTCTTGTGTTTGCCATAGCTTGTCAAAATTAATTAGCGTCCTTCTCCAATGCCCGATGACAACCTTGCTCCTACGACACCGACGATGACCTTGCTCCTACGACTCTGTCGACCTCCTATGACATCGATGATTCATACGACACTCGCGGCCTCCTATGACATTGGTGTCATCGATCCCCTCGCGATGACCTCCTACGACACGGGCGTCAACAATCTCCTCACGTCGACCTCAGGTGACACCAAAGACTCCTAGGATGATGATCTCCTTGCATGACCTCCTTTGATGCCCTTGCTCCTATGACACTGGCGACGCCCTGGCGGCTACGACGATGATGACCTCCTATGACACCGGCGACTCCTATGACACCTACAGCCTCCTATGACACTATCGTCGTTGATCTGCTCGCGGCGACCTCCTATGACATTGGCGTCATGAATCTCCTTGCGGCGACCTTTGACAACCTCGACGTGACCTCAGGCGACACCTAGGATGCCGATCTCCTTCCATGAGCCCCTCCGAGATCTCAGTGGCGACGTGCTGACCTCTCACGGTATCGTGCTTGGGGGAGTCATCGACATGCGGGAGAGGGGGCGGACGAACGTCATATCTCCGTGGGGAGGGGTGAAGCAAGGGGGGATCCAATGGGGGTGGGGTTGGGGGGTGGGGGGGGGGGGCAGGATCTAACGAGAGGCACCATTGTCGCCATGGGTTTGACCTCAGGGGTGATTCGTTGGGACGGGGAAACGGGAGGAGACGAGGGATCCGATGGGGGCACCATCGTCGCCGATGAAGCCTCCCTCTCGTCGGGGGGCAGCCTCTGGTCGCTATTGTTGAACCGCCTCGAACCGTCTCGAATCGCCCCTGAATCAGCCGCCTCTCATTCGGCTCTCCATCTTTGATCTGACGATGGAACGCTTAGGGTGGATTGTCCCTGTCTCCACTTAAGTAGGGGACAACCATTAAATCCTTTTAGAAAATTTTAACATATAAGTTTAAAAAGTAGGACCACCTAGTTTTTTTTGTCCTACTTTTTAAACCTATACATACATATATATTATGACTTAAAGTATTAATATAATTAGTTTATATATTATATATTGTCCTCTAATTTATCAATTCCATCATTATTAATATTTGATAATAAATATTTATTTATTATTTATTATAGTTTAACCAGCACAATAAAAGTAAAATAGTATTTTTAATAAATACATTAAATTAATATAAACTTAAAATCATAAATATTCATAGCAATAACTTTTTAGCTCAATAACATCATAAATTGAAGCAAGTTGCATTATTTTAACTATAACTGTAGCAAAAGTAATAAATTGTTGTAATAAAATTGTATTTCTATTTTTGCTATAATATATTAATTTTGTATTTTGTATTATTGCTGGAAACATTAATCAGTTTTTTCTTTGGCTTTTTTCTTTTCAAAATTTTTGTTTCCAGTTATGTTTTTAAAAGTACATATAACTATATATTTATTAACACATTATCATTTAGTTATAAAACAAATTATTTAATTCAATATTAAATAATTATTTTAATAATTAATATTTATTTTTAATGTTATTTATGAAACTATTTTCTTACATCATCTTAAATAATAATAAATTATAATATTATTTAAATATAATATTTTTATATTATAAAAATAAATTTATCTTGCTAGTTCTTACGTTTTATTTGAACACCAATTAAAACTTATCTATCAAATCAATTTTTTTAGTTCTTCAACATTACATGTTTCATTAAAACACTAAATAAGAACTTATCTATTCAATTGATTTTCTCAATAACTAATAAGAATTTAAATTCTTGCATCCGACCAAAACCTAATAGTTAAAGCACCTTCTCTTTTTTTTTTTTTTTTAAAATGAAGAGTCAAGTTTAGTGAACTAGACAAAGAATCTAAACTTTAGAGATGCATGCATGCAAACCTGGCACCCCTATGTACATACATAATAAAATCATGGGATGGTAATATTTAAGTGCAGTAACGGAACCTGACCAAGAATGTACAAGGCCAAGTAATATATATTAATCACATTTTCAATTTTTCTTAACTAATATATAGGTAATTACATATAGATTAAAAACATTGGGAGGGGACAAGGCCTCTGGCTTTGAGCTCCAGTGATATCGCCCCTTAAGTTGATTCTTAATTACTTCTTAATCAAAGTTCTTGACCAACTCAATTCAAGGGTTTAACAATATATCTTAAGCTAAAATGCCTATCCATATTTTTTCACATAAACCCAAAGATAAACAAATCAAGTTTTCAAAGTTATTATGCAATATTATATATGTATAGTGTAGAACAATAATTGCTTTATTTGATGATGTGCGATGTCCATAAATTATAATATTATGAAAATCATGTGATGAAGCCTACTCTTGTAAGCAGTTCTTTTCTTAATCAAAAGAATAAATTGGTAAAGACATACAGATTATATCATTCTAATATGAATGCGAAAGTAAAAATGTTAATTGGTAATACAAAGATATAAATTACATCTTAAATCCCAAGTACATACATAATGATACATTAACATCTTAATACAAATATGAATGCTTTAACATAATTCAATGTTTGGCTTACATGACAAATAAGATTTCCTAACCATGTGCAATAACAATATGAATCTCATCATCACATATAGTTGATTTGATATAGATATGAAATTATCTCATAAGAAATAATGTTTAATGTGATAAGATAACGTAACTAAGTCATGAAATAAATTCTTTTCATAATAAGTTATTTACAAATGATTAGAATTAATCATCATGATCGTATAATAAGAATTTGATGAACAAGTAGATTGTAATTCTTAACTTGGTAATAATAAAATCTTCATAATTCATTTAGAACATCTACATGTGGGTAATAATGAATTATTATGTGGTGAATTTTTGTATCATCTCGTAATAGCAATAATCATATCTTAGTGTTTCCGATGAAGGTAGTAACATAAAAATGAATTCAATAAGTTGAATAAATATGAGATTTAGTCATATGAATTGATAAAGGAGTCATAAAAATGATAGGTCATCACGATCAATGAAATTATTTAATAGTCATTGAATTAATATTTGATAGATCTTTGATGTCATTTTAGTGCTAATAAACATATACAAGTATTTGAACTTTGATAGTAGTGATCAATGGGTCGGTATTTTTTGTTGATAATAGTGATTAATAATTAATATTCTTTATTAGATATCCATGGTCATTGATTAATGATAATCACTCTTTGATGATGATAGTGAAATTTATTCTTTCAACTTTAGTTCTTTCTTTAGAGTTTTGAAATAATTACATTTATCATTTATTGTATTAATATTATAGTATATTATCTATCATATCTCAACTAATTAAAAAAGACATTGACGGAGTGATGTTACATATCTTCTTTTATATATACATATAAATTGTTTTATTAGTTGTATTTGCAATTATAGTTATTAATAATAATTTATGTTTAATTTTTATGAATATAATTTTGTTTATATAAAATTTTAGCTAAGATATTTATAAGAAAAACTAAAAATATTTAGAGGAAAATTTTAGAACTTAAGAAATTATTCTTAAGAGTTTTTTCTTTGTTTATATATATATATATATATATATATAGATAAATATAATATAAAATATAAAAAATATTGATTGCTATAATAAACTAATGGTTAATTGTTCATATATTAATACAATATAGTTATAATTTTTTTATTTAGATAATATGTTTATTTTACAATAAGCTTAGCCTATATATACGGAAGCCTAGTTTGACCTAACTCGTGTCTAACCCTATCGATAAATTAATGAGGAACTAGTGTGACAACAGAAGTCTCCTTTAGGGATTGATACATCACTCTCTTGAATGATTTTTTTTTCATTGTTTAGGATGGAGTGCCTAGTCATTTGTGTTTCTCATTCACTATATATTATTTTTTCGCTATTTTTCCTTTAGCTATGCTACTTGACCCTTCGTTTCACATCATGATTCAGTTCTTTTTTGCATAGACATAGATGATGACAATCTCCATCTTCAATGCACTCTAAAACTTTAAATATTGAGAAAAGTTAATATAATTAATAAATAATTTAACACTAAACTTTGTTCTTAATTTTTTTAAAATATACATGTTTATATTAGAGTATCAATGATGATGATGATGATGATGATTATTATTATTATTATTTAAAAATTTAATGCCCATGTTTATTTTTAATTATATTTTGCCATATAACCTAAGATACTTATATTGAAATAATCATTATTATTCTTATCATTAATTATTATTCTTATAGTTTTAGTTATATTTACATATATTTAAATATGCTAATTAGTTACTTTATTGGATTGTAGTTAAATATGATACTGAAATAAATTAATAACATATATATTAAGATATTCATACAATGTACTTTTTTTCTATTTCGATTATATAATTATAACATAAAATATAATTTTTAATATAGTGAATTTATTGATTTTACTACAAAAGCTATAATTATTAATTTTTTATACCCTGAACATCATAGAAGAATGACTTAAAATAAGTTCATATTTCTTATCATGCATAGAAATGATTTCTTATTATTCTCTCTCTTTATTATTTTGATTAAAATATCTAATGAGCTTCTAGATGGATATAAAATGAATGAGGGCTTCACAAAAAGGGAGTGATTGATACAACATCTTAACACATATAAAATTGAATAGAGAGCATCTTGCAATATACAAAATTGGAGGGAGGGAGAGAGGACAAACCCAATGTCTAAAATCTATTCATTTCCATGCACACACATAGTCATATATATATATAAAGGATAAAACAAAGTACAAATCTAGAGTCTATTCATTTGTCATGCACTTTCAATGCACATATGCGACAATGCATGGATGGTGACATTTATTATCAATTAATTAATCAAGATGCAACAAATTAACATTGTACTATTATGGACTCCTTAATTGACAAAGCATATTACCTTAATTGCACCAGATAAATAATATTGGCGGAGGAAAAAATTGGTAAAAACTTCAGTGAGGAACATCACAAACAGATCTATGTGTGATGTTAAAAACATAAATAAAATAAATTTTATTTTATTTCAATATAAATAAATATATACATGGATAGAAAATAGCAATTTAATACAGATCAATTGCGCTAAATAAAGAATATTGGTGGAGAAAAAATCGATAGAAACTTAAGTGAAGAGTGCCTCCACATATATAAGTGCTGGCAATAGTAGCAATAATGACGTCAATGCTGACAATGACCATGCTTGACTTCTCGTTTGCCCTTATCATTGTCTTAGTGTGATGCGCCGCCTAATTGTCTGTTGCAAGGGACACAATTTGCAAAAAACATAGGCAAAGAAGATTAATAATTTCTCAATATAAATAAACACATACATCGATTCAAAAGAGCAAGAATAGGGAAGATCGTCAGGCCAAGATGACTTTTAATTGAAAATAAAGTTTAAATTTATATTTAAACTAAATTTTATGTACTCCTTGGTTAAATAATGATATTACCTTAAATTTTACCTGATAAAGCATGTTGATTGAGGAAAAACAAGTGGCCAAAACTTGAATGTACAACACCTCAAAAAATGGGTAACAACAGTAGTAGCGACGGCAACATTTCATGATGCTTCTCATTTGTTCTTAATGTGCCCCACCTAATCTTAGGATGGAGTGCCTAGCTAGTCATTTGTGTTTCTCGTCCACTATTATTTTTTCGCTATTTTTCCTTTAGCTATGCTGCTTGACCTTTGGTTTCACATCATGTTTCAAAAAAAATTTTTTTTTGCATAGACATAGGTGATGACAATCTCCATCTTTTGGTTTTTTTATTATTTTGGTTGATAATTAATTCAAATGGAAAAAAAAGAATGCTCTAATTAAGTGTATATTATTAGGAAGATAGAAAATAATGTGAAATCAACTGATTTTATATGATACATGAAATTCAATCTTTATAACCATGATAAATCAAATAGGGAGCAAATGGGTACTCCAATCAATCTTGTAGTAATTAGAGGAAGCTAGTATGAGATAGATAAGAATTTGATTGATTTGACTAGCATTATAGAACCAAATATAATGTCTTCTCTATAATGTTTTTGGATTTTCGCACTCTAGAAGCAAACATTCAATTTTCTTGTAAGTTATGTAAATCAAATGCGTGATCATGAATGATAAGAATTTTATTTATCGACCTTTATGATCTTTCGAAGGACAAGTTGGCCAATCATTTGAACTTTTAAGATTTATAAATGTTTCAGATTCTTGAATATTTGAGCATTCAATTTTATTAAGATTTCTCGGCTAACAAGTTGGACATTCGAACTTTGATTTTGGTCATCTAAACTTTGTAGAAGAGCATCTGAACCATTTAATATTTCAAGTTAAACCAAAGTGACATGCTTATAAAGGTTTGAGCCCTCTTTAACTTTCATCCAATCCAATTTATATTTTAGCATCATATGAATCTTCTTTAACTTTCAGGATGGATAGAATTCTGGACATCAATCAAATATATTAACATAGTAAAATATAGTAGCATTATTCTAGGGTATTTATCCATAACTTATTTGGTACAAAGTAATGATCCTTTATGCTAAAAATTAAGCATCAATGTAGGAGTCTAAACACACTTCAAATGAGCAAAAATATACATATAAATAGACATACACTAACATCCATAATAGTGAATTAATGCTTATGATCCATTCATAATGAATAATCCTAGAAGTCATTTGAATTCCTCATTTAATCATCATGACCATCTAATTATATTTGAAACTAGCACACTAGAGATTTAATATAGTCCTAAGCATGTTGCTACTCACAAGAAGAGAACCTATGACTTAGACCTTGTTCTTCCCAATTTTTTAGCATTTGTTTTGTTTGTTAACCTTTTAACTAGCACCGATTGTTCCCCTTTTTTCTTACCTTATCCTTGTTGTCATCATCTCCAATGTCCCCTCAAGCCTATGTCACCGCCCACAATGAGGAATACCAAAATCCACCAATAGAGATGAGGTATTGAAGGAAAGAAAGAAGAAAAATGAAAATAAAATGGAGGGAAATTGAAATTTGTGTCCTCAAACTATTAAGTCATGAAGATGAAGAGGGAATACAATTCTCTAGGGGTTGGAGCTAATTAGTGAAAGAAAAAATGACTTTGACTTCTCCTCATTTGGTAGTCAAACTTTTGATTGTGCGATCTTGGGATTGGACGTTTGATATCTTTCCTTGTTCTTTCTTTTCTGATGTGTTACATGATAATAAGAAAAGATTCATTGTTGTATCATAATATTTGATCCTTAAATGTTCTTGATTTTGTGTTGGTGGTCCCATGCTATTTTAACTAATGGTTAACTTTATTCTTTCTATTTTAGGACTGTTTAATTTAAATAGATTAGAGGTATGAAAAAAATTTAACTAAGTCGTGATATCTACACTCATTTTAAAAACCTTGATTTGCATGGATATCTATGTTGTAAACTTTTCTTTGCAATAAGTTGTTAAAGGTTATGGTGTGTTTATCACTCTTGATCGCATTTGTCAAGTACTAGACAATTTTTTGAGAGTGGACATGCTTCAATTTTCCGACGACATTATTTGGCATAGCCTCATCTATAATATGTATAAAGGAGTATTCTATCACTTGTCTACTATTGTTGTTGTGGAGTTTCACAAGGTTCATAAGGACTTGCATTATTGTCTCTTATTGCTTGTCGGTAGTGATCCCACCTTGCTTTGTTGTTCGGTAGGTTTCCCTTGCTAAATGTACATCAATACATCACTTAGTTTTTCACAATAAACGTAATCATGACACAATTGTAATGAGCATAAAATTTTGATATAAATAATTAACTACTCAATATAGGTTGACATAGCATTTATAAGACAGAAATAAGTCATCTAGTAACTAACACATGTAGGATGCCTGCTTCATTGTTGTGAGTGAGAACCTAACATTGTTCATTTGTTTGTCAAAGATAATGCATGACATGAAAGTCAAATTGTGAATCATCTATCTCATGATTGTTAAAGAATATTTTGCGGCCATAGCATTTATATCAGTACAAGAAAAAAGCCAATAACATATGGTCAGAACCGTTTGTAATTTGTTGAGAACCATCGCAAATGACATTTTTTGACGGATAGCGTCCGCACGAAAATGAGGCGTCGCAAACTATTTTCGACGATTATCTCGAAATCGTCGAAATCTTCGACGGTCGAGTTGGCGGGCTCAACCAGCGATCAATGAAGCGTTAAGATGGTTAAATTGATGGTTTGAGCCGTCGTTATCTTTCGACGGTTAAACCCATCGATGTTTATCGATGGGTCCAATTGTCTATAAATTTGAGCAGTTTAAACCATCGATGATTATCGACGATGGTTCTAATCTTCGAATATGATATATTGACGGTTTAAATCGTCGGAACAATTCGAAAAAAATAGAATTCAAACGGTTTTAAAGCAAATAAATTTAATAAAATTAATTTATGTCACGCATAACAAAATTGTTAATGTCAAACGAAATTTAACGCATAACATCAAATGTCAACACAACATGTCCAAACGTCAAATGTCAATTGTCCAAACGTCAAATACAATACAAAGAAGCTATAGTACTACATCGTCCTCGTCGTCATTGAACTCGCCACGCATCATGTCACGCATCATTTTCTTCATCTCTTTCTTCTGAGCTAATAAATTACGACGCTTACGTTCTTCGAACTCTTTTCTGAGTTCCTGCGTAACCTCTTGCCTGATCATGTCAAACATTTGTTGCATACCTTGGCTCGGAGAACCTGATACCGATTTATGATCATATCCAATATATGCACTACTAACAGATGATCCGAGGCTGTAAATGCGACCCTTCTTGACTTCGACGTGGTCCGTCCAATGTTGTCGAGGGGTCAGCAGTGTGGTCTCCTCCTGCGTGGCTTGCGTAATGTGCTTGACTTCTTTTGTTTTGTAACCCTCCTGAAATTTTAACAAAAAACAAATCAACTATAATATTTATAATGACGAATTTACTATCTTATGTCCTGAAATTTAAAAACAAAATAACATCAAATAGATTTACTTACATATGTCTCCCGAGCAAATGATGAAATTCATTCTTTATTTTTCTTCTGATGAGTTCGGAGAAATATTTCGTCCTAAGTAGATGGTCTACCCGTCTCTTTCTCCTGTAGTTAAAAATGTCAAATAAAGTATAATATTTTGTCCATGCAATATGATAATTTATTGAAAGACTTTACCATTCTCTTCGCAATCGTGCTCGTGGATACACATCCACCCGAAAGCAAGCATGCTCCCTGGTCGAACTCTCGACTTGTCTTCGCTTTTTCACACTTTGATTTGTACTCATTGGTAGACTATTTTCGTAGTAATTCGATTCAAACAGTCTCAGGGATCCAATTGGGTCGTTCTCTTGCAGCTCAAACTTTTGAAAGCATCGCGGACCAATTTTTTTGAGCACCGAGAATTAAAAGCCTTCCACATTTGTTCCATATGTTTGGCATCCCACCACACATCAGTCTGCATGTACATAAAAATAATTAAATTAGTATGAAGATAAATTTAAATGACCAAATCGGCTTCTGAGGATACTTGAAATTCATTAAATAACATTTTCCTCATGGCATATGAAACTTCCCTCCATGTAAGCCACGTGTCAGTATACCTATGTCGTAGCACCTTAGTAACTGTGATAGTCGCGGATTTCGACGTTACAAACCTTTACGAATACGAAGTTATAAAATTCGATGGATGAATAACAAAATGTAAACATTTCGAAAGACATAAAATAACACTTACCCTAAATTACCATATGACTGTACGTATGCTTTGTATATACGATTTGACGAGGCTGCATCTGAAGGTTCCATGGAATCAGGAGCTCTAACGGGTTCTTCCGGCAAATGTGTCTCTAGGTCTGCAATATCAGCGTGAGAGGAAGGAGTGAGCGGAGGGGACTGCCGTTCAACTATGCGAATGCCCGTGACTGATCTAGGCACTCTATTTGAAGAAGTATCTCTAGGGATGACCTTCTCTTTTCCCTTATTTTTTTCTTTCCCAAAACGAAACATTTGTATAATATAAAATTTAATGCACTTCAAATTTACAATTTATACAAAACTTTAAATTGACAATGTTTCGACCTGACGTTCGGTTACGTCTTGTGTCGCATCTTTAGGAACGGAATTGTAGGTATAACTCGAGAACCAATTCTTAATATCCGAAGGCGCTTATAAAAAATAAACAAATTAATTCACTTATTTTTATTTGTAAAATTATGATCATTATTTTAAACATTCACGAGATGGAATCGAATATGAAAATGCATCATTCTCGTCAGGCATTCGTCGATCCGAACAATCGTCAGCATGCATCGCTAACTATGTTTATAATTTTACGATAGATGATAATTTAAATAAATCATTCGAATATAACATCATCTAAATTACAACAACCAGATAGTCATAAGATGACAATATTACATGAAAATGACATTGACTAATAATAACATTACTCATCATCCGAATTATCACATAATTCATATTCATCATCATCATCCTCTGAAGATGACGTAGTTTCAATTTCATCTTCGTCTGAAGTATTATCGTCATTTTGTATCTCGGCATTATCGAAGTATTCAAATAACTGTTCTAAATCTTATTGATCTTCGACTAATTCAGTATCTACAATAGATGCCACAGAAGTATGTGAGTCATCTTGGTATGCAAATTGCAACGCACCATCAATTTCTATCCTGCTTCTTGCCTTCGTCTTAATTACAACCAATCATTGTGCTTTGTCCCTCGTCTTTTCTGGATATGGCACATAATATATCTATCTTGTAGAGGACGGAATAATAAAAGGATCGAAAAGTTCATAACACCTATTGTGACGTACTTCAACTATTTTGAAATATTTATGAACTCGCATCACACTTTTTTCTTTTGGATCAAACCAATTACATTCAAACAATATGACTCTAACCTCTAGTGTATTCTAACTGAATTACGTCTTTGAGAATACCGTAGGAGCCATGTCGTGCACAACTCTATTCCGTCGAAATACATTTCGATTATTTCTGTACGGATGATCTGCTCTAAGAAATTATCTATGACAATCAAACCAGCTATTTTCACCCCCATTTTTTCAAAGTGAACGCATCTAAGTGTTCCATGCAATATGGACAAGCTAGTTTCCTTGCAGTCATCCAACTAAATAACATTCCATAGGCAGAAAAATTATTAATTGTCCTCAATAAGACAGCTTTCAAGGTGAAGTTTTGTTTGGTCGACACATCATAAGCGACGACACCATCCTATAATTTTTTTAACTCATCAATTAAAGGCTGTAAATATATGCCTATCTTCTGTTTAGGACTGTGAGAATCATGAATAATGCATGTAAAAAGTATATAAGGTGCGGACATACAAATTTTAGGAGGTAAATTATATGGTGTTACTATGACCGGCCAACATGAATAAGGAATTGATGTTTGATCGTACGGTGTAAAATCATCCACGTATAATCCGAGCCTTATGTTTCTTTCATCACTAGCAAAATCTGGATGCATATGATCAAAATATTTTTACGCTTCACCATTCGATGGGTGAAGCATGATACCTTCAGAAGTATTATGCTGTGCATGTCACTTCATTTGCGACGCTGACTCTAGAGACGAGTATAGTCTTTTAAGTCTTGAACTAAGGGGCAAATAATGCATTCTCTTCGCAGCTACTTGAGTCTTATTACTCACTCTATATCGTTCGGCCCTACAAAATTTACATTCATTTAGATTGACGTCGTCACCATAATATAACATATAATCATTGCGACAACAATCTATTTTAGTTGAGCCTAGACCAAGTTTAGAAATAAGTCTTTTTGTCTTATAAAAATTTTCAGAAATACGAGCCACAATTGGTGTGACCTCTTTTAAAATATCTAGAAATGCATCAAACATGCTTGTGAAATATTGTGATATGCTTTCAGATTCAATATTCTAACAGCAAGTGATAATTTCGAATGACTTTCACACTCGGGCCATAGGGGTTGGCTTGAAGCGTTTAGCAACTCAAAAAAATCTTTTACTTATGGATTTGGTGTCTCTTCATCTAGTTCAAATCCTGTATTCCCATACTCAATTGTAGTTGTGTCATAAACTAGTTGTTCGTATTGCGAAGTAAATCCTTCGTGAGGATCGACATAATTGAGACCTTGATTTGGTATGCTTGTTGAAGGTGCTCCTTCACCTAAATCATCCCATTTTACTAATAATTTGGTTTGAAACCCCTTCTATACAAATGAACCTTAACTGTCTTTAACATTTGCAACTTTGTGTTAAGATATTTCAAATAAGGATACCTAATTGTTCCTTCACATTGAAATTGCAAATATTGACAAGCCACACTAGTGTAATAATCAATGCCATCTATGAATTCTTGTATCAAATCTCTACGACCGAAATTATTTCTATTATACGTCCATCGATGATCGTTCAAATATGACATAATTTTTGCATTATTTACGTATTATACTAATTAATTACCCTAAATTTTATAATAAGAGGCATATCAGAATCTTAATCATGACACTTACACAAAGAATAAGGACTGAGGTCTAAAATAAATTTAAATTTCACAGTCACTACAAAGGTTGATGTATTAAATTTTAAATAAAATATTAAAGAAACATCATAAATACTAATTAGAACTAATCATAAACAATAATTAGAATTCATCATAAATACTAATTAGAACTAATCATAAACATCATAAACACTAATTAGAAGTAGTCATATTTGCACTCTAAAATAACAAATTAAAACTAATGGATGAAATTTGAAATAAGAAATTTAAAAATATTACGTATTTCATAACTACTACAATAAATATAATTCATATTTCATTGTCAACAGATATCAATAGTAATTTCCTTAAAAATAAATAACTTACGTCGTTTGAAGTGATAGAGATAATAAAATAATTCCAATGACCTGCATTTAAATTAAACATAAGACAACAAAACATATGATCTCTAAATTTATGAAACACTCAATTTATGAATTCTTACACTTTTAAAGTTGTTGAAAGGAGAAACTTTCACAAAGCTCTTCAAGCAAGAAAATAATGTCCTGTACGAAAAATGAAAGTACATTAACATACATGAGAGAAAAAAATACACTGCACGAAATCGTACCCCGCCAGAATTGGCTGCCGTTAGGACCGCTACCAGATCGGGCCGCAAGTCATCTGTCCGGCCTAGCTGGATGTGGCCGGTGTGGCCCCATCTGGCCGCGGCGGCCGGCCGGCTTGGACCACCGCGACGGGCGGATCTGGCCACAACGGCGTGGACAAGGGCCGGCGGAGGAGAACGCCGTAACGAATGGCGGGGTGGGCAAGTGCGGAGGGGAGCAGTCGGAGGATGGGGGGAACGACGTAGTTGCGCCGGAGACGAATGGTTGCAGAGGCGGCAATGAGTCGAGCAGGTGACGCACTACGGCTTGCTCAGGTGGCAGCAGGTCGCGAGCGCAGGCCGACGGCGGCAGGTCTCACAGGAGGCGGCGGAGCGCGGATGTCGGGACTACAGAGGGAAGCCGAAGATCGGGAATAGTGACAGAGGGAAGCACACAAGAGATCGGGAATGGAGGGAGGGAAACCAAAATAATGACAGAGGGGTTGGATATTTATATAGTCCATTTTCGACGGTTAGAACTGTCGAAATATAGGTAAAAAATATAAAATATAAATTCAAATTCAGACGGCCCAAACCGCTGAAAGTTTTGATGATTCTTCAAAGAAAATTTCGACGGTTCTAACCGTCGCATAATATAATATTATATATCAAGTGAAATAGAAATATAAATTATATTCTTCCATTTCGACGACCAAATCGTCGAAAAAATTTAAATTATATATAAAATGAGTTCAAATTCTGACGGTTCTAACCGCTGAAAGTTTCGACGGTTCCTCAAACCCTCGCAACTTTCGACAGCCCAAACCGTCGAAAGAAAAAATATAGATAAACTATTAAGTGTTGTTAACGTTAATATTTTTCGACGGCTAAGACCGCTGAAAGTTTCGACGGATGCAAGAACCGTCGAAACTTTCGACGGACAAGTCGAAAGAGCACATGGAAAACTAATCACCTGGATTTACTATTTTCGACGGTCACGAGCATAAAAAATTTCGACGGATGTTGCGATGAATTTTAAACCGTCGTAAGTTTAGACGGCCAGAACCATCGAAAATATCTCCGACGATAATTACAACGGATATTTCGATCCGTCGAAAAATTCATTTGTACTTTAGACGGATTTCAGCCCGTCGAAAAAGAACCGACAGAAATTATGCCTTTTCTTGTAGTGTATGTCCATTCTCATTCAATTATGAGTGTTACACTAAAGTCATTCTTGTGACCCGCTTATGGTCATTATGCATAGGTCACTCTCATGAAACAATCACACACACACACATATCTTTTTTTAAATATTCAAGGCTATCTTGAGATAGAAGAACTTTAGTAGACATTTATCTTAAAAGGAATCATCACAGGAAATCTTAAAGAGGGCATTAAAACGTCCATGTCATCTTAGGTATCCATAGCCCCCAAATTGATCATATCAAACCCACAAATCCTAATGTGTTTATCATGTGCATACTCAATCACTTACTGATAAGAACATGAGTGCTTTTATTGCTTTAATCCATAGAAGTATACATTAAGATGAAAAAGAAGGATTGAAACTTTTTTACATACCTTTTAGGCATTTCTTATTCTTTTTTTTCTCTCCCTTTCTCCTTTAATTGTTTATTTAGGTTTCGACTTTTACTTTCTGATGTTGCGAATATTTTTGTTAAATATTATTAATATTCTTATTACTAATTTAGAGTATTACAGTTGACATAGTAGAAAAGTTAGTTGACAATAAAATTATGAGGCGAGATGAGCGGGAGACTTTCATGTGAAATGAATACATGCCAAATTTACAAATGTATAGACTTGGCTTCCAAATGAAACTCTGATATAAATTTTTAGACATTGGTTGGTTAATGAATAATAATATCATGGATAAGGTTATTTATTCTTCCTATTTTATTTTATTTTTAAATTTGAGAGTCAAGAATAATTTTATTCCAAATTTTTGGAGGAATAATTTATATTTAAAATGTACACTTTTGATGAGATGTTTTTTAAAAAGTGGCAAAACTGCTCTTCAACTTTTTTGAGGAGTAAATGGTACTATTTATCCATGAAACAAACAGGTTAAACATAGATATCATGCATTATTTAATTTTAATATTATCTGTTATAATGTGAGCGTTACAGTAATATAATTTTGGCTCCTCGAAGAAGATAGACCCGAGCGGCATTCTGGCCCGCCGGCTTCCATCGCCATCGACAAGCCACCACCACAGCTACTACGTACATACATTGCTGCTGGATATATATTATATATATACTGCATTATTATATTATATGGATGCTTGTATTTGGTATCAACTCTTTACTCTGCCAAACAATCTATATCAAAGTTCTCGTCATGTCGTTTATTTTTTTCTTCTACTTTATATCTTTTCAGTTACAATTTTTTTATTTTTTTTCTTTCATCTATTTTTAATTATTTTTTAATATAAGTATATATTATTTAGTTATTTATTAATAAATTATTAGTTATATTATAAAATAATTTATTAAATGTTATTAATTAAAAATTATAAAATATTTAGTTCTAATAATTAATAAATATTTTATTAATTAAACTATTCAATTATTTTTTAAAAAAATATATTATATTTGAATCTTAAGATGTACGTAAATTACAATATTAATAATATTTAATCAAAATAAATAAAAATAATATTAATAATATAATGATTTACGTAAATTATAATATTAATAAGATATTCTTATTTATTATAATTTTGTACCTCATAAAATAATAAATTATATTCTTAGTTCTTATTTTTTATCCAAACACACACTAAAACTTATTCATTAAATTAACTTTTTAAATAATCATCATTACACCTTTTTATTCAAACATCAATCCAAATAACTAATTTTTTCTTAAAATTTTCGTACTAAATATAATTATAATAAAATTAGTTAAATCATCTTTTCCATATACGAGTGAAAAAGGATAATAAAAAACGTCAGGAATAAGTGATCGCCTGGCTGGTACGTCTCTTTCTTTCTCTGTCCACAGCCATAAGTCTATCAAATGTAGCGCCGACCCCTATAAAATTCAGCGCGAGCGCCAACCTGTCTGCCTGTAACTTCAATTAGTTAAGCCCCAGAAAAAAAGAATATTACACGTTATGATTGCAGCCAGTACGTAACTGCACACCATTCCTTGGATCAACTACACGCCACCACGTCACGCGAAGAGGATCGTCCATCTACATAACGCATTGTACGTGCCGAAAGATGATTTATATATATAGCTTTTCTCTGGCAAGCAGTACACACGCGCTTCACGCCGACGACGGGGGAACGGGGGTTGTGAGAGAGAGAGAGAGGGAGAGAGAATAATGAGGACTTATATATATATATATACACACGAGCTGGGCAGTGCAGGCTCACCACCCTCCATGTCACAGAGACGCGTGTGTCCCAAAAGGCATGTGTGTATGTGCAGCAGCTGTCTACTAATTTGGTTGGATCTGTGTGTCACGTACGCACACGACGGAGCGAGCTAGGAACCAGCAAGTACCAGGTACGCCTCGTCACTTGCGGCCTCTCTGTTGTCTCCACATTTGGATGTTATCATGTCATGGACGTTATATAATATGTATATGCATGTCTGTAACGCCCCCAAATCGACTCCCGCCACGTGGCGAAGACCAATCTGGAGACGCTACGACATGCTATAACTTGACCATAACTTGGACCATATCTCAGTCAGAAACTGAGACACGTCAGCGGAAAGATAATGAAATAAAAGAAAGATAACATAATTATGCGGAAGTCTAAAAGTGGCTATATCATTGCTAAGAAATAAACTGAGTTCTACATCATGAATTTAAATTGCGGAAGGTAAATGAAAACTAAATAACACTCTAAAAACCCTATGGTTCATGTGTTGTCCTATCGCCAGAGCTTCATCACCACACGCCTACTCCACCACGTTACTGACCTGGTCCTGTGGAAATCAGACACAGGGGAGGAGGTCCTCCCGTAAGCTTTACAGCCTAGTGGGGAACCACATGATATACAATGCATAACATGAATATAATAATAAGCGATAATTAATCAGGCTTAACTTGAACATGAAAGATAACATATAAGTATCATAGATCATAATAAGGATAAGATCAGCGATATCATGAATCATGAGGATCAATAGTACATAGTAAACTTGGAATCATGAAATACTTGACTTGACTTGAACTTAAACTTGAACTTGAACTTGAACATGCTTGTCGATCTTGGTTATTAATTAACAATCAGGGTGACTTTGATGTGCCTTTAATTCTTGGGGTGTGCCCAGCAAACGATACGGTCTTGTGCGGGTCAATGGGTGATCAAACCATGACCAAGGGAGCGACCCTTATCTTGATGCACTTGGCTTGGACTGGCAACCCATCATTAATCTTTCATCTGAACTTATTAATCACTTTTATTATCTTGTCATTCTTTGTATCATGTGATGAAGGAGATATGATCGGTATGAGGTAAATCAAGACAAAGAGTTCATGTTGGAATTATAAGGAAATCAATAATATTCATATAAAAATAAAGAGAGATTAATAGGTGAATTTTGCTGGATTTTATGCCCAAAGAATCTCCTCCTCCTTACGGCCGTAAAACCCTAATTTCTTAGATTTTACGCCCGAGAGTCCTTTCATTTTTCTCGGCCATAAAAATTAACGTTTGTTACGTTACGGCCGTAAAAACAAAATTAACCTTTATTACGTTACGGCCGTAAAAACCCTATTTTCTTTTTACTTCGGCCGTAATAATTCAACTCTTATTTCGTTACGGCCATCACCTGTTGCGCTCATCCGTTACGGCCTATTTCGTTACGCCCATCCGTTACGGCCTATCCCGTTACGGCCGAAATCTAACTCTTCGGCCGTAACAACCTATTTCCCTTATCTCCCTCTTCTTTTCTCTTTCTTCTTTTACGGCCGAAACCCTATTCTCTCTCTTCTTTTCCTTACGGCCAAAACTCTCTTCTCTCTCCTCTTTTACGGCCGAAACTCCCTTCTCTCTCTTCTTTTACGGCCGAAACTCTATTCTCTCTCTTCTTTTCCTTACGGCCAAAACTCTATTCTCTCTCCTCTTTTACGGCCGAAACTCCCTTCTCTCTCTTCTTTTACGGCCGAAACTCCCTTCTCTCTCTTCTTTTCCTTACGGCCAAAACTCTCTTCTCTCTCCTCTTTTCCTTACGGCCGAAATTCTCTTCTCTATTTTTTTTTTTTCGACCGTAAGACAATTGCGGCCAAACAAATTTTTCGGCCGTAATTGCGTTATAAAACCGAGAACCGAATCCCCTCTAAATCTGACATCTTAGCAATCAATAATACCGAAATACAACAAACAGAAATAACTATGCATGTAACAATCAACAAATCAAAGAATTCAAGAAATCAAACAATTAAAAATAATAACTTGAATCATATTCATATTCTTTTCTTTTCGTAACTATGAGGGCATGAATTAGGATGATTCAGAGGTCATGCAAGGTGATTTCGATTCACCCACCTGTAATCGCAATCAATCCTTACTTCGATTCGTTAAAAATCCGTTCGAATTCGCCCTTGTTCCCTCTCGGTTCTCTTGTTGTTCCTCCTCTCGAATTCTATCCTTGCGCAGAAATCTCCCTACTTTGGATCGCGTAGGAGGGGAACGAAGGAAAACCGGGAAGGATTCGTGAGATTGCTGGAACCAGAAATTTAATGGCCAATTGATTTTTATCTCCCTCAATTCTCTCGTGAATACCTCTCATATACATATATATATATATAGATAAGGTTTTTATTTTAATCTAATCTTCTTCTCAAAATTAAATTTGAAGAGATTAGATTTAATTTTTCTTTCCTTTCAAACTTTGAGTGGGATTTGATTTTTAATTTCCCATGTGCTTTGCTCGGCCACCCATCATGATTTGTTTTCTTTTCTCCTTTTTTTTTTATCTTTTTGTTGGTTGTTACATTCTTACCCCCTTAAAAGAAAATTCGTCCTCGAATTTTGCACTAAGTAGAGGGCTTACTGAAAAGATGAGAGAACTTGGCGCATTTCCGACTCGAGATCCCATGTCGCATCATCGCCATGAGGGTAACGCCAAGCTACTCTGACCATGGTTACGTCCTTGTTCCTCAGACGTTGCACCTTGTGCTTCACTATGTGCGTTAGATACTCAGTGAAGATAAGTCTACGAATTCTTAACGTCATGCATCATCATCTCATAGAATTTCTGATGCTCTACTTTTTTTTTCCACATTAACATGCTGGGTACTTGGGACTTATTTTCGTATCTCCATGTTTCATGTCATTACTATTTGTTCATCCTTATACATCCGTGTCCTTCCCGAATGGATCGCAACCCAGGCTTATGATTATATCATTATACTTCTTTGTACTTTTTAAATGGATCGTAACCCAGGCTTATAATATTCATCACATACTTCCTATAAGACTTATTCCTAAATGGACCGCAACCGAGGCTTATGTTATTTATCTAGTACTTCTCTCTTTAGGACTTCATCATTTGGGTTTCACATGCTTGGTTCCTTCATCATTACATACGCAGCCTCATGAAGCCTAGCGAGCATCATTTGTGTCTGAGTGTATGTGTAACTGAGTTCAATTTTTACCAAAATGGTACTTCATGAAGAACTCATAATCTTTCAAACTTCATGTTATCTTCATTATCACATATTAGTATACTACTAAAAGAAAATATACCTAGGACTTTTTTTTTTTTTTAAACGATGAACACTTCAATTTTTTTTTTTTTTTTTACGTAAATGTGGCCATAGTTTGAACACAATGTTCTTGAGGACCTAAAAGTTTGAGGGCTATTCTTAGACCAATGGCATCGCTCAATTTATAGTGATCATTCATTGTCAGGAAAAATTATCTTTATTACTTCCTCTTCAGCAACTCGAACTACTGGTATTCACTCCCTAGATTGATCTTGAGAGCACTTAGCCTTAAATAGGTCATCTTTGCATGATAACAAACACTTATGTCTTGATGGTTATTTTAATTAATAACTTGTTAATAAATTTTCAGATTTATATAGTCATCATTCTTCTTTACAAAAGATGTGGAGCATCTAAAAATGAGACCATCAGTCTCATAAACCCCTTGTCTTGAAGTTATTAAATTTGTCTTTTCGATTCATGTGTCATGGGGCATTAGAGATCAATGTCATACTTGAAAAGATGTCGATATGACACTCAACTTCTAACGATAACCTTTTAGACGATTTGGATACCAGTAACTATCTTCTTCTTTTTGCATAATACTTATACATCTTAGGAGGAAGAATCAAATAGAAATCCCATCGCATTCCTCCTAAGAAGTTTCTAGTTGATGTGAAAAATAGATCTTATCTTCAATCATCATTAGTATCACTAGCATGGACTTTATGGTCACTTGATCTTCATCTTAAATCAGATATCTTAAAGGATTAAATAAAGTATAAAAATGAATAATTGTCAAATAAGACAATTATGTTTGATATCAATCAAGAGTCCTTTAAATCAATTGAGGACGGATCATTCTTGGCATTCTATGTCATTGGAATAGGGTTGCTTCTTAATCAATGTCATTTGTTATCCCCCTTTTTTTTTTTCTCGACACATTGTGCCAATGCTTTATTTGATATGATTGTCATGAGAGTTGCCCTCAATCTTAACTTCTTAGCTTACATTGATTTGTTTCTTGCAATGTCAGGTCATATCATTTCATGGGAGGCCAGTGATTATATATGACCACAATAAATCCTTTTCTTGAGTATCTTGAAGCACTCTGAATCAATGTTAAGGTCGAACGATATCTACGCTGAGGGGTCGCTACATAGTATATTCTAATCCAGAATTAACAGAATAATTTATGTGCACTACATAACATAAGTCCTTAGTCAAACATCATGAATGCAGGTTGACACATGGAATGAATTCAAACAATAAGACAGAAAAATAAAACAATCAACAAAACAGAAGACAAGCAATCATTCTTCTTCTTCGTGCATCATTTCATGGTCCTTTGCATTAACGATATCTTGTAGTACATGGGAGAGGGTCGGGATAACTTTAAAGTTGGAAAGAAGAACTAATCCATTTATAAGACTTATGATCAAATCATAAGTGGTCCACTTAATCAAGACAAAATCTTGAACATTTTTCATCATACTGACGTAGAGGCATCTTAGAGAACATTCTATATATCATCTTATATCTTGCATCTTAGAGGACAATCTATGTATCATCCGATGGCTTGCTTAACCCATTATCTAAACATATATATGATTTATTTTTCCTCTTGAACCATCAACTATGATTATATGATTAAATACTCTATACTTTTTGACATTATTATGAAAACTATAATTATATCAATAATTAAAATCAATTAAAACTTGCATAATCATCCCTCTCAGGTGCATAACTTGCTTTTCCAGAAATCTTGTAAGAGACTTATAAAATTCCTCATACTTTACCTTAACCCCCCATACTTTCTAAAGTTTTCCTCACTTGATGCTTTGATCTTTTAATACTTAATGGCTGGAGGCTCATATCCTCCTCAAGTATATCTCAATTAAGAGACCTTAAATCTTTTTAAAATTTCTCACATTCATTTTTAACCCTTTCATGTCTTACTTGTTCTTATATAATTCTTGTGTTAATCATATTAGTCTATTTTGAAAATATATATACATTGCGATGATAGAGAATTCATTCTTTAACAATGGCTATTAAAAAAAATATACTTCATATTAATAAAATTTCAAATATACTATATACTAAACTAAGTTAATTAAATCTGTTTACTTATTTAATTATCCTTATATATTTATAAGTATATTATGTTATATGTACATATGTGTGTGAGTATGCTAGGTCTAAAAGTTCGGTTAACTTAAATAATCACTTATTGAAAATTTCTCCTAATATTTATTCAAGCTAACGTGACTTCTGAACACTTTAAGCTTCTATATTTGTCCATCCATACCTTATGTATGCTTGGTTTCACCTCTACTATTTGAAATCATCTCACACCTACGTGTTGTGTGAGTCAAATCCTTTAATTACTCTTATAATTTCCTTGTTTCTTTCTTAAATCTACATCTCTTTGCAACTGATATGCTTATTCATTTTCCTCCTCATACTGCTGCAGTCAGCAGAAGAAGTCCGTGAATAGAGCAATCATGAAAGAGATGAAAAACATGGATTATAAGAAACATAATCATTTCTTATATTTTATTCTTTAAATATCTGTAAGACTTATTTTTTTTTTTTCACGTAGATATATTTATCCACATGCATGTTGTTTATTTTTTTTTTCAATTTGTTCGTAACCTTTATGATCCTTTTTGTTTAATCACTAATAACATTTAAGTTGATTCCTACCATACAGAGTAACCTTCCTAGGAATCAACCACTCATGTGAAATACATGTCAATACATCAATAAAGAATAATTTAATGCAAGAAAATCTTACTTGTACTTTACGGTGGAGGGTGTGGCGACTGCTCGGCGATAGCACATGAACCAATACCATACATATTCTATACACTAGGACGTCAAGAGAGTCCTAACTTTAGGCTCTGATACCATAAATGTAACGCCCCCAAATCGACCCCCGCCACGTGGCGAAGACCAATCTGGAGACGCTACGACATGCTATAACTTGACCATAACTTGGACCATATCTCAGTCAGAAACTGAGACACGTCAGCGGAAAGATAATGAAATAAAAGAAAGATAACATAATTATGCGGAAGTCTAAAAGTGGCTATATCATTGCTAAGAAATAAACTGAGTTCTACATCATGAATTTAAATTGCGGAAGGTAAATGAAAACTAAATAACACTCTAAAAACCCTATGGTTCATGTGTTGTCCTATCGCCAGAACTTCATCACCACACGCCTACTCCACCACGTTACTGACCTGGTCCTGTGGAAATCAGACACAGGGGAGGAGGTCCTCCCGTAAGCTTTACAGCCTAGTGGGGAACCACATGATATACAATGCATAACATGAATATAATAATAAGCGATAATTAATCAGGCTTAACTTGAACATGAAAGATAACATATAAGTATCATAGATCATAATAAGGATAAGATCAGCGATATCATGAATCATGAGGATCAATAGTACATAGTAAACTTGGAATCATGAAATACTTGACTTGACTTGAACTTAAACTTGAACTTGAACTTGAACATGCTTGTCGATCTTGGTTATTAATTAACAATCAGGGTGACTTTGAGGTGCCTTTAATTCTTGGGGTGTGCCCAGCAAACGATACGGCCTTGTGCGGGTCAATGGGTGATCAAACCATGACCAAGGGAGCGACCCTTATCTTGATGCACTTGGCTTGGACTGGCAACCCATCATTAATCTTTCATCTGAACTTATTAATCACTTTTATTATCTTGTCATTCTTTGTATCATGTGATGAAGGAGATATGATCGGTATGAGGTAAATCAAGACAAAGAGTTCATGTTGGAATTATAAGGAAATCAATAATATTCATATAAAAATAAAGAGAGATTAATAGGTGAATTTTGCTGGATTTTATGCCCAAAGAATCTCCTCCTCCTTACGGCCGTAAAACCCTAATTTCTTAGATTTTACGCCCGAGAGTCCTTTCATTTTTCTCGGCCATAAAAATTAACGTTTGTTACGTTACGGCCGTAAAAACAAAATTAACCTTTATTACGTTACGGCCGTAAAAACCCTATTTTCTTTTTACTTCGGCCGTAATAATTCAACTCTTATTTCGTTACGGCCATCACCTGTTGCGCTCATCCGTTACGGCCTATTTCGTTACGCCCATCCGTTACGGCCTATCCCGTTACGGCCGAAATCTAACTCTTCGGCCGTAACAACCTATTTCCCTTATCTCCCTCTTCTTTTCTCTTTCTTCTTTTACGGCCGAAACCCTATTCTCTCTCTTCTTTTCCTTACGGCCAAAACTCTCTTCTCTCTCCTCTTTTACGGCCGAAACTCCCTTCTCTCTCTTCTTTTACGGCCGAAACTCTATTCTCTCTCTTCTTTTCCTTACGGCCAAAACTCTATTCTCTCTCCTCTTTTACGGCCGAAACTCCCTTCTCTCTCTTCTTTTACGGCCGAAACTCCCTTCTCTCTCTTCTTTTCCTTACGGCCAAAACTCTCTTCTCTCTCCTCTTTTCCTTACGGCCGAAATTCTCTTCTCTATTTTTTTTTTTCGACCGTAAGACAATTGCGGCCAAACAAATTTTTCGGCCGTAATTGCGTTATAAAACCGAGAACCGAATCCCCTCTAAATCTGACATCTTAGCAATCAATAATACCGAAATACAACAAACAGAAATAACTATGCATGTAACAATCAACAAATCAAAGAATTCAAGAAATCAAACAATTAAAAATAATAACTTGAATCATATTCATATTCTTTTCTTTTCGTAACTATGAGGGCATGAATTAGGATGATTCAGAGGTCATGCAAGGTGATTTCGATTCACCCACCTGTAATCGCAATCAATCCTTACTTCGATTCGTTAAAAATCCGTTCGAATTCGCCCTTGTTCCCTCTCGGTTCTCTTGTTGTTCCTCCTCTCGAATTCTATCCTTGCGCAGAAATCTCCCTACTTTGGATCGCGTAGGAGGGGAACGAAGGAAAACCGGGAAGGATTCGTGAGATTGCTGGAACCAGAAATTTAATGGCCAATTGATTTTTATCTCCCTCAATTCTCTCGTGAATACCTCTCATATACATATATATATATATAGATAAGGTTTTTATTTTAATCTAATCTTCTTCTCAAAATTAAATTTGAAGAGATTAGATTTAATTTTTCTTTCCTTTCAAACTTTGAGTGGGATTTGATTTTTAATTTCCCATGTGCTTTGCTCGGCCACCCATCATGATTTGTTTTCTTTTCTCCTTTTTTTTTTATCTTTTTGTTGGTTGTTACAATGTCTGTCCAGCCTTCCACAACAAATCAAATGACACTTTCCTTCCCCGTTCCCTCTCCTAACACGTGTTGCGAGCACGCCCTCGCCGTGGCTGCGCCTCCAGAGAGGCAGCAAGTGCAGGACACGAACTGCATGAGCTGTACTTTTCGTCGTCTTCCATCCACTCATTGCACTACAATTACAATCAATTAATTAATTGATTATATATATATATATATAGAGAGAGAGAGAGGAGAGATGTTATGATGTGCGTTCGCCCCTGCTCGTGAACTGAGTAAAAAACAAAAGAAAAAAAGGACAGCTGCCATAGGAAGGGTTGGGCTGGGCAGCTCAGCTTAGGCATTGCATCATCCTCTCGTCTCTGGTAGTGTTTCCAGTTGTTGTGCCGTCGTGGAATTAAGTTAACTGGACAAGCGCACTACAGAATGGGCAGTGCAACAGGTGCCTGCCTGCTCTTGTGTCAATAATATATAAGAAGAGCAAGGGGCTCCGCACCTACCCCTGTTTTTTTCTAGTACGTTGTAGTCTCGACCAGCCATAAATTTGACAGCATGCACATATATACTTTTTGCCGGAATACTTTGTACATGGACAACGCTACAACTCTGACTCCTGACTCTTTGAACCAACTCGCGCTGGCTGCTTCTGTGATCGAAAGGCCACCCGCCCCTCCATCGCTGTATCCCACGTACGATCATCCGTCTCCATCGCGGATCCACAACTTCATTTTTGCCAAATATCTATCACGCACAGCCACAAAGCTTGCTAGACCTATGAATATATATATCTATATATGTGATACATCCTGGCGAATTGGTACTCCGTAATTAATCTCTTCTTTTCCCTACATAAAAGAATACCTCGTCAATTTATTTGTTTGGATTCTAAACTTTATATATATTAAGTAAGGATTTAAACATTCATGTATATGTGTGTATATATATAAATATATATATGTAAATAGATAAATAAATAAATAAGTAAATAAACATATTTGAATGCGCGCGGTCGTTGTCGGACGTACAATTGGCCGGATCGTTGGCCTATATATCGATAGGTAAACAAGATTGCGATATCCCGGGTTAGTGGCAGGGAGGGGGAGCAGCTCTTGCCACGATGGGGACTCGGGATAAGGTTTTGATTGCATCTTGGGATCTCATTTCCCAGTATCAGTTTCCTCGACGGAGCACGCACACGCAGTACGTATCTGAACATATGGTGCTGCTTGCTCTGGCCCAATAATCCCTGCAACTAATTAAGGAGATCGACCTACTGCGCGGAATGGGTCCATTATTGATTCCTAGATCTTGCTGTTTCTTTATTCTGCATGATTGGTTATATATATATATATATATATATATATATATATATATATATATATATATATATATATATATATATATATAAAATATGCATGCATATTTTGGATATAGTGATTAATATACAAGCAGCAAACCAGTTCGTGATTGCACGCAGCGGGGTAAATGACGTAACTTCGTGGTGCATTAAACAAGCGGCCACGACCTGGCCAGTTCGATTCGTGATTGAGGATTCCATACATATAATTCCTAACTCTTGACTCGGTAATAAAAGTTATTAAGCTCCTCCTCGTCCTGTCTGGTACATATATGTATATATTGACCTCAATTTTTGAAGTACTTGCTTGGTGACCGCAAATAAATTAATGGCGGCCATTTTGAAATTGGCCGCAAGAGCACGCGCATCTGAATGATACGTCTTTAGTTTCACAAAGCGTAGTTTTGAAGCCTTACATTTGGCACTTGGCGGTGTTCGTTTAGACCGTCCCTCGCCGGAGACCGGAGACTTCAACGCGCGCAGCAGCAAGCAGCAGGCACGTCTTCATCATCGGAAAGAACTTCAACTGAAGAGCATTGGATTAATTACTAATTAATTATAATTAAGGTGCCTCAACATATCAACAGATGGAGTGCATAATAGCCAACCAGCTGGGCCATATTCTTGTCTATGGCATGCTGCAGGCATGCATCTGCATGGGTGGTCGTCGTCTTCGCCGTTAGTTTTTGAAGCATGCTCAAATTAAGTGGGTCAAGGAGAGCCATGCAAGCAGTTGGTGCGTTATGCATGCCGTGCATGGTCTCTGAAAACGAAAAATTACCTGCGGGTATGCCGTAGAAATTGATGCATTCATAACCCCGTTGGAAACAAAGAACCGGCTCCCTGCGGCACGCATGTGCGACGCGCATATCTGGAAGATGGTACTGTTATGGCATGACACGTGTGAATCAATTCGATTCCGAGTCTGGTAGATAAGATGCATGTGTTGACTTGGGTACGCGAGAGAGAGTCGTAATTTTTGAATCTTAGCTATTCTACTACGTGGCCGTAGGAGAACTAACGTGACATACATGTTTATATATATATTTATATATATCTAGCTAATCCGGAACGAATGAATTAAGAGTTTGACATTTATAGCTAAATCAGTTGAGGACCTTACCTTACATGAGTGCATCATCACCTCGAGCGATCGACATATATAAATCTTGGATTTGCAATCAACAACATTAGTAATGATTGATTTATACTAATCAATCAACAAGGGCTCCAGTACTGATGTCTGACAATTCTGGCTGGCTTTAGAACCACTAATTCATGAAGAACTGCATGAATTGGGAAGCCAGTGGATCCAGAGATCTCACCCAGAAGATACTTGAGAGTAAAGGACGATGGATGGTTGATCTCCAACTTGGTCAAATAGGTCATTTTCTGGTCGAGAAATCATGCACGCAACCCCCGGCCAGTTGTTCCCTAAAAATATCCCTCCATCACACAACAACACGCACACGAATTTAATTTGTGCAAAAGTTTAAAAAAAAAAGAAGAAATCCTCGGCCTCTTTGGCGGTTATTTCTGGTTGATAGACCATTATTGCTGTTACATTTCCAGCACAGTATGTGAACACCCCTACAAATCCTACAGTAATTATATATATATTTACCAGCAGGTTGTACAGTTGCACTGCAACTTAATTGTAGTTACCTTGCAGTCAATGCAGTTGCAGGTTTACATCAATCAAGTTTACGGGCGCCAGGTCCAGTCAACGCAGTAGTTATACTATTGGACTCTTTCCGTGTTATACAATTGTCCGTCTCTAGGGACGTGTAAGTGCACCCACATGGTAGGAGAAGAGTGACTGGTTACTGCCATCAGAAGAACGGCATACAAATACCCAAAAAGTACAGATAAAAAAAAATCGAAGAACTTGAAGAGAGAATAAATTAAGAATAAGTAGTGGGACAAATTCACACTAATGCAAATCCAACAATTAATTGGTTAAAGATATAAAACCACCAGTTTGGACTTTGAACGAAGCTGCTGCTCCTCTTCCTCCTCTATTAATTAAGTCGACCTCCTCATCCAGGTCAACCATCTCAGTGGTCGTTCCATCCCGCATGGCGCGTGCGTTGACACGTGCAAGTCCACTCGGGGGCATCTCACAAATCGAATACATCCATTTTTTTTTTCACTTTTCCCATTAGCTAATTTAATTTAATTTAATTTAATTTAATTTAATTTACTTTTAAGTTTTACCTTTTTCCTCTATCTCTTTTTGCTATTATTTTTTTTTTTGAAGAAGACCTTTTTGCTATTATTTTAACTACACGAGGAATTAAGCCGGAGGCTCTCCTCGCCTATATATACATATACATATAAATGGCTTCTTCCATCCCGTCCACAACGCTCTAGACTAGACCCCGTACAAGTTGATTACCCCACCGAAACAAAGCAGCTATGGGCGCTGCTCCTGTCGCCGCGACTTGGTTTACCAGCAGCTCCATGATTCTATCCTCAGTCCTCGGCGCCATTTCCAATACTTGTACCATTACGACGTCTTTCGTGCCCATGATCATGATCCTCCTCCTCCTCTTCTGCCTCCTCTACTTTCTCACATCCCTGCTCCTCAGAGCGCTCTTCCCCTCCGTGGCGGCCCGCCGCAGCGCGCTGCCCCTGCCGCCGGGCTCCATGGGGTGGCCTTATGTTGGAGAGACTTTCCAGCTCTACTCCAACAACCCCAACAACTTCTTCGCCCTCAAGCAGAAGAAGTACGGCCCCGTTTTCAAAACCCACATCCTGGGCTGCCCCTGCGTCATGGTGTCCAGCCCCGAGGCTGCCAGGTTCGTCCTGGTCACGCGGGCGCACCTGTTCAAGCCCACCTTCCCCGCGAGCAAAGAGCGGATGATCGGACCCCAGGCCATCTTCTTCCAGCGGGGGGAATACCACGCCCTCCTCAGGCGCCTCCTCGTAAGGGCCTTCGTCCCCGAAGCCATCCGCGGCAAGGTCGCCGACGTTGAGGCGGTCGCCGTCCGCGTGCTAGACTCCCTCGACGGCCGCATCATCAACACGTTCCAAGAAATGAAGACGGTGAGTCTGCCTTCCTTCCTTCCTTCCCTTTGGTATAGTAAGATAATCACATATACATCTAACCTCGATCGTTTAATTAGATTAGTTGAAAGAGAAATATTTGTAATGGTGTATCGTCTGTCAACTCGTATTAATTAAAATATTGATTTTGCTGCGGTTCTACCTGTTCCGTCCGTCCAATGCATGGGGTTGGGGTTGGATTGGATGCTCTGCTCTGCTCTTGAACCATCATCCGCATGCCACAGTATGCGCTGAATGTGGCCCTGCGTTCAATATTTGGCAAGGATGAGGAGGTGGCCGGCTACGTGGAGGAGCTGAAGCAGTGCTATTACACGCTGGAGAAGGGCTACAACTCCATGCCCATCAATTTGCCCGGCACCCTGTTCTACAAGGCGATGAGAGCCCGCCGACATCTGGCTCAGATGGTGGCGGAGATCATATCCATCAGGAGGAGGAGACAACAGGCGGAGCCGTGCAGCGACCTTCTTGGCTCTTTCATGGAAGCTGAGAAGGACGGCCTCACCGACCAGCAGATAGCCGACAACATTATTGGGGTCATCTTCGCCGCCCGCGACACCACTGCCAGCGTCCTCACGTGGATCGTCAAGTACCTCGGAGAGAATCCGGCCATCCTCAAAGCCGTCACGGTAACACAAATTAATTAGATCCTCACGTATCTCTTTCCCGCTATCTATATTCTCTAGATCCAGTAGATAGATCACTTGAGTAAGCAATTAAGTTGTCATCGTGTGCGTTTCGTTTGAAGGATAATTGATTAATAGAAAAACAAAAACACGAACACGCAGGAGGAGCAAGAGGAGATCCGGAGGAGCAAGCAATTAGGAGATGGAGATGGAGATGGAGATGGAGATGGATACCTGACGTGGGCTGACACCAGAAAGATGAGCGTCACTTCGCGGGTGATACAGGAGACCATGAGGGTGGCTTCCATCTTGTCCTTTACCTTCCGGGAGGCCGTCGAGGATGTGGAATACCAAGGTAATTATATATTATTATTATTATTATTATTCATATATAGTTAGTTCTCTTCTCATATATATAATTAGCTAGATGATTGAATAGAATTGGACAGAGTTTTAAGAATTAAATTTGGTCGAATTTGTTTGTCTGCCTGCAGGCTATCTGATTCCAAAAGGATGGAAGGTTTTGCCTCTCTTCAGAAACATTCACCACAGCGCCGACAACTTCCCCAACCCTGAAAAATTTGACCCCTCCAGATTTGAGGTAAATAAAAAAGATGCCATTGCCATTGCCATTGCCAGCCAGTAGTAGTATTAGTATACATAACATAAACGTATATAGAAATTAATTGCGCTGGTAGCTGCTGATATATAGTAGTACATATATATTTTTCGTGGGTCCTAATTTGTGGTTGATGGTGCCAATTGCTGCTGCAGGTTGCTCCGAAGCCCTACACCTTCATGCCATTTGGGAACGGGACCCATTCCTGCCCTGGAAATGAGCTAGCAAAGCTGGAGATGCTGGTCCTCCTCCATCACCTCACCACCAAATATAGGTAATTAACAACGCAGTCCAGTTGAGTCGAATGGAATCAAGTCGATCAACTGAACCCCTGCTTCATAGCTAATTTCATTTTCACTACAGATATCATACTAATATTATAATATATGCATGCAATTGCATTGCCTACCTACCTTCCTGGTCCTCCTCTCATCCATCAGATCAGATCCGATTCGATCCCGTCAGATCCTCCTAAATAAACTGATATTCCTAAACACTCATGATGATCCAATCCAATTCTCAAGCTTGTGCTTCCTTGAAATTTCAGGTGGACGTCTGTGTTGGGGTCCGAAAGTGGGGTTCAGTTCGGTCCCTTTGTGCTTCCACTGAATGGATTGCCCATGAGATTCTCTCGCAACGCAAGTGGACAGACGTAAACAAAATCCTTTTGCACCAGCCACAGTCCCATCTTTAATTAATTTCCCAGCTGATCAAGAGCAGCGGCAGCAATCATATATGAGCAACGACGTCACAAAGATCTGACGTTTGCCCAAGAATCGAACGAAGCAGTATATGTTGCAAATTTTGCAATCCAAAGTGATTGGATTTTTTTTTATCGGCGGTGAAGGAAAGTAACGACACACCCGGTGGAAATTTGAGGGGGGAGAGAGAGAGAGAGAGAGAGAGAGAGAGAGAGAGAGAGAGAGGAAACCAGATTAAGGATCATATTATTAAACAATAGCAAATCAGGGCGAAGCAGCCCACGGCATGGGGATGCATGCTATAAGTTCTTTCACCCATGATTTTACTTTATTGTCCTTGTATTTTATTTGTACAGGCTTGTCAATCCAGATATACCAAGGGAGAAAACTCCCTCGAAACAGCAACAACTGAAAGATAACCCCAGATCTTTTTCCCCTATACCGTATTTGGTTCAAACAATAAACGACTAATTAAGCCATGGACGCGCTTGATTCTCATTTTAGTGCTCTAAAACTTCAAATTCTGCTTTTTCAGGAATCATGGTAAACTTCACTCATAGCATGGTAAATGATATCTAAAGCTAATTCTCAAGGATGTCTTTATTAGAGCACAAAAATGCAATGAAGACTAAATGCACAGCTTGAGTTGTTTTGATATTGAACGGAGATTATATAGTTACAAGAATAACTAACACTAACGTAACAATAGCCATGTACAACGGAGTGGAATGAGTGTTAAGGAGGACTCTTTTCAAGAGTTCTGCAATTCCGACGTGGCTACAGTTCAAGGCGAAGTTTATCACGAAGGAATGGTTTATCACTGCAAAGTGATGTTGTGGACATAGGCAGCGGAGTCTTCACCGGTTTGGCATCTATCATCTTGGCACGATGTAAAATGTCCATAGTGTACTGAGATTGTGAGAGCAGTAATCCATCTAGTTGGTGAATAACTTCGACACCAAGGAAAAAATGAAGAGGGCCAAGGTCCTTGAGCGCAAACTTGTAGCGTAGGTGATCTTTGACCTGTTGAAGCATGGTAGTGAATGAACCTATAAGAATAAGGTCATCGACATAGATAAGCACATATGTTATCGCAGATGCAATCTGCTAGATAAATAAGGAGCAGTCTGTTGTGGAGGATTGAAAACCAAAGTCCACCAGGGCAGAAGAGAAGGTGTTGTATCATGCACGAGGAGTCTGTTTTAAACCATAAATGAATTTATTAAGCTTACAGACATAATTTAGATGGATCTTGTTATGAATCCTGGGGTTGCATCATATGCATAGTTTCAGTGAGAGTGCCGTGGAGAAAACCATTACTAATATCCAACTGAAAAAGCGGCCATTGGTGAATCACTACAAGGGAAAGAAAGTTGTGGGCTTGATTACTGGACGGAATGTTTCCGTGTAGTCAAGGCCAGGAAGTTGATGAAAACCTTTGGTGACCAGGCAAACTTTATGACGGTTAAGGCTGCCATCAGCCCTGAAGCTTAGTATGAAATATCCATTTGCAACCGACAACATTCATATTGGGTTTCGAGGGACAAGAGTCCATGTTTCATTCTGAAGTAGCGCATTGAACTCATTGACCATAGCAATCCTACATTCTGGCATTTGATTTGCTTTTAAGAAACATGTTGGAGTTGAGGGTGCAATATTGCTGTGAATGCCTTTAGACCTGCAAGTTTCCTGCAATTAATGGCTTGTCGAGGTCGTAATACTCATGTAGCTAGAGCTAGAGGTGATGGAGAGGAAGAGGGGAAGAAGAAGAAGATGGGAGAATGGGTGGTTGAATGGAAGTGGTGGTAATAGAAGTAGGGAGGTGAGGTAATGGGATAGCAAGCCATGGTGAAGATGATGGGACAAAGTTGTGAGTTGGAAGTGGAGGGGGAGAATGGAGGAATGCGAAGGTGGTTTCATAAAAAATAATATGTCGGGCTATGTAAATACGATTAGTTGGACGGTGAAGGTAGCGATATCCATGACCATTGGCAGGGTACCCAAAGACACAAGGGAGAGATCTGACATAAAATTTGTGATGATTATAAGATTGTGTAAGTAGGTAGGCCATGCAGCTGAAAGTACGGAGAAGTTGATAATTGGGAGCGCGTTGATGGAGGCACATAAAAGGAGACTGGTTGTGCAAGGTGGGAGTGAGAGTCTATTGATGAGATAAGTGGCAACTTCTGCAGCATAATGCCAATAATGATGAGGAATAGAAGCAAGGGTAAGCAATGCGTGTGGTATCTACAACATGTCGAATTTTGCAGTTTGCAGTCCCGTTTTGTTCATGAGAGTGTGCACAAGCAAGATGATTGTGGATATCTTGTGATTGGAGGTATTTTGTTAGGCCCATAAATTCTCTTCCACGATCAGTTTGTAAAGTACGAAGTGTGCAATTATATTGGTGTTCAAGCATCTTATGGAAAGTGGAAAACAACTTTATTACATCAGATTTGTGGAACGAAGGAAACACCCACGAGTATCGTGAGAAGTTAATGTGAAGAATTATGGTCTATATTTTCACTACTATTTTGCATGCATACAACACCTATGACAGCACGATTATTCTTCTGCGTAAACACATGCATGGCGCCAATTTAACACATTCCAAACATTCTCCACATCCACTCCATTCACCTATCACTCTTAGTTTGCTAGCAAGGAAGCTCATTTGGATAAATATCCTTTGCAGGAGGCGATGAACTTCAAGAGATGAGGTAGAGCGGCCACACACCACACAACGAACATGGAGGATGCCCTACTTTTTTATTGTAGAAAAGGCCAAAGAACAAACAACAGACACTTTTTACGTATGGGACCAGCCAGCTCCCTCACCTCCTGATGCAAGGAAGCTTTCTAGACGGAGGGACAACATAAGCTCAAGCAGCAAAAAGCTGCAGGCAGCAAGAGCAGACAACAGGAACAGAGAGGAGAAGATACCGACACAAAAGGAGGAGAGGACGAAAAAGGGGGAGGCGAATTCTAGAGGTGCATTCGATCATCGAGAGAGAAACTGAGAGTGAGGAAAAACAATGCCTGTGGAGATTCGTGGGGAAACTAGTGCTACCTACATGAACTATAACTAATTGGCCCTGTTAAGGTCGGGAGGTGCTCTATGCGTTTTGGACCTGTATTCTTTAGTTTGCACTTTCACTTTGCTATTTTTACTGTTTGAACCGAATGTCGAGCTTTGTTTATCATTCTAATGACATCTATTTCGATTCCTATTTTATTGCATATCTCTTAATCTTTCAAACTTGCCTTCGAATTTGAGCTCGTAAATCATCTTCATCTAGCACCCCCGACCTTAGGATGTATCAGGTTCTACGCGATCGAACATAGAGAAAATGAGCTTTGATGAAAATGATTCCCTGTGTGGTTTCCTTGTTTTCCTCACAATTATATTTTAGGGGGAGTTCTCGGATCATTGTCGCCTTGCATCCCCAACATAGGGATGTAATAGGCTTTACGCGACTAAATGTAGAGAAATCGAGCTTTGGCGATAGTGATTCATAGTTTAGATCTTCTTGGAGTTAGCAATGACGGTTTTTCGTTGTTTGGTTTAGACGTCGTATATCTTCCAATCCAAGACCTGAGGGGGTTATGCGTATTTCGAGTTTTTGGCGATAGACGACCGCATTGAGTTGGGGACTCGGATCATCCTAAACGAATTCAAAGAGTGTTCGTGTGTTCTTTCATTGCCATTGTTATTTTCAATTTCTTTATGATTCTAAAAAGTTCTACCTGAGAGGGAACATCTATGATCCTCATTTGAAATCGGTGATCCGAGTAGGGCCGAAGACAAATGAGTTATTTTAAAGAACTTTCAGTAATGCTTAATTGCATTTTCTGAATCGACTTTTTTTCTTCTCCTTCAAATCGTCTAAACAGTCTCGGTGATATACTAATCTCTAGCATTCTACCTGGGATTCGTATTCCACTAAGGTGAGCGCGAGCCGATCATAGTCGTCTCGCCTTAAGTGTATTTCTCTTGAATGCTTAGTACTCGATGGGCACGAGACCTTAACTAAAATCCAAAAAAGAAAGCTCGATCTGTAACCTAAGACAACGTATGCGAGAGAGATGATTGTACCCATCTTATGAACCCCTTTCACGTGTGCAACACAAGCTTTCCACTAATACGAGAGTGTTGTAATGGAGTCGAGTGTCTTCCCCATCAGGTTTGTTAGGATTTCTGCACGAAAGAAATTATGCACCGCGAGAGAACTCAAAAAATTTAAGGCAACGCATAGTTTTATTAGATGAAAGAAATAAAAGAGGATTGCAATATCACTTTCTCTTTGGACCCCTAAGGAATTTATATAGGCACACCCTTTTACATATGATAATAATTACAGATATATTGGGACTCTATATTAATCTAAAAAATAAGACACCTATGTTGTGATAAGGAAACAAATCAATTTCTTAACAATCTCATGATAAGAAAATATACATAATATGTCAGACAAGTTTCCTTTTATTTTGGAGCTTGGGTCCAGATGGGTTTCAGTTGGAGTAGAATTCAATGTATTATTAATAATCTCCACCTTGAATTGAATCATCCAATCAGATATCTAACACTCACCGCCGTCGCCAGTCCCTATTCTGATTCTGCACATGCGATAGCATTGTTGTAGCTCAATGGCTTTGGTGACTCCACCTCTTCAGCTATTTGGAATGCATATGCGACTATGTCCTCAAAGCCATAATGCTTAGAAGGACCTACTTGTCCGTGTGCACGTGCAGCAGCTATACTTGTAGTTGCTTCTTCTACTTGCTCTTCAGATTTTGGTTGTTCGACCTGATGAGATTCTTTTACTCCATTCTAAATTGGAGTTAATCCAAACTCCACCTTTTGCTTTGAAGGAAACCAAATTATGAAGTCTTTTACACTTGTACCATATCCCACAAAAACTCCTTCTTTGGCCATTGGTTCCAGCTTTCCTTCACTGGCATGATAATATGCTAGACAATAAAAAAATTTCATATTAGTATAATTAGCAGAATTACCTGACCATACCTCAATAAGAGTCTTTAGATCGATTGCAGTTGCATGACTTCGATTGATAAGGTAGCATGCTGTGCTAACAGCTAATGACTTATTCAGACCAGAATTAGAGAGCATGCACCGTGCCCTTTTTAAAAGAGTTCTGTTCATGTATTCTGCTACACCATTCTACTGTGGTGTATCTCGACGGTATGATATTTGATAATGCCTTAATCCTTGCAGAATCGATCAAATTCAGATGAACATAACTCGAAGTCATTATCGGAACGAAGACGTTTCACTTTTCTCGATGTCTGATTTTCCAACAGATTCTTCTATTATTTGAAAGCTTCGAATGCCTCGCTCTTGTGCTTCATCATGAATACTCATGTCATCCTTGAGTAATCATCTATCACAGATATGAAGTATATAGAACCTCCTAGAAATGGAACACTCAGCGTGGATGTAATCGAGTGTTGCCTTCGTGTTGTGCATGACTTTGCTGAATTGTTATCATTTTTGCTTGCAAAAAATGCAGTGTTTGCAGAATCCGATTTCAGATATATTTTGACCATCTAGAAGATTGCACTTACTGAGGATGTCCATCCTTTTCTGGCTCATATGTCTAAGTTTCATGTGCCATAACTTGAATGCTTCTAACTCTGATTTGGATGAACTATCTACTACAGTTACGCCAAAAATTACTGTGCCTTGTAGTATGTACAAGGATTTTTGTCTAATTCCTCTCATGACTTCAACATCACCCTTGGTGACCGTGAGAACACCCCTTGCAGCATCCATCTGACGTCTTTTGGAGTTCAGAACTTCTAACGATATTAGATTTTTCTTCAATTGCGGAACATGATAGACCTCTGTCAATGTTATCACCGATTGTCATGAGTTTTGATATGAATTGAGCTAATTCCAACTATTTTACAGGCTGCATCATTGTCCCATGATGATGTTTTCTTTATTAATATTTTGATAAGTTGAGAATCACTCTTTGCGCGGAGTCATATGATAAGAGTATCATGAATCCAGAACATAACTTTCCTCCAAACATCTCTGATCAGATACCATGAAAGCCAAATCATCATAATCAAATTCACTACTATGGTGTGCTACTGCAGCAACCGCTCTTCTTTTTGGGGCAATCCTTCTTCCAGTGAACCGATTTTTTGCAATAGTTGCAGATGTCTTTCGGATTGACGTTCTTCTTCTTCTTCTTCGACTTACCCTTTTTAGGGTTTGCCTTCTCTGCGGTTGTTACCAATCCTATGGTCTAAGTCTCCATAACCTTTCCAGACACCCTATGATGAAATTCACGAATGTGTAGGCTCGATCTTACTTCTTCTAAAGTAATTGTGTCTCTTTCAATGATAACAGACTCAACAAAATTTTCATATGACAAAGGAAGAGACACTAACAGAAATCAACAGAGTATTCATCCGATCAAGATGATCTTCCAGATGTGCACCTTCTTGCATGTGGAGGGCGAACAGACGTTGCTTCAACAACAATTTTTTGTCAAAGACTTGGTCATGTAGAGACTCTCAAATTTCGACCACAGACCGGCCATCGTTTCTTGATCGGCAACTTCAATAATCACCTCGTCCGTCAGACACAACAGGATCAGAAATTGCGCCTTCTCTTCTTGTGCCGCCAAATTTACGAGGTCGGATTATTTTTCTTTGCCATTCGAGTCTTCCTCCTTTGATTTATTCTTCGACACGTTCGCGAGCGACGCCCGTACTCCTTGATCTGCCAGAGACAAACTATTTTCACCTTGTGAATTTCTCGATGTTCACGTTGTGCGATGCCATCTCTACGCGTGACGAAGGATTGTCGATGAATCCTCGCTCTGATACCGATTTGTTAGGATTACAAGATCAGATTGTTTTCTCTTTGGATCCCTAGGGAGTTTATATAGGCATTCCTTTTTTACAGATGATAGAAATTACAAATCTACCGGGACTCTATATTAATCCAAAAAATAGGTCACCTATCTTGTGATAAGAAAATAAATCAATTCCTTAATAATCTCATGATAAGAAAATATACAGAATATGTCAAATATATTTCCTTTTATTTTGGAGTTTGGGTTCAGATGAGTTTCCGAGTATAGTAGGATCCAAGGCATTATTAACAAGGTTGACCATACACACACGTGAAAGGGCATTTGACTGTTTTAACCATATCATTTTGAACTAAAGAACCTTGTGTCCTGTAGCAGAAACACCTCTTATAAGTTCTCAGCATGCGTTCCTAATTGATTGCCCCACATTTTTCTAGATTTAACTGTCGTCTCCGCGTTATTCCTCTTTACATCCTAAAAATGACAAAAACACTTAGTTTCTTTTACTTACAGCATGATCCTTCTCTCTTTCATTTTGAGCATTTATCTTACTATGATCCTTCTCTCTTTCATTTTGAGCATTTATCTTACTCATTGAGTTTATTTCGAAGAGTCTTTTCGAAAACTTCGCAAACACTATTTCCTATGTATCGAACCTCAAACACTACAATGATACACTGTACGCTTGCGGATCACATTTCAATAGTGTAAAGAGATTATAAATTTTAAAATTTCATTCGACATCTTTTTCTGTGCTCAAGAGTAACACGCCTGAGTAAAGAGTAGAACTATGTCTTAGAGGCTCACGCCACCTTACACGTGGCATTCTCTATACACACTTTACGCAAGTCAGAAGTCATCAATGAATATTGCAAAATAGCGATGGCCATTGACGGACAACTGTGGAGCAAGCCCCCAGCCATCGGTGAACAACAACTGGAGCGGTTTGGTGCCGGAGTTATTGGACAAGGGAAGACACAATTTGCTGGACTTGACATGAACCAGGCAGAGCACTTTGACTTATTCTTGGATAGAGAATGTGGAAGCTTGTGCTGAAGTAGAACCTAGCGAAGAGTGCGTTGATTGGGGTGGCCAAGGTGAGCGTGCCAAGTGCCGGAAGACATGCTGGTGAGATGGACGGAAGGTGAGGGTGAGGAGGGAGGCAAGTAATAGAGCCCATCTTTAATGCGACTTTGTAGTAGTGTCTGCTGGGTTTTTCAATCCTTCACAACAAAAAAGCAAGGATGAATTTCAAAAACACAATCATTGTTAGTGGAAAATTGTCGCACAGATAATAAAGGTTTAGTAATTGTAGGAACATGAAGGATATTTCGTAAGTGAAAGTTGCAAGTAGGAGAAGAAAGAACAAAGCTGCTAATATGGTGTATGGGTAAAGACATACCATTCCCACATGGACCTAATCACTACCAGTGTAAGCATCAACTACTTGGAGCACTTCGAGGTTTGGAGTTGTGTGATGTGTAGCGCTAGTGTCCAGTCAATGTAAGAGCCGAGGAGGAATGCAGTTGTTGATGTGGAGGCAGGTTGAACAACATTATAGGCTTGTGGTTGTTGGGTGATAGCATGGCGATAATAGCAATTGTAAGGTGAATGACCTGCAACACCCCACACTGGGCAGAGATCTCAATGATTGTTGTAGGTGCATCCCCGTGCTCATCCTCTTCCACGAGATGGACCTCTTCCTCTTTCGCTAGTTGAAATCGTATTGGTTCTAGTATAGTTAGCGGCTGGTGGAAAGGCTTCAGTTGAGTGAGTGGCATGGAGTCTAATTTCATGACTCATTAATATACTCTGCAACTCAGGAAAGGGTCATGGAGTGGGTGCCGCCCAAGCAGGTTACCAATCTACATTCGTTTCTTGGCCTGGCGTACTACTATAGGCGATTCGTTAATGTGTATTGATGACTCCTTTGACAAATCTTCTTCGGAAGAATGTGAAGTAGGAGTGGATGCCTGCATCCAAGGAAGCGTTCAATACCTTCAATAAGGCCATGATGAAGGAAGCGGTGGTGAGCACTTTCCAGACCACATTAAATCTTACGAGGTATAGACATATGCTTTTAACTTTGCTGTCGGAGGAGTTCTCATGCAGGAAGGGCATTTCTTGGCATTCGAGAGTCGCAAACTCAACACGGAGCGGCACTACATCGTTCAAGAGGAGAGGATAGCATTGTGATGGCACTACCTTCTCGGTTAGTGATTCAATATCAAGACAGACAATGTCAGGACTAGCTACTTTAGACGTAGAAGAAGCTCTCGCCAAAGCAAGCATGGTGACAAGATTCTATGACGGAGTTTGACTACGTCTTGGAGTACAAGCTCGACAAGATGAATGTCATCGTCGGCGCCCTTAGCCGACTCGCGGAATTGGCAGTCATGAGCTCCTCTCAGGTTGGCCTAATCGAAAGGATTAAGAGGGGATTGGAGTCGGATCCCACGGAGAAGAATTTGCTCGAGCAAGCAAAGGAGGGCAAGACACGTCGATTTTGGGTGGAAGATGAGTTTATCTTCATAAAAAAACATCACATCTATGTTTCATTGTTCGACAACTTACGGTGCGCCATCATGCAAGACTGTCATGACTCCAAGTGGATGAGACATTTGGGCATCTGCCACACTTTAGCACTTATCGAGGACAATTACTTCTGACCAATGATGAAGTCATATATAATATATATATGTAATACTATATTAAATGATTTGATGAATATTTTTTTGTTAAAATAGTATCAGTATTATAATTTATGCGTTTTTGACATGAAGTTACAGGCATTTATGAACATGTGTTCTAATTTTCAAGAGTGATATTTTTAAAAAAGAAATTGAAGACACAAAATAAAAATGTCTTGAAATTAACAACATTTGTTTGTGACAAAATTGTAACATTCCCATTTAGGCATAGACTTCCTAATTTAGCAACATAAATTATAATGTCTCAGACATTTGAGTAGTGTGGTGTTAAAGATGAAATATTAGCATGTTGAAATTATGGACACAAGAATAAGAGCACTTGGAAAAGTGTAGGTGGATTTGTTGACAATATGAGCTAGTAACATAAAATGTCCCTAACTTGATGGTGTTGGATGGCAACACATAATTGCATCTTTCCAATAAAAATGCAAGCGGATGATACCAACTTGTCGTGGGGCCTTTGTAGTCACAAGGCCATGTGCGATGACTAGGCAGTCTGGGCGCCTCGCTAAAGTCTTTGATGGTCTTGACATCGAAAATCTTTAGCACGTGCGAGCAATCTCTAAAGCTAGAAAAAGTGGAGGCATTTGGGGACAAACGAGCAACTAGTCAAAGGACATAAGTTTAACACTCCTGGCTCAATCAAAATATTATTCGTTTTGAGTTTTTTATCCACACGAATTTAATACGCATCTTGATAAGTGAATGGGAAGCTACATGTGTAACACATGATCATCTTCATGTTTTGTCCATGTGGGACTTTTCATAATTGAAGTCTTTGTTGAGCAGATTATATCTTCTCATGGCATATGTTTCTAACGTGGCTCAAAAGTGAGCATGCAAGATTAGCTCTTATACTATTCTATAACACTCTCACTTAAGATATTATTCAATTTGTGCTTTTTTGTCTGTACAAATTTAAAATGCGTATTGACAAACGAGGGGGTAACTACATATCATATTTTGTCCACGTGAAATTATTCGTTGGTACCTATTTTCCACGTGGCTCAAAAGTGAGCACGCAAGATCGATTCTTAAACCATTTTTTAACACTCTCACTCAATCAAGATATTTTTTATTTGTTCTTTTTCTCATACAAATTAAAACGTGTATTGATAGATGAAAATGATAGCTACATATAAGTAGTTCATGATCATTATCATATTTGTCCATATGAAATTATTTATTGGTACCTAAAATTTCTTAGGGCGCCTCAATGATTTGGGTGCTCTTGAGTGGGTGTCATGTGAGCATGCAAACATCCAAGAGTGGTGTTCACAATATGGGGGCATCGGTACTAACATTGAGGCATGCTCAGTAGTTCATCATCAATGCTAGCCCAAAATGATTTTGACATTAATAATTTTGTTATCCGAAAACTAAGAAGGCTACAATGGCGTCGCTAGCTAGAGACAAAAAGAAAGTATATAATATTTGAGTCGCACATTAGCCACACAAAACATGGCATCCTTAAATTTGTTTTCGAAATCGAGAATAATGTATTTTTTAAGCTCTATTTGGGATCTCATAAAAGACTATCAGAACACATAAGCACACTTGGAAAGAGTCCTCCTTAACACTCATACCACTCCGTTGTACATGGTTATTGTCACGCCAGTATTAGTTATTCTTGTAACTATATAATCTCTGTTCAGTATCAATAAATTCAAGCTGTGCATTTAGTCTTCATTGCATTTTTGTGCTCTAATATAGTATCAGAGTAGGAAACGACAATGACTCCACAATCATCTTCATCTACAGTAACCACAGAAGCAATTCCCCTTTTTCCTTCCTCTGTAATGCTTCCATCTTTACATCAAACTCATAACTTCATCTCTTTGAAGTTAACCTCCTCAAATTACCTTCTGTAGATCACCTAGTTGTAGCCTCTCATTAACAGCTTCGCTCTTGAAGGACTTATCGACGGAACAATTCCTTGCCCTCCCTCTCCAACAGCAAGCATGTCGACTATTGACTCTCAACAATTTCTGGAATGGCGTCACAAGGATCAGTTGCTATTGAGCTAGCTTCTCTCTTCTTTGTCTGAAGAAGTCCTCCCTCTAGTGGTTGGCCTAAAGACCTCAAGGGAAGTATGGCTAGCTCTGCACCAGGCTTTCGGCACCCCAAGTGAAACACGCATTCTATAATTACATATGCAGATCCTGAAACAAGGCGACTCACCTCTCTCTAGGCCAAATATATTGCTGACGAACTCGCCTCAGTTGGGCATCCACTCTCCACATCCAGCTTGAATGCCATTATGTTCAACAACCTACATAGCGACTACAACATCATTGTAGCCTCACTGTCATCTAGAAGCATGCCGGCTTCAATCTTCATGTCATCCATATTTAGTTTTCCACTTCGATGATATGTCTCAAAAAGTGCACTTCGGTTGAGCAAAAGCACACTTCTCCCACTTGACGTAGAGTTGATTCTGTCGCAAAATCTCGAACACTTGTCGGATGTACTCCTCCAAAGTGCGTATGTAGATCATGATGTCGTCGATGTAAACAACCACGAATTTGTCAAAGATCGTAATACCTTATTCATCAAGGTGCAGAAGGTTGTGGGGCATTGATAAGTCCAAAAGGCATCATGAGGAACTCGAAAGAGCAATCCAGACTTGTCAATATCCTGAACGAAGATCTAAATTGGTAAACCATCTTGCGTTGCCAAGTTGGTCGAACAAATCCTCCATAAGGGGGATGGGGTACTTATTTTTCATCGTAAGCTTATTCATCACCCGATAGTCGATGCTCATCTATAGGAATACATCATGCTTCCTTTGAAAGAGAACTCAGGGTCATATGGAGATGACCTTACATATCGTGTATCCAATAGTTTGGTCAGTTGCTTACGAAGTTCTATGAGTTCCGAAGTGGTGGCTTCGATCTTGAGACTAAGACAATAACATGGCCCACCTCACGCTTTGGAGCTAATCGCTTTGGGAGCTCCGGGGCATGACGTCTACAAAGTTCTCAAGGGTTTTAAGAAGAGAAGTGTTGGAGTGGAGGACCCCAAATCTTTCAAGATGACGATCGCCATAAAGGTGTGCTCTGTCTTCGCAATTCCTTTGCCACTTGCATGGCAGAGAGGTCTTTTGCTTCGAATCTCTGCCTGATCTCAAAAACTTTGAAAGGGTCTTTAGGATCGAAGATGACCATTGAATTGGTGATCGAAAAGACACATGAGGCAATGTGTCATAGAAAAGAGATACCTGTCACCAATTCATAATCATCCACGAGTGTCATCGTCACGTCGAAGCTTCCCGATCACTTGTCGATGGACCTTCACTCTAGGAGAAATTCTTGTGAACAAGATTTACTTCGCATTTATCATCTTGAACGTGGTGGAAGTCTTCTTTAATGACAGCTTCAGCTTTTTTAGTGGCCACTTTGGACACAAACAACTCCGAAGCTCCCGTCTTGATAAGGGTGTTGAAGACTTGCCCATTCAGCTTGATGTTCGCATAAAGTCGAGTGATCGATGAAGAACCCTTTAAGGCGTTAATGACATTGAGAACGTGCATCGAATTGAGACACGCCTCCTCCTCCTTCTCATCAGGGCAATACATAGTGTTGATCGTCGCATTCTGTTGGCAATCACTTATTCAATGTGAATCCTTGCAAATGTAGCTAGGTTTTATTGGCTTTCCATCCATCTTGAACTTTTCATTATTCGTCCTCCTGTCTTAGTAGTCCTTGCCCTTCTTTTGATAGTATGAGTTGCCTCCTTGTGACTTGGGTTTCTCTCCTCCACCTCTACCCTTGCCCGAGGGCTTTGATGATGTGACACTCATCTTCGTATACACGACGAGTGATTCAGCAACGGCGACTAACGAGCGGAGGTTGAGAAAATCTCATGACTCCAACTCCGTCCTAGCCTAAGGCTTCAAACTCTTAACAAAGATCGCCAACAATGTGTCTTCGTCCACTTGAAAATTCTGTAGGCGGAGCTCGGTGAACTCTTTCATATGTTCCTTCAACGTGCCTTTTTGGCTAATGTTGAAGAACGCAATCTTGGCCTCCAGTCCCGATTTGGCGGGTAAAAAATAGTTGATGAGTTGCTTCCTGAACTTGCCTCATGTTTCAATGGAATCGACATTGTCATGTTCCACATCGTCGTAGTGGCACTACCACCATAAGTTCGTCGCACGTTTTCACCATCCTCCCTTCTGAGGTCACGTTCAAAACCTTCATGAAAGTCATTGATCTTCTTTGCCGATCTCTCGCTCTTATATGATTTCAACTTTGGCACATCGATTCTTACTTCATGTGAGGCAAACGTCTCGAGGCGTTGCCCATCTCCATAGTGTATTTTGAGCTTTTCTCGAAGGGACTTGAGCTCTAAGTTCATATCATGCCTCATGTTTGAGAGTCCATTGTCCAAAGATTTCCGCATGTCCATGATTGTTGCCTTCATGGATTCGAGTCTCGCATAGACCGACACGATCTCATCCCACAGAATTATGATATCCACAGGCTTCTCCAACTCTCGCTCGTATGTTGCGAGTTGGTATTGCAACTCACCAACTTAGAACTATTCGAGGCATTGTTCGAAGGCGATCATTACGTCCTTCAATCGGGCACGCACTCACTTTTGGCGGCCCTTCTCCGATGCGACAGAATTTGGGGTCATTTTCGAATTCAACGTCATTTCCTCTTGATCATCAAACACCCATCTGAGCGATCCTGAAAAAATTGCTCTGATATCAACTTATCACAAGGTCATTTTTCGTTCGACCGACCCGTGCGGCATTTAGATGTGTCTACTATCTAGATAAACTCTTTTGATGCATTTTACGGAAGCTTCATTTTCCTACTTGTTAAATGCCACGAGTTTGGGATTAGTCCCGAGCACACGCTTCGCATAGATGTTTGTGAACAAATGAGTACCTAAGCCGAACGCTCACTTTTGGGACGCTCTTGTGAATTACCACACAAGATTTTAAAATCTTTGTTAAGTAAATAGAATGATTATAAAAACTTCAGAACTTTGGAGGAGAACTAGCGGATCTCTCCTAATATATCATAGTTTTATATGGTAGATTTACGATATGTGATGTGGAAGATAAAATAGATGGTGCATTTTTTTAAGTATATATTATAAGATTATTTAAACCTAACTTATAAAAGTGGGCTAAAATAAAAAAAAATTACTGAGTAAAATAACTTAGAAGGTCCCGAGGCACGTTGTGAAAAGCATAAGGACACGTGCAGATATGATGCCGGTACAATGCAGCACATATTGCGCTTTAATATTTTCTCTCACCTAATTTGATGACAACCTCGACGTTGTTGCACTAAACCTTCCGTGACCTTCTACTGCCCAAAGCCAAAAGTTAACAAGCCCTGCATTAGGCTTTTTACAATAATACTCATGCTCACAGGTGAGATGAACATGAACTATATTTGTTGCTACTTGTCATAACAAAACCGCAAATCATCCAAGTGCAACACTAAGAAATGGAGAGCATATCATCTTTGTCATTTTAGATAGAGATTAAAGAATTTAACATCTCAACTGACAAAGTAGAATGAGTATCAGAAATAACATCAAGACATAGGGGTAAACTGACAGCAGATTGCTGACGCAATTGCGAACTACAAAAAAATACACTATGGTAACATTCATAAGCGAAGTCTCAACTTTTTAGGGAAGTCCAAGCGTTCCGAAAGGATGGAGTTTAATGTTGAAATTATTTATGTCTAAGACAAATAAGCGACATGACAATTTGATCCTAAAAAGATGGCATGAATATACTCAGTTTCAAGTTACTACACCAGACCTTTCAAGAAAATGTTACTACACCAGACGAATTGATGCTCAACGGGGGAATTTAGTGTTTGCAATTACTTCTCTTCAGCAGCTTCAGCGGGAGTTTTTGTAATCATTTCATCGACAGCGTGCACTGTGCTCTGAAGCTCTTCCCATATAGCTTGATACACCATTCTCTGGCGATTCACTGCAGATTTTCCTTCGAATGCCTTTGAAACGACGCTGATACTGTACAAAACAAAGAGAAATGAAATGTTTTTTTTCCTCGTAAAACAAAGAGAAATGAAATGAAAAATCTGCAGTGAATCGCCGGAGAAATGAAATGAAATGTTTTACGAGGTTCAGCAAGGACAGATTGTAGACGGATTTCTCAAACCAATGCTCTATTGAAGAACAGGTTCTTTATGTGGCTTTTCAGGAGACAACTGATAGACCTTCTCGTCTGCATGGGTGCAACCAAAAGGACTGTAACAACCTTAGAAAAATTCTTCAACAATACTTTCAGCTTACTAATCAAAGGTTAAACCTGCAGAAATTTGAACTCTACCTACCCTCAAACATGAACATCCAGCGTGGGATTCTCCTCAAGACCAGCCTAGGTTTTTCTCTCGGCACTTTCCCTTTTCATTACCTAAGCGCACCCATTTCGCCTAAGTAGATTAAAAAAAAAGACCATCCTTCTGTTATTGACTTGGCCACTTCCAGATTGCAAGGTTGGAAGCGGAAGGTTTTAAATCAGACAGGTCGTACAATCCTCACCAAATAAGTCCTCTCTTCTATACCACTTTATCCTCTTGGATCAATTTATTTATCCAGCTGTACACTGGCCTCGCTCAGCCACTCGTAAAACTCTCACACTCTTTTCTGTGGGACTCGGGTAATGGCCATAGGGGTGCACATCTGATTGGCTGGGCCATTATGCAGATGCCAAGGGCTGATGGTGGTTTAGGAGTTAAAAATCTCAAAATTATTCGTTGCTCGTTGCTCGCTAAGTGCATTGTGGACCTAATTTGTGGCACAAGTTCGCCTTGGACTGACTTGGTACTTCAAGAATATGACAAGCTCCAGCTCTGGGACTCTTGTGAACCCCATCACAAAATTGCATGGTCCTGGCAATTGATCTCAGAAGTTTTAGAGGACATTAGGTTAGGATTTCGGAAAAACGTCAAAAACGAATTGACTACTTCATTCTTTTTTACCCCTAGCTTCCTCCGATCCCTCTCCATTGGTCCTCGATCTTTCTCAATATAAGTGCTCCTATGGAAAACCTAAGTGTGAACACTCCGTTGATCGGCAATAAGTGGAACCTTAATCTATTGTCTTCCCAAATTAGCTTGTGATGATGCATGGTGACTCGTAGCATGCGTATTGTGAGGAAAAGACATAAAATGACACAAAGAGCCACAATCCTTGTGGAAAACTGATGATTAAAGAGACGAGTTGCCCTTATGTCACAGGATGCCCCCACTTGTGGGTGTGCCCCTGACCTGAATAAGCTTTAAAATTTGTAAAAATTCTTAACATACACGACAGAGGCTACAATCGCACAATAGTCAGTGTAGCACTTAAGGTTCGTCTCAAGGGAAGTGAATACGAGTCTAATATGAAAATATTGCTGATAAAGGAGAAAACTGAATTCTAATGAGGAGGTAGAGAATGCGGAAATAAATCGCTATCACACTAAAATTCACAAAGTATAAAGCTACACTAATTTTTGTGGATTTTTAAATGCAGAACGAAAGATGAAACAAGGATCCAGAAGTAGAGTGCGGACTAAAATTAGTGTAAATAAACACTATGGCTTTGGGGATAATTTTAGGATTTCTATTTTTTAGATTGGTGAAATGTGAATGAAGTATTTGCTAAGCAATGGAGTCGCATTTAGAGGCGAACGAATTTACACTGAAAGCGTAGTGGCATTTGCTAAGCATATGGTGCATAGTTGGATGGTGTAATATAACATGCTTTGTGTAATGATATGATCCAATGTAACCTACTTTTGCATCAATAAATCTGGATGGTTGCACCTTTTGGCAACCATCCTTCTCCTTCTCAAAAAAAAAAAAAGTGAATGAAGTAGTAGGCTCCCACTCATGGACATTTTGTAACACCCCCTTAGACTGTCTTCGACCTGCACGAATTTAAAACACATCTTGATAGGTGAAGAGGATAGCTACATATGCCCATGACCACTTCCGTGTTTTGTCCATGTGAGACTATTTCATCAAACCATCTTAGTCCCAATCTACCCCCTTAGGGGGCTTAACGTTGAGCGATCCGTATTGGCCCCATGTTTCCCACATGGAGACGGATCACTCTCGAGCTTATTAGTCGTTGTACTTGCACGACTGGGGCCATCATCCAGAATGTATCTGTCACATTCTCACAATGTTGAGACATTCTAAATGCCCAATACCTAGATGGGGGCATGTCATGCCATGCCCCCGCCTTCATACTTAAGGGATTCCTTAGTCGGAAGCTGGGGCTCAGCCAACCTCTCAGCCCGTATTGAGTCTTGACAGAGTGATACTCCATCTCGGGTGGATTCCCTTACGTCCGATTCGAGCAAGAATAGCGAATGACACGAAAACACTCCGAGCAAGCCTCTCGGCTATACTCGGCATTGGCCGTCGGTGACCATGTTGACATAACCCAACCGCCACCCAAACTTTTGGTTCACATGTGGTGGTTAGGGAATAGATTACCCTCTCGGGCTAAAGTCACTGACACCTGAAATCATACTCGTTCGACAAAAGAAGAACCTCAATGACAACTACGGGGAATGCTCCGAGCCTGCATCTCGACATCACTCGGCTGAGTGTGCTCTTAGTCATAACTCAATAGCTACCCCACCTCTCAGGCACGCATGCAACCATTGAGGAATAATGTACCCTCTCGGGCGAGAGATGCTGATGTCTTATTGCTCGAAATCAGGAAAGTTGTATCACAGAACAAGAAAACAAAGAGGTAGGGCTTGCTTCTTGGCTGACCCTATGACAATTAGTGATTCCTAAGATGTATCTTAACACCAACCCAACCTTTCGGCTCGATGCCTTAGCTAGGAAATGGAGCACCCTCTCGGATGATACTATTTTTTTCGAGGGGTCAGTACAAGAGGTTAGACGAGTGGCCATTTTGATGGAGCTTTTTGGCTCAACGTCAAGATCAACCATGCCAAGTCCTCTTTTATCCCCTTTACCATGGAGGTGGAGGTTTCTACTAGCTGTGCATAGAGCTTCGCACCCGGTGGGGGCATTACCGATTATATACTTGGGCCTCCCCCTCACCAACCGTCATGTTGGCTCCCGGGGATGGACGCTGGTCATATTGGGATTTCCTCTGGCTGTCATTGCGTAAGAGAGGATTTCGGAGCATTAGATCTGCTGTATGAAGAGATTTATGACGACCTAGTCCTTCTATATCCTTTTGAACGTAAGGCTGATAGAAGGCTAGATGAAATGATGTCAGCCCGGACCAAATCAAAAAAGATACATGCCAATGCATCCGCAGCTGATGAAGAAAAAGGGAGCCAGTGGACAGCCCCGACATGGGCCCCTCTTCATTGAACAGTAATACTATTCTCCCTTTTCTACAATATGCAGATGATACACTATTTTTTGTGGAAGGTTCGGTCAAGGAAACTAGGGTGATGGCAATTATGCTAAAAATTTTTGAAGATTTTTCTGGTCTGACAGTGAACTACTCAAAATCCACTGTGATCTCTTCTGGTTTGGCTACCGAGGAGTCTGCCCTCATCTCTGCCAAGCTCGAAACTTCTATGGGGTCGCTGCTGAACAACTACCTGGGTTTCTTTTATCGGATAGTCAGACAAAGGCTGATGGATGGAACTGTATCCTTCAAAGAATGGAATCAAAGCTTGAAAATTGGAGGGCAAGGCTGTAACTCTGTTCTCACAGCATTACCCACTTATTTCATGTTTGTGTTGCAGTTGCCTAGGAAGGTTGAAAGCTGTATGAACATCAGAAGGAATTTCTTTTGGAAGGGCACAAATGAGAATGGACGGTCGATCCACATGGTGGTTTGGAAGAGCATTTACAGGCCAAAGAGCGAGCGTGGTTTGGGCGTGCTGAACCTTCGAACTTTCAATGAGGCTCTGCTTTAAAAGAGGGGCTGTCAGCTTCTAGGGGATGGTGGGGGCCTACTTTTTGACATAATCAGTGCATGCCTTGGGGAATGGAGAACCTGAGACTCGGTTTCTTGAACTGCCGCGGCATTTCTACGTCTTGAGGGGGATCTCCATGGTTTTACTCACGAATCGATCCCTCTTCAGGCCATTAATTGGTTCTGGTTCTAACTTGCTATTTTGGAAAGGGCAGTTGGCATCAGTCGGGGACTTTGGCACTATGTTTCCCTAGGATTTTCGTGATTGCTCGGGACGAGGACGCCACTCTTGCCAACATTTGGACTTGTCCCAGTTCTTCGGGATAGGGATATTGGGCACCCTGCTTCACTTCTCTATCGGATCAGAGGTTCGATGAACTTATTCTACTGCTTCAATCAATCTCTGATCTCCGCACAACTCGCGCAGGGATTGCTGGGTGTGGAACGATGACTCTTTTTGGGTTCATTCTGCTTATATTGCACTAAGAGGGCAGGGGGGCAACACGGATGATGTTTTTTTTTAAGGACTGCCTTCAGATCTGGAAGGCTAGTGTCCATTTAAAAATCAAGATCTTCATGTAGCAGGTCGGGAGAGGCAGGGTCCTTACTGCAGCATATCTCTCTCCGGTCTTGTTATAGGGGTGTCACCGACGTGTTGCATCTGCCAGGAGGAAGAGGAGAACCTGCAGCACCTTTTCTTTGGTTGCAGAAGCTCAAGAGTGGTGTGGGAGAGGCTCGGCATATCATCTATCATGACAGCGTCCGAGCTTGATTTCTGGTTATCTTTCAGAAGAGGTGGCCCCTCCAGCTCATATACTTATAGATCCAGAAGGGATACCCGCAATATATAATGCTGTGAAAGAAATATACAGGTGTAGGCTCTCAGAGAGAGCAAGAAAGGAGTAAAGGAATATCCTAGCTGATGCGGAAGCAGCAGTAGTGATACGTTGCGACATATCAAACTAACACACGCAACAAGAAAAATCTATTACACACAGCAGTAGCAGAACAGGGAAAAGAACAAGTTGAATATGAGTCAACTTGAAAAGCTGAGATATATTTCAGGAGCAATAATGATCTGTCCAACAAATAAAAGTGTGCCCTTTATATAGAGCAGTTACAAGATCTGATCTAGAGATAAAATTCTAAAACTATGGATCAGAATTTGGCTTATGAATTATAAAACTAACTATGAAACAGAGTTGCACTAAAGATAAAATTCTTCCCCAACTAAACTATAATCCAGATAACTATCTTCCTGTTATCCAAATCCTGCTACATCAGTCCCCTTGGGGAAAGCTCGACCCCGAGCTGATGTTCATAGGTGATGGCGGATGGAACTCGTACAAATCAGACACGTTGAAAGTAGTGGAAATACCAAAGTTAGAAGGGAGATCAACAATGTACGCATTGTCATTTATCCTCTTCAGAATCTTGCAAGGACCAAGCTTTTTATTCTTGAGGTTATTGTCAGTACCAACTAGAAATCTGTCCATGTGCAAGTAAACCATCACCAAATCTCCTTCATTAAATTTACGACGAGGGTGTACATCAACAGATTCTTTATACTTTAGATTAGCATACTCCAAATGACTCATAGTTTGCTGATGAATTAGTTGCAACTCTCTGATAAGTTCCTCCACAAAACCACAGCTAGTAAGAGATGCTGAAGTAGACAACAAATCAACAGCTTGACGAGGCAGTCGCCCATAGACAGTTTCAAATGGAGCCTTTCTCGCAGTTCGACTCTGCATGCTATTGTAAGCGAACTCAGCTTGTGGTAATGCAGAATCCCATTGATTTGCCAGAGAGAGCACGCAATAAATTTCCAAGTGACCGATTAACAACTTCCGTATGTCCGTCAGTTTGAGAATGACAAGTGGAACTATAATTGAGGGCAGTGTTCAAGTTTTTCCACAAGCTCCTCCAAAAAGCAGAAAGAAATTTAGTGTCTCTATCTGATGTTATAGAACAAGGTACTCCATGGAGACGTACTACCTCACGAAAAAACAAGCTAGCGACATTGTGAGCATCAGTGGTTCTTTTACATGGGATAAAGTGAGCCATTTTAGAGAATCTATCCACTACGACAAAAATAGAATCTGTCCCCATGTTGCGTTCGTGGAAGTCCCAACACAATTCATGATGAGGTCCTCCCAAGGTGCCGCCGGTGTCACTAAAAGAAGATATAATCCAGTTTTTGGAGATTGGCCTTTTGCACTTTGACGAACTGGGCATCTTCGGACAAAATTACTAACATCTCTTTTAAGTTGTGGCCAAAAGTACCTTTCTGCAACTGCAGCAATTGTTTTATCTCGACTAAAATGTCCAGCCAGGCTGCTACCATGAAGATCTCATATTACCTTTTCACGTAGGGAGGTATGAGGAAGGCACAACTGATTTCCTTTGAATAAATAACCATCCTGAAGCATGATACAATTGACACTTCTCCCAATCATCTTTAAAGTCCTCATCATCTGCATATAACTCTTTTAAATTTTCAAATCCAATAACCTCAGTGTGTAGAACAGCAAGTAGTGATGCTCGTCGACTCAAAGCATCAGCCACAATGTTCATTTTTCCAGCCTTATGCTTCATAACATAGCTGAACTTTTGTAAGAACATTGCCCATCTATGCTGTTTGTGTACTAATGTTTCAATGCCTCATGATTTGTGCAAAGGACGAACTCCATTTGAATTAAGTAATGCTCCCAATGTTTGAAGGCTCGCACCACAGCGTAAAATTCTTGTGTATATACTGACCACTGTTGTCGCGCCTCATTGAACTTTTCACTATGGAAGGCTACCGGCCGCCCCTCTTGTGATAATACTCTACCGATACCAACTCCGGAGGCATCGCAGTCGACTTAAAAAATTTTCTCAAAGTTTGGTAATGCCAGAACAGGTGCAGAAGTTAATTTTTTTGTTTAATTAGTTCAAAGCTCCTTGCAGCTGCATCTCCCCATTGAAGTTGTTTTTCCTTAAACAAGCTGTAATTGGTACCATGATACTACTAATCATGAATAAATTTGCGATAGAAAGAAGCAAGGCTATGGAAACTCTATACCTCAGCCACTGTTTTGGGTACTGGCCAAAAGTCTATAGCTGCTATGTTATTTTTATCGACACCAATTCCATCGCCGTTGATGATGAAGCCCAAGAACAAAAGACTGGTTTGTGCAAAACAACATTTCTTAAGATTAATGTAAAGTTTGTTTTTTGTAGCGTGATCCGTACCTCCTGTAAATGTTGCAAGTGCTCATCCATGGTTTTACTGAAGACCAATATGTCATTGAAATAGACCACTACTAACCGACTAATGAAAGGTGTCAAACCTTGATTCATAAACCTCATGAATGTACTTGGCGCATTTGATAATTCGAAAGAAATAACTAGCCATTCATACGATCCTTCTTTGGTTTTAAAGGCTATCTTCCACTCATCCGCTTCTCATATCTAAATTTGATGATAGCCACTACGAAGATCAAGCTTAGAAAAAATGCAAGAGCCGCTGAGAAGGTCCAACATATCATCAAGGCGGGGTATTGGGAAATGATATTTAATAGTAATTTTATTGATGGCTCGACTATCCACGCACATGTGCCAACTCCCATCATTCTTGGGTACAAGCAATGCTGATACTGAACAAGGACTCGTGCTATCTCGAATGAAACTCCGTTGAAGCAGATCATCTACTATGTCTTGTAGGATCTTATATTCTTTGGGACCCATACGGGAATGAGCCAAATTAGGCAAGCTAAATCCTGGAAAGGGATCAATCTGATGTTGGATATCTCTTAATGGTGGTAACCCATGAGGTAGTTTTGTTGGCATCAACTCTTTGTATTTTTCTCTGCACTAGCTGTGAGGTCGAGTTTTGAAATTACTATCAAAATTTTCCCTTCTTGCCACACGGCAGCCAAGAACTCTTTTGGTTTAACGACAAGGAAAGAATGTGGTATCCTTTTTTGCGGTGGAGTTATTCCTTCTATCATAGGCTCCAATGTAATCTTCTGACCATCTTTAGTAAAGGAGTAAACATTGCAACGATAGTGATAAACTGCATTAACATCAAATTGCCAGTCTCCCCAAGATCATTTGACATGCATCCATTGGAATGACATCACAAGTAATTTCATTTTTATACCTTTTACCAATGGAAAATGGTACTAGATAGATTTCGTTTACCTCTATCTCAATGTCTTCTTGGATCCAACCAACCTTGCACGAAGTAGGATGGACTTCAGTCTTGAGTCCCAATCATTCAACCATCAATTGTGAGACCATGTTATCAGTGCTTCCGCTATCTATAATAACATCACAAAGTTTTCATTGAACAGTGCAACTAGGTCTGAGCACGGTCCGGGTCGATCCGGACCGCACCGCACCGGAGAGCCAGGTAAATGACGCGCCCCGGATTGGATCCGGTCCAGGACCGAGTCTGGTCAGCGGAAAACCCGCCGGGTTTTGATTCAGGACCGGGTTTGTAGTGTAGATACCCGACCCGGACCCGGCCCGGGTTATTAATATATAAATCCGAGTCGACCGCCTCCGCGACCCGTTAACCCTTCTCTCTCCCATCTCTCTCTTGAGTTTCACCATCTCCCTTCTCTCTCCCATCTCTCTCACCCTCTCCCTCTCTCCCATGGCGGCGGCTCTCACGGCTCCGACGTTCCCGACTCCGGCCGCCCTCCCCCTCTTCCTCTCTCTACTCCGGCCGCCAAGCGCCAAATCGGCTGCCAAGCGCCGGATGAGCCACCAGGCAGGCAGATCCGATTGCCAGGTGACCGGATCAGGCGTCTGACGGCCGGATCCGGCGCCTAACGGCTGAATCGGGCGCTTGGCGGTAGGATCCGACGCTTGGCGTCCGAATCGGATCGTGGCCGCCGGCATCGGATCGAAAGGCCTCAGACTCGACATTGATCGGAAGGCACTCGTGTGGGCGCACTTGTTGACACAGATTCCCGGCCGCAAACCTGGTCAAATTCCCAGATTGTCGAGTCTGACCCGGTCCCGGACCCGACCGGATCCGGGTCGAAAATTTTTTGACCTGGCATAATTCGGGCCGGGTTTGCTCAAGCCTAGGTGCAACTAGTGCAAAAAAGATTGTGCCTTTGTACAGTCTCGTCCTTCCTTGGTGTCAGCAGCAACCTTCTCACAACAAGTTGACATGTTCTCCTTCAAAATCTGGATACTCTACTTCATCATTTTCTTCCTCGTAACAAATCATCTTCTGCTAGTTCATTGTAGTCATCATGATCCCCTTGAGCGAAATTAACCTTGAGTCTTTGAGGACATTCATTTGATTTATGTCCATGTTGATGACATCTATAGCATATGGTTGACCCTGATCTTGCGTTTGGGTTCACGGATGTATGAGGTTGTAGGCTGGTCCTTATTTGGATTTGCATTAGAACTAGTTGCTTTGTTACCTTCACCTTCTTCTTGCTGAGTTTTATTTGGTTGACTTGCGTTCTGGGTTGAGTGGATTTCAGATTATCATAGGTTCTCGAGGTGTTTCTCTGGATTCTTTCTGATTGCTTTTCGATTCTCTCTGCTAGAGAAATTGTTTCTACAAGCATATAGGTAATTTGGCCTTCAATTCAGTTTTTGATGCTAATTCGCAGCCCATTAATAAACCTTGCAATCTGTTGTGGCTCACTTTCAGTTATATCGTTACGTGCTGAGGCGAAAAAAAATCAAGTTATATAACTTGCAACTGATCTACTTTTTTGTCGGCAATTGCAAAACTGCCGATACAGAATTTGTTGGTAATACGGTGGAGGAAATCGAGCCTGTAGCAACCTCTTCATCTTCTCCCAAGTTTGAATAGGCCTCTTGTGTTGGCGCATACGTAACATCTGTGTCTGATCCCACCATGCTGATGCACCAGCTTTTAACTTGTTGGCCACAACCTTGGTTTGTTTATGCTCTGGGACATCAATTATTGAAAAGAACTTATCAACCTCTGAAATCTAGTCAAGGAAGTCCTCCATATGGAATTGTCCATTGAAGGTTGGGATCTCTATCTTCATCCTATAACCTTGTTAATTCAAGTGTCGTTGGGTCCCTCCAAAGGCATCCTCTTCATTGCTTCCATCAGGATAGCGCTGGATCAGTGTGGAAAATTTTGACGTGGTTGTCTTGCCTCACGTTGCCTAAGGTTGTTGCGCTGACCTTCTTGACTTTGTCTAGGAACAATCAGCACCAATTTATTGACTCTTTCTGTCAGTTGTTGCAGATCATCCTTGATCTCGTCAAATTCTGCGCGAGTTGGAGCGTCGTCCATGGAGTCGCGGGGCTCTGAAACCACTTGATGCGGAAGCAGCAGTAGAATAAATCTACGAGTTGCTGGAGCAACCTGATACCTTGCGACGTATCAAACTAACACATGCAACAAGAAAAATCTGTTCTGCAGCACACAGCAGTAGCAGAAGAGGGAAAAAAACAAGTTGAATATGAGTCAACTTGAAAAGCTGAGATATATTTCATGAGCAATAATGATCTGTCCAGCAAATAAAAGTGTGCCCTTTATATAGAGCAGTTACAAGATCTGGTCTAGAGATAAAATTCTAAAACTAACTATGGAACAAAATTTTGCTTATGAATTCGAAAACTAAAAACAGAGTTGCGCTAAAGATAAGATTCTTCCCCAACTAAACTCTAATCCAGATAACTATCTTCCTATTATCCAAATCCTGCTACATCACTAGCCCACCAAAAGTCAGCTAGCCAAACTATCCAAAACTCCACTCCCTGATAAGACAAGTGATGTGGTGTACAATACGTTCAGGCTGGCATCTCTCCCCACAAAAAAATGACCCAATTGCGTTGAAGCCAAATGGCCTAGGCACCGGCCAAAAAGGTCGCCAGCGGCGCTCTAGCTCTGTCTCTGATGCCGCATGTCCCTGAAGGTCCGCCATATGGTCTCCGAATCCGATGGGAGACTGGTCGCAAAACTAGTCTGTTGTCAAATGCACCGGGATGACGGGCAGCTGAAAAACAAGTGGGAGATGTCATCTGGTGCCGGGTTTTAACTGTGACAACAATGTGGGCTATCTGTTTTCAAAGAAACATGGTGGTATTCACAAGTGACCCCTGCTATGCAGATAACATAATCTTCCACATCAACTCCATGACAAAGGAATGGAATCTTCATTGTTAAATGTTTTTCTTTGGCAAACACCCTGGTCTGGTTTAGCTTTGTAAACCCTTCTACTTTCTCTCCAATTGTAATGTTCACTGCATTTTCTTGCTATCAATGAATCTGGATGATTAACATTTGGTTGACATCCTTTTACCCACTCAAAAAAAAATGATTTATAAGGGCATCTAACTTGTCCGGTGCTTGAGTTTCTCATAGAGATCTTCAAACTCTCTGTATAGCTACATTCCCGTTGTTTTCACTTTAGGCTCTAGTCCTATTAATGTTGTTCAACAAAAATAAAAGCACATGAAATCACTATAAAGCTATACCATATTACTTATAGCATGGACAATGAAATAAAGTATTTTGTGGCTCATAAATGATTGTTCTTTGAGAACAAATGCAGAAACAAGTAAAAGATAAACATTAATGTGCATTGCTTCATTACAAGACAAGAAACAAAGTAAGCTCATGACTATCTTCGGTGCTCAAAAGCTTTATGATGGCTCCAGAAGAAGCAAGCAAAAACGCATGCCACGTTATGCTGATGATAAATTATGTAGTTAAACTAACCTGACATGTCGGCCATCTCCATAGGCATCCTTGACCATTACCACATCTGCTTCAAGTTGTTCCTTTATCTGTTAAGAAAACAATTGATACGCTAAATATCAATAAACTTTTGTTGTTCATGAAGGGCCATGTTCTTTTTTATGCAACTAAAATGTAATCATTAATAAATCTGGATTCCTACCAGACTGGAAGTCGTCCTTTCCATTCTCATGAAGGACCATATTATATTACTCTTTCTTTTAGAGGGAGGAAAGGGTGGTTACCATGTGTAACCACCCAAATGAATTAAAAAGATTAAGTTACAAGCAGCTACTACAATAGAATCAACACATAACACCACTATTGGGTCAAAGTTTTAATGCCATATAAAATTATATTTTGATGTTACAAACCTCGAAAGATTAATGTTAAATGCTAAAAAAGTTTAAATAAAATAGAAAACTTTATGCATTATATTTGATTAAATAATTGACCATGATCTTGTTAGATTATGGATGAAAGATGAATATCAAAGTTGTAGAGAATCTTGTTAGCTATCCATAGAATCAAAGATTATCTAATTTGAATAACTTTGTGCAGAAAGTTATGATCAAAACAGTGCAGGTCAGTCAATCTGCCGGTCGAAGCAAAGCAAGACGGTTGACCGAATCCAACATGCCGGTCGACAGATCAATGCATACACTGCCCAGGTTCCATGACGAGACTATATCAGTCGACGCCGAGAAGATACCAGTCGATGTACCGATCGACCGATCAGGTGCGATCAATGAAGAAAATAAGCCAACGGCTATATAGACCGGTCGACCGGTTCATTGATGCGGTTGACCGATCAACTGTGGTCAATGAAGGAAATAAGCCAACCGTCATATAAACCGGTCAACCGGCCCATAAATGTGATCGACCGGTCCATTGCTGTAATGAACATTAGCAGCTATATTTCAAGGAGAAAAATATGGAATAAATTCTGGACAAATTTACCACATGCCAGAACCTATAAAAGGAGTGCCGAAACCAGAAGCAAAGGTACACATCCAAACATTGAAACAAAACTTCAAGAAATCAAAAGATCATTCCTCTTGAAGTTGTCATTTAGAGCTTTTTTTCTTTCTCTTCTCTTCTTGTGAGTATTCTATTGTAAAAGAGAAACCATTTTTCAGAAAGATTGTGAGAGCTCCTATGCAAAAGAGGTTTTAAATCTTGCTTGTTGAGCGAGAGAAAATATTAGCTTTATAGGAAGAGAGGTTGCCTTGCCTCTCGAAGCGAAGAAAAATCGGTGGCGTAAAGGGTTTGCCCCATTTGGAACAAAGAGATTCTAATGAAATCTCCGGTGGTCTCGAGGTCGAGAAGTCGGAGTGGGAACGTAGGTCAAGGTGTGGCCGAACCTCGTCAACAGCCACCGCGTGCTTTGTGATTGCTTTCTCTCTCTCCCTCTCATATTGGTTTTGATGTGATCTGAATTGCATTTATTTAAAAGATTTTAAGATTCGATTTCAAGCTTCCGCAACGATTATTGTGAATTCGATATTTTTTGTTTGAACACCAATTCACCACACCCCCCCCCCACCCTGTTGATGCCCTTTGGGATCCTACAACCAATGCTGTTACCATAACTTCAACCTATCATCCACTCTCCTACCAGGAACTCTGCTAAACTTATCATCCATTCTACAGAGACAGCTATTTGTATTCTCCACCTGACATATCAGGGATTGCCAATGCATGGATTCTATCGGGACTCGACACCTTGTGGTGGAACAGATTGTGTTCACATCTCTCTTTGGGTGGGGATTGGACATGTTTTAATTCAGTCTTGTAGCTATATTATTTCATGCAGAGTTCAAGATGCCTTATGGGGTGAAAGAACATATTGATATGTTAAGGTGGTGCTTCCCCTGGTGACACCCAAGCAATTCAGCTAGGAGCATTGATTTGGTGGTCATGGTCTGAGGTATCTATTACCGCTGACATATCTTAGCTTGCCACTTTATTTTATTTACTCATTTTTTGAAAGCTGGGAATGTGACTTTATGATGCTCAGATTCTATAGACTTTAATTCAGTCATCTCAGCTAGACTATTTCACTGACAGAGTTCAGAATGCATTATAGGGTGATTGGATGTATTGATATGTTAAAGCAGGGTTTCTTTGGTCGACACCCAAGCATTTCAGGTAAGAGCATTAACCTGGTTGTCCAAGGTGTGTAGATCTGTTACAAAGGGAGATATAGGGATATTCGAACAGTGAATGAACCACCGCTTGCTAAATGGTCAGTTAGACTAATTGAACAACTGAAGATATTTGGTAATCTGTGATCAATGCATGTTACGAGTGTTATCTTACATGGAAGAGAAGAATGACTGTCCTCTGAGGAGGCAACTACAATTTGAAGGGGACTTATCTCAGTAATGCTGAGGATTTGACCATTCTTCACTAGATCCCTAGGCTCGCAGTCTGCCTTCAGCTTTTGGGAAGATACATGGGTGTCCAATACGTGTCTATAATGTTTGATGTTTCTGCGCATGTACGCAATAGTTTGAGATAGCCAAACTATTATGGACAAGAAGTGTTCAGCATAGTGTATGGGCTCCTCAATTTGTAACATTACCGTCAGGATATCAGTACAATGAATTGAGAACTTTATCATTCTGGAGGACTAGAGGGCATTGCATCAGTCAACTCACAGCATGACATGTGCAGTTGGAGTGCTGGACAAACCATTTTTTTTAATCATTCAAAACCATATATTAAAAAGCCAAATGAAGGCTCAGAGATCACAGTTTGTGAACTACAAGTGTGTCACATAGAACACCACTCATTATACAAAAAGTATGCTTGAACAGAATGTTCTCAGCGTAGCATCTGTCATTCTGGAAAGAAAGCCTATTCCGCTATAATCATATAGCCAAAGTAGGGTGACGAGGACCCAACTTCTTGGTGACTAGTAGGTGATGAGCTGTCCACAGGTTCCACCATGACTATACGCAGTCCAGAAATCCAGCTCAGTCCTACTAGAAATCCAGCCAATTTTGCTTTTGTTCCAGACCTCTCTTGCCATATCATAGTTGAAAAAAAGATGATCTATGTCTTCCACAGAACTATTGATGCACGTCTTGCAGGTAGATGTCATCACAATGAACCAGCGAGAGCAATATGATGCTGTTGATAGACGTTTTCATCGTAGGAGCCAAATAAAAATCTTGATTTTCAGAGAAACTTTGCTTTTCCATATCATCCTGCAATCAGTTAGCATGTCATTGTTTTCGAGATGTCTAGGTGTATTCAGCATTCCATAGGCTTGTTTGACGCTGAAGACGTCCCTTGACTAGCCCCAGCCATCATTTGCATAGATGTTTAGTTTGTACGGACATATGTTCAATAATTCCAACAGCTTAGACAAACGTTGATCCGAAAGTGAGTTATTGAAAGTAGGAGACAACCAGTCATTCCCCATACCCGAGGGATCCACCCAAACCTCAGAAAGAGTGGCAGTCGTTTTGGGCAAGATCAAAGAGTAAATTTCAGCATTGGTCATCCAATGAGTATTCCCAATATGGTTACTCAACTTCACTTTGTTTTTTTTTTAGGGAAAAAAGGATGACAAACCGAAAGTTGTGATTGTCATCCAACTATATATATCACTGTAAAAGGGTTACCATGTACACTTCACTTTGTAACACCACTGTTATCGAACTTTAGAAATGTTTCAACCACGGTTATCACGACCGGTTATCGCTCGCTAACCGGTGAATTTGCTGATGTTGCACTGTCATGGATGCCTACGTAGCACTACTTCAGAGTTTTCTCTCTCCTCCATGTTAGATTTAAAAGATAATAAAAATATCACATCAACATTTTTCTCTTTCCTCCACTCAATTATATATATATAGTCATTCAATTTTTCAAAATTTTCAAACGTGATCATTTAAATTTTCAAAATTTCACTCACGGTTATCATTTAAAATAATAAAAAAATGAAGGCAATTGGGCCAACCTAACACGGTTTGGGCGCGATCCAATCGGGTCAGACCACCCAATTTTTTATGTGTATTAAATATATAATATTATAATAATTAATAATCATTAAATTAGGGAAATAAAAAAATTGAAAAAAATACCGATTACATTTTTTCCCTAAAATTTGGGCTAATGAAAATATAATAATATTGTAAGAAACCACGAGGCCAGGGCCTCCACTTGGTGGAGTGGTCATGCCTTTGTAGGCCCCGCCCTGGCCTACAAATTAATTCCTGCCATTGAATTTCTCCACGCTCACGTTGTGCGACGTCATCTCCCTACTGATCGAGAATTGCGGACAAACCCTAAGGCTCTCATACCAGTTTGTTACGAAAAGAGGGAGAGAGGGATCGCACGAAATACAGAAGAATGCGAAGAGGGAAAAACGGCGGTGGCTCTTTGTTATGGAATAACGATGATTACAAGGATGGGTCTAGACCCCTAGGGAGTTTATATAGGCACTCCATTTGACAGATGATAGGAATTACATACGGACTGGAACTCTAAATAAATCCCCTAAAAATAGGACACCTATCTCGTGATAAGAAAATAAATCAAATCCGAATCACAGACAGAATACCCTTAAAAAATTTTCGCTCAGGGGGCTCCGCCCCCTTGCAACCCCCACAGGGGGGATCCCCCCTTGACCCCCCACAGGCTCGCTGACCGGGCAGCGAGACCCCCGTAGGGGAATTCTACTGAAGCGCCTGACTATGTAGGGGGACCAACTGGGTTCAGATTCAAGGCATTATTAACAAATCTCCACCTTTACTTGAATCATCTTCAAAGCACAAAAGCACGTCATGCCGCCGCCAGTCCCATCTTGGAGCTATTACCAAGTATTTATGTTAAGCAAGTCCAAGCAATGTTGGAACTTGCCATAAGGAACAGATTTAGTGAACATATTGGCTGGATTGTCTTCAGTGCCAATCTTCTTCACATTGATCCTCTTCTCAGTGCGGATGAAGTGATATCTGACATCAATGTGTTTGGTTCTTTCATGATGTACTTGATCCTTGGCTAAACATATTGCACTCAGACTGTCACAGTGCACTATAGTCTGCTCCTGATGTAATCCGAGATCTCCAACTAAGCCTTTTAACCAGATGCCTTCCTTGGCAGCTTCTGTCAGTGCCATGTATTCAGCCTCTGTGGTGGACAATGTAACTGATGGCTGAAGTGTAGCCTTCCAACTAATAACTGAACTGCCAAAGTGAAGACATAGCCTGTCATAGATCGTCTTCCATTAACATATCCAGCATAATCTGAATCTAAGTACCCTGCAACCAAACACTCTTTATCACTTCTGTAGATGAGGCCAATATCAGATGTTCCTCTCAGATACCGAAAAATTCGCTTCACTGCTTGCCAGTGCTCCTTTCCTGAATCGCTCATGAATCTGCTGACAACACTGACTGCATGAGCAATGTCCGGTCTTGTGCAAACCATGACATACATCAGACTTTCAACTGCACTAGCATATGGAACCCGAGACATGTACTCCTTTTCTGCTTCTGATTTTGGTGCGAAGACAATAGAAATATGAACATTTACAGCTGATGAAGTATTCAAAGGCTTCGCTCCAGACATTCCAAACCTGGATAAAATCTTCTCAATATAACTTTTCTGAGATAAGAAGAGTTTACCCTGTGCGCGATCCCTTAGAATTTCCATCCCCAGAATCTTCTGTGCTGCACCAAGATCCTTCATGTCGAATTCTGCACTGAGGAGCTTCAGATTTTGAATGTCTGTCATGTCTCAGACAGCAATAAGCATATCATCGACATACAAAAGCAGATAAATGGTGGAGCCGTCCTTCACCTTCTTGTGATATACACAGCAATCATAGGGACTTCGACTGAATCCCTTACTGATCATGAAGCTATCGAACCTCTTGTACCATTGTCAGAGAGACTGCTTCAAGCCATACAGAGATTTTTTCAGACTGCAAACTTGATTCTCCTTTCATGGAATGGAGAATCCCTCTGGTTGGCTCGTAAGAATGTCTTCTTCAAGTTCTCCATGGAGGAAAGCAGTCTTCACCTCTAGTTGATCGAGCTCTAGATTCTGATGTGCTACAAGAGCAAATAGCACCCTGATAAAAGTATGTCTGACAACAGGTGAGAATATCTCATTGTAGTCCACACCTTCTTTCTGACTATAACCTTTAGCAACCAGCCGTGCTTTGTATCTCGTGCCTTCAACTCCTGGAATTCCTGCTTTCTTCTTGATCCATTTACAGCCAACAACCTTCCTGCCTTTAGGCAACTTGACCAGCTCCCACGTCTGATTCTTGTGAAGAGATTTCATCTCCTCACCCATAGCAGCGATCCACTGTCCAGATTCGGCACATGTGATGGCATCCCTATAAGAGGACGGCTCCAGGGACTCCACCTCTTCAGCTACCTGCAGTGCATAAGCAACCATGTCCTCGAAACCATATCGCTTAGAAGGAGCCACTTCTCTGCGAGGACGTCTAGCAGCAATTGACTCCTCTTCAGGTTGCTCATCAGATTCTTCACCTTCTGGTTCTGCTTCTTGATGCGATCCTTCAGCATCATCCTCAGTTGGAGTGATTTCAACCTCCATTTGTTTACTGGCACTCTCTTCAACCTCCATCTTCAACTGAAGCATTGATGCTTCATCAAAGGTCACGCTTCTGTTGTGGATGACTTTGTGTTCTGAAGGAGACCAGATTCTGTAGCCCTTCACTCCTGCACCATATCCCATGAACACCCCTTCTTTGGCCCTTGGCTCCAACTTCCCTTCACTGACGTGATAGTATGCTGGACAACCAAAAACTTTCAGACAAGTATAATCAACAGGATTTCCTGACCATACCTCAGTTGGAGTCTTGAGATCAATCGCAGTCGCCGGACTTCGATTCACTAGGTAGCAAGCTGTATTAACAGCTTCAGTCCAGAATGTCCTATTCAGGCCGGCGTTAGATAGCATGCACCTTGCCCTCTCCAGAAGTGTCATGTTCATTCGTTCTGCAACTCCATTCTGCTGTGGAGTATCCCTGACTGTGCGATGCCCGGCAATGCCTTCATCTTTGCAGAACTGGTTAAATTCAGCAGAACAGAATTCCAAACCATTGTCAGTGCGAAGACGCTTCACTTTCTTCGACATCTGATTTTCCACCAGAACCTTCCACTGCTTGAAGGCCTTGAAGGACTCACTCTTGTGTTTCATCATGAATACCCAAGTCATCCTCGAGTAGTCATCAATCACAGATAGGAAGTACCTCGCACCTCCTAATGATGGAACACGAGAGGGATCCCAACAATCGGCGTGGATGTAGTCAAGTGTCGCCTTCGTCCTGTGCACTGCCTTGCCAAACTGAGACCTTCGCTGTTTGCCGAATACGCAGTGCTTGCAGAAGTTGATTTCAGATATCTTCTTCTCTCTTAGAAGATCTCGTTTGCTGAGGATATTCATCCCGTTCTGACTCATATGCCCAAGCCGCATGTGCCACAGCCTGGACCTATCTGATTCGGATGAACTAACCACTGCAGCAACGCCAAAGACTGTCTTGCCTTGTAATACATACAAGGACTTCTGTCTGACTCCCTTCAGAACCGTAGCATCACCTTTCATGACCGTGAGAATGCCTCCAACAGCATTGATCAGACACCCTTTAGAGTCGAGGACTCCAAGTGATATCAAATTCTTTTTCAGTTGCGGAACATGGCGGACATCTGTCAGCATCCTCACAAGATTGTCATGAGTCCTGATCTGCACAGAACCAATCCCAACTATCTGACAGGCTGCATCGTTGCCCATGATGACGTTTCCACCATCAATCTTTTGATAAGTTGAGAACCACTCTTTATTCGGAGTCATATGATAGGAACACCCCGAATCCAGAACCCAACTATCCGCCAGACATCCTTGATCAGAAGCAGCCAGAACCAAATCATCTTCGGAATTCCCAGTTTCATGTGCCACCGCAGCGACGGAGGCCTTCTTCTTCTTCGGGCAATCCTTTTTCCAATGATCTGTTCCTTGCAGTAATTACAGATGTCTTTCGCAGTGATTTTCTTCTTCGGCTTAGATTTCTTCGAATTCGAGGACTGTCCCTTCTTTGCGGTCGATATCAAACCCGCGGCCTGAGTCTCTGCAGAATTTCCAAATGCCCTATGCCGAAGTTCACGAGTATGGAGACTCGATCTTACTTCTTCCAGACTTATAGTTTCCTTCTCGATAATCATAGACTGAACGAAGTTCTCATATGATGGAGGAAGCGAAACTAACAGAATTAGGGCAGCATCTTCATCCTCGATCTTAACATCGATATTTCTGAGTTCCATCAACAAAGAATTTAACTGATCAAGATGTTCCTTCAGAGGGGTACCTTCTTGCATGCGGAGAGAGAACAGACGTTGCTTCAACAGCAACTTGGTGAGAGACTTCGTCATATACAGACTCTCGAGTCTCAACCACAGACTGGCCGCCTTTTCTTCATCTACGACCTCGATTATCACCTGATCCGCCAGACACAATAGAATCATCGAGTGCGCCTTCTCCTCCTGTGCCGCCAAAGTTGCGAGGTCGATCTCCTTTTCTTTGCCCTTCGAGTCTTCCTCCTTCGGTTTGTTCTTCGACACGTTTGAGAGCGGCGCCCAAACTCCTTGTTGCTTCAGAAGCGCCCGCATCTTGATCTGCCACAATTCGAAACTATTCCTGCCGTTGAACTTCTCCACGCTCACGTTGTGCGACGCCATCTCCCTGCTGATCGAGAATTGCAGACAAACCCTAAGGCTCTGATACCAGTTTGTTACGAAAAGGGGGAGAGAGGGATCGCACGAAATACAGAAGAACGCGAAGAGGGAAAAACGGCGACGGCTCTTTGTTATGGAATAATGATGATTACAAGGATGGGTCTCGGTCTAGACCCTTAGGGAGTTTATATAGGCACTCCATTTGACAGATGATAGGAATTACATACGGACTGGGACTCTAAATAAATCCCCTAAAAATAGGACACCTATCTCGTGATAAAAAAATAAATCAAATCCGAATCACATACAGAATACCCCTAAAAAATTTTCGCTGAGGGGGCTCCGCCCCCTTGCAACCCCCGCAGGGGGGATCCCCCCCTTGACCCCCCACAGGCTCGCTGACCGGGCAGCGAGACCCTCGTAGGAGAATTCTACTGAAGCGCCTGACTATGTAGGGGGACCAATTGGGTTCAGATTCAAGGCATTATTAACATAGGTAATGGGTAGTACTTGCTCAGCAATCCTAAGCTTGAACACATGCCTATCAATCTCATCATCCTCCATGCTGAAAGGGATGAAAGTCGATTTGGAATAGCCATCAGATTTCCATTTCAGTTCGGGGCAGATAGAGAGACAGCCTGATAGTTGTTGAGGGAGCGGACTCCCTGGCCAGTCCATGGCCATTGACTAGAAGGTCTGCATCTCATAGCTTCGTGAAAGTATTGCGCGGCGATTCTCCCTATCTGTTCACAGCCGTGTATGTCCTTATTATTGACCTGCAGTCAATCAATGTGATTTATCCTTCTACGATTGCTGGCACGTAGGTCAAAAAATTGCTCGTTTCCATCTCCCTCCTTCAGCCATCACTGTCTCCAACAGTTCTGACTCCTGAGATCCTCAACATGAACAATCTTAAGAAGCTCTGATCTTTCCGTCAGCTCCAAAATCAGTGAGGGTGTGGTTGTCGTCCGTCCGATCAAGGATACTAATCACCAAAAGGGATTCACTTCTGCATTTAAGGATCCCATCTGGAAATGATCAGTGATAGGATCATAGTTGGTTTTGGGTAGCTTCAAGACGGAGGAAAATAGTACATGTTGCTGAGTTGGAAGGGGGAATCCTCTGCCAGCAAGTCTCAACCACCTCCTAAAAGCCTGGATCATGTAACCAGGCCTGCTCAAACTTGAAGTATGTGCAGGTATAATTTCTGTGTTTCATCGCCAAAGGATAAGCGTGATCAGATAAAGGGCAGTCAAGTGCAGAGATTCCAGCCATTTGGAACTCGGTAGCCATCTCGGTGGAGCAAAGTGGTCGAGCCGTGATCGAGCCAGGGGTGAAGAGGAGCTCCGCCAAGTGAGGCGACAACCATTGATCAGAAAGTCTAGCAGATCATGATGGCAAATGAAGTCCAGCCAAGTGAGCCCTATTATTTCTTTGAGAAGGGGTTGGCCGGTCCTCTGGATTCAGAATAACATTGTAAACACTGCCGATCAGCCACGGGATGTCCATAAACTGAGTTCTGATCAGTTAGTTCCTCCCAGAAGGCAGCAAGGTCCGCATTCTGAACAGGCCCATATACACAAGTGACCATAAACCGGTAATTATCAGTCTGATTGACCAGAATAATTGATAAGAAAAATCGCTGGGAGAAGGAGGCTTCCAAGTTGAGATATTATCTAGCCAGCCAATTATGATGTCTCCAGCGATTGCTCCCATGGCAACAAAGCTGTTCATCCATGACGCACCGATTTGTTTCCATTGCAAACTGAGAGATCAGCAATTTTTTATTCTTGAAGGAGAGCAATATCCACATTCTAGGATTTGATATACAAGCCCAGGATGTGTCGACGATAACATCCCCAAGACCATGAACATTCCAGGAAAGAATATTCATTTGGAAGTCGCAGATGCACCACAGCTCTTGGATCTAATCGTCCTTTGTGATCCAAGGTTTAACAAAAAGTGGAGTTCACGTGATCGGGTGTGTCTTTGCTTGAGGTGAATGGAGGATGTGATGACCTGCACAATCACAGGTGGCCGCTGCGAAAGAGGGGAGATGTCAACTAGGGGGACTGAGGCATAGCAACCGACAGGGGTGGCACATTAGTTTGAGAGATGTGTTGGATGGCATGGAACAGTGCTTGAGTACAGCCTCTTTTGGAGGATTCGGAGCCCTTTGCTTATCAAACTATTCACCTGGCTTTTGACATGGCAGTGGCTGGTTACTAGATGTTACAGACTTCGATGGGTTGCAGATGCTGGCACCTCATGATTTCTTTTTTTTTTTTTGAGATTGTGAAGAGGATATCAAACTCCGCCTATATTTTATAGCCGGTCCCAAGCCCGGATAAAGGAGGAGGGTTGTGTTAGGCCCCGACAGCCAGCATAAAATTCTGTCGAATCTTATGAACATGGATCGACGAATATAGGAATGGCGTCGTATGATCCATGTAGCCGACCTCACCTAGTGGGATAAGGCTTTGTTGTTGTTGTTGTTGTTGTTGTTGTGAAGAGGATATCAACCACTTATTGTTTGGCCACCCAGGATGTCAATGGATTGATACTAGATCTTGGTTTGCCATCCGAAGAACCTTAAAATTTGGAGGAAGAAATCAGCCTATTCAGTTCTATGTATCAAGAAAGGAAAGCGTTGCGTCCCTCTTGTTTTGTTATGGTCCATTTGAACCTAATGAGACAATTGTGCATTCAAATGGGAGAGATGCTACATTGAAAATGTTATTACTTTAGCAAATTCTGTAGCAAGACAATGTGTGGGGATTTGATTTCTTATAAATGTAACACAGTAACTTCTTAATAAAGATGGGCGACTGCAAACTCGGAAATAATCCTTTACCTTCTCCAAAAAAAAAACAACACCAGTCATAGCACATATGACTGTCTGTAACATGAAACTACAGAAGGGTTGTTCATCCTGGCCTTCAGGGCCTTTGAAGAGATTAATAAAATGTATAATATTATGAAAAAAAAATCATTAAATAGGAAGAGCTCGGACGGTTGTTGGGGAATTTATCCACAGTACTTTTTAGTAGTTTTGGAATCACCTGGTAGTCAATTAGAACATGGTGACCAAATCTTGTCATGCGGATACAATTTCCTGTGGGTTCTCAATTGAATGCCTTATTAAGAATGAAAGCAAATAGCTAAGATACTAATTAATCGGAGGTACAAATTGTCAAGTGACTCCGACTATGTTATCATTATCGAGACAAGTAGAATTCAGCGTTCGTAAACAGAAAGAAAGCATTCACCAATACAAATATTGGAATCCAGCGTTTGTAGAAAGTAAAGACAGTGCACCTTGGTCTCCATGGACTGCATCATCGGCGAATCGATAGATCCAGAACCGGAAACCGGCGTGGCTCGCGGGCTGCATAGTTTCCTGATCGAGATGCTGGCGATACCAGGAAAGCGAAGAGCAGCATGTGGGGGCGTCAGCAGTCCATGAAACCTCGCCATGGAAAAATGGGAATGCGGAAGAGTGGGAAGAAGCCCGATCGAGCAAAGCGAAAACGAAAGGTTACGAGGAGGTGATGGAGAAATGAGGGGGCGGAACAGAGGAGCGAGAAGGGAAGACGACGAAGACATCGGTGTGCAGAAGGATCTCCTCAGCACCAACGCCGGAGACACTGCTGTTGCAACGGTACCCGCTACCACGGTGCCGCCGCCGCCTCTCATCCTTCGCCTCACCTCTTCCTTTCTTGTGGCAGAAGGCCGACCTGGCGCCTCATGTAGTAGGGCCACGTGTGCGAAGCTCCGCACCCCGATATAACTGGATCTGGATGGACGCCGCCAAGTCGAAGACGCATCCCCACCACACTTTTGAGTACTTTACAAAGTTCACATTTTAAAAAAAAAAAGTTCACATTGCATCACACGGCAGATTTCACTTTACAAATTTTACGTACAGATTTATTTTTTCCGTCGCACCCGGCAGAAAAAAATGGTATGAATAAATCCTGACTTGCGCAAACTTGGTAACACAGACAAAGCGGAACGGGTGGAATAGTTTTTTTTTTTGTGTGTGTCATTACCATTGTAACTAGTCTTTTTTGTCCAAAAAAAAAATATTTTTTTAGATTATTTTCTTACACCTCTCACAATTTTTCAGCAGGGGTTTTTTATTTAAAAGAATAAAAAATCAACCGTTATTTTTCGAATCGATCTTTAAAATTGAAAAAATCATCTTAAAACTATTTTGAAAAAATAAAAATCACCCCTAACGAGTCAATTTTTTCGAGTGATTTTTTCGGAGCCTTATTTTTATATAATTATATTGTAAAACTATATTTAATAACTTAAAATTAATATAAATTTTTTAATTTTATATTAAATATTAAATATACTACTAAAGTTTTAAAATTATTAAATTAGAGTTTGATAATGTGATAGAAAAGTATAAAATTTTATACAAAAAATATTATATCTATAATAGAAGAATTAATAACATATGTATTAATTATATAAATAAAAAATTATAAATTAAAAACAAGCTCCATGGCCCCTACGATCTTTTTGGGTGGGGCCCTAATTTTAGTGGGTGAATTTTAATTTATTAAAAACCATTCTAAATCATATTCGGCTCCTAATTTTCTATTTTTTTGTTCGATTCTTTCGGGTCGAATGGGTTTTTCGGATTGGTCAGATCTTTTTTATACCCCTATTTTTTAGATCTAACCTTAATATATGAAATAATCACTTCTCTAAATTATTTTGTGACTTTCACTTCATCTGTCAAGTTGTCAAGTTTTGTTAATTTCAATTTTTAACTTTTTCATCAATTTCAATTTTTTTATTTATTAAATAACTAAATTACTATTCTATCATATTTTTAAATATTTAAAAGTTTAAAATAATACATAATAAATATAAACCCACTGAGGGCGTCGCCCCCCTAGATCCCCGACAATGGCTCGTAGGGGTGGTGACGAGATCGTGGAGGGTGACACCACCCCCCCCCCCCCCCCCCTCCTGCACGTAGGTGACAAGCGAAAGGAGGGTTTGTCGCCCTCGACACGGAGCAAGGAAGCATCACCCCACTCGACCTGTCATGGGTGATCACAGGAGGCGACATCCCTCCCTTATAGACATTTTTACTTTCTATTTTCTATATTTATTATTATGTATTATTTAAATTTTTAAATATTAGAAAAGTTTAGCCATTTAAAAAATAAAAATATCCTACAATTGCGAAATAATTTAGGGAAGCATCACGATGATTTCGTATATTAGGATTAGATGCGAAAAATTATGATAATTTTGGAGAGGTCTAAGGAAATAACCATTTTTTCCAACAAAAAATATCCTATATTTATCAAAGGTTTTTTATTTCAAAACTTTAATATTATTTTGGACCCTCATATTTCATTAATTTCAATTTTATATTTACAATATATTATTAAAAGAAATTGTATGCATATTTCTACAAGATTAATAGAATTTACAATATATCTTTTTGGCCCAAAATATCATTGAAAGTTCGTTGAAACATTAAAATAATAAAATAAAATCTAACACACTACAATCCGCTCATTTTTCTATTTTGTAATTCAAATTGGTTTATTGTGATGGAAGTGAGATCATTTATAACCCCCCGATGTTTTTTTAAAGGTTATATCAGTGGCATTACTTAATTCCGTAACTTACACTAATCAATATACTAACTTATATCAGCGGTAGACTAAAATATAATAACTTTTATAGTATGCGAAAGCATCATATACAACACCTATGGGTCTACAACTATTCAATAGGAGATCTATATTCATGTGCATGTCACTCACTAGAGAAGTCACCAATCGTTGTCTCATCCTGCACGGATTGAAGTACAAGGACAAAGCCTAATGAGATAATTCACTACGTAGAATCATCTATAACAATAAATAATATGGATCATGTCAATAACAATAATCATATACATAATGATAAGTAATATCAATATTATCATGTCAATAAATTTCAATTATCAATATGTATTATCTAGGATCAATTGGCTAGAATCAATAATTTTAGCATCCTTTATCATCAACGATAAAGATTGACAATAATAATTTCATTAATTATAGTATAACCATATAAGTTGCAATCAATTATCTTATTAATCAATAATACTTTACTTTATCATGGTTGTAATTTCGATAATCTTTTATCATACTTCAACCACAGAGGCTGCAATTCAACTATTATTCCGATCAATTATTCATTCTTATTTTTCAATCATAAGTGCTGAAATTCAATATCTTATCAATCAATTATCTCTCTTATATTTCAATCATAAATGCTATAATTATTTTTTTAACTTCAACCATAAAGGTTGCTTCAACCATGAGAGCTATTTTTACTTATTCTTTAACTTTTTAACAATTAACTTCAATCGTAATAGTTGTTTTCAATCACAAAGGCTGCATTATATTTCAATCGTAAAGAATGTTTCAACCATAAGAGTTGCTTATTATTCGTTCTTATTTTTTGAGTTATTCTTCGACCACAAGGACTGCTTCAACTATATAGACTGCTTTGAGAGTTCTCCCAATTTTAAGTAGCTTACATCTTCTATCTTGATTAATATATTATGTCTATCTTTGCTTTCATTTAAACTTTCTTTTTAATAACAAAGCATCAATCAATACATCATAGTCATATATCAATATCATCATAATGAGGTCGATATCATAATAATATGATCAGATATAATCAATAATATAAATATCACAAATTAACTATATTTTAATAACTTAATTAAAACCCCTTTTCTGTCTTCAAAACTTAGTCAAGTTCCTATAATCAATCATACCCATCTTTCCTATAGAACTCTGGGCAGATAGGGCGGTGATAATGATATTTGGGATTGAGTAGTGATAACTTGCTGAAATTAAAGAAAGGGTCAAATTTTTAAATTTTTGGTCTCCCAGCTCACTAGTTGCAAGTGCACATGTAAGTTGTAGTAGACTCAGGTTGTCGTATCCAAGAATTTGAAGTCTAAGACACCCTAAAACAATCTAGATTAGTTCTATTATAATGGCTAAAAACAGATTTTTGATTAGTAGTGAAAACAAATTTTTTTTTTATGGAAAGTGAAATGATAACAGATTTTTGGGTATTGGAAATTTATCAAAACTGAATTATAAATGCTAGAATGAAGTCTAAAAAGATTCAACTATCAATGAGGAAGGTTCTTCTAGGATTTGGGGTTCATCTAAATTAATTAAGGATGGAATGGAACAAGTTATCATTAAATGTCCAACTTTTGATTCAACTTGAAAATGGTTGTTCCCACAGCTCAATTGGCCTCTAACTAAGCAATATATGATTATATAGTTGTTAGCTAGGTTGAATCAAAAGAGGGTCCTCACTTAAAATCAAGTTATCATTGGGCTCAAAAGAAAGTTCAATGCTGATTTTTGCAATTCAAGGAAGTTTGAAATGATAACTTGCAATTGCAATCATAAAAAGATGGAATCATTCCAATCAACCAAATCAGGATAAAATATACTCAATAATGGTGCTTGTGATCCTTGATTCATTTCTGAATTCTAGGAGGATTTAAAATCAACCTCTCGGTTGTAAAGTAAATTGAAATTTACACAAACACAAGTTCAATTGAAAATGCAAAACATATGACCACAGGAATTCACAATTTCCATTGCTCCTTGGCCCATCTCTGGATCTCAAGGAAGCCCTTAAGACTACCTCTCAGTAGTGGATTAAAATGAGGGTTGACAATGCAAATCAGAATTCAAATGGAAATCGAAAATAGAAATCAGCAAATAGAATTATGCAAATTTAGAAAACTGAAATACTAATCCATGAAATTAGGTTTATCAATTGCTTCTTGACCCAGGACTGCAAGAATTCCTAAAGTTCATCTCTCAATGATTTAATAAAATCAGAGGGTTCAATTGATAAAACAGCTCCAGCAGAAAATCAGAAAACATATTTCATTAAAGTTCAGAAATCATATTTGCAATCTGTTTTGAGTCAAAGATAATATGCCAACATCTTAATTCATTCCTGAACAAGATATGAGCAATGATAACATTTCAGTTACTCAATTAATCAGGTCCACAATGACAAACAAATTCAAATTGTTCAGAAAATCAGATTTAGGAAAAAATCAGGAAATCAGATTTTAGAAATCAGAATTTTAAATCAATGGAAATCTAACTTACCAACTGATTCTTGACCCATCTCTGGACTGCAAGACATCCCTAAAGTACACTTGTCAGTGATTGGAAGAATTTAGGGGACTCAATTGGTAAAAACAGATTTTAATAGGAAATCAGAAAAATCAGAATTCATGTTTTCATTTTAGAAATCAATGGAAAAAATCTGATTTGAGTCAAATGATTGTCCAAACAATCTTGAATCATTTCTGAACAATCAGATTCAGAAATCTTCAGAAAATCAGATATTAGGAAACCAAATCAGAAATCAGATTTGCAATTGAATGGAGTCCAGAAAACTGGCATTAACTCTTAATTCACTTCTGTAAGATGATTAGATCAAGTAATACTTCTCAGTCATTGGTTACAATTGGATCTAATAGTAGCATAGCATAAATCAGTACAGAATGTTTCTGAAATCTGAAAATCAGCAATGATTCAGTGCAGGAATTATAAAACAGTCCATATCCATCCAAAACTAATCTAAACTACTACCCTATCCTAGAAGAAATGGAGTTTAGCTCCTCATGTTTACAAAGCTTGACAGAAAATAGAATGGAAAACAGATACAAATCATAGTTCTTGAAGATGTCTCGGCCAGCAGCAGCTCCCAGCAGCAATAGCTCCAGCCACCAGCTCCAAAACCCTTGCTCAAAACCCCTGAATGACCAGCCCCCTTTTCCTCCTCCAGAAATTCCAAATTTTATATGAGTCTTGTGCACCCTTAGATCAGCATCCAAATGTTCCTTAACTTTGATGTGAGCCACCTATCCTCTGGTCCTGAAATTCCAGCAGTGACAGCTTTTTGGACAGCGAAAAAGCTAGTGGTCCCCCCTCCTTTTTCTTCCTTTTTTCAGTCCTATTCCACTTGCTACAAGGGCCAAAATATCAAGTATGAAAGTCTTCTAATAATATTTAAACAACTAAGGATTAGGACAGCAGTTAAAATCAGATCTATAGCAAAAAGGGAATTGGTGTGTTGCAAGAATGAAAACCGATATCAAATTTGCAACTTAAGGAACTCAAAATGATAACCTTCTACATTTCATGGAAAATACTCAAGTGGGAGTGGTTCAAGGCATTGAAGGTTTCAAATGGATCATAATGGCAATCGAGTGAGGTCAGAAATCAATTATGAATAAGATTTCATAAAAGTGATAACTTGGGTGCCAAAAACGATAACTTAAATGTCTTGAAAATGATAACTTATGATAACTTGAGTTTTGGTTATCCAAATATGATGAAATTTGACCAGCAATGAGTTAGAACAATAATAAGATGATTGCTTAAGGTCCCTGTGCAGAATTAATGGTTTTGCATGTCGAAATGATAGAATTGCCCTTTAACGATAACTTGGCACTTGAAAAATGATAACTTGTTCAAATGGACTTAAAACTTTGCACAAGTTGAGATGTGACTATCCAAATATGATTTATACATGATAATGATGGATTTAGGGCAAGAAAACCATTGAAAATCAGTTCATTCAAAATAATGATAACTTGAAATATAATAATGATAACTTGTCCTCAAAATGAAAACTTGACATAGAATTTAAATATTAATGGATTTTGGCATTTCAGAACCTCTATGCACATGGAATTAAGTATGAAATAAGAAATATCAACTAGTTATCACAATGTTTGCATTCCAAGTATAATTGGCCTAAAAATAGGCAAAAAATGGGACTCGATATATATGAATTGCATCTAAAATGGGTTAGAAACATATAGTGATCAGCAAGTGATCAGGCGGAACCCGGTCGGTTCATTGATTCAATTCTTCTCTTTCGATTATCAGAACCCAGACCGGGTCAGCCAAAAATCGGGTCGAGTTCTATTGAATACCAATTCCCAATCATAATCCATAAAAACTTAGGTCGGGTGTTCCATGAACCTAGGCCGAGTCGGTTCAATTTGATTTGATATCATCTTCGTCACAGAATCCAGACTGGATTTGTTCGAAATCTGGTTTAGATCCTATTCAATCACAATCTATTCCATTGTTATCAATAGAACTCAGGCCGAGCTAGTCGGAACTCGGTTCGACTTCATCACATTTTATCATGCTCACTCAAGTCTCCAAAACTTGGGCCACGTACTTTTGAAAATCGGACTGGGCTCTATGAACTCGGCCCGAGCTACTTCGATTCTCACTTGGGTCCTAAGGAACACGAGCGAGGCTGCATAACCCGGGCCGAGTTCTGTCGCCGTCAGGAGGTCGTCTTTTCGTTGCAACTTCTGGCCATATTTTTTATGTAATTAATTGATGCAATTCAATTCATAATTCATCTATACAATAGTCAATACTTAGGACAAAGGCATGAGGATCTATACCATGAAAATCATCGATATAGGGAATATTTTTTATTTATTTAATTCCATAATATTTTATCACTTAATTTTTAGATTATAATAATAATAAATATTATTCTAATAACTAAAATATTTTTAAGTCATAAAACTCTCAATCCTACTTAAATGTTAATTTCTTCTCCAAGTAGAATTACTCTTTCCTTCTATTCAATTCATCAAAGGCTCCAATTAATTTATAAAATTACTATATTATCCGATGAAATTGTGGGGGTGTTACATGATCCATCCTTTCTCAATATTACAATTGGTGCAATCGATTATATTAAATTATAGCCATCAGCAACTGATATCTAGTCTTTCCTTCCTTCCCATAGTTTGATTAAATAAGTGACAACTTAGATTTTTATTAAAATAATAAATTATTATTATTTGTTTAATTTTTAACATCTCATAAATTAATAATTAAGTAAAAGTTTGAAGAAAAAGAAAGTATGATTAAAAAAAGATAAATCCTCGCGCAATGCACAACTTGCGAAGTAATTATGTTGCGACCAAAGCTAGAGCAAACGCGTTGGAATTTTATATCGCCGGAACTTGAGCCAAGTTGCATGAAGTCAATACAGTTCTGCAATTATTGTCTCTCACTCGATGCTAGCGTCACCGAACACCAGCTCCAGTTATATTATAGGTTTAGGAAAGAGCATGAAGAAACCATGCCGCCTTAGTACATGTTCTTTGAAAATGTTGCGTATAGTTGAACTTTGACCTAGAACCGATCCAAATTTTAGAGTTATCCGAATTTTAGTGTAACGATCTGAGGTCTAAAAACTAAGATGGCTTGATGGAATAGTTCTATATGGACAAAACACGGAGGTGATCATTGACTTATATGTAGATATCCCTTCATCTACGAAGACGTGTTATAAATTCATACAAGCTAAAAGTCCAAAGCGAACAGTATCTTGATTGGGCATGTGATATTAAGGCCGACTTCACGTGCTCACTTGAGTCACGTGAAAAACATGGACCAACACTGATCGCTCAACGAGGATGTTGAGCCCCATAAGGAGGAAGATTATAACGATATGAGATTTAAGGATCAAGATGTTTTGATTGAATAGTCCCAACACGAAGGTGGTCATGAGTTTATATGTACCTAACCCTTAACCTTTCAAGACGTGTTTTAAATTTGTGCTGGCCGAAAGTCCAAAGCGAACTGATTGGGCCATAGGGTGTTACTGAATGGTATCAGAACCAACCTCGCATGCTCACTTGAGTCATGTGGGAAACACGGACCACGGGCCAAAACAAATCATTCAACTAGAACATTGAGCTCTCTAAAGTGGGAAGATTGTAACGACGTTTAATGAACTTACATATAACTACTCATTTACCTTTCAAGATGCATTTCAAATTCATACGAGCCAAAATCCAAAGCGAATAATATTTTAATTGGACCGGAGATGTTACATATCGATTTGATGATGAGCCATCTATTGCTTGTAATTCATGCTCGATGAATGATAATGAGGTTGATAGTTATAAATCGCATGGTATGAGAAAGAATTTTAGGCGCCTAAGTCTATAAAAAATATTAGAAATTATGATCTATTACTGTAATTATCTTACAGTTAGGATTTCACATCGAGCAACCATAGAGTTAGTGGGATCATAACTCTATTGTCGAGCAAGGTTTTCAAATTCGAGAGTTTTGATTATATTCATTATGAAAGATAATAATGTTTAAAAGTTCATAAAATTTTTAAAATGGCAAATATAATTCTTATTAATTACTTTATTTATTTTTTTATCATCATTGACAATCATTTAAATTATTAACAAAGAAAAAAATATAAAAATAAGAAATTTATATGTTAAATTGCTTGTCACGAAAGATAAAGTTTCCATTTTCATAAATTATGTGTAACACCCCGAATTTCATCCCCCCCCCCTCCCCTTTCTCCTAATTGCCAAAGGGCAATAGGTCATTCGACTGTGTTAGACCGTTCGCCATCACATAATTATAATAAAATATGATTTTTAACAAACTCAATGAAAGGATAAATCCATTAAATAAGATAAAACAATCTTTTGTTAAATGCGAAAAACTTCATAAAATCATCAAAAGTAATATTATAGAATAAAAAACCTTTAAACATTATCATTAATAGCAATTTAAGACATTTGAAAACCATAATCAAAACATCTCTTTAAAACTTACTCAAAAGACTCTAAAACAAATGACTCTCAACATCCTAAATCATTGTGCAATATTTCGTCATGAGCTAAGTCGTCACCCATCCAATCATCATGCACCTGCACAGATTCAGGGTGTAGATGTTTCAATCATCTTCTTCATATAAAAGAAATAAAGATTATGCATGCCATGTTCATAACATAAGATCTACATATCAATCATCAATAATAATATATCATCATGCATATAAGCAATTGCATGGGATGTAGTCAAATCATCGTACCAGGAGGTATGGGCATTCATAACAATCATTCATTCATTTCCATAGGCATATAAGTGAAGTTCACTTACCATATTCGTTGCCTCTATAACTTTCCTTGGGGCTGTTTTATAACCCTTTGGACTTCCTGATGCGTAAAATGATGTAGCAAAATAAGATCGCTAGTAAGTGCACTAGTCGCTCAAGTAATATAGTAATAGGAGTAAAGAGTGTCGAACCCATGAGGAATATTATTAATAAATTATCTGAATTTATAAATTAATAAGAGAGGAAAAACAAGGATTGTGAAAATGAGTTTTATAAAATAAAATAAAGAAAATAAGATAAGATAATGTAATGGTGTTGAATATAAGACTTAGGATGAAAATAAATCAGGATAAATATTTGAACCATAAAAGATAAATTTAATCTTTAAAGATGGATTAGAGTTTCCCTAAAGTAATCTAACATGATTAACTTACGGTCTCCACGACTGACATCCCTCAACCTAATCATATAGAACTATCTTAATTTAATAAGAATTGAAGTCTCCACGATTGATACCCTCAAATCATATTAAAATTAAGATGTATTAAATTAGATTCCCTGGACTACTAATCACTCCATAAACTGATATAGATTAATAGACCACACAAACTTGATTCTTCACACACTAATTATCAAATTTATGTCGATTATTAATTTCATATAAAATCAATTAAAATTAGAATAATAAATTCTGAAATTAAACACTCCACAAATTGGTATAACCTAATTCAGAAATTCAATTAGCTTACATAAAAGTATTAAGCACAATTAATAATTGATCAGAAAAAATCAAAACAAATAAAATAGGGTCCAAACATATCCCTTCAATTAATAATCTCCTAAAATAAAAGATATAAAAATATAGAGTTCATCCTAGAAATTTTGGAGAGATAATAAAATACAAATTATAAAAATTGAAAGAATTACACCCAAAATAGATATCTCGAATTTAGGCAGACAGTTGGACAGCCTTTCGGACCTCCAGCCGTTGCACCTCTCTCCTTTCGATCGAAGCCTGCAGACTCTTGACTCATCGTGGAAGAAAACTTAAACTTCAAAGCACGAATTGGAATGTTGGTTTCTTCATGTATTTATAGGTGCGGACAGACTTCAAGTTGATCCCGGCCGTAACATCGTACGGTCAACTTTAAATTCATGAGATAAACTTTATGGTGTCGATAAAACTTTGGTTAATGATAAAAGGTTATCCGTTTTGCACCCGATAAACTTTTGTTGATGATTCTCGGCCAATAAACTTTGTTTAATGATTGAAGTTATCGGTCGATAAACTTGATATTCCTCTCTGAATCTCGGCCAAAAAACTTTGTTAACATGTGTCGTTTGCACCCTACGATTGGTTGATGATTACGACCGATAGACTCCTATCCTTGGATGATAAACTTTTGTACCCAAAGATATCGGCCAGTAAGGATAAAAGTCCTGAATTTTTGCGACCGATAACTTGATTCATATGGTGTTTTGCCCAACTTGAAGTTCTCGGTCGATACATCTTGGTTAAGGATAGATCTTTGTGTCGGAGTTCTCAACCGATAATATCTTTGTATTCGAATTATGGCCGATACGTTAATAATTCATTTAATATAATCCCTCAAATAATCGTGTATTCGGCCTCTCCTACAAAATAATTATCAAATTTTAATTAAGCCATCCACAATTAAAATATTCAAAGAATTAACAATAAGAATCGATAAATCCATAATTACGACTAAAAGTGACTAAAAATGATGCATGCCATGATCAAATTACAGAAAAATTAATTAAAATAATAAACTAAAATATGTTATATTTTACATGCATCACTTCCACATGCATGGGACATCATTTCATTCGATCGGATCATTGTCTCTTTCCATTAAGTTATGTCTTATGATAATTGATATTTATGTCATTACCCTCTCAATAGGCTAGTTAGGCCTAGGAGACAATGCTTCCTTCTCATTCGAAGATGACATCAGAATGCACACACCGTTGTCAATGTATGTAACGATCATTCTAAACTCTTGCTCGAGAGCGACATCGGAATGAACACACCATTGCCGATGTGAGTAACGATCATTTTGAACAAATATCCGATAAAGTGTCATAAAGGGCGACATGTAACATCATCCACAACTGGATTCATTATGCTTTACAATCAACAAACATTTACGTCGCTCAGTCTTTATGTTTTAACCTAGTTACATGGGAAGCATGCATATACGTGTATCTTGGTTCATATACAATCACCAATACATAGTATGAATACTTTGAAAATAACTTTAATTATATCATATAATCTTCTTTTGGTCGGTCACGGCTGTGACAGAGAGGTCACCCTTGTGATCGTGACTATGGAACGGTCATGAATCGCTCTATGTATTGGGCACGACCGTGCCCATTAGTGTCATGGCTGTGTCAAGCCCCTGGCACGCCCTTGTCACAGCCGTGCCACTTTGATCACGGTCGTGAGATGGGATTTTGCCCATTTGTGAGGATAATATGGCCTAGCTGTATTTTTTCCCTCAATGTCATATTTTTTCTTTCAGGTCGTATTGAGTTCGCATCAGAAAATACTGATAGTCGTATTTTTGCCTCTTTGCCCGTATTAAAGCCCTTTTGTCTATATTGAGTTTGCGTTCTACACATTTTTCAATGAAACTTTGGGGAAACACAATACAAAGCATTATAAAGAGTCTAGACCTGATCTATATATCAATAGGCATAAAAAAGCACATGAAAAATATACGAAATAATCCATTCTTTCAAATCTAGGGTTCATCTCAATTCATGAACAATAAGAACATATGAACCCTAAATATTAAATCTAATAATAAAAACTCATATATGCATAGATCTAACCCTGAAAAACCTATATATGCATAGATTTAACGATTTTTCATAATTAAAAACCATAAATCATAATCCAATAAAAGAACATGTCCTTTTACTCTCAATTCATTATTAGAAGAACATTGAAAGAGTAGAGAGGGATTTGGATCCCCTTTATATACATTGCTCTTAGATTTTCCTTCTCTTCTTCTTCCTTTTGTTTCTCCTCCTCGTTCCTTTTTTTTTTTTCCTCAAGCCCTAGCCGTCAGGTGAGAAATTTGACAAAAGAGATCAACAAGGAAAATTTGATTCTTTATATAAAGGAGGTCATGAGGATTTAGCCAAAAGACTAATTTACCCTTTCATGAAAATCTAGGGTATTACATTATATTATGTCATTTGTGGCATGGATATTAAAATCGCTAATCACCTTATCCTTCAATTGGTCTGAGGGACATTAGATGTATAGCTTCTTCTTAATGAAATTCTTGTTTGTTTATTTCAGTTCCAAATGAAGGTTAACATCTTCATTTCAATTCTGATTCAGTACCCTTTATTTTATTTAACTATTTCTCTTATCAATTATAGATTATATTTACAACTACAGACTTGCATCGTTTTCAAGTCGCATCCTTACGAACAAACAAAGAATCTAATGACAAGATAAATGCCAAAATATACTCAACTTTTTTTGGAAAAGAAATATATATCAACAAGATTAGTCAGGCTAGCTGCCAGTGACTAGTGGAGAAGATTGAACCCATCAAATTCATGGAATTAGTAGAAGACAACAATTGGAAAAGAAATAATAAAAATGTACGTCACATGTTCAAATTCTGAATTGTTTTATGTTCTGTACCTGTATATTTGATTTTAACATCGAATTGCACCTTATACACAATATATCCACATGAATAAAAATATTTCCAACGATTTTGATTCTAGAACACAGTAACATTGTAATTTGAAGAAACCAATGGCTAGATCACATGCAAAGGATTGATTTACCACCATTCAAAATCCAGGTAGTTTCCATTACTACAGATCCGACATGAAAATTTAAACAACAATCAAGGAACTGGCACTGAACCAGTTTGCTCGAGAGATTCCCAGGTGGATACAAGACGCAGAAGATGCAACTTCTCCACAAATGGTTCCAATTTCTCCGCCTCCTCCTCCGGTGCAAAGGCCATACAGATGCTAAGTTCTTGAACTGCTTCAGCATACTTCCTGTAAAGAAAAAGATTAAGTTTACTATTAAACTTTAAACACAGCTCATACAAATGAAAATACCTGCTATAGTACAAAAGCATGCCGTGGTCTCTCCTAATTGTCCAACTATGCGGCTGCAAAAGCAACAGCCTCTCTGATGCCATAATCGCCAACCTTGAGAACCAACCATAAAGAAAATAAATAACAAGAATGCTGAAAAGGACCACTTTTACTAGCTTTCAGTACAAGAGAAAGAAGTCTTGCAACATATGAAAAATGATTTCACAGCACACAAACTAATTTTTTTTTACAAATACCTCACTTCTACTACAACTTTCTGCATGCATCCGGAACCACAAAACAACAGATAACAATGGTATTAGAAGATTTTAATAGATGAAACAGAAACCTTTTAAGAATGAACTATCAAATTGGTACTTCCAGCAACAGGATCCAGACCATGAAAACATGGAAAAGCGTATTGTAAAGCCAGTAAATACAGATGCTTGTCAGTTCTTTTTTCTCCTCCTTTCCTAAGCTTCTGGACTTTGATATATCCAGTGTAGTATGATACTTAAAGTGACATTCAAAAGAGTGGAAACTAATAAATACATATACCTGAGATCCTGGGGCCTCAGCAGTGGAACCTGCAAATTTTCTGGCATGCCAGGTTTACTAATCTTGGGTTGAATTGGCCCAAGTGGAGAAGTTAGCATTAACCCGCGATTAGATCTTGATGAGCGTTTCCAGTAAAGCCTCTGTAGATGAAGGCAATAGCCTTAAGGGCATGACAAAGAAAACAACACTACAGATAAGTGAGATGAAGAAAATACATCTTACAGTAAGATCAGCAAGAGCAATGGAAATTATATCCCTCTTAGTAGTGACATCAAATCCTAAAAGTGAAGTACTATCCATCTCAAAAGCCATCGTCTTAGGATTCTCCACACATTTACCATTTATGGTGGCAAAAAGGCTATGTCCTGAGAAAGTCCTGAAAAGTTCCTAAAAAATTGGGGAACAACTAATCAGTAACTACAAGATTGCCACTTATCTTGGTGAAGGAAAAGAAAACCTTGCAAATGCAATGAGAATTCATCATATCAATATATTCCAGTTAGAAGGTGGATCATGCATAAGGAATCAGATTAATTGAGAAAGCAAGACCTTCAAGGCAAAGTCTTTTGAGTCGTCATTTATGTGGAGGAATATTACTGAGAACACCAGATTTAGATACAAAACATCTAAGTTAGTAATATAGCACCTGCGGATTGTTGGTCTTTGGCCAAATTAAGAAATTATCTCCAACTCGTGAGCCCACAATGGTAATCCCAAGCCTTCGACATATCTCAATGTATATGATACTGATCAATATATCTGTTATCAAACAGACTAAAAATATGAATAGCCAACTACAAGTCATTAATATCTTTTCATATATGAATGGAGAAAAAACTTTTAACTATTTTTTCTTAAAAACAGTTCAGAATGACTGAGCTTTACCACTGCCATATCCAGTATTGAGAACTGTATGCAGGTACGAAAAATTTGAATCCACGAACACAGGGAATCTTCTGAATCCTTTCATTTTAAAAAGAACAACATTTACAGCCTCCAGCACCTCCACTAAGTGGCAACCTATGTCTCGTGAAATCAACTCTGACTCAACTTCTTTGGCCATCATATCCAACTCGCTCAACCACCCAGACATGCTTTTGCCAGATAACAAAATATTTTCTACATCATTGACTTCTGAATGAGGCATCATTGGTACCGAAATGTCTTTTCTTTCATTTATGAACGAACATGTATCCTTATCTCGGTTGAAAGCAAGGAAAGCTTCATCCTCAACAGCAATAAGAAGCAATGCCTGCAGCAAAACTTTTAGTGAAATATCGGGGCAAAAGTATCACATGACATCAGAGCAAAAGCAAAATTCTGTTTGGAGAGCATTTTTAGATTAGTGGCAAGGGATTTAGTGGCTAAGTCCTCCAAATATCACATTTCTTATTCCACCAAATATGGTAAATTGGGAGGAATCAATTTTTTTTATTAAATTGACCTCTCTCTTTCTCTCATTCCCTCATGTTATATGATATGTAGAAATTTATTTATATATTTTTAATTTGTGTCTCTCTCTATATAATTTTACATCACAATTATTTATTTATTATATATCTTATTTTTTACATCACAATATCACATTTTTTTTTAAAACTCCGCCTATATTTTATAGCCGGTCCCAAGCCCGGATAAAGGAGGAGGGTTGTGTTAGGCCCCGACAGCCAGCATAAAATCCTGTCGAATCTTATGAACATGGATCAACGAATATATTGTGTTAATGCTAGGTCGTTACCCGTAAGTAACGCGCTGTACAGCTCGGGTACAGTGATAAGAGAGCAAGAGCCGCTGCATCCTCGCCTGAATGCAGTGTTAAATGAGCAAGGGCTACCGCACTCTAATGGACGGAGGCGGTTAAAGAAGCTAGTTCATGAGACTAAGGTCAGATTAGGTTCTTGGAACATTGGGACGTTGAAAGGGAAGCGCCTCGAGGTGGCACAAGTAATGGACCAGCGTAAGATTAGTATCTTATGCTTGCAAGAAACTAGATGGGTAGGAGAGGGAAGTAAAGAGATTAGGTTAAATGGTTCCAAACTTTGGTACACAGATAAGGTAAATGGAAGGAATGGTGTTGGTATTATCGCGGATGCAGAATGGAGGAAGAATGTTGTGGAAGTTAAAAGGATTGAGGATCGAATCATATCCGTGAACGTAATTGTTGGAAAGGAGACTATGAACATTATTAGTGCATATGCACCCCAAGTAGGAGCAGAATCACATCTCAAGGAGAAGTTTTGGGCAGATATGGAGGGTTTGATTGAAAGTATACCAACAACCGAGAAAGTTTATATTGGGGGAGACCTTAATGGACATGTTGGTAAAGAGGCAGGACCACATGCAAGGGTTCATGGTGGTTTTGGTTTTGGGGAGTTGAATGAGGAAGGACAAACTATTATTGATTTTTCTTTAGCATACGACCTTAAGATTATCAACACTTGTTTTAGGAAGAGAGAGGAACATTTAATCACATACAAAAATGGAACTCATAGGTCTCAAATCGATTTTTTCTTGACAAGAAATACTGATAAAAGACGCTGTACTAATTGCAAAGTAATTCCTGGGCATGTGGTGACTACACAACATAGATTATTAGTTCTTGATATACAAATGAAATGTATAAAACCAAAATCCCGAACAGTTTTTTATCGAAAGATCAAGTGGTGGCAGTTAAAGGGGGAGAAGCGCGAGACTTTTAGAAGTAAGTTATTAGAGGAAAGTGTGTGGGAGTTAGAAGGAGATGCTAGTATCATGTGGGAGAATGTGGCAAAAAAGGTTGAAATGGTTGCCAAAGCCATTTTAGGAGAATCAAAAGGTTTTGGACCACGAGATAAGAAGACTTGGTGGTGGAATGAGGAGGTCCAAGAAAAGGTGCGTAATAAGAAGAATTGTTTCAAGGCGATACACTTGGATAATAGTTCTGACAATTGGGAAAAGTATCGTTTGGCGAAAATGGAGGCTAAGAAGGCAGTTAGTGATGCTCGTGCTAAAGCATATGAGGGGTTTTATAAGGAGTTAGGGACAAAGGCTGGTGAACAAAGGATTTACAAGATTGCAAGGAATAAAGAGAAGGAGTCGAGAGATTTGGATCAAGTAAGATGCATAAAAAATGAAGTTGGCAAGGTTTTAGTTACTGAAGGAGATATTAAGAACAGATGAGAAGAGTATTTCTATAAGCTATTTAATAATGGATGTGAAGGTTCCCGTTGTGATTTGGAGGACTTGACAGTTAGCGAATGTGAGCTTAATAGGTCATTTTATCGTAGAATTAGAGTCTCGGAGGTTAGCGAAGCTCTTAAGAAAATGGAGAATGATAAAGCCGTTGGACCGGATGGCATACCGATTGAAATTTGGAAATGTTTAGGAGAAAAATGTGTGTTGTGGTTATGTAAACTATTTAATGAGATTTTACGGTCGAAAAAGATGCCTGATGATTGGAGATTAAGTACATTAGTTCCTATTTACAAAAATAAAGGGGATATTCAGAATTGTGCAAATTATAGAGGGATTAAACTTATGAGTCACACAATGAAATTATGGGAAAAAGTGATTGAGCATAGATTGAGAATGGAGACTAGTATTTCTGAGAGACAATTTGGGTTCATGCTAGGAAGATCCACTACAGAGGCAATTTATTTACTAAGGGGGATGATGGAGAAGTATCGAAGTAGGAGAAGAGACTTACATATGGCTTTCATTGACTTAGAGAAGGCGTATGATCGGGTACCAAGGGATGTACTTTGGAAAGCCTTGCAAAAGAAGGGGATGAGTGTTGCCTACATTAAGGTAATACAAGATATGTACGATGGGGCATTGACTAGGGTTAGGACACCCGGAGGTGAGACAAATGAGTTTCCTATAGGAATTGGCCTACATCAAGGATCAGCTTTAAGCCCATATCTATTTAACTTAGTTATCGATGCTATAACCGAGAGTATCACAGAGGAGGTACCTAAGTGCATGTTATTTGCGGATGATATAGTACTTTTAGCGGATTCAAGAGAAGAGATTAATACAAAATTGGAAATATGGAGAAATACGTTGGAGTCAAAGGGTTTTCGTTTAAGTAGGAATAAAACAGAATATATGCATAGCAATTTCACAAATAAACAACTTAGAGACGATTTGAAAGTTAGGCTAGGGGAGGATATAATTTCTCAAGTGACAAAGTTTAAATATTTAGGATCAATTGTAAGACAAGATGGTGAGATTGATGACGATGTTAATCATAGAATTCAAGCTGATTGGTGTAAGTGGAGAAAAGCCACTGGAGTTCTTTGTGATAGAAAAGTACCCAATAAAGTTAAAGGAAAATTCTATCGTACTGCTATAAGGCCAGCAGTGTTATATGGTAGTGAATGTTGGGCTATGAAGGGACAACATGAACGTAAAGTGGGGGTAGCCGAAATGAGGATGTTGAGATGGATGTGTGGTCATACAAGATTAGATAAGATTAGGAATGACCATATACGTGAACGAGTCGGAGTGGCTCCTATTAGTGAGAAAATGGTAGAGAATCGTTTGAGATGGTTTGGTCATGTTCAGAGAAGACCATTAGATGCGCCAGTAAGAAGAGTAGATCAAATAATCTGGAGTCCGATTAAAAGAGGGAGAGGGAGGCCAAGGCGGACACTTGGCGAACTAATAGAGCAAGATTTATTGGTGAATAATATACCGAAAGGTTTGGTTACTAATAGAGCGGAATGGCGTCGTATGATCCATGTAGCCGACACCACCTAGTGGGATAAGACTTTGTTGTTGTTTGTTTGTTGTTGTATATCTTATTTTTAAAAAGAATAAAATTGTTACGAGAGAAAGATACATAATACAGCAAAATAAAAAATAGAAAAAGTAGGAGGAAGAAATAAAAAAGAGGAAAATAAAATTAACTTTTTTTTTAGAAGGAAAATAAAATTAACTGATAAATAAATATATGATATTATTACATTACTCATCAGGTGTCATAAATAATTTGCATATAAAGAAGGACAAAAATGACTTTTGTGTAGATAAACCTTTCATAGTATAACCCGTCCTCCTGCATTGTAATGATACACCACACTCTACCCCCAGTTAGTTAAAGCAACAACAACAACAACAAAGCCTTATCCCACTAGGTGGGGTCGGCTACATGGATCATACGACGACATTCCTCGTTGATCCATGTTCATGGGATTCGACAGAGTTTTACGCTGGCTGTCGGGGCCTAACACAACCCTCCTCCTTTATCCGGGCTTGGGATATAATCCAATATGCAATGAGCAAAATATTTTGAACTCCCTTCATAAAGAGATACGTCTACTACGTTTGCAGCTCCTTATACTCCTCTCCAATCACATGTATCCAGAAGTTGTACCAAAAAAGAAAAGTGACAGCAAGCACATGTCAACCGGATAAATCATACGTTGAACCCTAGCTGATGAAGATTAAAGCCAGCTTTTGTAAATAGAATTGTTATGTAACGTGCATACTATTGAAACTTCCTTCTATTCATCTAAAATAATACAAAACGATAATTCAAATCCCCAATTAGCGTAGATATCACCTGAAATACATATCCACCAAAATCTCATCGTAATAACGGAACGTAAATCTACAGCCTAATTCCTAGCTAGGAAAGCATAGGACATCTAATTTGCTGCTCCCACACCTTAGAAAGTCTGTATGATAATGAACCTGTAAGCACTCCTGAATTTCAACCCCCTCTAGAATTTAGAACCATTTGTTCTTTCCTTAATAAATTTTAACAGTGTTCATATAAAGAAGGCTCGAGAAGAGAGGATATCAAATTAATTCTGGAAAACAGAATCTCCTGATACGCCATAACATTATGGCGCTGGCTTGATCAAGTCAAATGAAACTCCTAAATCATATATCATATAAAGAAGGTCCCGCCTGCACTAAAATGAATTTTGAGCGCACGAATATGAGAACCAAATATCAAAAACTTCTTGGAGATAGATAATCAATCCAGCTTATTTCTGATAGAATCGACTCAGCTTATAAACCTGTTCAGATGTTCAATCCAACCATAGGAAAACGAACTGTAATCACTGCGGAAAGTTTTCAGGTCGAATTGTAATATTTCTCGAAAAAAGAAATCATGAACCTAATCAAATAGGCAAAGCTTGCAAAATATCGAACACCCTCCTCTCTTTGATCGAAGTCAATAGTTTCTTCCGCGAGAAGAATCAACTGCAGACTATACTTCTTTGTTGTGACGATTCTTCAGAGGTTAAAATAGATCGAGATGGCCGACATATGCTTCGATGGAAAAGAAATACCGGCATAACTGAAATCACATGTCAATCAGACACGTAATTCACTTTGAATCGCATGAGACGGATCGCAGAAACAAGGAACAAGGATCAAATTCTTCATCGATCTACAGAAAATGGCCACAACCACCCTTCAACAAACAAGGAACCGACGCAAAACCGGGAAGAGAAAAGCAACACAAGATCGATTTCAATACCGATCTCCTGAAGCAATCAGCAGAGGGATAAGATCCGATGAAACTTTTGCTGCTTTATGTGAAGATGTCACAACTGCTAATAGAATAATAGGAATAGGAAGTTTCATGGCACCAGAAACATGAAGATTTTAACCAAAGCATAGAAACATTGAGAATAAGATGGCATAATGGCAGAAGCTAGCACACTCCAAGCGGAAGCAGCTTAGTTGAGATTGATATGAGTGGCCACTTTATAGCTCAGAAGTAACCAACAAAGAAAAATATATCGAAAGTGGTTGCACTAATTCCATGGAGAAAACAAATAAGGTAACAATAAAAAACATAATCGAAAGATGGAAGATTCATTTCATGTACCTTAGGGAGGGAAATATCTTTATCGTCAGAACTGAAGGAGATCTCTTGAGCAAATTTATCCCTAGCAAGTCGGAGAATCTGCGTCCCATGTTTTCAACATAAAGAAGACGGAGAGACAGGAATAATATGTCAATAGACTGAAAACAAAAAGAAATATCAAAGAAGAAAAATAAAACAGGATTAATTTGAAGAAAAAGGAAGAAGAAGGCAGCGCGATTGGTATGTGGGGCGTCGCTTTGAAGCATCAAAATCAATCCGTCATCTGGCAACGAGGAGATGCAGTGCAGGCAGCCGAAAAATGAAAAGGAGAGAACAGACCTTGAGATTGGGATCGGCGGAGAGATCCCTCTTGTTCTGGCAGCAGATGGTGGGCGAAACCGTGGACAGGGGAGGCCTTCCCCCGTACCTCGTCTTCTTCACATTCCCGAATCCACGATCAAGCTCAAACGACCTGATCGTAAGAAGAAATGGTCGGGTAGCAGCACAACCCTCTTGCTAAGCCTTACGCTCTAATCCCACTCGTATTAGTGAATAACATCACTGATCTCACACCTATCTCTAATCTCTATCTATATGCTCGGTACCACCAGCAATCCCCTAACTATCCATGTTTCTTGTTCCCAATTGGAGCAAAAGAAACAAAAGTTGCAAGTTGCAACTCAATTCTTGAACGCAAAGCAGGAAGAAGTTGACAAGGAAGAACGTGGTGTGTACCTGAGAGTGAAACTGCTTCCCCGATGGGCGAAGAGCAAGTGAGGTGACCTTTGGCACACCGACGAAGAGAGGAAGGACGCCATTGAGCAGCCGCGTAGAGATAGAGTAACGGCAGCGGCGGCGGCGGCGGTGGCGGCGGCGGTGGCGGTGGCGGCAACAGGAACAGGAAGATGAGAATCCAAAAGGCTAGAAGGAGAAGAGAGGAACGTCGTGGTCATGCTTCCAAGTGTCTGTTAGCGGGGGAAGAGCGGCCGGCGATGACGGTCGGGCAGCGCTCGATGCCTGTCGCCGCCTCGCTTGGGAAGGGCAAGCACGGGTGTTGGGATCGGGTGGCTGCTGCACCACCATTCATCCTGCTATCACTTTCCCCTTCCCAAGGCGTTGCTGATGATGATTGCGGTGCCGGTAGTGTTGTTGTTGACGATGACGACGACGGCGACAACGCGGAAGTGCTCCTCCTCCTTCTCCTCCTCCTCCTCCAACTTGTCGCCAACATGAATAAGGATTGGGGCGAGGTACCAGTTCCCCTCTCTGGTTAGTATGTATCGTGGAGTTATCGAAAAAGCGGAGGAGATGAGATGGGATGTGGTGGGATGACTCACTCCTTTGTCTGCTTCTGTCACTAAGCATTTGTTGGTGTGAGTGAGAGAGAGAGAAAGTGCGTGTCTGTCACTATGAGAGACGGAGACGAGAGCGAGGTGCCCAAGTAAATTGAACCGTAAACTAGAGTTATGCATTGGATTTGATTTTTTAGTATCCAGTTTGTTATGTCTGGAATTCGTACAAAGCATATGCACCAGTTTAATTAATCCGATTAGATTGATTCACATATTTTATAATGATAAACAAAATTTTTAATTATTTTTATTTTTACATTCCTCGTCTCCAATTATTCGTATCTTCTATCCATTGGATTTGAATTAACATTATCGAGACTGCGATGTATTCCTTTTTTAATCGTCTATCTTCCTTTTTGGTCGACTCGACTGATTCTCCAATCTAATTAATTAATTCCTCCGTCACTCCGTGGATTTTTTTAGATAAATCAATGCCATCTCTCTTTTTATACTAATTTATTTATTAGTGATAACCTGACACATCCTCAATTCAATCAAAGCCATTGGACAGGTAAGATAAGGTAAGGCAGGTAAAGTAAGGTAAGGTCGGATTGGACAGGTCCACCAAAATTGGTCTAATGCCATTGAATTAGGTCATGTTGTCCTTTTCCTCTTCGTAGCTCGTTTTTTTTCATTTTGTATTTTTAAATATAAATATATTGATATCATTTAATAAAAAATTAAATAAAATGCATTTAAATATTTTTAATGTAACATTATTTTTATAAATATTTTTTAAACTATCATGATTTTTTAAATCTAATTCTAGACTACGAACTTATTTTTTAAAATTTCTTTAGCCTTCTTTTCACTTGTGTTATATTTTTCGTTACTTTTATTTTTTATTTATGAAAAACTAAATTATTTCTCCCTAAAAAAAACATAAAATAACAAATGTAAAAAAATTAAAAATCGTTCGAAGCATCAAAATGGTAAACAAAAAATTTATCATTTATAAAAAAAACTAAATTACCATCCTCAATTTTTTTATATTTATTATTTGTTGTGTTATCGAGGAGGAGTAATTTAATTTTTTCATAAATGAGAAAAATCAAAAGTAACGAAAAAAAATAGAAGAAGTAGACGGAATGAGTAAAGTGAAAAAATCGTGATACTTTAGAGATAAAAAAATAAATTTATAACTTAGAGTTAGATGAAAAAATCGTGATAATTTAGTAAAGCTTTATGAAAATAATTTTTTAATATATTCGATCACGATGTAATATGATCATTATCATATTTACTTTCATATCATAATTCTCACAGTTTAATTAATGCTTTCTAGATGGGGAGGGGCCACACATTGATGCGAGTGGCTGAATGATACGCTAAAGTAATTGAATACGTCTTTATTATTTCATACGCCGACTAAATTAAGAGTTTAGTTTTTGAAAAAAATTTAACTAATGGAACACACTGTAGCCCTTGACAATTAAAATAGCAATAATTCAAGATAATGTATAAGACAAAAATAGCCCTCCAAATCTACTATTTTTAAATAACTTTTCTGCTTAAATAATATAAAATGGAAAGTTACACAATAATATAAGATGGGAGTAGTTGAAGAAATGATCACACGTAATAAGAACAAGTGATGTCCTATCATCACGGAACTGTGAACGAATATTCTTCGGATTTGAGAAAAAAAGATACATTATCGTTATCTTGTCATCTATGCACTATTTATTCCGAAAGAAGAACTTAAAAAAACAAAAGTAGAATTTACTTTTCCAAATAAAACTTAAGTTCCTCTCATAAACTAAATCCATTCTTTAATTGGTTTTTTCTAAGTCATATGTATTAAACTAAATCACTTTCCTAAATCTTTATTCTGCCTACAATTTATTTAGTTTATAAGACAAGTTAAAGTAATATCAAATTTAGTATATTTATTTTAATTTGGAAGAAAAATGATATTATTTTTGTGGAAGTGACTATTCTTTCTCGATTTTGGACGACAACAATTTCAGCTAAAAATAATATTATTAATATTTTTTTTTCAGTGCTAAACATGTCCAAGAAAAACAAAAATAAAAAATTTCAATTTCTTTGTATTCTGAATGGCCGATCTAGAGATGGAAAAACGATTCTGCCTAGGTCGATCAACTCGTGTTTAATCATGCCATAGGTCATGTTGTGTCACACGGTCTGTTTTCTACTCCGACATGATTCGGACCAACCAGACTATGTCGTGTCAGGTCGGACGGTCCTTTTTTTCTTTCAATTTGAACTTCTTTAATTTTTAATTTACTTATTAAATTATTATATAATATAATTAGTATTATTAATTATATTATAATATATGACTTAGTGAGTATTGCTTTAATTATTATATAATAGTAAAATTTTAAATAGTTAAGTCATAAATTCGTTATTAAGTAAATAAATTTGTAAAATGAATAATTGAGTTTATAAATTATAACTTTATAGGGACTAAGTATTTAGTAAATATAAATAGTAATATATATTATATATAATTTATAATAGTAGAATGTCATATTATCATATTAGAATAAGACTATAAGTCTATAACATTAGTAATAAGAATTATATATAAGAATGAGATTATGAGAGAGAGAAAATGAGAGAAAGAGAGTATTTATTATTATATATCAATATAAATAGTAATGAACATCGAGATTAACATGGTTCGACTATTTTAGTCTACATCTACAAAAGTTTTTTAATGTTTTATTATTATTGATTATTATAAAATAATCAATAAATGTAAATTTATAATGAATTAAAAATTACATGTCCTATAACAATTATTTTTATGAACAATGAATTTATGAAGAATTATAGGCGGAGGAGGCATCCGTTTCATCATCTCCTTCCATATATGGTAATATGAATTCCTGACATTGTGTTCAAATATCTATATCAAATCAATCTTTTAATAATATACAAATCTTGACCTAGAGTTTATTCTATTTTTTTCTATCATCCAAAATCCTAGAACCTACAGAAAAATATTGTTCTAATGCCACTATAGACATCGAAATAGTTAAAAAATCTTGAGCTAAGGCGGAAAGAATTGGATAAGTACAAACATTTAATCTCCATCAGGTCAAGATCAAGATATCGATTTCACTATCACATCATTTGGACGTGACAAGTAATCTAGTAGTTCATTATACAAAGGGGCAGATGAATTGGATGAACCTTCATCCGAGTCTCTTGATGTGCCTCTCCTAATAGAAGCTATCAATATAGAAAATAATCTATTATTGGAAGGTCTAGGACGAAGACGCTTGCTCTCTACATACACCAAATTTTGCTTCATAAATATTATATGTCATTTATTATATTTTTATAATCATAATTTGGATTAATAAAATGTCACTTTACAATTTTGGATGACTTCTTATATATTATTTGGGAAAGCAATTCTTAATTTCTCTTGTGTACCATTTAGGACTAGATCCCTTAAATCTAAGATTCATTATCATTGCTAAAATTTCTATAAGGGGTAAATTATTGTAATATTCTAAAAATTTTGATTCCATCAAATAAATTATTTCAGAAAATTCATTGGACATTTCACGTTTTTCATTAAATGAACTTGTCATTTCATTAAATTGATTAATTATTAAATGTGAAGCGGGAGAATAAATAACAGATAACTCTAAAATAACATGATAGAAAACTTACAATAGTTCCATAATTACGTTAGCAACATCCCATTCCAAATTAGTAATTCGAGTTGCTGAATATTGCATCACAGTTAAAATATAATTATCGAGTGCATGTTTAAATGGAATACATAATTTAAGCCCGTCGTAAGTACTGTTGCATCTTGTAGACATATCAGTGTTCAATTTTTTATACGGAATATTATAACGATGACAAATTTTTTTAAAATGTTTGTTTCCTAGGTCCAGAGTGACGTAAATTTATAATTACTGATCTAAGATTTTCAAGTACCCCAACAACTAGTTTTAATCTATTTAACACACAAATTAATAATATAACATGCACATCTTTGATGAAAAAAAAATCATTTAAGGGGTGATTTAATCTTTGAATTAAAAATTGTGCAGCAGAATTATTAGTATTTGCATTATCAAGAGTAAGACATGAAATTTTATCTTTAAGACCATATTCGTGGATTACTTTTTCTATCACATTTGCAATTTGCAAATCATTATGAAGATGTTCAATTTTTTTAAGAAGCAATAATTCTTTTTTGCACTATCCAATTTGTATTAATCCAATGTACAGTAACACATAAAAACCATCACTATTAAAAGAAAGGGTTATTTTCTTTAACACCCCTGAACTATAACTTTTTTTGCATCTAATCCTAAACTATAAATTTACAAAATTTATTTCCCGAACTTATCTAGGTCCATTGTCGCATGATGCATAAAATTCATGCATAATTATTAGACCAATTTATTCTAATTTTAGGAGTGCCTCATGTTTTAAAATGAAAAAAATTATTGTAAACATAGAGAAATTCCTTAAAGATTTATTACTACCTAAGATTGATTAAATTCATGACAGGGAATGGAAATACGCTGGAATTTCGATGAAAAAGTCGCGGAAAACAACTTTTAGCAGCTGTCACGGTCGTGCAAATGGATGTCACGCCCATGCAATGAATGGCTACCGAGCGGAATTCGATCATTCTGTCATGGCCGTGCAGATGATGATCACGTCCGTGCCAACTTTGAACGAAAGAAGGTTTTATCACGCCCGTGCAGAAAATGATCACGGCCGTGCGAATTGAAGGCTGTGAACCGATGTTCTATCACGGCCGTGCAGTAGGTCGTCATGCCCATGCTGTGCAAGACCAAAAATTTACGTTCTGTCACGGCCGTGCCACCAGAATTGCACGGCCGTGACGGCGGTCTGTTAGGCCATTTAAAGTCATTTTTATCCTCTTTTTGGATATATTTTCTATAACGCCCGAGATTTATTGGGGGAAAAGAAAAGAAATAAAAGGAAAAGAAAAGGAAGATAAAACAAATAGGGAAAAAGATAAAATCTGAAATCAGATTTTATGAGGAGTTGGTTTCCAATCAAACTCAAACTTTTCCCTTATAAATAAGAGGCCAAATCAAACGAAAAATCCCCTTTTCATTTTCCTCACGAAGCCGGACCTAGTTCTCCTTTACGTGCGCCCTTTTCGTTCTTTCTTGTCACTGACGGCTGCCGCCATACAGGAGGTCAACCAGAGGACGCGGACGACACCGGATGCGCATCTGGACAGAGAGGAGCGGGCAGAGGAAGAGGAAGAAGAGGACAACAGTAAAGTTTCTTGGACACAAACTTAGAGGTATGGAACTAGGATAGATTCGTAATAGAATTCTGATTTTAGACTTGAAGCATGTTCTAGGTAGTTCCTGGTTATTATATGATGTGCTATGATGTTAATTTATGCTGGTCATCGTCGGAGAAAGATGAACGAAACGCGACTCCGCGTCCGTGTAGTTTCTGCGCAAGATGAACCCGGCCCGAGTTCACCTGAACCCGGCCCCGGGTAGGTCCTTCACCGGACTGAGTTCAGTGGAACTCGGCCCGGATCCACCATTGCCGACGCTCGTCGAGCTTTGCAACCGGATGAACCCGGCCCGGGTTGAAGATGACCCGGACCGAGTTCTGTGTACGGAAAATAGTCGAGCGCGACGGCCGCCCCAACTCGATGATGACCCGACCCGGCCCGGGTGTAACCCGAACCCGGCCCGGGCTTGCTCTCTGATTTATCGAAGATGATTATGCATGAACCCGACCCGGGTTTATCCCTACTCGGCCGGGGGTTCCGACCCTGATTAAACTAATTTTATGAGGTTTGGATCCATGATTATGTTCCTAATCCAGATCTTAATGAAGATGATAATTATTACACTTGTGCCCCTGATTTACTCTCAATGATCATGTCTTTTATCTTGATTTAAAGTTCTTATAAAAAATGTGTTTTGTTTAATTAAAAGATTCAAGATAAAAGACGTAAAATGTTAAATGGAGAGCTCTTTTATGATGGACTGGTGACGACTAAGTTATGGGTTGTCCTCGAACAGTTATGGGTTGACTACGGTCAGATATGGGCTGGCTCTGCTAGTTATGATGATGATGATGAACGGGTTGAGGCAGACCTCCCCGTGGGTTGAAATATACTTCAAATAAGTAAAAAAATGAAAACTAAGATGATGAAGAAGATGAACACATATGAATAAAGAATCTTTCTTATGATGTCAAGTTTTTGCCTTTATGATGATGACTCTTTATGATCTTATTCATATGTTCTTTTATGTGAATTCATTTCCATATTATGATCATGATTCACTTTCCTATCAAATGATGATGATATCTTATGATGTTACCTTTATGATTCATATTTAGTATCATGATCCTATTATGATGTTTATCTTACTTTCATACTGAGTTGTAAAACTCATAGGGAGGTTCTCCCCTGCATGTTCTTAAATGCAGGCCAATGTCTCAATGATGATGGTGGTCAATGGTGACCGATCGAGCTCGTAGGTGGCTGCACATGGTTATCGAGTCCTTTAGATGATGGATAGCTTTTTCTTTTCTTTTTGTCATTTGATGTATTAGCTTTCTTTTGGACTCCTATGAAATCAGTTATCAGTCTTCCACATTTCATGATGTCACTCTCTTTACTCTAATTGATGATTTAATTATTCCGCATTTATCGTTACTGAGTTGACCAGTCAAAGTCTTTTTTTGGTCAACATGATGTACACGTAAGGATGACCCGTAGAGTCTCCGAACCATATTCTGCCACGTGGCGGGGTGCGATTTGGGGGCGTTACAGTTAAGTATCAGAGCCTAAAATTAGGCCATTTTCATGTCCTAAAGTATGAAGTCAAGTCCATGTGCAAACGCCACGAGCAGTCACCGCGCCACCTGAAGTCAAGTAAGTTTATCTTGTCCCCTAAGATGTAGGATGTTTTTCTAAGATGATAATGTATGATGACGTAGACGCCTCCACGCCGTGCACCTGTTACTAGAGCTTGGGGTCGGAGGCGATCTCGAAATAGCGGCTACAAGAGGGGACGAATCAGAATGAGGTCCAGATGAGTCAGGCTCATGCTGTGGAGCCGATCGTCCAGTCCCCATTGGTGCAGCCTCCACCATCACGGGCACCAATGGTTCCGCCTGTACCGACACCATCGGCTCAGGCCATACCAGCCATGACACCATCAGTGCAGCTTCCTTCGATGCAACCTACGCCACCAGTGCCATCTAAGAACACCAGTCAGGCCTTTATGAAGTTACGCCCTCCGGAGTACGATAGTTTGGGCGAGTTTGACAAGGCTGAGAGATGGCTGAGGACAATTAAAGAGAAACTGCAACAAATGAACTATGGTGAAGAAAAGAAGGTTCTGTTCGCCACCAACGTATTAATTGAGGGTTCCTTGGACTGGTGGAGAACTGTGATCGACACACAGTATGACGGACATAACGACGTTCCTTGGGAATGTTTCTGTGAAGCATTTGAGGCTCGCTACTTTCCACCGTACCAACGTGCACTGAAGCAGAGGGGGTTCCTACAGCTGAGCCAGGATCAGATGACAGTGGCTCAGTATCATGTTAAATTCATTCGTCTAGAGAGGTACAACACTCTCAAGATGAGTGACAGATAGAAGGCAGATCATTTTTGCCAAGGCTTGAACCAAACCATCAGGACTAGCACCTTAACTGGCTAATGTGCTAATGTGAGCCTGACAGTAGAGTTAGCAATCACGATGGAAAGGAACTATGCTAGGGAACAACAAGAGCTGAAGGATGTGAAAGGAAAGACTCCCATGCAACCCCCTGCTCAGAACCAACCTCGATGGAATGATCGTCGTCGGAATCGAGGAAGACTCGACCATAGGAACCAACGTCGGGATAACCAGGCAAGGCCTTATGAGCCTCGTGAGGCTAACCACCAACAACAACCCCAATATCAGGTAAAGATGATGAACATGAAGTTAAAAGATGTTTATGATGATGAAGAATTAAGTCATGACCCCCGTTTGCAACCCCAACGTCAGCAGCCCCAACTGTAGGCACAGGGTACTAGTACCTGTCCCCACTGTAGGAGGTTTCACATTGGGGAATGTATGATGAAGACTGGGGTATGCCTGCACTGTGGTCGACAAGGACATTTCATTCGTGATTGTCCTACTAAGAAGGATGAACCCGCACCATGATGCGTTAAAATGATGTAGCAAAATAAAATCACTAGCAAATGCACTAGTCGCTCAAGTAATACAGTAAAAAGGAGTAAGAGTGTCGAACCCACGAGGAATATTATTAATTCAATATCTGAATCTTTAAATTAATAGGAGAGGAAAAATATGGATTTTGAAAATGAGTTTTATAAAATAAAATAAAGAAAATAAGATAAAGATAAGATAGTGGTGTTGAAGTTATGCGTTAGGATGAAAATAGATCAGGATAAATATTTGAACTATAAAAGATAAATTTAATCTTTAAAGATGGATTAGGAATTTTTCCAAGTTATTAATTTACAAGATTAACATCACAGAGTCCACAAACTGATAATTCTGCTATTTAATCCGGTAAATCAAACTATCTTAAATTTAATCAAACATAAAGTCCCACAAACTGGTATTCGTCAGATAAGATTAAAATTAAGATGCATTAATATGAAAATCCTAGACTGTTAATCACTCCACAAACTGGTATAGATTAACAGATCACATAAACTTGATTCTCCACACACTAGTTATCAAATTTATATCAATTATTAATTTCACATAAAATCAATTAATTTAATTAATGAATTCTGAAATCAAATAGTCCACAAACTAGTAATTACTCAACTCAGAAATCCAAATAATTAAATCAAAAGCACTAAGCATAATTAATTAATTGATCAGAAAAGATTAAAATAAATAATATAGGGTCCAAATAGTTTCCCTTCAATAATAATCTCCTAAAATAATAATCATAAAAATATGGAGTTCATCCTAGAAATTCTGGAGAGATAATCAAATAATAATAAAAATTGGAAGAATTACACCCAAAATAGATAAAAGTCGAAGCTTCGGATCACGGGCAGACAGTCGGGCAGCCTCTCGGACTTGATCAGGGTCGCGATCAACTTCTAGCCATCGCACCTCTCTCCTCTTGTTCGTAGCCTGCAGACTAACGACTCATCGTGGAAGAAAACCTGAACTTCAGAGCACGAATTGAAACGACGGATTCTTCACGTATTTATAGGGTGCGAACGGCCTTCAATTTGATCCCGGTCGTAATATCGTACAGTTGACTTTAAAATTATGAGATAAACTCGGCTAACACGATAAATTCTTTTTATCATTATGCCCAAAGATAAATCCTTTTTATCTTTACTCCCTTCGAATCTCGACCGTAATAAAGAAGAGTCCTTATCATTACCCCCTCTAAATCTCGACCGTAAGGAAAGAATTTATCTTGTTACGCCCAAAAGATAAAATCATTTAATTGTTACCCCCTTTGAATCTCGGCCAAAACCAACATTTTCTTGCCATTACACCCTCCAAATCTCGGCCAAAACGAAAAGTCTTCATGCCATTCCGCCCAAAAGATAAAATCCTTTTATCGTTACCCCCTTTGAATTTCGGCCAAAACGTCTTGGGGGTAAAGCCAAATCTCGGCCGTAAGAAATAAATTCTTTATCCTAATCTCGGCCGTAATGATAAATTCTTCGGAATTTCGGCCGATACGGCACAATCCATCTAAATCTCGATTTTTTCTGCAAAATAATTATCAAAATTTAGTTAATCCATCCACAATTAAAATATTCAGAGAATTAATAATTAAAATTGATAAATCCGGAATTACAATTAAAAGTGACTAAAAATGATGCATGCCATGATCAAATTACAGAAAAATTAATTAAAATAATAATCTAAAATATGTTGTATTTTGCATGCATCACACCAGCTCAGCGTGACGCAAGAGGTGGAAACAACATGGTGCGTGGAAGAGTCTTCCACTTGGAGGAAGATGTCGTACCGACGGACGCCGAAGTTATTAGAGGTACACTATTCATAACCAGTATTCCCACTACAGTGTTATTTGATTCAGGTGCATCGTACTCTTTCATATCTAAAGGCTGTGCTATTGCTTTGAATTTAACTCTACATGATATAAGTCACTCCATGGAGATAATTACTTCTATGGGAATGCTCTATGCCACCAAGTACCTTCCTGAGGTACCAGTAGAGATACAAGGCAAGAATTTTTCTGCAGATCTGGTAATCATCATGATGACGGACTACAATGTCATTCTTGGTATGGATTGACTATCCTACCATGATGCAGTCGTACTATGCAAACAAAAGAAGGTGATCATTGGTACTCAAGGTGAACGCAAGGTCACTGTTAGAGGTACCACGCAAAAAGATGATAAGGTTATCATATCTGCACTAAAAGCACAAAGAATGATACATAAGGGATGCAGCGGTTTTCTTGCAAATGTGATGACGACGGACAACCCATGGACCCAACTACAACAACTGGACGTAGTTCGGGAATTTTCGGATGTATTTCCTGATGACATTTTCGGATTACCACCTCACGAGAGATTGATTTTCAGATTGATCTCCTTCCAGGCGCTGCCCCGATCTCGAAAGCCCCCTACAGGATGGCACCGGCCAAGATGCATGAACTAAAGAAGCAAATTCAAAAAGTTTTAGACAAGGGGTTTATCGGGCCCAGTGTATCTCCTTGGGGAGCCCCAGTACTATTTGTCAAGAAGAAGGACGGCTCTCTAAGACTGTGTATCGACTACCGGATGCTGAACAAAGCCACAGTCAAGAACAAGTATCCTCTACCGCGGATTGATGATCTCTTCGACCAACTTTCTAATGCCGCGGTATTTTCCAAAATTGACTTACGAAGTGGGTACCACCAGCTTAGAGTAGCTGATGGAGATGTACAGAAGACGACTTTCCGATCAAGGTATGGTCACTATGAATTTCTAGTGATGCCTTTTGGACTGACGAACGCCCCTGTAGTTTTCATGGATCTCATGAATCGGATATTCAGACCATACCTGGACCATTTTGTCATTGTCTTCGTAGATGACATCCTGATCTATTCGGAGAATGAAGAAAAACACAAGGAACACTTGAAGATAGTTTTGGAAAAGTTAAGGCAACACAAGTTATACGGAAAACAATCCAAGTGTGAGTTCTGGCTTGACCGGATTATGTTTCTTGGACACATAATCTTGAAGAAGGGCATTTTTGTGGAACCTTCCAAGGTAGAAGCAGTATCCCACTGGCCAAAGCCAAAACATGTCACTAAAATCCGTAGCTTCCTCAGATTGCAGGGTATTACCGTAGGTTCATCAAGGATTTTTCAAAGATTGCATCTCCCTTGACGAACCTAACAAAAAAAGGAGTGAAGTACATCTGGACACAGAAATGCGAAGATAGTTTTCAAGAACTGAAGGCCAGACTGACCACTGCACCCATACTCACCATTCCGAAAGGTACAAATGGGTATGTGGTGTATAGTGATACTTGCGGCATAGGACTGGGATGCGTGCTCATGTAACATGGAAAAGTGGTCGCATATGCATCTAGGCAACTGAAGAAGCACGAGGTGAACTACCCAACTCACGACCTTGAATTGGCAGCGGTAGTTTTCGCATTGAAAATTTGGCGACACTACTTGTATAGAGTACAATTTGAGGTATTCACCGACCATAAGAGTCTGAAGTACGTCTTCTCTCAGCGAGACCTGAATATGCGACAACGAAGATGGATGGAGTACTTAAAGGATTATGAGTTCTCCATTAATTACCATCCTGGTAAGACGAACTCAGTTGCAGATGCACTCAGCCGCAAGTGAGAAGTCTCACTAGCTCACATGATGATGGGTATGTATAAGACGATGAAGGAGCTAAGTCTATGGAAGCCAAGACCTGGAAGCAAGGGAGCAGTACTGATGATGCACCAGATACAACTGAATCTGGTGGATAGGCTCATTAAGACTCAGGCATAAGATCCTGAATATACGAAGATGTTAGGAAGATGTCAGAAAGAGGAAGAAGATTTCAAGCTCTCAACAGATGGTGGGATCCGATATAGAGATCGTCTATGGGTCCCAAGTGATGAAGCTCTCAAAAGGGAAGTGATGGATGAATGCCATAAGTCTGAGTTTGTGATCCATCCGGGCAGCATTAAGATGTACAAGGATGTGCAAATAACCTTCTGGTGGAATGACATGAAGCGAGAGATTGCTGAATATGTTTCCAAGTGCTTGATCTGCCAACAAGTAAAAGTGGAACATCAGAAGCCCTATGGAAAGATCACATCTCTCGTCATTCCACAATGGAAGTGGGAGGACATCTCTATGGATTTCATAACTTGTTTACCCCGCACCCAGAAGGGACATGATGTCATATTGGTAGTAGTGGATCGGTTAACGAAGTCTGCACACTTCCTACTCATAAAGTCAAAACAATCAGTGCAGAGTCTTATGGATCTATATGTACAAGAGATCATCAGACTTCATAGGATCCCCACCTCTATTGTATCAGATCGGGATCCAATGTTCACAGCCAGATTCTGGAGAGGCTTACAAGACTCTTTTGGAACGAGGCTGAATTATAGTACGACATTCCATCCACAAACGGACGATCAGACTGAAAGGACCATCCAAACAGTTGAAGATATGTTAAGAGCTTGTGCCCTTGACTGGAAGGGTAACTGGGATGATCACCTACCACTTATAGAGTTTACTTACAATAATAGCTACCATTCCAGCATTCATATGGCTCCCTTTGCAGCCTTGTATGGAAGACCATGTCGTTCACCTGCATGCTGGAATGAGGTAGGTGAAAGGAAGATTTTAGATGAAAAAGAGCTGAAATAGACAGAGGAATATTCAGCAAGAGTCGAGTTGATACAAGAAAGGATGAATGCAGCTCAAGCTCGACAAAAAATTTATGCTGATAGAGGACGACGTGAATAAAATTTTCAGACAGGCGATCAAGTACTCTTGAAGGTTTTCCCAACCAAGGGAGTGATGAGGTTCAGTAAAAGAGGAAAGTTCAACCCAAGATATGTCGATCCATTTGAGGTACTTGAACTAGTCGGAGAGGGTGCTTGCAGACTAGCATTACCTCCATCCTATGGGTGAGTTCATAACGTGTTCCATGTTTCTATGCTCTGAAAGTACAAGCATGATGATGCGAATGTGATACGGTATGAAGAACCAAATCTCAAAGATGACCTGATTTATGAAGAACAACCCATCCGGATTCTAGAGACAAAGGTTCAACGTCATAACAACAAAGATGTACCGCTGGTCAAAGTGGCTTGGAGCCATCACCGAGGTGACGAGGCAACATGGGAACTCGAATCTGAGATGCGAAGGAAATTTCTTGCATTATTTGGTAAGTCCTGACTTCTGACTGAATTCGAGAATGAATTTTATTTTAAGGGATTTATGATGTAACGCTCGAGATTTATTTGGGGAAAAGAAAAGAAATAAAAGGAAAAGAAAAGGAAGATAAAACAAATAGGGAAAAAGATAAAATCTGAAATAAGATTTTATGAGGAGTTGGTTTCCAACCAAATTCAAACTTCTCCCCTATAGATAAGAGGCCAGATCAAACGAAAATCCCTTTTTCGTTTTCCTCATGAAGCCGGCCCTAGTTCTCCTCTACGTGCGCCCTTTTTGTTCTTTCTTGTCCCTGATGGCCGCCGCCATACAGGAGGTCAACCAGAGGACAGGACGACGCTGGACATGCTTCTGGACAGAGAGGAGCGGACAGAGGAAGAGGAAGTCTGAAAAGAAATTTTTAGATTCTCTAGAGTTTTTCTCTGATTTTTCATCTTACATGCCACTTTTGGGGAAATCGCAAGAGACCCAATTGTGTTGTAGTTAAGGTGACTTGAGAAAGCCCTTAACTTTATATTCCAGTTGAGTGCATGGTCGTAACCTGCAGACTCACGACTCACCATGGAAGAAACCTGAACTTCAGAGCACCAATTGGGACGATGGCTTCTTCACATATTTATAGGTGCAGATGATCTTCAATTTGATCCAATTGATAACATCGTACGGCCGAATTTAATTTCGTCGGATAAAATTTAAGTGTCTTACGACTCTATCCAATTTGACGATAAAAGTTTCACGGCCGATAAACTCTATCCACTTCGTTTTGTACGTGATGATTCCTTTGTAAATCTCAGCCACAAACTCAAGTTTGCGCCCAAGGATTGGAGTTATCAACCGATAAACTTGAGTGATGTTGAGTTTTGTGTCCAACAATATTGGCCGGTAAGGATAAAACTTTGGATTTTGCGGCTGATAAACTTTGGTGATATGGATTTATCGGGCGGTATGCTTTGTATCGGCCGATAAACTTGAACTCTTATATCTCGGCCGATAATCCTTTGTATCGGTCGATAAACTTTGTATTCCTTCCGAATCTCGGCCACAAAGGTCATTTGCGCCCACAAATCTCGGCCACAAAAGTAGTTTGCACCCACAAATCTTGGCCGATAAAGATAGATCTTTGATTTATTGGTCGATATGATCTTTGGAGTTGGACTTCTTGGCCGATACGTCCATTCTTGATCAAATATAATCCTTGAATAATCATGTATTTGATTTTTCCTGCAAAATAATTATCAAAATTTAATTAATCCATCCACAATTAAAATATTCAAAGAATTAACAATAAAAATTGATAAATATGGAATTACAAATAAAAGTGAAAAAACATGATGCATGCCATGATCAAATTATAGAAAAATTAACTAATACGAAGTTCAAGCGAACCATTAGTGTTTGATCCTGAAATAAAGAGAACTGTCAGAAGACTGAAGAAGAAAATTCCTACTATTGTTAAGATGACAGATCAACAAAGACAAATTGAAAACGAACCACCTCCACCTGCGTACAGAACTATGAGAGATTACACCATGGGACCAATGATTGATGAAAGAGAGAGTATTACACTCCCCGAAATTGGTGCTAACAATTTTCAAATCTAGCAGGGAATAGTTCAAATGATATCAAACACACAATTTGGAGGAGATAGAGATGAAGATCCATTCGGTCACATTACGAAATTTGTCCAATTATGTTCAACTTTCAAATTTCAGGGAGTAACAGATGATGCAGTTCGTCTAAGACTTTTTCCTTTTTCTTTGAAAGGAAAAGCTTATACTTGGCTCACTACATTGCCGACATGAACCATAACAAATTGGATACAGAGTCTATGCATGAAGCTTGGGATAGGTTCAAGGATCTCGTCAGTAAAGTTCCAAATCATAACATCCCTCTTTACCAACAAATCCAATACTTTTACAATGGGGCCTCAGCAGAGATAAAGGACAAGTTTGACACCGCTGCTGGAGGAACCATTGCTGATAGATCCCCTGAAGATCTTTATAAGTTATTCAACAATCTTGCCTTGAACAATTGGCAAAACTCAAAGGCAAAGAAGGCTGGACTTTATGAAGTTGATAAAGCTACTCACATTCAAGCCCAATTAGATGCCTTGGCAAAGAAAATCGATATGTTGATGACTCAAAGATCTATCAACAAGGTTTCGAACATCACAAGTGACATGTGTGGAGGGGGACATCCTAATCATGAATGCCAAGCAGGTATAAATTTTAATCAGCAAAATTTTGAGGTCCTAACTTTGTTTCTAATAATGCTTTTAGGAACAATGTTGGAGGAAATGCTTACAACAGTGGGCTAAGGGCTCCTCCTAATTACTCTTGGGTGAATAATAGGAGTTCAGCACAACCCCCTGCTTATCAACTTTATACCGAACCAAAAAGTAATTTGGAAAATGTCCGATCAAAGTTCATCCTCATTGTGGAGACCAAGTTTACTAATCAAGATGCATCAATCAGAAAATTAGAAACACAGATCGGACAATTGGCAAACATGGTATCTGGAAGACAGCCAAGGAGCTTGCCTAGCAATACAAAGAAAAAGTTCAAGAGAGCAAGCGAATTCAATCACCTTAATAAGTGGCCACTCAGCGCTCTTATTAGACCCCTGAAGATGAGAGGGAAAAAGTCAAGGTAATGACTATAACTTAGAACTACACTGCCTAAACCCTTTTCTCTTTACTTCTTTTAGTTTCCTAATTGTGGAGTAGATTTGATATTAACTTAGTTATGCTCATGTTCAGGAAAAACTTCAGTTGCAGCTGCTTTCACGATCGTTCTCAAGACCTGAAGGATATTCATTCTATCTCGGTCATGACAGATACTAGGCCTTACTTATAATGCTGACCTAGATCATATACTTGGCCACAGAACACCCTTCTCGCCATTGCCACCTCCAGAAGACTAAGCCGTGGCCATTTCTTCTCCTTTACATTTTCCCACTTATGTATTTTTCTTCTCTCAGTTGTTCAAGCTTGGGGGAGGGACTTAGTCCATTTTGCATTTGCATGGCATGCCTTATTTTAGTATTTTGAATCAATCATCTTTTGTTTGTCATGCATTTAATTATGATAATAAAAAAATTTAAGTGTCATCTCATTTCTCTTTGTTTACTATTTTATTGTCTTTAAGCTCATTTTTAGAACATCACTTAATTTATGAAATTCAATCACTGTTCTTTTTATCGGGTATCACTAGAGTATTGGGATTTGGATTGAAGTTTGTTGCTAAGTAGAAGGACTAGCTTTTAAATGATGAATTTCTCTATTACTTACTATGATGTTAGTCTTGATTATAATTGCATCTCTATTGAAAGCATTAAGTCTTTTTGGAGCTTATAATTATGCTAATTAATTTTAATGTTAAAGTGAATGAAAAGAGGGCTAGTTGAGCCCCAACAGTTAAATGAAAAGTATAAAGTATCCTCTGGAATCTTGGTATGTCTAGGTAATTAGATCCGTAAGAAATTCTTTCTTGGCGACCTAAGGGCATCTGCTTTGGAATCCGTCGATCGAAAGCCCGTTACATGGACCACTTTGTGCAATATGGAGGATTACTAAATTCTTAAGTGAAATGAAAAAAATTCTTAATACTGAAATGTGAAATAATAATAGTATGAAAATAAGCTCCTTAAAGACTTGTGGTTCAATATTAATACTCTTATGAGATTGACTAATATTATTAGTAGATATACAAGAAAGATATGTTTAAATGCTAAGAATTCTGCAAGGCTGGGTATTACTTGAGAATAGATACTCTAGTGATGGTCGTGTAAAAGAACAGTGGGGGAAAAGTATTAGTTTTGTGGTGGAGCACTGTGTCTTATCTAAAATTGTTTGAGGACAAGCAAAATATCTAGCTTGGGGGAGTTTGATGCATAAAATTCATGCATAATTATTAGACCAATTTATTCTAATTTTAGGAGTGCCTCATGTTTTAAAATGAAAAAAATTATTGTAAATATAAAGAAATTCCCTAAAGATTTATTACTACCTAATCTTGATTAAATTCATGACAGAAAATGGAAATACGTTGGAATTTGGATGAAAAAGTCACGGAAAACAACTTTTAGCGGCTGTCACGGCCGTGCAAATGGATGTCACGCCCGTGCAATGAATGGCTACCAAGCGGAATTCGATCATTCTGTCACGGCCGTGCAGATTATGATCATGGCCGTGCCAACTTTGAACGAAAGGAGGTTCTGTCACGCCCGTGCAGAAAATGATCACGGCCGTGCGAATTGAAGGTTGGAACCGATGTTCTATCATGGCCGTGCAGTAGGATATCACGCCTGTGCCATGCAAGAACCAGAAATTTATCTTCTATCATGGCCGTGCCACCAGAATTGCACAGCCGTGACGACCGTCTGTTAGGCCATTTTAAAGACATTTTTATCCATTTTTTGGATATATTTTCGGTTTCTTTCCTTGGGGGATGATAAAACTTATAAAAGGAGGCCCCAAATGAATTGGAAGAACATCTTTGGAGGGCAGAATTCAGAGGTTGAAGGCTTGGTGAAGGAGATATAGAGGCTACAACGAAATTTTGTCGGAAACTCGAGAGAGGATGATAGAATTAGGAGTAGTTCTTCTTGTTCTCTATCCTTTTTCTGAAACATTATTTAGATTGATGTACTCTAGGTTTATGTAGTAGTTCTTTAGGATTTTCTTAATTGAACTCTATTCTTTATGAATTCTTCGTATGATTAGTTGATGGATCAATAGCATGTTTGATGATTTTATTAATTGTCACATGAGATTTATTCCTGTGAATCTTTTTATTATCTGAAAAGAAGTTTTTAGATTCTCTAGAGTTTTTCTCTGATTTTTCATCTTACATGCCACTTTTGGAGAAATCGCAAGAGACCCAATTGTGTTGTAGTTAAAGTGACTTGAGAAATGCCTTAACTTTATATTCCAGTTGAGTGCATTTTGAAATCTAATAAATTAGATTAAAAACCGAGAGGGTTAATCTCTTTTGTTGACTTCAAAATAGGATTTAAAGCCTGAAATATTGGTTAAATCAATTTGGGAATTTTACTTTATTAATTCATAATCTTTTGTCTAGAATTCGTACATCAGTAGTGGTATTAATTAAGATAAATCCAATTCATCAATTCTATACTTTTAAACCCCATTGATCATAACTCTCTATTTATATTATTTACTCTTCTTATTTTTACAAAGCACAGAGTTAATTTCTTTTCTCAATTTATAAGTATGAGAAGTTATTAATTATTTCTTGTCCTCATGGGAACGATACTTTATACTCATCATTTTATTACTTAAACGATTAGTGCACTTGCTAGTGTTTCTAAGTCCGCATCATCGCACATCCATAATGAGAGGGAGTGTCATTTTACACCGAAGATGTGTTTCACTTTCCTATTCGTATCTTCATCAGGGCTTAATCGAGGCTTAACAGGATCTTAACTAGGTCCAGTAAAGAGCAACTTTGTCTTTTGTGGCCAATTTCACTGTCCAACATCTAGGGCCATCGTCGCGCATGCCACATTGAGAGGGGATATCATTTTGTAATAAAAGGGTGCCCCACTCCGATAACCGTACCTTAGGGAATGTCATTTTGCACCAAAAGGGTGCCCCACTCCGCTACCGGACTTTAATGATAATTTTCGCTCGAGTCTATTTTTTCAACCCAATCATTTCCCTGTGTATCAACATTCACGAAAGTATAAAAAATTTTGCTTTTTTGTCCTTCTTGGTGGAAAATACGCGTAAAAGACGTGAAACGACAAGCGCGCGAATTTTCGCACACCCGGGTAATTTTCGTCCGAGTCCATTTTTTTGTCCCAATAATCTCCCCATGTATCAAAGTTCACGAAAGTGTCAAAAATTTCGGATTTTTTTCCTTCTTGGTGGAGAACACGCGTAAAAGGCGCGCAGCGGGGCGCGCGCGAATTTCCGCACCCTGGGCAATTTTCACCCGAGTCCATTTTTTCGTCCCAATCATCTCCCCATGTATCAACATTCTTGAAAGTGTCGAAAATTTCACATTTTTTCGCCTTCTTGGTGAAAAATACGCGTAAAAGACGTGAAATGACAAGCGCGCGAATTTTTGACGCCCGGGCCATTTTCGCCCGAGTCCATTTTGTCTTTCCAAATTATCTCCCCATGTATCAGCATTCACGAAAGTGTCAAAAATTTTGCATTTTTCGCCTTCTTGGTGGAAAACACGCATAAAAGACGCGAAACGGGGCGCGCACGAATTTTCGCACCCCGGGAAATTTTCGACCGAGTCCATTTTTTCATCACAATCATCTCCCCATGTATCAACATTCACGAAAGTGTCAAAAATTTCGCATTTTTTTACCTTCTTGGTGGAAAACAGGCGTAAAAGACGTCAAACGACAAGCGCGCGAATTTTCGCACCCCGGGAAATTTTTTTGCCCGAGTCCATTTTGTCCTACCAATGATCTCCTCATGTATCAACATTCACGAAAGTGTCGAAAATTTCGCATTTTTCACTATCTTGGTGGAGGACACGCGTAAAACGCGCGAAAAGGCAAGCACGCGAATTTTCGCACCCCCGGGTAATTTCCGTCCGAGCACATTTTTTCGTCCCAATCATCTCCCCACGTATCAACATTCGCGAAAGTGTTTAAAATTTTGCTTTTTTTTGCCTTCTTGGTGGAAATTTTTCGTACCTCCGCGGAATTTTCGCCCGAGTCCATTTTTTTGTCCCAATCGTCTCCCCATATATCAACATTCATGAAAGTGTCAAAAATTACACATTTTTTCGCCTCGGTGGAAAACATGAATAAAAGTCACAAAACGGGGTGCGCTCGAATTTTCGCACCCCGGGTAATTTTCGCCCGAGTCTATTTTTTCGTCCCAATCATCTCCCCATCTATCAACATTCACGAAAGTATCGAAAATTTTGCATTTTTTTGCCTTCTAGGTGAAAAACGCGAGTAAAAGGCGCGAAACGGCAAGCGCGCGAATTTTCGCACCCCCGAATAATTTTCGCCCGAGTCCATTTTTTCATCCCAATCATCTCAACATGTATCAACATTCATGAAAGTGTCGAAAATTTTGTATTTTTTCGCTTTCTTAGTGGAAAACACGCGTAAAAGGCACGAAATAACAAGCGCACGAATTTTCGCACCCCGGGCAATTTTCGTCTGAGTCAATTTTTTCGTCGCAATCATCTCTCCATGTATAAACATTCATGAAAGTGTCGAAAATTTTGCATTTTCTCGCCTTTTTGGAGGAAAACACGCGTAAAAGGCGCGAAACGGCAAGCGCGCAAATTTTCGTACCCCCGAGAAATTTTCGCCTGAGTCCATTTTTTTGTCTCAATCATCTCCCCATATATCAACATTCATGAAAGTGTCAAAAATTACGCATTTTTTCCCCACCTTGGTGGAAAACATGAGTAAAAGTGTCGAAAAATTTTGCATTTTTTCGCTTTCTTGGTGGAAAACACGGGTAAAAGTCAAGAAACAACATGCGCGCAAATTTTCGCCCGACTCCATTTTTTTCCTCCCAATCATCTCCCCATGTATCATCATTCACGAAAGTGTCGAAAATTTTGCATTTTTTCGCCTTCTTGGTGGAAAACTTTCGCACCCCCGTAGAATTTTCGCCCGAGTCCATTTTTTTTCCAATCATCTCCCCATATATCAACATTCGCGAAAGTGATAAAAATTTCGCATCTTTTCGCCATTTAGGTGGAAAACACACGTAAAAGGCGTGAAACGGGACGTGCTCGAATTTTCGCACCCCGGCCAATCTTCGCCCAAGTCCAATTTTTCGTCCCAATGATCTCCCCCATATATCAACATTCACGAAAGTGTCAAAAAAATTTGAATTTCTTTGCCTTCTTGGTGGAAAACGCGCGTAAAAGGCGCGCAACGGCAAGCGCGTGAATTTTCGCATCCCCGGGAAATTTTCGCTCGAGTCCATTTTTTTGTACCAATCATCTCCCCATATATCAACATTCACGAGTGTCAAAAATTTCGCATTTTTTCGCCTCCTTGGTGGAAAACATGTGTAAAAGGCATGAAACGGGGCGCACTCGAATTTTCTCACCCCTGGGTAATATTCGCCCGAGCCCTTTTTTTTCATCCCAATAATCTCCCCATGTATCAACATTCTCGGAAGTGTAAAAAAATTCACATTTTTTCACATTCTTGTTGGAAAACGCGCGTAAAAGGCGCGAAACATGACGTGCACGAATTTTTGCACCCCGAGCAATTTTCATCCGAGTCGATTTTTTCATCCCAATCATCTCCCCATGTATCAACATTCACAAAAGTGTCGAAAATTTCGCATTTTTCGCTTTCTTGGTGCAGAACACGCGTAAAACGAATGAAACGGCAAGCGCGCGAATTTTCGCACCCCTGAGCAATTTCCGTCTGAGCCCATTTTTTCGTCCCAATCATCTCCCCATGTATCAACATTCGCGAAAGTGTCGAAAATTATACATTTTTTCGCTTACTTGGTGGAAAACACGCGTAAAAGGCGCGAAACTGCAAGCACGCAAATTTTCGTACCCTCGGGGAATTTTCGCCCGAGTCCATTTTTTTGTCCCAATCATCTCCCCATATATCAACAATCACGAAATTGTCCAAAATTACGCATTTTTTCCCCTCCTTGGTGGAAAACATGAGTAAAAGTCACGAAACGGGGCACCCTCGAATTTTCGCACCACCGAGTAATTTTCGTCAGAGTCCATTTTTTCGTCCCAATCATCTCCCCATGTATCAACATTCATGAAAGTGTCAAAAATTTCGCATTTTTTCGCCTTCTAGGTGAAAAAACGTGAGTAAAAGGCGTGAAAAGGCAAGCGTGCGAATTTTCGCACCCCCGTACAATTTTCGTCCGAGTCCATTTTTTTGTCCCAATCATATCAACATGTATCAACATTCATGAAAGTGTCAAAAAATTTGCATTTTTTTGCCTTCTTGGTGGAAAACAAGCGTAAAAGGCGGGAAACGGCAAGCGCGCGAATTTACGCACCCCGGCAATTTTCGTCCGAGTCCATTTTTTCGTCCCAATCATCTCCTCATGTATCAACATTCACGAAAGTGTCGAAAATTTCGCATTTTTCACTATCTTGGTGGAGGACACGCGTAAAACGCGCGAAAAGGCAAGCACGCGAATTTTCGCACCCCCGGGTAATTTCCGTCCGAGCATATTTTTTCGTCCCAATCATCTCCCCACGTATCAACATTCGCGAAAGTGTTTAAAATTTTGCTTTTTTTTGCCTTCTTGGTGGAAATTTTTCGTACCTCCGCGGAATTTTCGCCCGAGTCCATTTTTTTGTCCCAATCCTCTCCCCATATATCAACATTCATGAAAGTGTCGAAAATTACACATTTTTTCGCCTCGGTGGAAAACATGAATAAAAGTCACAAAACGGGGTGCGCTCGAATTTTCGCACCCCGGGTAATTTTCGCCCGAGTCTATTTTTCCGTCCCAATCATCTCCCCATCTATCAACATTCACGAAAGTATCGAAAATTTTGCATTTTTTTGCCTTCTAGGTGAAAAACGCGAGTAAAAGGCGCGAAACGGCAAGCGCGCGAATTTTCGCACCCCCGAATAATTTTCGTCCGAGTCCATTTTTTCATCCCAATCATCTCAACATGTATCAACATTCATGAAAGTGTCGAAAATTTTGTATTTTTTCGCTTTCTTAGTGGAAAACACGCGTAAAAGGCACGAAATAACAAGCGCACGAATTTTCGCACCCCGGGCAATTTTCGTCTGAGTCAATTTTTTCGTCGCAATCATCTCTCCATGTATAAACATTCATGAAAGTGTCGAAAATTTTGCATTTTCTCGCCTTTTTGGAGGAAAACACGCGTAAAAGGCGCGAAACGGCAAGCGCGCAAATTTTCGTACCCCCGAGAAATTTTCGCCTGAGTCCATTTTTTTGTCTCAATCATCTCCCCATATATCAACATTCATGAAAGTGTCAAAAATTACGCATTTTTTCCCCACCTTGGTGGAAAACATGAGTAAAAGTGTCGAAAAATTTTGCATTTTTTCGCTTTCTTGGTGGAAAACACGGGTAAAAGTCAAGAAACAACATGCGCGCAAATTTTCGCCCGACTCCATTTTTTTCCTCCCAATCATCTCCCCATGTATCATCATTCACGAAAGTGTCGAAAATTTTGCATTTTTTCGCCTTCTTGGTGGAAAACTTTCGCACCCCCGTAGAATTTTCGCCCGAGTCCATTTTTTTTCCAATCATCTCCCCATATATCAACATTCGCGAAAGTGATAAAAATTTCGCATCTTTTCGCCATTTAGGTGGAAAACACACGTAAAAGGCGTGAAACGGGACGTGCTCGAATTTTCGCACCCCGGCCAATCTTCGCCCAAGTCCAATTTTTCGTCCCAATGATCTCCCCCATATATCAACATTCACGAAAGTGTCAAAAAAATTTGAATTTCTTTGCCTTCTTGGTGGAAAACGCGCGTAAAAGGCGCGCAACGGCAAGCGCGTGAATTTTCGCATCCCCGGGAAATTTTCGCTCGAGTCCATTTTTTTGTACCAATCATCTCCCCATATATCAACATTCACGAGTGTCAAAAATTTCGCATTTTTTCGCCTCCTTGGTGGAAAACATGTGTAAAAGGCATGAAACGGGGCGCGCTCGAATTTTCTCACCCCTGGGTAATATTCGCCCGAGCCCTTTTTTTTCATCCCAATAATCTCCCCATGTATCAACATTCTCGGAAGTGTAAAAAAATTCACATTTTTTCACATTCTTGTTGGAAAACGCGCGTAAAAGGCGCGAAACATGACGTGCACGAATTTTTGCACCCCGAGCAATTTTCATCCGAGTCGATTTTTTCATCCCAATCATCTCCCCATGTATCAACATTCACAAAAGTGTCGAAAATTTCGCATTTTTCGCTTTCTTGGTGCAGAACACGCGTAAAACGAATGAAACGGCAAGCGCGCGAATTTTCGCACCCCTGAGCAATTTCCGTCTGAGCCCATTTTTTCGTCCCAATCATCTCCCCATGTATCAACATTCGCGAAAGTGTCGAAAATTATACATTTTTTCGCTTACTTGGTGGAAAACACGCGTAAAAGGCGCGAAACTGCAAGCACGCAAATTTTCGTACCCTCGGGGAATTTTCGCCCGAGTCCATTTTTTTGTCCCAATCATCTCCCCATATATCAACAATCACGAAATTGTCCAAAATTACGCATTTTTTCCCCTCCTTGGTGGAAAACATGAGTAAAAGTCACGAAACGGGGCACCCTCGAATTTTCGCACCACCGAGTAATTTTCGTCAGAGTCCATTTTTTCGTCCCAATCATCTCCCCATGTATCAACATTCATGAAAGTGTCAAAAATTTCGCATTTTTTCGCCTTCTAGGTGAAAAAACGTGAGTAAAAGGCGTGAAAAGGCAAGCGTGCGAATTTTCGCACCCCCGTACAATTTTCGTCCGAGTCCATTTTTTTGTCCCAATCATATCAACATGTATCAACATTCATGAAAGTGTCAAAAAATTTGCATTTTTTTGCCTTCTTGGTGGAAAACAAGCGTAAAAGGCGGGAAACGGCAAGCGCGCGAATTTACGCACCCCGGCAATTTTCGTCCGAGTCCATTTTTTCGTCCCAATCATCTCCTCATGTATCAACATTCACGAAAGTGTCGAAAATTTCGCATTTTTCACTATCTTGGTGGAGGACACGCGTAAAACGCGCGAAAAGGCAAGCACGCGAATTTTCGCACCCCCGGGTAATTTCCGTCCGAGCATATTTTTTCGTCCCAATCATCTCCCCACGTATCAACATTCGCGAAAGTGTTTAAAATTTTGCTTTTTTTTGCCTTCTTGGTGGAAATTTTTCGTACCTCCGCGGAATTTTCGCCCGAGTCCATTTTTTTGTCCCAATCCTCTCCCCATATATCAACATTCATGAAAGTGTCGAAAATTACACATTTTTTCGCCTCGGTGGAAAACATGAATAAAAGTCACAAAACGGGGTGCGCTCGAATTTTCGCACCCCGGGTAATTTTCGCCCGAGTCTATTTTTCCGTCCCAATCATCTCCCCATCTATCAACATTCACGAAAGTATCGAAAATTTTGCATTTTTTTGCCTTCTAGGTGAAAAACGCGAGTAAAAGGCGCGAAACGGCAAGCGCGCGAATTTTCGCACCCCCGAATAATTTTCGTCCGAGTCCATTTTTTCATCCCAATCATCTCAACATGTATCAACATTCATGAAAGTGTCGAAAATTTTGTATTTTTTCGCTTTCTTAGTGGAAAACACGCGTAAAAGGCACGAAATAACAAGCGCACGAATTTTCGCACCCCGGGCAATTTTCGTCTGAGTCAATTTTTTCGTCGCAATCATCTCTCCATGTATAAACATTCATGAAAGTGTCGAAAATTTTGCATTTTCTCGCCTTTTTGGAGGAAAACACGCGTAAAAGGCGCGAAACGGCAAGCGCGCAAATTTTCGTACCCCCGAGAAATTTTCGCCTGAGTCCATTTTTTTGTCTCAATCATCTCCCCATATATCAACATTCATGAAAGTGTCAAAAATTACGCATTTTTTCCCCACCTTGGTGGAAAACATGAGTAAAAGTGTCGAAAAATTTTGCATTTTTTCGCTTTCTTGGTGGAAAACACGGGTAAAAGTCAAGAAACAACATGCGCGCAAATTTTCGCCCGACTCCATTTTTTTTCTCCCAATCATCTCCCCATGTATCATCATTCACGAAAGTGTCGAAAATTTTGCATTTTTTCGCCTTCTTGGTGGAAAACTTTCGCACCCCCGTAGAATTTTCGCCCGAGTCCATTTTTTTTCCAATCATCTCCCCATATATCAACATTCGCGAAAGTGATAAAAATTTCGCATCTTTTCGCCATTTAGGTGGAAAACACACGTAAAAGGCGTGAAACGGGACGTGCTCGAATTTTCGCACCCCGGCCAATCTTCGCCCAAGTCCAATTTTTCGTCCCAATGATCTCCCCCATATATCAACATTCACGAAAGTGTCAAAAAAATTTGAATTTCTTTGCCTTCTTGGTGGAAAACGCGCGTAAAAGGCGCGCAACGGCAAGCGCGTGAATTTTCGCATCCCCGGGAAATTTTCGCTCGAGTCCATTTTTTTGTACCAATCATCTCCCCATATATCAACATTCACGAGTGTCAAAAATTTCGCATTTTTTCGCCTCCTTGGTGGAAAACATGTGTAAAAGGCATGAAACGGGGCGCGCTCGAATTTTCTCACCCCTGGGTAATATTCGCCCGAGCCCTTTTTTTTCATCCCAATAATCTCCCCATGTATCAACATTCTCGGAAGTGTAAAAAATTTCACATTTTTTCACATTCTTGTTGGAAAACGCGCGTAAAAGGCGCGAAACATGACGTGCACGAATTTTTGCACCCCGAGCAATTTTCATCCGAGTCGATTTTTTCATCCCAATCATCTCCCCATGTATCAACATTCACAAAAGTGTCGAAAATTTCGCATTTTTCGCTTTCTTGGTGCAGAACACGCGTAAAACGAATGAAACGGCAAGCGCGCGAATTTTCGCACCCCTGAGCAATTTCCGTCTGAGCCCATTTTTTCGTCCCAATCATCTCCCCATGTATCAACATTCGCGAAAGTGTCGAAAATTTTACATTTTTTCGCTTTCTTGGTGGAAAACACGCGTAAAAGGCGCGAAACTGCAAGCACGCAAATTTTCGTACCCTCGGGGAATTTTCGCCCGAGTCCATTTTTTTGTCCCAATCATCTCCCCATATATCAACAATCACGAAATTGTCCAAAATTACGCATTTTTTCGCCTCCTTGGTGGAAAACATGAGTAAAAGTCACGAAACGAGGCACCCTCGAATTTTCGCACCACCGAGTAATTTTCGTCAGAGTCCATTTTTTCGTCCCAATCATCTCCCCATGTATCAACATTCATGAAAGTGTCAAAAATTTCGCATTTTTTCGCCTTCTAGATGAAAAAACGTGAGTAAAAGGCGTGAAAAGGCAAGCGTGCGAATTTTCGCACCCCCGTACAATTTTCGTCCGAGTCCATTTTTTTGTCCCAATCATATCAACATGTATCAACATTCATGAAAGTGTCAAAAAATTTGCATTTTTTTGCCTTCTTGGTGGAAAACAAGCGTAAAAGGCGGGAAACGGCAAGCGCGCGAATTTACGCACCCCGACAATTTTCGTCCGAGTCCATTTTTTCGTCCCAATCATCTCCTCATGTATCAACATTCACGAAAGTGTCGAAAATTTCGCATTTTTCACTATCTTGGTGGAGGACACGCGTAAAACGCGCGAAAAGGCAAGCACGCGAATTTTCGCACCCCCGGGTAATTTCCGTCCGAGCACATTTTTTCGTCCCAATCATCTCCCCACGTATCAACATTCGCGAAAGTGTTTAAAATTTTGCTTTTTTTTGCCTTCTTGGTGGAAATTTTTCGTACCTCCGCGGAATTTTCGCCCGAGTCCATTTTTTTGTCCCAATCGTCTCCCCATATATCAACATTCATGAAAGTGTCGAAAATTACACATTTTTTCGCCTCGGTGGAAAACATGAATAAAAGTCACAAAACGGGGTGCGCTCGAATTTTCGCACCCCGGGTAATTTTCGCCCGAGTCTATTTTTCCGTCCCAATCATCTCCCCATCTATCAACATTCACGAAAGTATCGAAAATTTTGCATTTTTTTGCCTTCTAGGTGAAAAACGCGAGTAAAAGGCGCGAAACGGCAAGCGCGCGAATTTTCGCACCCCCGAATAATTTTCGCCCGAGTCCATTTTTTCATCCCAATCATCTCAACATGTATCAACATTCATGAAAGTGTCGAAAATTTTGTATTTTTTCGCTTTCTTAGTGGAAAACACGCGTAAAAGGCACGAAATAACAAGCGCACGAATTTTCGCACCCCGGGCAATTTTCGTCTGAGTCAATTTTTTCGTCGCAATCATCTCTCCATGTATAAACATTCATGAAAGTGTCGAAAATTTTGCATTTTCTCGCCTTTTTGGAGGAAAACACGCGTAAAAGGCGCGAAACGGCAAGCGCGCAAATTTTCGTACCCCCGAGAAATTTTCGCCTGAGTCCATTTTTTTGTCTCAATCATCTCCCCATATATCAACATTCATGAAAGTGTCAAAAATTATGCATTTTTTCCCCACCTTGGTGGAAAACATGAGTAAAAGTGTCGAAAAATTTTGCATTTTTTCGCTTTCTTGGTGGAAAACACGGGTAAAAGTCAAGAAACAACATGCGCGCAAATTTTCGCCCGACTCCATTTTTTTCCTCCCAATCATCTCCCCATGTATCATCATTCACGAAAGTGTCGAAAATTTTGCATTTTTTCGCCTTCTTGGTGGAAAACTTTCGCACCCCCGTAGAATTTTCGCCCGAGTCCATTTTTTTTCCAATCATCTCCCCATATATCAACATTCGCGAAAGTGATAAAAATTTCGCATCTTTTCGCCATTTAGGTGGAAAACACACGTAAAAGGAGTGAAACGGGACGTGCTCGAATTTTCGCACCCCGGCCAATCTTCGCCCAAGTCCAATTTTTCGTCCCAATGATCTCCCCATATATCAACATTCACGAAAGTGTCAAAAAAATTTGAATTTCTTTGCCTTCTTGGTGGAAAACGCGCGTAAAAGGCGCGCAACGGCAAGCGCGTGAATTTTCGCATCCCCGGGAAATTTTCGCTCGAGTCCATTTTTTTGTACCAATCATCTCCCCATATATCAACATTCACGAGTGTCAAAAATTTCGCATTTTTTCGCCTCCTTGGTGGAAAACATGTGTAAAAGGCATGAAACGGGGCGCGCTCGAATTTTCTCACCCCTGGGTAATATTCGCCCGAGCCCTTTTTTTTCATCCCAATAATCTCCCCATGTATCAACATTCTCGGAAGTGTAAAAAATTTCACATTTTTTCACATTCTTGTTGGAAAACGCGCGTAAAAGGCGCGAAACATGACGTGCACGAATTTTTGCACCCCGAGCAATTTTCATCCGAGTCGATTTTTTCATCCCAATCATCTCCCCATGTATCAACATTCACAAAAGTGTCGAAAATTTCGCATTTTTCGCTTTCTTGGTGCAGAACACGCGTAAAACGAATGAAACGGCAAGCGCGCGAATTTTCGCACCCCTGAGCAATTTCCGTCTGAGCCCATTTTTTCGTCCCAATCATCTCCCCATGTATCAACATTCGCGAAAGTGTCGAAAATTATACATTTTTTCGCTTACTTGGTGGAAAACACGCGTAAAAGGCGCGAAACTGCAAGCACGCAAATTTTCGTACCCTCGGGGAATTTTCGCCCGAGTCCATTTTTTTGTCCCAATCATCTCCCCATATATCAACAATCACGAAATTGTCCAAAATTACGCATTTTTTCCCCTCCTTGGTGGAAAACATGAGTAAAAGTCACGAAACGGGGCACCCTCGAATTTTCGCACCACCGAGTAATTTTCGTCAGAGTCCATTTTTTCGTCCCAATCATCTCCCCATGTATCAACATTCATGAAAGTGTCAAAAATTTCGCATTTTTTCGCCTTCTAGGTGAAAAAACGTGAGTAAAAGGCGTGAAAAGGCAAGCGTGCGAATTTTCGCACCCCCGTACAATTTTCGTCCGAGTCCATTTTTTTGTCCCAATCATATCAACATGTATCAACATTCATGAAAGTGTCAAAAAATTTGCATTTTTTTGCCTTCTTGGTGGAAAACAAGCGTAAAAGGCGGGAAACGGCAAGCGCGCGAATTTACGCACCCCGGCAATTTTCGTCCGAGTCCATTTTTTCGTCCCAATCATCTCCTCATGTATCAACATTCACGAAAGTGTCGAAAATTTCGCATTTTTCACTATCTTGGTGGAGGACACGCGTAAAACGCGCGAAAAGGCAAGCACGCGAATTTTCGCACCCCCGGGTAATTTCCGTCCGAGCATATTTTTTCGTCCCAATCATCTCCCCACGTATCAACATTCGCGAAAGTGTTTAAAATTTTGCTTTTTTTTGCCTTCTTGGTGGAAATTTTTCGTACCTCCGCGGAATTTTCGCCCGAGTCCATTTTTTTGTCCCAATCCTCTCCCCATATATCAACATTCATGAAAGTGTCGAAAATTACACATTTTTTCGCCTCGGTGGAAAACATGAATAAAAGTCACAAAACGGGGTGCGCTCGAATTTTCGCACCCCGGGTAATTTTCGCCCGAGTCTATTTTTCCGTCCCAATCATCTCCCCATCTATCAACATTCACGAAAGTATCGAAAATTTTGCATTTTTTTGCCTTCTAGGTGAAAAACGCGAGTAAAAGGCGCGAAACGGCAAGCGCGCGAATTTTCGCACCCCCGAATAATTTTCGTCCGAGTCCATTTTTTCATCCCAATCATCTCAACATGTATCAACATTCATGAAAGTGTCGAAAATTTTGTATTTTTTCGCTTTCTTAGTGGAAAACACGCGTAAAAGGCACGAAATAACAAGCGCACGAATTTTCGCACCCCGGGCAATTTTCGTCTGAGTCAATTTTTTCGTCGCAATCATCTCTCCATGTATAAACATTCATGAAAGTGTCGAAAATTTTGCATTTTCTCGCCTTTTTGGAGGAAAACACGCGTAAAAGGCGCGAAACGGCAAGCGCGCAAATTTTCGTACCCCCGAGAAATTTTCGCCTGAGTCCATTTTTTTGTCTCAATCATCTCCCCATATATCAACATTCATGAAAGTGTCAAAAATTACGCATTTTTTCCCCACCTTGGTGGAAAACATGAGTAAAAGTGTCGAAAAATTTTGCATTTTTTCGCTTTCTTGGTGGAAAACACGGGTAAAAGTCAAGAAACAACATGCGCGCAAATTTTCGCCCGACTCCATTTTTTTCCTCCCAATCATCTCCCCATGTATCATCATTCACGAAAGTGTCGAAAATTTTGCATTTTTTCGCCTTCTTGGTGGAAAACTTTCGCACCCCCGTAGAATTTTCGCCCGAGTCCATTTTTTTTCCAATCATCTCCCCATATATCAACATTCGCGAAAGTGATAAAAATTTCGCATCTTTTCGCCATTTAGGTGGAAAACACACGTAAAAGGCGTGAAACGGGACGTGCTCGAATTTTCGCACCCCGGCCAATCTTCGCCCAAGTCCAATTTTTCGTCCCAATGATCTCCCCCATATATCAACATTCACGAAAGTGTCAAAAAAATTTGAATTTCTTTGCCTTCTTGGTGGAAAACGCGCGTAAAAGGCGCGCAACGGCAAGCGCGTGAATTTTCGCATCCCCGGGAAATTTTCGCTCGAGTCCATTTTTTTGTACCAATCATCTCCCCATATATCAACATTCACGAGTGTCAAAAATTTCGCATTTTTTCGCCTCCTTGGTGGAAAACATGTGTAAAAGGCATGAAACGGGGCGCGCTCGAATTTTCTCACCCCTGGGTAATATTCGCCCGAGCCCTTTTTTTTCATCCCAATAATCTCCCCATGTATCAACATTCTCGGAAGTGTAAAAAAATTCACATTTTTTCACATTCTTGTTGGAAAACGCGCGTAAAAGGCGCGAAACATGACGTGCACGAATTTTTGCACCCCGAGCAATTTTCATCCGAGTCGATTTTTTCATCCCAATCATCTCCCCATGTATCAACATTCACAAAAGTGTCGAAAATTTCGCATTTTTCGCTTTCTTGGTGCAGAACACGCGTAAAACGAATGAAACGGCAAGCGCGCGAATTTTCGCACCCCTGAGCAATTTCCGTCTGAGCCCATTTTTTCGTCCCAATCATCTCCCCATGTATCAACATTCGCGAAAGTGTCGAAAATTATACATTTTTTCGCTTACTTGGTGGAAAACACGCGTAAAAGGCGCGAAACTGCAAGCACGCAAATTTTCGTACCCTCGGGGAATTTTCGCCCGAGTCCATTTTTTTGTCCCAATCATCTCCCCATATATCAACAATCACGAAATTGTCCAAAATTACGCATTTTTTCCCCTCCTTGGTGGAAAACATGAGTAAAAGTCACGAAACGGGGCACCCTCGAATTTTCGCACCACCGAGTAATTTTCGTCAGAGTCCATTTTTTCGTCCCAATCATCTCCCCATGTATCAACATTCATGAAAGTGTCAAAAATTTCGCATTTTTTCGCCTTCTAGGTGAAAAAACGTGAGTAAAAGGCGTGAAAAGGCAAGCGTGCGAATTTTCGCACCCCCGTACAATTTTCGTCCGAGTCCATTTTTTTGTCCCAATCATATCAACATGTATCAACATTCATGAAAGTGTCAAAAAATTTGCATTTTTTTGCCTTCTTGGTGGAAAACAAGCGTAAAAGGCGGGAAACGGCAAGCGCGCGAATTTACGCACCCCGGCAATTTTCGTCCGAGTCCATTTTTTTGTCCCAATCATCTCCTCATGTATCAACATTCACGAAAGTGTCGAAAATTTCGCATTTTTCACTATCTTGGTGGAGGACACGCGTAAAACGCGCGAAAAGGCAAGCACGCGAATTTTCGCACCCCCGGGTAATTTCCGTCCGAGCACATTTTTTCGTCCCAATCATCTCCCCACGTATCAACATTCGCGAAAGTGTTTAAAATTTTGCTTTTTTTTGCCTTCTTGGTGGAAATTTTTCGTACCTCCGCGGAATTTTCGCCCGAGTCCATTTTTTTGTCCCAATCCTCTCCCCATATATCAACATTCATGAAAGTGTCGAAAATTACACATTTTTTCGCCTCGGTGGAAAACATGAATAAAAGTCACAAAACGGGGTGCGCTCGAATTTTCGCACCCCGGGTAATTTTCGCCCGAGTCTATTTTTCCGTCCCAATCATCTCCCCATCTATCAACATTCACGAAAGTATCGAAAATTTTGCATTTTTTTGCCTTCTAGGTGAAAAACGCGAGTAAAAGGCGCGAAACGACAAGCGCGCGAATTTTCGCACCCCCGAATAATTTTCGCCCGAGTCCATTTTTTCATCCCAATCATCTCAACATGTATCAACATTCATGAAAGTGTCGAAAATTTTGTATTTTTTCGCTTTCTTAGTGGAAAACACGCGTAAAAGGCACGAAATAACAAGCGCACGAATTTTCGCACCCCGGGCAATTTTCGTCTGAGTCAATTTTTTCGTCGCAATCATCTCTCCATGTATAAACATTCATGAAAGTGTCGAAAATTTTGCATTTTCTCGCCTTTTTGGAGGAAAACACGCGTAAAAGGCGCGAAACGGCAAGCGCGCAAATTTTCGTACCCCCGAGAAATTTTCGCCTGAGTCCATTTTTTTGTCTCAATCATCTCCCCATATATCAACATTCATGAAAGTGTCAAAAATTACGCATTTTTTCCCCACCTTGGTGGAAAACATGAGTAAAAGTGTCGAAAAATTTTGCATTTTTTCGCTTTCTTGGTGGAAAACACGGGTAAAAGTCAAGAAACAACATGCGCGCAAATTTTCGCCCGACTCCATTTTTTTCCTCCCAATCATCTCCCCATGTATCATCATTCACGAAAGTGTCGAAAATTTTGCATTTTTTCGCCTTCTTGGTGGAAAACTTTCGCACCCCCGTAGAATTTTCGCCCGAGTCCATTTTTTTTCCAATCATCTCCCCATATATCAACATTCGCGAAAGTGATAAAAATTTCGCATCTTTTCGCCATTTAGGTGGAAAACACACGTAAAAGGAGTGAAACGGGACGTGCTCGAATTTTCGCACCCCGGCCAATCTTCGCCCAAGTCCAATTTTTCGTCCCAATGATCTCCCCATATATCAACATTCACGAAAGTGTCAAAAAAATTTGAATTTCTTTGCCTTCTTGGTGGAAAACGCGCGTAAAAGGCGCGCAACGGCAAGCGCGTGAATTTTCGCATCCCCGGGAAATTTTCGCTCGAGTCCATTTTTTTGTACCAATCATCTCCCCATATATCAACATTCACGAGTGTCAAAAATTTCGCATTTTTTCGCCTCCTTGGTGGAAAACATGTGTAAAAGGCATGAAACGGGGCGCGCTCGAATTTTCTCACCCCTGGGTAATATTCGCCCGAGCCCTTTTTTTTCATCCCAATAATCTCCCCATGTATCAACATTCTCGGAAGTGTAAAAAATTTCACATTTTTTCACATTCTTGTTGGAAAACGCGCGTAAAAGGCGCGAAACATGACGTGCACGAATTTTTGCACCCCGAGCAATTTTCATCCGAGTCGATTTTTTCATCCCAATCATCTCCCCATGTATCAACATTCACAAAAGTGTCGAAAATTTCGCATTTTTCGCTTTCTTGGTGCAGAACACGCGTAAAACGAATGAAACGGCAAGCGCGCGAATTTTCGCACCCCTGAGCAATTTCCGTCTGAGCCCATTTTTTCGTCCCAATCATCTCCCCATGTATCAACATTCGCGAAAGTGTCGAAAATTTTACATTTTTTCGCTTTCTTGGTGGAAAACACGCGTAAAAGGCGCGAAACTGCAAGCACGCAAATTTTCGTACCCTCGGGGAATTTTCGCCCGAGTCCATTTTTTTGTCCCAATCATCTCCCCATATATCAACAATCACGAAATTGTCCAAAATTACGCATTTTTTCGCCTCCTTGGTGGAAAACATGAGTAAAAGTCACGAAACGGGGCACCCTCGAATTTTCGCACCACCGAGTAATTTTCGTCAGAGTCCATTTTTTCGTCCCAATCATCTCCCATGTATCAACATTCATGAAAGTGTCAAAAATTTCGCATTTTTTCGCCTTCTAGGTGAAAAAACGTGAGTAAAAGGCGTGCAACGGCAAGCGTGCGAATTTTCGCACCCCCGTACAATTTTCGTCCGAGTCCATTTTTTTGTCCCAATCATATCAACATGTATCAACATTCATGAAAGTGTCGAAAATTTTCCATTTTTTCGCTTTCTTGATGGAAAACACGCTTAAAAGGCACGAAACAACAAGCGCGTGAATTTTCGCACCTCGGGCAATTTTCGTCCGAGTCGATTTTTTCGTCCCAATCAACTCTCCATGTATGAACATTCACGAAAGTGTCGAAAATTTTGTATTTTTTTGCTTTATTGGTGGAAAACATGCGTAAAACGCACGAAACAACAAGCGGGCGAATTTTCACCCGAGTCGATTTTTTTATCCCAATCTTCTCCCCATGTATCATCATTCGCGAAAGTGTCGAAAATTTTGCATTTTTTCGCCCTCTTGGTGAAAAACATGTGTAAATGGCGCGAAACGACAAGCGCGCAAATTTTCACACCCCCGTAAAATTTTCGCCCAAGTCCATTTTTTGGTCCCAGTCATCTCAACATGTATCAACATTCATGAAAGTGCCAAAAATTTCGTATTTTTTTGCCTTCTTGGTGGAAAACACGCGTAAAAGGTGCGAAACGGCAAGCACGCAAATTTTCGCACCCCCGGAGAATTTTCGCCCGAGTCCATTTTTTTCCCAATCATCTCCCCATATATCAACATTCGCGAAAGTGTAAAAAATTTTGCATCTTTTCGCCTTCTAGGTGGAAAACACACATAAAAGGCGTGAAACGGGGCGCGCACGAATTTTTTCACCCGGGCAATTTTCGTCCGAGTCCATTTTTTTGTCCCAATGATGTCCCCATATGTCAACATTAACGAGTGTCAAAAATTTCGTATTTTTTTGCCTCCTTGGTGGAAAACACGTGTAAAAGGCACGAAATGGGTCGCGCTCGAATTTTCTCACGCCCGGGTAATTTTCGCCCGAGCCAATTGTTTTGCCCCAATGATCTAAGCATGGATCAACATTCACAAAAGTGTCGAAAATTTCACATTTTTTCACCTTCTAGGTGAAAAACGCGAGTAAAAGGCGTGCAACGGCAAACGTGCGAATTTTCGCACCCCCGTCGCCCAAGTCCATTTTTTCGTCCCAATCATCTTAACATGTATCAACATTCATGAAAGTGTCGAAAATTTTCCATTTTTTCGCTTTCTTGGTGGAAAACACGCTTAGAAGGCACGAAACAACAAGCACGCGAATTTTCGCACCTCGGGCAATTTTCGTCCGAGTCGATTTTTTCGTCCCAATCAACTCTCCATGTATGAACATTCACGGAAGTGTCAAAAATTTTGTATTTTTTTGCTTTATTGGTGGAAAACATGCGTAAAACGCACGAAACAACAAGCGAGCGAATTTTCACCCGAGTCCATTTTTTTGTCCCAATCATCTCCCCATGTATCATCTTTCGCGAAAGTGTTGAAAATTTTTCATTTTTTCGCCCTCTTGGTGAAAAACATGTGTAAATGGCGCGAATTGGCAAGCGCGCGAATTTTCGCACCCCCGTACAATTTTCGCCCAAGTCCATTTTTTGGTCTCAGTCATCTCAACATGTATCAACATTCATGAAAGTGCCAAAAATTTCGTATTTTTTCGCCTTCTTGGTGGAAAACATGCGTAAAAGGTGCGAAACGGCAAGCACGCGAATTTTTGCACACCCGGAGAATTTTCGCCCGAGTCCATTTTTTTCCCAATCATCTCCCCATATCAACATTCGCGAAAGTGTCGAAAATTTCGCATCTTTTCGCCTTCTAGGTGGAAAACACACGTAAAAGACGCGAAACGGGGCGCGCACGAATTTTTTCACCCGGGCAATTTTCGCCCGAGTCCATTTTTTTGTCCCAATGATCTCCCCATATGTCAACATTCACGAAAGTGTCAAAAATTTCGCATTTTTTTGCTTCCTTGGTGGAAAACACGTGTAAAAGGCACGAAACGGGTCACGCTCGAATTTTCTCATGCCCGGGTAATTTTCGCCCGAGCCAATTGTTTTGCCCCAATCATCTAAGCATGGATTAACATCCACGAAAGTGTCGAAAATTTCACATTTTTTCGCCTTCTAGGTGAAAAACGCGAGTAAAAGGCGTGCAACGGCGAACGTGCGAATTTTCGCACCCCCGTACAATTTTCGCCCGAGTCCATTTTTTCGTCCCAATCATCTCAACATGTATCAACATTCATGAAAGTGTCAAATATTTTGCATTTTTTTGCTTTCTTGGTGGAAAACACGCTTAAAAGGCACGGAACAACAAGCACGCGAATTTTCGCACCTCGGGCAATTTTCGTCCGAGTCGATTTTTTCGTCTCAATCAACTCTCCATGTATGAACATTCACGATAGTGTCGAAAATTTTGTATTTTTTTGCTTTATTGGTGGAAAACATGCGTAAAACGCACGAAACAACTAGCGGGCGAATTTTCACCCGAGTCTATTTTTTTGTCCCAATCATCTCCCCATGTATCATCATTCGCGAAAGTGTCGGAAATTTTGCATTTTTTTGCCCTCTTGGTGAAAAACATGTGTAAATGGCGCGAAACGACAAGCGCGCGAATTTTCGCACCCCCGTACAATTTTCGCCCAAGTCCATTTTTTGGTCCCAGTCATCTCAACATGTATCAACATACATGAAAGTGCCAAAAATTTCGTATTTTTTCGCCTTCTTGGTGGAAAACACGCGTAAAAGGTGCGAAACGGCAAGCACGCGAACTTTCGCACCCCCGGAGAATTTTTGTCCGAGTCCATTTTTTTTTCCCAATCATCTCCCCATATATCAACATTCGCGAAAGTGTCAAAAATTTCGCATCTTTTCGCCTTCCAGGTGGAAAACACACGTAAAAGGCGCAAAACGGGGCGCGTACAAATTTTTTCACCCGGGCAATTTTCGCACGAGTCCATTTTTTGTCCCAATGATCTCCCCATATGTCAACATTCGCGAAAGTGTCAAAAATTTCGCATTTTTTTGCTTCCTTGGTGGAAAACACGTGTAAAAGGCACGAAACGGGTCGCGCTCGAATTTTCTCACGCTCGGGTAATTTTCGCCCGAGCCAATTGTTTCGCCCCAATCATCTAAGCATGGATCAACATTCACGAAAGTGTCAAAAATTTCACATTTTTTCGCCTTCTAGGTGAAAAACGCGAGTAAAAGGCGTGCAACGGCAAACGTGCAAATTTTCGCACCCCCGTACAATTTTCACCCGAGTCCATTTTTTCGTCCCAATCATCTGAACATGTATCAACATTCATGAAAGTGTCAAAAATTTTCCATTTTTTCGCTTTCTTGATGGAAAACACGCTTAAAAGGCACGAAACAACAAGCGCGCGAATTTTCGCACCTCGGGCAATTTTCGTCCGAGTCGATTTTTTCGTCCCAATCAACTCTCCATGTATTAACATTCACGAAAGTGTCGAAAATTTTGTATTTTTTTGCTTTATTGGTGGAAAACATGCGTAAAACGCACGAAACAACAAGCGGGCGAATTTTCACCCAAGTCCATTTTTTTATCCCAATCATCTCCCCATGTATCATCATTCGCGAAAGTGTCGAAAATTTTGCATTTTTTCGCCCTCTTGGTGAAAACATGTGTAAATGGCGCGAAACGACAAGCGCGCAAATTTTCACACCCCCGTACAATTTTTGCCCAAGTCCATTTTTTGGTCCCAGTCATCTCAACATGTATCAACATTCATGAAAGTGCAAAAAATTTCGTATTTTTTTGCCTTCTTGGTGGAAAACACGCGTAAAAGGTGCGAAACGGCAAGCACGCAAATTTTCGCACCCCCGGAGAATTTTCGCCCGAGTCCATTTTTTTCCCAATCATCTCCCCATATATCAACATTCGCGAAAGTGTCGAAAATTTCACATCTTTTCGCCTTCTAGGTGGAAAACACACGTAAAAGGCGCGAAACGGGGTGCGCACGAATTTTTTCACCCGGGCAATTTTCGTCCGAGTCCATTTTTTTGTCCCAATGATCTCCCCATATGTCAACATTAACGAAAGTGTCAAAAATTTCGTATTTTTTTGCCACCTTGGTGGAAAACACGTGTAAAAGGCACGAAATGGGTCGCGCTCGAATTTTCTCACGCCCGGGTAATTTTCGCCCGAGCCAATTGTTTTGCCCCAATGATCTAAGCATGGATCAACATTCACAAAAGTGTCGAAAATTTCACATTTTTTCACCTTCTAGGTGAAAAACGCGAGTAAAAGGCGTGCAACGGCAAACGTGCGAATTTTCGCACCCCCGTACAATTTTCGCCCAAGTCCATTTTTTCGTCCCAATCATCTTAACATGTATCAACATTCATGAAAGTGTCGAAAATTTTCCATTTTTCGCTTTCTTGGTGGAAAACACGCTTAGAAGGCACGAAACAACAAGCGCGCGAATTTTCGCACCTCGGGCAATTTGCGTCAGAGTCGATTTTTTCGTCCCAATCAACTCTCCATGTATGAACATTCACGGAAGTGTCGAAAATTTTGTATTTTTTTGCTTTATTGGTGGAAAACATGCGTAAAACGCACGAAACAACAAGCGGGCGAATTTTCACCGGAGTCCATTTTTTTGTCCCAATCATCTCCCCATGTATCATCTTTCGCGAAAGTGTTGAAAATTTTTCATTTTTTCGCCCTCTTGGTGAAAAACATGTGTAAATGGCGCGAAATGGCAAGCGCGCGAATTTTCGCACCCCCGTACAATTTTCGCCCAAGTCCATTTTTTGGTCTCAGTCATCTCAACATGTATCAACATTCATGAAAGTGCCAAAAATTTCGTATTTTTTCGCCTTCTTGGTGGAAAACACGCGTAAAAGGTGCGAATCGGCAAGCACGCGAATTTTTGCACACCCGGAGAATTTTCGCCCGAGTACATTTTTTCCCAATCATCTCCCCATATCAACATTCGCGAAAGTGTCGAAAATTTCGCATCTTTTCGCCTTCTAGGTGGAAAACACACGTAAAAGACGCGAAACGGGGCGCGCACGAATTTTTTCACCCGGGCAATTTTCGCCCGAGTCCATTTTTTTGTCCCAATGATCTCCCCATATGTCAACATTCACGAAAGTGTCAAAAATTTCGCATTTTTTTGCTTCCTTGGTGGAAAACACGTGTAAAAGGCACGAAACCGGTCACGCTCGAATTTTCTCACGCCCGGGTAATTTTCGCCCGAGCCAATTGTTTTGCCCCAATCATCTAAGCATTGATCAACATCCACGAAAGTGTCGAAAATTTCACATTTTTTCGCCTTCTAGGTGAAAAACGCGAGTAAAAGGCGTGCAACGACAAACGTGCGAATTTTTGCACCCCCGTACAATTTTCACCCGAGTCCATTTTTTCGTCCCAATCATCTCAACATGTATCAACATTCATGAAAGTGTCAAATATTTTGCATTTTTTTGCTTTCTTGGTGGAAAACACGCTTAAAAGGCACGGAACAACAAGCGCGCGAATTTTCGCACCTCGGGCAATTTTCGTCCGAGTCGATTTTTTCGTCTCAATCAACTCTCCATGTATGAACATTCACGAAAGTGTCGAAAATTTTGTATTTTTTTGCTTTATTGGTGGAAAACATGCGTAAAACGCACGAAACAACAAGCGGGCGAATTTTCACCCAAGTCCATTTTTTTGTCCCAATCATCTCCCCATGTATCATCATTCGCGAAAGTGTCGGAAATTTTGCATTTTTTTGCCCTCTTGGTGAAAAACATGTGTAAATGGCGCGAAACGACAAGCGCGCGAATTTTCGCACCCCCGTACAATTTTCGCCCAAGTCCATTTTTTGGTCCCAGTCATCTCAACATGTATCAACATTCATGAAAGTGCCAAAAATTTCGTATTTTTTCGCCTTCTTGGTGGAAAACACGCGTAAAAGGTGCGAAACGGCAAGCACGCGAACTTTCGCACCCCCGGAGAATTTTTGCCCGAGTCCATTTTTTTTCCAATCATCTCCCCATATATCAACATTCGCGAAAGTGTCAAAAATTTCGCATCTTTTCGCCTTCTAGGTGGAAAACACACGTAAAAGGCGCAAAACGGGGCGCGTACAAATTTTTTCACCCGGGCAATTTTCGCACGAGTCCATTTTTTGTCCCAATGATCTCCCCATATGTCAACATTCGCGAAAGTGTCGAAAATTTCGCATTTTTTTGCTTCCTTGGTGGAAAACACGTGTAAAAGGCACGAAACGAGTCGCGCTCGAATTTTCTCACGCTCGGGTAATTTTCGCCCGAGCCAATTGTTTTGCCCCAATCATCTAAGCATGGATCAACATTCACGAAAGTGTCAAAAATTTCACATTTTTTTGCCTTCTAGGTGAAAAACGCGAGTAAAAGGCGTGCAACGGCAAACGTGCAAATTTTCGCACCCCCGTACAATTTTCGCCCGAGTCCATTTTTTCGTCCCAATCATCTGAACATGTATCAACATTCATGAAAGTGTCGAAAATTTTCCATTTTTTCGCTTTCTTGATGGAAAACACGCTTAAAAGGCACGAAACAACAAGCGCGCGAATTTTCGCACCTCGGGCAATTTTCGTCCGAGTCGATTTTTTCGTCCCAATCAACTCTCCATGTATGAACATTCACGAAAGTGCCGAAAATTTTGTATTTTTTTGCTTTATTGGTGGAAAACATGCGTAAAACGCACGAAACAACAAGCGGGCAAATTTTCACCCGAGTCCATTTTTTTATCCCAATCATCTCCCCATGTATCATCATTCGCGAAAGTGTCGAAAATTTTACATTTTTTCGCCCTCTTGGTGAAAAACATGTGTAAATGGCGCGAAACGACAAGCGCGCAAATTTTCGCACCCCCGTACAATTTTTGCCCAAGTCCATTTTTTGGTCTCAGTCATCTCAACATGTATCAACATTCATGAAAGTGCCAAAAATTTCGTATTTTTTTGCCCTCTTGGTGGAAAACACGCGTAAAAGGTGCGAAACGGCAAGCACGCAAATTTTCGCACCCCCGGAGAATTTTCGCCCGAGTCCATTTTTTTCCCAATCATCTCCCCATATATCAACATTCGCGAAAGTGTCAAAAATTTCGCATCTTTTCGCCTTCTAGGTGGAAAACACACATAAAAGGCGCGAAACGGGGCGCGCACGAATTTTTTCACCCGGGCAATTTTCGTCCGAGTCCATTTTTTTGTCCCAATGATCTCCCCATATGTCAACATTAACGAAAGTGTCAAAAATTTCATATTTTTTTGCCACCTTGGTGGAAAACACGTGTAAAAGGCACGAAATGGGTCGCGCTCGAATTTTCTCACGCCCGGGTAATTTTCGCCCGAGCCAATTGTTTTGCCCCAATGATCTAAGCATGGATCAACATTCACAAAAGTGTCGAAAATTTCACATTTTTTCACCTTCTAGGTGAAAAACGCGAGTAAAAGGCGTGCAACGGCAAACGTGCGAATTTTCGCACCCCCGTACAATTTTCGCCCAAGTCCATTTTTTCGTCCCAATCATCTTAACATGTATCAACATTCATGAAAGTGTCGAAAATTTTCCATTTTTTCGCTTTCTTGGTGGAAAACACGCTTAGAAGGCACGAAACAACAAGCGCGCGAATTTTCGCACCTCGGGCAATTTGCGTCCGAGTCGATTTTTTCGTCTCAATCAACTCTCCATGTATGAACATTCACGGAAGTGTCGAAAATTTTGTATTTTTTTGCTTTATTGGTGGAAAACATGCGTAAAACGCACGAAACAACAAGCGGGCGAATTTTCACCGGAGTCCATTTTTTTGTCCCAATCATCTCCCCATGTATCATCTTTCGCGAAAGTGTTGAAAATTTTTCATTTTTTCGCCCTCTTGGTGAAAAACATGTGTAAATGGCGCGAAATGGCAAGCGCGCGAATTTTCGCACCCCCGTACAATTTTCGCCCAAGTCCATTTTTTGGTCTCAGTCATCTCAACATGTATCAACATTCATGAAAGTGCCAAAAATTTCGTATTTTTTCGCCTTCTTGGTGGAAAACACGCGTAAAAGGTGCGAAACGGCAAGCACGCGAATTTTTGCACACCCGGAGAATTTTCGCCCGAGTCCATTTTTTTTCCCAATCATCTCCCCATATATCAACATTCGCGAAAGTGTCGAAAATTTCACATCTTTTCGCCTTCTAGGTGGAAAACACACGTAAAAGGCGCGAAACGGGGTGCGCACAAATTTTTCACCCGGGCAATTTTCGCCCGAGTCCATTTTTTTGTTCCAATGATCTCCCCATATGTCAACATTCACGAAAGTGTCAAAAATTTCGCATTTTTTTGCTTCCTTGGTGGAAAACACGTGTAAAAGGCATGAAACGGGTCGCGCTCGAATTTTCTCACGCCCGGTTAATTTTCGCCCGAGCCAATTGTTTCGACCCAATCATCTAAGAACGGATCAACATTCACGAAAGTGTCAAAAATTTCACATTTTTTCGCCTTCTAGGTGAAAAACGCGAGTAAAAGGCGTGCAACGGCAAATGTGCGAATTTTCGCACCCCCGTACAATTTTCATCCGAGTCCATTTTTTCGTCCCAATCATCTCAACATGTATCAACATTCCTGAAAGTGTCGAAAATTTTCCATTTTTTCGCTTTCTTGGTGGAAAACATGATTAAAAGGCACGAAACAACAAGCGCGCGAATTTTAACACCTCGGGCAATTTTCGTCCGAGTCGATTTTTTTCGTCCCAATCAACTCTCCATGTATGAACATTCACGAAAGTGTCGAAAATTTTGTATTTTTTTGCTTTATTGGTGGAAAACATGCGTAAAACGCACGAAACAACAAGCGGGCGAATTTTCACCCGAGTCCATTTTTTTATCCCAATCTTCTCCCCATGTATCATCATTCGCGAAAGTGTCGAAAATTTTGCATTTTTTCGCCCTCTTGGTGAAAAACATGTGTAAATGGCGCGAAACGACAAGCGCGCAAATTTTCACACCCCCGTAAAATTTTCGCCCAAGTCCATTTTTTGGTCCCAGTCATCTCAACATGTATCAACATTCATGAAAGTGCCAAAAATTTCGTATTTTTTTGCCTTCTTGGTGGAAAACACGCGTAAAAGGTGCGAAACGGCAAGCACGCAAATTTTCGCACCCCCGGAGAATTTTCGCCCGAGTCCATTTTTTTCCCAATCATCTCCCCATATATCAACATTCGCGAAAGTGTCAAAAATTTTGCATCTTTTCGCCTTCTAGGTGGAAAACACACATAAAAGGCGCGAAACGGGGCGCGCACGAATTTTTTCACCCGGGCAATTTTCGTCCGAGTCCATTTTTTTGTCCCAATGATGTCCCCATATGTCAACATTAACGAGTGTCAAAAATTTTGTATTTTTTTGCCTCCTTGGTGGAAAACACGTGTAAAAGGCACGAAATGGGTCGCGCTCGAATTTTCTCACGCCCGGGTAATTTTCGCCCGAGCCAATTGTTTTGCCCCAATGATCTAAGCATGGATCAACATTCACAAAAGTGTCGAAAATTTCACATTTTTTCACCTTCTAGGTGAAAAACGCGAGTAAAAGGCGTGCAACGGCAAACGTGCGAATTTTCGCACCCCCGTACAATTTTCGCCCAAGTCCATTTTTTCGTCCCAATCATCTTAACATGTATCAACATTCATGAAAGTGTCGAAAATTTTCCATTTTTTCGCTTTCTTGGTGGAAAACACGCTTAGAAGGCACGAAACAACAAGCACGCGAATTTTCGCACCTCGGGCAATTTTCGTCCGAGTCGATTTTTTCGTCCCAATCAACTCTCCATGTATGAACATTCACGGAAGTGTCGAAAATTTTGTATTTTTTTGCTTTATTGGTGGAAAACATGCGTAAAACGCACGAAACAACAAGCGGGCGAATTTTCACCCGAGTCCATTTTTTTGTCCCAATCATCTCCCCATGTATCATCTTTCGCGAAAGTGTTGAAAATTTTTCATTTTTTCGCCCTCTTGGTGAAAAACATGTGTAAATGGCGCGAAATGGCAAGCGCGCGAATTTTCGCACCCCCGTACAATTTTCGCCCAAGTCCATTTTTTGGTCTCAGTCATCTCAACATGTATCAACATTCATGAAAGTGCCAAAAATTTCGTATTTTTTCGCCTTCTTGGTGGAAAACACGCGTAAAAGGTGCGAAACGGCAAGCACGCGAATTTTTGCACACCCGGAGAATTTTCGCCCGAGTCCATTTTTTTCCCAATCATCTCCCCATATCAACATTCGCGAAAGTGTCGAAAATTTCGCATCTTTTCGCCTTCTAGGTGGAAAACACACGTAAAAGACGCGAAACGGGGCGCGCACGAATTTTTTCACCCGGGCAATTTTCGCCCGAGTCCATTTTTTTGTCCCAATGATCTCCCCATATGTCAACATTCACGAAAGTGTCAAAAATTTCGCATTTTTTTGCTTCCTTGGTGGAAAACACGTGTAAAAGGCACGAAACCGGTCACGCTCGAATTTTCTCACGCCCGGGTAATTTTCGCCCGAGCCAATTGTTTTGCCCCAATCATCTAAGCATTGATCAACATCCACGAAAGTGTCGAAAATTTCACATTTTTTCGCCTTCTAGGTGAAAAACGCGAGTAAAAGGCGTGCAACGACAAACGTGCGAATTTTTGCACCCCCGTACAATTTTCACCCGAGTCCATTTTTTCGTCCCAATCATCTCAACATGTATCAACATTCATGAAAGTGTCAAATATTTTGCATTTTTTTGCTTTCTTGGTGGAAAACACGCTTAAAAGGCACGGAACAACAAGCGCGCGAATTTTCGCACCTCGGGCAATTTTCGTCCGAGTCGATTTTTTCGTCTCAATCAACTCTCCATGTATGAACATTCACGATAGTGTCGAAAATTTTGTATTTTTTTGCTTTATTGGTGGAAAACATGCGTAAAACGCACGAAACAACTAGCGGGCGAATTTTCACCCGAGTCTATTTTTTTGTCCCAATCATCTCCCCATGTATCATCATTCGCGAAAGTGTCGGAAATTTTGCTTTTTTTTGCCCTCTTGGTGAAAAACATGTGTAAATGGCGCGAAACGACAAGCGCGCGAATTTTCGCACCCCCGTACAATTTTCGCCCAAGTCCATTTTTTGGTCCCAGTCATCTCAACATGTATCAACATTCATGAAAGTGCCAAAAATTTCGTATTTTTTCGCCTTCTTGGTGGAAAACACGCGTAAAAGGTGCGAAACGGCAAGCACGCGAACTTTCGCACCCCCGGAGAATTTTTGCCCGAGTCCATTTTTTTTTCCTAATCATCTCCCCATATATCAACATTCGCGAAAGTGTCAAAAATTTCGCATCTTTTCGCCTTCTAGGTGGAAAACACACGTAAAAGGCGCAAAACGGGGCGCGTACAAATTTTTTCACCCGGGCAATTTTCGCACGAGTCCATTTTTTGTCCCAATGATCTCCCCATATGTCAACATTCGCGAAAGTGTCGAAAATTTCGCATTTTTTTGCTTCCTTGGTGGAAAACACGTGTAAAAGGCACGAAACGAGTCGCGCTCGAATTTTCTCACGCTCGGGTAATTTTCGCCCGAGCCAATTGTTTTGCCCCAATCATCTAAGCATGGATCAACATTCACGAAAGTGTCAAAAATTTCACATTTTTTCGCCTTCTAGGTGAAAAACGCGAGTAAAAGGCGTGCAACGGCAAACGTGCAAATTTTCGCACCCCCGTACAATTTTCGCCCGAGTCCATTTTTTCGTCCCAATCATCTGAACATGTATCAACATTCATGAAAGTGTCGAAAATTTTCCATTTTTTCGCTTTCTTGATGGAAAACACGCTTAAAAGGCACGAAACAACAAGCGCGCGAATTTTCGCACCTCGGGCAATTTTCGTCCGAGTCGATTTTTTCGTCCCAATCAACTCTCCATGTATGAACATTCACGAAAGTGCCGAAAATTTTGTATTTTTTTGCTTTATTGGTGGAAAACATGCGTAAAACGCACGAAACAACAAGCGGGCAAATTTTCACCCGAGTCCATTTTTTTATCCCAATCATCTCCCCATGTATCATCATTCGCGAAAGTGTCGAAAATTTTACATTTTTTCGCCCTCTTGGTGAAAAACATGTGTAAATGGCGCGAAACGACAAGCGCGCAAATTTTCGCACCCCCGTACAATTTTCGCCCAAGTCCATTTTTTGGTCTCAGTCATCTCAACATGTATCAACATTCATGAAAGTGCCAAAAATTTCGTATTTTTTTGCCCTCTTGGTGGAAAACACGCGTAAAAGGTGCGAAACGGCAAGCACGCAAATTTTCGCACCCCCGGAGAATTTTCGCCCGAGTCCATTTTTTTCCCAATCATCTCCCCATATATCAACATTCGCGAAAGTGTCGAAAATTTCACATCTTTTCGCCTTCTAGGTGGAAAACACACATAAAAGGCGCGAAACGGGGCGCGCACGAATTTTTTCACCCGGGCAATTTTCGTCCGAGTCCATTTTTTTGTCCCAATGATCTCCCCATATGTCAACATTAACGAAAGTGTCAAAAATTTCGTATTTTTTTGCCACCTTGGTGGAAAACACGTGTAAAAGGCACGAAATGGGTCGCGCTCGAATTTTCTCACGCCCGGGTAATTTTCGCCCGAGCCAATTGTTTTGCCCCAATGATCTAAGCATGGATCAACATTCACAAAAGTGTCGAAAATTTCACATTTTTTCACCTTCTAGGTGAAAAACGCGAGTAAAAGGCGTGCAACGGCAAACGTGCGAATTTTCACACCCCCGTACAATTTTCGCCCAAGTCCATTTTTTCGTCCCAATCATCTTAACATGTATCAACATTCATGAAAGTGTCGAAAATTTTCCATTTTTTCGCTTTCTTGGTGGAAAACACGCTTAGAAGGCACGAAACAACAAACGCGCGAATTTTCGCACCTCGGGCAATTTGCGTCCGAGTCGATTTTTTCGTCTCAATCAACTCTCCATGTATGAACATTCACGGAAGTGTCGAAAATTTTGTATTTTTTTGCTTTATTGGTGGAAAACATGCGTAAAACGCACGAAACAACAAGCGGGCGAATTTTCACCGGAGTCCATTTTTTTGTCCCAATCATCTCCCCATGTATCATCTTTCGCGAAAGTGTTGAAAATTTTTCATTTTTTCGCCCTCTTGGTGAAAAACATGTGTAAATGGCGCGAAATGGCAAGCGCGCGAATTTTCGCACCCCCGTACAATTTTCGCCCAAGTCCATTTTTTGGTCTTAGTCATCTCAACATGTATCAACATTCATGAAAGTGCCAAAAATTTCGTATTTTTTCGCCTTCTTGGTGGAAAACACGCGTAAAAGGTGCGAAACGGCAAGCACGCGAATTTTTGCACACCCGGAGAATTTTCGCCCGAGTCCATTTTTTTTCCCAATCATCTCCCCATATATCAACATTCGCGAAAGTGTCGAAAATTTCACATCTTTTCGCCTTCTAGGTGGAAAACACACGTAAAAGGCGCGAAACGGGGTGCGCACAAATTTTTCACCCGGGCAATTTTCGCCCGAGTCCATTTTTTTGTTCCAATGATCTCCCCATATGTCAACATTCACGAAAGTGTCAAAAATTTCGCATTTTTTTGCTTCCTTGGTGGAAAACACGTGTAAAAGGCATGAAACGGGTCGCGCTCGAATTTTCTCACGCCCGGTTAATTTTCGCCCGAGCCAATTGTTTCGCCCCAATCATCTAAGAACGGATCAACATTCACGAAAGTGTCAAAAATTTCACATTTTTTCGCCTTCTAGGTGAAAAACGCGAGTAAAAGGCGTGCAACGGCAAATGTGCGAATTTTCGCACCCCCGTACAATTTTCATCCGAGTCCATTTTTTCGTCCCAATCATCTCAACATGTATCAACATTCCTGAAAGTGTCGAAAATTTTCCATTTTTTCGCTTTCTTGGTGGAAAACATGATTAAAAGGCACGAAACAACAAGCGCGCGAATTTTAACACCTCGGGCAATTTTCGTCCGAGTCGATTTTTTTCGTCCCAATCAACTCTCCATGTATGAACATTCACGAAAGTGTCGAAAATTTTGTATTTTTTTGCTTTGTTGGTGGAAAACATGCATAAAACACACGAAACAACAAGCGGGCAAATTTTCACCCGAGTCCATTTTTTTTGTCCCAATCATCTCCCCATGTATCATCATTCGTGAAAGTGTCAAAAATTTTGCATTTTTTCGCCCTCTTGGTGAAAAACATGTGTAAATGGCGCGAAACGATAAGCGCGCGAATTTTCGCACCCCCGTACAATTTTCGCCCAAGTCTATTTTTTGGTCCCAGTCATCTCAACATGTATCAACAATCCTGAAAGTGCCAAAAATTTCGTATTTTTTCGCCTTCTTGGTGGAAAACACGCGTAAAAGGTGGAAACGGCAAGCACGCGAATTTTCGCACCCCCGGAGAATTTTCGCCCGAGTCCATTTTTTCCCAATCATCTCCCCATATATCAACATTCGCGAAAGTGTCAAAAATTTCGCATCTTTTCGCCTAGGTGGAAAACACACATAAAAGGAGCGAAACGGGGCGCGCATGAATTTTTTCACCCGGGCAATTTACGCCCGAGTCCATTTTTTTGTCCCAATGATCTCCCCATATGTCAACATTAACGAAAGTGTCAGAAATTTCGTATTTTTTTGCGTCCTTGGTGGAAAACACGTGTAAAAGGCACGAAACGGGTTGCGCTCGAATTTTCTCACGCCCGGGTAATTTTCGCCCGAGCCAATTGTTTCGCCCCAATCATCTAAGCGTGGATCAACATTCACAAAAGTGTCGAAAATTTCACATTTTTTTGCCTTCTAGGTGAAAAATGCGAGTAAAAGGCGTGCAACGGCAAACATGCAAATTTTCGCACCCCCGTACAATTTTCGCCCGAGTCCATTTTTTCGTCCCAATCATCTCAACATGTATCAACATTCATGAAAGTGTCAAAAATTTTCCATTTTTTCGCTTTCTTGAAGGAAAACAGGCGTAAAAGGCACAAAACAAAAAACACGCGAATTTTCGCGCCTCGGGCAATTTTCGTCCGAGTCGATTTTTTCGTCTCAATCATCTCTCCATGTATGAACATTCACGAAGGTGTCGAAAATTTTGCATTTTTTTGCTTTCTTGGTGGAAAACACGGGTAAAAGTCAGGAAACAACATGCGCGCAAATTTTTGCCCGACTCCATTTTTTTGTCCCAATCATCTCTGATCTCCCCATGTATCATCATTCGTGAAAGTGTCGAAAATTTTGCATTTTTTCGCCTTCTTGGTGGAAAACACGTGTAAAAGGCGCGAAATGGCAAGCGCGCGAATTTTCGCACCCCCGTACAATTTTCGCCCGAGTCCATTTTTTGGTCCAAGTCATCTCAACATGTATCAACATTCATAAAAGTGCCAAAAATTTCGTATTTTTTTGCCTTCTTGGTGGAAAACACGCGTAAAAGGTGCGAAACGGCAAGTGCGCAAATTTTCGCACCCCGAGCGATTTTTCGTCCCAATCATCTCCTCATGTAACAACATTCGCGAAAGTGTCAAAAATTTTGTATTTTTTCGCCTTTTTGGTGGAAAACAAGCGTAAAAGGTGCGAAACGGCAAGCGCACTAAATTTCGCACACCCGGAGAATTTTCGCACGAGTCCATTTGTTTTTCCAATCATCTCCCCATATATCAACATTCACGAAAGTGTCAAAAATTTCTTATCTTTTTCGCCTTCTATGTGTAAAACACACGTAAAAGGCTCGAAACGCGGCGCACGCGAATTTTTGCATCCCGAGCAATTTTCGTCCGAGTCCATTTTTTCGTCCCAATGTTCTTCCCATATATCAACATTCACGAAAGTGTCGAAAATTTTGAATTTTTTCGCCTTCTTGGTGAAAAACGCGAGTAAAATGCGTGAAACGGCAAGCACGCGAATTTTCACACCCCGGGGAATTTTCGCCCGAGTCCATTTTTTGTCCCAATCATCTCCCCATATATCAACATTCACGAAAGTGTCGAAAATTTCGCATTTTTTCGCCTCCTTGGTGGAAAACACGTGTAAAAGGCACACAACGGGGCGCGCTCAAATTTTCTCACCCCCGGGTAATTTTCACTCGAGCCCATTTTTTCGTTCCAATCATCTCCCCATGTATAAACATTCATGATAGTGTCAAAAATTTCGCATTTTTTCGCCTTCTTGGTGAAAAACAAGTGTAAAAGGCGAGAAACGACAAGCGCGCGAATTTACGCATCCCCCGGCAATTTTTGCCCGAGTCCATTTTTTCGTACCAATCATCTCCCCACAACATTCACGAAATTGTCAAAAATTTCATATTTTTCGCCTTCTTGGTGGAAAACGCATGTAAAAGGCACGAAACAGGACGTGAACAAATTTTTGCACCTCGAGCAATTTTCGTCCTAGTCGATTTTTTCGTCCCAATCATCTCCCCATATATCAACATTCACGAAAGTGTCAAAAATTTCGCATTTTTTCGCTTTCTTGGTGGAGAACACGCGTAAAAGGCGCGAAAGGGGGCGCGCTCAAATTTTCGTTCGAGCCCATTTTTTCGTTCCAATCATCTCCCCATGTATCGACATTCACGAAAGTGTAAAAAATTTCGCATTTTTTCGCCTTCTTAGTGGAAAACAAACGTAAAAGGCGGGAAACGACAAGCGCGCGAATTTACGCACCCCCCGGCAATTTTCGTCTGAGTCCATTTTTTCGTCCCAATCATCTTCCCATGTATCAACATTCACGAAAGTGTCAAAAATTTCATAATTTTTCGCTTTCTTGGTGGAGAACACGCATAAAACGCGCGAAACGGAAAGCGAGCGAATTTTTGCACCCCCGAGCAATTTCCGTCCGAGCCCATTTTTTCGTCCCAATCATCTCCCCATGTATCAACATTCGCGAAAGTGTCAAAAATTTTGCATTTTTTCGCCTTCTTGGTGGAAAACACGTGTAAAAGGCGCGAAACGACAAGCGCACGAATTTTCGTACCCCGGGAAATTGTCGTCTGAGTCCATTTTTTTATCCCAATCATCTCCCCATATATCAACATTCACGAAAGTGTCGAAAATTATGCAATTTTTCGCCTCTTTGGTGGAAAACATGAGTAAAAGGCGTGAAACGGCATGCGCGCGAATTTTCGCACCCCTGAACAATTTTCGCCCGAGTCCATTTTTTCGTCCCAATCATTTAAACATGTATCAACATTCATGAAAGTGTAAAAAATTTTGCAATTTTTTGCTTTCTTGGTGGAAAACACGCGTAAAAGGCACCAAAGAACAACCACGCAAATTTTCGCGTCCCGGGCAATTTTCGTTCAAGTCGATTTTTTCATCCCAATCATCTTTCCATTTATGAACATTCACGAAAGTGTCAAAAATTTTGCATTTTGTCGCTTTCTTGGTGGAAAACACGCGTAAAAGACAGAAACAAGAAGCGCGCGAATTTTCGCCCGAGTCCATTTTTTCGTCCCAATCATCTACCCACGTATCATCATTCGCGAAATTGTAAAATATTTTGCATTTTTTTTGCCTTCTTGGTGGAAAACACGTGTAAAAGGCACGAAACGGCAAGCGCGGGAATTTTCGCACCCCCGTGCAATTTTCGTCCGAGTCCATTTTTTCGTCCCAATCATCTCCCCGTGTATCAAAATTCACGAAAGTGTCAAAAATTTTGCATTTTTTCGCCTTCTTGGTGGAAAACACGCGTAAAAGGCGCGAAAGGGGGCGCGCTCAAATTTTCGTCCGTGCCCATTTTTTCGTCCCAATCATCTCCTCATGTATCAACATTCACGCAAGTGTAAAAAATTTCGCATTTTTCGCCTTCTTAGGGGAAAACAAACGTCTCGACATGTGTCAACATTCATGAAAGTGTCAAAAATTTCACAATTTTTCGCTTTCTTGGTGGAAAACACGCGTAAAAGGCTCAAGACGGCAAGCGCGTGAATTTTCGCACCACCGGGTGATTTTCGTCCGAGCCCATTTTTTCGTCCGAATCATCTGCCCATGTATCAACATTCGCGAAAGTGTCGAAAATTTTGCATTTTTTCGCCTTCTTGATGGAAACACGCGTAAAAGGTGCGAAATGCCAAGCGCGCGAATTTTCTCACCCCCGGGGAATTTTCGCCCGAGTCCATTTTTTTTGTCCGAATCATCTCCCCATATATCAACATTCTCCAAAGTGTCAAAAATTTCGTATTTTTCATCTTCTAGGTGGAAAACACGCGTAAAAGGCGCGAAACGGGGCGCGCGTGAATTTTCGCACCCTGGGCAATTTTTGCTCGAGTCCATTTTTTCGTCCCAATCATCTTCCCATGTTTAAACATTCACAAAAGTGTCGAAAATTTCGCATTTCTTCGCCATCTTAGTGGAAAACACGAGTAAAAGGCGCAGAACGACAGCGCGCGAATTTTCGTACCCCTGGGGAATTTTCGCCCGAGTCCTTTTTTTGTCCCAATCATCTCCCCATATATCAACATTCACGAAAGTGTCGAAAATTACGCATTTTTTCGCCTCCTTGGTGGAAAACATGAGTAAAAGTCACGAAATGGGGCGCGCTCGAATTTTCGCACCCGCGGGTAATTTTCGCCCGAGTCCATTTTTTCGTCCCAATCATCTCCCCATGTATCAACATGCACGAAAGTTTTGAAAATTTCGCATTTTTTGCCTTCTAGGTGAAAAACGCGAGTAAAAGGAGCGAAACGGCATGCGCGCGAATGTTCGCACCGCCGTACAATTTTCGCCCGAGTCCTTTTTTTGTCCCAATCATCTCAACATGTATCAACATTCATGAAAGTGTCAAAGATTATGCATTTTTTTGCTTTCTTGGTGGAAAACATGAGTAAAAGTCACGAAACGGGGCGCGCTCGAATTTTCACACCCCAGGGTAATTTTCGCCCGAGCCTATTTTTTCGTCCCAATCATCTCCTCATGTATCAACATTCGCGATAGTGTCAAAAATTTTGCACTTTTTCACGTTCTAGGTGGAAAACGCGAGTAAAAGACGCGAAACGGGGTGCACACGAATTTTCGCACCCCGGGAAATTTTCGTCCTAGTCGATTTTTTTGTCCCAATTATCTCTCCATGTATGGACATTCATGAAAGTGTCAAAAATTTTGCATTTTTTCGCTTTCTTGGTGGAAAACATGCGTAAAAGGCACGAAACAACAAGCGCGCAAATTTTCGTCCGAGTCCATTTTTTCGTCCCAATCATCTTCCCATGTATCATCATTCGTGAAAGTGTAAAAAATTTTGCATTTTTTCACATTCTTGGTGGAAAACACGTGTAAAAGGCGCGAAACGGCAAGCGCGCGAACTTTTGAACCCCCGTGCAATTTTTGCCCGAGTCCATTTTTTCGTCCCAATCATCTCGACATGTATCAACATTCATGAAAGTATAAAAAATTTCGCAATTTTTCGCATTCTTGGTAGTATAAAAAATTTCGCAATTTTTCGGAACGGCAAGCGCGTGAATTTTCGCACCCCCGGGCGATTTTCGTCCGAGCCCATTTTTTCGTTCGAATCATCTCCCCATGTATCAACATTCATGAAAGTGTAAAAAAATTTGCATTTTTTCGCCTTCTTGTTGGAACATGAGCGTAAAAGGCGCAAAACGGCAAGCTCGCGAATTTTCGCATCCCTGGGCAATTTTCGCCCGAGCCCATTTTTTCGTCCGAATCATCTCCCCATGTATGAAGATTCATGAAAGTGTTAAAAATTTCGCATTTTTTCGCCTTCTTGATGGAACACGCGCGTAAAAGGCGAAATCGGGTAGGGCGAATTTTTGCACCCCCGGACATTTTTCTCCTGAGTCCATTTTTTCGACCCAATCATCTCAACATGTATCAACATTCATGACAGTGTCAAAAATTTTGCATTTTTCACCTTTTTGGTGGAAAAACCGCGTAAAAGGCACGAAACGGTGAGGGCGCAAATTTTTGCACCCCCTGGGAATTTTCGTCCGAGTCCATTTTTTGTCCCAATCATCTCTCCATATATCAACATTCACGAAAGTGTCGAAAATTTTGCATTTTTCCGCCCCCTTGGTGGAAAACACGTGTAAAACCCACGAAACTGGGCGTGCTTGAATTTTCGCAACCCCGGGTAGTTTTCGCCCGAGCCCATTTTTTTCGTTCCAATCATCTCCCAATGTATCAACATTCACGAAAATGTCAAAAATTCCGTATTTTGTTGCCTTCTTGGTGGAAAACATGAGTAAAAGGTGCGAAACGGCAAGCGCACAAATTTTTGCACACCCGGGCAATTTTAACCCGAGTCCATTTTTTCATCCAAATCATCTCCCCATGTATCCAGATTCACGAAAGTGTCAAAAATTTCGCATTTTTGTCCTTCTTGGTGGAAAACACGCGTAAAAGGCGCGACACGGTAAGCGCGCGAATTTTCGTACACCCGGATAATTTTCGCTCGAGTCCATTGTTTTGTCCCAATTATTTCCCCATGTATCAACATTCACGAAAGTGTCAAAAATTTTGCTTTTTTTGGCTTCTTGGTAGAAAATACGCAAAAAAGACGTGAAATGACAAGCGCGCGAATTTTCGCACTCCCGGGCAATTTTCCCTCGAGTCCATTTTTTGTCCCAATCATCTCCCCATATCAAAATTCATGAAAGTGTAAAAATTTTGCATTTTTTTCTCCTTCTTGGTGTATAACACCAGTAAATGGCGCGAAAAAGGGCGCGCGCGAATTTTCGCATCCGGGCAATTTTCGCCCGAGTCCATTTTTCATGCCAATCATCTCTCCATGTATCAACACTCACGAAAGTGTCGAAAATTTCGCATATTTTCGCTTTCTTAGTGAAAAACAGGCTTTACGGCAAGAGCGCGAATTTTCGCACACCCGAGCAATTTTCGCGCGAGTCCATTTTTTCGTCCCAATCATCTTCCCATGTATCAACATTCACGAAAGCGTAAAAAATTTTGCATTTTCTTGCCTCCTTGGTAAAAAAAGGCGCGTATGAATTTTCACACCCTGAGACAATTTTCGAAGGCATCTCCCCAATCGTTCGACTCGATTTTTTCATCCCAATCATCGACCCATGTATCAACATTTGCGAAAGTGTAAAAAATTTTGCATTTTTTCGCCTTCTTGGTGGAAAACAAGTGTAAAAGGCGCGAAATGGCAAGCGCGCGAATTTTCGCACCCCGGGAAATTTTCACCCGGGTCCATTTTTTCGTCCCAATCATCTCCCAATGTATCAACATTCACGAAAGTGTCGAAAATTTCCCATTTTTCGCCTTCTTAGTGGAAAACTTGCGTAAAAGACGCGAAACGGCAAGCGCTCGAATTTTCGCACCCCTGGGCTATTTTCGCCCGTGTCCATTTTGTCGTCCCAATGATCTACCCATGTATCAACATTCACGAAAGTGTCAAAAATTTCGAATTTTTTCACCTTCTTGGTGGAAAACATGAGTAAAAGGCACGAAACGGGACGTGCAAATTTTCGCACCACCCGACAATTTTCACCCGAGTCCATTTTTTCGTCCCAATCATCTCCTCATGTATCAACATTCACGAAAGGGTCAAAAATTTCGCATTTTTCCCTTTCTTGGTGGAAAACATGCGTAAAAGACGCGAAACGGCAAGCGCGTGGATTTTCGCACCCCCGAACAATTTTCGCTCGAATCTATTTTTTCGTCCGAATCATCTTCCCATGTATCAACATTCATGAAAGTGTCGAAAATTTAGCATTTTTTGCCTCCTTGGTGGAAAACACACGTAAAAGGCAAGAAACGGGGCGTGCGCGAATTTTCGCACCACGTGCAATTTTTGCCCAAGTCCATTTTTTCGTTCCAATCATCTCACCATCTATCAACATTCACGAAAACTGTCAAAATTTTCACATTTTTTCACCTTCTTGGTGTAAAATCCGGGTAAAAGGCGCGAAACGGCAAGCGTGCGAATTTTTGCACCCCCAGCAATTTTCGTCCGAGTCCATTTTTTCGTACAAATCATCTCCCTATGTATCAAAATTCACGAAAGTGTAAAAAATTTTGCCTTTTTTTGGCTCCCTGGTGGAAAACGCGCGTAAAAGGCGAGAAACGTGGCGCACACCAATTTTCGCACCACAGGCAATTTTCGTCCGAGTCAATTTTCGCCTTCTTGGTGGATAACATGCGTAAAAGGCACAAAACAGGACGTGCGAATATTCGCACCCCCGGGCAATTTTCACTCGAGTCTATTTTTTTGTCCCTATCATCTCCAGAAGTATCAACATTCACGAAAGTGTCAAAAATTTTGCATTTTTTCACCTTCTTGGTGGAAAACACACGTAAAAGGTGCGAACCGACAAGCGCGAATTTTCGCAACCCCGGACAATTTTCATGCAAGTCCATTTTTACGTCCCAATCATCTTCCCATGTATCAACATTCACCAAAATGTCAAAAATTACCACATTTTTTCCCCTTCTTGGTGGAAAACACGCGTAAAAGGCGCGAAACGGCAAGCGCGTTGATTTTCGCACCCCCATTTCTTCATCCCAATCGTCTCCCCATGTATCAACATTCACGAAAATGTAAAAAAATTAGCATTTTTTCCCTTCTTGGTGGAAAACATGTGTAAAAGGCGCGAAACGGCAAGCGCGTGCGTTTCGCACCCCCAAACAATTTTCGCTCGAGTCCATTTTTTCGTCCCAATAATCTCCCCATGTATTAAAATTCACGAAAGTGTAAAAAAATTCGCATTTTTCACCTACTTGGTGGAAAACACGGGTAAAAGACACGAAACGGGGCGCGCTTGAATTTTCGTGCCCCCGGGGAATTTTCGCCCGAGTCCATTTTTTCGTCCCCATCATCTTCCCATGTATCAACACTCACGAAAGTGTCAAAAATTTCATATTTTTTTACATTCTTGGTGGAAAACACGAGTAAAAGGTCGAAACGGCAAGCGCGGGAATTTTTGCACCCCCGTGCAATTTTCGCCTGAGTCCATTTTTGTGTCCTAATCATCTCTCCATGTATCAACATTCACGAAAGTGTCAAAAATTTCGCATTTTTTTGCCTTCTCGGTGGAAAACACGCGCGTAAAAGTCGCGAAACGGCAAGCACACGAATTTTTGCACCCTCGGACAATTTTCGCTAAAGTCCATTTTTTCGTCCCAATCATCTTCCCATTTTGTCACATTTTTTTGCCTTCTTGGTGAAAAACAAGGCGCGCGCGAATTTTCGCACCCAGGGCAATTTATGCTCGTGTCGATTTTTTCGTCTCAATCATCTCCCCATGTATCAACATTCGCGAAAGTGTAAAAAAATTTGCATTTTTTCGCCTTCGTGGTAGAAAACACGGGTAAAAGGCACGAAACGACAAGCGCGCGAATTTCCGCACATTCAGATAATTTTCGCTCGAGTCCATTGTTTCGTCCCAATTATTTTACCATGTATCAACATTCACGAAAGTGTCAAAAATTTTGCTTTTTTAGCTTCTTGGTAGAAAATATGCGTAAAAGACGTGAAACGGCAAGCGCGCGAATTTTTGCACCCCCGAGCAATTTTCCCCCGAGTCCATTTTTTTTTGTCCCAATCATCTCCCCATATAAAAATTCATGAAAGTGTCAAAAATTTTGCATTTTTTCGTCTTCTTGGTGTAAAACACGCGAAAATGGCGCGAAACGGGGCGCACGCGAATTTTCGCACCTCGGGCAATTTTCGTCCGAGTCCATTTTTTCATCGCAATCATCTCCCCATGTATCAACACTCACGAAAGTGTCGAAAATTTCGCATATTTTCGCTTTCTTGGTGAAAAACACGCGTAAAAGGTGCGAAACGGCAAGCGCTCGAATTTTCGCACACCCGAGCAATTTTCGCGTGAGTCCATTTTTTCGTCCCAATCATCTCCCCATGTATCAGCATTCACGAAAGCGTAAAAAATTTCGCATTTTCTTGCCTTCTTGGTAAAAAAAGGCGCGTACGAATTTTCGCACCCTTAGACAATTTTCGAAGGCATCTCCCCAATCGTTCGACTCGATTTTTTCATCCCAATCATCGACCCATGTATCAACATTTGCGAAAGTGTCGAAAATTTTGTATTTTTTCCTCTTCTTGGTGGAAAACAAGGGTAAAAGGCGCGAAACGGCAAGCGCGTGAATTTTCACACCCCGGGCAATTTTCGCCCGTGTCCATTTTTTCATCGCAATCATCTTCCCATGTATCAACATTCATGAAAGTGTCGAAAATTTCGCATTTTTCGCCTTCTTGGTGGAAAACACGCGTAAAAGATGCGAAACGGCAAGCGCTCGAATTTTCGCACCCCCGAGCTATTTTCGCCCGAGTCCATTTTGTCGTCCCAATGATCTCCCCATATATCAACATTTACGAAAGTGTAAAAAATTTTGAATTTTTTCGCCTTCTTGGTGGAAAACATGAGTAAAAGGCGCGAAAAGGGACGTGCGAATTGTCGCATCACCCGGCAATTTTCACTCAAGTCTATTTTTTCGTCCCAATCATCTCCTCATGTATCAACATTCACGAAAGGGTCAAAAATTTCGCATTTTTTCCCTTTCTTAGTGGAAAACACGCGTAAAAGACGCGAAACGGCGTGGATTTTCGCACCCGAACAATTTTTGCTCGAGTCCATTTTTTCGTTCGAATCATCTCCCCATGTATCAATATTCACGAAAGTGCAAAAAATTTAGTGTTTTTTCCCTTCTTGGTGGAAAACATGCGTAAAAGGCGCGAAACGGCAAGCGCGCGAATTTTCGCACACCCGGACAATTTTCGCTGGAGTCCATTTTTTCATCCCAATCATTTTCCCATGTAACAACATTCACGAAAGTGTCAAAAATTTTGCTTTTTTTGCCTTCTTGGAGGAAAATGCACGAAAAAGTCGTGAAATGGCATGCGCGCGAACTTTCGCACCCCCGGGTACTAAAATTTTGTCCAAATCATCTCCCCATGTATTAAAATTCATGAAAGTGTAAAAAATTTTGCATTTTTTGCCTCCTTGGTGCAAAACACCCGTAAAAGGCGCGAAACGGGGCACGCACCAATTTTCACTCCCCCGGGCAATTTTCGTCCAAGTCCATTGTTTGGTCCCAATCATCTCTCCATGTATCAACATTCATGAAAGTGTCGAAAATTTAGCATTTTTTTGCCTCCTTGGTGGAAAACACACGTAAAAGGCAAGAAACGGGGCCTGCGCGAATTTTCGCACCACGTGCAATTTTCGCCTGAGTCCATTTTTCATCTCAATCATCTCACCATCTATCAACATTCACGAAATTGTCAAAAATTTCACATTTTTTCACCTTCTTGGTGTAAAATCCGAGTAAAAGGGGCGAAACGGCAAGCGCGCGAATTTTCGCACCCCCGACAATTTTCGTCCGAGTCCATTTTTTCGTATAAATCACGCGAGTATCAACATTCACGAAAGTGTAAAAATTTTTGCATTTTTTCGGCTTCCTGGTGGAAAACACGCGTAAAAGGCGCGAACTGGCAAGCGTGAATTTTCGCACCCCGGACAATTTTCACGTGAGTCCATTTTTTTCGTCCCAATCATCTCCCCATGTATCAACATTCACGAAAATGTCAAAAATTTCACATTTTTCCCCTTCTTAGTGGAAAACACACGTAAAAGGCGCGAAACGGTAAGCGCGTTGATTTTTGCACCCCGAAAATTTTTTTCTCGAGTCTATTTTTTCATCCCAATCGTCTCCCCATGTATCAACATTCACGAAAGTGTAAAAAATTTAGCATTTTTTTCCCTTCTTGGTGGAAAACATATGTAAAAGGCGCGAAACGGCAAGCGCGTGGGTTTCGCACCCCCGAACAATTTTTGCTCGAGTCCATTTTTTTCATCCCAATCATCTCCCCATGTATTAAAATTCACGAAAGTGTAAAAAATTTCGCATTTTTCGCCTACTTGGTGGAAAACACGCGTAAAAGACACGAAACGGGGCGCGCACGAATTTTCGTGCCCCCGGAGAATTTTTGCCCGAGTCCATTTTTTCGTTCCAATCATCTCTCCATATATCAACACTCACGAAAGTGTCGAAAATTTCGTATTTTTTTGCCTTCTTGGTGGAATACACGAGTAAAAGGCGCGAAACGGCAAGCGTGGGAATTTTTGCACCCCCGTGCAATTTTCGCCCGAGTTCATTTTTGTGTCCTAATCATCTCTCTATGTATCAACATTCACGAAAATTTCGCATTTTTTCGCCTTCTTGGTGAAAAACACGCGTAAAAGGCGCGAAACGACAAGCACGCGAATTTATGCACCCTCGGACAATTTTCGCTAAAGTCCATTTTTTTCGTCCCAATCATCACCAGAAGTATCAACATTCATGAAAGTGTAAAAAATTTTGCAGTTTTTCGCCTTCTTGGTGGAAAACACACGTAAAAGGTGCGAACCGGCAAGCGCGCGAGTTTTGACACCCCCGGACAATTTTCACGCGAGTCCATTTTTTCGTCCCAATCATCTCCCCATGTATCAACATTCACGAAAGTAATGTGTCAAAAATTTCGCATTATTTCGCTTCCTTAGAGGAAAACACGCGTAAAAGGCACGAAACGAGATGTGCGAATTTCCGCATCCCCGAGCAATTTTCACCCGAGTCCATTTTTTCGTCCCAATTATCTTCCCATGTATCATCATTTATGAAAATGTCAAAAATTTTGAATTTTTTTGCCTTCTTGGTGGAAAACATGAGTAAAAGTCACGAAACGGGAAGTGCGAATTTTCGCACCATCCGGCAATTTTCACCCGAGTCCATTTTTTCGTCCCAATCATCTCCTCATGTATCAACATTCACGAAAATGTACAATTTTGCATTTTTTCCCCTTCTTGGTGGAAAACACGCGTAAAAGGCGCGAAACGGCAAGCGCGTTGATTTTCGCACCCCCGAACAATTTTTCCTCGAGTCCATTTTTTCGTCCCAATGGTCTCCCCATGTATCAACATTCACGAAAGTGTAAAAAATTTAGCATTTTTTTCCTTCTTGGTAGAAAACACGAGTAAAAGGCGCGAAACGGCTAGCGCGTGGGTTTTTTCATCCATTTTTTCCCTTCTTCGCTCGAGTCCATTTTTTCGTCCCAATAATCTCCCCATGTATTAAAATTGTCAAAAATTTCGCATTTTTTCGGCTTCCTAGTGGAAAACGCGCGTAAAAGGCGCGAAACGTGGCTCGGACCAATTTTCGCACCACAGGCAATTTTCGTCCGAGTTAATTTTTTCGTCTCAATTTTCTCTCCATGTATCAACATTCACGAAAGTGTAAAAAATTTTGCATTTTTCCGCTTTCTTGATGGAAAACATGCATAAAAGGCGCGAAACGGCAAGCGCGTGAATTTTCTCACACCCGGACAATTTTCTTGCGAGTCCATTTTTTCGTCACAATCATCTCCACTTGTATTAACACTCACGGAAGTGTCAAAATTTTCGCATTTTTTCGCTTCCTTAGTGGAAAACACGCGTAAAAGGCACGAAACGGGACGTGCGAATTTCCGCATCCCCGGGCAATTTTCACCCGAGTCCATTTTTTCATCCCAATCGTCTCCCCATGTTGTGTAAAAAATTTTGCATTTTTTTGCCTTCTTGGTGGACAACACGCATAAAAGGCGCGCAACGGCAAGCACGCGAATTTTCGCACCCCGGACAATTTTCGTGCGAGTCCATTTTTTCGTCCCAATCATCTCCCCATGTATCAACATTCATGAAAGTGTCTTCGCATTTTTTCCGCTTCTTGGTGGAAAATATGCATAAAAGGTGTGAAACGGCAAGCGCGCAAATTTTCGCACGCTCGGGCAATTTTCGCCCGAGTCCTTTTTTTGTCCCAATCATTTCCCCATGTACCAAAAAATCACGAAAGTGTCAAAAATTTCGCATTTTCCCGCCTCCTTGTTAGGAAACATGCCTAAAAGGCATCAAATGGGGCGCGCGCAAATTTTCGCACCCCCGGGCAATTTTCGTCCAAGTTCATTTTTTCGTCCCAATCATCTCCCCATGTATCAACACTCATGTAAGTGTCAAAAATTTCGCATTTTTTCTCCTTTTTCGTGGAAAACACGAGTAAAAGGCGCGAAATGGCAAGCGCGCGAATTTTCGCACCCTAGGGAATTTTTGCCCGAGTACATTTTTTTGTCCCAATCATCTCCCCATATATCAACATTCACGAAAGTGACATAAATTACGCATTTTTCGCCTCCTCGGTGGAAAACATGAGTAAAAGTCACGGAACAGGGCGTGCTCGAATTTTCGCACCCCGGGTAATTTTCGCCCGAGCCCATTTTTTCGTCCCAATCATCTCCCCATGTATCAATATTCACGAAAGTGTCAAAAATTTTGCATTTTTTTGCTTTCTTGGTGAAAAACACGCGTAAAAAGTGCGAAACGGCAAGCGCGTGAATTTTCGCACCCCCGGGCAATTTTCGCACGAGTCCATTATTTCGTCCAAATCATCTCCCCATGTATCAACGTTCACAAAAGTGTTGAAAATTTTGCATTTTTTCGCCTTCTTGGTTGAAAGCACGCGTAAAAGGCGTGTAACGGCAAGCGCGCGAATTTTCGCACCGCCGGATAATTTTCGCCCGAGTCATCTTTTTTGTCCCAATCATGTCTCCATGTATCAAAATTCACGAAAGTGTCGAAAATTTCGAATTTCTTCGCCTCCTTGGTGGAAAACACACGTAAAATGCACGAAACGGGGTGCACACCAATTTTCGCACAATCATCTCCCCATGTATCAACACTCATGAAAGTGTCAAAAATTTTGCATTTTTTCACCTTCTTGATTTAAAACACGACTAAAGGGCGCAAAACGGCAAGCGTGCGAATTTTTGCACACGGGCTATTTTCGTCCGAGTCCATTTTTGTGTCCTAATCATCTCCCCATGTATGAACATTCACGAAAGTGTCGAAAATTTCTCATTTTTGTCCACGACTAAAAGGCACGAAACGGTGCGTGCACGAATTTTCGCACTCCCGGGCAATTTTTGCCCGAGTCCATATTTTCGTCCCAATAATCTCCTAATGTATCAACATTCACGAAGGTGTGAAAAATTTTCCATCTTTTGGCCTTCTTGGTGGCAAATGCACGTAAAAAAGGGCGTGAAATGGTGCGCACGCGAATTTTCGCAACCCCGGGCAATTTTCGCCCGAGTCTATATTTTCGACCCAATCATCTCCCCATGTATCAACATTCACGAAAGTGTCAAAAATTTCATGTCTTTTGGCCTTCATGGTGGAAAGCGGGCATAAAAGATGCACAACGGCATGCACACGAATTTTCCAACCATCAATCAATTTTCGCCCGAGTCCAATTTTTCGTCCCAATCATCTCTCGATGTATCAACATTCACGAAAGTGTCAAAAATTTCGCGTCTTTTGGCCTTCTTGGTGGAAAACATGAGTAAAAGTCACGAAACAGGAAGTGCGAATTTTCGCACCATCCGGCAATTTTCACCCGAGTCCATTTTTTCGTCCCAATCATCTCCTCATGTATCAACATTCACAAAAATGTTCAAATTTTGCATTTTTTCCCCTTCTTGGTGGAAAACACGCGTAAAAGGCGCGAAACAGCAAGCGCGTTGATTTTCGCACCCCCGAACAAGTTTTCCTCGAGTCCATTTTTTCGTCCCAATGGTCTCCCCATGTATCAACATTCACGAAAGTGTAAAAAATTTAGCATTTTTTTCCTTCTCGGTAGAAAACACGAGTAAAAGGCGCGAAACGGCTAGCGCGTGGGTTTTTTCATCCATTTTTTTCCCTTCTTCGCTCGAGTCTATTTTTTCGTCCCAATCATCTCCCCATGTATTAAAATTGTCAAAAATTTCGCATTTTTTCGGCTTCCTAGTGGAAAACGCGCGCAAAATGTGCGAAACGTGGCGCGGACCAATTTTCGCACCACAGGCAATTTTCGTCCGAGTCAATTTTTTCGTCCCAATTTTCTCCCCATGTATCAACATTCACGAAAGTGTCGAAAATTTTGCATTTTTTCGCTTTCTTGCTGGAAAACACACATAAAAGGCGCGAAACGGCAAGCGCGTGAATTTTTACACGCCCGGACAATTTTCTTGCGACTCCATTTTTTCGTCCCAATCATCTCCACTTGTATTAACATTCACGAAAGTGTCAAAAATTTCGCATTATTTTGCTTCCTTAGTGCAAAACACGCGTAAAAGTCACGAAACGGGACGTGCGAATTTCTGCATCCCCGGGCAATTTTCACCCGAGTCCATTTTTTCATCCCAATCATCTCCCCATGTATCAGCATTTACGAAAGTGTCAAAAATTTTGCATTTTTTCGCCTTCTTGGTGGACAACATGCATAAAATGCGCGCAACGGTAAGCGCGCGAATTGTCGCACCCCCGGACAATTTTCGTGCGAGTCCATTTTTTCGTCCCAATCATCTCCCCAGGTATCAACATTCATGAAAGTGTCTTCGCATTTATACCGCTTCTGGGTGGAAAATACGCGTAAAAGGCGTGAAACGGCAAGGGCGCGAATTTTCGCATGCCCGGGCAATTTTCGTCCGAGTCCTTTTTTTGTCCCAATCATTTCCCTATGTACCAAAAAATCACGAAAGTGTCGAAAATTTCGCATATTTCTCCCTCCTTGTTGGAAAACAGGCGTAAAAGGCGCGAAACGGGGTGCACGCAGATTTTCGCACCTCCGGGCAATTTTCGTCCGAGTCCATTTTTTCATCCCAATCATCTCCCCATGTATCAACACTCACGTAAGTGTAAAAAAAATTGCATTTTTTCTCCTTTTTCGTGGAAAACACGAGTAAAAGGCGCGACATGGCAAGCGCGCGAATTTTTGCACCCCCAGGAAATTTTCGCCTGAGTACATTTTTTGTCCCAATCATCTCCCCATATATCAACATTCACGAAAGCGTCATAAATTACGCATTTTTTCGCCTCCTCGGTGGAAAACATGAGTAAAAGTCACGAAACAGGGCACGCTCGAATTTTCGCACCCCCGGGTAATTTTCGCCCGAGCCCATTTTTTCGTCCCAATCATCCCCCCATGTATCAACATTCACGAAAGTGTAAAAAATTTTGCATTTTTTCGCTTTTTTGGTGAAAAACACGCGTAAAAAGCACGAAACGGCAAGCACGCGAATTTTTGCACCCCCGGTCAATTTTCGCACGAGTCCATTATTTCGTCCAAATCATCTTCCCATGTATCAACATTCACGAAAGTGTTGAAAATTTTGCATTTTTTCGCTTTCTTGGTGGAAAACACGCGTAAAAGGTGCGAAACGGCAAGCGCGCGAATTTTCGTACACCCGAGCAATTTTCGTGCGAGTTCATTTTTTCGTCCCAATCATCTCCCCATGTATCAACATTCACGAAAGCGTAAAAGATTTCGCATTTTCTTGCCTTCTTGGTGAAAAAAAGGCGCGCACGAATTTTCGCACTCTCAGACAATTTTCGAAAGCATCTCCCCAATCGTTAGACTAGATTTTTTCATCCCATCATCTCCCCATGTATCAACATTCACGAAAGTGTCAAAAATTTTGAATTTCTTCGCTTTCTTGGTGGAAAACACGCGTAAAAGACGCGAAACGGCAAGCGCGCGAATTTTCGCACCCCCGGACAATTTTCACCTCAGTCCATTTTTTGGTCCCAATCATCTTCCCATGTATCAACATTCACGAAAGTATCAAAAATTTCGCACCATCCGGCAATTTTCACCCGAGTCCATTTTTTCATCCCAATCATCTCCTGATGTATCAACATTCACGAAAATGTACAAATTTTGCATTTTTTCGCCTTCTTGGTGGAAAACACGCGTAAAAGGTACGAAACAGCAAGCGCGTTGATTTTCGCACCCCCGAACAATTTTTCTTCGACCATTTTTTCGTCCCAATTGTCTCCCCATCCATCAACATTCACGAAAGTGTAAAAAATTTAGTATTTTTTTCCTTTCTTGGTAGAAAACACGAGTAAATGGCGCGAAACGGCAAGCGTGTTGATTTTCGCACCCCGAACAATTTTTCCTCGAGTCCATTTTTACGTCCCAATTGTCTTCCCATGTATCAAATTCACGAAAGTGTAAAAAATTTAGCATTTTTTTCCCTTCTTGTTAGAAAACACGAGTAAAAGGCGCGAAACGGCTAGCGCGTGGGTTTTTTCATCCATTTTTTTCCCTTCTTCGCTCGAGTCCATTTTTTCGTCCCAATCATCTCCCCATGTATCAACATTTACGAAAGTGTCAAAAATTTTGAATTTCTTCGCTTTCTTGGTGGAAAACACGCGTAAAAGACGCGAAACGGCAAGCGCGCGAATTTTCGCACCCCCGGACAATTTTCACCTCAGTCCATTTTTTGGTCCCAATCATCTCCCCATGTATCAAGTGGCGGAATTCTACGAAGACCTCGCAATCTCTCGCTACATGGTTGGTAGCTCCCATGAAGGATGAATTTTAGCAATTAAGGCACAACTTGAGACATAAGAAAAAGAATTGTGATAAGGACAAATCTTCTTTGGCTCAGTGCAATCACGAGCAAAGTGACCACATTTGCTACGATTGTAGCACTTTACTTTATTCATGTCTACTTTGCCGCCACGTTTTTCATGTTTGCGCTGGTGGCCTTGGACTTTCTTCTGGCCAGCATCTCCGCTCTTTTTATTTGATTGCGACTTATGCGACCTTTTTCTCTTGAATTGGGAACCAACTCTTTGTCCACCATTGTCAGCAACTAATGCTTCAGAGGATTGATTCATGGCTTGAAGAGCCTCATCATCCATTTCAATGTGGCGAGCAGCTTGGTCAAAAGTTTTGACACCTTCATTGTGCATCAAATTATAATGCATGTGTTCCCAACTTTTTGGAAGAGAGCGGATCAGAGCTTGCACCTGTTGCTCATCATCGAGCACTTGTCCCGCACTTTTGAGTTCACGGATCATGTTAGACATCTCCTGGATATGCTCCCTCATCGTATGATTTGGTTGTTTCCGATAAGAGTCAAACTTGACCGTGAGCATCCGACGCTTGGTGGTCATGATGACCCCATACTTGTTGTGGAGCGCCGCCCACATTTCGAATGCTGCCTTATAGACTTCGAATTCGCACAAGAGGGAATTATTCATCGTGCTCAGCAACGTAATGCGAGCAATACGATTCTTTTTGGTCCAGGCCTGATAGGCCTCCATGTCCCTCTGACGTTGGGCATTATGTCCAAGTGCAGGTTCATAACAACATGGTTAATGGTCTCCAAGACCTCTTGTTCTTCTAGAAGATATTGGACCTTGCGGTGCGAAATATCATAATTGTCGCCATTGAGCTTCTCGTTCTTGTTTAGGTCAGCAATTATTGTTTTGGAACCCATAGTCTATTTTGGTCACAAAAATAGGAGAAATTAGTGTTATGCATGTTTTAATTTTGTCCGCGAACAACATAAAAAATGAAATAACAATATTCATGAAGTCGTGGCATCAAGAGGTTTTTAGACTCCCACTCATCTCCCACTATCTCCAAGAAATATTATCATTCATTATTTTAATAATGCGACAAAATTAATCTGAATGTTTGAATTTTGAATCAACACATAATTCAAAATTTTCTACTCTTTGCATTTTGAATCAACTTATAATTCAAAATCACCGAGATTCATTTTATGTGGTGCACCAAATTATTTCTAATATGACCAGGACAATAAGGACTAGTGCAACAGGAGCTCTTCCCCGAGGGGTGCCAATTAAATAACCGTGTACTATCCTTCGCCTCGATATCATATTAGAAAAAATCGTGCTCCAACTGTCATACATCAACCCTATTTCTGGAGATTGCGTTGACCATGCACCAGGCCAGTTCCTCGGAACCTTTCTATGCATTTCGGGTCACGCATCACTCAATAGAAAGACATTGGTTATTGTGACAATATGTGAATCTCAAGGTGCCTTAGTCCTACAAAAGAACTACCTGTGTTTTATGTATTCTTTAATTACCTATAGTTTGTATAATTAGACCAACTAATCATTTTATTATAGGCTTGCATGAAACGTGTATCTCAACACATAGCCAAAATTAATATGCCATCTTAATTAATTCTCACAAAAGGAATTGCAAATCAATTTGAAATTCTAGGCAAATTATCATGCTTAACAAGATTGGACATACAAATTTAATTTTAACACATAGTCAAAATTTGAATCACAACATACATAAACAAAATATTTATTTCATGCATGATAACACATTTATTATGCAATATTTGATATTGACATGCAAATCTAATCATTTAATTTATTGCTTTAAATCAACAAATGATTTTGTTTTGATAAGATTAAATTGCATGCAATATTACAGAAAAAATAATAAGGAAAAAAATTTCCTAATTTTTTGAGATTTTATAATAAATCTTTTCTATTTTCAAAATATTTTAAAAATTTGACGAAAATCAGAAAAGAAAAGATTATTTATTGGGCCTCTCAACTAGCCCAATTGCCACTTTTCTAATGTGCAACTCTTTTGCACCTAAACTGGGCCTTCCAGCGGGCCGTGTGCCTGCTGGAATAGTTTTCTCCTTTTTTTCTTTTTTTTTGTTGCAACGTATGTAGGAAAAAAATTCCAAAAATTTTATCAAAAATATTAAAATAAATCTGAAAAATATATTATGGTATAGGATCATCCATAATATATTTGTGATGACAAACTCTACGAAATGAAATGTCACAATATTATTTTTATACATGCCCAAGTGATGGAAAACAAATAATATCTTTTACTTATCCACCTAGCTTATCAACTTTTTCGGAAATGATAGAACGAAAAATTTTGTTGTATACTACAGAAAATTTTCCTCATGAGAACTCATATAATTCTTGGGTTTCCACTAATGAACAAAAAAGGCACAACTTGAGTAATGAATTAATAAGCCGAATAAGGACTCTAGAAACAGAAAATGGATCTTTTGCACTCGAAAAAAGAACCCGATTTTGCAATGATGAGAATGAGCAAGAATACTTGCCAAAAGTGTATGATCCTCTTTTGAATGGACCATTTCGTGGAACAATAAAAAAAAGCAATTCACATGTAATTTTGAATGCACTTTTTACTTCTACAGAAGACTCTATAGAAACGTTTTTGATAAATAAAATTCATGGGCTTCTCTTCATTCCTAAAAATTCCCAAGAATTTAAACATCCATTTGATAAGAAATCGGCATTGAACTTTATTGTAAATTCTTTAACATCAATCAATAATTTTTCTTTTGAGTCTGTACCCAGTTTTAACTATTCTTTATTAGAAGAAGAAAAAAAAATGGATTCAGAAAGTCAAGCAAAATCTTTAAAATTTGTATTCGATATAATTCCAACAGATCAAAATGATCAAACACCAAAATCTATTGGAATAGAAGAAATCGGTAAAAAGGTTTCGCGATGGTCATACAAATTGACCGATGATTTGGAAGAACCAGAGGAAGAAAATGAGCAACAACCAAAAGAAGATCATGAAATTCGTGCAAGAAAAGCCAAACGGGTGGTAATTTATACTGATAATGGTCAGGATATGAATTCTATTACTAATACTACTAATACTGATAGTAGTAATAGTGATCGGGAGGAAGAAATCGCTTTGATACGTTATTCGCAGCAATCCGATTTTCGTCGGGAAATAATCAAAGGATCCATGCGTGCTCAAAGACGTAAAACAGTTACTTGGGAATTATTTCAAGTAAATGTGCATTCACCACTTTTTTTGGATCGAATAGAAAAAACATTTTTTTTTTCTTCTTTTGATATCTCTGAAGTGATGAATCTCATTTTTAGGAATTTCGCGAGTAAAAAACCAGAATTAAAAAATTCTGATTTTGAGGAGGAAGAGACAAAGGAAAGGGAGAAAAAAACAAAGAGAAAAAAGAAGAAAATGAACGAATACAAATAGCAGAAGCTTGGGATAGCATTATATTTGCTCAAATAATAAGAGGTTTAATGTTAGTAAGCCAATCTTTTCTTAGAAAATACATTATATTACCCTCATTGATAATAGCTAAAAATATTGGCCGTATGTTATTATTTCAATTCCCCGAGTGGTATGAGGATTTAAGGGAATGGAATAGAGAAATGCATATTAAATGCACTTATAATGGCGTTCAATTATCAGAATCAGAATTTCCCAAAGATTGGTTAACAGATGGTATTCAGATAAAGATTTTATTTCCCTTCTGTTTAAAACCTTGGCGAAGATCTAAAATAAGATCTCATCATAGAGATCCAATGGAAAAAAAGGAAAAAAGGGAAATTTTTGTTATTTAACTGTTTGGGGAATGGAAACAGAATTCCCTTTTGGTTCTCCCCGAAAACGGCCTTCTTTTTTTGAACCTATATATAAGGAACTAAAAAAAAATAAGAAAAATAAAAAAGAAATCTTTTCTAATTTTAAAAGTTTCAAAAGAAAAAACAAAATGGGTCATCAAAACACTTCTAGTTATAAAACTAATAATGAAGAAACTTGAAAAAGTGAAACCGATTTTGTTATTTGAATTGAAGAAGGTGAAAGTATCTGAACCCAATGAAAATGTAGAGGATTCCAATAATAAAATTATTAACGAGTCCACTGTTCTAACTCGATCCATGAATTTGACAAAATACTCGCTTATAGAAAAAAAAATAAAAGATCTTTCGGATAAGACAATCACAATCAAAAATCAAATAAAAAAAATCACCAAAGACAAGAGGAAAGCAATTCTAACCAGTGGTGATAAAAGGTCAGAAACACAAAAAACAATTTTAGAGATATTCAAAAGAAAAAATACCCGATTAATGCGCAAATCACTTTATTTTCTAAAATCTTTTATTGAAAAATTATATATAGATACCTTACTATCTATAATTAGTGTTTCTAGTAGTGTTTCTAGGATCAATCTGCAACTTTCAACAAAAAAAATTGTCAATAAATCGATTTACAAGGATGAAAGAAATCAAGAAGGAATTGACGAAACAGATCAAAATACAATGAACTTCGTTTCCAATATAAAAAATTCTATTTCTAATCCTAATATGAGTGATAATTCAAATATTTATTACGACTTATCCTCTGTGTCCCAAGCATATGTATTTTACAAATTATCACAAAGCCAATTACTTAACAGGTATCACTTGAAATCTGTTCTTCAATGCCGCAATACCTATCCTTTTCTTAGGGATAAACTCAAATTTTATTGTATTACACGAGGAATATTTGACCCCCAATCAGGACATAAGGAAATTCATAAGTCCGAAATGAATGAATGGAAAAATTGGTTAAAGGGTCATTATCAATATAATTTATCTCGTAACAAATGGTCTCAATTAGTACCAAAAAAATGGCGAAATAAAATCAATCAACATTGTAGCATTCAAAAGAACAACTCAATGAAATTCTATTTATATAAAAATAAAAAAAATACCAATTAATTCATTCCCTAAAAGAAAATTCCTATGCACTAGATTTAATGACAAGTCAAAAACACAAATTAAAAAAAAACTATGGATATGATCTTTTAGCAAAAAAATATATAAATTATGTAGACAACAAAGACTTATATATTTATGGACAACAATTACAAGCAAACAAAGACCAAGAAATTCCGTATAATTTCAATACATTGAACTCCGAATTGTTTTATGTATTGATAAGTACTATTAATAATTATCTAGAAAAAGGATATATTCTTGATACGCATAAAAATATGGATAGAAAATATTTTGATTGTAGAATTCTCCATTTTTGTGTTAGAAAGAATATGGATGGTAAAGCCGGGACCAATACGCATAGTGATACTAAAATTGAGAAAAAAACTAAGAGTGAAAAAACACAAATTAAAAAATTGAAAAAAGAAAATCTTTCTTTTCTTACAATTAATCAAGAAATCAACACACCTAATCAAGAAAAAAACTTTTTTGATTGGATGGGAATGAATCAAAAAGGGGTTTCTCATACCATATCAAATTTAGAACCTTGGTTCTTCCCAGAATTTGTGCTACCTTTAAATGCATATCAACGGAAACCGTGGATCATACCAATCAAATTACTTCTTTTGAATATTTATTTCATAGAAATAGATATTAGTCAAAATCAAAATATCAACGTAATAAAAACAAAAAAAAACCAGATATTATCTAGGCAAAAGGATTCTATCAAATTAGAATTAAAAAATTTCAACCAAGAAAAAAATGAACAAGAAGACCAAGGAAGCCTTGGCTCAAATATACGAAAACAAAATCAACAGAAAGATATTGAAGAAAATTACACAAGATTGGACGTTAATAAAAAAGGTAAAAAGAAAAAACAATCCAAGAACAACAAGAAAGGAGAACTAGATTTATTCCTGAAAAAATTTTTCCTTTTTCAATTAAGATGGGATGACCCCTTGAATCAAAGAATATTTAATAATATCAAGGTATTTTGTCTCCTACTGAGACTGAAAGATCCAAAAGAAATTACTATATCCTCGGTTCAAAGGGGAGAAATGCGTCTAGATGTAATACTGATTCGAAAGGATTCAGCTCTTACAGAATTGATAAAAAAGGGAATATTGATTATCGAACCCCTTCGTCTATCTATAAGAAGAGATGGAAAATTCATTATGTATCAAACTATAAACATAGGTATTTCATTAGTCGATAAGAAAAAGCCCCAAACACCTAATAGAAAATGCATAAAAAAAAGATATGCTGATAAGAAAAATTTGAATATATCACTTGGACAAAATAACAACATGCTTTTGAATGGAGATCCAGATCATTACAATTTCCTTGTTCCCGAAAATATTCTATCTCCCAAACGCCGTAGAGAATTGAGAACTCTAATTTGTTTTAATTCCCCCAATTGGAATGTTGTGAATAGAAATCCATTATTTTGCAATGAAAACAACATAAGAAACTCTAGACCATTTTTAAATGAGGAGAAAGGCCTTAATCAGAATACAGATTCAAAAGAATTCATTAAATGCAAATTGTTTCTTTGGCCCAATTACCGATTAGAAGATTTAGCTTGTATGAATCGTTATTGGTTTAATACCAATAATGGTAGTCGTTTCAGTATGTTAAGGATACATATGTATCCCCGATTTAGAATTAGTTAATATTCTATTTCCAATTTATCATGTTACATTTTGGATAGATTAGATAAAAAAAGCGAAAAGATGTATGCCTAAGCTATGTTAGATCTTGGTACATAATATATACATATTTCTTTGCTTTGCATCTAAAAAGATTGTCTCCCCCTGGAACCAATTCCGCAAAGAAATCGTTCTCTTTCGTGACTACATAACATAAATTCATTATTTTTTCTATCCAAATCAAATTGAGAATTTGATTTGGATAGAAAAAAGAAAAAAGTATATTATACGAAAAATCCAAATTATTTTGTGTACTAGATTAAAAAAGCGGCATAATCATAACATAATCGTAATATAATTATTATTATTTTTATTTTTCCTGATTGGTAACCCTGATTGGTAAAATCTATGGAAAAGAAAGAAAAAGATAGACAAATTTTTTATGGTCAAAAATTCATTTATTTCACTTATTCCACAAGAAGAAAAAGAAGAAAACAGAGGTTCTGTTGAATTTCAAGTAGTAAGTTTTACCAATAAGATACAGAGACTTACTTCACATTTGGAATTGCACAAAAGAGATTTTTTATCACAAAGAGGTTTACGAAGAATTCTTGGAAAACGCCAACGTCTGTTGGCTTATTTGTCAAAGAAAAATAGAGTACGTTATAAGAAATTAATTGATCAGTTGGATATTCGGGAGTCTAAAAAATTTTAATTTTTTCGTTTGAATTTTTTTATTTATATTTAATAGTTATTAAATTTTTCATTTTGATGAACTTCTTTTTTTTGAAGAATTCATAGAATAATGAATTAAGGAAGAAAAGATATGACTGTACCAGCTACGAGAAAGGATCTCATGATAGTTAATATGGGTCCTCAACACCCATCAATGCATGGTGTTCTTCGATTGATCGTTACTCTCGACGGTGAAGATGTTATTGACTGTGAACCCATATTGGGCTATTTACACAGAGGGATGGAAAAAATAGCGGAAAACCGAACAATTATACAATATCTACCTTATGTAACACGCTGGGATTATTTAGCTACTATGTTCCTTGGTTGTGATCATACAACCGAGGTGCGCAGATCCTAAATAATAATGAATATTATTTTTTTCGTCGCAATCACGAGTTCGAGAAAAACCTAAAAAAGCTCTGCTACCAATGTTGGAATTTATAATAGATATAAATTCTAGAGATTGCGAAATACCTCTTGTAGTAGAAGCGAATCGACGGGGCTTTTCCACGAACTGTTGACGAATGCACTTGCACCTCAGGATCAGGAACCAAACTTCTGGGGAACGGAACTCTTTGCCACAGCACAAGTACTCTGAACGAATCTCTGCGAAAGTATGTTTGAGACCTATGCTATGGGTTCCCTTTTATAGGATAGGAAGACTTGGATGACAAGTTAGGCAGAACGCATCACACGCGTCCATCACGCGTATGATGACGTGTCTGCGCCTCGCCCTTGCGGGCCGCACGTATGTGCAGCCCATGTGCCCAAAAGGGCACTATTCCAACACTAACTTTAATGCAACTCTACAGTATGCAACTTTCACTGACTACTAATCGAGCAAGCAAAAGAAAAGATGACGTAAACAGAACTGCTCGTCAATCCATAGTAATTTATAGTATATAGTATAGTTTATAGTATATAGTATATAATATATAGTATATAGTATATAGTATAGTATATAGTATTTAGTATATAGTATATAGTATATTGTATATTGTATATAGTATATAGTATATAGTATATTATATAGTCTAGTATAGTATAGTATATAGTATAGTATAGTATATAATATATAGCATATAGTATATAGTATATAGTAGATAGTATATAGTATATAGTATATAGTATATAGTAGATAGTATATAGTATATAGTATATAGTATATATATATATAGTATATAGTATAGAAAAGTGTTATCTATTAATGTAAGCTCACATACAGTCCGAGTACAAAAAATGGAGAGTCTCCGGAGGTGGATTTTCATCCCAAAAGGTATCCAAAAAATTCCTCCTGCCACTCTCTATAATAGTGGATACAATTAAAACATTGAAACTGCAAAATGATGTCTTAATTCCCGCATAAGCGTCCAAATCTTCCAAGAACAGCTCGACTCTTCGTTGATAATAGCAACAAGATTTGAGGAATCGCTTTCAAGACAAACATGGTTGAATCCCGCCTCACGACATTTCCTAAGGCCAGCAAGTGCTCCCCAAGTTTCAGTCCACAAAACATTGCTCGCCGCACATTGAAGAGAACCTGCCATAAGAAAATATCCATTAGTATTTTTGATAATAAACCCCTCCCCACCCGGTTCCTTGGGGTTGGTGAAGGACCCATCAGAGTTAACCTTCACCCAAGTCGGTGGCAGGGCCCCCATCGGACCCAGTTCTAGTCGTGGGGACAAATGGCCTCAGGAAAGGTGGATCTAGTGAACTCATTCGAGCCCGCCAAAGCCCTTCTTCATACACATGAAACAGAAACTTGTTTGGAAGCAAAGTGAGCATCATGCAATAAGCCCCAAATACCCCATAGACAAAAAAACAATCATAGAGGAGAGCCTAGCTTTCATAGAAGGAGACAAATCAGACCCTTCACGAATCCGGTCCCCATCGTGCCACAAGGTTTTAAAAGAGAAAGTATAATCATTTTGAACTAAAGACCAAAGGGCATTTGCAAATGAACAATAAAAAAATAGATGAAAATTTGTCTCGGTAGCTAAACCACAAAGAGGGCAGCTAGTATTTATACCATGATTAAAAGTAGCAATCATATCAAGAGTGGGTAAGCGAGAATGGGTGAGTTTCCACAAGAATATTTTTATCTTAGGTGGGGCATTAACCTTCCACAAATGCTTCCAAACAGGCTGACCAAGCATCAAATGCAGAGTAGGCTGGCGACTCAAAGAGAAATAAACAGAGCTAGCTTTAGCATCACCATGCGGATCAGCCGTCCATATCCACCGGTCATCACCGGCCAAATAATAAGATGGAACCAAAGGAATCACAATAATAAGATTTACAAGTGATAAGCCAAAGTAGTTCGCAATTAGCGAGAGATTCCAAGTATTATGTTCAATTAAGTCATTAACATGAAGCAAATCGATGGATACATGCATGTTAATATACGTGGGCATATGTGATAGTGGACTGTAGAACAGCCAAGGATAAAAAAACACTGAAGTGGAAGCTTGAGTAGCGATGAATTTTCTCATTCCAAATATGATATCTTGCATGGTTTGAACAATCATTTTCCAAGGTCAAGAGTCATATGTGAGGTTCATGTCTTTCCAAGGCTCTAGTGTTCCATACTTACACTTAACAAGCTTTACCCAAATATTTGTTTCACCATTTAGTGCCCCTAAAACTCTTTTTGCCAGCAGCGATGTCCTAATCCAATGAAGATTTCTAATGCCCAGACCACCAAGTGACTGATGCGACTGGACAACCCTCCAACCCAGTAGGTGCATACCTGTTTTAGGACCATTGTTGGACCACATAAAATTTCTAGAATATTTTTCCAATTAATTGATTAGCCCACTCGATATATAAATAGATGACAAGGTATGGATAGGTATAGAATTTAACACAGATTTAATCAGTACAGATCTATTTGCCATATTTAGCAACTTACCTCTCCATCCAGCAACTTACCTCTGCCATAGATCCAAAGTAGTTGAAAGGAAATTGTCCTTGCTTAATGTTGAGAGTGTGCATGACCTTTTTTCCGTGATTGATTTAGTTTAGCAGGAAAGTACAGCTCAGACTTATTAACATTGACAATACTATTTGCATGCATAATACCCTTGATATTCCTAGCATTCTTTAAAGTTGCCCGTAAGCACAATAAGAGGTCATTAGCAAATACTATGTGGCTCAAGGTGAATGTCTGAATACTAAAAGGAATAACCAAGTTAGAGGAGATAGCCATATTTAACATTGAAGATAGTATATGAGAAATGAGGGTGAAAAGGTAGGGAGAAAGTGGGTCACCCTGCCTTATACCCAGATGAAAGGGAAACTAAGAGGATTGTTCTCCATTTACGCAACAAGAAAATTTTGTAGATTGAACACAAATAGTTATCTAGTTAACAAAATTTTTCAGGTATTTCATCCTAAGCATGACTGATGTTATTGCAGACTAGGACACTGTATCAAAAGTCTTAGCCATGTAAGCTTTAAACATAAAAAAACTTATTCCTTCCCTATGAAAGTGAGTGAGCAATTTCCTGTGCAATAAGTATGTTGTTCTGTATAGATCTTCCCTTGATGAATGCGGATTGACAAGGGTCAATGATGGAAGGCATGATGGGCTTTAATCTATTTGCAATAATATTTGAGACAGCTCTGTAGATTACATTGCATAAACTAATGGGTCTATAATCTAACATGGTTTGGGGGTTGGTCTTCTTAGGAATGAAGATGAGTGTGGTGTGCCCTCACTCAGTAGGAAAATAATTTTGAGTGAAGAATTTTTTAATTGTGGAAATGATTTTACAAATTATGATGTCCCAATATTCCTTATAAAATTCCAGGGTGAAACCATCTGGTCCAGGGGCACGCCCAGGGTGCATGGACCAGAAGGCTTCTTTAATTTCTTTAGAGGTCACTGGGGCTAGTAGTGAGTCATGCCATTTAGTTTCTAAGGAGAGAAGAGGAGGCCAAGAAGAGTTGTTTGTACTTGGATGAGGTGGGGCCCATAAGTCATTGTAGTAGGTAGTAAAGCAGTCTATAATGCGGGCAGTGCTTTCATCTGGTTGATCATTAGTGTCCTTAATGGAGTGTATGTGGTTCTGTCTATGTCTAATCATGGTACTTAGATGATAGTATTTAGTATTTTTATCCACATTATCTATCCAGTTAGTCCTAGGCTTACTCCACCATTTTAAACTAATTTGTCTTAATAAAGCTGTGTGTTTGTGATATAGGCCCCTAAGTTTGGAAAGCTCACTCTGGGTCAGGCTAGTGTTTTCATCTTTAGATTCCAGGGACTGAATGTTCTTGCTTGCTTGTTTCACCCTCACTTCAAGTCTCCCTAGGTCGTGGATGTTCCAGTGTATAGTTTTCTCCTTTACAGATTGAAGTAAATGGTGAAGGGACAAGGTATGGCTATTTTCTTGCCATGTTTGTTCCACAATCTTTCTGGCTTGCACATATTCAAACAAAAAAGTTCATATTTGAATACACGGTTCCGACCAAGGGTGGTTAGTGCATCTAAGGTCAAGGGAGAGTGACCAGATGCAGTTCTGGGAAGGATTTTCACTAAGGCAGATGAAAATTTTAATAGCTAGTGCGAATTAATCATAATTCTATTTAGTTTAAATAAGACCCTAGCATTACCAAGTCTATTGTTACACCATTTTAGACGAAGCCCCGACAGTGGGAGATCGATAAGGCCATGTTGTTGGATCTTACTATGAAGAGGATTTGAGGAGGGAGAGTGCCTGAAGGCTTGAGGATGTTATTGAAATCTCCTAGCACTATCCAAGGGATACCCTCAATTCTAAAACCCCTCAAATCATTCTAGAGATCTCTACGAATAGTATGATGAGTACTAACATAAATTGCAGTAATCATGAAAGAAAAATTTTCTACTGTAACAATCGCATGAATGTAATGTTCATTTAGGACGATAGGTGATAGCTCCACTCTCTGCCAGCGCCAAGCCAAGATCAGGCCACCGACGACACCGCTGTCGGGACTCCAACAGTCACACCAGGCCGGGCCAAGTCGACGGACCACCGCAGCAGAGCGCGAGACATCATCATGAGTTTCAAGTAATACAAGAAGATTGGACTTTGAATTTTATTTAAATTCCATAGAAAATCTCTAACCTTGATACGAAAAGCCCCTCTGCAGTTCCATGATACTATTTTCATGAGTTAAAATATAGAGAATGTTGCAGCATCAGAACAGTAACAGGGCTCCCTCAGGTATTATATACTTACCTATTTGTCCCTGCACGCTCCCTTTTTGTGTGTTTATGCTTGGGTAACTGGAAAGATGGGTTGGTAGCCATTTTAAGCTGCCTGGGAGACCACTCTGATCTTGTGAGTGGGGGTGGCACGATGTCTGCATTTTCCAGCTCCACCTCCGAGTCAGTTGCCAGAAGCAGCTTTGAGACGATCCATTGCCTATTATACCATTTTTGCATGAGAGAAACTATTAGTACTTGCTTCCTTGTGATTCATCTAGGGGTGGGAGCCGATGATGTGTGGTGGTGGGGGACTGTATGGTCCAGGGATCAAGTTTCTCCTATGCGGCTGGGTAGGCAAAGCCAGGGTGGTGACCGGCGAGGGAAGCCTAGGTTGAAAAGAGTTTACAGCAGGGTAGGAGTTGGAGAAGGGATTTTAGGAGAGAGAGGGGGATTGACAGAAGAGGAGAGCGACACGTTAGGGCATAGAGATGAATGGTGTTTCTGAGAGGAAGGAGTGATAGAAGAGGTGAGATGCGTAGTAGGGCATAGAGGTGTTTGCCCTAAGACACGTGGCAACAAATTCGCGTTCGAAGAGATCAAACGGTCATCTTGTGCCCGTGTGTCATGCGTGCTAGATAGTTCATCCAACGGCCGGAAAGACCCTGCATTAAAGCTGTTGGATATCTCACGGGGTTTCCAGGTTCTGAGAGATACTGCCGATGACCTGCCGAGGCTCGACTTTACGCCTGTTACGCTCTCTTGGAGGTGGAGCCACTATCCGACTCTCTCTTGTAGATTGCATCCAGGGACTGTATAGGAGCACTTTGGGACAGCATCCTCATCTCCGGTGAATTAAATCGTCGTGGTACAGTTCTCGAACCGGTGCCCCATGATACCACACTTGAAACAAAATAGGGGAACATTCTCATAGATAACATGCTAAAAATAATGTCTGTTGTCCGGCAACTTTAACCATACTCCCTGTTTCAGAGGTTTTGAGATATCAATTTCCACACAACACCGCGCGACGATAGACTCCCCGTCGACCCATAGTGGGTTCCCAAAAGATCCGGCCAAGCGACAGATCGTCTCAGGTGAGCCTAGTGTGATCCATACCGGTGTCGTTGCGAGACGATCCTCATAGGGTTTAAAGAAAGGCTTTGCCTGCATGACATGGAGCATGATTTGTCGGATCGACCACGGGTTCCTCGTTAAGACCTGCATCTTGTCATCATCATTTGAGAATCTGATCATCAGGAAAGAGTTACTGTACATCGTCGAGTTTCTACAGGGGAGCTAGAGCCACTATCAGATCTGTCGGAGGGATGTACGGGCATATCACTTTACCGATAAGGAAAAGTGGAGCTCCCCAGAATGTTCAGTCATTTCCTCGGAGGAGATGCATATTTCTTCATTGATAGACTCCTTTAGCATGTGTAGTTGGTTGGGCGCGATGCCGGTAACCGACCGATTTGGCTGTCGGTGTACAACATCACACCACAATCTATTTCCTGAAGATGTCGTCTGCCGGCCATTAGCACCAGAGGGGTTTGAGAGGAGAGTGTACAGTATAGTATAGTATATAGTATAATATATAATATGTAGTATATAGTATATAGTATAGTACATAGTATAGTAAAGTATAAAGTATATAGTATAGTATATTGTATATAGTATATAGTATAGTATATAGTATATAGTATGTAGTATATAGTATATAGTATAAAGTATATAGTATAGTACATAATAAAGTATATAGTATATAACGTAGTATATAGTATATATTATAGTATATAGTATAGCATAGTATATAGTATATTATATATAGTATATAGTATATAGTATATGGTATAGTATAGTATATAGTATATAGTATATAGTATATACTATAGTATATAGTATATTGTATAGTCTAGTGTAGTATAGTATAGTATATAGTATAGAGTATAGTATATAATGTAATATATAGTATACAGTGTATAGTGTAGTATATTGTATAATATAATTGAGTAAAATATATAGTATAAAGTATATAGTATAGAGTATATATTATAGTATATAGTATAGCATAGTATATAGCATATAGCATATAGTATATAGTATATAGTATATAGTATATAGTATGTAGTATAGTATATTGTATATAGTATATAATATATTGTATAGTATATAGTATAGTATATTATATAGTATATTGTATATAGTATATAGTATATATTATATTATAGTATATAATATATTATAGTAAAGTATAAAATATAATATATAGTATAATATAATATATAGTATAGTATAGTATAAAGTATAGGACCTCCTCCCCTATGTCTGATTTCCACATGATTAGGTCAGTGACGTGGTGGAGTAGACGTATGGTGATGAAGCTCTGGCGATAGGACAACACATGAACCATAGGACTTTTAGATTGTTTATTAGTTTTCATTTACCTTCCGCATTTTAGATTCATGATGTAAAACTTATTTTATTTCTTAGCAATGATATAGTCACTTTTTAGACTTTCGCATATTTAAGTTATCCTTTTCTTTATTTCTTTCTTCCGCTGACGTGTCTCGGTCCTTGACTCAAATATGGTCAATGTTATGGTCAAAGACAGCATGTCGTAGCGTCTCCGAGTTGGTCTTCGTCACGTGGCGGGGGTCGATTTGGGGGCGTTACAAGTATAGTATAGTATAGTATATTTTATATAGTATATAGTATAATATATTTTATATAGTATATAGTATAGTATATTTTATATAGTATAGTATAGTATATTTTATATAGTATATAGTATATAGTATAGTATAGTATATAGTATATAGTATACCGTAGTATAGTTTAGTATATAGTATATAGTATTTAGTATATAATATATAGTATAGTATAGTATATATATAGTATAGTATATAGTATATAGTATATAGTGTAGTATATTGTGTATAGTATATAGTATATAGTATATAGTATATTGTATAGTCTAGTGTAGTATAGTATAGTATATAGTATAGTATATTGTATATAGTATTTTTTATAATATATAGTATAGTATATTGTATAGTATATGATAGTATAGTATACTGTATATAATATATAGTATAATATAGTATATAGTATAGCATATAGTATAGTAAGGTATAGTACAATATATAGTATATAGCATTTAGTATATGGTATATAGTATATAGTATATAATATATATAGTATATAGTATATTGTATAGTCTAGTGTAGTATAGTATAGTATAGTATATTGTATGGTCTAGTATAGTATAGTATAGTATAGTATAGTATAGTATTGTATTGTATAGTATAGTGTATAGTATATAGTATAGTATATGGTATATAGTATAGTATATAATATAGTATATAGTATAATATAGTATATAGTATAATATAGTACACTAAAATATAATATAATATAGTATAATAGATAGTAGATAGTATAGAATATAGTATATAGTATATAGTATATGGTATATAATATATATTATATACTATAGTATGGATATAGTATATAGTATATATATTATAGTATAGTATAGTATACCTCGTCTCTAGTGAATTAAACCGTCGTGGTACAATTCACGAATCGGTGCCCCATGATACCACACCTGAAACAAAATAGGGGAACATTCTCATAGATAACATGTTGAAAATAACGACTGTTGTCCTGCAAATTTAACCATACTCTCTGCTTCAGAGGTTTTGACACTACTAGAAAAACGCTCAGAACCATCGGTAATCAGCCCAAAAACCGTTGGTAGCGCAATTACCGATGGTTTTTCAGTCGAAATCTATTTGCGATGGTCGAAAAAAATTGTTGAAAATATCGACGGTTCTGACCGTCCAAAAAATCCCGACCGACGGTTCTAACCGTCGGAAAAGTCCCGGCGTTTCCAACCGTCGGAAGTCTCCGACGGTTGCAACTGCCAGGATCCGGCCGCTGGGGGTCGGATCGGCCGCTGGGGGCCGGATCCAAACTATAGTATATTGTCTAGTATATTATATATTGTATCATATATAGTATAGTATATTGTATAGTATAGTATATAGTATACTATAGTATAGTATAGTATATAGTATATAATATAGTATATAATATATAATATAGTATATATAATATAATATATAGTATAGTATATATAATATAGTATATAGTATATAGAATAGTGTATAGTATAGTATATATTATATAGTATATAGAATAGTATATAGTACATAGTATATAGTATATAGTATACAGTACAATATAGTATAGTATATAGTATATAATATCTAGTATATTATATAGTATATAGTATATGGTATATATCATTTAATATATAGTATATAGTATATAGTATATAGTATATGGTATATAGTATGTAGTATATTATATAGTATTGTATATACTATATAGTATACTATAGTAAATAGTATAGTATAGTATATAGTATGTACTATATAGTATAAAGTATATATAGTATATAGTATATTTTATATAGTATAGTATATAGTACGTAGTATAGAAAAGTATAGTATAGTATATAGTATAGTATATAGTATAATATAGTATATTATAGTATAGTATAGTATAGTATATAGTATGTAGTATATAGTATAGTATATAATATATAGTATGTAGTATATAGTATAAAGTATATAGTAAGTAGTATATTGTATATAGTATAGTATATGGTATGTAGTATAGAAAAGTATAGTATAGATATAGTATAGTATAGTATGTAGTATATAGTATATAGTATATAGTATTGTATATACTATATACTATACTATAGTATGTAGTATCTAGTATATAGTATAGTATATAGTGTATTGTATATTGTATATAGTATAGTATATTGTACGTAGTATAAAACAGTATAGTATAGTATATAGTATAGTATATAGTGTAGTATATAGTATAGTATAGGTATAGTATATAGTATATTATAGTATAGTATAATATAGTATAGTATAATATAGTATAGTATAGTATAGTATAGTATGGTATATAGTATAGTATAATATAGTATAGTATATTATAGTATTGTATAATATAGTATAGTATATAGTATGTAGTGAATCCAAATAATAAGGTTGCAATGTATTAAGAAATTAGAAACTAGATGTTAGAAACACGACATCAGAAAACTAGAATAATAGCATCAACAAAGTATCATCACAAAGAAATTAGAATTTCTTTAGACGGACATAGTTTTCAACAAAATCGATAATTCCCCTTTCTACATTCTTCTTCTTCTCTCCTCCGTCAGCTATCCCCCTTTCGTTGTCCCTTACCCTACTCTCCGGCCTCCTTTTCTTTCCCCCTGTTAAGAATTCAAATTTTGAAAAGTAGTTAGCCCCCTTTTTACTAGTTCACCTCCACTACCAATAATAGGTAAAAAGTATTTCAAATATAATATGATTTTATATCAATCTAGTGGATTTAACTATAATAATTACAAGAAAAACAAGGAAATCAGAATTCCTTTAGCCGGACATAGTTTTCAACAAAATCGATAATTCCCCTTTCTACATTCTTCTTCTTCTCTCCTCCTTCAGCTATCCCCCTTTCATCGTCCCTTTCCCTACTCTTTGGCCTCATTTTCTTTCCCTTATTAAGAATTCAAAATTTGAAAAGTAGTTAGTCCCCTTTTTACTAGTTCAACTCCACTACCAATAATAGGTAAAAAGTGTTTCAAATATAATAGGATTTTATATCAATCTAGTGGATTTAACTATAATAATTATAAGCAAAACAAGGGATGATCAATAGTGTATAGTATAGTATGTAGTATAGTATATAGTATATAGTGTATAGTATAGTATACTATTTAGTATATAGTTTATAGTATCTAGTATACTATATAGTATATAGTATATAGTTAGTATAGTAGATACTATAGTATATAGTATAGTAGATAGTATAGTATATAGAATAGTATAGTATAGTATAGTATATAGTATACTATACTATAGTATATAGTATATAGTATGTAGTATGTAGTATGTAGTATAGTATAGTATAGTATAGTATAGTATAGTATAGTATATAGTATATAATATATCGTATATAGTATATTGTATAGTATACTGATCATCCCTTATTTTGCTTATTATTATTAGAGTTAAATCAACTAAATTGATATAAAATCTTATTTTATTTGTAACATTTTCTTACATATTATCTGTAGTGAAGCTGAACTAGTAAAAAGGAGGACTAATTATATTTCAAATTTTGAATTCTTAACGGGGGAGAAAGAAAAGGAGGTGAGCGAAGCTGAAGGAAGTGAGAGGAGGTCAGAGGGTGTGGAAGGAGGCCGAGAGAAGAAGAAGAAGAAGAAGAAGAAGAAGAAGAAGAAGAAGAAGAAGAAGAAGAAGAAGAAGAAGAAGAAGAAGAAGAAGAAGAAGAAGAAGAAGAAGAACGCCGAGAAGAGAATTATTGATTTTGTTGGAACCTATGTCTGGAAAAAGGAATTATGATTTTCTTGTGATGATATTTTGTTGATGCTACAATTCTAGTTCTCTGATGCTTGATGCTGTATTTCTAACTTCTACTTCATATATGCTTGATACATTACAATCTTATTATCTTCATTCAATTTCAATGTGATCGAGAGATCTATTATTTTTGTCATTTATCCGTCCCATTCGAGAGAGGGGGTAGATTACTTTAAATTGTAGTGTTTTAAGTAATATATATTTGCATATTATTTTTTAGAGACTGAGAAGTCCATTGTTATATCTATTGTGAGGCGAGAGTCCATAACAGTGACTAGTTATGTTAGATTGATTCTAAGGGGTCGATCTCTCGATCTTAATATATCAATTCATCGATCCTAATCCGAACAATTAGAATGAATCTAACATAACTAGTTTCTGTCGTGGACTCTCGCCTCACAACAGAAATAACAGTGGACTTCTTAGTCTCTAGAAAGGATTTGTAAACATCATATTACTGAAAACATTGCAATTTAAAGTAATCCATCCCTTCTCTCGAATGGAACGAGTTAATAACAAAAATAATAGATCTCACGATCTGATTGAAATTGAATGTAGATAATAAGATTGTAATGTATCAAGCATATATGAACTAGAAGTTAGAAATACGGCATTACAGAACTAGAATTGTAGCATCGACAAAATATCATCACAAGGAAAACAGAATTCCTTCCTAATCCGAACAATTAGAATGAATCTAACATAACTAGTTTCTATCGTGGACTCTCGCCTCACAACAGAATTAACAGTGGACTTCTTAGTCTCTAGAAAGGATTTGCAAACATAATATTACTAAAAACACTGCAATTTAAATTAATCCGTCCCTTCTCTCGAATGGAACGAGTTAATAACAAAAATAATAGATCTCACGATCTTATTGAAATTGAATGCGGATAATAAGATTGTAATGTATCAAGCATATATGAACTAGAAGTTAGAAATACGGCATTACAGAACTAGAATTGTAGCATCGACAAAATATCATCACAAGGAAAACATAATTCCTTTAGCCAGACATAGGTTCCAACAAAATCAATAATTATTTTCTCGGCATTCTTCTTCTTCTCTCAACCTCCTTCCACACCCTCTGGCCTCCTCTCCCTTCCTCCATCTTCGCTCACCTCCTTTCCTTTCTCCCCTGTTAAGAATTCAAAATTTGAAAAGTACTTAATCCTCCTTTTTACTAGTTCAGCTCCACTACAGATAATAAGTAAAAAATGTTTCAAATATAATAAGATGTTATATCAATTTAGCTGATTTAACTTTAGTAATTATAAGCAAAATAAGGGATGATCAGAATACTATACAATATACTATATATTATATACTATATACTATATACTATATATACACTATATTATACTATACTATACTACACTAGACTATACAATATACTATATACTATATAGTATACAATATACTATATACTATATAGTATACTATATATTATATACTATACTACATACTATATATTATACTATATACTGAGTACTATAAACAACATATTATATACTATATACTATCCGATATACTATACTATATACTATAGACTATAGACTATAGACTATACATACTATATTCAATACTATATACTAAACTTTATACTATACTATACTATACTATACTATACTATACTATACTATACTATGCTATACTATATACTATATACTATCTACGATACTATCTATTATACTATACTATCTACTATACTATATTATACTATATACTATAAACTATATACTATATACTATACTATACTATACTATACTATACTATACTATACTATACTATACTATACACTATATACTATAGTACATACTATACTATATACTATTGATCATCCCTTATTTTGCTTATAATTATTATAGTTAAATCCACTAGATTGATATAAAATCCTATTATATTTGAAACACTTTTTACCTATTATTGGTAGTGGAGTTGAACTAGTAAAAAGGGGACTAACTACTTTTCAAATTTTGAATTCTTAATAGGGAAAAGAAAAGGAGGTCGAAGAGTAGGGAAAGGGACTACAAAAGGGGGATAGCTGAAGGAGGAGAGAAGAAGAAGAATGTGGAAAGGAGAATTATCGATTTTGTTGAAAACTATGTCCGGCTAAAGGAATTCTGATTTCCTTGTGATGATATTTTGTTGATGCTACTATTCTAATTCTCTGATGATGTGTTTCTAACATCTAGTTTCTAATTGCTTAATTCATTGCAACCTTATTATTTGCATCCAATTTCAATCAGATCGCGAGATCTATTATTTTTGTCATTTACTCCTTCCATTTGAGAGAAGGGACATATTACTTTAAATTGCAGTGTTTTCAGTAATATGATATTTGCATATTCTTTTTAGAGACTGAGAAGTCCGTTGTTATATCTGTTGTGAAGGCGAGAGTCCATAATAGTGACTAGTTATATTAGATTCATTCTAATTGTTTGGATTAGGATAGAAGAATTGATAAATTAAAATCGAGAGATCGGACTCTTTCTGGTTTGTGTGAGAGAGCAACTAACCAGTCATTCCTAATCTAATTATCAATGGAAATTTCCTCTTGACTCAAATAGAGATCGGCGAGTTTAGAGAAGGAGTAATCGATTCGCACCATGAGATCGAGAGATCATTTAATTCATAAATGAGAACTAAGATGAAATAGCCTCAACTAATTCATCAGAAGGGAATCTACTCTCCTACATTCCAGTTTTCCTTATTTCTTTCCTTCTTTTCCTATTAATTATTTATCTATTTGATCTACTTCCTTTAAATCTTTTGTGACAACTTCCAAGATATAAATAGATTGATATTGGTCTAAAACTACGGGGTTATGACACTCAGAGTTTCTGCACTTGCAGTTGTGTGAACTCTAAAACAAAATTTAAACACGACTAGAATTACTTTTGGTGCGAGAAAATCACATCTAGTAAAGTTCACATCAAGTTTTTGGCGCCGTTGCCGGGGGTTTAGATCAATGCTCTCCATTTATATATTTCTTTTCTTAATATTTGTTGCTGAATTTCATTTAATCCTTTGATTTCAAGGGACTAGTATATGCCCAGGACTTCCCGCAGACAACTGAAATTAGACCCTGAGATCGATCGAACCTTCAAAAGATGAGTGCGAGAATATAAGAATAGAGCACCTTTGAATGAAGGAACAAGTAGCACTCAATGAATAGAAATCGAACTGAATTTTGACTCAGGAGCATAAATGATGACTCAACAACAAGAACAACCTCAACTAGCGGTCCCTTCTCTAGAAGAGCTCTGTACCCCCACTGCAGATGGGTTAGAATCTGCTATTATGAAGCCAGCTATTCAAGCTAACAACTTTGAGTTGAAATCCTCTTTGATCTCCATGATTCAACAGAACCAATTCGGAGGAATTTTAGACGTGGATTTGATCAACATCTTAATGACTTCTTAGAAATATGCGAGATAACAAAGCTCAATGGAGTCTCACCAGAAGCATTAAGATTGAGAGTTTTTTCTTTTTTGCTAAGAGGCAAAGCCAAACAATGCTACAGTCACTAGAACCACGAGAGTTAACTACGTGGGAACAATTGGTAAAAGCTTTCTTGTCAGAATAGTTTCCTCCAAGTAAGATAATTAAAATCAGGAATCACGTCATTGGATTCGTTCAAAAAAATTAGAAAACACTGTATGAAGCTTGGCAAAGATTTAAAACATTGCTATGATCGTGCCCTCATCACAGTTTAAGCAAGTGGATTTTAGTCCAGTCCTTCCATAATGAACATAATTATGCTTCAAAGATGGCACTCGACAATACTGCGGATGGTGTATTCATAAACAAAAATGTAGATGAGGCATACCAACTTATAGAAGAAATAGCAAGGAACCAACACTTCTTAGCTCACTCGAAGTCCAACGAGCCAATTGCTTTCACTCAGACACGATTGGATGGTGAAGATTTCTCTTCTAAGATAGAATATATCCTGCAGATGGCAATCAGTAGGCTAGGAATCAAAGAAGCTACTCCTATTGTCAATATGATAATGATGTTGTGAAATATGTGTTTCATCTAACCATATCTCTGTACACTATGAATTACTGAAGCAACAAAGTCATCAACATCAAGCAAACACGATAGGTCCTTACCCTTCCAATAATGATCAGTACTCAAACACATTCAATCCTGGATGGAAAAATAACTCGAAGTTCTCCTATAGAGATAATTATCAGCAAGCCCAAGCTCCTACCTGGCAAAACAAATTTAATCAAAGGACACAACCTCAAAACACTTCGCCTGAGCAAGGACCATCTTCTACAAGTAAACTTGAATCAATGATGGAAAAGTATATGTCAAAACAAGATACCCTTATGCAAAAGATGTTTGAGAAGATTGAAAGCCTCTCCATTCATAACAAGATGTTGGAAACCCAGATAGTCCAACAGGCATCATCATGTTCAAGACAACCAGGAATCCTACCTGGACAACTAGAAAAGAATATGAAAGAACAAGTTCAAGCTTTAACCTTGAAAAGTGGGAAAATAATTGAAGATACCAAGAGAACAAGATTAGAAGTCTTGACACTAGAAACAAGATTAGTAGTCCTAGATATGGACGAAGATAATCAAACTCCCATTCTTTTAGGAAGACCCTTTCTAGCCAATGCTGGAGCAATGATAGACGTCAATCAAGGTCATCTTACTTTCCAAATAGGTGATGACATGGTAAAATTTTGATTGAATCATATTATCAATTACCCGAACATAGAGGATTATCATCTCCAACCTGCGCAGGTAGATCCCCTAATCCATAAGGTAGCATTAGTTATTCATATATCTAATCCTTTAGAAGTATCTCTCGAGGCTCAAGAATCATCATTATGGACAGAAGAAGAAGCTAAAAGTTTTACAAGTCATATGCTCCCAGCACATATACAACATCCAGATAATCCACAGGAGAATCAACCTATTGAGCTCGTGCAACAATCTAGTTCGAAGAAGTCACTGTATGTAACACCCTTACACTTGCATAAGATATTGTCCGCTTTGGGCCTAAGCCCGCACGATTTTACCAAAACGCGTCCTACCAAATTAAGGCCATGTTCCTATATATACCCAGCATCTCTCCTGTGACTTATGCATGTGGGACTAATTCAATGCATGCCTCATGCATCCTTCCCCCCTTAGGAGACTTAATGCCCTCGTTGAGTTATCGCACCCCATCATGCACAGAAGCTCACGCGTAGTGGCTCTGATACCATATCAATTCATTTTTCATACATTTTTTATACTTATATAACAATTTCTTAATTATCATATGAAATAAAATATAACATAACATTTGCACAAGTATTCACTTGTAACATTTCTTATGAATTCACGATGATGCATAAAATTTCATGTTGCATATATCATGACTAAAACTTATAAACAAAGAATACAATCAAAGCACATGGATCCACCCTACATACCTCTTCTTTAACTTGCTCCATCTACATTCTTACACCTTAGGCCAATGGATCATCCTTCATTTTTACTTATCTTAGAATTCATTCCTATAACCATAATATATGTTCATAATATTATTTATATATGAAATCAGCACAAACATATATCACAAAGTACTTTAAGAATCATATATTCTCCTTCAGTTGAATGGTATTAATACTTTTAACACATACAATTCCAATAATATAACCCTATTAAGTATGCACATCTTTTCGTTTTGGTAGATTGCATGTTTTGTGGAACAAAATTCATATCTTATATTATACATGATCAAAACACATGAAAAGGTTAGGTGTATAGGCGTTATGAAATGTTAAATTGAACATCACCCTGTCTGCCAATACAAAACATAGCAGAGAACATTATCTTATTTGTCAAAATTACTGTGATCATTATTTGTTAAGATAAATTTTAATAATTTTGGGAACGGGACTTTAAGATGTCTTCTTTCAGAGAAAATTTAAATTACTAAAATATGAGTCATTTACTAATTGATACAAATTTTAGAAGCAATGTCACTCAGTCTGTTGGAACCCAAAACTAACACAAAATATAGGTTGAGTGTTGATTTTCTTGAGAAGAAACCATATGGAAATGGTATCTCAAACTTTTACTGATTACTTTTGTAGAAGCCAGTGTAAGAAACTTTCTCAAAACCTCATATATGAATCTTTAGGAGAAGACTTTACCTACCCAATGATTTAAAATCAAGTCAACTTCACTGGCTACTAGACAAGATAAAGGCCTACAAGCATGTTATTGGTTATACTCAGGATGATCTCAAAGGAATCAATCCTTCCATTTGCATGCACCGCATTCACAAGGAAAAGGATTTCAAACCATCCGTTGAAGGGCAAAGAAGACTAAATCCAACAATGAAGGAAGTAGTAAAGAAAGAAGTAATAACCTTCTTGACACCGGAATCATTTATCCCATATCAGACAGCCAATGGGTGAGCCTCGTGGAAGTCGTGCCAAAAAAAGGTGGAATGACCGTAATAAAGACTGACTCGAACAAGCTCATCTCCACATGAATTGTCACAGGATAGAGGATGTGTATTGATTTCAGAAAGCTAAACAAAGCCACCCGAAAGGACCACTTTCCTCTACCCTTCATTGATCAAATATTAGAAAGACTGGAAACCTATTTTTGCTATCTAGACGGAATTCACCTCGATGATCAGGAAAAGATGTCCATACGGGACCTTTGCATACAAGAGAATGTCATTTGGACTATGCAATGCCTCAGCAAGTTTCCAAAGGTGCATGATGTCAATTTTTTTTACTATATCAAAGAAATCATGGAAGTCTTCATGGATGACTTCTCGGTGTATGGCACTACTGCAAAGTATTACAGAGATGCGATGAATGTAACTTAGTGTTGAACTAGGAGAAATGCCATTTTATGGTACAAGAAGGCATAGTCTTAGGACACATTGTTTCATGCAAGGGCATTGAAGTTGATAAAGCTAAGTCAGAAGTTATTGAAAAGCTACCCCCACCTACTAACCTCAAAGGAGTTAGAAGTTTTCTTGGACATGTTGGATTTTATCGAAGATTTATCAAGACTTTTCTCTACTTGCAAGGCCCTTAACAAAACTCTTATCCAAAGAAGTAGAGTTTATATTCGATGAAGACTACATAAAGCTTTCAACACGTTGAAAAAGGCTCTCACAACAGCCCCAATCATCCATCCGCCAGATTGGTCTCTGCCCTTCGAAATCATGTGCGATGCTAGTGATCAAGCTATTGGAGCAGTATTAGGACAAAGGAAAGGCAAGAACAACACGCGATCTACTATGCTAGCAGAACTTTAGACGAAGCACGGATCAATTATGCCACAACAGAAAAAGAATTTCTAGCAGTTGTATTTGCAATAAAATTTAGATCCCACCTAGTCGGCTCCAAGGTCATCGTATATACTGACCATCAAGCCATCCGATACTTGATTTCTAAAAAAGATGCCAAACCTAGACTAATTAGGTGGATCCTTTTGCTACAAGAATTTGACCTGGAAATCAAAAGACAAAAAGGGAGCAAAAAATCAAGTAACTGATCACCTCTCTCGACTCCAACTATCAGAGCAAGAAAATAAAGTTGGCAATTATAGAGCTATTAATGATTCCTTCCCTGATGACCAATTATTTTCAATTCAGGAAGCACAACTTCCCTGGTTTGCAGATTATGCTAACTATTTAGCTTCAGGAGTCTTACGATTTGATCTTTCTTATCAACAAAAGAAGAAATTCTTCTCTGACATCAAACACTATTTTTGGAATGAGTCATTTCTCTTCAAAAAATGTGCTGATAGAATATACCGAAGGTAAATACTAGAAGAAGAACAATTCTCCATACTACATGTCATTCATCTCCCTATGGCGGTCATGGAGGATATCAGAAGATAGCCTCTAAAGTTCTCCTAATAGGTTTTTACTGGCCTACTCTGTTGCAAGATGCAACCAATTTCGTGAAATCTTGTAATGCTTGTCAGAGAACTGGTAACATAGGACGATGAAATGAAGCACCTCAACAGTTGATACTTTAAATAGAAATATTCGATGTGTGGGGAGTAGACTACATGGGATGCCTTCCTCCCTCATGCGGGTACAAGTTCATACTTCTTGCAGTTGATTACGTTTCAAAATGGATTGAAGCAATTCCTACAATCACAGCAGATTCAAAGTTCGTTATTAAGCTTTTTAAAGAAATTATTTTCCCAAGATTTGGGGTTCCCAGGTTGGTCATCAGTGATGGAGGTTCACATTTTATTGAACAAAGTTTTGAGAACTTATTGCTTAAATATGGAGTCAAACATCGAGTCTCTACCGCGTATCACCCTCAAACCAATGGGCAAGCAGAAGTTTCGAATAGAGAGATTAAAACGATCTTAGAGAAGTCAGTCTCAATAATAAGAAAAGATTGGAGCAAGAAACTCAATGAGGCATTATGGGCATACCGCACTGCATACAAAACACCAATAGGAACGACACCATTCAAGTTGATTTATGGCAACCACTGCCACTTACTTGTTGACTTGGAACACAAAGTTTTCTGAGCAATTAAAGCGCTCAATTACGACTTTCAAGCGGCATCAGGTAGAAGATTACTACAGCTCAATAAGTTAGACAAACTAAGGCTAGATGCTTACAACAACGCTCGCCTTTACAAAGAACAGGCATGATAATCACAATGAGAAAGGACTTTAAAGAAGGTGACCAAGTTCTGTTATTCAATTCCCGATTATGACTTTTTCCAAGAAAACTGCGGACTAGATGGTCGGGACCGTTCACAGTCGAAAGAGTCAATCCTCATGGAGCAGTGGACATAAAAACTGCAATTCAGAAATTTTTAAAGTCAACGGACAAAGGCTGAAACATTATAATTCCGGCATAGAAATGTTCAAGGAAGTTTTACATCTACAACCGGAAGGCTAAAAACTAAAGCCGCAAGGTCGAACCAACGACTTAAAAAAAAGGTGTTATAGGGAGGCAACCGAACCAAATAAATGGTCATCAACCATGTTAGCACCCACGCAAGGTCAAAAAATCAAAATACCACCTGAAAAGTACATCTCATAGATTTAGTTGAGAATCCTAACAGAATCTAATACCAATCTACCAAACTATCCACCTTTTCAATCCCATAAGGTCACTCCTGCGACGCCTCGATTCTCCACATCCCCCACTACTTATTTTCCTGCATCCACTACACACCGCCCATATGAAGGTCTATTGATCCTTAATCTCCTCAACCCTTTTCGGTGCCTCCGACGATTGCCTGAAGCACCTCAAAACCAACCGACAAAATGAAGCGCACGTGGACATCATCTGACTCCGACAACAATAGCTCTTCCGAATCCATCAGACGTCGTCTACGTCCGGGCGGCCTCCTACGAAGAACTTCAAATATGCGACTGCCGAAAAATAGCGAAGAAGCCCAACACCTACTGATAGCCGGTGTAAAAAGTTCTCCACCAGGTTCTTAGATTTTCCAACCCTCGAGCCTCTTGGTTTGTTTTATGATGTTAGAACTCTTCTTCACTGATCACGCCTTCTGCCCTTCTTCATGAAACACTGGGACCTCTATGAAGAGGTAGCAGTAGAGTTCGTCGGAACAGTGTTCTCCACGCACAGAGACGACGACAGTATTCCTGACCACATCGAATTCTGTCTTTATAATTAGGATCTCGCTTTGAGCCTCGACACCTTCGCCCGTTTCTTAAACCTCCCCAACACCGGCCACAAAACCCCTCCACCTATTTTTCCCATTTTTGAAGTCTGGTATCAACTTACTGGACAACATACCAACAACCTTCTTCAACTTGTCGGCCATCATCTCAAAAACCCTATTTTTCGATACCTCCACATTCTCCTTACCAATACCATCTTAATCCGCCCAAATGACTATGAGATGGATCTTGTCTCTGCCGATGGGCTTTTCATTATTTGGTGTCTTCTGTCCAATTCAGAGATCGACCTAGCCTCCTTTCTCATGCAAACTATACTCAAGGAATCCACCTGCGAGTATAACCTGATTCTTTGTGGAAATTTTATCTCCCCAATTGCTGAACATTATGTGTTCTTAGGTGACACCAACCCAACCCCAGCAACTATGCTAGATTTGGACTTTCTAATTCAAGAAGGAGCCCTCCATATAGTTAATGGCCAGCACTTTTGGCGACAATCTGATCCATCATCTCTCTTCAAGCTGCCTAACCCCCAACAATCTTCCATCTTACAAGGCCGGAATTGGTGGATGAATGACTTCATCCAAGTCACATGCCCAATTTCAACACTCCCTCCCATTGCACTAGATTACACCCTATCTTCACGAGCTCCTTCCGGGCTGAGAACAATCAAAAGACCTGATGTCGTCTCTTCTTCATCATTTGCACCCGAGTCCCTACAAACCCCACCTCTCACCTCAGCTACTAAACTGAACGTCATTCTAGAACAATTGACCAAGCTAGCAAAAGCTAACGCCTGCTAACATGAAAACATCCAAGCATTGAAGGACTAGCTTCATAACTAGGAAAGATAAGGTCTTGCCCATCACGGCAAAATTCAAGGAATTGAAGTGGCGCGAAATTCTGTTCTCACGACGCCTAGTGACATTTAACACATTATTGATCGGTTGGTTGAGCTACAACCACCCCCTGTCCCTCTTCCTGGCATGATCAACACTGAGGGCAATGTCAATTTTAAGCTTGGGGGAGAGGGCGACATGATATATTTCTATTCCTTTCTTATTACTTTCCTCCTATACATTTTCTATTTCTCTCAATTGCAATGAACAAATTTATTGTTTCATGAAGCAACATTGAAACGTTTCATTTCTATCGGTAAAGTAAGATATGTTTATATTGCCCCATAGTCTTGGCCTCTTTTGTGACTTTTTGAAGCCATGTTCAAGAACATCCTGCCAACCGACAAAATTTGAAACGTTTCATGACTCCAACTCAATGCTTTAAGTGTAGGGTTATGACCTGAAGAAAGTGGCTATAATGAAGCTTTGAAAGCTCGACGACTAATCCTACTCATGCTCAACTCTTACTTTTATGAAGTTTGATAATAATTATGTTAATGCTAACTATTTTAGTGCAGTGTCATTCTTAGTAAAAGTGAAAAATTGAAAATTAAAAGTAAAGAAAAGAGGGATGGTATAGCCCAGAAGGTACAAAAAGGGTGTACTCCGGAACCTGGGTGAATTTGGGTAATTAGATCCGTAGGGGTTCATACCTGGCAACCTAAGAGCAACTGACCTGGGATGTGCCGATCAAAAACCCATTACACAAATCACCCAGTGCACTATGAATAATCACATGAGTACTGGATTAATGAAAAGAAATAAGAATTAAAAGGAAGCCTATATTGCACTAGTACACTCAGCAATAACATTCTTATTATCACTCCACCTTATTTCTTTTCTTTTCTTTATGACTATGAGCTGAGTTGGGAGGAAGTTAAAAATGTCTTACTTCTAATACCTTCATTAAAGCCGGAGTATGCGGAAAAGAGAGAAGACACTTGAGCAAAGAGTGCAAGGTCTGAATGCCAAAAGAGTAGTTGGTAAGTAGGTCGGAGATTGGAACTTCTTGTCTTGAACATTGCTTGAGGACAAGTAAAAATCTAAGCTTGGGGAATCTGATCATCCCTTATTTTACTTATAATTATTAGAGTTAAATCAAGTAAATTAATATAAAATCATATTATATTTGAAACATTTTTTACTTGTTATCTGTAATGGAGTTGAACTATTAAAAAGGAGGACTAACTATTTTTTAAATTTTGAATTCTTAACAGGAGAGAAAGGAAAGGAGGAAAGCGAAGATGGAAGAAGGGAGAGAAGGGCAGAGGGTGTGGAAGGAGGCTGAGAGAAGAATAAGAAGAAGAATGTCGAGGAGAGAATTATTGATTTTATTGGAATCTATGTCTGACTAAAGGAATTCTATTTTTCTTGTGATGGTATCTTGTTGATGCTACAATCTAGTGCTCTAATGTTGTATTTCTAACTTCAAGTTCATATATGTTTGATACATTGCAATCTTATTATCTGCATTCAATTTCAATCAGATCGAGAGGTCTATTATTTTTGTCATTTACTCGTCCCATTCGAGAGAAGGGACATATTACATTAAATTGCAGTATTTTCAGTAATATGATATTTACAGATTCTTCTTAGAGACTGAGAAGTCCATTATTATATCCGTTGTGTGGCGAAAGTCCATAACAATGACTAGTTATGTTAGATTCATTCTAATTGCTTGGATTATGATAGAAGAATTGATAAATTAACATCGAGAGATCGGCCTTTTTCTGGTTTGGATGAGAGATCAACTAACAAGTCATTCCTAATTTAATTATCAACAGCAATTTCCTCTTGACTCAAAGAGAGATCGGCGAGTTTAGAGGAGTAATCGATTCGCACCGTTAGGCCGAGAGATCATTTAACTCATAAATGAGAACTAAGATGAAATAGCCTCAACTAATTCATCACAAAGTAATCTACTCTCCTACATTCCAGTTTCCCTTATTTCTTTCCTTCTTTTCTTATTAATTATTTCTCTGTTTTATCTGCTTCCTTTAAATCTTTTGTGACAACTTCCAAGATATAAATAGATTGATATTCGGTTTAAATCCATGGGGTTACGACACACATGGTTTCTACTCGACCTATGAACATGCAATTGTGTGAACTCTAAAATAAGATTTAAACACGACAAGAATTACTTTTGGTGCGAGAAAATCACATCCATTAAAGTTCACGTCATATACTGTAATATAGTATAGTATAGTATAGTATACCATATAGTATATAGTATAGTATAGTATATAATATATAGTATAAAGTATAAAATATATAGTATATAGCATATAGTATATAGTACAGTAGATAGTATAGTATACAGTATAGTATATTATAGTATATAGTATAGTATATAGTATATAGTGTATTATATAGTATATAGTATATAGTGTAGTATATAGTATAGTATATAATATAGTATAGGATATACTATTGTATATAGTATATAGTATATTGTATAGTCTAGTGTAGTATAATATAGTATAGTATAGTATATAGTATATAGTATATAGTATATAGTAAAGTAAATAATATAGTATATAGTATAGTATAGTATAAAGTATATAGTATAAGATGTAGTATATAGTATATAGTATATAGTGTAGTATATAGTATAGTATAGGATATACAATTGTATACAGTATATAGTATATAGTATATCGTATATAGTATATAGTATAATATATTGTATATTGCATATAGTATATAGTATATTGTATAATATAGTATAGTGTAGTATAGTATAGTATAGTATAGTATAGTATAGTATAGTATAGTATAGTATTGTAACGCCCCCAAATCGACCCCCGCCACGTGGCGAAGACTAATCTGGATACGCTACAGCATGCTATAACTTGACCATAATATTGACCATATCTTAGTCAAAAACTGAGACACATCAGCGGAAAGATAATAAAATCAAAGAAGATAACATAATTATGCGGAAGTCTAAAAGTGGCTATATCATTGCTAAGAAATAAAATAAGTTCTACATCATGAATCTAAAATGCGGAAGGTAAATGAAAACAAGATAACACTCTAACATCCCTATGGTTCATGTGTTGTCCTATCGCCAGAGCTTCATCACCACACACCTACTCCACCACGTTACTGACCTGGTCCTGTGGAAATCAGACACAGGGGAGGAGGTCCTCCCGTAAGCTTTACAGCCTAGTGGGGAACCACATGATATACAATGCATGACATGAATATAATAATCTGCGATAAATAATCATGCTTGACTTGAACGTGAAAGATAACATATCAGTATCATGGATCATAATAAGAATAAGATCAGCGATATCATGAATCATGAGGATCAATAATACATAGTAAACTTGGAATCATGACATACTTGACTTGACTTGAACTTGAACATGCTTGTTGATCTTGGTTATTAATTAACAATCAGGGTGACTTTGAGGTGCCTTTAATTCTTGGGGTATGCCCAACAAACGATACGACCTTGTGCGGGTCAATGGGTAATCAAACCATGACCAAGGGAGCGACCCTTATCTTGATGCACTTGGCTTGGACTGGCAACCCATCATTAATCTTTCATCTGAACTTATTAATCACTTTCAGTATCTTTTCATTCTTTGTATCGTGTGATGAAGGAGATATGATCGGTATGAGATAAATCAAGATAAAGAGTTCATGTTGGAATTATAAGGAAATTAATAATGTTCATATCAAAATAAAGAGAGACTAATGGGTGAATTTTTGCTAGATTTTACGCCCTCACCTCTTTTGGATTTTTTTTTACGCCCGAAGAATCTCCTCCACCTTACGGCCGTAAAACCCTAATTCTTTGGATTTTTACGCCCGAGGAATTCCTTCACCTTACGGCCGTAAAACCCTAATTCTTTGGATTTTACGCCCGAGGAATTCCTTCACCTTACGGCCGTAAAACCCTAATTCTTTGGATTTTACGTCCGAGGAATTCCTTCACCTTACGGCCGTAAAACCCTAATTCTTTGGATTTTACGCCCGAGGAATTCCTTCACCTTACGGCCGTAAAAATTAACTCTTATTACGTTACGGCCGTAAAACCCTACTCTCCATTCCATTTCGGCCGTAAAAATTAACCCTTATTACGTTACGGCCATAAGCTTCTTCCTTTTCTTTTTTTTATTTCTCTTACGGCCAATCCATCTTCCCTTTCTCTCTCCATCCTTTTCTCGACCGTAAGAAAATTACGGCCAAATAATTTTTTTACGGCCGTAATACTTCTACTTTTAAAATTAAATTGCGTTATAAAACCGAAAACGAAATCCCCTCTAAATCTTACATCTTAGCAATCAATAATACAGAAATATAACAAACAAAAATAACTATGCATGCAACAATCAACCAATCAAAGAATTCAAGAAATCAAACAATTGAAAATAATAACTTGAATCATATTCATATTCTTTTCATAACGATTCGGGCATGAATTGAGATAATTCAGAGGCCATGCAAGGTGATTTCGATTCACCCACCTGGTCGAGATGGATCCTACCCTTGATTCGTTAAAAATCCGTTCGAATCCGCCCCTGTTCCCTCTCGGTTCTCTTGCTCTTCCTCCTCTCAAATTCTGTCCTTGCGCAGAAATCTCCCTACTTCGAATCGCGTAGGAGGGGAACGAAGGAAAACAGGGAAGGATTCGTGAGATTGCTGGAACCAAAAATTTAATGGCCAATTGATTTTTATCTCCCTCAATTCTCTCGTGAATAACTCTCATATACATATATATATATATATATATATATATATATATGATAAGGTTTTACCCTCCCTCAGGATTGGTCTTTGTTTCCTAGTGGGGATTAATACGATGTCACCTGCTGGCCGGTTGTTTGTTTTAATCAAACTCGAGTTCTTTTTTTTTATCTTTTTGCTGTTCGTTACATTCTTACCCTCTTAAAAGAAAATTCGTCCTCGAATTTTGCACTAAGTAGAGGGCTTACCGAAAAGATGAGGGAATTCTTGATGCATTTCCGATTCGAGCTCCCATGTCGCGTCATCTCCGCTATGGTGACGCCAAGCTACTCTGACCATGGGGACATCCTTGTTCTTCTGACGTTGTACTTTGCGATCCACTATATGCGTTGGATACTCAGCGAAGGTCAAGTCTGCAGCTATATCTGGCTCCTCTATCCTTAGAACATTTGCAGCATCGTGTTTGTATTTCTTGAGCATGGATACATGGAATACATTGTGCACTCTCCCATAAGATGGGGGTAGAGCCAGTCTGCATGCTGCCTCGCCTACCAGCTCGAGTATCTCAAATGGGCCTACATAGCGAGGACTGAGCTTTCCTCGCTTGCTGAATCTCATGACTCCTTTCATGGGAGATACCTTCAAAAGAACTTGGTCCCCAGCTTGAAAGATCTGCTCTCGTCTGCCTTTGTCAGCATAACTCTTTTGCCTTCCTTGAACAATCTTCATCCTTTGCTTAATCAATTCTATCTTTTCAGCATATTCCACTGCTTCTTTCACTTCTTCCTTACTCATGATCTTTTCCTCGCCTACTTCGCTCCAGTGGGCAGGTGAACGGCAAGGTCGTCCATACAGGACTTCAAATGGTGCCATACCAATACTAGAATTGTAGCTATTATTATAAGCAAACTCAATCAGATGAATATGTTCATCCCAGCTACCCTGCCAATCTAGTGCACAGGCCCTTAACATATCCTCTAGTGTCTGGATGGTCCTCTCAGATTGCCCATCTGTCTGAGGGTGAAAAGCTGTACTGAAGTTGAGCCTTGTGCCAAAGGCTTCCTGCATGCTCCTCCAGAATCTGACAGTGAATCTGGGGTCTCGATCAGACACTATGGACTCTGGGATCCCATGGAGTTTGACTACTTCTCTCACATATAAGTCTAGCAGACTCTCCACTGATTGCTTCCATCAGATTGGAATAAAGTGTGCTGCCTTTGTGAAACGATCCACGACTACCCATATGGCATCATGACCCTTCTTAGTCCTAGGCAAGTTGGATACAAAATCCATAGTGATCTTATCACACTTCTATTGTGGGATTTCCAAAGGCTTCAACTTGCCATATGGTCGCTGATGTTCAATCTTGACTTGTTGGCACACCAGGCATCGGGATACATATTCTGCTATCTTTCTTTTCATGTCCGGCCACCAGTAGCTGCGTTGTACATCCTTATACATCTTGGTGCTACCGGGGTGGATGGCGAACTCCGACTTGTGGCACTCATCCAGTACCTCTCGTCGGACATCAGTGTCAGGGGGAATCCACAACCTGTCCCGATATCTAATCCCTCCATCTACAGAGATCTGAAAATCTACTGGTTCATTCTGGCACCTCTTCAGAATCTTCTGATATTCAGGATCTACTTTCTGAGCTGTTATGATCCTGTCAATTAAGCTGGGCTTCATCTGATGCATCATCCATAAAGCTCCATTTGTTCCCAGCTTAGGGCACCATTGCTCAATTTCTTCCAGCATCTCGTACTCGCGTAGCCTCATATAAGCTAGCGAGCATTCCCACTTCCTGCTTAATGCATCGGCGACTGAATTTGCTTTACCCGGATGGTAATTGATAGCAAATTCATAATCCTTGAGGAGCTCAAGCCATCGCCGTTGTCTCATGTTAAGATCCCTCTGATCGAAGATGTACTTGAGACTCTTGTGGTCAGTGAAGATCTCGAACGTCTCTCCATACAAATAGTGCCTCCAGATCTTCAGAGCAAAGACCACAGCCGCCAATTCCAAGTCGTGTGTGGGGTAATTGACCTCATGCTTCTTCAGCTGCCGTGAAGCATAAGCCACTACTTTGCTGTGTTGCATCAGGACACAACCCAATCCTGTTCCACACGCATCACTGTAGACCACGAAACCTCCACTGCCTGTCGGTATAGTGAGAATTGGTGCTGAAGTCAGACGGTCCTTCAGAGTCTGAAAGTTTTGCTCACATTTATCTGTCCAGATAAATTTTTCCGCCTTCTTTGTGAGATTCGTGAGGGGTGCAGCAATCTTGGAAAAGTCCCTGATAAACCTCCTGTAATAACCCGCTAAACCAAGGAAGCTGCGAATCTCATAAGCATTCTTCGGCCTAGTCCAATTCGTCACCGCTTCCACTTTTGCGGGGTCTACTGCAATGCCCTTCTTGGAGACTATGTGTCCCAAGAATATGATCTCCTTCAGCCAGAATTCACAGATTGAAAGCTTGTCATAAAGCTTGTGTTGTCTTAGGATCTCCAATACTATCCTGAGATGCTCTCGGTGTTGCTCTGGACTGGAAGAATAGATCAGAATGTCATCCACGAACACTATGACAAACTGGTCTAAATATGGTCGGAAAACCCTGTTCATTAAATCCATGAACGCGACAGGGGCATTCGTTAGTCCAAATGGCATGACCAAGAACTCGTAGTGGTCATATCTTGACCGAAAAGCGGTTTTCGGTATGTCCTCCTCTGCCACTCTCAGCTGGTGGTAGCAACTACGTAAGTCTATCTTAGAGAACACCGATGCTTTTGACAGCTGATCGAAAAGGTCATCTATCCGAGGCAGGGGTACTTATTCTTCATTGTCACTTTATTGAGCATTCTATAATCGATGCAGAGCCACAGGGAGCCGTCCTTTTTCTTGACAAACAAGACCGGTGCGCTCCAAGGTCAGATGCTCGGTCTGATAAATCCCTTGTCCAGTAGCTCCTGTATCTGCTTCTTCAGTTCCTGCATTTCAGCAGGTGCCATGCGGTAGGGTGCTTTAGAGATGGGTGCAGTCCCAGGGAGGAGCTCTATTTTAAAGTCGATTTCTCGTTTTGGTGGTAATCCGGATGTGTCCTCAGGAAACACATCTGGGAACTCCTGCACCACATCTATCTGTTGGAGCTCAGTGACAGGTGCATCCGTCTTGACCACACTAGCCAAGTACCCACAGCATCCTTTCTGCAATAATTTCTGTGCCTTGATCGCTGAGACAATGACTTTGTTCTTTGTTGATGGAGTGCCTCTGATCACCGCCTTGGACTTGCCTTGCGTACCTATAACGATCTTCTTCTGTTTGCATTGCAAGGTTGCATCGTGATATGAAAGCCAGTCCATCCCCAAAATGACGTCATAATCCACCATGGGGATGACTATGAGGTCTGCAGAAAAATTTTTCTTGTCTACATTGACAGGTACATTCGGGATGTACTTTGCAGCATGGAGAGTTCCCATAGGTGTACTCACACGCATAGCATGTGGCATCTGCTTCTGAGGTAGACTAAGAGTTTGGGCACACGACTCTGAAATAAACGAGTGTGTAGCCCCAGAATCAAATAAAATAGTAGCAGACAAGTTGGCGATCGGGAGGGTACCTCTAATGACATCATTATCATTTTGGGTTGCATCAGCTTCCAGGTTGTGCACACGACCTTGCACAACGGAATTTGCACCTCCTGCTGCTCGATTGTCTCGGCCTCCTCTGGCAGCCTGTGGGCAATTTCTGATGAAATGTCCGAACTGTCCACACTGAATGCATGCGCCGCTCTGTCTACGACACTCTCCATCATGGTGATGGCCACAGTGAGGACATAAAGGCTTCTGTGGCACTTGTGGCTGGCGTGGTGGCGGTGGCAGTTGTCTCAGTGGCTGTGCTTGCATTGGCGCAGGCCGTGGTTGAACTTGAGCCTGTCTTGGGGCTTCTCTCTGCTGGTATGGCCTGTAGCGACGATCGCGGCGGTCGTTCCTCCTAAATGGCCGATGATCATCCGTTCGAGGCCTGGGCTGCTCTATTGCTTTGGCTGGAGCTTTGGCCTTGCGTTCAGCTTGATCCTTTTCCATACGTGTGGCCAACCTCACAGCCTTCTCTAGATCTTCACAATCCCCAGACAGGACTTCAGTCTTCAGTGCCTGCTGTAGTCCATTAATGAATCTGTTAGCCCTAATACGTCCTTCAAATGGCATCGGGCAATATTGTTCCAGTTGGATGAACTGGGTGTGGTAATCTGCCATAGACATAGTTCCCTGTTGCAGTTGCAAGAACTCCTCTTGTTTGTTGATGCGGTCATGTTCAGGAGTGTAGCGCGCCATGAAGGCCTTCTTAAATTCATCCCATGCTATGTCCTCTTCTTCCATCCCTCTGAACCTGGTGGCCCTTGTAGTCTTCCACCAGCTCATCGCAGTACCAGTAAGCATGTGTGTGGCATACAGGACCTTGCGTTCATCAGTACATCTCATCAGCTTAAAAATCCGATCCATAGTCTCAATCCATTCTTCAGCCTTGAAAAAGTCCGCCTTCCCATCATAATGAGGCGGATGCAACTTCAGGAAAACCTGGATGGTGTCTTCTACTGCTTCATGGCGTGCCCTCTGATTACGACGCCTTGACGCCGGTGGACTGTCTCCTGCCTGGCTACCCTCAGGTGGAGCAAACTCATCCACATGCTCCTCTAATGGCTCTCTAGCCGCGCGGCCTCTACCTCTTCTGCGGCCTGACGCACGACCTCGGCCACGGCCACGTCTGCGACCCGGCTGGGCCCCCATCTCAGGAAGTGGGCCTTCCGATGCCTCATACAGATTCCGGTCCGCTCTGGCCATTTGCTCTTGAATACGCTCTGACCGTCGTGACATGCTTATCCTCTATTCATACAATAAAATCATGCATCAATAAATCATAACTTATCTTAAACATAAACTTGACTTACATTACTTTTCGGTGGAGGGTGTGGCGACTGCATGGCGATAGCACATGAACCTTTTACCATACTATACTATTCTATACACTAGGACGTCAAGAGAGTCCTAACTTTAGGCTCTGATACCATAAATGTAACGCCCCCAAATCGACCCCCGCCACGTGGCGAAGACTAATCTGGAGACGCTACAGCATGCTATAACTTGACCATAATATTGACCATATCTTAGTCAAAAACTGAGACACATCAGCGGAAAGATAATAAAATCAAAGAAGATAACATAATTATGCGGAAGTCTAAAAGTGGCTATATCATTGCTAAGAAATAAAATAAATTCTACATCATGAATCTAAAATGCGGAAGGTAAATGAAAACAAGATAACACTCTAACATCCCTATGGTTCATGTGTTGTCCTATCGCCAGAGCTTCATCACCACACACCTACTCCACCACGTTACTGACCTGGTCCTGTGGAAATCAGACATAGGGGAGGAGGTCCTCCCGTAAGCTTTACAGCCTAGTGGGGAACCACATGATATACAATGCATGACATGAATATAATAATCTGCGATAAATAATCATGCTTGACTTGAACGTGAAAGATAACATATCAGTATCATGGATCATAATAAGAATAAGATCAGCGATATCATGAATCATGAGGATCAATAATACATAGTAAACTTGGAATCATGACATACTTGACTTGACTTGAACTTGAACATGCTTGTTGATCTTGGTTATTAATTAACAATCAGGGTGACTTTGAGGTGCCTTTAATTCTTGGGGTATACCCAACAAACGATACGACCTTGTGCTGGTCAATGGGTGATCAAACCATGACCAAGGGAGCGACCCTTATCTTGATGCACTTGGCTTGGACTGGCAACCCATCATTAATCTTTCATCTGAACTTATTAATCACTTTCAGTATCTTTTCATTCTTTGTATCGTGTGATGAAGGAGATATGATCGGTATGAGATAAATCAAGACAAAGAGTTCATGTTGGAATTATAAGGAAATTAATAATGTTCATATCAAAATAAAGAGAGACTAATGGGTGAATTTTTGCTGAATTTTACGCCCTCACCTCTTCTGGATTTTTTTTTACGCCCGAAGAATCTCCTCCACCTTACGGTCGTAAAACCCTAATTCTTTGGATTTTTACGCCCGAGGAATTCCTTCACCTTACGGCCGTAAAACCCTAATTCTTTGGATTTTACGCCCGAGGAATTCCTTCACCTTACGGCCGTAAAACCCTAATTCTTTGGATTTTACGTCCGAGGAATTCCTTCACCTTACGGCCGTAAAACCCTAATTCTTTGGATTTTACGCCCGAAGAATTCCTTCACCTTACGGCCGTAAAAATTAACCCTTATTACGTTACGGCCGTAAAACCCTACTCTCCATTCCATTTTGGCCGTAAAAATTAACCCTTATTACGTTACGGCCGTAAGCTTCTTCCTTTTCTTTTTTTTTTATTTCTCTTACGGCCAATCCATCTTCCCTTTCTCTCTCCATCCTTTTCTCGACCGTAAGAAAATTACGGCCAAACAATTTTTTTACGGCCGTAATACTTCTACTTTTAAAATTAAATTACGTTATAAAACCGAAAATGAAATCCCCTCTAAATCTTACATCTTAGCAATCAATAATACAGAAATATAACAAAAAAAAATAACTATGCATGCAACAATCAACCAATCAAAGAATTCAAGAAATCAAACAATTGAAAATAATAACTTGAATCATATTCATATTCTTTTCATAACGATTCGGGCATGAATTGAGATAATTCAGAGGCCATGCAAGGTGATTTCGATTCACCCACCTGGTCGAGATGGATCCTACCCTTGATTTGTTAAAAATCTGTTCGAATCCGCCCCTATTCCCTCTCGGTTCTCTTGCTGTTCCTCCTCTCGAATTCTGTCCTTGCGCAAAAATCTCCCTACTTCGGATCGCGTAGGAGGGGAACGAAGGAAAACAGGGAAGGATTCGTGAGATTGCTGGAACCAGAAATTTAATGGCCAATTGATTTTTATCTCCCTCAATTCTCTCGTGAATAACTCTCATATACATATATATATATATGATAAGGTTTTACCCTCCCTCAGGATTGGTCTTTGTTTCCTAGTGGGGATTAATACGATGTCACCTGCTGGCCGGTTGTTTGTTTTAATCAAACTCGAATTCTTTTTTTTTATCTTTTTGCTATTCGTTACAAGTATAATATAGTATAATATAATATATAGCATATAGTATAGTATAGTATAGTATAGTATAGTATAGTATAGTATAATATAATATATAGTATATAGTATAGTAAAGTATAGTGTAGTATATAGTATATAGTTTAGTATATAGTATAATATATAGCATAGTATATTGCATATACTATATAGTATATAATATAAAGTATATTGTATAGTATTATTGTATAATATAGTATAGTATAGTATAGTATAGTATAGTATAGTATACAGTATATAATGTAGTATATAGTATATAGTCTAGTATAAATATAGGATATAGTATATAGTATATAGTATATTGTATATTGTATATTGTATATTGTATAGTCTAGTGTAGTATAGTATAGTATATTATAGTATAGTATAGTATAGTATAGTATAGTATAGTATAGTATAGTATAGCATAGTATAATATAGCATAATATAGTATAGTATAGTATATAGTAAAGTATATAGTATAGATAGTATAGTATAGTATATAGTATAAAATACATAGTATATAGTATATAATATATAGTATAGTATAAGTATATAGTATATAGTGTATTGTGTATTGTATATAGTATATAATATATTGTATAGTCTATTGTAGTATAGTATAGTATATAGTATATACTTCTATAGTATATAATATATAGTATAATTTATAGTGTATAGAATAGAGTATATAGTATATGCTACTATACTATACTATATTATACTATATTATACTATACTATATGGATTTAATGGAGTCCTCCACCCTTACAGGGGGGAGGAACCCCCTCCCCCCATTCGTGCCCGTCGGATGGAGATCCGACGGGCGCAGATGATAAGTGTGATTCAGGGCTTAAAAAATCGATCGAACCGACCGAACCCCCTCCCCCCTCTCCCTCTCTCTTCTCCCTCTCCCTCTCCCTCTCCGGCGGCTTTCCCTCTTCCTCTCCCTCTCGCCCTCTCCCTCTCCGATAGCTTTCCCGCTCCCTCTCCCTCTCCCTCTCTCTTCTCCCTCCCTCTTTCCCTCTTCCTCTCCGGCGAATTTCTCGTTCCCGCTCCCTCTCCCTCTCCGGCGGCTATCCCGTTCCCGCTCCCTCTCCCCCCCCCTCTCTTTCGCGATGGCCGCCCGGCGGCAGATCTAGCTGCGGGCGGCCAGATATGGCTACGAGCGGTAAAAATTAACCCTTATTACGTTACGGCCGTAAAACCCTAATTCTTTGGATTTTACGCCCGAGGAATTCCTTCACCTTACGGCCGTAAAAATTAACCCTTATTACGTTACGGCCGTAAAACCCTACTCTCCATTCCATTTCGGCCGTAAAAATTAACCCTTATTACGTTACGGCCGTAAGCTTCTTCCTTTTCTTTTTTTTTTATTTCTCTTACGGCCAATCCATCTTCCCTTTCTCTCTCCATCCTTTTCTCGACCGTAAGAAAATTACGACCAAACAATTTTTTTACGGCCGTAATACTTCTACTTTTAAAATTAAATTGCGTTATAAAACCGAAAACGAAATCCCCTCTAAATCTTACATCTTAGCAATCAATAATACAGAAATATAACAAACAAAAATAACTATGCATGCAACAATCAACCAATCAAAGAATTCAAGAAATCAAACAATTGAAAATAATAACTTGAATCATATTCATATTCTTTTCATAACGATTCGGGCATGAATTGAGATAATTCAGAGGCCATGCAAGATGATTTCGATTCACCCACCTGGTCGAGATGGATCCTACCCTTGATTCGTTAAAAATCTATTCGAATCCGCCCCTGTTCCCTCTCGGTTCTCTTGCTGTTCCTCCTCTCGAATTCTGTCCTTGCACAGAAATCTCCCTACTTCGGATCGCGTAGGAGGGGAACGAAGGAAAACAGGGAAGGATTCGTGAGATTGCTGGAACCAGAAATTTAATGGCCAATTGATTTTTATCTCCCTCAATTCTCTAGTGAATAACTCTCATATACATATATATATATGATAAGGTTTTACCCTCCCTCAGGATTGGTCTTTGTTTCCTAGTGGGGATTAATACGATGTCACCTGCTGGCCGGTTGTTTGTTTTAATCAAACTCGAATTCTTTTTTTTATCTTTTTGCTATTCGTTACAAGTATAATATAGTATAATATAATATATAGCATATAGTATAGTATAGTATAGTATAGTATAGTATAGTATAGTATAATATAATATATAGTATATAGTATAGTAAAGTATAGTGTAGTATATAGTATATAGTATAATATATAGCATAGTATATTGCATATACTATATAGTATATAGTATAAAGTATATTGTATAGTATTATTGTATAATATAGTATAGTATAGTATACAGTATATAATGTAGTATATAGTATATAGTCTAGTATAAATATAGGATATAGTATATAGTATATAGTATATTGTATATTGTATATTGTATATTGTATAGTCTAGTGTAGTATAGTATAGTATATTATAGTATAGTATAGTATAGTATAGTATAGTATAGTATAGTATAGTATAGTATAGTATAGTATAGTATAGTATAGTATAGTATAGTATAGTATAGTATAGCATAGTATAATATAGCATAATATAGTATAGTATAGTATATAGTAAAGTATATAGTATAGATAGTATAGTATAGTATATAGTATAAAATACATAGTATATAGTATATAATATATAGTATAGTATAAGTATATAGTATATAGTGTATTGTGTATTGTATATAGTATATAATATATTGTATAGTCTATTGTAGTATAGTATAGTATATAGTATATACTTCTATAGTATATAGTATATAGTATAATTTATAGTGTATAGAATAGAGTATATAGTATATGCTACTATACTATACTATATTATACTATATTATACTACATTATACTATACTATATGGATTTAATGGAGTCCTCCACCCTTACAGGGGGGAGGAACCCCCTCCCCCCATCCGTGCCCGTCGGATGGAGATCCGACGGGCGCAGATGATAAGTGTGATTCAGGGCTTAAAAAATCGGTCGAACCGACCGAACCCCCTCCCCCCCTCTCCCTCTCTCTTCTCCCTCTCCCTCTCCCTCTCCGGCGGCTTTCCCTCTTCCTCTCCCTCTCGCCCTCTTCCTCTCCAATAGCTTTCCCGCTCCCTCTCCCTCTCCCTCTCTCTTCTCCCTCCCTCTTTCCCTCTTCCTCTCCGGCGAATTTCTCGTTCCCGCTCCCTCTCCCTCTCCGGCGGCTATCCCGTTCCCGCTCCCTCTCCCCCCCTCTCTTTCGCGATGGCCGCCCGGCGGCCGATCTAGCTACGGGCGGCCAGATCTGGCTGCGAGCGGCCAGATCTGGCGCGGGTGACCGGATCTGGCCGCCCGACGGCCGATCTGGCGCGGGTGATCGGATCTGTCCGCCCGATGGCCGATCTGGCATGGGCGACTGGATCTGGCCGCCCGACGGCCGATCTGGCGTTGGCGGCCGATATGGTGCGGGCCGTCGGATCCGGCCGCTTGACGTTCGATCTGGCACAGGCGGCCAGATCATGCAAGTGGCCAGATCCGGCCGCACAGCGTCCGACCTGGCGCGGCTGGCCGGATCTGGCGTCCAGCGGCCGATCTGGTGTGGGCGGCCGGATCTGGCTACGACGGTCGGATGTGGCCGTAGATCGACCAGGTCTGGCCGCAGATCGGCCGATCTAGCTGCACCGTCGTCCATCTATGCTTAGATCACCGTTCGTACCAAGATCGCCATTCGCGCCGAGATCGCCGTCGCCCGAGGTCCCCGTCGCCTATGGTCGCGACGATAGAAATCGATGAGTCGACCGTGTTGCCATGAGCTCCCTTTCTCAGCCTCCGCTCCGACGCAAATGGTCGTTGGGATCCCGGCGGCCTCCACTGTACCTCCCCACTCTCTTGTCTTCCTTCCCATATCATCATCGTCCCCGTCGCTCATCGACGTCCATGTCGCCCCTGCCCCGAACGCCGACGAACACCACAAAATCCTCATGGATTTTTTTCACCGCGAACCGACGATTCCATTGCACGGATGGGGGGAGGGGGAGGGGGGAGGACTCCCATTAAATCCATACTATATTATACTATACAATATACAATATACTATATACTAAACAATATACTATATACTATATACAATAGTATATCCTATACTATACTGTAAAATATACTATATACTACACTCTATACTATATATTGTATACGACACAATATACTATATACTATACTATATACTATGCTATAAAATATACTATACTATATATTTTACTATGTACTATATACTATATATACTATACTATACTACACTAGACTATACAATATACAATATACTATATACAATTGTATATCCTATACTATACGATATACTACACTATATATTATATACTACATAATACACTATATACTATATAACATACTATATACTATATACTATATAATATATACTAAATATAGTATATATTATATAGTATATAGTATAGCATATAGTATAGTATAATATAGTATAGTATAGTATAGTATAGTATAGTATAGTATAGTATAGTATAGTATAGTATAGTATAGTATAATATAGTATATAGTAAAGTATATAGTATAGTATAGTATAGTATATAGTATAGTATAGTATAGTATACTATAGTATAGTATGTAGTATAGTATAAGGTATATAGTATATAGTATATAGTATATAGTATATAATATATTATATATTGTATATAGTATATAGTATTAGTATAGTATAGTATAGTATAGTCTATAGTATAGTTTATAGAACATAGTATTGTTTATAGTATATAGTATAGTATATTGTATATAGTATATAGTATAAAGTATAAAGTATATAGTATAAAGTATAGCATATTGTAGGGCTGTTAATGGGTCGGGTTCGACCCGACTCGAGCCCTAACCCGACCTAACCCGACCATAATAAAGTATATAGTATAGTATAATATATAGTATACAATATAGTATGTAGTATAGTATATTATATATAATATATAGTATATAGTATATAGTATAAAGTATAAAGTATATAGTATACTATATAGTATACAGTATAGGATAATATAGTATAGTATAGTATAGTATACTATAATATAGTATAATATAATATAGTATAGTATAGTATAGTATTAATATAGTATAGTGTATATAGTTTAGTATATAGTATAATATATAGTATAGTATGTCGTAAATACTATATAGTATAGTATATAATATAGTATTGTATTGTATTGTTTGGTATAGTATAGTATAGTATAGTATAATATATAGTATATAGTATATAATGTAGTATATAGTATATAGTCTAGTATATATTATAGGATATAGTATATATAGCATATAGTATATTGTATAGTCTAGTGTAGTATAGTATATTATAGTATAGCATAGCATAGTATAGTATAATATAGTATAGTATAGTATAGTATAAAGTACATAGTATATAGTATATAGCATATAGTACATAGTATAGTATAGGTATATAGTATATAGTGTATAGTGTATTGTATATTGTATATAGTATATAGTATATTGTATAATCTAGTGTAGTATAGTATAGTATAATAGTATATAGTATATAGTATATAATACTATACTATACTATACTATACTACAATATATTATACTATATTATACTATACTGTATTATACTATACAATATACAATATACTATATACAATATACTATATAATATAAAAAATACTATATACTATACACAATAGTATATCCCATTCTATACTATATACTATACTATATACTACACTCTATACTATATATTATATACTACACAATATACTATATACTATACTATCGACTATGCTATACAATATACTTTACTATATTTTATATACTATATATAATATATTATACTATACTATACTATGCTATACAATATACAGATCTGGCGCGGGCGATCGAATCTGTCCGCCCGATGGCCGATCTGGCACGGGCGACTGGATCTGGCCGCCCGACGGCCGATCTGGCGTTGGCGGCCGATTTCGGCCGCCTAGCGGCCGATATGGTGCGCGCCGCCGGATCCGGCCGCTTGACGTTCGATCTGGCACAGGCGGCCAGATCCGGCCGCTCGGCGTCCAACTTGGCGCGGCTGGCCGGATCTGGCGTCCAGCGACCGATCTGGTGTGGGCGGCCGGATCTGGCTACGGGCGGTCGGATGTGGCCGTAGATGGACCAAGTCTGGCCGCAGATCGGCCGATCTAGCTGCACCGTCGTCCATCTACGCTTAGATCACCGTTCATACCAAGATCGCCATTCGCGTCGAGATCGCCGTCACCCGAGGTCCCCGTCGCCTGTGGTCGCGACGATAGAAATCGATGAGTCGACCGTGTTACCATGAGCTCCCTTTCGCAGCCTCCGCTCCGGCGCAAATGGTCGTTGGGATCCCGGCGGCCTCCACTGTACCTCCCCACTCTCTTCTCTTCCTTGCCATATCATCATCGTCCCCGTCGCTCATCGACATCCATGTCGCCCCTGCCCCGAACGCCGACGAACACCACAAAATCCTCATGGATTTTTTTCACCGCGAACCGACGATTCCATTGCACGGATGGGGGGAGGGGGAGGGGGGAGGACTCCCATTAAATCCATACTATATTATACTATACAATATACAATATACTATATACTAAACAATATACTATATACTATATACTATATACAATAGTATATCCTATACTATACTGTAAAATATACTATATATTACACTCTATACTATATATTGTATACGACACAATATACTATATACTATGCAATAAAATATACTATACTATATACTTTACTATGTACTATATACTATATATACTATACTATACTACACTAGACTATACAATATACAATATACTATATACAATTGTATATCCTATACTATACGATATACTACAATATATATTATATACTACATAATACACTATATACTATATACTGTACTATATACTAGTACATAGTATAGTATATAGTATAGTCAATTGTATATAGTATATAGTATATAGTATAAAGTATATAGTATATAGTATAGTATACGGGTATAGTATAGTATAGTATAGTATAGTATAGTATAGTATAGTATATTATAGTATAGAATAGTATAGAATAGTATAGTATAGTATAGTATAATATAGTATAATATAGTATATAGTAAAGTATATAGTATAGTATAGTATAGTATATAGTATAGTATAGTATAGTATAGTATAGTATAGTATAGTATAGTATAGTATAGTATAGTATGTAGTATAGTATAAGGTATATAGTATATAGTATATAGTATATAATATATTATATATAGTATATAGTATATAGTATTAGTATAGTATAGTATAGTATAGTATAGTATAGTCTATAGTATAGTTTATAGAACATAGTATTGTTTATAGTATATAGTATAGTATATTGTATATAGTATATAATATATTATAGAGTATAGTATATTGTATATAGTATATAATATATTATAGAGTATAGTATATAGTATAAAGTATAAAGTATAGCATATTATAGGGCTGTTAATGGGTCGGGTTCGACCCGACTCGAGCCCTAACCCGACCTAACCCGACCAGAATAAAGTATATAGTATAGTATAGTATATAGTATATAGTATACAATATAGTATATAGTATAGTATATTATATATAATATATAGTATATAGTATATAGTATAAAGTATAAAGTATAAAGTATATAGTATATTATATAGTATACAGTATAGGATAATATAGTATAGTATAGTATACTATAATATAGTATAATATAGTATAGTATAGTATAGTATAGTATAGTATAGTATAGTATAGTATTAATATAGTATAGTGTATATAGTTTAGTATATAGTATAATATATAGTATAGTATGTGGCAAATACTATATAGTATAGTATATAATATAGTATTGTATTGTATTGTTTGGTATAGTATAGTATAGTATAGTATAGTATATAGTATATAGTATATAATGTAGTATATAGTATATAGTCTAGTATATATTATAGGATATAGTATATATAGCATATAGTATATAGTATATTGTATAGTCTAGTGTAGTATAGTATATTATAGTATAGCATAGTATAGTATAGTATAGTATAGTATAGTATAGTATAGTATAGTATAAAGTACATAGTATATAGTATATAGCATATAGTACATAGTATAGTATAGGAATATAGTATATAGTGTATAGTGTATTGTATATTGTATATAGTATATAATATATTGTATAATCTAGTGTAGTATAGTATAGTATAATAGTATATAGTATATAGTATATAGTATATAGTATATAGTATATAGTATATAATACTATACTATACTATACTATACTATAATATATTATACTATATTATACTATACTGTATTATACTATACTATACAATATACTATATACAATATACTATATAATATAAAAAATACTATATACTATACACAATAGTATATCCCATTCTATACTATATACTATACTATATACTACACTCTATACTATATATTATATACTACACAATATACTATATACTATACTATAGACTATGCTATACAATATACTATACAATATACTTTACTATATTTTATATACTATATATAATATACTATACTATACTATATTATACTATACTATGCTATACAATATACAGATCTGGCGCGGGCGACCCAATCTGGCCGCCCGACGGCGGATCTGGCGCGGGCGATCGGATCTGTCCGCCCGACGGCCGATCTAGCCCGGGCGACTGGATCTGGCCGCCCGACAGCCGATCTGGCGTTGGCGGCCGATTTCGGCCGCCTAGCGGCCGATTTCGGCCGCCTAGCGGCCGATATGGTGCGGGCCGCCGGATCCGGCCGCTTGATGTTCGATCTGGCACAGGCGGCCAGATCATGCAAGCGGCCAGATCCGGCCGCTCGGCGTCCGACCTAGCGCGGCTGGCCGGATCTGGCGTCCAGCGGCCGATCTGGTGTGGGCGGCCGGATCTGGCTACGGGCGGTCGGATGTGGTCGTAGATCGACCAGGTCTGGCCGCAGATCGGCCGATCTAGCTGCACCGTCGTCCATCTATGCTTAGATCACCGTTCGTACCAAGATCGCCATTCGCGTCGAGATCGCCGTCGCCTGTGGTCGCGACGATAGAAATCGATGAGTCGACCGTGTTGCCATGAGCTCCCTTTCTCAGCCTTCGCTCCAGCGCAAATGGTCGTTGGGATCCCGGCGGCCTCCACTGTACCTCCCCACTCTCTTGTCTATATTATACTACACAATATACTATATACTATACTATATACTATGCTATACAATATACTATACAATATACTTTACTATATTTTATATACTATATATAATATACTATACTATACTATACTATATTATACTACACAAGACTATACAATATAAAATATACTATATACAATGGTATATCCTATACAACACTATATATTATATACTACATAATACACTATATACTATGTACTATGCTATACTATACTATACTATACTATACTATACTATACTATACTATATTATATTATACTATATACTATACTTTATACTATATACTATATACTATATACTATATACAATATACTATACTATATACACTATATATACAATATACAATATGCTATATTATATATATACGATATGCTATATAATATATAATATATACTATATACTATAAACTATACTATATACTATACTACACTATACTATACTATAATATACTATACTATACTATACTATACTATTATACTGTATTATATTATATTATTCTATACTATACTATATAATATACCGTATACTAACTATAGTATATAATATAGTATAGTATAGTATATAATTGTATAGTATATATTATATAGTATAGTATATAGTATGAAGTATATAGTATATAGTAAAGTATATAGTATAGTATAGTATATAGTATATAGTATAGTAAATTGTATATAGTATAGTATAGTATAGTATTGTATAGCTTATAGTATATATTATTGTTTATAGTATATCGTATATAGTATAGCATATAGTATAGTACATTGTATATAGTATATAGTATAGTATAAGGTATAGTATATTGTATATAGTATATAGTATAAAGTATATAGTATAGTATAGTATATTATAGGGCTGTTAATGGTTCCGGTTCGACCTGACTCGAGCCCTAACCCGACCTAACCCGACCAGAATAAAGTATATAGTATATAGTCTATAGTATAGTACAGTAATAGTATATAGTATAGTATATAGAATGAAGTATATAGTATATAGTATAATATATAGCATAGTATAGTATAATATATAGTATAGTATATAGTATATAGTATATAGTATAGTATATTGTATATAGTATAAATTATATAGTATAAAGTATAAAGTATAGTATATGGTATACATTATAGGATAATATAGTATAGTATGATATATTATAGTATATAATATATAGTGTATAGAATAGTATATAACATATAGTATATAATATATAATATATAGTATATTGTATAGTATACTGTAGAATAGTATAGCATAGTTATAGTATAATATGTAGTATAGTATATAGTATATAGTGTAGTATATGGTTTAGTATAGTATGGTATATAGCATGGTATATACTATATTGTATAGTACAGCATGGTATATAGTATAGTATATAGTATATAGTATATAGTATATAGTACATAATATATAGTATAGTATGGTATATAATATAGTATAGTAAATAGTATATAATATAGTATATAATATAGTATATAGTATAGTATATAGTATATAGAATAGTATATAATGTAGTATATAGTATAGTATATTATTTATGGTATATAGTATATAGTATATCGTATATGGTATATAGTATATAGTGTATAGTATATAGTATATAGTGTATAGTATAGTATATAGTATAGTATATAGTATATAGAGTATAGTATAGTATATAGTATATAGTGTATAGTATAGTATATAGTATATAGTATATAGTATATAGTATATAGTATATAGTATACTGTAGATTAATATAGCATAGTTATAGTATATTTTATAGTATAGTATATAATATAGTATTGTATGGTATATAGTATACTATAATATATAGTATATAGTATATAATATTGTATATGCATATAGTATATAGTGTATAGTTTATTGTATATTGTATATAGTATATAATATATTGTATAGTATATTGTATATAATATAGTATAGTATATAGAATGAAGTATATAGTATATAGTATAATATATAGCATAGTATAGTATAATATATAGTATAGTATATAGTATATAGTATATAGTATAGTATATTGTATATAGTATAAATTATATAGTATAAAGTATAAAGTATAGTATATGGTATACATTATAGGATAATATAGTATAGTATGATATATTATAGTATATAATATATAGTGTATAGAATAGTATATAACATATAGTATATAATATATAATATATAGTATATTGTATAGTATACTGTAGAATAGTATAGCATAGTTATAGTATAATATGTAGTATAGTATATAGTATATAGTGTAGTATATGGTTTAGTATAGTATGGTATATAGCATGGTATATACTATATTGTATAGTACAGCATGGTATATAGTATAGTATATAGTATATAGTATATAGTATATAGTACATAATATATAGTATAGTATGGTATATAATATAGTATAGTAAATAGTATATAAAATAGTATATAATATAGTATATAGTATAGTATATAGTATATAGAATAGTATATAATGTAGTATATAGTATAGTATATTATTTATGGTATATAGTATATAGTATATCGTATATGGTATATAATATATAGTGTATAGTATATAGTATATAGTGTATAGTATAATATATAGTATAGTATATAGTATATAGAGTATAGTATAGTATATAGTATATAGTGTATAGTATAGTATATAGTATATAGTATATAGTATATAGTATATAGTATATAGTATACTGTAGATTAATATAGCATAGTTATAGTATATTTTATAGTATAGTATATAATATAGTATTGTATGGTATATAGTATACTATAATATATAGTATATAGTATATAATATTGTATATGCATATAGTATATAGTGTATAGTTTATTGTATATTGTATATAGTATATAATATATTGTATAGTCCAGTGTAGTATAGTATAGTATAATAATATATAGTATATACTACTATAGTATAGTATATAGTGTATAGAATATAGTATATAGTATATACTACTATATTATATATTGTAGTGTACTATACTATACAATATACAAGATATTATATACAATATACTATATAATATACAATATACTATATACTATATACAGTAGTATATCCTATACTATACTATATACTACACTATATATTATATATTGTATACTAAATATATTATATACTATACTATATACTATGCTATACAATATATTACACTATAGACTATTATATATGATATACTTTATAATCTATAATATATAAAATACTATATTATATACTATAAACTATACTATATACTATACTATACTATATTTTACTATACTATATACTAACTACAGAATATATATTGTAGTTAGTATATAGTATAGTATAGTATAGTATAGTATAATAAAGTATAGTATATAGTATAGTATAGTATATAGTATAGTATATAGCATAGTATAGTATAGTATAGTGTAGTATATATATTATATAGTATGTAGTATATAGTATAGTATATAGTACAGAATATAGTATGGTATAGTATGTAGTTTATAGTATATAGTATAGTATATTGTATATAGTATATAGTTTATAGTATAAAGTATAAAGTATATAGTATAGTATATGGTATAGTATAGTATAGTATAGTATAGTATAGTATAGTATAGTATAGTATAATATAGCGTAGTATAGTATAATATAGTATAGTATAGTTTAGTATAGTATAGTATATAGTATAGTATAGTATAGTATAATATAGTATAGTATAGTATAGTATAGTATAGTATAGTATAGTATAGTATAGTATAGTACAGTATAGTATAGTATATTATAAAGTATATAGTATATTGTATAGTCTAGTGTAGTATAGTATAGTATAATATATTGTATATAGTATATAATATAGTTATATACAATATACTATATAATATACAATATACTATATACAGTAGTATATCCTATACTATACTATATACTACACTATATATTACATATTGTATACTACACAATATATTATATACTATACTATATACTATGCTATACAATATATTACACTATAGACTATTATATATGATATACTTCATAATCTATAATATATAAAATACGATATTATATACTATAAACTATACTATATACTATACTATACTATATTTTACTATACTATATAATAACTACAGAATATATATTGTAGTTAGTATATAGCATAGTATAGTATAATAAAGTATAGTATATAGTATAGTATAGTATATAGTATAGTATATAGCATAGTATAGTATAGTATAGTATAGTATAGTGTAGTATATATATTATATAGTATGTAGTATATAGTATAGTATATAGTATAGTATATAGTATGGTATAGTATGTAGTTTATAGTATATAGTATAGTATATTGTATATAGTATATAGTTTATAGTATAAAGTATAAAGTATAAAGTATATAGTATAGTATATGGTATAGTATAGTATAGTATAGTATAGTATAGTATAGTATAGTATAGTATAGTATAGTATAGTATAGTATAGTATAGTATAGTATAGTATAGTATAGTATAATATAGCGTAGTATAGTATAATATAGTATAGTATAGTTTAGTATAGTATAGTATATAGTATAGTATAGTATAGTATAGTATAGTATAGTATAGTATAGTACAGTATAGTATAGTATATTATAAAGTATATAGTATATTGTATAGTCTAGTGTAGTATAGTATAGTATAATATATTGTATATAGTATATAATATAGTATAATACAGTATAGTATCGTATAGTATATAATATAGTATAGTATAGTATTGTATAGTATAGTATATATTATAGTTTGTAGTATAAAGTATTGTATATAGTGTATAGTATACTATAGAGTATAGTATATTGTATATAGTATATAGTATAAAGTATATAGTATATAGTATATATTGTATAGTATATACTATAGTATAGCATACTGTGGTGCGTTAAAAGGTTCGGGTTCGACCCGATTCGAGCCCTAACCTGATAAGAATAAAGTATATAGCATAGTATAGTATAGCATTTATAGTATAGTATATAGTATATGTAGTATATAGTATATAGTACATAGTATATAGTATATAGTATAGTATATAGTATACAGTATAGGATAATATAGTATAGTATAGTATAGTATAGTATAGTATAGTATAGTATAGTATAGTATTGTATAGTATTGTATAGTATAGTATAGTATATAATATATAGTGTATATTATGGTATATAATATATAGTATATACTATATACTATATTGTATAGTATAGTGTAAAATAGTATAGCATAGTTATAGTATAGTATATAGTATAGTATAGTATATAGTACATAGTATAGTATAGTATGGTATATAGTATACTATAATATATAGTATATAGTATATAGTATTGTATATACTATATAGTATAGTACAGCATGGCATATAGTATAGTATATAGTATATAATACATAGTATATAGTATATAGTATATAGTACATAATATATAGTATAAATTATATAGTATAAAGTATAAAGTATATAGTATAGTATATGGTATACATTATAGGATAATATAGTATAGTATGATATATTATAGTATATAATATATAGTGTATAGAATAGTATATAACATATAGTATATAATATATAATATATAGTATATTGTATAGTATACTGTAGAATAGTATAGCATAGTTATAGTACAATATGTAGTATAGTATATAGTATATAGTGTAGTATATGGTTTAGTATAGTATGGTATATAGCATGGTATATACTATATTGTATAGTACATCATGGTATATAGTATATAGTATATAGTACATAATATATAGTATAGTATGGTATATAGTATAGTATAGTAAATAGTATATAGAATAGTATATAATATAGTATATAGTATAGTATATAGTATATAGAATAGTATATAATGTAGTATATTATTTATGGTATATAGTATATAGTATATCGTATATGGTATATAGTATATAGTGTATAGTATATAGTATATTGTGTAGTATATAGTATATAGAGTATAGTATAGTATATAGTATATAGTGTATAGTATAGTATATAGTATAGTATATAGTATATAGTATATAGTATACTGTAGATTAATATAGCATAGTTATAGTATATTTTATAGTATAGTATATAATATAGTATTGTATGGTATATAGTATACTATAATATATAATATATAGTATATAGTATATAATATAGTATATGCATATAGTATATAGTGTATAGTTTATTGTATATTGTATATAGTATATAATATATTGTATATAGTGTATATTATAGTATATAGTATAGTATAGTATAATATATTGTATATAATATATAATATAGTATAATACAGTATAGTATCGTATAGTATATAATATAGTATAGTATAGTATTGTATAGTATAGTATATATTATAGTTTGTAGTATAAAGTATTGTATATAGTGTATAGTATACTATAGAGTATAGTATATTGTATATAGTATATAGTATAAAGTATATAGTATATAGTATATATTGTATAGTATATACTATAGTATAGCATACTGTAGTGCGGTAAAAGGTTCGGGTTCGACCCGATTCGAGCCCTAACCTGATAAGAATAAAGTATATAGCATAGTATAGTATAGCATTTATAGTATAGTATATAGTATATGTAGTATATAGTATATAGTACATAGTATATAGTATATAGTATAGTATATAGTATACAGTATAGGATAATATAGTATAGTATAGTATAGTATAGTATAGTATAGTGTTGTATAGTATAGTATAGTATATAATATATAGTGTATATTATGGTATATAATATATAGTATATACTATATACTATATTGTATAGTATAGTGTAAAATAGTATAGCATAGTTATAGTATAGTATATAGTACATAGTATATAGTATGGTATATAGTATATTATAATATATAGTATATAGTATATAGTATTGTATATACTATATAGTATAGTACAGCATGGCATATAGTATAGTATATAGTATATAATACATAGTATATAGTATATAGTATATAGTACATAATATATAGTATAAATTATATAGTATAAAGTATAAAGTATATAGTATAGTATATGGTATACATTATAGGATAATATAGTATAGTATGATATATTATAGTATATAATATATAGTGTATAGAATAGTATATAACATATAGTATATAATATATAATAGATAGTATATTGTATAGTATACTGTAGAATAGTATAGCATAGTTATAGTACAATATATAGTATAGTATATAGTATATAGTGTAGTATATGGTTTAGTATAGTATGGTATATAGCATGGTATATACTATATTGTATAGTAGAGCATGGTATATAGTATAGTATATAGTATATAGTATATAGTACATAATATATAGTATAGTATGGTATATAGTATAGTATAGTAAATAGTATATAGAATAGTATATAATATAGTATATAGTATAGTATATAGTATATAGAATAGTATATAATGTAGTATATAGTATAGTATATTATTTATGGTATATAGTATATAGTATATCGTATATGGTATATAGTATATAGTGTATAGTATATAGTATATAGTGTAGTATATAGTATATAGAGTATAGTATAGTATATAGTATATAGTGTATAGTATAGTATATAGTATAGTATATAGTATATAGTATATAGTATACTGTAGATTAATATAGCATAGTTATAGTATATTTTATAGTATAGTATATAATATAGTATTGTATGGTATATAGTATACTATAATATATAGTATATAGTATATAATATAGTATATGCATATAGTATATAGTGTATAGTTTATTGTATATTGTATATAGTATATAATATATTGTATAGTCCAATATAGTATAGTATAGTATAATAATATATAGTATATATTACTATAGTATAGTATATAGTGTATAGAATATAGTATATAGTATATACTACTATATTATATATTGTAGTGTACTATACTATACAATATACATGATATTATATACAATATACTATATAATATACAATATACTATATACTATATACAGTAGTATATCCTATACTATACTATATACTACACTATATATTATATATTGTATACTACACAATATATTATATACTACACTATATACTATGCTATACAATATATTACACTATAGACTATTATATATGATATACTTTATAATCTATAATATATAAAATACTATATTATATACTATAAACTATACTATATACTATACTATATACTAACTACAGAATATATATTGTAGTTAGTATATAGTATAGTATAGTATAATAAAGTATAGTATATAGTATAGTATAGTATATAGTATAGTATATAGCATAGTATAGTATAGTATAGTGTAGTATATATATTATATAGTATGTAGTATATAGTATAGTATATAGTATGGTATAGTATGTAGTTTATAGTATATAGTATAGTATAGTGTATATAGTATATAGTTTATAGTATAAAGTATAAAGTATATAGTATAGTATATGGTATAGTATAGTATAGTATAGTATAGTATAGTATAGTATAATATAGCGTAGTATAGTATAATATAGTATAGTATAGTTTAGTATAGTATAGTATATAGTATAGTATAGTATAGTATAGTATAGTATAGTATAGTGTAGTATAGTATAGTATAGTATATTATAAAGTATATAGTATATTGTATAGTCTAGTGTAGTATAGTATAGTATAATATATTGTATATAGTATATAATATAGTTATATACAATATACTATATAATATACAATATACTATATACTATATACAGTAGTATATCCTATACTATACTATATACTACACTATATATTATATATTGTATACTACACAATATATTATATACTATACTATATACTATGCTATACAATATATTACACTATAGACTATTATATATGATATACTTTATAATCTATAATATATAAAATACTATATTATATACTATAAACTATACTATATACTATACTATACTATATTTTACTATACTATATACTAACTACAGAATATATATTGTAGTTAGTATATAGTATAGTATAGTATAATAAAGTATAGTATATAGTATAGTATATAGCATAGTATAGTATAGTATAGTATAGTATAGTGTAGTATATATATTATATAGTATGTAGTATATAGTATAGTATATAGTATGGTATAGTATGTAGTTTATAGTATATAGTATAGTATATTGTATATAGTATATAGTTTATAGTATAAAGTATAAAGTATAAAGTATAAAGTATATAGTATAGTATATGGTATAGTATAGTATAGTATAGTATAGTATAGTATAATATAGCATAGTATAGTATAATATAGTATAGTATAGTATAGTTTAGTATAGTATAGTATATAGTATAGTATAGTATAGTATAGTATAGTATAGTATAGTATAGTATAGTATAGTACAGTATAGTATATTATAAAGTATATAGTATATTGTATAGTCTAGTGTAGTATAGTATAGTATAATACATTGTATATATTATATAATATAGTATAATACAGTATAGTATCGTATAGTATATAATATAGTATAGTATAGTATAGTATTGTATAGTATAGTATATATTATAGTTTGTAGTATAAAGTATTGTATATAGTGTATAATATACTATAGAGTATAGTATATTGTATATAGTATATAGTATATAGTATAAAGTATATAGTATATAGTATATATTGTATAGTATATACTATAGTATAGCATACTGTAGTGCGGTAAAAGGTTCGGGTTCGACCCGATTCGAGCCCTAACCTGATAAGAATAAAGTATATAGCATAGTATAGTATAGCATTTATAGTATAGTATATAGTATATGTAGTATATAGTATATAGTACATAGTATATAGTATATAGTATAGTATATAGTATACAGTATAGGATAATATAGTATAGTATAGTATAGTATAGTATAGTATAGTATAGTATAGTATAGTATAGTATAGTATAGTATAGTATAGTATAGTATAGTATTGTATAGTATAGTATAGTATAGTATTGTATAGTATAGTATAGTATATAATATATAGTGTATATTATGGTATATAATATATAGTATATACTATATACTATATTGTATAGTATAGTGTAAAATAGTATAGCATAGTTATAGTATAGTATATAGTATAGTATAGTATATAGTACATAGTATAGTATAGTATGGTATATAGTATACTATAATATATATTATATAGTATATAGTATTGTATATACTATATAGTATAGTACAGCATGGCATATAGTATAGTATATAGTATATAATACATAGTATATAGTATAGTTTAGTATATAGTATATATAGTATAGTATAGTATATAGTATATATTATAGTATTGTATGGTATATAGTATACTATAATATATTGTATATAGTATAGTATGGTATATAGTATACTATAGTATATAGTATAGTATAGTATGGTATATAGTATACTATAGTATATAGTATATACTGTATAGTATAGTTTAGTATGATATATAGTATAGTAAGGTATATGGTATACTATAATATATAGTATATAATATATAGTATAGTATGGTATATAGTATATAGTATAGTATATAGTGTAGTATATAGTGTAGTATATATATCGTATAGTATATAGTATATAGTATATAATATATTGAATATATTATAGTATATATTACATAGTATATAGTATATAGTATTATAGTATATAGTATATTGTATAGTCTACTGTAGTATTGTATAGTATAGTATAGAATATAATGTAGTATAGTATATAGTACAGTTTATAATTTATAGTATAGTATATAATATATTGTATATTGTAAAGTATATAATATATAGTACAGTATATATTATATAGTGCATGATATAGTATAGTTTATATCATATTGTATATTATATATTATGGTATATAGTATATAGTATATAGTATATAGTATAGTATATAGTGTAGTATATAGTATAGTATGGTATATAGTGTAGTATATGTTATATAATATATAGTATAGTATATAGTGTATAGTGTAGTATATAATATATAGTATATAATATATTGTATAGTATAGTGAAGAATAGTATAGCAAAGTTATAGTATAGTATAGTATAGTATAGTATATTGTATATAGTATAGTATAGTATGGTATATAGTATACTGTGATATATAGTATACTATGAGGATTTAATGGGCATCCTACCCATCTAAATGGGTAGGACGCTCCTACCCATCTCAAGAACCATCGGATGGTGGATGAATGGCAGATCTTATAAGGCATGGTTCATGAGCGATCGATCCAGTTGGGTTCTACACACAAGCGGTTCACCGAAAGAAAGAGGTTCACCCTAAAGACGACGAGCTAGGGAGTGGCGATAGTGAAGGAGGCGGCACTCAGTATTCGCTGAAGGCAGCGGTCGTTGCCACTATTCGCATCGCGCCTCCACCCCATATCGATTGTTTGTTATCGATCACCAGCTTGTTCGCGTACCTCTATCTGTCCCACTTCGAGAAGAAAAAATAGCAATTTCGTTGCTTGGTCGCAGGCAGAGGGAAGCACAGCCGCCATCCCTGGAGCTCTCTTTCTCATTTACCGTTGTCTCCGTCACCACCCGTCACAATGAGCAGGTAAGACGAACGACATCGAGGTCGGTCGGGCGGCGGCGAGGTCTGCCAGGCGACGGGTGGGGTAGAGGAGAGGCGCTTGGGCAGGCGGCTAGGGCACGAGAAACATTGGGAGAAAGATTTGCGAACGCTGTTCAAAGGAGTGAACCGTGGATTCATCGTATGAAAAACTATTTGAACCGTGCGAATTTTCATCTGCCTCTCATTCGCCATTTGACGGCTCTCGAGATAGGTAGTCGTAGGTACGTCCTACCCATTTAGATGGGTAGGATGCCCATTAATATATAGAATATAGTATACAGTATCTTATAATATATAGTATATAGTATATAGTATATAGTATGGTATATACTATATAGTATAGTATAGCATGGTATATAGTATAGTATATAGTATATAGTACATAGTATAGTATATAGTATATAGTATATAGTATAGTATGGTATATAGTATAGTATAGTACAGTATAGTATAATGTATAGTACAGTATATAGTATATATAGTACAGTATAGTATATTGTATAGTATATAGTATATAGTATATAGTATATAGTGTAGTATATAGTATATAGTGTATAGTATAGTATATAGTATATAGTATATACTATGTAGCATATAGTATATATAATATAGTATATTGTATAGTATAGTGTAGATTAGTATAGCATAGTTATAGTATAGTACATAGTATAGTATTATAATGCCTCCAAATCGACCCCCGCCACGTGGCGAAGACCAATCTGGAGACGCTACGGCATGCTATAACTTGACCATAATATTGACCATATCTCAGTCAAAATTGAGACACGTCAGCGGAAAGAAAATAAAATAAAAGAAGATAGCATAATTATACGGAAGTCTAAAAGTGGCTATATCATTGCTAAGAAAATAAAATAGGTTCTACATCATGAATCTAAAATGCGTAAGGTAAATGAAAACTAAATAACACTCTAAAAGCCCTATGGTTCATGTGTCGTCTTATCGCCAGAACTTCATCACCACACGCCTACTCCACCACGTCACTGACCTGGTCCTGTGGAAATCAGACACAGGGGAGGAGGTCCTCCCGTAAGCTTTACAGCCTAGTGGGGAACAGCATGATATACAGTGCATGACATGAATATAGTAATCAACGGTAAATAATCATGCTTAACTTGAACGTGAAAGATAACATATCAGTATCATAATGAGAATAAGATCAGTAGATATCATGAATCATGAGGATCAATAATATATATTAAACTTGGAATCATGGCATACTTGACTTGACTTGAACTTGCTTCTTGATCTTGGTTATTAATTAGCAATCAGGGTGACTTTAGGTGCCTTTAATTCTTGGTGTATGCCCAGCAAACGATACGGCCTTGTGCGGGTCAATGGGTGATCAAACCATGACCAAGGGAGCGACCCTTATCTTGATGCACTTGGCTTGGACTGGCAACCCATCATTAATCTTTCATCTGAACTTATTAATCGCTTTAATAACTTGTAGCTCTTTGTTCTTGATTCAATCGATACGATAGGATCAACGTGAAATAAATCAATAACAGAGTAAATCATGTAAATCAGTGAGGGATCTCCGTGGGGTCAGAAAATATGATCAATCATATATATATAATATCTAGATAAAAGGAAAATAATTAATAAATATAATAAAAGATTTTCTGGGAAATCGATCGACCGGTTCAGGGGAACGATCGACCGATTGTCTGCGGGCTGGTTGATCCGTTCAGTTGAACGGTCGACCTGATGGGGAAGGATCGGTCGACCTGTGACAGGAATCGGTCGATCGATCAACATGTGCAGAAAGCGGTTGCATGCAAGTTATCGGTCCACCGGTTGCCGCGATGCATACGGACAGGTCGACCGGTAGGCGTCCAGAAAACTTGCAGAACCCTCGAATTTCGTGAATTCTTCGGTGCAATCTCAATCTAACCTAATTCCTATCTCCTAGCAGATCAATCACATAATAATAGATCAACAAACAGTGAATTATGCATGCAAATAATCAATCAATCAATCAATTTAAGAAAATCAAGCAAGACAAAATAAGGAACTTGAACCATCTTTTCCTCTTCTTCTTTACTTGTACGATTAGGGCATGATTTAACATTATTCAGGGGTCATGCAAGGTGATTTCGATTCACCCACTTGGTCGCGATGGATCCTACCCTTGATTCGTTAAAAATCCATTTGAATTCCGCCCCTGTTTCCTCCCTGTTCTTCCTCTCGGCCACCCTCTATAGAAATTTCAGCAAGGGCGTAAAAAGGACAGCACTCGAAAGACGATGAGAGGAGAACAAGTAGATTTTCGCACGCCTTGAAATTGAGATGAAGGAGAGGAGGGATTTGTCGCTGGATTTCCTGCAGCCTGGCGGCGCTCCAGAAGTCCGGCAGGGTTTCGTGAGTTTTGCCAAGGGAGAAAGAGTTTTAACAAATCTGGTCTCATCTTATATAGACCCCTCTCTCCTAAACAAATCTGATTAGATCAGATTTAAATCTTCTTCCTTTACCAACTTTGAGTGGCATTGGGTCTTTTTATTTCTTTCTCTCAACCGTGCGTTTAAATTCTGGTTTTTTTTTCCTCTTTTTTTTTATATTTTTGTTGGTTGTTACATTCTTACCCCCTTAAAAAAAATTCGTCCTCGAATTTTGCACTACGTAGGGAGCTTACCGAACCGATGAGGAAATTCTTGGCGCATTTCCGATTCAAGTTTCCATGTTGCATCATCGCCTTTATGGAAATGCCAAGCTACTCTGACCATGGTTACGTCGTTGTTCTTCTGACGTTGCACCTTGCGCTCCACTATGTGCATCATCTATGTGGATACTCAGCTAAGGTCAAGTCTACGAATTCTTAACGTCATGCATCATCATCTAATAGGATTTCTGATGCTCTACTTTTTTTTCCACATTAACATGCTGAGTACTTGGGACTTATTTTCGTATCTCCATGTTTCATGTCATTACTATTTGTTCATCCTTATACATCTGTGTCCTTCCCGAATGGATCGCAACCCAGGCTTATGGTTACATCCTTATACTTCTTTGTACTTTTCAAATGGATCGTAACCCAGGCTTATAATATTCATCTCATACTTCCTATAAAACTTATTCCTAAATGGACCGCAATCGAGGCTTATGTTATTTATCTAGTACTTCTCTCTTTAGGACTTCATCATTTGGGTTTCACATGCTTGGTTTCTTCATCATTACATACGCAGCCTCATGAAGCCTAGCGAGCATCACTTGTGTCTGAGTGTATGTGTAACTGAGTTCATTTTTTACCAAAATGGTACTTCATGGAGAACTCATAATCTTTCAAACTTCATGTTATCTTCATTGTCACATATTAGCATACTACTAAAAGAAAATATACCTAGGACTTTTTTTTAAACGATGAACACTTCAATTTTTTTCTACATAAATGTGGGCATAGTTTGAACACAATGTTCTTGAGGACCTAAAAGTTTGAGGGGTATTCAATTTATAGTGATCATTCATTGTCAGGAAAAATTATCTTCATTACTTCCTCTTCAGCAACTCGAACTACTGGTACTCACTCCCTAGATCGATCTTGAGAGCACTTAGCCTTAAATAGGTCATCTTTACATGGTAAGAAACACTTATGTCTTGATGATTATTTTATTTAACAACTTGTTAATAAATCTCTAGATTCATAGAGTCGTCATTCTTCTTTACAAAAGATGTGAAACATCTAAAAATGAGACCATCAGTCTCATAAGCCCCTTGTCAAGTTATTAAATTTGTCTTTTTTAGTTCGTGTGTCATGGGGCTTTGAAAATCAAGGTCATGCGTGAAAGGAGATCGATATGACACTCAACTTCTAACTATATCTTTTAAATTTTCCAATACTGGCAACTATCTTCTTCTTCTTTTTTTTCATAATACCTATACATCTTAAAAGGAAGAATCAAATAGGAATCCCAACGTAATCCTCCTAAGGAGTTTCTAGCCGATGTGAAGAATAGATCTTATCTTCAATCGTCATTAATATCACTAGCATGGACTTCATGGTATGAAGTTATTTCCATAGGATCATCGTCCTTATCGGGTGACCTATGTCGTGTAAGGATCAATAGGATCACTAAGAACATTGTCCATCATCGTAGATAATGGCATCATCATATGATTCGATAAAATAGGTGATGGAATCATGTCAATCATCATCTTTATAAGGTCAATTTAGATCATCACTATGACCTATGTTTGATGTAACCCTACTCTAAACATCATCATAATCATTTAGCTTTTGAGTGGAAGACATAATTTATTTGACTACATTGATCTGATTCTTGCAATGCCATATCATATAATTTCATAGGAGACTAGTGGTTATATATTACCACAACAAGTTCTTTCCTTGAGTATCTTGAAGCACTTTGAAGTAATGTTAAGGTCGAACGGTATCTATCCTAGGTCGCTACATAGTATGATCTAATCCAGAATTAATAGAACAATTTATGTGCATTACCTAACATAAGTCCTTAGTCAAATATCATGAATGCATGTAGACCCATGGAATGAATTCAACCAACAAAACAAGGAAACAAAACAATCAACAAAACAGAAGCCAAGCAATCATTCTTCTTCTTCGTGCATCATTTCATGGTCCTTTGCATTAACGATATCTTGTAGTACATGGGAGAGGGTCGGGATAACTTTAAAGTTGGAAAGGAGAACTAATCCATTTATAAGACTTATGATCAAATCATAAGTGGTCCACTTGATCAAGACAAAATCTTGAATATTTTTCATCATACTGACGTAGAGGCATCTTAGAGAATATTCTATATATCATCTTATATCTTACATCTTAGAGGACATTCTACGTATCATCTGATGGCTTGCTTAACCCATTAACTAAACATATATATGATTTATTTTTCCTCTTGAACCATCAACTATGATTATATGATTAAATACTCTATACGTTTTGACATTATTATGAAAACTATAATTATATAGTATATAATATATAGTATAGTATATTATAGTATAGTATAGTATATTGTATAGTGTATAGTATATAGTATATAGCATAGTATATTATATAATGCATTATAGTATATAGTATAGTTTATAATTTATAGTATAGTATATAGTATATACTAAAATATATAATATATAGTACAGTATATATTATATAGTACATGATATAGTATAGTTTCTATCATATTATGTATTATATTATATAGTATATAGTATAATATAGTCTATAGTATATAATATACTATAGCATATAGTATATAGTATAGTATATAGTTTATAGTATTTAGTATATAGAAGAGTATAATATAGTATAGTATTATATATAGTGTAGTATACTATTGTATATAGTATATAGTATATATTATAGTATATAGTATATAGTATAGTGTATAGAACAGTATATAGTATAGTATAGTATATTGTATAGTTTATAGTATGTAATGTAGTATATAGTATAGTATATAGTGTAGTATATCGTATATAGTATATAGTATAGTATATGGCATAAAGTATAGTATAGTATATAGTATAAAGTATATCGTATACAATAGTATATAGTATATAGTTTATAGTATATCGTATATAGTATATAGTATATAGTATAGTATATGGTATATAGTACATAGAAGTATATAGTGTAGTATATAGTATAGTATAGTATAGTATGGTATATAGTATATTGTATAATATAGTATATGGTATAATATAGAATAGTATAGTATATAGTATATAGTACAATAGATAGTATATATTGTAATATATAGGATAGTATAGTACAGTATAATATAGTATAGTTTAGTATAAATATAGTGTAGTGTATGATAGTATATAGTATACAGTATATACTACATAGTATATAGAATAGTATATACTATAGTGTAGTATATTGTATAGTATATAGTATATATATAGTATATTATATAGTGTATAGTATGTAGCATATAGTATATAGTATGTAGTATAATATAGTATGTAGCATATAGTATATAGTATATAGTATATAGTATATAGTATATAGTATATTGTATAGTATATAGAGTAGTATATGGTATATAGTATAACGTATAGTATATAGTATATAGTGTATAGTATAGTATATAGTATATACTATGTAGCATATAGTATATAGAATATAGTATATTGTATAGTATAGTGTAGATTAGTATAGCATAGTTATAGTATAGTATATAGTATAGTATAGTATGGTATATAGTATATTATATGGCATATAACAAAGTATATATTATATAATATATAGTATATAGTATATAGTATATAGTATATTGTATACTATAGTATATAATATATAGTATATAGTATATAGTATAGTATTGTATAAAGTATATAGTTTAAGTATATAGTATATAGTATATAGTATAGTATATAGTATACAGTATATAGTATATAGTATAAAGAATAGTATATAGTATAGTATAATAGTATAATATAGTATAATACAGTATGGTATTGTATATAGTTTATTGTATAATATAGTATATAGTATGGTATAATATATTATATAATATATTGTAGCATAGTATGGTGTACAATAGTACAATATAGTATAATATAGTATAGTATAATAAAGTATAGTATAGTATAATATAGTATATAATATAGTATATAGTATAGCATAGTACAGTATGGTATAACATAGTATGATATAATATAGTATAGTACAGTGTAGTATAGTATAGTATAGTATGGTCTAATATAATATAGTATAGTATATTATATTGTATAGTATATAGTATTATAATATACAGTATAGCATGTGCTATATAGTATATAATATATAGTATAGTATATAGTGCAAAATATATAGTATATTTTATAGTATATAGTATACCCTATATAGTATATAGTACATAGTATAGTATATATTGTATAGTATAGTATATAGTATATAGTGTAGTATATAGTATAATATATAGTATAGTATATAGTATAAAATATATAGTATATTATATAGTATATATTATAGTATGTAGTATTGTATATAGTACATCTTATAGTATATAGTATTGCATATAGTATATAGTATAAAATATATAGTATATAGTATATAGTAAATTGTATATAATATATTGTATAGTCTAGTGTAGTATAGCATAGTATAATCTATAGTATATAGTGTAGTATATAGTATATAGTATATAGTATATTGTATAGTATAGTATATAGTATAGTATAAGTATATGGTATAGTTTATAATATATAGTATAGTATATATAGTATATAATATATAGTATATAGTGTAGTATAGTATATAGTATAGTTTATAATTTATAGTATAGTATATAGTATATTATAGTATATAGTATATTATAGTATATAGTATATAGTGTATAGTATAGTATATATAGTATATAGTGTATAGTAAAGTATATAGTATATAATATATAGCATATAGCATATATTATATAGTATATAATATATAGTATATATTATATATTATATAGTATAATATAGTATATAGTATATAATATACTATAGCATATAGTATATAGTATATAGTATAGAATATAGTTTATAGTATATAGTATATAGAATAGTATAGAGTATAGTATAGTACAATATATTGTATAGTATATCCTATATAGCGTTGTATATAGTATAGTACTATATAGTACATAGTGTAGTATATCGTATATGGTATATAGTATAGTATATGGTATATAGTATACTATTGTATATAGTATATAGTATATATTATTGTATATAGTATGTAGTATAGTATATAGAATAGTACAAAGTATAGTATCGTATATTGTATAGTTTATAGTATATAATGTAGTATATAGTAAAGTATAGTATATAGTATAATAATATATCATATATAATATATAGTATAGTATATGACATATAGTATAGTATATAGTATATAGTATATAGTATATAGTATACAGTACATAATATATAGTATATAATATATAGTATATAGTATATAGAATAGTATAACATGGTATATAGTATAGTATGTAGTATATAGTATATGGTATATAGTATATAGTATATGGAATATTATATAATATAGTATATAGTATATAGAATATTATATAATAAAGTATATAGTATAGTATAGTATATAGTGTATAGTAAAGTATATAGTATATACTATGTGGCATATAATATAGTATATAGTATATAGTATAGTATATAGTATATAATGTATAATATAGTATATAGTATATCGTATATAATGTATAATATATAGCATATAGTATATAGTATATAGTATAATATATAGCATATAGTACATGGTATATAGTATATAATATATAGTATAGTATAGTATAGTATAGTATAGTATATAAGTATATAGTATATACTAAAATATGTAATATATAGTACAGTATATATTATATAGTACATGATATAGTATAGTTTATATCATATTATGTATTATAGTATATAGTATATTGTATATAATTTACTATAGCATATAGTATATAGTATATAGTATAATATATAGTTTATAGTATTTAGTATATAGAATAGTATATATAGTATAGTATAGTATAGTATAGTATAGTATATAGTGTAGTATATCGTATATAGTATATAGTATAGTATATGGTATATAGTATACTATTGTATATAGTATATAGTATAGTATATAGAATAGTATATAGTATAGTAGAATATAGTATATTGTATAGTTTATAGTATATAATGTAGTATATAGTAAAGTATAGTATATAGTATAGTATATAGTATATAATATAATATAATATATGGCATAAAGTATAGTATAGTATATAGTATAAAGTATATCGTATACAATTGTATATTGTATATAGCGTATAGTATATAGTATACATTATATAGTATAGTACATAGTATATAGTACATAGAAGTATATTGTGTAGTATATAGTATAGTATAGTATAGTATAGTGTATTGTATATTATAGTATATGGTATAATATAGAATAATATAGTATATAGTATATAGTATATAGTATATAGTATATAGTATATAGTATAGTAGATAGTATATAGTGCAATATATAGGGTAGTATAGTATAGTATAGTACAAGTGTAGTGTATGATAGTATATAGTATACAGTATATAGTATATAGTATATAGTATATAGTATATAATATATAATATAGTTAAGTATATTGTATAGTATATAATATATATATAGTATATAGTATATAGTTTATAGTATAGTATATAGTATGTAGCATATGGTATATAGTATGTAGTATATTGCATAGTATAGTATAGTATTGTATATAGAGTAGTATATGGTATATAGTATATAGTATAAAGTATAGTATATAGTATATATTATATAGTATAGTACATAGTATATAGTATATACTATATAGCATATAGTATATAGAATATAGTATATTGTATAGTATAGTGTATATTAGTATAGCATAATTATAGTACAATATATAATATAGTATAGTATGGTATAAAGTATACTATAATATATAGTATCAAGTATATATAATATAGTATAATAAGGTATATAGTATACTATAATATATAGTATATATTATATATTAATGTATATAGTACAGTATAGTATATTGTATAGTATGCTATATATTATATAGCATAGTGTATAGTATCGTATACTATATAGTATATAGTATAGTATATAATATATTGTATATAGTATAGTATCATATATATTACATAGTATATAGTATAGTACATATTATAGTAGTTTATAGTTTGTAGTATATAGTATATAGTATATAGTGTATAGTATATAGTATATAGTATATAATGTATAGTATATAGTGTATAGTATATAGTGTATAGTATATAGTGTATAGTGTATAGTGTATAATGTATAGTATATAGTGTATAGTATATAGTGCATAGTGTATAGTGTATAGTGTATAGTGTATAGTGTATAGTGTATAGTGTATAGTATATAGTGTATAGTGTATAGTGTATAGTGTATAGTATATAGTATATAGTGTATAGTGTATAGTGTATAGTGTATAGTATATAGTGTATAGTATATAGTGTATAGTGTATAGGGTTTAGTGTATAGTGTATAGTATATAGTGTATAGTATATAGTGTATAGTGTATAGGGTTTAGGGTTTAGTGTATAGTGTATAGTGTATAGTGTATAGTATATAGTGTATAGTGTATAGGGTTTAGGGTTTAGGGTTTAGGGTTTAGGGTTTAGGGTTTAGGGTATAGGGTTTAGGGTTTAGGGTTTAGGGTTTAGTGTATAGTGTATAGTGTATAGTGTATAGTGTATAGGGTTTAGGGTTTAGTGTATAGTGTATAGTGTATAGTGTATAGTATATAGTGTATAGTGTATAGGGTTTAGGGTTTAGTGTATAGTGTATAGTGTATAGTGTATAGTATATAGTGTATAGTGTATAGGGTTTAGGGTTTAGGGTTTAGTGTATAGTATATAGTGTATAGTGTATAGGTTTTAGGGTTTAGGGTATAGTGTATAGTGTATAGTGTATAGTATATAGTGTATAGTGTATAGGGTTTAGGGTTTAGTGTATAGTGTATAGTATATAGTGTATAGTGTATAGGGTATAGTGTATAGGGTTTAGTGTATAGCGTATAGTGTATAGTGTATAGTGTATAGGCTATAGTGTATAGGGTTT